>OX424504.1:2769980-4154971 GCA_949152395.1 Agrochola litura | reverse complement strand
GGCCCCTGGCAATAGAGGCAACTGAAGGAACACGGGTGGGTTTTAGTCAGTAAGAGTCTGACATGAGCCCTCCCGCTCCACCCAGAGCGGGAGAAGTTATTTGATATTGATAATATGGCACCCAAAAAAAAAAATTGGTTGTCTGTAAAGTCGGTTTACGGATGATAATTTTACGTGATAACGTCACAAGCCGAACGCTTCTTTAAAGGCTGATCTTGCCTCTCTATCGCTTGTTCCGCGCTCTCGCTTGCACGCTCGCCTCAAGCGGAACGTGACACTTTTTCGTGCGTGCAGCCGGCGTTCACCGATTTATAAGAAGTTATCACGTCAAAAAAAAGGCATACCGGTTTCCTCACGATGTTTTCCTACACCGTTTTTGAAGCAATTAATAATTATACAATACGAAAAGTCGAGAATCCGGCTAAAAACTTATAATAAGTGTTTTAAAATAATTTCCCGTGGTAAGGGCAGGGAACGTGCAACTTTTCCAAGTTGCCCGATAGTCAACCTTAATTTGATCCACGTGACGCGTTCACGCGTCCAGTCCAACTTAAGACTTTGACAAGTGACAGACGGCATTTAATCAACCCTTGATCGTTAGTTAGGAACTTGAGACCAATTCTAAAAATTCATAAAAGGCAATACAAGTACGCGCGCGTAATAGTATGAATTGCCTTTAAGAATTTTGAAGTGAAAACTTCTTTAGGCGCGTTGGGCATTTTTGAGATGGGAAAAAACAATTGAACTCGCGACACCGTTACCTCATTTTTAACCGACTTCCAAAAAGGAGGAGGTTATATGTTCGACGCGTATGTTTGTTTTTTTATGTATGTCCACCGATTTCTCCGTCAATTGTGGACCGATTTTGAAAATTCTTTTTTTGTTTGAAAGGGTAGGCTCCCAAATTGGTCCCATATAAATTTTATTAACATTGCTTGGGTAGTTTTTGAGTTAGCTTCAAAATACGTATTTTTTTTCCCACTTAGTATGTAGATGATATGATAAGTTCTTGACACTGGTAGCAGGTAGTGGTATTCGAATGTGTGTGGGGTAGGTACCACAACTAAAAAGTGAAAAATAAAAACTTTTTACAAAAAAAAAAAACAACCGACTTCCAAAAAAAACACTACAAAGTGAAAAATAACTTTAATTTCGGAAGTCGGTGGCAAAAAACGAAAACACAAAACCCAAGACACCGACTTCCGAAATTAAAGTTATTTTTCACTTTGTAGTGTTTTTTTTGGAAGTCGGTTGTTTTTTTTTTTTGTAAAAAGTTTTTTTGTAAACGCTATTGTGCTCTTTACTTATATTACGTTACGGTTCAATGTTCTAAGCAAGTATTTTTACTTTAAAGGTTTTGGAAGTATATTTTTTTTTTGTAAACGCGATTGTGCTCTTTATTTAGGTAGATAAGGTTACGGACACTTGTATAGTACTACAAGTGTTTTTCTTCCACCAAGGCGATCTTGTTCAAGTTTTCACTTCTGTCGGCTCTCCCGGAGTGCCACTGTTTTTTTTTTCGTTCGTTCGTTTTTCGGAAGAAACGTCGCTTCAGAATTTTCTATGCGTTAATAACGCACAGAAAATTCTGAGGCGACGTTTAAAAGAGTTGTGACAAGTTCTCGCTAACAAGCAGGCACTGTAAACATTTATAAAATAATTATTTTTTAAAGGTAGTAGTTGTATATGTACGTTTTCGTTTCAGGCTTTGCATTTCTCTAAGTACCTATTCACGCTATTTGCCTTCACAGGTAAAGGTCAAGTTTTATGCTTACAGCTGCATGTTTGACTTAATGATCAACATTTCTCATTAATTACTACAACATCATGGTTGAAGTTTATGGTTCTGGGAGTCTTAATTGGTTTCGTTATTTTAATGCCAGGTCAGACATAACCGATGGACCTACATTTGTAACATTTTTCAACCTTGGCATTCAATGTTCTTTTTCCTTTTTTTGAGTATGGTCTCACTTAACGAACAACTATCAAAGTTAACGGAACTGAACTTTTATAAATTCTACATTGCAAACCTGTAGTTGATGTTTGTAAAGGTGTACAAAACCGATGATGGGTTAAAGCACCAAATATACAACATGTAAAAAAAAAACCTGTCCGATCCGTGAGGGTGTTAGGTATCGTACTGAGAGTTGTAAAAAAAAAACCTGTCCGATCCGTGAGGGTGTTAGGTATCGTACTGAGAGTTGTAAAAAAAAACCTGTCCGATCCGTGAGGGTGTTAGGCATCGTACTGAGAGTTGTAAAAAAAAACCTGTCCGATCCGTGAGGGTGTTAGGTATCGTACTGAGAGTTGTAAAAAAAAACCTGTCCGATCCGTGAGGGTGTTAGGCATCGTACTGAGAGTTGTAAAAAAAAACCTGTCCGATCCGTGAGGGTGTTAGGCATCGTACTGAGAGTTGTAAAAAAAAACCTGTCCGATCCGTGAGGGTGTTAGGCATCGTACTGAGAGTTGTAAAAAAAAACCTGTCCGATCCGTGAGGGTGTTAGGCATCGTACTGAGAGTTGTAAAAAAAAACCTGTCCGATCCGTGAGGGTGTTAGGCATCGTACTGAGAGTTTATTTATGAAGTAATTTTCAAGAAAAAAGAAAAAATAAATTCGCCACATTTTTTGTCAATGGAGATTTTTACCGGGTTTATTATTACATGAGGCGCGGGAGGCCGTCGTTTAGCGGGTGTCTTAGTCATAACTTATGACCCTTGTTGAAAATTTTCTTTTAATGGATTTGGGGTAATTTTGGTACAAAAAATGTGAATTTTAAATAGCTTTTTAAAAAAATGTGAATTTTCATATTTTCAATAATAATGAATAAAAAAACTTAAAAATGCTGTACACTATGTGCCCTTTTTAAATCGGACAGGGTTATTTTTACATATTGCATTTTGCCATAAATAAGAGGTGTAGAATAAAGAAAATACACATTGAACTCGACCGTTAACTAAGCTTATTACATAAAAGGAATTATGAAACAAATCTGGAACGGACTGATCAGAGGTATTGTGTAGCTCGAGATAACTGAATCTCTTTGTGCTTTAGTTACAAAGCTGTTGTGGCTTTGTTAGCACTGCGGCGAGGCTTTAAGCCTTTTCATTCCATTTTGCATAGCAGCAAATCCTATTATAACCTTTTCTTTTATTTATAATAGGTAAGCTGTCTTTTGAGCCTAGAAATACAAGAATAACTGACCTATACAGGGTGGCAAGGACATCGACGCGAAAACTGTTACCATGGATTCAGTACATGATTCTGAACCCCCTTGCGTTGAAATTTTTCGTCGGTTATTTAAAGAAAATTTCTGCTGTTCCATGCATTTTGACCACGTAGGTATTGCACTTTTCTATGAAACAACAGATTTTTTTTAAATTACCGACTAAAAATTTGAACTCGGCAGGGTTCAGAATGTATTGAATCCATGGTAAAAGTTTTCGCGTCGATGTCTCTGCCACCCTGTGTACGTAAATACTTGAAAGACGGTGTTTTATTCAGTTCGAATGGACGGTTTCATACAGCTTGAAAGTTTACGAAGCGCCATTCCAATGAACTTTATGTCCGCATCCCGGGCATTCAGTCATCTGTATCGAGTAAACCGAGCTCCGATATTTCAGAGAGTTATCTTATGTAAGAGACGGGCAACCTTGCCTTAAATATACGGGATATTTTGTTGAGTTATGTATATTAACTAGACCCTCGTGTGGGTTGGAACGGTGCCGACTCTTTAGAGAAAAGCGCTTAGCAAAACTGTTAGGTGCTTTGGGAAAACTAACGTTACGTACCTCACTGCAGATCATTAGTATGCTATATGTAAAAAAAAAACCTGTCCGATCCGAAAGGGGTGCATAGGTACTGCGATAATATTACCAAAAAGTTTATTATTTTTATTTCCTTTATTTCATTAAAATACTTACAAATAACATTTTTAAATATTAGAATATAGAAAATATAAAAACATTTAAAAATATGTATGATTTTTATTATTATTGAAAATAAAAAGTTACCAAAATGACCTCAAATCCATTAGGAATTAGAAAATTTTGCTAAACGACGGCCGCTCGCCCCCATGTATTATCCCGGTAAAATTCCCCATTGAAAAAAAGACGTGGCGTTTTTTTTTTTCGTTTTTCCTGAACATTTCCACATAAATAGACTCTCAGTACGATAACTAACAACACCCTCACGGATCGGACAGGGTTTTTTTACATGTTGTATATCGTCAGCAAGGTGTGAAAACCTAGAGACTTTTCAAAAAACTACCATGTTCTTTTAATTAGTATTTTTAAGCGCCTCTCCACCTTTGATCTATTCTTTCTCCACCAACCAAACAAAAATATCACTGGAAAACATCGATTCTACATTTTTCTTTATGATTCTTTACATCACTCACTGCCCTTGGAACCAAAAAACAATCGCCTTAACCTACGTCCTATGCCATTCGAATCCTTAGTCACATTCGTATTTCTTCTTACAAAATATTGTTTGAGGCTTGTTGAAGGTTTACAAACATTCCCAACAATATACCAAAATTCAATCAACATTTACCTCCCAATTCACCCAAAATCGACCAACAATTCCCTTAACTAAACCCAAAGGTATCAATCAAAGCGCTCATCTCAACGATCAATAGAATTCAATCAGTGGTTGTAACAGTTCACTTGATGGCTATTATGGAAACATGTCAAAATGGAGCGGCGCTGGCCCAGAAAGCCTATTGGCCCACATTTGGAACGCAAAAAATCTTTTATGGTAAATCCCTAACTAGGGTTGGCGAAGATTTGAAGCGGATTTTTCTACTATACGAATTGGACATCTTTGTTTGAAATGAGCTTTGCTACCTGTCTGTAGTTTGTGATAAGTCGACTGAGGGCCTATATAACATAACATCACTCCTGTTTACCACAGAGGATTAGGCAGAGGTCAACCCATAGCCCACCCACATTTCGTCTGTAATTTTTATATGTAACTAGCTGACCCGGCAAACGTTGTTTTGCCATACAAATGTTTGGGATGGACCACCCTTATCATTTAGGTGTATGAAAAATAGATTACGGCCGATTCTCAGACCCACCGAATATACTTTAAAAAAAATCATAAAAATCGATCAAGCCATTTCGGAGGAGTATGGCAACTAACACTGTAACACGAGAATTTTATATATATAGTTAGGAGCGAGAATATTGACGTCAACCGGGCGCAAATCCGGACTCCGGGCTGTTACTGAAAAATTTTCTAAAAACCCAGTGCATTAGGTTGCATTGGGTTTTTAGTTAGAAATGTAGTTATTACCATAGAACAACAACTGTCTTATAGGTTTAGTGAGATTGCGTGAAATAATGATCGTTTCCTGGGTGTGATTAGAGATATTAAAAAAAAAACAGGTCGCGTTATTAGAATTCTATCGAGAAAAATTCGTCTATTTATATTAGACTTTATTATTGCTCAAGCCAGCTTAGTTAAAGAGGTTAACAACGGTAAAACTTGAGAAATACTAGTACGAGTCTGATTTTTAAAGGTTTTTCATGTTATAGAGTTCGTCATCCCTAAGTTATTCGGTCGGTGCGACATCTGACTTTATGGGCGATTAAAATGGTTGAATGAAACTTATCGTAAAAATGCCATTTCCACATTTAACGGCGATTTAAGGTACTGTTATTTTCGCAATGTTTAATGTAACAAGGTTATTTTTGCTTTATTTATTGTTTCTTTTGGAACCGAGTAACTGGATATCTGGAATCGCCTTCATTTTACAACATAAAAAGATAGAAATTATATTAGTTTAAAACAGTACCTGGGCGACCGAGCTCTGCTCTGGTGAAAATAGAGAATGCTCATTTAAAAGTATAGGAAAGTTCATACTAATTCCATGTAAGTATAGTACACACTAATTACATGCTGCCATGATAGTAGGTACTTACTATTATTCTATGGTAGCCATCTTGTTCTCAACTTTGGGCAACCGATGCTCGGGTGAAAATACAGAGAAAACGAATTTTCCCAGATAAGACCTAGCTAGATCGATTTTTCGCCCCCCGTAAACCCCTACAGTTGCAACTTTCAACTCTACATCGAAATCCTTAAAGCCGTTTTCGAGAACGTGATTAGATATATATATATATAAATACAAATATTACTCATTTAACAGCATAAGTTACATCACGCTTGTATTTCCTGAAGGGTTAGATAGGGGTGTTACACGGGTGTACACCCTCTTTTCCGCAGTTGATTTAAATAAATGTTGCTAATCTCAAAATTCTTTTACTTGAACTGTCAATATTGCATAATATCTCAAAATCTCTGAAGGCATTGAATCGCAATTTTCCAATTTATTATTATTTATTTATTTATAGTTAATTAAAACGGTATAACACCAATTACATTAATTATCATAGAAAAAATTATGACGTTGACAATAATTTAATTTTTAAAACTAACATGGTTCAGTGGATTCCCTAGCATACGTCCAATATCTGTATGAATAGAAATCCCACTGACCAAATCATTCTGCCTAGCCTTTTCCCAACTATGTTGGGGTCGGCTTCCAGTCTAACCGGATGCAGCTGAATACCAGTATTTTACATGGAGCGATTGCCTACCTATCTGAACTCCACAACCCAGTAACTGGGTAACACGATGCTCCTTAGTAAGACTGGTTGTCAGACTGTTGGGCTTCAACGGCTTAACGTGCTTTCCGAGGCATGTTTTTTTTTTTTTTTTTTTTGGGTGGGAAATTATACAATAACTTCTCCCGCTCTGGGCGGAGCGGGAGGGCGTGTCAGACTCTTACTGACTAAAACCCACCCGTGCTCCTTCGGTTGCCCTGTTGCCGGGGGCCACGATTTCCCTATCGGTTTTCTTCGAACCCCCGGCAGGTATTGGCCCTAGCGGACCCCGTCAATTCTGCTGACATCTCTTTGAGGCGCGTGGCGCGGCGTCCTTATCGGACGGCGAGCTACCCATTGCTCACCGTCCGCAAGCCCGCGCCTACGGTGACCGGAAATCGGCTCGCGATTCCCGCCCCGGGCGTCTCCTCCTGCAGCGGTTAGGGGCGTGAGGGCGCGAAATTGCCTCTCCCTCACGCGTTCCGCCTCCTCCTTCACGAGCATGAAGGAGGTGTGCTTTGCTTTCCGAGGACTGGAGAAATTCTTTGACAAAATGCATATCTCAAGATCTTTTAAAGCATTGTCATAACAATTGCCATGTTTCAATATCTGTATCTATAGAAACCCCACTGGTTCTACTAATGCTGTTTCTTAAGACCCATTACACAGTTATTTCATGGTCCATAATCGCCTATTCACTGGTTCGTTACTCCAATTGTTACAGGCTCGTTGAAATTTCATAATGGCTTTATAGGATTTCTTATTTTGTTCTGGTTTTCTTTGATAGAGTTGTTAGATGAAATCTTGAATATTCTGGACTTTGTAAAGATCTTAACGTAGTTTTCGATTAATGAAACAAAGTGTAAAAAAAGTGAAAATTTACGTTTCAGCGTCACCGACCCGAGCGTGACGGTTCATTTTCTTTCACGGTTCAGAAAGAGCGCTAAGTGCGTCTAAACAAATTTTCACTCCAAAAAGCGCACTTGTTTTTAATTTTTCAAACTTAATCGAACTGCCGTTGACGATACGATAGGTAAAACTAACAGCTTTCTTCTGCTGAAATATGTCAGCCTGGTAAATAAGTGTCACAGGGGTAAGAAGCCAATTTCAAATAAGTACCGTGCCTAATCCGCCAGCCTACCTTGACTGACGTCTTTGGCAATAATCCCTCTTAAAAGAGATAATAGGCTAATCGACGTAATAAACAAATGACTAACAACCTAACAAAATTAACCTCAATAAATTCACTAAACGTCTTCATGTAAGAATAAATTGCATACTATTTTTTTTCGCCAAATGTTGCCGGTGAGTTTGCGAAAATCACCCGTTGGGATTGGTTTGCCCGCACTGTGCCGTCAAACGACCCGCGTACACGCGAACCGTAAATAAAACGGTTAAATAATATATTTACAATGCAAAGAGCTGTTTTTATTTTTTCGTAACATACACGTTTAGCGTTATATTTCTCTGGGGTGATGGATTAGTGACACGTTTTTGCTCGGGCTAAGTTAGGGTTTCGGTAACGACCTTACTCTTCTTTTACAATGTTTATCAGCAAATCTTTTAAGTTCCTCTTCGTTTTCTTGTCTCATTGAATAGAAGGCATTCTGCTTTGTATGGAAATCTCATGACCATTAAGTTATTGCGAAGTGTACCTCCATTCAGTCGTGGACATTTTCGGGTTGACGAGGGATTCTTCAACCTTTACCAAACAATGAATACTGCAGATTCCATACAATTGTATCTCTATAGTATAATAATGTTTTGATTCTAACAAGTATAGCAGAATATTAAATTATTCCTAACGCTTAATCAAGCATGTGGTTATTTACTGAAGGCATATTTGTTCATCCGGTAGCTCCGGATAACTATTCATATGTTGATTGCGTGAAAGTTCTTGAAAGGATTCGAGTTCTCCCTCAGTATTCTGTTTGTTGGTATTCATAAGTAAGTAAATAAAGAGGATAATTTCAAGGCTGATGTTGTTATTATTGTTTTAGATCTTTCTTTATACAACGATAACGACAAACAACATGAATCTGTTGTGATGATGCATCAATGCATGTGATGATAAGTTAACATACTGTTATGCTGATGACATCATAGTACATTATAAATACTACATTATCTTCACTATACAGATAGTCTTGGCGCCTCATATGTAAGAAAGACATCGAACTCAAAAAAAGATAACTGGTTTGGTATCGTCTTGTATCTAATAAAGACGTAAAAGATCACACCTAAACACGAAACGGTGGCTGTTGTGTGGCCATTTAAAAGATTTGGCATCGTAAGCAGATTATGGCCGCAGTATACATACCTCCAACATATTTCAAAGCAGACCATATGATGATCAGCGTACTAATGTGATGGTAAACGTGCAGGAACGAAGCCTGCCTTTCCTTCTTCCTTAATATGAAGAACGCTGTCTCAAACAGCTCGAGAAGCTTCAGCATCACAGTCCACCAGAGAAACCGAAGCATCCTCAAAGCCTCTGGGTTCATGGAGTAGTCTGGAAGCATGCAGCCAAAGTGATACGTTGTGGTCCAGCCTGACGTCATTATCTGGAAGTTACAAGAGCCTTTGAAAATTAAGGGTCAAAGGATTATCGTTCTGACTCCCCCAGACGCAATGCAACGGAATTATTAGGTGTAGCACCTAATAAATAGTCTCTGGAATATAACACAGCATCACACCTGCAATACCCGAAGGGTAAGGCAAAGGTTGAAGTACACCCACATCTCGCCAGTTATGCGAGCCTATTGCCATCAACTGGGCACTAATCCAGACACCGGACTGCTATTAAAGCTCAACACACACACAAAGCGGGTGCGTGTCGGGCGCGGGTCGGGACGGGAGTACGGCGGGCTTGTTTAAATTGTAATTACTTGTATTAATGGATGTCAGCACACGAAAAGCGTGCGCGACTCCCGCTCCCGACCCGACCCGCTCCGCGCACGAACCGCGCACGCATGCTTAAAAATTCTTGATGGAAAAAACCCAATAACACTTTATCTGACCTGGGAATCGAACCCAGGATCTTATGCTCAGCAGTGGCGCTTGCGACCACTACACCAACAAGGCAGGCAAGCTCACAGAAGAAATCAATTAGGCTGTTTCTCATTATACTAAAATCATGAATTTAAAGTATCTATTCTTTAGGGACATGATTGATCACCGCATCGGCTTTATTTCGTTTAATGTCGACTTAAGACCGACGAGACTAATAACTTAATAAGCCTTGGTATAAAGGAAACCAAAATAGATACCGATCTAAATCTACTAAAATTACCAAACCTTCGAATTTCGGATTTATTAATAGCTTCTTAGGAAACTGGGTCTGCTTGAATTATTAATGCGTGTACATTTAACACATAAAGTGTGGGTTCTTAAATGAGGGTCTCTGCTGAGTCAATGTTGGTACGGACCCCGTACTTGACTAACGCTCTTAGAGGACAATTTGCCCAAAATAAATGGGTGCCAAAACCAGCCAGGTGGTCGAAAATTTAGGACCTACTGAAGCGTGTGTGAATAAATAAGTGAATACGTCTGAAGTGCCAAGATTAAAGACGGTAATGAGCCGTACGTGTGCTTTATAATTATTACCTAATATATATGTTCCGATCAATGTCAGGTGTCTTCGCTGTCATACTCAAAACTCAGCAGCATTTGGTCCTTTATCGACAGCTGGTAAAATTACTTACCATAGTTTTTTTTACTGATACTGTGTGGAATAGTCTTATGCTTGTTTTCTAACACAAGCCAAGCCAATGATTCTGAAAAATTACTCCCATTTCTCAGATAAAGGCTACGTAACTGCCACTAATAGTTTCCTAAAGCCACGTTCCGACCCGTAATTAGTTCCTTTCGCTATTTGTTCAAGTCAGCCGCAGAAACTTCCCTCTTTGAGACAGAACAGGCGTAAAGATATTGTTTAGTCCTGCCTGATCACAGAACACGGAATTGCCGTGACGGCAGCGTCTAGAGACGACAGAACTCAAAAAATTTATGGCGCTGAAAGTGCGTTGAGCGTTTCTGTCGCCATTCAAAGCCCTCAGTTTTTACACGTCATTTGTGTCTTAGTCCTTGTACACAGAGTATCATAATCAGCCTATAATGTTCCCACTATTGGGACACAGGCCTCCTCTTTCTGTGAGAGAGAGTGGACCATAATCCACCACGCGTGCCCAGTGCAGGTTGGTGGATGACGAGTGTCTTCGAATTTTTTGTTCTTGGACATGCCGGTTTCCTCTCATGGATGTTTCTCTTTACCGTTCACACAAAGTATACGATAATGTAATGATCTGACTTTTAAGAATCCCTTACAAATAAATTACTGACTACGGCTGACTATGACTACGGTGTCACGCTTAAGACGCAGATATACGCCAGTGACCTTGAGTGGTTAGCTTGCGTGTTCTGTACTGAGCTCACGAAACGCGTCGTACGTCCAGCCAGTAATAGGACTCGCCAATTAGATGCATTATTAATTTATTATACATAAAACAAAAGGTACTTTAGTAAAACGCGTATACTAAAAGATCAATAATTAAATTATCTTTAAAATGGGGAAGGTTTCAGAAAAATACGCTTGATAGACTTTGCGTCATTCTCAGACTTTTGTCTGCGTTAAATTTAACTTTATAAATCAATGAAAAAAAAACATAATCCAAAATATTCCTATATTAAGTTATTAAGAAAATGCTCTAATTTACCATATATTTTTTTCCAAATTATTAACACTACTCGTTTAGACGTGACCTTCAGTATAAAATCTTTAAAAGTCAGTTATCGTCGCCTTATCCGCTTCTAGCAGTAGCTGCCGAGGCATCTCCGTGGTCTGCGGTCCTGACCGAGGATTCTTCCAAGACATTACAGTCCGTTTAACAATTACTTAGTCTACGGTTTACACACTAAAGTATTTGTGTAACAGTTTGATAGAACAGTTTGTCATTAGTCTGACAGTGTAAACAGTGAGGAGTTTTGAGTAGTTGTTTGTAATTAATTGCTACCCCTGCCTTTTGTTTCTGTGTAGCGTTGAATTGTTCCGCGAAAATCTTTCATTAGAAACGATTGTGGTGAAGCTATAGTAAACGTTCGGTCTTGTACTTCCTATATTATTTATTATGAGAAGTAATTTCTATGATACAAAGGTTCAAAATATAAAGGAATCTTGATTGAAAAACCGCCAAAATAAGTTATGTTAGCTCCTGTAAAGTCTCCTTTTCTATTGAGATTTTTTCCAATAAAAACTTTTTAAAAACAAAACAACAACCGACTTCCAAAATTACATACAAAGTGAAAAATAACATAAATTTCGGAAGTCGGTGTCTTTAGTTTAGTATTTTCGTTATTTGCCACAGACTTCCGAAATTTGTTATTTTTCACTTTGTAGTGTTGGAAGTCGGTTGTTTTTTTTTTTTTGTAAAAAGTTTTTATTTCTCGCTTTTTATTGGGTCAGTTTGTAATTTATCTAAGTTATAATAGCCATCACCTTTCACAAAATATTGCTTTTCCCGATGCAGGGACGTTAATCTTTGAGGAGTTCTCCTGGTAATTTACCATCAGCTCCAATTCTCCATATGCATTGTAACGAGCATAAATTACTTGGCAACCATATTAAAGTAATCGAATCGCAACCCGTGGAATACTTAGTATTGACTATTGAGAAGTTACGGTGGCCATCTGTGGTCTTCATCATCAGTTCCACTTCACCAAATGATGATTTTCGAGAGCAACTGCACGAGTTAAAAAATACCCAAATTGCTATAGGTGTGCTTATAATATTTGAAGAGTTCCCTCGATTTATCTGGGATGCCATCATCAGATCCTGGTTTCCTTATCATGGTACTACCCTTGGCATATCTCCTTTCCAACAAAAAAGAATCATCAAAATCGGTTCATAAACGACGAAGTTATCCGCGAACACATATTAAAAAAAAATATACATACCTATATACGGTCGAATTGAGTAACCTCCTCCTTTTTTTGAAGTCGGTAAAAAATTGTCTAAATTTCAACAATAGCTCTACTCAAAAACGTGTCCATTTTTACCTAAATTTCTTCACCTATCCAGTTTATGGTCTGAATGCTCAATTAGACCATAAACGTGGTCAGTAAGGGTGCCATATAATCCGATGGACACTTGTATCCGCCTTCAAAACCGCTGGCTGTATGACTCACGGTAATGACTAATCTATTGATGGCCGAGCGCGATTATGGGCTGCGAGAACAGCGATTTTTTTATTCTTGTCGTTTTTAGCGAAAAGTTGTGAAAACTAAAGCTTCGTTGTTTGTGAGGAAGCGATCAAAAATGGTACTTACACTGAATGAAACATCAATTTGGTCCCAAGAGATTTTTCTCACTTTGGTAAAGGCTTGTAAAGTATTGTGTATTTTTTATTTTCGGTAAGGTAAACATATATAAAATTGAAATTCCGACAACTTAATTTTGTTTCGGATTTTTCTTTTATAAAGCAAAAAAGTTTAAATAAAAAAGTGTGCGTGTGTCAGCTCCGACACACGACTGGAGTTTACTCCGTAATACGATTGTCTTTGAACATGCAATAGGCAAAGAGGGTAAAACGCATCTTCCGAAATATCTAGATCGAAGTGTGAAATATGGAAGATGTTTTATCAAAATTTTAAACCGTGCTATTTACGAATAAAACAAGTTTTACGCTTGTATAAATTTCCATACCGGGGGCCTTGTATGAAAATTGATTCTTGAGGAGTAAACTACAAAAACTGTTTTTATGAACTTATGCTGAAAATTCGGCGGTTTTGGCATCAATGATACCTAATCATTCCACCTTATCAGACTACTATTGCACTACCATAAACAAGACATATGACTCGTTTTTAACCGACTTCCAAAAAGGAGGAGGTTAAATGTTCGACGCGTATGTTTGTTCCACCGATTTCTCCGTCATTTGTGGACCGATTTTGAAATTTTATTAACTTTGCTTGGGTAGTTTTTGAGTTAGCTACAAAATACGTATTTTTTTTCCCACTTAGTATGTAGATGATATGATAAGTTCCTGACACTGGTAGTAGGTAGTGGTATTCGAATGTGTGTGGGGTAGGTACCAGAACTAAAAAGTGAAAAATAAAAACGTTTTACAAAAAAAAAACAACCGACTTCCAAAAAAAAACACTACAAAGTGAAAAATAACTTTAATTTCGGAAGTCGGTGGCAAAAAACGAAAACACAAAACCCAAGACTTCCGAAATTAAAGTTATTTTTCACTTTGTAGTGTTTTTTTTGGAAGTCGGTTGTTTTTTTTTTGTCTAGAATTATCTCGCTCCGCTCTCTCTAACGCCATTTTAGTGGCCTCCAACATTCTGTTGAATGAAAGTATGGGTGTGGCCTTAGGTCCATAACACGTTTCGTCTCATAAGTCGTAACTCATAAGATTTTAAGTTAATTTCTTTGGAATTTCTAATGTCACGCAATGTTAAATTCAACGGTCATTATGTACGATTAATTGTACATTTAATGTATTCTGGTGATAGGCTGAAGAAAGTTGGCGATTTATTTGGACAAGTGAAATAGTTGTAGTTTCTTTGTTCTAATTTTTCCATATGAAATACAGACGGGCTTCGTCCATTTCCAATTCATGTATCTCTTCTTTCAAACGAGCAGGTTGCAAGTACAGACGCCAGCACATCAAGCTACCCGAAACTGTCAAATTTTCCCAATCAACTTTGAACCTTAAACTTCAGCGATAAAGTTGAAAATCTATTAAATAAATTTGACAGATTGTAGTAGCTTGAAGTGATGGCGTCTGTACAATGCGTCCCGAAAGATGAGACTCGACCGCGTCTCCCGCCGCTTATTCTGCCCCCCGATGACGCCCCGTTACCGTTAAAGAGACCCATAAACCGTTTACTGCACAAGTCAAACCACGTGGTGTGTCAAGTCTCATCTTTAATGGCACGAACTGTACTTGGCATGTGTCTCATTTGAAGGGACCAAAATCTATAGTCTATGTATGTATGTCCCTCAAGACACGAGAGGGACTTTTTTGTTTTTGAACCCTCTTAACTTGTAGCATACAATACAATATGCACGAAGTGACAGGCCAATGGCTAGGTACAGCATTGATTGGCGGTCAAACCTCTGTAAGTCCAAATCCTGTAACTTTCCCTGTACAGAGCAAAGGCCTTACTATGTAGATTCCTTCGTACATATAGCGCTACAAGGTTCTTTTGGTGCGTGGCTAAAATCGAAACTAACGCCGCCATCTTGTTTTTCAATACATTTAAACAATAGCGCAAATGTTTACCAACAGCGCCTCCCTGTCAACGTCATTCGAGCGCCAAAAGATCCTTGTAGACTGTGTACATCGTTTTTACTAAGCCTCCGCTGTCCGTCCGTCCGTCCGTCTGTCTGTCTGTCACCGTGCTGTATCTCATGAACCGTAACAGGTAGACAGTTGAAATTTTCACAGATTGTGTATTTCTATTGCCGCTTTAACAACAAATAATAAAAATAAAATAAACTTAAAAATTACACAAGAATCGAAACCCTTCGTGTGCGAGTCCGACTCGCTGCCGCTGCTCGGCCGGTTTTTTAACTTTTTATAAAGTTGTGTGTATTTGCCTGCCAGAAGTTTGTAAAAAAGTAAACAGTTTTGTAACAGTTTGTTTATTGTTGGATCTAGGAATAGCAAACACAAAATTTATGAGCTTCGCATATCGTTGACTGCTGTTAGTAAAATAAACTGATCTAGGATCTTGATGCTTGTAGGTACAAAATAGGGAGAGGTTAAATACTTTGTCTGCATGAAAAGTTTTGCTGTTTTCGGATCCAAACATGGATGATATTGGTACGGAAAAACAATAAAACTTTTACGTCGTTTTCTCAACGTGCCAAAAAATATCAATTTGGGTTCAGTATGTAGGCAGTAAAAAACGTTTCAAACACCTGCGACTATTCATGTTCACTGTTGCAATTTATTAAGTTTTGATTAAAAATTAAAAAATTAAAATTATGTTTATTTATCTCCACAAATTACATTTATATATAGATAATAAGTTGACAGATATTTTGACAAAATTGTATAATTTGTGGGAGATCTGAAGTCTAAACTAAGCCTAGGCCTGTATTTTAGAACTCCAGGTCCCCCATTGTAACACATAGTAAAGAATTGTCAACGTGGTACAATTGTGAATGGTTGGTAGTGTGTCTGAGTATATGTTTGTTAGAGTTTGTGTGTATGTGCGTGTGTGTGTGTGGGGGGGGGGGGGTTGTGTGCGTGTGTAAATGTCTACGTTTTTGTACATACAATATTTCATAAATATAAAATATAATCAATTATGTACATGTGCATAGAAAATTAAATAAAAATATTACATTATAAGTAAATAGAAAAGAATATAAATACAAAGAATTTAACAAATAATATAAACAGTCGCAACAATTATCAAAAATGTACATACATCATGGTCTGTCCGAATGCTAAAGCTGATATCAGACTCTTAAGTGAACGTTTATTTGTGTTTCATTCCACGTTCACACGGCACTGATAAAATTACATAGGAATACACCTTCACCTGCTCCTTTCACTTCATTTTTTAGGGTTCCGTAATCAACAAGGAACCCTTATAGTTTCGTCATGTCCGTCTGTCTGTCTGTCTGTCTGTCCGTCCGCGGTCTAGCTCCAAGACTGTTAGTACTAGAAAGTTGTAATTTGACATGGGTATACATATTAATCATGCCGACAAAGTGGTAAAATATAATTATGAAAATTTTTTTTTTAGGTTGGGGATGTTTTTTTTCTATCCCTTTGTGTGGGGTATCGTTGGAAAGGTCTTTCAAAAACAATGTGAGTGTGTTAAAATCATTTTTGAATTCAGAGATCCGTTTGCGAAATATTAAGCTTTAAAGTGCAAATCTTTGATAGAGTCAAGTGTCCCCCCACCCTGCCAGCTAAATGATTGGTTTTAGATATGTGAAAAATTCACGGCAGTAGCTTATATAACGAATTTAAAAGGAAAACTATCACAGCTAAGTAGGCTTTACAAGTTATCGAGTAATAATCGATCAACTTAGATTTGCGGTTGTAAAAACATGTTCTCCCATACATTCCGTATGAAAGATTTTTTTTTCAACTTCAAAATTAAGTTTGTTTTAGGGATAAATTCATCCCAACTACGGAACCCTACATTGTGCGTGGTCCGACATGCACTTGGCCGGTTTTTATCGATCTTTCGGTTGGCAAGTAAAAGATACCGAGGTGCCGAAATCTAACATCGTGGAATCTTCACAAATTAATTATTTTTTCACTCTTTATTATTTATTTATTTATACTTCTCACACACAAAAAGGTACAAAGGCGGACTTAATGCCATAGGCATTCTCTTCCAGTCAACCAAGGGTGGTGAAGAGATTAGATGGCAGGTGCTCTGTTTGAGAGGAACAAAGAAAAAATTATTAAAAATATGTCATTAGAAATAAAATGTAGGAACAACAGTACATAAATAGGTTATAACTGATAATACACATACATACATTTAATATAATATATATCTATAATATATATATAATATACATATATACAAATTCAAGGGAGAGAGGTGAGAGAGGTTTATTCATTTTCGTCGGAATACATTTTTGGATTTTTTCTCTTTCGTTTCACTCTGAGTGAAAGAAAACGTAAATGAACAAAAAGTGAAGCGTCTGATATCTGCTTTAGTAAATATTATAAAAAGTATCGTGAATAGTGACTGATAAAGCCAGTGAGTCATTGCACTGCGTGCTAAAAACGATAAAATATGTATATGTTGTAATCCAGAATGGATAAAAATAAACAATATGCATGATAACATGCTACCTACGATTGTACTGACGGAATGTAAATAGCAATAATTAATTAACAAATTATTATTAATTAAGTATTGCTATTTACATTCCGTGCAGGCTTGATATACAATAGAAAGCAGTACCCCTGGATACGGCACGCGTGGTGAGGAGATTCCTCCCACTAGAGTTCTGACCATCAGCAGCATGGACCCTGTTCCTGGCACTGATGGGCTCTAGGTATATTTTATGTTTTTAAACGTCGTTTTTTTAAATTCAATAGTTTAAAAATGTAACTTATACGTAAAAACTAACTTTTGCCCGCGGCTTTTCCTAATTACTTTCAGGTAAGCGTTATTTCTCTCAGCTCTTCATTACCCACATTTGCGGCCAAAGCCAAGTTAACGCAACCAAAGTCAAAGAATTTATTTCAATTAGGCACAAAAAGGCACTTTTGAACGTCAAAATTTATAAAAAATTGAATTGATTCTAATCGCCCCTTCCAAAAGGTAGTTTTCGTATGGAGAAGAATGGGCAAGAAACTCCACCGTTACTCTTTTAAAATGTTTTACAATATTTTGTATACATTAATTATATACTTATATGTGAAGACGATGCACCTGGAATAAGATTACTATACCACAATAGGTAAAAATTATTACAAATTAAGCAATGACAGAAAAAATAATTATGTAATGGATACATGGTGTTCACTGTATTTACAAGCGTTGTAAAAGTAGGTACCTATACGATATTCAAAAAAAAAAAACAATTAATACTAATAAGTCAGTGTGTGAGTTCAAGTAATCACAGAATGTAAATAAATGTTATAATAATTATACTATTAAGTTAGCAACCAGTTTGATTTTGTCTAGACTCAAAATTGTTCTATGGAGCTAAACCAGCATGCTTCCAAGCATTTTTATCTAGGAGAAACACCAAGTTAAACACCACGTTTAAAATTTCATGAATGTTCATGTGTGAGGTCCTCCTTTGATTTAAAAGGTTATCCATGGAGTTTCTTGCCCGTTCTTCTCCATACCTAGATACCTACTACGCTTTGGAATTGGCAACTAGCTCCGTATTTCTGACTGACAGACTCTGACAATTCAAAAGTACCTTTAGATGGTTTAATTAAAATAAGTGCTTTGAGCCTGAGTTGTCTTCTATCTGCTTGAAATTCCTGACAACCAATTAGTTAAGACGCGACTAAATGCCAGTGACCTTGAGTGGTTAGCTTGCATGTTCTGTGCTGAGCTCACGCAACGCATCGTACGTCCAGCCAGTAATAGGACTCGCCCATCAAGGAGCGCGGTCCCAAATTAGATGTATTATTAATTTATTATACATAAAAAGGTATTTTAATAAGACACGTATTGTAAAAGATAAATAATTGCTGAAGGTTTCAGAAAAATGCACTTGATAGTTTTTGCGTGATTCTCAGTTTTTTATCCGCGTTAGACATAACTTTAAAAATTAATTACGCTATGTAATATAAACATAATCTAAAATATTCACAAATTAAGTTATTAAGAAAATGCTCTAATTTAACATAAATATTTTGTCGTCTAGTGTCGTTTAGACGTGATCGTCAATATAAAATCATCAAAGTAGGTAATTTATTCTCGCCTTAAGACAGAATAATCGCGTAGAAAAAGCTCTGTACTAACCACAGCCTACCCAAGATCATACAGAACATAAAACGGAACAATCAGTCACTCAAAATATTATACTGTCATGTCACGAAAGCAATAAACTGGAATGGAATAAACATGTTAGCGCAGATGATAAACGTCTGTGGCTCGTAATAGTATTGTATGATACAATCATTATTAATCATTGCATTGTGATTGTCTGACAACTTGATAGTGTGAGCATGCGTTTTTGAAAAGGCAGATTTTGTTAGTGTAACTCAGATATTTAAAAAAAAAAATGTTTTTTGGTTGGCTGAAATGTGTTCGTGTGCGTTGATTTGTTGTGCGTTGAAACGTACTATGCAATACGGATGACGTAAAAAAAAAAGTTTTGTCCGTGAGTTGGATTATTAAAAAAATATTTGACACTTATTTTTTCTTTTTTTACGTAATCAAGAAAGAAAAGAAAAGAAAGAAAAATAGGTTTATTTTAATCAAAACATTACGGCGATGAGTTAAAATGTGCCATGACGTCACGAGTATGTAGATTTTATACTTACTTGTGACGTAGCGACTCCCACTCCCCAACTTTAATGCGTTTTATCTAAGTATTTTTTTATAAATAATATGGTAAAGCAAATTTATTATCTGACAGACTAAATAGTTTTTTTTTTATCCCAGGCATCATTATTGAAAGACAAAATATTAAGCTTTTGTTAAGCTGAACAGGGACAGTATATAAATTACCAATTAATAAAACTATCTCAGGATATAAATTACCAATGAATAAAACTGCTTTTGAATGCAAACACTCGATAAATAAAATGAAACAACAAAAATTCAATTATCTCTTTCATCCCGGTCAAAATGTTATCTATAGAAGAAACTCAAAACCAATTTGTTTCGGACTTGAATAAATAAAAATAAATCAACATTCATGAACAGCTTTTGAACGCCAAATCACATTGACCCAGCTCAAAGTACACAAGTACACACAAATTATACAGATATCAACTGTTTAACCGCGTGACTGACACACAATGGAATGGAATCCCTCTTCATCTCCGGGAAAATGGAGGTGAATAAACAATGGAAGAATATAGATAGGTACAATATAGGTAGGGACTGCCTCGTTGGTCTAGTGGTCGCAAGCGCTACTGCTAAGCATGAGGTCCTGGGTTCGATTCCCGGGTCGGGCAAAGTGTTATTGGGTTTTTCTATCTAAAATTTCTCAGTAGCAGCTCGGAGTCTGGATTTGTGCCCGGTTGATGGCAATAGGCTCGCCCCCTATTACATGGGACTTAAACATAACTGGCGAAATGTGGGTGTATCTGCTACAGGGACACCTCTGCCCAACCCTTCGGGGAAACAAGGCGTGATGTTATGTATGTATGTATGTAGATAGGTACAACCACTTGGAAACGTATACAGGGTGACTGCGTTCGGCCCTGATTCGGGCCACGGTACGTAGCGAGAGGAAATGGGAGGCCGTCACCTCCTTCTGCGAAGCAGTAACGCTCTCGAAGGAGGAGGCGGAACGCGTGAGTGAGAGGCAAAATTCGCGCCCTCACGCCCCTAACCGCCGCAGGAGGAGACGCCCTGGGCGTCGGGAATCGCGAGCCGATTTCCGGCCACCGTAGGCGCGGGCTTGCGAACGGTGAGCAATGGGTAGCTCGCCGCCCGATAAGGACCAGGTCGACGGCGCGTTGTGTTCCACGCGCGCCTCAAAGAGATGTCAGCAGAATTGACGGGGTCCGCTAGGGCCGATGCCTGCCGGGGTTGCAAATAAGGCCGAAACATGCCCCCCGGCAACATGGCAACTGAAGGAACACGGGTGGGTTTTAGTCAGTAAGAGTCTGACACACCCTCCCGCTCTACCCAGAGCAGGAGAAGTTATTTGATCAATTCCAAAAAAAAAAAAAAAACGGTGACTGCGTTGAGATGGGTCAATACGAAAAAATTGTGAAACTGTTTGAGGTAGAGGTTCTAAGGAACCACGTAGTTGATTTCAGAGGTGACAAATATTGCATCCAAAGATTTTCGGAAAACCTATGCACAACTCCGAATCCGTTTATTATTACAATTAAAAGCCTGGGATGTCCCAGTGCAGGGCAAAGGCCTTCCTACTCTCTTTCGAATCCGGTTATTTTATTTAAAGTTTATCGCAATAAATCACCTTTCGAGTTTATAAGGGCAATTAACCATAATTATTGGAGATCCAAGTCGCGTTTAGGTTTTCCAAAAAATCATTGAAAATATTTTTTCTAAAAACAAATCTCTACCTCGAATACTTTCTGATTTTTTTCATATTGACCCATGTCAAGGTATCACCTGGTAAATGGACACCCTACACTAACTGGGCGGTATGAAATTGATCAAGTTGACACTGCGTGACCCGCACGTAACGCGGACGGCACGGGAACATCCGGTGTGACACACAGATGTATATATAATTATTGTATATGCACATTGTTTATGTATGTGTGATGATTGGTAGGTACCTAGTTGCTTTCACACGTTGAATTTGTAAAATTGCGATGATTTTCAGTTGTTGAGTTTAAATGTAAAGGGTCGCCGTACTATTAGTATCTGGGCGACCGAGCTCTGCTTTGGCGAAAATAGAGAATGCTCATTTAATAGTATAGGAAAGTTCATGCTAATCCATGTATCGTACCTACTTATTCCATGCTGCCATGATAGTAGGTAATTACTAGTTCCATGCTGGTCAATTCTATTCTATTTTTTGTAAATTTTGACGTTCAAAAGTGCCTTGTTGTGCCTAATTGAAATAAATTATTTGGCTTTGACTTTGGTATGTTATTATTCTCATGTCATTATTAATTATCTAGCCTTAAACTGGGCGACCGAGCTTTGCACGGGTGAAAATATGGAGCTACTTAACTAACTACTTACACAGTTCTTGTAGCTTATGACGGTTTTTAGAGGCCTCTACTGCCTGTGATTTGCAGCAAAACGTCTTGATAACTAATTCTGCAGTGGAAGTTATCATATTAAATACCTCACCTCCATTTTCAACCACTAACTGCTGAACTATTTGGCAGCTGCCCAATATCGTGTCTTATGGCACTGCATAGATTAAGGTATATTTTATTTTTATATACATGCGTTTATGGTTTTAGTTTAACGCTAAAATTAATGGCTTCATGAGAGCTTTGATTGAAGCAGTAACAACTATGTGCCTCTTGTCTTCTGATCTGGTGTCAAAATATTATTTAGGTTTTAAAGAACGACACGCACAGGAAATACAAACAGTAATAAAAAATAAGAAAGGAGCATTTTAAACTAACAAACAAAAATAATAACGACCTGTGCGAGGCCAAAAAGACTCCTATCTCAGCATAATGCTGCGATATTTAAAAATAAATAAATACCGCAGCGCTAGAAAAAGGAAAAAAAAAAAGGAAAAAAAAGAAAACGGAAAAAAAGAAAAAGGAAAAAAAAGAAAAAGGAAAAAAAAGAAAAAGGAAAAAAAAAGAAAAAGGAAAAAAAAGAAAAAGGAAAAAAAAAGAAAAAGGAAAAAAAAAAGAAAGAATTATGGCGATTTATTTATGGGATATACACGGTGTATGTCGACGCGAAAACTGTAAATTTAGCACATCGTTCTAGACATTTTTCGCCCCCTAGGTAGACATTTTTCGAAAGTTATTTAAAATTATCTGCTGGTTCGTACAAAAGTGCAACATTTACACGGTCAAATTGTATGGGACAAAAATTTCAACGCTGGACAAAAATTTCAATTAAAATCATGTGTAACGAACTCACCCCCCAAGTCACAACAGCATTAGCAACGATCTGCACCACATTGTACCACTTGATAAGGCTCCTCAGTTCATACGGGCTCCTGGCCCTCATGTAAGAAGGTAGGACCAGCTTGATGATGACCAGGTACGTGGCTATGATGGCTGCCAGTGGCTTCGGTGACGTCATCAGAGCCCAGTCTTTGACGCGCTGATCTGGAAGTAGAGAATTTTTGGATGAAGTTGAGCACTTTAGCGTGATTTGTTATTTATGACTGAGTTTATCGATGAGAGCTTGCCGAATCTAGTTGACAAACGGTTTCAGCTGTGGAAATTTTTAAAGTAGGTATAAGAATAGCTTTTTTTACAAATTCAAAGCATAATGCGGTTAAAATGTTAATTAAACATTTAATTTTATTTCAGGAAAATAAGCATTTTTTTTTTGGGTGGGAAATTATCAAATAACTTCTCGCGCTCTGGGTGGAGCGGGAGGGCGTGTCAGACTCTTACTGACTAAAACCCACCCGTGTTCCTTCAGTTGCCATGTTGCCGGGGGGCCACGATTTCCCTTTCGCCCCGAATTCGCAGCCCCGGCAGGCATTGGCCTTAACGGACCCCGTCAATTCTGCTGACATCTCTTTAAGGCGCGCGTGGAACACAACGCGCCGTCGACCCGGGCTTGGTCCTTATCGGACGGCGAGCTACCCATGGCTCACCGTCCGCAGGAAAATAAGCCTTACAAGTCAACATTTCTTCTATTCTTGTTGAAACCTACGTTTTATTATAATCAAAACACTGGCCTATTATTAGAAAGATATTAAATTTTATTTTGACTTTTCTATTCTCTATTGTTTTAAATTACTCTCTTGTCTATTGTTGTCAATACATGACTTTGCATTTGAGTCTACATGTTTTTAACTCCCTAAAAACCTACCTACCTACTTATTTCTGCGACTCTGTGTGGGCTTCTAAAAGCCCACAATTCTGCATAATTTTCCTGTTGTCTGGAAGCCGACCCCAACACGACGGGAATAAAGAAGGCAGATTTCGTTCGGCATAATTTGCACGAATTATTTCAGTTAGCAATTTTTCTATTAAAAAAAACTGTTCTAAAAGAAGTTTCCCACGAGGTTCCACCGCGTGTAAATACTCTGCACTTATCTACTTTTAACTTCCTGTCACAGCGTCACGAAGGCTTTAGATATATTCTCAGGCTTCAAGTAATAACATAATGAAACTCTTTAACTGAATTAAGTAGGTATTATGATTCATTTATAGGAATTATCTTTTTATATCAGTGGCTTTTAACTTACTTTAAAGAATTCTGACTGGAAAATAGAAGGTGTGCTTTGGAAATATACATTTTTGGCAAAATTTAAATCTAATGCATACTCTAAACGACGACAGAGAGATAAAAATAATAATTGTGTAATAATATTACGCAGCAATCATTATCATCATTTGAAGTCCCACTGTTGGACATTCACACACATGTTGGATTATTAAGTTCCCTTCAAAATGGTTGAGCAAAATGGTGCTGATCCACGCGTCATGTTCGTGAACGGGCGCCGTCAGTAGCTACGCGCGCTTAGCTGCCACGGATTATTTTATTGAAAAATGTTTAAATGTTTTTAATACGGACGCTTTAAACGTGCACGTCTTTCTACATTGTTCTCACATGTATAATTTCAACATGAATGATGTAGCCAATATTTTTTACAATAATTTGATTTAAAAGAATGTCCGTAGAGTTTCTTGCCCGTTCTTCTCCATAGGAACCTACTACGCTTTGGAATGGGCAAATAGCTTCATCTTTCTGACTGATCGATCCCTTGACAATTCAAACGTACCTGTAATTGGTTTATTTGAAATAAATGATTTGAGTTCGACGTAGACTTAAATAAAATATTCTTATATTCTATCTATTTTTGGTCATAGATAACTCTTTTTTTTACGGGTGGAAACCTTTTTAAGGCGCCTGGGCTTGGGGATAAGACCGGGCGTGGGATGTTACCGCACTAAATCCACCCCGGTGGTCACCATCAGCACATGGAAGGTAGCAACGTAACCTCTAAAATGGCCGATTCGAAACCCATCTGTGCAACGCCTGGTCAATGATACCTAAAACTGAAATTTGCTTGAACATGAACACAATTGCAGTTCAGCTATCCACATTCTTTAAATTACCTGTAATATCAAGAAAGAAGCGTAACGACTAACAATTTAATCTCTGAAACAGATCAGCAACATTATAAAGAAGTATTTCACTTTTTAACCGAACGAGATGGCTTCAGTCTGACTGACCTAGATTTCGTAATGCTGCAAATTGCAGCTTTATTATATCATGTGGTGAGTGCAGGTGAGGGTTCCGTAATTTTTATTGAAGTGATTTGGTTACCTTTAAATAAAAATCTTTTCCGCTACCATCGTCTAAACTTTTTAGTCTTATTTTTGAGGAATTTGGAAGCACTAGTTAAAAAGCGGTTGCCGCTATTATAAAAAATATATGAAAATGTACCTTTTTAAATAAAAATCTTTTCCGCTACCATCGTCTAAACTTTTTTGTCTTATTTTTGAGTAATTTGGAAGCACTGGTTAAAAAGCGGTTGCCGCTATAACAAATAGATTAAAATTATCGCTGCACCGTTTGGACAACCATGTAATTCTACAGCCACGATAATCCCGAAGCCAATAATATTCGTCATCCGAAAAGTGATATTCACTTCGAGACAAACTTACATCACAATTCATCACAAATTAGGAGCTCGTGGCTAAGTAATAACAGCCGCACTGGTCGATCGATCAGGTTAAGCTACGCTTACCGCGGTCAGTCCAAGATGGGTTACCATTTTAACAAATCGAGACCCCTCCGTGCCTCAGAAAGCACGTTAAGCCGTTGGCCCTTTTTTTTTGGTTGGGAAATTATTAAATAACTTCTCCCGCTCTGGGCGGAACGGGTGTTCCTTCAGTTGCCTGTATTTTGCCAGGGGCAACAGTAACCCTTTCGGACAAACCCGCCGTGTCGGATTGCCGTCCCATTGGACTATGAGGGTCAGGGAAGAGAGAGTGTCCCTGTGTCACACTTGTGCTCTATATCTCCCGCGCTGAAAGCTAGTCTCCTTTGAAATTGGCCGCCATGGCCGAAAATCTGTCTGGAGGACTATTACATCAAACAATAATTCCTCCGACTCTTTTTATGGCCACCATGATTAGAGATACCGCTTATTTTAAACCACAGCCTTGAGACAAAGACAATCTCTTAAGTCAAATCTGAAACCCTCTTTGCTTCCAAATCACCCCAGGCATAGACAATCTCTAAGGAGATTGTCTATGTCCTATCAAATTCAAAATGACATGATTACTTTGTAAAGTATTATATTATTTTAACTATTGTGAATGTGAGGACTATGTGGATATTGTTTTTATTTCTCTGCTAGTTTTAGTGATGGTCTGGCAGTTTGAGTAGTTTATGCGGCCTACCCAAATGTCCTTTCTTTGGTATTGTTCGTCGAGTTGAGCTCCTTAAGTTCTGAGTTGAGCTCCACGATTACTGACAAATGCTTGCACTGACTGGACAGGTCCACTCAAATCTGTGTGGTTCTTTCCTCAAAAGACCTTTTCAGACACTTATCTACATGGTCCTCATATGGCCTGACCAAGATTATATCTGGACTTTAAAAGAGACTGCGACCTCTGAGTTTGTTTCGGCCTTTCTTCTCAGAGTAGTCAGATAGGAAACGCCGAACTCATCTAGCTTATTTTTAATATTTTTTTATATGACGTGTAAAAGTGATTTCGATATCCTATTTACAGAATAAACAATTTCATTTCATTTCATTTCAAATCGTTCTCTAAAACCTGACGGAACCCCGTTACAGTAAATGCGCGAACGCACGATTTACTCTCGTTACTATTAGTATCGGCATAAATTAATCTCCACCGTCCGTTATCGTTGCATCAGGCACAACAAAGAAATATTAAATCATATTCAACGTGATTTTGCAACACGTTACTTAGGTGAAAGGATACTAATGATATAATGTCCGTTCGTCTTGTCTTTTGTTAGTATGGACACAGTATAAATAAGTAACAGTATTATGCTTTCATAGCAAATGAAACGACGCGCTTCGAAATCTCAGTGTATAATAATGTCAGTATGCAACAGTATCTAGTGCGCGGCAGTTACGCAAGGACGCGGAAGGTTTATCAATTAGGAATTATTTCAAGGTCACTGCCGAGATATTATAATACTGATACTTTATTATACTGTGCTTGAGCGATAACGAATCTTAGAATGGAGTTAAAATTATTTTAGAAAGAAGACCGATCACCTTCTGCAACGAAACTCCCATACTGTGCTTTTTGTGTGGATTTCAAGGTCACTGCCGAGACATAATACTGTTACTTTATTATACTATGGTATGGAATTGAGTCTAATTTTATATTGTTTTGTGTTGCATCGTGATTGAGGGGACCTAGAAACGGAACAGATGGGTTTTATTAAGCTCCTAGATGGAGGCCCCAATTAAATAGTTAGATTGTAATGTATGGCTGTAGTTAGGATCTAATGGCAAGGCGATGTGGTAGTCATGGTGAGCTGACGTCACACTTGACCGCTGACGTCTGAATCTGCATAGAATAAGGTCTTGACCAGAGCGGCTGTAAGCATTCCATAAGTTCAGTCACGAGGGTGCCAAATGGATGCCTATTACTAAGCCTCCGCTGTCCGTCCGTCTGTCTGTCAGGGGGATGTATCTCATGACCGTAATAGATAGACAGTTGAAATTTTCACATAATAATATTGTGTATTTCTGTTGCCTCTAGGTATAACAACAAATAATATAAATTAAATTAAAAATTTAAGGGAGTCCCTCTACAAGAAACGTGTTTTTTTGGCGTTTTTTTGCTAAATTTTGTACGGTGGTACTCCCTTGGTGTGCGAGTCCGACTCGCACATGCCCGGTTTTTCGCGTTAAAAAAAAAATTGCAACTTTGAAAATAGACCAATTTCATAATAGTATGATTTCAACAATAAATAGGTATATTATGTTCATAACACTAAAATATATCTATCAATACTTTAGGAGAAAAACGGTTTTGAATCTTGAGGGCTCCCACACAAAACTGCGAATTCGCATCGCATTGCAAAAATCTGCGAGCTCGCAGTGCGCACGGCCTAGGCCGAGCTCGCAGATTTTAATTTATGATCTAAGTGTAAGGTTTTTATGCTCGTGCCTGTACGTAGTGGAAGCATCCCCATAATCTCGCACCCAATCTGCTGATCCTAATCGTCGTGTATTTAAGCACCTGTAATGTAATAAAAACAAAACAATCTAAATAAAAGCAACGAACACCACATGATTGCACATTTCCTTGTTGCAGCAACTTGCTACACATGTTACATTTACTTTATTTTGCCATCTTAAAATCGTGACTAATTTTGTCTAGTACGGTAGTCTTGAACGCCACGAAATAGACCACAGAAGATCAACTCCAATTTTACTTAGGGCGAATTTCACCAATAAAATTGGATGCGATCACCACATTTAGGGACTTGTCATACTGGATGCGTTTTGCGTCCTACGATCCGGTCAACACGAACATAACATAACATAAATGTTCGAGTTGACCGGACCGTAAGATTCAGAACACATCCAGTGTGACAAGTCCCCTTAAGAGTTGTCAGTGTCATTATTTTCTTTGCAATATTGACACTGATAGCTCTTGAACTCAGTTTTATATGTGCTGATCGCGTTCAGTGTCCAGGACAGGGTCTAGGCAACAGGTAGTGATCGAGTACTTCAGAGAATACTCCGACTGTATCAGCCCCGGATCTAGAGGCGGCAAGCCGGGGCCCGTGCCCTGGGCGCCAACTTCAGGGGGCGACAAATTCAAGTGCAGCAACTTTGCAATAAATGAGACGCGCAGCACATTTATAATCTTTTTATATTTCTTTTCTTTTTTACAACAGTTTTGGCGCCCCTGTTGAATTGGCGCATTATCGGTCGATACAATTTGATTAATATGTTGCTGCCAAAATTTTCATTTCGCGGGGGCTAACTTAGCGCATCCCCATAAAAGATTGGAGGGGGGAGGCAGACGGCAGTTTTTGCCCCACCTCAAAAAAATCTAGATCCGGGGCTAGACTGTATGACCTTGCTCAGGACATGCCTGAACAAGGTCATAATATTTATGTAAGCAATATTTTTTTCCTGAACCTGACAAGACACTAAACTCACGATTGGTCCGGAAAATCTTGAACCTGTGATGTACTTTATAGATTCTTAACCCTCTAGCTAGAAATCACCTATAGAATACTCTTTATAATGTTGAGCACCACATAAATTACAGATATAAATGCAGACATATTGCGCTTCATGGGTCTGTACAAAGTGGGTCTTCTGTCCATATTATGCGGTATTTTTCCATGCAAAAGCTATATCGTCTGATGTACAGCAGATAAACGATCGTGTTGTCATGATTGTGGGTAGACACGGACAAGTTTTCAGGCTATTATGCCCCGTTATTGTGGGTCCCCGTGGCATGATGGTAATTGAACTTTAGTTGTCTATGTTGTTGGTAACTGGTTCTAGGCAATTGTGTTGTGCCAGTCAAAGGTCCATGGATTTATGGCAGTTTGTTTCTGCTTTATAAAGGGTAATCAAAAAATGAATGGGCTCTGTTGGATTTGTTATAATGGTTGTTAAAAGACTTGAAAATATCAGGAGCTCAGATGTACAGATCGCGTTCAGTTTCATTGGTGAAATTCGCACTTGGTCACAGATTAATATAGATGGTTCACTCCACAAAATTATATAAATAAAATGCGACTCTTGCTACGACACAATAAAGTGCAATTCAGGTCGCACAGTGCTAATCACCTACAGTTATGTTCACCTAGAAGTTGCCTCTCTTTCTATCGCGTAACTCTTATATCTTCTGAAAACGTTACGCTCACTGAATTGGGCCAGCAAGATGAGCCGACCGCGTACTTGTAGCTTCATAAATAACTAAATTAATAACTATTCTAATACTTTTTGTTTGTCTAGTAAATTCAAATGATGTTATTGCATAAATCCAGAACTTACTGATTGGGCGAAGATACTGGTCCCTGTAACACAGGTGTTTTTACCTAGCGCAGGAGTCAGGGCTTCACTTTGCTGGTACACATTTTTTATGCCAATAAAGAATTTTATTATTATTTATTTCATACCTAAAATACAGAGTGCGCCTTCTGTACTATTCTGTAATTTAGTAGAATTAGATTTTGTTGCCCACCCAAAATGTACTTGTTGCATATCCTCAAAATACGCACGAGTATTTCACGAGTACTTGTACATAACAAAGGAGGTCGGCAGTTTTGGAAGTCGTTTAAAAACGTTTATACTGCTGACATTTATAAAAATGTCGAACCATTTGGCGAAATGACAGATTTCCCCCACAGTAATGTCGCGTTTTGGGATATTCGCTTGTTATTGCTCGATTATAACGACGCAAAAAGAGGGTTATGAACCTTTAAATGTTTCGAACAAACAATTTTATAAATACCATCGACTTGTTATTTAATTTGAGAACAATTTGGGAAATTGGGATTTGTTTTTTTTACTGATTCGTGGAAACATCGTATTTCAGTGGAAATGGCTAACACTCTTTTCTACTCTGTATGAAAAAATCTTATCCACTACAGTGAGACGTTACATTGCTTGCATTGGTTCCGTACCTCAAAAGGAAAAAATTGAACCTTTATAGAATCACTCATGTGTCTGTCTGTTTGTCTGTCCGTCTGTCACAGCCAATTTGCTCTAAATCGAATAGACCGATTAAGTCGAAATTTGGTACACATAATATGTATTTCTGTGACCCAAACACGGGACGTGTAACGTAAATAAATGAATTTTGAATATGGGGGTCACCTTTGGGGTAAAAAGTTTTACAACCTATACCGTGTGACATATCAAATGAAAAGGACTTATTGAAAGGATCTCAAATATATTTTTTCCATAATTTTAAAATAAATACATTTAAAGATATTCAAGAAAATAGATGAAAATTTACTGTTTACTAGATAAAACTACTGAGCCAAAAATGTTGTCAAAAATACAGAGAATGGTTCTTTACCCACAGATTACAGGAAAACCTATAAGAAGTATATGGTCTTAAAATAACATGGTAAGTCTCTCAATATTGTACGTACAAACTAACATTTGCAGTTGGAATATATGGGAGAACATATTTTTCAACTACAATGTTAAGTTTGTGTTTGGGATAAATTCATCCCAACTACGGAAACCTTCATTGCAGACACGCACTTGGTCGGTTTTTTTTTAAACACAGTCAGATTCTGGACTGAAACCAAGCTAGAGAATCCAATATCGAAACTCATCTCGGATACCGCCTTTTATTATACACTGCCCATTGCACTAACTGTTTGCGTCACAACTTTGCAATGAATTTCATTACATTTTATACCATCATGCAACACGTAATAATGTATATTTTATTACCTGCTCTTTCGTAAAACACTATATTGTATACTCTTTGAATTGTATCCATGTTTATAGCAGTGTGTCAACACCTCTTCACTGTGACGATCACTTGGTACTGCAAAGGAGTTTGAACCTGCAAGTTAATTAAATTCATTAAGTACTATGTATTATGTTAAATACAAGGACTTTGTTATGTTAATGTTTATGTATTATTATGCTTTTTAAATAAGGTGAAAGGTTTTTTTTTTATCTTGTCGCTAAACCGACTAAACGTCTCGTTTTTTAGTGACCTCATGTTTTAGAAATTTTAAAATATTAAGCAAGGCCACGGTATATGATTTTTTTTAACAATAATGGCGTAATTAAATCTACATTTTGAAAAGGACATGTTTCTTATAGTCTAGCTTCAGCAACTCTTAAGTAATGAACCAATTTCAACTAACAAGGTTTCGATGGATTGATGTGTCGAACCGGAATAGATCGGGGGCAATTCCCGTATTTTAATAAAAAAAACGGTCGCATTCTAATCTCATTCACAGAAATTGTGTCTTAGCAAGAGTCGGTTTTTATTTAAATGATTTTGCGGAGTGAACCATCTGTTAATCTGAGTCTCAATCCTAAATTACCTCCCAATTTCTCAACATTTTCGTCAAGTTTTTATATTGATTGTAGCTGAGACTTTTTAATTACGGAAATTGACCTTTTGGCTTACACCTCTCGTTACAGAATATTCAATGACAACACAGCCAACGAACCAATTAATAAAAATAATTGAAAGGATGTAAATTTTCTATACTTTGGTTCTCTCTTGGTCCTTTGTTAACCAAATTTTTTATTTATCTTTTCAGTCCAAGGAGAAAATGACCCGAGGTGTTCGAAGAGGTTGCGTGCGACTGCGAGCAGCTGTCATAGGCATCGATGATGAAGACGACTCCACGTTCACGATCACTGTAGACCACAAGACGTTCCATTTCCAGGTAATTTTCAAAATTGATCTTTATAACACCGTGTTAAGATTCCATATTATTTAACTGTATCAGCCTGTTTTTCTCAATATTGATATTCAAAAGAAATAAGGTTGTTTCGTCCATGCAAATAAAATCAGCAAATAACTAACTCAGATTAATATCAAGTGTTCTAATGATGGCAAGATCCCGTTTTATATACAGTGTGAGTCTTTATAATATAATCTACACATATTGAAATATCTATGCTTAATTTTATCGATGGAAAAAATATTAAAAAAATCTAAAAAAAAAAAAACCTTTTTTATAGCATAAAAAAGATTTAACAAATCCAATAACTTTTAAACTAAATGATCTATCGCGATGAAACAAACTCCATAATGATTGGAAGTAATTAGGCGTCCTCATAAAATAAAAATTGTGGAAAAAAAACTATACTCAATTAAAAATAAACATGTTTTTTTTTTAGCAAATATCTGGTTATTTTATACAATAATCGTAAAATTTCTCAATAGGATGTTGGCATCCAACAGACAGACCAAAAAAAAAAGAAAGTTTTTTTAAATATTTTTCCGTCGTTTGATAAGAAAAAAATAAAGTATATTATGGTCAAAGTGGGAAAATAAACGGTATTTCGGAAAAATAAACAGTATCTCGGAATATCTTTTTTTACATAAAACAAAACAACCGACTTCCAAAAAAACACAACAAAGTGAAAAATTATACTAATTAATAAATTTTAATTTACTCTCGTAACTCTCATTTTGGAAATCGGTGTATTTGGTTTTCTATTTTCGTTTTTTGCCACCGACTTCCTTTTTATTTAGGCATAGCTCTATAATAATAACTTTAATTAATAACTTTGTTTTTGTTAAACAGTAAAAAGTATTTTAAGAGTGAAAAACAGTATGATACTGTTTTTAACAGTATGGTTGGCAACCCTAATTACCAACTTACAAAATAATAAATAACACGACTCTACAAAAAAATTTTCGTTCTTTGTCCTAAAGTTTATACTATTATTTTCCAGTTAGTTATGCACAAAAACGAAAAGAAAATACCTTTTTTCGGTATAAAGTTTGCTTTTGTGATAGTTATAATAATAATACTCATTTTTCAATTTTTTCATAAATTTTAATTGATTTTAATATTTTTAAAAAGACCGCGCGGTGAGAGTGGGGTATTAACGTTTACACTGTGCCGCTAGATGGTTATTTACAAGCCCAGAATAACTTAAAATGTCGTCACGAAAGTGCAAATACGATGCTGATGCATTTTGTTTTATATGTGGTCAATTTATTAAAGTTCGAGATGTGAAATATGAACTAAAGACATCTCACGTTCTCTGTGAAGCCTATGAAGCATATTTTGACTGTCCTGTACGGAATCAAGATAAGCCATGGGCTCCACATGTTGCTTGTAGTTTTATTGAGAGAAAGTAGCTATGAACATAAAAGAAAAAGTAAAAGTGTGTACTTTTAAGTTATTTTCCACTTTTCTGTAAGCTAATTTGATAGTAAAACTTAATAAAAATAATAAACATTTTTATTTCAATAGTTTTATTTTCAATCAAAAATTAAAATCCGAGATTTTTAAAAATTTCGTTCAATCAGTCTTCTAAGCACAAAAGCAAAGTTTTTCATGCCATATATTTTTTTTCCGTCTTATTACGACCTAAACTACCGAAATTTCATGCTTTGCAATCAAAGTCAAATTTCATGTTGACCCGTGTAATCTTTTGGTCTTCCATATTTCAAGGCCCGAGACGGCTCCGAACGGGAACGTTGGGTGCGAGCTCTAGAAGACACTATATCGCGGCACGGCAGACGAGAGCGATGGTCGCGCAGCATGCCAGCCCCGCGGCACAGACACGGCGACCTGGAGCGCAGGATATCTGAGGCCGACGCCTATCTGCAGATCATGATCGAGCTGGTTTCTGTAAGTCCCTCATATAACATAACGCCTAAATTCCACGAAGGATTACGAAGCCATAGACCATCGGGGTAATGCATATCTAAGTATTTTGAAAACAAAATCCCGTGCACACGACCCTTTTTTTCGTAGGTAAGCGAAACTATAGCGGCCGAGCGCTGCAAGCAGAAATAGTCCTTACGGTGTATAGATTGTACCTATAGCAAGTACACCCACATTTCGCCAGTTATGTTTATGTACCACTCACTCATCTATGAGAGCAGACGTTGGTTCGAATCCAAGCAGGCGCTTTACTTTGTGTAAATCATTTCATCACCACTGCTCTCAAAACGGTGAAGGAAAACATCGTGAGGAAACCGGCGTGTCCTAGAACTAAAAATTCGAAGACATGTGACATCCACCAACCCGCACTGGGCCTTCTGCCATTAGGCATATGGGGTGTCATTGTCTAGAACTCATCCAGTAGAGAACAAATATAATTTATTTTTAACCGACTTTAAAAAAAGGAGGAGGTTCTCAGTTCGTCGGGACTTTTTTTCTGTTTTTTTTTTCATGTATGTTCCCTGATTACTCGAAGACGGCTGGACCGATTTGAAAAATTATTTTTTGTTTGAAAGGGTATACTCGGTTGGTCCCATTGTCATTTGGTCACGATCTGATGATGGGATCTTGGAGAAATCGAGGGAATTCTTCAAATATTATAGGCACATCTATAGTGATTTGGGTATTTTTGATGAGCAGTTGACATTCGGCTATTGTAACTTCGATAAATTACAAACCAACCCACTAAAAAGAAATGAAACTAAACATGATGGAATAGGGGGCCGTAAAAGTTGTAAATTTTAGACCAGTTTTGTATGAGCTCTATCTCAACAACTAAAGAAGTTAGGAATTTGAAACTTCTGTATATCGTTTACTAAATACTGTATAAAATCGACAAATACTAAAACCGCCGATTCATAAGGTATTTTATTTAAATATGGGTGATTTTCTGCAGCTGCAAAAATAACTTTGTAATTCATAGTATCATTATGAAATACAAATTTATCATTGCGATTTAAAAAAATTAAGACGAAAAATAATAATATACTTCGTTTAGTATTTCTATTTATTTGCTAAATAATGTACGGTGGTACGGAGTAGTACGGTGCGAGTCCGACTCGCACTTGGCCGGTTTTTTTAATCCCAAAGACTAATTTGACATTTCAATGTTGTTTTTTGTTTATTCAATTTGGAGTTTGACATTTGCATCTGTCAAATTAGTCTCTGGGATTAAAAATCGAACTGTAATAAGTGTGTTTTTCTATTTTGTTTCAGAAAATGGGCATACGTGTGTCGGAGCTGGCTGACCCACTCGAGAGGAGCAAGGGACAAGTTATATTAGACCATTCCAATGTAAGTATTTTACCTATACAACATGTAAAAAAAAACCCGTCCGATCCGTGAGGGTGTTGTTAGGTATCGTATTGAGAGTCTATTTATGTAGTCATATTCAGGAAAAAATAAAAATTATCGTCAGATTTTTGAAGTAAAAACTTCTTTTTTATTTATTTATTTACCTTGAGTTCCAATCCAAAATATCTGTAGTAAATATCAACGTACATTGGTATTTAATTAATAACAAGAACGTCTTATTTGAACTTTGACCAACGACGCGCGAGCCGAGCGAGCGAAGCGAACGGTGTCGCGGCAGCTGCCGTTGAGCGCTACTAGCAAGTTTGATACCAGTTCACAATTTATCGGTTTCCCATGGATAGATTATAAACTAAAGAAGTTCATAATTATACGGTGACATATAATTATAATTATTTTCTAATATATTTTATTGATTTACAGGTCATGTTGGATCATATCAAACATTCCATTGTGCTGCTACAAATAGCTAAGGTAAGGTTAATCTATTCTTTTGTCAATAAATTATTGTAGAATTAAGTCATAATTAATAATATTATGTTCAAAATTCACCACAATAATTTATCTAACATTCACGGTAAAAATTCAATTCACACTGATATCCCTAGCAACTTAGGAAAATTTTGAGAAACACTCACAGTAACTTGTTCGTCATTCATACATATTTTATTTTAAATAAATAATTGTTTTCTTGCAGAACACAGTAAATCCAGTTAACGGAGTATATCAGGGACCTACAAATCCTTCACAAACACATATCAAACAAGGTATTTGAGTTCTTTTTAACATTTTCACTGTTCGCAAAGCAGAAGCTGGTTAAAAAAATTACGCCATTTTGATAATTTGGGGAGTATCTTAACATAATCAGCCTAGAATGTACCCACTGCTGGGACACAGGCGCCCTCTCTTTATTTGAGAGTAAAATAAAAATATATTTCATAATTATTAAACAAGAATCATTCATACGCTGACTGCAATGTTAATTACACATACAGACAATTTAGATGAATAAGTTAAATACGTAGATTCAGATTCAGAATTATTTATTTGCCAATAATATAGGTGCAGTACAAATATGTTCTTAATGTCCCTCGGAAAACCTCGTGTTTCGTCAGTCGTCGGATTTCTATCAGTTGCCCTTTGCACTTGGTGCAGACCGGACGCTCTCAATCGACTTGGAAGTATATAGAGTTGTTAATACTCTTTTAACTTAATGTAATTTATTTAAAAAAATGAGAGGAAAGCCGCTAAAGTCGCAGGCACGACTGATAGGAAAATGGTTTTACAGCTCTATATAGTTCAAAAGGAAATAAAAAAAAAACAATAATAAAGTACTTAGTTCTCAATTCAAATTATTATACACGATAAATCTAATAATTGGTGGACATGGAAATTAGCATTCGTTTGTATTCGGAAATCCGATGATACCCGAGGGACATTAAGAAAATGGACTGTACAGGCATAAGATGGTAAAAGCGTAACGCTGACAAGTTCTAAATAATGAGAAAATCATAGTGCATTATAATAATCATTAAATTACCCCGTTGGTCTAGTGGTTGCAAGCGCTCCTGTTGAGCATGAAGTCCTGGGTTCGAATCACAGGTCGGACAAAGTGCTATTGGGTTTTTCTATCTGGAATTTCTCAGCAGCAGCCCGGAGTCTGGATTTGTGCCTGGTTGATGGCAATAGGCTCACACCCTATTACATGTGACTTAAACATATCTGGCGAAATGTTGATGTTCTATAAGCGCACCTCTGCCTAACCCTTCAGGGAAACAAGGCGTGATGTTATGTTATCATTATAATGGTGCCATCTTTTCGTCGTAAAAAATATGACCTGTAGGTGTCATAAGAAGTGATAAACATGTTTTGCAATCAACACGCCCAAGGCACGCACCTCTGACTTTTCGGATTCATGTGCGTATTGTATAATTATCACTTGCTTCATAAACGGTGAAGGAAAACATCGTGAGGAAACCGGCATGCCTGTGATATATTGCTCGACGGCACCGCCTTATCAAATAAAGACCATAGCACTCATATCAACTCGGGAAAGGGATCGTCACCGTATCAACTCGAGTCATTCAGTATTATTTGTATGAAACTCCCTACTGCAACGCACACTAATCGGAATCCTAACGTAATTGCCTTTTTTTTTTCTTTTTTTTTGGGTTGGAAATTATCAAATAACTTCTCCCGCTCTGGGCGGAGCGGGAGAAGTTATTTGATAATTGAGAGGGCGTGTCAGACTCTTGCTGACTAAAACCCACCCGTGTTCCTTCGGTTGCCCTGTTGCCGGGGGCCACGATTTCCCTATCGGTTTTCTTCGAACCCCCGGCAGTTTCTTCGAACCCCCGGCAGTAATTGCCTCGCCTCAGGACAAGCTCACGAACCGCGGTGCGGTGCGTGGTCAACTTGCAGTTCCCGAGCTTACGGCTCGTCGTCCCCGCGCTTACGGCTCGTCGTCCCCGCGCTTACGGCTCGTCGTCCCCGCGCTTACGGCTCGTCGTCCCCGCGCTTACGGGTCGTCGTCCCCGCGCTTACGGCTCGTCGTCCCCGCGCTTACGGCTCGTCGTCCCCGCGCTTACGGCTCGTCGTCCCCGCGCTTACGGCTCGTCGTCCCCGCGCTTACGGCTCGTCGTCCCCGCGCTTACGTCTCTCCGTACCCGAGCTTACATCTCTTCGTCCACCCTTACCCCTCTCATCCCTCTCGCGGCCTGTCGTAGCACACTACTGCCGCGCGCGCTTACGGCGAGCCGTAAGCGCGGCGTCGCCTAGCCGTAGCCGAGTCGACGTATCGGAGCTGCTGATCCGCTTTGGTTACGTGCTTACGTTAGGTTGACACCTGTTTGACGGCGAGGCGAAAGGTGATACGGTGATGATCCCTTTCCGAGTTGATATATGTGTGCTATAACCTTAAGAGGCCTGCGAACACAGCTCGCTACTACAAATCGAGATGTTTGCAAAATTCAATTCCAAGCACGTTGCGCTAGTGTGAGTGCCTGTCGGAGCGATATACACCTACAGTGAGCAATACTACCACGCACACATTGACAATTATTGCTTGACGCGATAGCACTACTAGCTTTCGAAAATTTATGATATATTTGGATGTGTTCCGTAATACCAAAAATTATGAATGAAAACTTAATATTTTTCCATTATTTTTTTTCGATAATTTTTAACTTGATAATATAAGCTATGCTTCTGCAGAAACAATATTATAAATATTTTTGTTTATAATACAGAAAAACCAATATGAAGACATGTCATTTACGCTGTAAAAATTAAATTAAATTCGTTTAAACTACATTTTAAAAAAGGTTTTGAAAAAAAAAAGATGTAGGAGCCTAGATAAACACTGTCTAAATCCGAATAACAACATAATATACTGGAAAGATGCCCAAATTGCAAATGATTTAGGCATTACGTTTGTATGGACAATTCATGCGTCGTCGCGTTCTTACGTCTGAAAGGAGATATTCAACAAACTCTGTTTTTGACTGCCATTTTTCCAATATGGCGGCGCGAGCGTCAAAAAAACAAGATGGCAAAGTGAAAATTCGAAAAGAGCACGTCGTAAACAATAAAATCACCAATTTTTTAAACTCCCGAAAAACTTTCCAGGTAAAGCTAAAAAATTATCGGACTTATAATCGCGATAGTAATATCAAGCAAGTCGCAACCCATTTATGATACCGCAATTTTTTGTGAAAACATAATACCTCTTTCATAATTACACTTTATTGTACACCAAGTACCTAACAAATTGGTACCTAAAAATTCCCTTGTTCACAAACTAAACTAAATTTAAGTTCAGTGCATCTTTTTCTCTCTATTTCATTATGAAAAGGACAGAAGATAAATTTTAGTTTAGTTAATCAGCGCCTGTCACTACTCCATACAAGTTTAGACGTGATTAAAAACTTGCCTACTAAAATTACACCAATTTACGTCAAGCGCTGATTAATTTGACAGGACTAAACTAAAATTTATCTTCTGTCCTGTTCTTAATTAAATAGAAAGAAAAAGATACACTGAACTTAAATTTAGTTTAGTTTGTGAACAAAATCGGCACCATTATGTAGTAATTGATGTCTCAATAACAGTGCTCTATTTCATTTAAAAATAAAGACACGTATTTTATGAGTGAGTTGTGATATTATTATTGTATTGTAAAGTAGACATGTTTCGATTAAGTATGGAATCAAATATCCGTCATGGCGTTGTCCTGCTGAAAACACATGTCGTCCAGATCAATACCGTCCAGCTGAGCCCACAGGAACTGCGTTATGATGTTCCTGTAACGAATGCCGTTCAGTCACTGCAATTCCGGCTTCATTTTCCCCATTTTTGTGTTGGGTTTTCACAATTATAATTAGAGATGGGCCGAATGTGGTTTGAACCGAATCCGAACTTCGGCCGAACATTCGGTTAAAATGAAAAGTTCGGCCGACATTCGGCCGAACTTCGGTTCAATTTCGCGCGCTTTCTCGAGAGCGACACGTCGTGACTTGTTTACGCATTTACTTCAATTATTGCTAGATGTACTCCGCCCGCACACCGCGCTTCTACAGGCTTGTGTAGACCAGCGCGACACGCGACGCGACACAAAGACACCGCTCGTCGCGCGATGAGCGGTGTCTTTGTGTCGCGTCGCGTGTCGCGCCTGTTTGAAAGAGCCTTACCGCGTGACCTAATAAGCAGAACAGATTTTCAAGACTAATAAGAACTGATTTCATTTAAGGTTTACATTTACAATGTTCCTAACTAAAATAAATGACCATGAGTGAGTAAAAGACATAGGTAATTTTATTTTACAGTAATGCTATTCTAATTCTATTCAATTTCAGTGAAAATAGTGAAAGAAGGCATTATTTTTCTTATGCCGAATGTTCGGCATCTGAACCGAATTTCGGCCGAATGCCGAAGTTCGGTTCAAGCTGCCGAAATTCGGTTGAACCGAATGTGAACCGAATTTCGGCCCATCCCTGATTATAATGCTTTCTTCTTTTGTATAGCGCTTCACTTTTAATAATCTAAACAATCATAGGTGACAGCTTGACCTGTCAAAGTTCAGAAGAACAGATTTGAAAAAAAAAAATCGGCACCGCGGTAGTCAACGCGTTGATGTCTTTTACTCCACGGTGTCGGTAACAGGTCGCGAAATCAATGGTTTAGTCCCATCTCAAAAATGCCCAACGCGCCTAAAGAAGTTTCCACTTCAAAAAACACAAAATTTCAATAATACACTCTTATTGAGACACCCTTTTATAAGCATTCTTATTACACATAGCGATCTTTTTCAGACTACTTGGATGAACTGAAAAATAGGAGAAAGATCGTTGTACTCAACTACTAAACTCCATTTGAAATAAGATTAGACATTTAAATAAACCTTTTATACAGTTCGTTCAACCGATATTGACTTCTATTGCGTTGGTGGTATGACAAATGGCAGCTGCAGTAAACAGTTGGTTTTGTAACCACTTTTTTGCTTTTAATACCATCCTTATGCCTACGGCTAAGAAGTCAAAATCGGTTGAACGGACTGTAAAAAAGGTTTTTATAAATGTCTAATCTTATTTCAAATGGAGTATAAGTACCTCACGTGTCACCTGGCTACTGTAGACTTTGTTATAAACACATATTTCCCTCTTAGATGAAGAGTTATCTCCTCGAGTGGAGATGGGCGCTGAGTGTCGCGAGCTCACCACGCCGACGCACCCGTTGCCGTCGATGGAACACCTCGACGCTCCTAGTAAGTATTCCGCCTACAGATGCCCTTCTACCGCCCCTTCTTAATAAACGCGGAGTAAAGTTCCGACCTGTAAGAACTTCAGTTTAAAAAATAATAGTTACCAGCCTATTACTGTCCCACTGCTGGGCAAAGGCCTCTTCTCATGCAGAGAAGGCACGAGCATTGATCACCACGCTTGCTCAAGACGGATTGGCGATTTCAGACTTATACATGGTGTATTAGACCATCACATTGAACAGCTTTCTCCATTAGACCATTGTTCGTGTTGGGCATGGTTAGATACAACAAATTGGAAACAAGGAGGGATCTAGCACTGGCGTCGTATATTCTTGGAGTGTTCCGGGGTAACGTAAATAATCCGGGTGTGCTATAGCGGATAGGCTTGTGTGTGCCAGATGGGTACGTGCAGCGCCGACGACGGCCCAACTTGTTCGCGGTGCACACACTAAATTTAGTTGCCAACAAAATAGATTTTTTCTCTTGTTCACTGATCGAGTTCGCAAGGGTAACGTTATACGTTTTATGTTTAAAAAATTTAAAATTTTATTTTGTACTATTTCATTCATTGATAATTAACTACATACTACCGAATTGGGAGACTGTAATGGTAGCGTATGTTTGTAATAAATAAATAAATAATAAAACATTGTTTTCGAGAAAAACTAACAACTTCAATACCTACTCGACCCAAATGTACGGTACAGAGTATTTTTTTGTCGGTTATGATGATGGCTCTTTAGAGTTATGAGGAACAGGGTGTTAAGTTCGCTCATCCTTTATAGAAAAGGGAGGATCCTCCGACCAGATGGGTGTCGTGTCTGGTGGGCTATTGCCCAACGGTTGAAGTCGAAATCTTCTATATACAGTGTGGCGTGGACATCGACGCGAAAACTGTTACCATAGATTCAGTACATGATTCTGAATAACCGACGAAAAATTTCAATGCAGGGAGGCTGCATTGAAATTTTTCGTCGGTTATTTAAAAAAAAAAATCTGTTGTTCCATACATTTTGACTGTGTAGGTAAGTATTACACTTTTCTATGAAACAGCAGATTTTTTTAAAATAACCGACGAACAATTTCAACGCTGGGGGGTTCAGAACCATGTACTGAATCCATGGTAACAGTTTTCGCGTCGATGTCTCCCTACCACCCTGTATGTCGATTGCGCGGTAAATTCTAATTGCGCGATGCAGGATTTGTGTGACGTCAGGTCCTTGATGCGTAGTTTGCATGTGGCGATGTAGATACCGCCACAGTCCCATGAAGAAAGTTGTTCAGGTTGATGGTCTGTACCACATCCTTAAATTTGACCACACCTTTCTAATAAGTACCTGTTTTAATAAGTCCAGGTTTCCTTTAACCTTGTCGTGGTTGAAGTTTGCCATAACTATACTCCGGGTTTATTAATAAGCGGGCTAGTTTATTGTGTGGATGAATTCAAGCTCTAGGCGAGCTTTAGAGCTTTTGCGCGCAAAGTTCGGCTGAATTTTGAATATTGCCAATACAAATGGAACTAAATCTAGAGTTTGCATTCGGACCGAACAGTGCATAATCACACTGTAAACCTTTTTGATGTGAAACATCATTCCTTTCGCTTTGCAATCTGTGGGAGTGATTCTGTGAAAAGGGACGGAAGTGTGTAACAGGAAGCCATTGTATTTGACCAATGAGCACGCGCGGTGCTAGAGGTGGTCGTCAGAAATGACCTTGACGATGCCAGGCCCCTTTAACCTTTCGTATCGATCGTGGATCCACGCGAGACACAACGGTTTTTGTTTCGAGAGGTTAATATTGTTTGTTACCCTTGTGAGATGTTAGATGTTACACAATATCATATGCGACTACTGTAAACCTCGCTCATTTTCTTTAGAGAATATTCGCATTGTGATATTTTTTTGAGTTATCAAGGCTAAGTCATAACATTCCGCGCGGCGGCGGCGGTGGGTATCTCTCATAAGAAAAAAACGAAAACAATGTGTACGGAATTCTAACGTAGATTATTGTATAGGTAGATTAGCTGTTAGCGTATGCCTTATGAGATAGCGAAAATCTTTGACAGTCACTTGTTAACTGGTACTCTATTTTATGTAGTCGGGTAATACTCTCCAAAGAATTCGTGCCGTGGCAGTCGTTGGGCCGGACAAAAGTTTGCATACGTGAAAGAGATAATTTATATTTCTGTCTCGTTTACCCTTTACTCCTGAATCTAATAATTGTGACTTGCTCTCAGTAATATTATTTAGTGATTTGTCTTTTGCTCATAATCTGTCTACGAATTCTAATGACGATGACGTTTATACAGGGTCAATATAAATTAGCTAGCGAAACTGTACAGACATGATGGGTATCGATATCTAAACACGACAAAATAAAATTAATAAAGATTTGATCATTTGTTTGAGGTCAACGACCGCTGATATCTGTTTTATTTTTTGCTTTATTATGTTTAGATATCGATACCCATCACGTCTGCGGAGTTTTGCTAGCTAATTTAATTTGACCCTGTATTTTGACAGTTGTCTCCAAGTCAACACTCAAATGAGTACTGTGACTCAAATGGCCATAAACAAATTATTTATATTATTAATTTAGTTGGTACTGTCCTTAAACCTATTTCTGTATTTAGTAGATAGGTACTGTATTTTGATAGTATTTTCCTACTGTCCATGAATTGACAACGCCATTCGTTTACATGACAAGCGATGTCCCTGCTGGTGCCAGACACGTCCTACTCCTCGTCTGAGGGAGAGGATGACTTCTATGATGCGGACGACGAGCCTGTGGACACCATGCCGGGACCCAGGTTAGTGACAGTTATCACTTATCTAGTTTTAAGTACCTTTCGTTTATTGCATGACTCATCATCTGTTACGACGCCTCATTAAGGTGGATAACAATTAAAATTCTATTGTGTATCGTTAATGACAGTTGAAAGGTTAAGAGAGACGAATTCGCGTTTCGTTGCTCGCTGACCATACCAACACAGACTAGTCAGCACAAAAATCAATTACCAAAAAACTAAACTTATGTGGTTGTGATTGGCTAATTTAAATAGTAACAGCCCATTAAATCACTTGACAGTCTATTAGTTAACTTTATCGATATCATGTCAAAGTGGTGTTTAAAATTTTATTTCAACTTTTGTTTTTTGTGTTTAAAAATTCTTCGGAGCGTGCATTCTGAAAGTTGGCAACGTCGCAAATAGCTTTCAAATATTTACCTGTTTTTATTAATTTGTTAATATTACTGTATGGAAATATGAAATATCGCTAACTAATGACCTAAAATATTAATAATGAATTGCAATTATAACACTGTATTTGATGTTGTAATCGTTTTAGGTGTAAAATGAGCATTACTTCCAAATACTTTTTTTACATCTAAAACTAAACATTCGGTGTTACGATATTAATTATTGCATTTCGTAATCAATATTTTTGTTCACTATAGAGCGATATTTAATATTTCCGTAAGTACAGTAATATTTGGTACTGCCTCGGTGGTCTAGTTGGTCGCAAGCGCTACTGCTGAGCATGAGGTCCTAGGTTCGATTCCCGGGTGTTATTGGGTTTTTCTATCTGGAATTTCTCAGTAGCAGCCCGGAGTCTGGGTTTGTGCCCGGTTCATGGCAATAGGCTCGCCCTCTATTACATGGGACTTAAACATAACTGGCGAAATGTGGGTATACCTACTACAGGTACATCTCTGCACAACCCTTCGGGGAAACAAGGCGTGATGTTATGTGTATGTATGTGTACAGTAATATTGCCAAATTAATGAAAACAGCGAAATATTTGACAGCTATTTGCAACGTTGCCCACTTTCAGAATGCATGCTCTTCTGTGCAGTTTTTTCTTCCTCACCATAACTGCCACTGATTAACTTATCTTATGTCGTAGAGTAGTTTTTTGCGAAACAGCTTGTTATGATTGCTATAGTCAAGTCATTTTTGGTGAGCGAAATTTTCACACTACCTATTGAACTGGGCACAAAATTTAATTAAATACAAGAAAAAATTGCTTATTAGTATAAAATATCTCAACTAAAGGTATATAAATACCTATATATGGTGGCTATAACATGGTGGTGCCGGCTTATCAAAAGTGACTGGTAGGAGTCAGTCGGTGTGACGAGAACTTTTTCCGAATACATCCATGTGTATAGATTTTTCCACTCTTGTTTATTATTATAAAAGACGCCGTACTATAGATGTAAGGCCGGTTTAAAACCGAAATAAACCATTTTTTTTCGGTTTGAAACGGTTGGTGTTGATGACTATGTTTTCTTAATTAAAACCACATTTTCTTGATTTTACCGAGGTAGGGATATAACGGAGTACTAACCTAAAAACTCTGTGTTGGAAAATAATATTTTTTTCATTGTTTTCAAACGATATAAATAATCAATTTGATTCGGTTTTAAACCAAACTCACACTCTCGCACTCTCGTTGACGTTGTCACTCGTGACGTGACTGGACGCAACGTTGCCAGCTCGCCTACCCTACACACACATGCGCCTACATAAACTGCCGCGCGCGGCCGCCACGCCACGCCGGCACGCACGTACTTTTATTTTAGTAGGCGAGTTTCTAACCGTTTAAAACGATTTATTTGGGGTTTAAAACGGCAACATTTTATTTTAAACGTTTTAAATCGGTTGTTTTACATCTATACACCGTACAAACATTTTACAGCACGCAGTTTTTTCTTCCTCCTGAAAAGTTACTTCTTTTACACTTATGAGGTTTTCACTCTAAGGCGTCGATATCAAGAATGTACCACTACTTGGAAGTGTTATCCTAAAAAGAATAATCTGAAAGCATCACAACATGTACGAAGGTAAGTGAATACTACCCTCAGAACTGTAACTAAATAATGTCTCAGTTTGGCCCGCTATCGACCCGAGCTAAGTTTGGCCACAGTTCGCGGCTAAAATATGCAGAGCGAACGCGGCTATTATAGACTTTAGCTAAACTATTCCCATTGTAATGGATGAATCTGTGTATTGGTATTCCACATTTGAAATGTTATTCAGAATTACTGTTTAGATACTTGAATTTGAACTATGAGTTGTCTTTAATTTTAAGCCGTTATAAAGCGGAAAAAAGTTAGTTTTACGAGTAATTTTTCTACTTTCCCGCGCTAAAATTTAATGAAAATTTCGGCTTATGGCAATATTGCACGGTTCAACGTAATTAATTGATATTTATGTTATTACCTATGATTATTTTTTACCGCCTTTAAAAAAGGAGGAGGTTCTCAATTCGTCGGGATATTTTTTTTAATTTATGTATTTTCCCCGATTACTCTAAGGCGGCTGGACCGATTTGGAAAATTCTTTTTTATTTGAAAGGTATACTTTCAAGTTGGTCCTATTGTCATTTGGTCACGATCTGATGATGGGATCTCAGAGAAATCGAGGGAACTCTTCAAATATTATAGGCACATCTATAGCGATTTGGGTATTTTTGATGAGCTGTTGACATTAGGCTATTCTAACTTAGATAAATTACAAACCAACCCACTTAAAAGTGAAGATTTTTTTTTTTAATGTCTCGATAGTGTCGCGCTGCAAAAGAACTTAAACAAACAAGTCAACTCGGTTATGCTGGTGTGCGTGACAGCTACGTCTTACACTCGCGACACGTCATTCTGATTTTCTAGTGTGCGTGCATTTAGCGGCCAACAGTTGGGCGCTATTTTTTTCGACGAGTTCCCAGCTTTGACTGTCTATCTAAACAATATTTTGTTATTGATTACTAGCTGCGCCCCGCGGTTTCACCCGCATAAGTCTCGATCCTGTGGAAATATCGAGATAAAAAGTATCCTATGTGTTAATCCAGGTTATAAACTATATGTGTGCCAAATTTCATCCAAATACGTCCAGCCGTTTGAGCGTGAAGAAGAGACAAACATACACACACACTCACAAACTTTCACCCTTATAATATTAGTAGGATTATATAAGTGTGATTACGATTGAATTTGGTTGCTTCATAAAATTCAAGACATTTGGTAACCAGTGTTGCCAGGTGTACGAGAAATCTCGTACCGTTACGAGATTTAGCAGTCTCTGTACGAGAAACGAGGAAAATAAAAATCTCGTACACTTTTTTACGAGATTTTAACAATGTTGACTGCCTGTGTCATGTGTAAAAACCAAAAAAATTATAAAAAATAAATATAGATATGTTCAATTTTCATGCCACAAACAATCGACTCAGCCCATCACTAGATTCGTTACCTCATCACTAAATGTGTTTTTAGTCGTTGAGCGGGGAATCTCCGCTAAGATGTATTTTTTTTTGTTGGTGTCCTTATTGCACTAATTATTATATTGTTTTCTGATCTCTTTTGTGCTAACTGAAACGTGTGGAGCAATGATTTTCATGCAATAGTAGTTGAAGTTCCAGCGCATTTCATCCTAATTAAATTAAATTCAGTGGCTAAATTTAACATAATGAGTAGTGACAGTGAATCTTCATCCACTCCACCTAGAAAAATAACAAAAAAGGGAGGATGGACTGCAAAGAAAGCAGGTAACACGATTTTTGAACATCATTCGCAAACCTTTCGCGATGAATGGATAAGGAATCCGATATTTCAAGACTGGCTGCAGCCAGATCTTAAAAATCCCAAGAAAGCGAAGTGTGCATATTGTCCATCAAGTTCTCTGGTGGCTGAAATCACAAATCTCAAATCACATGCCGAATCAAAAAAACATTTGAGAAACAAACCTGGTTCATCGGGTCTACAATCCCAAAAGTTGACTTCATTTGGTTTCAAGACAGGTATAACTCCAAAAAATTTACAAAAAGATCGAGCTGAAATAAAACTAGCAGCATTTTTTGCAGAACACAATATTGCTTTTTCTGTGGCTGACCACTTGACTGATCTGTTAAAAGAAATTATTCCCGATTCCAAATTAGTACAGGAAATTCAACTGAAGCGTACCAAAATCACAGCAGTTGTAAAAAATGTCATTGGGGAAGGTCACAAAGTTGATTTGGCGAATAAATTAAAATCAACTAAATTTTCTGCGCTTACTGATGAGACTACAGATGTATCTACAGTCAAAACGGCTTGTGTTGTAGTACGTTATTTTGACTATGATGCTCTGAAAATCTGCAGCGTATTCTGGGAACTGTATAAGATTTTTAAGGAAACAGACAGTAATGATGTTCCTGAGGCAAACGCTGAAAATATATATAGAGCGTTTGTGGATTCATTTACCAGCCGTAATGTGCCTCTTACAAACATGATTGGCTTCGGGTCAGACGGATGTAACGTCATGATGGGCGACAATGATTCAGTCAAAACTCGATTGTTGCGAGACTTACCAGGGATCGTTATTTCAAAATGTGTTTGCCATTCAGCCCACCTATGTGCAAGCCAGGCTTGTAAAGAAATTCCGGAATCTGTAGAACAACTTGCTCGTGACATATATAACTTCTTTAAAAACAGTGACAAACGCCAGTTTGATTTCCGCAATTTTCAATCATTTGTTGAAGTTGAGCCGCATAAAATATTGAAACCATCTCAAACGAGATGGCTTTCCCTAACAGCAGTAGTCTCACGAATTTTGGAGCAATGGGAAGCACTGCGATTATTCTTTATTGATTTTACTACAAACCCAATACACAAAATGAAAGCAGAGGTGAAAAATCGAGCAATGTCCATCTTAGAAAAGCTATGTGATCCTTTTCATAAGCTATACTTTTGTTTTCTAGACTGGTCACTACCTTTGTTCACCAAATTCAATTTGGAATTCCAGAATGAAAAAGTCGTTATTCACAAATTGCATGATAAAATTCGAGATTTATATCAAGAAATTCTTCTGCGTTACTTACAACGGGAATATGTTATGCAGCCAAATGTTAGTGAAGTAGATCCTAAAAATGAGCAATTTCAATTGGATGACGCTGTAATGTACCTTGGCATTAAAGTTTACGAAATGCTTAAACATCCGGATGTGGTCGGGCAGCCCGCAAAAAAGGCACTGTTTTTCACAAGCTGCAGGAATTTCCTCAGGACTGGCGCCTTAGAAATAAAAAAACGTTACGACATGGAAGACCCTGTGCTGTCAAAACTCAAAGCTCTAGGACCAGTATCAGCTCTCTCCAACAATTTCAGAGATCACGTCCCAACATTGATGCCCCTCATGGAAGTCGTGCCCCGCATAAGTGCATCTTTTAATGACAGCCAAAAACAACAGATAGACGATCAATGGAGAAGATTGCCAATTGCAAAAGCTCGCTATCCTGAACAGCTTCAAGATACTAAAGAACCTGACGAGTTTTGGGCAATGTTACAAAAAACAGAACATTTCTCTGAATTGGCCAGTTTTGCTCTCACAGTTCTATCTTTGCCTCATGCAAATGCAGACTGTGAGCGGGTTTTCAGCAAAACCAATTTAATAAAAACAGACCTCAGAAATCGTCTTATTACTGATACAGTAAATGGTACACTTTTAGCTGCAGAAAGTGCTAAAGGCCCAAATCGCAAAGGAAATTGTATAAATTTCGAACCATCTAAAGAAATGTATTCCAGAATGACAGCTGAAAAACTATACAATAAAAACAAAGATGATTTTACCAATACCCCTGACATTACATATAATTAACAAATGTAACCTTATTGATAATCATGTACACACGGCTACACATCAAGCTATACAATTCCAGTTTATGTTGATCTCGCATCGTATAGGATTTCCGTACAATGCGAGGTCAGCTTATACTGGAAATGTACAGCTTGATGTGTAGTCGTGTGTACTAGTAGTAAGTACAAAATTAATTCCATAAGTGAATAATTATAAAAATATTTAAGTAAAAATAATGAGTCACTAATAAATAGTTATGTTTTTCTTTCCATTTAGCAGCCCCAAATAAAAATATACCGACCCCAGGTTAGCTAGTAGCTAGGTTAGCTAGCTAGCCAGGGTAGTACGTAGTGAGTACTCTTATGAGATTCGTCATCATCATCAGCCCATAAATGTTCCCACTGCTGGGACACAGGCCTCCTCTCTGTGAGAGGGAGTGGGCCGTAATCCACCACGCGGGCCCAGTGCGGGTTGGTAGATGTCACATGTCCCCGAATTTTCGGTTCTAGGACATGCCGGTTTCCTCACGATGTTTTCTTTCACCGTTTTGAGAGCAGTGTGATGAAATAATTTACACAAAGTAAAGCGCCTGTCTGGGTTCGAACCTACGACCTACAACTTGCGTCTTACGAGATTATGTATTGAAATTACGAGATATTTGGCAACCCAGGTACGAGAAAAATAAATCTCCGTCTGGCAACCCTGTTGGTAACCGTTTTGTCAGTCTGCGCTCAGCGCTTGGTGTGGCAACACGCCGTGTTCGAGTTCGCGACACGTCCATCGTCATCCTGAAGATGCCTCTTTTAGAGGTGGCTCTTTAGAAGTAGCTAAGCGGAACAGGTTACTAAATATATCCACGTCTATTGTATTTTAAAATGGATTTCCGCAAGATCACGCCAGAATCAATTAACCGTATAGAACACCTACACGGTTAATTGATTCTGGCGTGATCTTAGCATTACATTATTTTTGTATTTTGCCTCGTTGGTATAGTGGTCGCAAGCGCTACTGCTGAGCATGAGGTCCTGGGTTCAGTTCTCGGGTCGGGCAGTGTTATTGGGTTTTTCTATCGCAAATTTCTCAGTAGCAGCTCGGAATCTGGATTTGTGCCCGGTTGATGGCAATAGGCTCGCCCCCTATTACATGGGACTTAAACATAGCTGGTGAAATGTGGGTGTACCTGCTACAGGGACACCTCTGCCCAACCCTTCGGGGAAACAAGGCGTGTTGTTATGTATATTATGTTATGTATTTTTGTATTTAAATACGGTTGTCAACTCTATTACAGTAGTTAATAGTTTAACCATATTGCATTGATAAGTTACAAAACGAAATAACAACGGTAATACCAAATTCTTATATTTCGTTCTTCTGTAAGTGCCCTTTTCCGTGACTCAAACAGTTGATAACTTGATAACGACATAACTTTGGTAATATTACACTAGTTGTTAATAGCGCCATTGAGACCGAGTTTAAGTTGGACTTGCTAAATAGATCTGTATCATACACAAATGTAACGTTATTATTCGTTTAAGTAACAGCTAACAGTTTATAAATCTTAGTTTTAGGCTTTATCGTGCATTGAACCGCTTTAAAGTTAATCATTTGTATTTCAGTGCGAGTTCAGTGGAATATTCGATATCTCGATCAAAAAAACCGGCCAATTGTAATTATACTCATAGATTTTACTCATAAAATTTTCATACGGGGCCTTAATATGAATATACCTTGATACGCGAGCGCCGCAGTGTCTGTGTTGTAGGGAGTAACGATAATCTCGACATTTTAAACTTTGTCTTTTTTGCGTTTTTTTCAAAAACCTAAAAACAAAATTATGTTTTATTTTTTATTGGATGCCTTAGAATAGTAGTAGACCATGGTCTGAACAACGTTTGTTCTAGCAAAACTGTGATTCAAATTTCACGGTGTATATAGGGTTAAATAAATTAACTAGCAAAACTCCGTGGACGTGATGGGTATCGATAGCTAAACATGAAAAATCAAAAAAATTACGAGCTTTTTGTGGGGTCATCGACCGCAATTAGCGATGACCCTTGAAATATCAGTTTAAAAAAATCTTTTTTTTTTTGTTTTAAATATCACAGACGTGATTGGTATCGATATCTAAACACGATGAAACAAAAGAAAACAGATTTTCTCAACTCATACTTCAAGTAACAACAATACCAGCGGTCGTTGACCCCGAAAAAAAAACATCAAATCTTTGTTTATTCTTATTTTTAGGGTTCCGTACCTCAAAAGGTAAAAAACGGAACCCTTATAGGATTCACTCTCTTGTCCGTCTGTCCGTGTGTTACCACTGATTTTCTCGGGAACGGGTGGACCTAGCAAGTTGAAATTTATACCAGATATTGATATCTATAGTTCCTATTAGGTGTATAAAAATCAACACGATAAAAGATATGGGCAAATTTTAGATTTTCGCGAAAACTTGTAAGTTTGTACCAAAATTGACCTTAATTTTCAACTTATTAAAAAAAATATCCCGACGAATTGAGAATCTCCTTCTTTTTTTTGAAGTCGGTTAAAAATGTAAATTTGTCCATATCTTTTTACCAAAAAAAATGATAACAATTTTATTATGGCGGTATAATGGGTAGGTACGTAACCCTCGGTGCGCGAGTCCGACTCGCTCTTGACCGGTTTTATCATGTTTAGATATCGATATCCATCACGACAGACGTGATGGATGTGAGTGATGTGATGTGATGGATGGTAGATTCGCCAGCAAATTTAATGTGACACAGTATTATTTAGGTTTGTTGATGATAGAATTTTCCTCATGAACGTTGAAAGTTAACCTTCATTAGCGACTAGCTGCGCCCCGCGGTTTCACCCGCATAAGTCTCGATCCCGTGGGAATATCAAGATAAAAAGTATCCTATGTGTTAATCCAGGTTATAAACTATATGTGTGCCAAATTTCATCCAAATCCGTTCAGCCGTTTGAGCGTGAAGAAGAGACAAACATACACACACACTCTCAAACTTTCGCCTTTATAATATTAGTAGGATTATATTATAGTGTGACTAGTCTTATTAGACTCATCTAAGTCTGTCGCCATAACAACAATGTTAACAGCATCGTTGTGTTTTGGCAGTTAGAGGTAAGACAGCCAGTTCCTCTGTGGTTGAGGATTTCGGGTGAAGTTCGCTTCCACCTTCGGCCTGATCATCACTTACCATCAGGTGGAATGTAAGCCAAGAGCTTCCACGTTGAGGTTAAAAAAAAAAACGTGTGGCACTCGGGGACTGCCGCGGTAAAGCTTTTGTATAGCATTTGTAACCTCCATACTTCCTATTTGTCAACGCTACACTTGGGATGATGACGGATGATGACATAAACCAAAAATTACGAACGTAATTTTGTTTTATGTCATCATCCGTCATTACATGGTAGACGGAGTGGGGGGTGTTAGGTTTTATTTTCATTACGTTACGGAATTTCTTGATTCGGTCGCCGCGCTCAAAGCCCGCGATAAAAGCTATGCAATAGCTTAAAACTTCTTGCTTTTGCCCGCGACTTCGTCTTCGCGAAATTTCGGCCCCCGACCCACCGTGTCGCATCGCATCGCCCGTCCGCGCTATTACTCGTTTACGCTTAGCGTTCTTTCGGACTTTTTTCTTTTTGCACGGCTCCTAAGGGTCGTAGCGTGATTTTACATAGCCTATAATCTTCCTCAAGAATTGGGCTATCCAATGCAAAAATATTTTTTTTTAATCCGACTGGTAGTTTCGGAGATTACCCCCTACATACAAACAAACAAATTTTTATAATATTTTATATTATACTAGCGGACGTGACGCGGTTTCACCCGCGTAGTTCCCGTTCCCGTGGGAGTACGGGGATAAAATATAGCCTATGTTACTCGCTGATAATGTAGCTATCCATTGCTGAAAGAATTTTTCAAATCGGTCCTGTAGTTTTAAGTTTATTCGTTACATACAAAAATACAAATCCTCTTTATAATATTAAGTATAGATTATTATTTATAGATGGAAACATAGGTAGTAAGTCTAGCCGCTAACATATCCATCATCAAAGATACTTTCAATATAACGCTATGAGCTGTACATCTATAATTATTATGAATTCAGTTGTTCAAGGCCCGCAAACACTCCATTCAGATTTGGCTCCCGAATCATTGCCAATGACGCCTTCATTTATCATTAATATCCAGACTAGAAATCCCGCGAATACTCGCTATTATTCGGTATTCGGCATTACTCGACATTTTACATTAACTTTATTAATTGTACATTTATTTTATTTTTAATGTGTAATTGTTTTAATTTTTTATGTGTGGGTTTTAATGTGTAATGTTTTAATGAATAATTTGTATGTATAATTTTATGTATCATTTCTATGTAATTTGTAGTGATGATTAATATGGGAATAATTTCCTGAAATAAATGATTAATAATAATTTTCTTGCTATTCGTCGAATACCGAATAATGGTGTCTATTATTCGACATTCGGCGAATAGTTGTCTCTAAATAAAAAATAACTTTTAATGAACAGAAAAACTATAGACTTGAAAATAATTAAACTTTTATTAATCTTTACACACCTAGTATTATTATCTTCTATACATATAAAAATCAAATGCTGTTCGTTAGTCTCACCAAAACTCGTGAACAGCTGGGCCGATTTAGCTGATTTTGGTTTTGAAATGTTTGTCGTAGGCCAGGGAAGGTTTAAACGGTGAGAAAATAAGGAAAAACTCAGGAAAAAAAAATATGAAGAAAATTCACGTTGTCATTTTGTGTGGATCGGCTTTTTTGATATCTCGGTAGGTAGGGTAGAAATTTTAAAATCCTAAACATGCACTTTCATTCACTGTTAGGCGGAACGAAGTTTGCTGGGTCAGCTAGTCATTAATATAAAAAGTTAGCCAAAACCAGTCATGTTGAAGTTAATTAGTTAGGCTAGGAAGTTATTTAGGTTTTAATTAATAATTTAATAGTTTAAAAAAAATAGTTTTTCTACGTTCTTTTTTTATGTCGAGTAATAACGTCGAGTATTCGGCTATTCGCCATTCCCTAATCGGTATTCGACTATTCGCTATAACAACTATTCGCGGCATCTCTAATCCAGACCAACCAATCGTCATACCTACAAATTAAAATCTACCTACATATCCAATTCTTAATAAATTCCCGTCATGTTTCAGTCACAGTAACACAAAGTTCACGACCTAAGGGTGGTTGTGTCGTCGACCCGCGACCTAATTCCGGCGTGTCGTCCGATGCATATTGTATGCAGTGTGCATGCATACTAATGTGTTGAGTGACGAGGTTTTTATTGATGGACGGCGATATTGATGTATTGGCTCACTTATCGCTAGGTCAATCGCGATGAGGAAAGAAAAAGACGAGCTTTTAAATGGTCCCGTGATGCAAAGCGTTTTTAGGGTTCCGTACCCAAAGGGTAAAAACGGGACCCTATTACTAAGACTTCGCTGTCTGTCCGTCCGTCTGTCTGTCACCAGGCTATATCTCAAGAACCGCGATAGCTAGACAGTTGAAATTTTCACAAATTATGTATTTCTGTTGCCGCTATAACAACAAATACTAAAACTATAATAAAATAAATATTTAAGGGGGGCTCCCATACAACAAACGCGATTTTCTTGCCCTTTTTTGCTCTATATCAATAATGGCAACAGGTAGGCACTTGAAATATTCACAAAATACTCAGTTGTATTTTTACTTTAATAATAAAATTAAAATAAAATAAACTCTCCCATACAATAAACGTGATTTTTTGCCGTTTTTATAGATAATGGGTACGGAACCCTTCGTGCGCGAGTCAGACTCGCACTTGGCCGGGTTTTTTTACCCAAATAAAGTCATAGAAAGAAAACGGAACTAAATAGTATGACGGAAACATAATAAAATAAAAACATAGAATATCGACAAGACGCTACGTTGGTGAATATCGAAACAGTTTCATAAATGTCTTGTTTTAAATTAGATCCTACTAAAGCTGGCAAGTTTTTTAAACGGACTGAACAAATTCCTTGGACTAAAGTAATCAACTAATCATACTAAGTGGACGTATGGACAATCGAAAATCGTCTGAAAGTATTTCAAACAAATCATTCGATAATCGTTATTGATTTTATGTACAATTTGTCTTAATAACTTGCAAAGGAACTGTTGTGGTCTTCCCTGCATCTTTCTCGACTTCTTGTAATCTGGTTACCATTCCTATTTATTTTATTTTGTTATCTATTTACATTTAATTCATTATACCTAACTTGGTTTCGTACGACTTTTTCGGGTGACCACTGAAAATCAGCGCTGTGCTGTGGGTCCCCATAGCACAGCATCATGCTGAGTGGAAGCCTTCTTGTCACAGTCATGACGTGCCCGCAGCTGCCGCATATTTCTGTTTTGTGCTTGTGATTATATTTAAATCGAATTGTTTTATTTTATTGTTTTAAACTTATTTTTCTTTCTTTCTATTCCCAACTTTCGAATCTCCACTTACTACTTACGAGGTACTAAAAATGAAACATGGCGTTGAAATATCTTTTTATCACACATTTTATTTTGGTAGTAGAATACAATACAAAACAAAACTATTCGGTTATCCCAACTAAATCCGACCATTCCATTACCCGTATTCGGGTTACGGGGTAAAGTAGACATGCATTGCCGTTTCCAGGTCAATTGACAGCGGCTACTGCTGAAATAATCGGTCAATGAACTACTGAATTGTTTCGCGGTCGTTTCGCATGGAAGCATTATTGTATTGGATACGTGGACCTAGTTTTATTGTTAATGTACCTACCCGTATGAATTGGGAATAGTATCTTTATTTTTAGGTAGGATTTATCATGGCATAAGCTACTGATAGTTCCTGCCGAAGCGAATGAAGTAACTTGTTATTTGATTGTGATTTGAAAAGATTTACACCAACCGATTTACATGAAGTGATTACCTTGTAGTCTCAACGTTACACTTACGCAAGATTCAAAAACAATTTTCTCCTATAAATTATTTTACAGTTTTTAACACAGCTAACTATTTACATTAGGTACTAAATTAAAAGACTAACTAACTATCTGTATAAATAAAAATAATAAAAACAAAATGACACTTAGGCGTCGAAGTATTCGTCCGCATCGCTGTCATCCGGAAACGTGCCCAGAAGACTGGCAGCATTGCCACGCTCGTTCTTTGGCCAAAGAACGAGCCAGCCCTCTGGTCACGTGAAGTGTCGACCAGTCGACGAGAAATTTCCTTAAAAAGGAGACGCGCACTCGGGCCCCATGGTCCGAGCGTTTCGACCCCAAACGGCTCAAAACTGTAATTACCTATAAGGTTACAGTATTTGCGCCGCTTGAGGGTCTCAGCAGCCACAGCAGTAGCGCCAGCACAGCCCACCGTGCTAGGAACATGGGATGGCGCAAGGGTGTCGACACAGGTTGCATCCCACACCAGAGGCCTACCCACCTTCCAAGGCAACAACGTCATCCCATCTGGTCTCTTTCCATCGTCACGTACCAAGCCGTTTGGTTCTAATACCGCTGGTACGCCGGCGGTGACAAGGGCTCGACGAATAATGTCGTTGATGCTGGAATTTTCTCCTAAAGTCCTAATGATAAAATTGTATCTATAGTGTTATGAATACTTATAGTCTTTTCGAAACCACACAAGTCTTTTCTTAAAGTTGCAATTGTTCTTTCGCTTTTGAATTTTAGGTAAGTATAAGGGCGTTTGCCCACTTATCCGTATCCGGTTTGTATTCGATTCGTGTTCGTTTCTGATCCGGTTTGACCATCCTAGTAATTGTACGAACCGTATACCTACGCATAAGTGCACAAACGTCCATACAATTACTAGGATGGCCAAACGTTTGCCAACTTAAGGCTCTTACAAACAGGCGCGACACGCGATGCGACAAAAAGGCCGTGCCTTTGTGTCGCGCCTGTTTTAAGAGCCTTAAGTTGGCAAACGCCCTTAGGCATTTATACTCGTGACTGCAGGTACATGTACAGTGCCGATTAAAAGTCCATGAGCAATCTCACAAAGCAATAGACTGACGCTTCGGTTTGACTTACGACCTTCTTCTATAAGTTGTTACAATACTGTAGACACGCACATTACACACACACACTCACTTTGTCTGCAACCAATGACTAGTTCGATAATCATCATTCGTTTTTAGTTTCATTCGTCTTGTTCACATAAATATTAAAGTTTAGCAGGTAGACCACAAAAAACTAAGTAAATTATTTCGATTTCTGTGGGGTAGATGCAGTTTGTTTCAAGTATTCAATTAATAGAACTTTGTTGGTTCGTGCCGTGATAATATTGGTGACGAGCATTTAGCGCAGTGTTGTGGTTATTATTATCAAAAAGCAGGCATAAAATATATTGAAGAGATCAGATCAGATCAGAGAATATTATTGCGCTGCGTAAAAGTGAAGTGAATATCTAATAAAACCGGACTAAGTGTGAGTGTTATCATTTATATATTTCATATTTTACTAAACATAAATCTTAATCAAGGGTATTGTTGATAGAACAGAGGTATTGCTGAGACAGAAGATGCCTTTAAAGTTTTAAATTCATTGTGAGGTTTAATTCGATTAGTGAATAATAAATAATTAGGTATTATGTGTAATAAAAACAATGATTTTCTTTGTTCTAGAGAAATACTGTGACGGTTAAGAGATATGAGGAAGGGGCTTATTATCGAGTAGCAGCGACGTCAAATGGTGAATGAAACAAATGGTTTCATACCAACGAGATATTTTGCTGAATTATTAAAAACACGTCATTATGAACCGTTCGCCGTGCACTCTGAAGGCTTGCATCACTGAAGACCAGCTAGAAAACCGTTTTTGACCTTAAAATATTGACCGTACCAACTTAATAAACAACAGATTCGTTATTGCATGAATTTATGGTAACTAATTTTTTAAGCACGTTTCAATAGGGTGTTTGTCGTATTTCTTGCAGATATACCGAAATTGTTTAATATTATTTTAGTAATAGTATTATTTTAGGATTAAAATTTGAGGTTTAGTTTCAATCTTCTTTTCGTAAAGAAAATGAATACTTAAGCTATAACCTCAATACCAACCAATATTTACTAAAGCCAAATAAAGTTTAAAATAATTAATATGAACAACTGCCTTTAACCTTAAAATCAACAATTTTGTCAGTAGATTTTTTTACATTTTAAGTAGTCTAATATTCTTATTTATTGCTTAATTACTTAGACCATGATCAAAGCTTTATATTTATGGTGCAAAAAAATCCATTTAAAATTTAAAACATTTCAAAATTTAAATATGTCAAAATAATACAAATTGCTTCTATGTTTCTAGACATCTATTTCACATATTATTCAGGTGAAGTAATGATAAATAATTGTAGCAATTTGATAACTATACTTAAGTAAAATAAACATAACGAATAAATATTATTTATTTTTTATTATAACATATCACGCATTTTTTATTCTAAACCCTTTATTGCAATAACAACATTAATAAACAGGCAGGATATTTAAAAATATTATTATTGCAAACAAAAATAATAATATTTGCAAAAACAGCGCTGTGATTTACGAGATTAGAACCTTAGCCATCTTGAATCTAAGACCAACGCTTAACGCCTTCTGCTATCTGCACATATAATTTACTTTCGAATTTTAGCAATGCGATACACTGGCCAAGGTCACGCGTACGAGTATGATGCGTGCTAACAAAAGTTATGGAAATATAAGTGCGGCGCCCGCGAACCGTGACGATACGATAGTGTGTAGTGCGAAACTGCGTTCTCTGTGGTGTGTGTACGGCACTCACACCACAGACGTCAGACTGCTTACACATACAAATGTACGGACTATACCGCGTGTTCACAGCAATACGACTCTTAGCGTGCTCATGCACTTTTGAGCGCTTACTGTACATACCCTTCTTTACCAACACCGTCTCCCAACCCCCCCTTTTTCCGCCTTCTTTAAGAACATAATTATTTCAGCTTTTTGCCAAAAGATTCGACTTCTTTCTGCAACTATATGAATATGACAGAGATCTCATAATCACAAACCATTACCAAACGCTTCATAAATATTAATTGGCTTAACATCTGAAAGATACATCTGATTACTATTCCCCTCACGGACCTCTATGATATACAGGCTTTAGGACAGACCCTTTGAATAATTCCCGAGGATAATAAATAGTTTATATCGAAAGTTGAGGCTACTTCGCTTTGTTATTTAAATGTAACAATATTTTGATGTTGGTTTATAAAAGAAAACTCAGTTTTTGGTCAGAAGTACGAGTTTTTATATAACTTGAAATACAAATTATACACCGTGAAATTTGAATCACAGTTTTGCTAGAACAAACGTTGTTCAGACCATAGTCTACTACCATTCTACAGCATCCAATAAAAAAAAAAACATAATTGATTTTAGAAAAAACAAAAAAAAAAACAAAGTTTAAAATGTCAAGATTATCGTTACTCCCTACAACACAGACACCACGCATGGGACACAGCATTGTTTACAGGGAAATTACCTACATAAACGAAATTTAGTAAGCAGTAGATAATCTTGACATTTTAAACTTTGTCTTTTTGTGTTTTTCAAAAACCAATTAATGTTTTTTTTTTTTTTTATGGATGCTTTAGAATTGTAGTAGACCATGGTCTGAATAACGTTTGTTCTAGCAAAACTGTGATTCAAATTTCACGGTGTATATAAGTTTATTTGCATTGAATGTGAAGTATTCAGAAGAACAAAGGGGCAATTTCCGTAATTTTTAAGAACGTTCGCATTTGAATCTCATTCGTAATCTGTCAAAAATACATACGATCAATTTACCAACATTTTTGACAAATTTGACAGATAGCGACATGAATTTGAACGTTTTTTTTAAGTACGAGAATTGTACACGTTGAATAGAATAGAGCTGGAACTTTGATATTAATTTAAAAGCTAAGATAGTAATTTCTTAACACACAATGTTATCACCAATTCGGTCCCCACAGTCTAATCATTAACTCTTAAAAGGATGTGGGTGTAACACCGCCCACACACTTTAGTTAAAACAGCACAGTATTCGCCTACGTTGTGTAGTATTACCCACATTAACCGCTCTACAACCCTCGCGAGAAGGATAATTTTCTTCTTATCCTAAAAACATACGGTACAAAATATCCAATAACACGGTACAATAATACTTACCTTATTCTTAATTGTTTCGCAAAGGAAATAAGCAGGAATTATACTATTGAGCGTAACATTACCCCTGCATTCCCCGAAGAGATGGGCAAATGTGTGAAGTAGATCTTTCGCCAGTTATGTTGTAAGTTTCGAGTAATAGGAAGGGGGGAGAAGCAATTTTGCCGTTATCGAAGCAAGACTCTTTTTTACTGCTGTCAGTTTCCTAAATAGGTACCTAAAACATTTTGCCACACACAGAGATCAACCCCTAGACCCACACACAAGGCAGTCTATCAGTATATTGCTATGTACACTGATTAGGTTGACCACTTTCACCCTTATGATCTCAATAATAAGGTTTAAAATAAAAGTAGTCAGGCAAGAACATAGTTGAATGTACGTAATATGTATAAGGCAATGTTTCCTTTGTGGGCCAATGATTTTCAGTCACAATGCACTGAAAGCTATTGGTTTTGAGAACAAAGAATTGACGTTTTAAGTATACCTTTTGTGAGTTTCTTTCAAGATTGTGATATGGTTTCTGATAAATTTTCTATTGAATACAGCTTTTAGACAGAAAACAGTTTGCTGTTCATGCATTTTTGCATTTGCATTTGGAAGTCCAAAACTGTGTTTTCTGTACAATTAATTTTAAACAGTCATTACAAGCAGTAACCGAAATAAAATTGCTTGAATAATAGATGATATTTGACCGTTTTATATATAAGGGATACTCACTGAACTGATCTTAAGGGATTGAACCACGCTTATCGACATGGAGTCGGCTTGAGCCGGTCAAAAGGAGCTTTTGTCCGTGCAATAAAAGCGAAGTAGACGTCATTCGCCTAATGTCGGCTTTGACGACGCGACGCGACACATGTGATCGGCACAAGCCGATTCCGCATCGATAAGTGTGGTCACTCAACTCCGTTCAATTAAACCTAAATCGATTCACCTATTCGCTAACCAATAAACTCGGCCTTTCACATCTATTTGTCGACAAATACTTCACAACTACTCATATTCAGTTATCTATAAACGAAATCTAGCCTTGTTCTACACTGAGTTGATTTATGGCAAGTTTTAGCCTAATATTTAGCTAGTACGGACCTAGGCTAGACTTCAAAATGAGGACGGTCACGCGCTAATAGCACGTACATTATTCATAATAACTGCCTATTACTGTCCCTCTGCAGGGCAAAGGCCTCTTCTCATACAGAGAAGGCACGAGCATTGATCACCACGCGCGCTCAAGACAGGTTGGCGATTTCGGACTGGCTGTAACTGGGTTGTGGAGATCAGATACACAGTCGATCCATGTAAAATTCTGGTATTCAGCTGCGTCTGGTTAGACTAGAAGCCGACCCCAACATAGTTGGGAAATGGCTACGCAGATTGATTGATGTAAAAAAGATGGCAAATGTAATCTGCGGTACCTATTGACATACGACGCAATATATATTGCTGAGTCGGTAAAGCAAATTCTATCGTGCAATGAGTAGAAAAAAATAGCACTTCAGGTGACGAACTTATTTTAGATGTGTGTGTGTAATTATTGTTTTCTGTTTTTTTTGTTATAACCTGTGTATTTTCTCTGCAGTAATGCCAAGAAACACATTTTTCTTTCTTATGTGTCTGTATATAATACTAGCAGCGCCTCGCGATTTCACCCCGCATAAGTCTCGATCTCATGGGAATATCGGGTAAAATTGTGTGCCAAATTTCATCCAAATCCGTTCTGTAGTTTTTGCGTGAAAGAGTAACAAACGTCCATCCATCCATCCCCACAAACTTTCGCATTTATAATATTACTAACTGCGCCCCGCGGTTTCACTCGCATAAGTCTCGATCCCGTGGGATAAAAAGTATCTTATGTGAAACATAACACATCCAGGTTATCTGTGCGCTAAATTTCATCCAAATCCGTTCAGTCGTTTTAGCGTGAAAGAGTAACAAACATGCATCCATCATCACAAACTTTCGCGTCTATAATATTATTATAATAATAATTATGATATATATAATTATATCTATATATGTCGGATTTTTTAGATGGGTGAGATCTATAAGTTTTGGGCTGGGTTGAATGAACACTGTATATCGCGTGACCACTTGAATTTACGCGTGAATGGCTGAATGCTGAAATTCTTGTCGTTGCTGAAAAAATCTAGAAAGCAAATAAATCAGCAATGTAATAAAACTTTTCGAAGGCTTTGTACTAACGATTCAGTTTTCGCGTACGTTTCATTGCATCTTATGCAATTTTAATTACTTAGACCTTGTTTGTTAGATTTAAGAAGGTTGGAAAGGAAAGAATATTCACTCTCGATGATGCCTAGGACATGTCCATAATAATATGTTTATCATCCCATTTATTTAGAACGGAATATCCACTATCTTGTCCTTGAAAAATACAATAATCCCCCCCCCCCCCCATCCTTTGCATACATCCAATGATTCAAGTAAAGTATATTTTGATTGTTCGGGTTTCATTTTTCTATAATTAAAATATACAGGAAGAATGGAAATAACGAAAGAAACATTGTTTATTCTGCACGAATAAGACGCACATTATAAAATAAACACTAAATATATTTCTACTAGAGGCTTATACAAAACTAAACGAAACTCCCAACTATTCTGCTACAATATGTGTGGTGTATCTATTTAATAGATATGTAAACACTATCTCAAGCACGTCAGCAGTGAGGTCACTGTCACTAATGTAAGAAAGAAAGAAAGAAAAAGTATTTATTGAGACTCGCACAGGGAATCAAAAATTAAACTAAACACCTTCACCTTAAAACATTAATAAAAAAAAAAAAATAAAAAAAACAAGTTAAAATTAAAACAAAAGCAGAAAGTCCTATACGAGGCCAAAAGGCTCCTATCTCAGCATATGCTGCGACATTTAAAAAATAAATGTCAACTGTCAGTTCACCACGAATGGCGGGAAACAATGAAAAATGAGGCGGTGCCTGCACGGGAGGCTTGGTGTGGTGATGAGCCAGTGTATTTTTTTTTAACTACCGCATCTCGCAGTTCTGACCACTAAGGTCTTGGCTGCTCAACCTTACTTTCCTGTGGGTGCCTTAAGCTTCTACGCTTAAAGCCTCCAACCAGGGGCAAAAAACTATTCTAACTTAAAATTAGGCGAGCGCTCGCTAAGGGCACCTCCTGTGGGCTTATGAACCTCGGCTTAGGGCGTCGCTGGGAGGACGACAGCAAGAAGGGACAGACTGGATCAAAGTTAGATTTTCATCATGATTATTATGCGGGGTATTTAAAGCCACGTGCTCAGCAACAACTGCTGGCACCTCGTTTTCGGGCAAGGGTCGGGTGGGGGGGGAACCAGTGTAGTGATATAATCAGCTTAAATACGGGATCAATAGGATTCTACAATATGTATTCACCCCCACTTATCATTACCTGTAATTTTTGCTTTATAGTGTGTGAAGATATCTACACAAGTAGTTGCATTGCATCCCTCAAATATCTTGCATTGAATCACCAATATAAACATCGCTAACGCTGTCTCGTTGCCAAGTGCCAAGATTTCTAACAATTATTACTCACACTATACTTTGCGCTGCATTGCATGTGCATATAAGAAAAATACTTATTAAAATAATAAACAATAGAAGTGAAATATTTGCACTAGTATAAAAATTTAGTAAGTAGTAATAGTTATTCTTACTTATCCTCGGAAACAAACAATACGGAATTTACATGTGTAAGGTAATTGTTGTGGATTGGTCCGGAATGGCCAGATGATTATTTTGAGATACTGCGCTAAATCTAAGATTTTGTGTATTAGATAGTTTATTTATCTCCACCATATGGATGGGATAGAGAAAGGCACTGTTTCGGTTTTTCCCTCGATGTCCTGAAAAGAAAGAGGATTAAGTCAGGAAGACAGTCAGCGTATTCTTGTCTGCTTATAAGCAGAGACCGAAACCGGTATGATCAAAACGGGTATTTTTTCGGTTACCACAATTACATATTTTGCTAGTATTTTTAAAGGTTACCTTAAATGGAATACAACCCGTATTAATACCGGTTACCGTTTCTTACACGAGCCGTTGGTGTTAAAACGGTAACCTTGGTAATAAAAAATCTTCGATACCTGTCAATTCAAATTCAATTCAAAATATTTTATTTCACATAAACCTACAAGGGCACTTATGAAACGTCAAAAGCTAGGTGCACGGTTCCCATTTGTCGTTTCCTTTGGAGAAGAGCCGGCAAGAAACTCCACGGTCCTGTACCGTAATTTATAAAGGTTTTCGGTCCCAGCTCATAAGAACAAACTTTTGTGACTATTCTGCCATCGTCCTTCTGCTCTTGTTCCAGTTTATTTAGAGTCAGCCCAGCACGTCTTATTCTTCTATTCATAGTTAATTGATTATCCATTACAAAATACAATAGAAGTGGATATATTTAGTAACCTGTTCCGCTTAGCTATTTCTAAAGAGTTATAAAAAACCCCTGAAATAAATCGACACGTGTTTCAACTCTCAACGAGGCATCCTCAGGATGACGATAGACTTGTCGCGAACTCGAACACGGCGTGTTGCCACACCAAGCACCGAGCACAGACTAAGCGGAACAGGTTACTAAATAAATATATCCACTTCTATTGTATCTTCTATTCATTCCTAGCAGCCGCCATTTTAGTATGCATTCTAGCCTAAACTGGTGATTACCTCTGGCATTTTAAATTTCGACCGTTTATAAACACCAGCCGCTAATATTTTAAATTGAAGTCTCGTCGCCATTAATAATAAATTCTCATCCAAATATTATCTATTTTAGTCGACCAATGACGCCGTATTGATTCGTCTAAAAGCGTTCTGTGTAAAGGCCGAATTCTAGACTAATTTGATCAAATAAAATGTGTATCAGGTGACTGTGTATTTTGACATTTGTATTAAAGGCAAATTGTGTTAAAATTCTAGTTCTAATTTTCATTTTTACATTTCCATAGGAATTGGTATTCGTATTTCTGCTACTTTCCTAGTAGTACAGTCATTTGGTGCTCAATAAGGGGCTTACCTGGAAAGTTTTCCGGGAGTTTTGAAAATTGGTTATTTAGTCGTGGTATTTTTGAAGTTTCACATAGCCACCTCGTATCTTTGCAGCTTGCGCGCCCAAAAACACTTTTATCTACTCTCATATCGTAATATTCGAATTATAAACTTCAAAACGAGTTTATATTGACATACTTTTACACAATATCGAAATTTAAAAATAGAATCATATTATAACACTTTTTCTCTAACAAAAGAATGCTATAAAACAAAGTTTTTTCTATTACGATACAGGATTAATCCAAGAAGTTAATATCACCGAGGAGTTTCCATCAACTTTTCTGATGGAACGTTTAAACGGGGGACAGCAGCACCCGCTGCACGCATGTGCCGGTGCAGGCGACATTCATTTGTTTACAAAACAAATGAATGGCGCCTGCACCAGCAGCAGTGCTGAATTTCGTGGGATTTTTAAATTTATTCTTAATCTTTAACTTTGGTCTTTTATTTAGTATTAGGTTCAATCCCAATGTATGAGAGTAGATAAAGTAGTATGATACTGCACATAACTACTTAGGTATTAAAACATTCGTGTGATATTATTAAAAATCTCGCCAATACCCCATTATGCAACAGTTTCATAAACTACTATTATGGCAATATCTCCCTTATTGTCAAAAACGTGTTTTTGGGTGCAATTTTTCCAATATGGCGGCGCGAGCGGCTAAGATAAGAGGTGTTTTTTTTAAAAGAAATCAATAAAATCACCATTTTAATTGACAGAACGTTTTCATTGATTTAGATACCCATTTCGTTGTGCAAGCTTGGCTTTACTCTTTATTCACGAAATGGTAATTCAGTATTTTCAGTTATTCTTGTATCCCCATACTTCAGGAGATACATACATAAACTCACGCCATCTTCCCATGGGGGTAAGCAGAAACTACAGAACGCCACCTGCTACGCTCCTTACATATTCCTTTTGCTTCGTTTACGTTCATACATCTGACCATACACGCACACCGGTTGCGAGTACCACGTGACCTTTTTCCAGGACATGCTTATCTACACTGCCGAGCAATATAAGTTTCTACACGAGTGGTCTATAGGTTAAGTACACACAAGTGCCTACAATGCCCTCGGAGTACAATAAAGTAACATTTTCAGAGCTCTGTTGCGGCTCCCGCGTTCTTGTAGTGCTTCAGGCATGTTTGCTGACGCGCATATAGATGATTTCTATGCAATTATGCAGAAGAAAACCGCGTCAGTCTTGAAAAATGTGCGGGGGAGTAGCAACAGCATCCTGAAAATGATAGCAGATAGGTTGGACACGGCAGTGTTCAAACGATTAATCAATCTGCATGTGAGAGTTGCGGGTTGATGAATCGACATTATTTTCCGCTTTTATTTCTGTATCTACTAACATACTTTTTAAGCTATTTCTAACACCTTTGCTAAGGCCACTAAGGCCTTGGTTGCAATGTTCTTTTTCTTTTTTTATTAATTTAAAAAAGCCACTTGCAGAGTGCCAAAAAAAATCGAAATATCTCATGAAGTAAAACAAATCTTGTAAACAGTTTTTACAGTTTTTGTTGTTTTTCTTGCAGTGGACGTCTTTCGGCTGAAATGATGATGATGATGAAACAGTTTTATAGGTGTCTTTTATGCGCTATTAAATATACTTGACTGTTGCTTTATACTTCAAGAAGCTATCTTGCGTGGTTTCGGAAATATTTCATGATAAGTTAGTGGCTTTTAATATTGCTCGTCAGTGTATAAATCTAAACTAATAAGTCTGATAATGTCATGAAGTTACTGGTTCATTGAACTTTACATTGCAGGCTTTTTGGGCCCATTCCAGTCGACTAGCTAGTGGGTAGGGCAGCTATTGTGCCCATAAAAGAAATGCTCTGTTTGGTCAGCCTGACGCACTTTCAATGTTTGTGTTTACGTTGAAAGTCTATTATTTATAGACCTATGTTTTTCTATTGAATTATGAGTGTTGGTTTACTGGTTTGCTTTGTTTTGTCATAATGCCTTTTTTTTTCTTTTTTTTTGGGTTCGAAATTATCAAATAACTTCTCCCGCTCTGGGCGGAGCGAGAGGGCGTGTCAGACTCTTACTGACTAAAACCCACCCGTGTTCCTTCAGTTGCCTGTATTTTGCCAGGGGCCACGGTAACCCTTTCGGACTTTCCCGCAACCCCGGCAGGCATCGACCCTAGCGGACCCCTTCAGTTGTGCTGACATCTCTTTGAGGCGCGCTTTGAATACATCGCGCCTTATCATAATGCCTGAAAGGCGAAATTTAGTTTCGTTACGATTCCTATATATCAACTTTCAAAAGTTTCAATGACTTTATTTTGTCAGCCTACGCCCTAATTGCGTAACACACTTTCATGCAATCATAATCTGAATGATTTTGAAGGATATCGCTAATCCATTGATGCATATGTTCGAAAAATTTATCTGCTCAACAACGTAAATAACGCAATGAATGTTGTTGAACTGTCAAAATGAAAACCATTGCTACTGTAAGTTGTAACGCAATTATTCCGCTGGTGTCTATTTAATAAAACTGACATTCACTAATCCTACAATCTGACAACTTTGTAAGTTGTGGACGGACAGCTCTGTCGTTTGCGTAATTTAAGTCCTGAGGGTTGGTTCTGCACAACGCGCAGAAGAGAAGGAGCGGCATATCCTGTCGGTCTCCACACTCGCGTTCGGAATATGTCTGTGATACCCCATCTGGCCATATTGGATGTGCAGCGACCAACCTGAGCCCTTCTGTCAGTTCACAGATTTCCAATGCTTAGGTTAGTTAGTTTAAAAAAAATCTTTATTATCATAAAATATACATAGCTGTAGTACTTAAAAAGAAAATAAAGTAACAGTTACACTAATATTAATAACAACACTTTTACAGGCTACGAGCACGTTTATACGTATATAATAATAATGGTTACAAACTTGTTACAACATGAGGCATTAATTAATTAAACCTTTAACGTAAACATATGAAACTATTGTAATAATTTCATTTATATAAAATAGGGGGTAGCAGCGAATACTTAACCACGCGCTCAGCGTAAATGCGACCGAACCAATGCTTAGGTGATATGTCTTGTTTGTAGCGTTGTTTGTCTATGTGGAAACATAAACTTGATCACTTTAAAAACCTTTTCGTCTGCTGCGCTCCTCGAAACCCTATTGAACATGCTGATACTACATAACACCACCACGCCTGTAAACTCCGAAGGGTTGGACAGAGGTGTACCTATAGTACACCCACATTTCGCCAGTTACATTTAGTCCCATGTAATAGGGGACGAGCCTATTGCCATCAACCGGGCACAGATCCAGACTCCGGGCTGCTACTGAGAAATTCCAGATGAAATACCTAAATATCGAATTCGGGAATCGAACCCAGGACCTCATGCTCAGTAGTAGCGCTTGCCACCACTGAGGCAGTTATACCAATACCAATCAACCAATCACACAATAATAAAAAGGCGAAAGTTTGTGAATGTGTGTGTGTGTTTGTCTCTTCTTCACGCTCAAACGGCTGAACGGATTTGGATGAAATTTCGCACACAGATAGTTTATAACCTGGATTAACACATAGGATACTTTTTATCGATATTTCCACGGGATCGAGACTTCTGCGGGTGAAACCGCGGGGCGCAGCTAGTACCAATATAATCCAATTCCCATGTTTCTATCTTCAAAGATTTCGGTTGTGCGTTGTCTCTCAGTCAGCCTTGAAACTGTTCTAAATATTTCACTACATATCTAATTCACAGACACGGCCTAGACATAGACGTATCAGTCTATTTGTGTCGTGAATGTGTTTATCACAATTACTTACCTACGTCAATTTATATTGACGTAGGTAAGTAATCACAGCCCGCTGAATTATTACAGCTTGTTGTTTTCCTATCTGCCAAAATCCTACTTATATTGTTAGTAAATCTTGCTGAATTAATCTATGTGGCTTCTATTTTTGTGGCTGTTTTAGCTAAACTTTTCATTGCAATTGTAATCAATGTAAAGGTTGTTATATAATTCAGTATCTACAATCTCTAGACGTTATATCAACATTATGTGTGTTTTTTATAAATAACTGGCTCAAATTCAAACTAAAGCCATTTATTTCAAATAAACCATCTTTTTAATTTACAAAGAGTCGGTCAGTCAGAAATTCCGAGCTATTTGCCCGTTCCGAAGCTATAAATAATATATTATATACCTATGGAGAAAAACGGGCAAGAAACTCAAAGGACACTCTTTTAATTTACATGTAAATAGTATGTTGTCATGAGATAACCAACAATGTCATCATCATCATCATCTGCCTATAGCAGTCCACTGCTGGACATAGGCCTCTCTAATTGCACGCCATTCAACTCGATTCTCGGCAACTCTCATCCAGCTGCTACCAGCCACCCTGCGAAGATCGTCGCTCCATCTAGCCTGAGGGCGTCCTAACTTACGTTTGCCGATTCGTGGTCTCCACTCAAGAACACGTCTACCCCAACGGTCATCGGTTCTACAGCTAATATGGCCGGTCCATTGCCACTTTAGCTTGCTCTTTCAACAATGTAATATGCACTAATAAACTATCATTTGTGTGTCAGAACCAACACGAGAATATCTGTTCTCATGTCCTTATGATAAGATTAGCCAGTCAGCATGGTTGGTGGTAGTAAGCTCACTTCCCAGAATTCCTTTGGGTAGCGTTTGATATACAACTACTTTGTCAACTCGACAAAGGCCCATCATTCATTAAGTAATCTATTGGCTCTACAAAGCTCAACTTTGTCAAGTTCTGAAGCCTCTTTCATCAATCTGTTTGTCAAGCCATTAAAATTATGATAATGTTTCCTCAAAACTGTTTATTTTACCGTTCGTTCAACGATAAACTGTCAAGGGAATACACATGCTATGTAGTAGCACAAAAGCATGCTAGAAACACACAATTGGCATGTGTATACATGTGTATATATTTTGCACGGAAAGCATGCTTTATAAGTAGCATGCTTGTTTTCTAGTGAGTAGCATGCTAATTTATATAAGCACCTGTTTGTGCCCGTGTCTTCGCCCGCGCGGAGGTCGGAAATTATCTCACGGGAACGTACTACCGGGCATCTTATGTCTTTGCACTTGTGTGCCAAATCCATCGAAATCCGTTCAGCTGTTAAAGCGTGAATTGGTAACGCTAGGGCCGCATCTGCGTCTGTAATGATACGATACACCAATCATTATCGGTTATTGTCGCGATAGTTCGGGCTCCGTAGCACTTATCGCCTGGGTGGCGGAACATAATAAGCATGGCGCTTATTCGGACTAGCGTTGGTCATTTCGACTGTTGTTGCCAGACTGCGTAGACGCTCTGTCGAAATAATGGAGAGCCATCTTGGATTATTGCACGATAATTCGTTAATAAAATTATTTAAAAAAATTGTTTATTTGCACCTTCGAGTAATAAAAAAACATGGTTGGAGTACAATGAAAATAGTCCTTAAGGTAAGTAAGGTTGTATGTTCGAGTTGCAGCCAATACATAAGCTAACTTATATCTTGTAATTATAAGTATTAAAAAAAACGTTAGCGAGCAAAACCTACGAAACTTCGGCACGGCATGCATTGCTTTGTCACGATAGACGCAGGTGCGGCCACAGCATAACGGAGATAGTACTTACGTATTTATATTATTAGTATAGATTAAAAGCCAGTGATGTCCCTGTATACGAAAAGAGTAGGTACAATTCTTTTACACACACAGAGAGTATGCTACAGACAAGCTTATTAGCTAGCTTTGTCTATTGCAAAAAAGCGTGCTTTTTAATAGCAAATGTATTTCAGAATTTATGAGCACAATAAATACACATAATAAAGTTGTGAATTGACTTATCCGTTTATTATAGCCTAGCGCTATAATAATTTAACACGAATTGCCCGTAAAACGTTTACTTCAAACAACAAACAATATGGGTCTTGCTTCAGGCGTTACAAGAACATTAAAGTAGCTACATAACATTAATTTAATTGTTGCCTTTGAAATGACTCTGGCACAGTACCTATAATAAAGTAACAGTATTATATCTCGACAGTGACCTTGAAATAATTACCTACGGCCGCTCGGTAAAGGTAAACCTTCCGCGTCCGTGCGTAACTGCCGCGCACTAGATACTGTTGCGTACTGATATACACTGAGATTTGGAAGCGCGTCGTTTGGACCGTTTTCTATGAAGATATAATGCTGTTACTTATTTATACTGTGACTGTCTTCTTTGGTAATCAAATCAAATCAGTTTATTGCAAACATGTTGTACAGAGATTGGAATAAGATTAATTAGTTTCAAACATGCACCCCCTGTAAGGGCACTGCAACACAAAACAAAATAATGAAACAATGCCGTTGAAAGCTGTTAGTGAAAGGGGAAGGATTTGTGAATAAGATCTTTTAGTACGTACTGAAGGACTGCCTCGTTGAATTAGTGTTCGCAAGCGCTACTGCTGCGCAAAAGGACTTGGGTTCGATTCCCGTATCGGGCAAAGTGCTATTGGGTTTTTCCATTTGGAATTTCTCAGTCAAGTCGGAATCTGGATCAGTGCCCGGTTGATGGCGATAGACTCGCCCCCTATTACATGGGACTTAAACATAACTGGCGAAATGTGGGTATAGGTAAATACTATAGGTACACCTCTGCCTTACCCTTCGGAGCAGATGTTTCTGGTATTCCACACATTTTGGATGAATTATTTGCGATCTTTCTCATAAACTTATATAACTCTATACTCCATATATTATAACAGATAGCAACCTTTCGTTATTTCGATATAAATGTATATTTAACTCCGTTATTTCACGATAAATACAAAAAATAATAATCTATTTAATATTTACATTAAAAAATAACTCTAGAGTGTAGTAATTTCCACAATATTACCACAATAACTGACGTTATTTAGCCGTTATTTGTCTAATGCTATAGAAACGGATTATAGCTAGTGATTATTTCTAAAACAAGGGCAAAAAAATACAGGTAAGTAGAAAAGCTGCAAATATTTTTACCTCCTGAAGTATCATTTACCTGTCTGTTAAACCTTGTAGGTATTAGTACTATAACACATTAGTTACTGTTACGCACCATTAATTGTAATCCTCCATTTCCGACGGAGGAAACACCATTCGGTCTGACAGTACATTAATCAACTTTGATTCATTTTACGCGAGCCAAAAGACTTGCTTCCATTTACGCTTTTCTTTGCGTCTTATAAATTTTACGAATGGGAATATCGAAAGAAATGTCAGTGAACCGAAGGCTTAAAAGTTTTAAGATAAGAGTCAAACTACATCATTTATTACTAACTGCGCCCCGCGGTTTCACCCGCATAAGTCTCGGTCCCGTGGGCAAGTCGAGATAAAAAGTATATCCTATGTCCTAACCCAGGTCATGGTCTACCCACGTGCCAAATTTCGTCCAAATCCGTTCAGCCGTTTTAGCGTGAAAGCGTAACAAACAAACAAACTCACTTTCGTATTTATAATATTAGTTAGGATTACCCTACAGGAAAATGGTACATAATTTTAGAAGGATCAATATTATATTTATTTGTTCTATGTTCCAATAAAAACTTTTTACAAAAAAAAAACAACCGTCTTCCAAAAAAAAACACTACAAAGTGAAAAATAACTTTAATTTCGGAAGTCGGTGTCTTGGGTTTTGTGTTTTCGTTTTTTGCCACCGACTTCCGAAATTAAAGTTATTTTTCACTTTGTAGTGTTTTTTTTTGGAAGTCGGTTGTTTTTTTTTTGTAAAAAGTTTTTATTTTTCACTTTTTAGTTGTGGTACCTATCCCACACACATTTGAATACCACTACCTGCTACCAGTGTCAAGAACTTATCATATCATCTACATACTAAGTGGAAAAAATACGTATTTTGTAGCTAACTCAAAAACTACCCCAACAAAGTTAATAACATTAATATGGGACCAATTTGGGGGCATACCCTTTCAAACAAAAAAAGAATTTTCAAAATCGGTCAACAAATGACGGAGAAATCGGTGGATATACATAAAAAAAAAAAACAAACGCATCGAACATAATTATAACCTGCTCCTTTTTGGAAGTCGGTTAAAAAGTAGCAACACTTGATGCGTACCTAAATAATTCTGTGTAAGCGAATAGGTAAGTGCCCTCAGAGCCAACTCATACAGTGACTAGTAACGCAAGCCTGCTTAGTTAATTATCCCTTTATTTATACAGATAAATAGAGGGATAATTAACTAAGCAGGCTAGTGTAGATCGTAGCGTCTATACTAATGCAAGCCGTCACCTCCTTCTGCGTCTGCGAAGCGGTAATGCTCGCGAAGGAGGAGGCGGAACGCGTGTGGGAGAGGCAAATTTCGCGCCCTTACGCCCCTAACCGCCGCAGGAGGAGACGCCCGGGGCGGAAATCGCGAGCCGATTTCCGGCCACCGTAGGCGCGGGCTTGCGGACGGTGAGCAATGGGTAGCTCGCCGTCCGATAAGGACCAGGCCCGGGTCGACGGCGCGTTGTGTTCCACGCGCGCCTCAAAGAGATGTCAGTAGAATTGACGGGGTCCGCTAGGGCCAATGCCTGCCGGGGCTGCAAATATGGGCCGAATGGGACATCGTGGCCCCCGACAACAGGGCAACCGTAGGAACACGGGTGGGTTTTAGTAAGTAAGAGTCTGACACGCCCTCCCGCTCCACCCAGAGCGGGAGAAGTAATTTGATAATTTCCCACCCAAAAAAAAAAAAAGCGTCTATACTGATCTCTGTGCTAAAAAAAAGAACAAAACAATTCATAGAACATTTCCATTAAGTCATATTTACCACCCAAAGCGAATAGCAATAAAGTCCATTTTTATTAGCGTTTATAATAATCTCAATCAGTACAGTCGAGGAAGCAAGTGTTTTGTTGTAAATGCAAACGCACATAGCTGTTTATTTATAAACAGAATTCGGCTGCGTCCCGTGCGTTGCCGTCGATCGACGCAGCGATGCGCCGCCGCGGTACGGTCAGCGGACAAAGAGTATGTTAAGTAGACTGTATCTGTTAGATGTAGGTACAATACGTAATACAGAAATAAGCAGTATTTGGGCAGGAAAATACAGACCAGACATAACAGGAAAACAAATTAGTTTGTCATTATAATTGAACCTGATTTCATGCCAGTTTTGTTCATAAAATTCACGTATAATAAACTCGTTTATAACCAAATTATAGGCATTTGAATATGATTAATATCACGTTAGGAGGAAAATTACTTAATTCATAATAACTTTGTGACTAAGCCAACAAACAGGAAAAATTCAACACTATTAACGCTGTTTATTTACCTATTTGGATATCATTGCCGTCTGTTTACATATTTATTTAATATTCGCCTAGCAAAAATTTATTTCTTAATATATTCTTTATACAAGAATATATCGTTGGCGTAGGTGGAGAACTAATTAACAAAAAATTTCTTGTTTGGAGAAAATTGCGATTTATTTTATGCGGCATGATTTGGGTGTTACGAAAATGGTGAAAGTCAATTTGACCAAAATCGCAGTTATTTAGTTCTCCACCTACGCCGACGATATATAAAGGAAAATAATATAATAATAGAAAAGAAAAAAAAAATAGTAATAGTATAATATATACCTAGAGATATTTCTCGATACACATGTGAAGCCAAGTCAGAGGCCCATGGGCGGCTTTAAAACTCTGACACCAGATTAGCCACTAACCACACGAAAAGAAGAAGAATATTTTCTTTAACGTAATCAGTCAAACATTTTGAAACTGAGTTAAATAAATATTATTTCATTCTTAATTATGAACGTTAGAGGCTTAAACATTCAATATTTTTATCGATCCCTGCAACCCACGTCAACGGTTAACCATGCAAACCCATATCTGATGTCCCATTTCTTTGCCTATTGATAGAACAGCCTTTCCTCAGTCAAAAGACTTCCGAAACAAACAAACCGGAATCTATAATACAATTCCGGTTGCCCCTCTGTTCTATTTTAGTCTAAGTTCATCTCGAGCGCTCGCACAGCAGTGGCCGACGGTACGTGCCGGACGGCACACCTCTGCAACTCGGCTCCGCCGCGACACGCGATCGATACGCTCAACACACGCTACACGACGACTGTACGCGACTATTCTACCGCTCGTCGCAATAAACGGCAAAATTACGTACGTCGTATGATTACTTGTAAACGCGAGTTTTCACATCTTTACTCATTTGGACCGCATGTTCTGTGTTTGTGTGTGCTGTGGTGTTCTTTTTCAGTTATAAATTAAATGTTTACGTTTGAACTGTTCAACATTGTTCTATTGTAGATTTTGGGAACGTAAACCGTGTTTAGATTGGTTTTTGCGACTTCTGATTCGGTTGTGTATGTTTTGGAGGATATTCGACTTTATTCGTTGTTTGGTAAGGTTGATTTGGGGCTGGTGGTAGTTAAACGATATACCGGGCTCATTAGTGAGGAAACTGCTTCCTTTTCAGGTCATCCGAATGTCAGGTTTATAAGTGGAGATATTTTTAGTCTAATCAGTTCATATTGTGCTGTTTCTTTTTAAAGACCATGGACTCTTAACCTAGTAACATATTCCTTACAACCCGTTCTGAACAATTTCCAAGTACATTCAGGGAAACATTATATTCTAGACACGCGCTCCAACCTGTATCTTTTGCGACAAACATTAGACCAGCCTGTATAATCATTTCAGACCCTCTCTGTCAATATTATTGGAACCCTTCCTAAGTAAAACTTCAGCCTTACGCCCCTGAAAAGGTCCTGAAAGGAATGTTTTCTTTTCAAATTGTCAATTTTACTACAATAATATAACACAATATAGATTGCAGTCTGTAAGCTATTATCTTACAAAAGTGTAACTTGATATATATAATAACGTTTTATGGTCCACGGGGAGCCCTTTAAAGATTTTCCGGAAAAGGCAGAGGTCTGGGTAAGGTCAATAAACCCTTCGCTTGAGGGGTGGTTATCATTTAACATGTTTAGGGCTCTGTTTAAAAAGGTAAGGAAACGGATAAGGGGGAAAATGTTTTGATGGAAAAGTCAACCGTTCTGTTTAATATTTTTTGCGATAGAAGCATATTGAAGAAATGGAACAAATGTACTTGTTACAAAAAAATACAGTGCTGCAACATGTATAGAGTATGTTAATTAACGAAAGCCGTTCCCGTTAACTCGCAATAGTATAGCGTCCATACATGCAAAATAAATATTACATTTTTTTTTTTATATAAAATTTAGTATAAAATATTTGCAATAAATATTAAATTGGTACGTAAAAGAAACACTCTGTACACTTGTCTTACTTGTCTTTCCACGTTCAAAGACAAGTGCGCGTGTACACACGGCTACATATCAAGCTATACATTTCCAGTTTATGCTGATCTCGCATTGTATTGGATTTCCGTACAATGCGAGGTCAGCTTATGCTGGAATGGGCACGCCACAATTGCGGCGATTAGACCCCTCTTTGAGGAGTGGCTTGAGAGGCGCCACGGCGTCCTCACCTTCCGCCTGACGCAGGTCCTCACCGGACACGGCTGCTTCGAGAGGTTCCTGTTCAGGATAAGGCGGGAGGAAACGCCCGGGTGTCTCCGTTGTGCGGATCGCCCGGAGGACACGGTGGAGCATGCGGTGGAGGTCTGCCCGGCTTGGGCGGAGCATCGCCGTGTCCTCGTGGAGGCGATCGGCGGCGGTGATCTCTCGCGTCCGGCCCTGGTTCAGGCCATGGTACGGAGCGAGAGGAAATGGCAGGCCGTCACCTCCTTCTGCGAAGCGGTAATGCTCGCGAAGGAGGAGGCGGAACGCGCGAGGGAGAGGCAAACTTCGCGCCCTCACGCCCCTAACCGCCGCAGGAGGAGACGCCCGGGGCGTGAATCGCGAGCCGATTTCCGGCCACCATACCACCAGCTTGCGGACGGTGAGCAATGGGTAGCTCGCCGTCCGATAAGGACCAAGCTCGGGTCGACGGCGCGTTGTGTTCCACGCGCGCCTCAAAGAGATGTCAGCAAAATTGACGGGGTCCGCTAGGGCCAATGCCTGCCGGGGCTGCGAATATTTGCCGAAAGGGAAATCGTGGCACCCGGCAACAGGAAGGAACACGGGTGGGTTTTAGTCAGTAAGAGTGACACGCCCTCCCACTCCACCCAGAGCGGGAGAAGTTATTTGATAATCACCCACTCAAAAAAAAAAAAATAAGCTTAAACTGGAAATGTAAAGCTTGATGTGTAGCCGTGTGTACACGCGCACTTGTCTTTGAACGTGGAAAGACAAGTGTACAGAGTGTTTCTTTTACGTACCAATTTAATATTTATTGCAAATATTTTGTGTACAGAATGTTTCTTTGGACGCTATACTATTGCAGATTAACGGGAAAGCCTTTCGTTAATTAACATACTGTATAATAAATAATATTGTAGAAACATATCAGTCAGAAAAATAGTACAAATGCAATGGTACAAAACATTTAGGAGCACTGCAACTTGATATAACACTGTTTCGTTGACTCACCCAGTTTTTAATTGGTTACATTATGGAAAATGGTGTCATCCATGTAACTATTACTACTAACCATCCCAGAGTACAATATTCTCTAGGTAATCTATATATTTTTTTTTTCTTACTTAATACATGAATACCGCTTATTCAGTAGCGCGGCTATATGTTACGATACTATAGTTGATATACCAAACGTCGTGATCCTTAACAATGGTTCAAAAACCTTGTTTTAAGAATACCACAAATCTGAAATTATATTTACATAACAACCATAAAATCGGATGTAATAAACTGGATAAAGGAAGAAAACATAAATTAAGAATTCCTTTCGAATCCCGAAATTGGGTAACAAAATGAAGAACTTGATCCTTTCCGGTATTCAAATTAGAACAAACATTTGGAACCAAGATAACTCCAAATTAAATATAATTGATGCGCCGCATGTCACCTGTGCACTAGATGATCTTATGACTGCGTCAGTAAGCGGAGTTCGCGCAGCTGAATTTTGGGCCACATATGTTTGAAGTTTTCGCCATCGATACGCTAAAAGGAAAATTAAAATAGATAATATTTATATTGGAAAGATGATAGAGATAACTCATCAAGTAATCAATGAAAATCTACGGTATCTCGCTAACAAAGAAGAAAACTTATCTTCCATTCTAATTGAACCTTGAACAGGCACTTATGAAAAGGATGAATTTAGGTGAACGGTTCTAATTGGTCGTTTCCTACGGAGAAATGCCTACCATTGTGTGTCTTCGACAATAAAAATAATTGTCGTGGCCCTGGCTTAAGCGTTCACACACGATCGATTTTTGGTCAAACACCAGTTTTTCTGATTAGATATAAGGCTTCCATTCTGCGACACAATTGGCTTTGCTAAATTGATTTTGTCTGTGAATGACATTACGCCATTATCAAATTAAATTGTTCGGTAGTCTTCTTTAACTCTTTTTTCCTTCAATTCCCTAGTTATTTTAATGATATGAATTATTGTTATTGTGTTGTTTATGAATACAGGTATCTAAATCATTGAATTTTCCTGCTCATGATTAAATCGATTATTGTTTTCCACCCGTTTTGAATTGTGGTGATTGCAGTATTTATATTTTGTTATGAAAACTTATGACACACTCTTCTGAGTAAATTACAAATCTTAAAGTTATTTGTTATTAGATCTAGAAAAATCAAACAATCGCGGAAAATAGTTGTAAATATTGTTCGATATGATGTAATGTTTATAAATTAGCTTTATCTACATCCGTTTAGATTAAAATAATTTAGTTTTATGCTTCACATATCGCAATTCCAACAACCGGGTGGCTGTTGTAAATTGCATTACTTTCTACTCTGCATAGAAATATGTAGGAGTATATTCTTGCTTGCGCTATAAAAGTAACAAGATGAGAGTTATTTTCTATATCTAGCTGCACTTGCTGATAGTTCGTCTTTAGATCTAGTGTTTTGTCTCCAGTCCAGCGTCGTCCTTTTGTTAGTCTTCGATATGATCTCGTTGGCTGCTTGTCACGCTGTTACCTTATCTGATAGTTGTATTACAAAAGCTGCTGACCTTTTAACTTCTGCTAATATCAGAGCAAAATAATCAAGTCTTCTCAGTATGTCATCAGGATAATCTGATTACGGATGCTGCTGCGCTCTGATTTAACTTCAAACTTCACCGCTTTAATCTTCTTTTGTCAATTAAATAAGTTTTCATATGTACGTAAAGATATAATTTATACATTTATAAGATGTTTATGGCTAACTAGACCAGACTTTGCCTTGAACTCTGTCATTCTTGCATCGTTGTTAGAAATCTAGCAACTAAGCTATCTTAATGTATCGTCCACACTAGAGGACAATTTTGTAAAGCAGCAACAATGTAGCCAAATTTTGGACTGTTGCACTTTACACCTGTTTCGTTTACCAATGCTTTGTACAACTTTCGCGACATGTATGCTCTCGAGAAAAATCTACTATGAGCAAGTCACATTTAGTCCAGTCGCTTTTTATCAACCACGTCATACTGATGCCTGTCATCACGTCACTCGTATTGCTTTCAAAACCTGCTGCATGTAAACGGAGCTTTATTAAAAATAATTTTATATTAAATCATTGTCCTCTGTATGACTTGTGCCACACAGTGGACATTGTGACTACATTGCTGTATTGGGTTAAACCTGTTAAAACAAATGTAAGTGTAAATAGTAAATAAATAAAAAACCCGGCACATGAATCAGGGTACCTACATTTTAAACGAGAATTTTAATTTATTTTAATGAATATTTTGACTGTCCTTGACACTTCTTTTTGGTAACTAAAAGGATTTGATACAACAGGTTCTTTGTTACCTACGTATTCATTTGAATTTACCTCGATAAAACAGCTAGTCATGATTTTGCTTTGCATTCTGTAAAGAATAAGACGTCTTTTATCGTTTTTTAAGATATTTTGTACCGTCCTGTAAAAAAGTAAGGCCTCAAAACAACTTTCTGTATTGTGCTTGTGAACAAAAGGAAAGTGTCCCCGATTTGTGTCCCTTGAGAGGAAGGTTTTACATTAGTGGAATACTGGAAATATAACTAGAAATAAAAAGAAAATATTCGATCCAATAAACAATATGTAAAAAAAACCTGTCCGATCCGTGAGGGTGTTGTTAGGTATCGTACTGAGAGTCTATTTATGTGGTAATATTCAGGAAAATAGAAAAAAAAATTGTCTATTTTTTTTTATGGGGAATTTTACCGTGTTATTACATGGGGCGGCCGTCATTTAGCGGGTGTCTATAAGTCATAACTGTTGAAAATTTGCTCATTGTTAATGAATTCAATGGTAATTTTGGTATTAAAAATGTGATTTTAAAATAGCATTAACTTTTTATTTTAAATTATAATTGGTTTTTTTTATTAATTTTTGAGTAATGTTATTGCAGTACCTATGAGCTCCTTTCGGATCGGACAGGGTTTTTTTTTTATTTTACATATTGTTTAATAATATTTTCCTCTATGTAATATATCCAGTATCGAATTGCTTTTCAAATAAAAGAACTAATTTGAATTTCTTAAAGAAAATCAAAATGTTCTAGGCAACTAGAAACTTCGGTAGCAAAAGAATGTAGCAATAATGATTGGTAACTCGTAACTACAAAAACTAGTCTTCATGAAGTTTAATTTAATACAAAGTGAACTATTCGAGGTAAACCGAATTATAATTTGAATTTCTTAAAGAGGCAGCCAGAAACTTCGCTAGCAAAAGAATGTAGCAACAATGATTGGTAACTCGGAACCAGAGCAAAAAAACCAGTCTTCATCAAGTTTAATTAAATACAAAGCAAACTATTCGATATAAACCGAACAATTTTACCGATACCTACCTGGGTATCGATAAAATTGTCGAAGTATACCGATTTACAGATATCGATAAAATTGCCAGGTATCCTGTACGGGATTAAAAACGGCGATGGGACGAAGTTTTAGATGACGATAAAGCAATTTGTATTAGTACTGCTCGGGGTTGATAGAATAACTTTATTGGGGAAACTGGAGCTTTAATAGAATCTATAAATTATTTTTACGATGAAGGTTTTTATCAAAAATACACTTGGAATTTATAAAAAACAGAGGGGCAATTCCCGTATTTTAAAGAACGTTCGCGTTCTAATCTCAATCTCAAGCTGGAAAAAATACCTGTAATTTCCCTACATTTTTAACAAGCTTTTGACATTGATTGTCGCTGAGATGAGATTGCGACTACTTTTTCATCGTTTAATTACGAAAATTAGCTTTTTGACCATGATGTTCACTGAAAACATAATTTACAATCAATAATAATTATGAAGAAGATAATTTCGATGACACCTGAACGCCTCTGGTTGTTACTTGAACCAACAAACGTTGGTAACATACAATATAACCTAACATCAAAGTTTAATAATACGTTTAATGGTCACTAAAATGTAAATCCTCATTGTCGTTTTTCTTATAAAAGAAAATGTCTTTGAGCTCTGATAAGATTTGTCGGGCGATGTCAAGTTTTATTAATAGTGGGTTATAGTTGGATGATTTATCGTCGTCGAATATTTATTCACCGTATCTCTCCTTTCAAAACTTATACAAGTTTATTATTGAAACCATCTGGTCCATAATTTCATCATTTTCAACTTCGGAATCTTCAACAGTTTAAGCTCTTTTATCGGTTTTTGCAAATTTTGCATTCGCTTTTCAACCGTCCTCCTCCGTAATATTCATTTCAAAATTGTCTTCTATACCAGTGGTCTTGTTGTTTCCAGCCACAATTTTTTCTTAATTGTCCACGTGTTTTATTTATTGTGTTCTTTTATTTATAAATACCAAATCCTAGTAAAAATGGAATACTTTCGAGTTATCTGCCAGACAAGCCTTTCTTTATGTTGGCTCTAATATTTCTATGCGGTGACGTCATTCTAGCGGCCATTGTCTTCGCGAGTACTTTCACACGCTGGCCCATTCCTCGGCTATGATGCACGTTGCTATTTAGCATTATTACGAAAAATTATTTCATAGTTAGATGATTTTACCGATGAGGGCTTTATGCACACGTGCAAAGGTACCCTTGGTGTTGAAATAATTGGTAATCGACACTTTATCGATTAGTGTCTGCTAATGCAGTTGTCTGTTGTCTATTGTATGATGTTTTGAATATAGCTGAACCATGATTTTGAGGCATTTTGCTGAAATATTTAACTCCAGAAAAAACCTAAAGCTCAAAAATCTAATGTAGCTTCAGAAGCTTTAGCTACATTATATTTTTTAATTTTTTATACTGTTTCCCTGATACAGTAAAAATTAATACAAACATTTTTAAACATAGCGACGTTATTATGCCATAGGATACGACATTTGTTTTAAATTCTTATTGTTTGAACTAGCCAGATGGCCTATAATATTAGAAACTTCAAAGACGTTGCTGGATTTAACTTAAGACAGGATATAGATAACACTGCTATGATAGCAACTCCAGATATAATTATTATATGCAAAACTATAAAACGTAAACTAATATATGCACCAGTTAAAAATGAACACCAATTTCCTAATGGCCTTAAACTTGCGCATAGTCTACCCAATACTCAGAATAAGATAGTTGAAAACAGTACTAAAAATAAATGTGACTGCTTATATCGTGGCACCACTTTGCTTATATCGCCTGCGTCGAGGCACATTAATAATAGAAATACTTTGAATTTAAATAGGTATAATAGTCATTTTAACGAATTGTAGCAAAGAATACTTCTTCTTCACCTATACACGGTCGCATTAAATTAGCTGGCGAAAACTTCACAGATATGACGAATATCGATAAAACATCAATCAAAACCAATCACGTCTGTGTAATTTGCCATTTCAATAAATTTGACCCCTGTACACCCATTTGACTTTTCTTTAAAAACCTAATAAATTATATGTCTCTTAGATCATTCCTATAAACCTCTTCTTCCAATACAATTACTTCAAACCAAAACTCAGTGCCTCGGAAGTGTGATAATGTAAAACTTTCCAAATATAATAAAAGCAGTGTAACAGAAAGTGAGAAAAGTGCATTTATAATATGATTGTTAAATTTCACTAGATTCCGTGATGTTGACTGTAGTGTATTGAACTGTGTACGATGCTTCGTGCGTTAACTTCTAGGAGGTGGTCGTTGCGACGGGACAGTGGCAGGTAAGGTTTTGATATAATAAATCTACGCTTTTTCTTTAAATGTAAAATACCTTATATTGATTTTATCGTCTTCTTCGTCTACATCAATTTCTGCAACAAAATCTTTGTAGGAGCCATTGTTTATATCAAGATGTTCGAAACATACATTACCTAAAAAAAACTGTTTTCTTCGTCTCGTTCAACGTTTGTTAATTCCTTTCTTGGCAGAGATAGCTTTGCACCACTAAACTAAGCATAACAATAGAGATCCTCAGCAAGCGTAAAACCAGTTTCTATATCAAAAATGATAATTATATCAGAACGAGTTTTGTCACTAATGAGTTCAAGACAATTAGCAGTAATAACCTATAACCCGTTGTAAGAATAATCGATGATGGCCATAATAAACCTAACAAATAGCACCATTAGTTTACAGACTGTCATCTGTCTATAAAATAAAGCGAAATAAATAGGGTCTTTGAACTAAACAAATGTTCTAAATGCTGAAACCAACGAAACCCGACAAAATTTTTAACCCAGGCGCTCCATTGTAATCTTAACTATTCAAAACCATTTACTTATCAGCCTTGAACTTAAGTGCCGAACATAAGCCGGCTCTATAGACTGTACCTAAAAAACCTGGCAGACTGCCATAATCACTAATCTCGCAGTAGGTATCTAGGATTCTAGTCTTATTCAACACTCTCTTAGTCCCCTTTTACGACACCCACAGGATCGATTTGGCCTGTTTTGAATTTACAGTAATGAATTGTTTATTTTCTACTAAGATTTATAACAGTTAACGTAGATAATCCAATATACGCATAAATAACCCAGTTAGAGTCAATTTGGCAACTTTTACTTGTCATCTTGCAAATTTATTAATTAAATTTGTAGTGTATTAGGAGATATCGCAGTTAATGCATCAATTTCAAGGAGAATTGTGTCATTAGTATTTAGTATTTCTAGTCTACCAATCGTTTCAGCCATTCATGGGATTCCCACATCATTTTCGTCAGTAGCCAGTATGTCATTCTTCTTCATGCAGTGCTTGTCCATTTCATCTTTAAGTTCATGTTTAGTTCCAGTGCCGTAAATTCATCTCTATTTTCAACTTTCCCAAGAACGGTTAAAATAAATGATTCTGGTGTAACAATTGCGTTTGGCAGACAACTCGACGCTGTAAAATTATGACGTTGTAAGTGCCAATTTTTATGTCTGGCCGCATTTTACGACACCCACAGGAGAAGGTTTGATGATTTGTTGTTACTAATGGCCACACGCGATGTTCCAAATAGCTACACGGCTTTATGGCTACTTATCTGCTTCACACAGTTGGTCAAACCAGCGTCAGGCACTTATGTATAGTTGTCTGACATTTTTGCTGAACAGGGCCTTTTTGGCGCAGCCGTGAGGCACACTTTCCTTCTAACTTTACACTTTTTATTTCTTTTTCATTTTATTTTTTTATCTGCTGTATATTACATAATGTGCCTTTTACTCTGTGCTAAATAAATGTATTTTCTTTCTTTCATTCATTATTATTATCATCATAATTACTAAGTACTGCGTCCTTTGGAATGGTCTAAACTGATCCAGAGCCACCTATGGTAGCTGGCTCTAATTGTTAAAGTTCAACGAAACATTAGGATTGTCCTTATTTCCCACGCTTCTGGTTACACTCTTGCAAAATTATCCAATTCTACAATCACAACATCCACGGCTAGATAGAGGCATATTTTTGCAAGATCAGAACATGTTTCCTACTTACTAACATACTGACAAACTCAATTTACTATAGGTACGCTTATCTGATTCAATAAATAAGAAAAAAACAATTCCATTTATAGATCTTTCGATATATAAAGTCGAGGTTGTTCCTATTCGCATAATCCCGTTCCGCCCAAAATCCATCGGATTAAATAGGCTTTGCCAAAATGTATATAACATTATTAAAGTTGTGGTGGCTTTATTCAGTTAATGGAATTATTGTTTTAGGGAAAACCGCTTGGTGGTTCGGTGAAAAATGTGCAAATATTGAAATAGATCATGGCGACATCTATATCGCCGCATGCGAACTACGCATCAAAAACCTGACGTCACACAAAATCCTGCATCGCGCAATTAGAGTTTACCGCGCGAAAAGCATAAATATATAACTTCCCCGACATCAATCGTTGGACAGTTGCCCGCCAGACACGACACCCGTCTGGTCGGAGGATCCTCCCTTTTCTATAGAGGATGAGTGAACTTTACACCCTGTTCCTCATACCTCTAAAGATCCTATAATTTCTTCATTCTCCGTGACGTCTTCATTTACTTTTAATAGTTGGGAAAGCTCTAATAAACTTGCCATATTTTAGTGCGCATCCGATACGTGCCTGCTTCCATAAACATTTACAATTCTTTTTACTCGTTTTGGTGTTCTCTCAAGAATCCATTTGCATAATGTTTTGATTTTGTATGTACGTGATTACCTCTGGGTTGATTCTAATTTTCAATCTGCCTAGAACCTAAAAGAGAACGAACAGTACCTTTATCTAATTAGTATTCATCTCGTTTGCCGCTCTACAAAACTAATTTTACTTCCGAGGATTCCTTTGTTTTTTGCAAAAATTTCATGAACTGTTCTGATATTCAGCAGGAATGCTACGTTATTTTTAATTTCAACAAACTTTTGCCATTAACTACACCTGTGTTTTTTTTTTTCAAAGTTTTTTGTAACGCCGCAGAGGTTTTTGGTAAGAGAAACAAAAGCAATTAATATTAACTATCTCATTTTACCTGCAAAATATATTTTAATCTAAATATAAATATTTCCTTAGGGAAGAATTTTACAGCTTATTCAGAATAACCCCTCACTATCGGTGCTTATTGTTTTAATTACATAAACCTTTGTTAATAATGTACCACTCGAGCACTTCAATACCTGTAAACATGCAGCGGCCGGCTTAGTTTAATAATTCATTAAGCGGACAGAACACATAAGCCAATCCCACATATACACACTGTTATGTAATGTAAGCAGAATAAATGAGCAAACAGCCATGATTCAGAAATCAAAGGGCAGAGGAAGAAATACTGCGGAGGGTGAGGTTTTGTTAATATTCTCTGCGCAGTAATGAGATTGAGTCAAAAAGAGGAAAAGCAAACAGTAATTACAATACGTAATTATTGCAACATTGCCTTCAGCTCAGTCTCGCAACGGCTTTAATTTCAGAGCTGGGTTTCTATAGCTTTTTATTATTTCATCTCAAAGGCAGTGCGCAGTGATTTTTAATGCAGGGCCAAAACCCACTGTTGCCCACTGTTCTTTGAGACTTGAATTAGTAGACAAGCTGTCTACATTCTCCTTTAGCTATAAAGGGACTATAAAATTCAATAGTTCATGAATCTCTTCGCAAAATTACCGTGCCTTTCCGAGAGAATTAATTCAAGTCCTCAAGGCTCGTGAGACGTAACCTAACTTTATAATTACAGAGTCTTGAAAATACAAGTGTGTTTCGCAAAATCCGTCTGGAAATATTCGTGCATAAACTCGACGTTCTATCTCTTAAGAGTATCCTCCTTCGCCTCGTATCTTCTGTATTGTAAAGCCTCATTATTTTTTTCAAGTTTAAATGCCAAAGGTGAGTCTAGAGGGTTTTACTGTTCCGCCTGATTCCCTTTGTCAAAAGACCTTTCGCCTTGACAATCGCTGGATCATACTCAGTTTCAGAAGCTGTCTTTTGTTTCATGGTGTCGACTTGTCATGTTCCTTTATGAAGTTTTATGTAGATTGGTGAGCAGAGAACGTTTATAAATGTTAGAAGTAAGTTTTTCTTTGAGGTTTTCGCTTGAACTGTTTGAAGTGACACACGAGTATGACCATTTTCGTAAGTTCTTGGGTTACTGCACAATTGTATTCGTCGTCGTACAGTCAACTGCACATCAGTAGTAACACTTGCACTACGAAAAACACCCTTATTGCTACGATATCAAGCTATCAATGTCTAACTGAAACCACTGATGCGGTTGTTAAGTCCTAACGTAAAGTTTATACCTACTCTGTTTTTGGTTGAGTGTTAATTCTGTTCTGAGCAGAAACTTTATTTATTTATGCCTAAACCCTACTTACAACATCTAAGAGGCTTTCAATTCATTACAGAATCTGAACAGTAACCCTTCTACGCATGTAGAGGTGTTGAATTAACTTTTGGTTCAACCATTGTAAATTATTGTGTTAGTTGAGGATTAGGTAAACAACATTTACCTAATCCTCAACTAACACAATAATTTTAAATTATTGTGTTAGTTGAGGATTAGGTAAACAACATTTACCTAATCCTCAACTAACACAATAATTTACAATGGTTGAACCAAAAGTTAATTCAACACCTCTACATGCGTAGAATGTTTTTCATGAATTTCAATTTTACATTTCTTTGGCACGTAAATGCGAGAAGCCTGTAAAAGGTTCGCGCCAAAAGGATAATATTTCCAAGTGGTCGCTTACGTCATAAACCTCCCTTGGGACCTTCCTTAATCTTTCAACCCATATAAAAACTTACGTAAGACTGTTTTTGTTTTGGCGCACTTTTTCTCAACCCTTATCCAAGTTCAGGGTCAATCTTGCGTAACCGTTGTAGCTTTTATAGTACACCTCTTTACCTTAAATTAACTTTGTTACATGTACACATTAATATGGTTTTGTTTGGCATGATAAACAAAGCTGGCACTCTCATTTAAGAGCCATTTGGTGCGGTCGGCGATAATTTTAAAATACCGCGGTACTAAGTGTTCTGATAATATGCTGGGCAATATACTATTATCATTTGCATCGTAGAGGTGATGAACAGTTTACACTTGGTACATACAAAATCAAGGCACTTCGTATAGGGCCGATGCCTGCCGGGGTTGCGAAGAATACCGAAAGGGAAATCGTGGCCCCCGACAACATGGCAACTGATGGAACACGGGTGGGTTTTAGTCAGTAAGAATCTGACACGTCCTCCTGCTAGTCCTCTCGCCGCAAGTTATTTGATAATATCCCACCCCAAAAAAAAAAGGCACTTCGCATGACACTTAATTTGACCTGATAAAAGAGTACGGTAATGCCTCTGATGTGGCGACCACGTCAGGTTTTTAAACTATCTAAGTGAGTTTCCACATGTTTCGGCACTAGCTCACATACACTTCACCACCCTCGGCAGCCTGTAAAACTTCCTCCGTTCACAATCAGCTGACATTTCCTCAACACTCAATCTTCATAATTGTTACAATTTATCAGTGCAGCACTCGGATCGGTCAACATAACGGACTCGCTTCACGCCCGCTGATCTTGAACAGTGCGTCCAACAGTACGAGGCACGCGCTCGTCACGGACGCGACATTAATACGACTCGGATACGACACGCTTGATTGACGATGGAGCCGAAAGAAAGTGGAAGAAAAAGCGGTTTATTGTGATAAGGTGCGGAAGCTTGCAATGAAGGTTTTCGTCATTTAAGTTGTTGACGTCATCAATAATCAACTTAATAGTGCATCAAGTGCTAGATAGCTATATTGTACGTTATGAGTCCCATGTCTTTTTCTTTCATCCGGGCTTATGTTACCGTGGCCAACTTGGAAAACCTTAAATAGACTTAGTTCCCAAGTACAAGTCTCCACAAGTGGGGGTTCATGGACGGCTCGGATCTCCAGTGTGTATGCAGCGTGTCTCCACAGACAATGGCTCACCTCCTGTCTTACACCCCATGCCATGTTACCTGCGCACGTGAGGATCTAATGGCTGCGTCAGCAAAAGGTATTCGCGTTGCTGAATTTTGGGCTGAACAAATTCAAAAACTATATATAGAAAAAAGAAAAGAAAGAAAATTCGTTTATCATGTTTACGGTAAAGGTAAACATGACGCAAAGAAAGATTAAAAAAAAAACACGTAAGTAACAAATTGGGGGAAAATATGCGTCACATCCACGCAAAACGGTCAAAATATATGTACTAGCGGACCCGACAGACGTTGTCCTGTCCGAACAGCGCCACCTACCGGGTGGCGCACCTACTCAAATATACACTCAAAATTTTATCCAAATCGGTCTGGCAGTTTAGGAGGAGTTAGGTGACAAACACACGTACAGAAGAATTATATATACAAAGAAGTTCCACGTAATAGGGATATTGATGTTTTACCTCGGCTATAGGGAGATCTTATTGAAGTGGATACCTTGATGATCGTCAAAGCGGACATAAAGAGAACCCAAATCCCACATAACAAGATGTCATTGTAAAATGACTCAAATCGTCTATGTATGTAAACTCATAGATGTAGCTAAAAATTTGTATGAATCCCTTGACAGTAGCAAGTCTATTCCATCTCTACCAAAAGTTCCTTTGCCTATTATTTATTTAGAAGGCAATCAAAAGAATGAAGCGCCTACGGAAAAACTGCAAAACATGTGTAGTGAAAGAAAGAAAAATATTTTATTTGGGATACGCACAGGAAATACTAACAATAATAAAAACAGAACATTTAAAACTAACAAAAAAAAGAATTGTCCTAGTCTAAAAAGGCTCCTAGTGCGTTAGATCATGCTCTTCTTAAACGTATGTTGACGTCTATAGCCAATTGTCGGCAAGTAGGAAACTCAAATGGATAATCGTTTCACACTAGTTGACTAGATCTGCCCTTGGATACCCCGTCATGAGTTGACATGGCATGAGTATTTACAAACTTTGGCAATGACCTATAAAGTCATTGGACCTGTAGCGAGTACGCAAATGAAGGTCGGGATATCGTCCCTTAACATTGTAGCAATACCATTATTTTAATTATTGTTGTCCACATGATCATCATTCAAGTGCCCTTATGCCAATTTAGTTTTGGTCACTGCAACATACTTTTTTTCTTCCATACTTCTCTATTAGCCGTCAGCTCTGAAGTCACCACCTTTCTAGCCATATCATCTTCCACACAATCTATCCATCGTTTCTTAAGTCTTCCTCTACTCTTATACCCATCCACATTCATACTCAAAACTTTCCTCATGACATCCTCACTCCTCCGCATCACATGCCCTATACTAACGCACGTAACGTGCACTTCATATCCAATAGATTTGTTCACAACTGCAATCTTGACTCTTAATTAAGCTAATCTACTGTATCGCGTCTTTGTTCTCCTATTTCTTCGTTTTACCTCTTGTGCCTCGACAAAATATAAGGGTCATTAGAAGGGGCTTATACACTTTATGATAGGGTAAGTAGGTACTACAGACTTTGGTATGTGCTCACCCATTAGTGAGATTCATTAGTTCTAATAGACAGGTGGTTTGGTCCATTATTTGGATTTGTGTCTTGTTGTATGAATATTTTATTCCTAGCCTAGCCTTGTTTCTAAGCGATAGAAAGTCTATTGCATAAGCGTCTATATTGGAATGAATTTTCCGCATTATATCTGAATGGTGCAGTTGTGCACCATCTGTGTTTACATTTGTATTTGTATTGTTTTCTGTATCTTTAAACAGATGATTATGTCCGTTCATTTCGTGGATTTCTTTCTCTGTATTCTTTTTCTGCATTTCTTTTTTCTCCATTATCCTCATGCTCTTATCCCAATTTATTTGAGGTCGTTACAGTGTCGTCTTCTTCCAAAAAAGTCCCTATTGCTATTAGCCTTTCAGTGCACTTCCCACAAGGTAATAAACGATGATCATAATTAACTTTTATGTTATTTATGAAACCACCATTTTCCGAAAACTTCATAACAATGTTTTCATGAAATATCACAACGGGCGCCCTAAAAGCGAGCTATTTATAAAGGTCTATAAATAACGCTCTATGGTTTAATAATAAATTCGTGGCTTGAGTTATTTATACTCTTATGCGGACCAGACACTATCAGTAATAATGACATCAATATTACTGTCATTCCTGTTATTGACGTAAAACTATTAAAATATTTAGATCACGTCATCATTCCAAACACCACAGTGTTAGTAGTAATGACATTACTTAAATTTAATGTCATAATTACTGATAAGAAATTTGTAACGTTCTGCGTGACTTTTTAATACTAACACATGAAATCTCAAAGGATACTTAACTTTAAGACGATCTTGAAAGTCTTTCTTCGCTAAAATATACCTAGTGACAAAGACAGCATAAAACTTAGCAATGAAACTGAATAACGTTTAAGAATTCGATCGAAGACTAGCAGAGAAAAATGATCAACGAAATGGTCTTGCTAGTTTTCCTCCGACTGTGCCAAATCCTAAAGTTTTTCTGTGTGAGTGAGTACTATTATGTAAGTTGAAGTGTATCTAGGAGCACTGAACTAATAACCTGAGTACCTCTAGTTTGCAGTCACTGAAATGAAACGACCTCTACCAGTAGTTGTGCTCCTGTTACTGTGTTAGATACTGATTACTGTGCCACGTGCCCACGTACAAGAAACGGACTAGGGTAACAAGTCACATCTATTTAGAACCTCCAATAATTGTTTTCAGACATTGAGAATCTTATCAGCTAGCAAACGTTCACTGTAAATACTGGCCCAGTAGCCTTTTGTACTTTCACCTAGGAAATTCTTCAGTGTCCTATTTCATTCCTGTTTTCAAGCAGGACTCCTTTGCTGCATTTTTAAGAAACTATAATTCTGTTGGTGAAATTACACACTTATCAGAGTTTTCACTTTGTCTCATTGATCGGCAATCTCCTTGGCCTACGGCCAGTTTACCAAAATACAAATTAAAGGAAATAATTAAACGGTTGGAAAAACAAAAATTATCTATGTTATATAGTTGCTTTGGTGATTCATCACTATCACTACATATACCACGATAAACTCAAAAACTACCGAAGGGATTTTCACATGGTTTTCACCAATAGACGGAGTGATTCATGAAGAAGGTTTGGTGTATAATTCATTAAAGGTTTTGTGTAAATTGGCTGAAATATGACGATGATTGTTGAAGATGCCGGAAAAAATCAGCTTTATTACTAGGGTGTGCCACGTAAACATTTGATGAAATTTGGCACACATATAGTTTATAACCTAGACTAGCACATAAAGTAGGTACTTTAAATCCCGGTAGTACGTTCCCGTGGGATGTTTTCCAACATCCACGCGGGCGAAGCCGCGGTTAAAAGCTATTGTTATTATAATTGCAGATGAGGATGCTGTTTCAGAACCCATTGAAAAAACACCTTTTTTTTTAAGAATCTTAAGTAGAAAGTAAAAGGCCAGCCTATTATTTCCGAAAAAATAAGCTTATAATAACTTTTTTATCACATCTATTCAAAAAGAGCTAATTCGTTCTTCGTAAACAGGGACTAAAATAGCTTTTTAATCCCTAGGGATTAAAAGTGATTTGAATTTGGAATGTAGATATTGTTAGTAAAAGTTCCAATTACCAAAGAGATCAAACACGAACATTGTATGAACAAGTAACAGGCTGGCAAGAGAGAGAAAGTGTGAATTTGGTCAAAATGAAAATCCAAGATGGCGGCTTAGAAAATTTTCAATTTTTTTGTCTTTGGTGTCGTTTTCATAGTTTTCGAGGATGCTAAAGCCGATAGTGAGGTCAAAATGTAAATCCAAGATGGCGGCTCTGAAGATTTTCAAATTTATCATCATGGGTATCGTTTTCACGGTTTTTAAGGGTGCTAAAGCCGATGGTTAGGTCAAAATGAAAATCCAAGATGGCGGATCCAAAAATTTTAAAATTTTTCGTCATGGGTATCGTTTTCATGGTTTTTAAGAGTGCTAAAGCCGATGGTGAGGTCAAAATGAAAATCCAAGATGGCGGCGGCAAAAAATTTCAAATTTTTCGTCATGGGTATCGCTTTCATGGTTTTTAGGGGTGCTAAAGCCGATGGTGAGGTCAAAATAAAAATCCAAGATGGCGGATGCAAAAAAATTCAAATTTTTCGTCATGGGTATCGTTTTCATGGTTTTTAAGGGTGCTAAAGCCGATAGTGAGGTCAAAATGAAAATCCAAGATGGTGGCGGCGAAAAATTTAAAATTTTTCGTCATGGCTATCGTTTTCATGGTTTTTAAGGGTGCTAAAGCCGATGCTGAGGTCAAAATGAAAATCCAAGATGGCAGCTAAGAAAATTTTCAAGTTTTTCGTCATGGGTGTCGTTTTCATAGTTTTCGAGGGTGCTAAAACCGATAGTGAGGTCAAAATGTAAATCCAAGATGGCAGCTGCGAATAATTTAAAAATTTTCATCATGGGTATCGTTTTCATAGCTTTCGAAGGTGCTTAAGTCTATAGTGAGGTCACAATGTAAATCCACGATGGTGGCAGTGATATTTTTTTTAATTTTACTTGCGAAGGAACTTTGTTCCTGACGGGGGTCGGATCATACACGTTTTTTTTTCTCATAGAGGGTGATAAAAAGTAGAGTGTTCACCTCGGGAGCAACACTATTTTAAGCTCGAGTGGCGTACTTTGAATCCCTCGCTGCGCTCAGGATTCTACTTTAGAATCCCTCGCTACGCTCGGGATTCTACTCTAGAATCCTTCGCTCCGCTCTGGATTCAAAGAAACACTCTCGCCTTAAAAATAGTTCTTTGCTCCCTTGGTAAACAATCTACTATTATCTGATGACGTCTTCTGCACAGACGATTCGTACAAAATTTATGACATTACATTTGGCACGGCAGACGTTATTGTCTAGCTGAGTGCGTATGCTCTTGGCATAAGCGAGTAAATAAACAGTGGATGTGTTGCTAATGCGTTTGGCTTGTTTATTTTGTTATTTATTTATTGGGGCATTGGAAAGTACCTGAAGTAAATCAGTTGGATATGTGTTTTGTAGTAGACAGATTGAGGGAAACCGTACCTATTAGTCTTATAGAAGCATAAGGAACAGGGTGTAAACTTCACTCATCCTCCATAGAAAAGGGAGTATCCTCCGACCGGACGGGTGTTGTGTCTGGTGGGCTGTTACCCGACGGTTAATGTCGGGATGGTGTATTTATACTAAATGCGCGATAAACTTCGCTTGCGCGATGCAGGATTTGTGTGACGTCAGGTCTTTGATCCGTAGTTAGCATGTGGCGTTGTAGATCCACAGTTTTCTTAATTATTTAGTGGAAACTAGTTATTATCATGGGGACTAGGCATTCCCAAAGAATGTCTCCCTCTCTTCATAACTTTAGTACCACATGGTGGTGGACTCAGATGTTCTGGTTTTCTCCCTTCACTTGGCCCTGGTCATTCATTTCGGCTCCAGAGAGTCGACTATCGTTACTATCGTTGGTTGCTACATTATCATCACCCCGTTAGCCGTCCAATGCTAAAAAGACCCGTCTAATGCCGCATGTATAATTTCAACATGAATGATGTAACCCATATTTTGTAACAATATTTTGATGGGTTTCTTGCCCGTTCTTCTTAGGAACCAACTACGCTTTGGAATGGGCAACTAACTTCCATCTTTCTGACTGACCGACCCCTTGACAATTCAAAAGTGCCTGTTTTTTTCAAATCAATGGTTTGAGTTTGAGAGACAGTAGACCTCCCAACGCCGTGTAAGTGGCGAATTTTTGAGCCAACAAGGTCTGAAATACTGTCGTACTAGCAACACGAAAAATAACTAGACCTCTCTAACTGTACCTCTATCAGCTGTATGTATACTTTCCTATTCTTGTGGTGCTTATATACCTGCTTGCCTAAATCATTAGCTTCAAACTATATAACTATCACACAAACTAAACTACACAAGCATAAAATATGTAGATCTAGGAGAATGCGTACGTTGTAAATAATAAATATCTTCATCTCAATGTGTATGCGGTTTGAGTAGCTATGTTATGATCCCCTTATGTAATATGGAAGCCGCTATCACATTTCTTCTTCGGATCAATTCAGCTGTATTGCGCATGACATTGTTTTTCGATTTAGTTTTATCCTATTAGTAATATACCTAAATATTCCCTTGGTAAGATTGATTAGAAGATCCATGCTTAGACTCTTAAAGGGGTTGAAAAATATTTTGATAGTAGAAAAGGAACTTTTCTTTGAAACCAAAACTCAGCGTAGCCATGTTCACTAGTCCGAATAAAAGCCTTGAAACGTTATTGAAAAGTAACTGAACAACAGCTAGAAAAGTAGTTTTAAAAGAAATAAACCTTGAATCCAACATGACTCGACGATTCATCAGTGGCAAGGTAGCAACACTGAACGTGAACGATTGAGGGCGAGTCAAGTTTAATCGATATTCATCTATAATGCAAGTTGACAATGACCCTGTCAGACAACTGTTATCTCCCACGTGGGCTCTTATACTATTACTGTTATTTAGCAATAAAATTGATACAAAGTGTCGACCGTGGGAAACTGCCATCAGTTTACATAATAGTTTTCACTGGTATGAAAAGCACAAGTGATGTTTTTCCCTAATTTATTTATTATTCATTTAATTCAGGCAAGACCACAAAAAACATAAAATTAAATTAAATTTTACAACACTGTCACAGATTACATCAGAATAAAATGTCAATACAATTAAAATAAATTAATGTGCAGACAAATTAAAAAGGTCACAGAATTAAAATAAAAAAAATCATGTAAAAATACAACACAAACAAGTAATTATAATTACATGTCAAGGTCAAGGTCAATCAAAATTAAGGCTATTAATGTCTATTACATTAATGCTATTAGGTATAACTGGTTAAATCGTGTCGCAAAAAAAGGGTGTTTGGTCGAATTTAACATTCGCAGGGTGATGAAATCACGAGGAACGGCAAAAAAATTGCAATTTTTTCAAACAGGTCACCTTTTATCAAACAGGTTTTCCTGTTTGATAAAAGGTGACCTGATTCCTCTTTGTTTTGCACAGATCAATTCAATAAATAAATTTTGTTTAATAACTAGCTACGTCCCGCGGTTTCACCCGTATAAGTCTCGATCCCGTGGGAATATCGGGATAAAAAGTATCCTATGGTAAGTATCCAGGTCATGGTCTACCTATGTGTATTTCATCCAAATCCGTTCAGCCGTTTTATATACTCCAAACCGTTTTTATAAAAAAAAAAAAATCACAACCGAGAAGCTCTTGGCCTGCATCTCACCTGATAGTAAGTTATGATCAGGACGAAGATGGAAGCGAGCTCCACCCGGAATCCTCAACCACAGAGGAACTGGCTATCATATCTCTAAAACTGCCGAAACACAACAATGGTAATAGCATTGTTGTTATGGCGACAGACTTACATAAGATCGTGGTAGCTAGCCAGGCAGACTTAGAACTAGCCCTAGCACCAACCAAAGCTGCTATAAAGTGCAAGAGTGCAATCAATACACGCATAAATAATAGTACCTGGGCGACCGCGCTTTGCTCTGGTGAAAATAGAGAATGCTCATTTAATAGTATATAATATAGGAAAGTTCATACTAAACCATGTATAGTCTTACTAATTCCATGCTGCCATGTCTTTTCCCAGATATGAGACCTAGCTAGATCGATTTTTTGCCTCCGTAAACCCATATATTGCAACTTTCATCGAAATCGTTAGAGCCGATTTCGAGAACGTGAGTACACACTTATAAATAATCTACAAATATTGCTCGTTTATAGAATGTAAGTTGACAATGACCCTGGTGGTACGGCTGCCAAACTCCCACGTGGTCTGAACCAGGTCATAATTAAAAGGGGTATGTCAATATCAATTTATCCCTACAATCAAGCTTCGTCGTTCATCCTCGATACGTGGGCGGAATATTAAATAATATTTCGAATGAGAGGAAAAATTGGAAATACCTTTTGTTTTCTTTATTGGTGGTCGTGTAGTCCCCAAATACAAGAGTCTAATTTGGACTTGTTCGGGTTTTTTTACTTGTATGGGACATGTCATGTACAACCTCGAGGCGTAGATACATATTGAAAGGTTTTTCTCTTTTAGCCTTTGTTGGATCGTTGGCAACAAAAGTTTCTTTAACTCTAGGCTTTGGAGGTTCTTTTATTCTTGTTTTACTGTGATTGATTGTTTTTGTCTACGAACTTGTCGTTTCTTTAGATTCTTGTGGTCTCGATTTTCCTTTTACATTCGCTGCTTTATCTAACAGTATCAGGAAATCAGGAAATTAGTTCTCCATAGCTAAAGCATTTAGAAGCACATTAATTAATTTTATTTATTTATTCAGTTCGGACAACAATATGGTCCAATTTGTTAGTAAAATACCTTATCACTAGTGTTAGTAGTACAGAAAACAAGGATAAGAATAGCTGGTGACTGCGGCAGCATGTGCAGAGAACGATAAATAAAATATATGCCAAGGAATATGCTACCTGACCATTCTCTCTACATAGTGCCTCAGAAAGGGGGAGTCAGGGCTCTCCAGCATTGTTTTTAGGATGCTATTGTCACTGACCCGCATTCTACGCATCAGTGATGCGACTTTTTTGCGAATCACTGCATGGAAGCCGTCAGTTCGGTTCTGAGCAAACATTTCCGATACGCTAACAGGGCAGTTTCAACAGCATCCTAAAAACATTATTGTATTGGACACGTAAGACATCTAGCAATCTTTTGGTATAGCTAGATACAACAACGACACGACATACGATATTAGCATTGATCCCTGTACGCCCGCACCAATATATTGCGTAGAATTACTAATACTTGGCATTTGAGGTCAATGCAGGAATGGAGTGGCCTTGGCTATCAAGGCTAAGTAGGAATTACGTCACGAAATTTTAGGAATATCTTTGTTTTGAAACACTCCAAGTATTTCAAATTGTTTTCACGAATTGAGACTTCACTAGAGAAATCATGAAGCACTTCAGATATGTGCCCGCAAAATGCCACTTATATTCAGCATAATTATTTACAACTTCTGGCAAATAATTTACTCAGAAATTGGAATGTTGTTAAACCACAAAATTCTGGTACCGTTGATCTGAGGGTATCTGAGGATATAGACGACCTGCTACTGGCAACTTTCGTAGTACAATATAAAAAACCTCAACTACTATGTACTACAAGGCCAAACCCCCCAGGGCCCGAGGCCCTTCACAACTAAGCACACAGATTACGCCTTATCTACACAACTAGTGCAATCAATCACCGAGGGTCATAGAATCGCAACTTTGCATAGATAAGTTTCAATTAAAACCCCTTCAAACAGCCAGGAACAGCTATTTAGGTCTGGGTATTTGTTCATGCAAGACATGGGTCTGTAGAGAAGGAATTCTTGATGGAGGTGAAAGTTTTCAGACTATATAAAGTCAGACGGCCCCGCGCCGCATCTTTTTCTATGAAAGCGCTAATCTCAAAAAATGTAAATAGTTTTCATTCAAGTTTTAGTGTGTGTGGATGTGTCTCTTTGAGCAGGATTGCGTGTCCCTATAATTAAATTAAACTAGTGGTCGCCCAATAGTCGATATTCGACCTTAATTCATTTAAATTTTAAGTTTGATAGGATAGTTCATACTAATTCCATGTACAGGACATACTAATTCCAGGCTGCCATGTCATTATTCTAAGCCATCTTTGACCGTAAAAAAGAGTGTGTGTGTGTCAAACGCGTGGTGGTGTAAAATTTAATTTATTTCTAATGCATATTATATAAAATTATTAGCTTTCTGCACTCCTTACTAACTTTAACAGTGCCAAATTTCATACTCCTCCGTCCGCGTAATTTTCAAAAAAATGGGATGCAATGTTTTTGCTTCACGTATTAATATATGGATTAGCTAACTATCAGTTCAAAAGAGTGACCGCGACTGTAGAGTGTCACATCTTGATTTCGATTCTCAGGTCGGGCTAACGGTTGTAAGGTTTTCCATCACGAAATTCTCCGTAGCGGCTAAATAGCCCTTCGGCGTGTGTGATTCACGTTCACAGCTAATCAGTCCATTACCATTCACTATTGATCGGCAGACCCACTGGCGTCGATTATTCACACCGTTTTGCCGCCATTACTGACGCTCGTAATGCCGTGGCTTCGAGCTCCACGCTTAAGCGACGCGGGTCTTGCGACTGCGGAGAAAAAAAATTTAAGAAGCTGTTTAGAGCATGTCACGAGTCACCGCGACGCGACTTGTGGAGCGACGGGTAAACAAAGGACCAATCCCCGTATTTAAATTTTAAAACGTCAAAAATCTAGTCGCCATCTAATCTCGGCTACAACAAATGCCAAAAACTTGTCAAAAATGTTAGGAAAGAGATTTTTTTGACAGTTTCAAACTAAGATTAAAATGCGAACGTTCTTTTAAATACGGGAATTGCCCCTCAGGTGACGTCAAGTCAAGTCGTATCGCTCGATGCCGTGAACGGGACCGAAGGTCGTGGCTTAGTGTCGAGGTCAAGTGGCTTGCAAGGTCAAGTCCAAGGACGAGGTCGAAGGTCCTTCGTAGTTGACACAATAAATGTCATTGTAAATCGGAATGGTCATTCGATTTTTATGTTGTTTGATTTGTAATCTTTTGATCGTTTGTCATGTATTTTGCATATTTGTTTGTAGTAAGTGTACATATGTGTGTGTATAATAGCCTTGTCGTTTTCTTGGAATTGTAGACTTTGTTTCGCTTTGGCGATTGGCTATTTGGATCTTTATGTTAAAAACATTAAAGATTCAGTGTGTAAAATGAGAGTGCAATGACTCATTCGTTTTCGATTTCAATTTTCTTAACATAAAACACATAACATCACGCCTTGTTTTCCCGAAGGTTTGGGCAGAGGTGTCCCTGTAGCAGATACCTACACCCACATTTCGCTAGTTATGTTTAAGTCCCTTGTAATAGGGGGCGAGCTTATTGCCAATTAAATTTTCAGTAACAAGCAAATGCCACATGAACACAACACGTAAAATTTTATCGTAAAATAATGTAACTACTTATTATTATTTTGAGCTTGTTGTGTCCCACTGCAGGGCAAAGTACTCAATACTAGCCATTGATTATTATAAAACCTAAAAAAATGCCGCAATGTTTCTGTTTTTTTTTTTTCTGACATAGGTAGATACTTGAACCATTGAACTTTATTTAATATCTAGCTGACCCGACAAACGTCTTCGTCGTCTGAAAAACTTTCATTATTTCCCGATTTTTTTTTTTTCTCATAAAATCCAAATTCGGACTATAATGAACATTTTAAAACAAAAAATAGCCATATCGGTCCAACCGTTCTGAAGTCATGCACTTACCAACGAACGAAACATTTCATTTTTATTTATACAGGGTGGCAGGAAAACTGTGACCATGGATTCAGTACATGATTTCGAATCCAACTGCATTTAAATTTTTCGTCGGTTATAAAAAAAAATCTGCTATTTCACAGAAAAGTGCGGTCAAAATGTATGGAACATCAAATTTAAAAAAAAATTACCGACGAAAAATTCCAACGCCAGGGGTTCAGAAGTCCGAAAGGGAGATCGTGGCCCCCGGCAACATGGCAACCGAAGGAACACGGGTGGGTTTTAGTCAGTAAGAGTCTGACACACCTTTCCGCTCCAACCAGAGCGGGAGAAGTTATTTGATAATTTCCCACCCAAAAAAAAAGGGGTTCAGAAACATGTACTGAATCCATGGTGAAAATTGAAATTTTAAATCCATGGTTACCGTTTTCGCGTCGATGCCACCCTGTATAGAATGAAACCTTTTCAACGCTATTAATTTAAAAATCTTAAATATCTTTATACTAATGTTCAAATAAAGCTCTTTGTTATATTAACAAACATTACGTTAGTTAACCACATTTCTAAACAAACAATATTCAAGAGCTTTTGTTGTCGACTTTGCAAAACTCCGCGTTTTGCCTTCAAAGCTTCATTAACAAACTTTTTTAGTCATTTCCAAAGCTTATAATTAAAGCGATAAAAAGAAAATGGCTTCATAAATTATCTTTTTGGCAATTAATGTGACAGTCGTTAATGGATACTCTCTTTGTAATTACTAATGGTTTTAAAGGGCGAATTTGAATAATTAGTCTGTCGTACAGAATTAGATTTCAAAGGTTTGAAATGTTTTAGGCTCAAAGTTAGACCCTAATCACGGTAGATTGTTTACACAGCCATCAATTACTTCCACTTGACTGAAGGTAAGTAGGTACTACGAATAATTAATATTGGTACTTGGAAATATTATTCCTTACTAACTGTGTCCTGCGGTTTCACCCGCATAAGTCTCGATTCCGTGGAAATATTGGGATAAATAGTATCATATGTCCTAACCCAGGTCATATTCTACCTATGTGCCAAATTTCATCTAAATCTGTTCAGCCGTTTTAGCGTGAAAGCGTAACAAACAAATAAACTCACTTTCGCATTTGTAATATATGTTAGGATTATTTATTTATATATAACTAGCTTCTGCCCGCAACTTCGTCCGCAAGCCTATAACCATCCTCAAGAATTGGGCTATCCAATGCAAAAATCATTTTTCAAATCCGACAGGTAGTTTCGGAGATTACCCCCTACATACAAACTCACAAACAACAAAACAACCAAATAAACAAATTTTACCTCTTTATAATATTATTAGTATAAGTTTAGATTTTTTTGTACACCACAAAAATACATAACAAAAAATAAATGAAGCATTACAAAAAAACAACCGACTTCCTAAAAACCACTACAAAGGAAAAATAACTTAAATTTCGGAAGTCGGTGTCTTTGGTTTTGTATTTTCGTTATTTGCCACCGACTTCTGAAATTTAAGTTATTTTTCACTTTGTAGTGGTTTTTTTGGAAGTCGGTTGTTTTTTTGTAAAAAAGTTTTTATTTCTTGCTTTTTAGTGGGTCAATTTGTAATTTATCTAAGTTACATTAGCCTAATGCCAACTGCTCATCACCTTTTACAAAATATTGCTTTTCCCGATGCAGGGACGTTCATCGTTGAGGAGTTCTCCTGGTACTTTACCATCAGCTCCACTTCTCCATATGCATTGTGACGAGCATAAATTGCATTGCAACCATATTAAAGTAACCGAATCGCAACCCGTGAAATACTTATTATTGAGTAGTTCCGGTGGCTATTTGTGGTCTTCATCATCAGTTCCACTTAACTAAATGGTGCTTTCCAAGAGCAACTGCACGACGTACTATAAAAAACACCCAAATCGTTATAGGTTTGTCTATAATATTTGAAGAGTTCCCTCGATTTCTCTGGGACGCCATCATCAGATCATGGTACCACCCTTGGGATATCTCCTTTCCAACAAAAAAAGAATCATCGAAATCGAAGTTATCCGCGAACACACATCAAAAAAAAAAAATATACGGTCGAATTGAGTAACCTCCTTTTTTTGAAGTCGCTTAAAAATATACAATAGGCGGCCGTATCTATTTAACTTGACTTCAAATTAGAGAGGAGGTGGAATTGAATAGAATGTCCCTCCTTTTGTGTATTTATTTTATTTTCTATTTATTATCTCATTTTATGCTACACCGGGTGACGTTATCACGTCATCGCCGACTATCGTTGAAAAGCGCTGTGGCTCTGTCTCTTATGGGTTAGCAGCATTATGCCTAGCGATGGCCGTTTTACGTCTATATGACGCATATTTTCCCCCAACTTTTTCTTTTTTGTGTTTCTGTTTTTTAGCAAATAAACGTATTTTCTTTCTAATAAATTAGCAATTTTTTTTCTGCTTGGTTATACTAAACTTAGTGGCTTATGTATCTGTCGATGCCAGATCTTAGAATTGACCATTTCATGAAATGGCCAGCTAAAATGGGCCATATCGTATAAACGTCCACGTTTAATGATATGTCATATCATTAATGTAGGGTATCCATGGTTTAAGGTGTAAAAATAACCAAGTAAGTGCGATCGGGGTGAGCTCGACTTTCCAATTGATCACTTTCTATAATATCATATTTGAAAACCCAATAAAAGCCCATCGGCTTTTTTTGAGTGGTCAACCTACTTTATTTGATTTGTTGTATACCGCCGCCATGATGCACAACAAAAACAAAGCGACATCAATGCCTCTACCGGTGGATAATCTAACTATTTTACGATATGATCACTAAAGATTGGCCACATCATGGATTGTCGTGCGTTTAACTGGTCATATCGTCAAACGTTGAGTATTCAATGATCTGGCCACGACATATCTAAATATTACTTTGAAAAGCCGGTGTTCATAGCCAAAACTCCGATAAAATAATTAACAATCTTTAAAAAAAACAGTAGAACGATAAGGACACGCTCCGTTTAATTTCCTGAAAAAAACAACACGCCTGAATTAAACTCGTCGAACTTTCTCGACAACAAAGTACACATTAAACTTCCATTATGATGTAAAACTGTAATGGCAAACACGATTCGTAAAATCGTGACTGAAGTTACCTTGAAGGCTCTGAAAAGAAATATAACGGCTGTTATAGTAACGTAGTGTGGGTAATAAGCAAGTGGGGCGCGGAAATTAGTACTGACGTGATGTACGGTTGGCTAAAAAAAGTTTTGAACACATCCAAATATCAGTGTGTGTAGTATGAGTAAGGGCGTTTACCCACTTATCCGTATCCGGTACCCTAATTGCGTAACTTGTTTTCGTAAACGATTATGCCCAATTTATTTTATTTTGACAGTTCAACAACATTCATTGCGTTATTTACGGTGTTGAGCAGATTTTTTTTTTCCAACTTATGAAGCAATGGATCTAATTTAAATCGAAACAGATTGTGATTGATCGTGTATTACGCTATTAGGGTCTTATTCGATTCGTGTTCGTTTCGGATCTAGTTTTGCCAAACTAGTAATTGTATGGACGTTTGTTGTACTCCTGTGTATACGGTTCGTGTTCCATTCGTAAATTCTCACTTCGAGTCGTGTTTTAACGGATCAAAACTGAGTATATCAAACAAAACGAATCAAATACGGATAAGTGCGCAAACGCTAGGACGTGAATTTTCCGTGTGTCGTTTTCACGTATCGAACACGAACCGGATACGGATAAATGGAAAAACGCCCTTACTGTACTTTTTTTAATCCCGTTTATGAAGTGAAATTTTATTGTCAGTTCGGAGTTTGAATTTGTACCCGGTTGATGACACTGGCTCGCTCCCTATTTCATGGGGCTTAAACATAACGGGCGAAATGTGGGTGTGGTAAGGTACACCTCTGCCTGACCCTTCGGGTAATGATACTATGAAATGCTTTAAAAAAAACCAGTGTCACTCCGGGAGTGCCGACAGAAATCAAAACTTGAACAAGAAAATACTTGCATAGAACATTGATCCGTAACGTAATATAAATAAAGAGCACAATCGCGTTTACAAAAAAAACTTTTTACAAAAAATACAACCGACTTCCAAACTACAAAGTGAAAAATAACTTTAATTTCGGAAGTCGGTGTCTTTGGATCAGTATTTTAGTTTTTTGACACCGACTTCCGAAATTAAAGTTATTTTTCACTTTGTAGTTTGGAAGTCACTTGTATTTTTTGTAAAAAAGTTTTTTTTTTTCACTTTTTAGTGATTTGGTTTGTAATTTATCTAAGTTACAATAGCCTTATGTCAACTGCTCATCAAAAATACCCAAATCGCTATAGATGTGCCTATGATATTTGATGAGTTCCCTCGATTTCTCGCAAGATTCCATCATCAGATCGTGACTAAATGACAATGGGACCAACTTAAAAGAATACCCTTTCAAACAAAAAAAGAATTTTTCATATCGGGGAACATACATAAAAAAAAACAAAATATACAATATATTTCCCGGCGAATTGAGAACCTCCTCCTTTTTTTTTGAAGTCGGTTAAAAATGAGGTGAGGGTAACGGTGTCGCGAGTTCAATTGTTTTTCCCCATCTCAAAAACGCCCAACGCGTCTAAAAAAGTTTTCACTTCAAAAAGACTCCACGAGTGACCATACAAAAATACGTTCGGTACTGTGAGCACCGCACTTGGCTGCGGTACTTTAGGGATCGTTTGTTGTGTATAATTAAAACACTTTTGAATAGCTGAGACTATATTTTAAATCAATATTACATGGACACACGCGGGCGGAAGACTCTAACTGACTCTCATATATTTTTCTTCTAACAAAACCTTCACGAATCCTATTTAAATACATTTGACAGATTATTCGGACGGAGAAAGATTTCATGCCAGCCTGTGACATATGAGGTTCCCTCTCATATTAAAGCCTCTACACCAGCTACGCCCCTAGATAAATGTATCCAGCAGATACCTTTATTCAGAGCATCCGAATAATCTCCAACCCTTCCTACCTATACCTAAACGAAACATTACCTAACGATGGAAAATAAAATACATAGTGAGGTCTTTCTCTTACAAGAGAAGGCTTAAGTCAGGACGAACGAATTACAAAGTCTTGATATCAGACTAGATCTCAGCTAAGTTAACTGACAATATGTGCTAACATGCACTCACAAGGTTAACGTCGTCATGCTTAAACCTTACTGCACCAAAACCATCGAAAAAGGCGCAGCAAGCCTCGGAGAAACAAACAAACTGATGTGACAGTTCACATCTACCCAGAGGGGGTTTAAAAAAAAAACAAAGAACTCCACATCCTAAGCCTTAACTCCATCGGACATCATTAAGCCAGAGGGAACAAGGGTTCAAGAAGCAAGTGTTCAAAATTAATAATTCACGACCATACTCCAGAGGGAAAATCACAAAACCTCCTCACAAGACAATCTTTATCAAATGTCAGTTAATTCTGACTAAACTGTGATACCTCAGCCTTAAGTTGAACCAATTGTGTCAACTAGACACACCTAGCAAGGATTATATCCATAAAGTAAGGTTGGTCAACCTAGACAGAGTACCTCCCCTCTCCAAATGGGATCACAGTTTCTCAAAAAAATATTACCCCTTAACTCGCATTAATAAATTCTGGAGTACGTTCATGCTAATTTAGACGAGCCGACACATAATATTGAAGACGCAGACAATGGCTCGTTCCCTCAGACTTCGTAGCGATGTGAGGAGTGACACCTCACTCGCTCCCGGCAGCGTCCGATGTTTGCTCCCCATAATATGAAACGAGAAATAAAATATAATGCATTAGAATAATATTACATCTTCCAAATTAAAATAATGTGCCCAAATAAATGATGTTTACATCTAAATTATAAATAATATGATAATGAAATAAACAACATAACAACAAATAATTAAATCCTACTATGAAAAGGCTTTAATCTATTGATATGTACAATATCTCTAAGTCTTCTGTTATTTAATCTCCTAATTACATAATTCACATCTGATAACCGTCTTATTATTTGATAAGGCCCTTTATATAATCTACATAATTTAATGCTTTTGTCGGTTGTACGCCTGGGCGTATACACCATGACTAATTGATTTGGAGCAAAACTCCTCAATTTTGCTTTTCTATCATAAATAGTTTTCTGTTTCAATTGTGCCTTTTTTAAATTGTTTAGTGCACAATTAATTAGGGCATTATGATGCATCTGTCGCTCTGTATAATTAATTATGCGATCATGGTCATTATTGTTAACAATCATGTCGGTACGAAATAGGGGTTCCCTAGCATACATTAACATATAAGGTGAAATTCTAGTGCTTGATTGTTTACTGGAATTATAGGCATAACATACTAATGGTATGTAACTACACCAATTCCGTTGGTCTGCAGATACATACATGGAGAGCATTTGCGTTAATGTTCTATTAAATCTTTCAACTAACCCATTTGACGCGGGGTGAAATGCCGTGGTAAAACATGATTTGGCACCGAAATAATTTATTGTTTCTTTAACTAATCGTGATGTAAAGACTGAACCTCTATCTGACACAACTTCCTTAACACCCCCTAAACGACAAAAAACGTCTTCTATCAAGAACTCACTGATTTTTTCTGCTGTGGCCCTCGGAACTGCTTTACAAATTGCATACTTTGTAGCATATTCGAGGCACACGATTACATATCTATTACCGTTAAGTGACTTCCTAAAAGGACCTAATAAGTCAATTCCTACTTTTTCCATTAAATGGGTAACTGCTATTGGTTGTAATTGCGCCACTTGTTGGGATTTCTTCCGCTCTTGGCATAACACGCAACTCCTTACATACCGATCTATTTCATTCTCTGCATTTTTAATGAAATACCCTGCTCTAAATTTTGCTAATGTTTTGGCGAGCCCTAAGTGTCCGCCTGACCAAGGATCGTCATGTAGTTCATGCAAAATTTCCTGTAATAATCGCTTAGGGACCACTACTAATTCTCGAATGCTATTTGACCTCTTAGCTTTCCTACACAAAATGCCATTTACAATATTAAATCCTCTATAGACATTAGAATTATTCGCTGCCATCCTATCTAACAATTGTCTGCAAAATTCATCTTCTAATTGTTCATCCTTCATCTTCACCACTTCGATTTTATAAATCTGCATACCATCTTCTTGACACGGTACCGGTTTTTGGTCCTCCTCTTCCTGACATAAGGGATTCCTACTTAAAAAATCTGCTACAACATTATCTCTCCCTGCGCAATGAATGATTTCGAACTCGTATGTCTGGATGCACAGCGACCACCTAGCTAACCTTCCATTCATATCCTTTCTATCTCTTAACCAACATAACGCCTTATGATCTGTAACAACTTGGAACTTCAGACCCCATAGAAAATGTTTAAAATAATTTAATGCCCACACCAATGCTAGGCATTCCTTTTCTGTTGTCGAATATTTTTTCTCACTATCACTAAGTTTTCTCGATGCATAGGATATTGGATGCATGATATCCAAACCCTGCATAAGACAAGCTCCAAGGGCTTCTCCGCTAGCATCGACGTAAAGGCGGGTCAGCATACGTTTATCATTAGAATAAAAATGTAATATGGGTGGGTTATTCATATAATTAATTATCGTGTCAAATGCCTCCTGATGTTTCTGTGACCAACAAAATTTTGTACCTTTTTTTAATAACTTTGTTAGAGGTAACGTTATTTCAGCGAAGTTGTTGATAAATTTACGATAATAAGAAAACAAACCTAATATCGATTTGACTTGTTTTGTATTGGTGGGAGGTTTTAATAATTTTAATGATTGTATTTTTTTTTCATCGGGTTTGACGCCCTCTCCCGAAATTCGATGCCCTAACACGGATATTTCATAATAACCGAAATTGCATTTACTTGGTTTTAAAGTGAGGTTTGCTTTCTTAAGTCGTAGTAACACGTCTTCTAAAGCCTCTTGGAATTCTGAGAAAGTCTTACCCCAAACTAAAATGTTATCCACATAGCAGATGGCATTCTTGTATTTAATACCTGCCAGGACTTTGTCCATCGTTCTTTGAAACACAGCCTGACTTGTCTTGAGGCCGAATGGTAGAACATTAAATTCGTATAAGCCTGCTGGGGTGGCGAATGCCGTTTTGTGTTTATCTTTTTCGCATAAACGGTATTGCCAATAACCTGAATTTAAATCTAAGTCCGCAAAATAATGTGCCCCTGATAAATAAATCATGATATCTTCAATGATTGGTAAAGGATAACTATCTGTAATAACTTTTTTATTTAATTTGCGATAGTCTATGCAGAATCGCCAAGTTTGGTCAGGCTTTTGCACCAATACTACGGGTGAAGCATACGCGCTTTTAGATTCGCGAATGACCCCGTTAGATAACATCTCTTCCACTTGTGAATTGATGATGTTGAGTTGTTTTGGAGATACCCTATAAGGCGGTCGATGAACTGGGATTTCATCGATCGTATTAATTTCTACTTCTACTAGGTTACAGCTACCTAAATCTGAGGCCTTAAATGCAAAGTTTTCTCTATATGAATAAAGAAGTTCTTTTAGTGCTAACTTCTCGGTTTTTTCCAGTTTTGGGTTGATGTTCAATTCCTCCATTGGATCCGTATTTAATGATGAAGCCATCTCATCATCATTTTCTTGTATCAATTTTGAAAAATAAAGATAGTCAATTTTTGAAATTGTTTTAGAACTTCTTTTTTCTATAGGTACATGGCCACTTATGACAGTATTATTTTTTATTGATTTGTCATTGTGGTTTTGATATACCAGGGTGTTTGACATTGACGTATCATCTTGATCAGAAAATTTACAAAAATCTGCACGAAAATGACCTTTTAATATCATACAATTATTATGAAAATCTATGACTGCACCGTATTTGTGAAAGAAATCCTGTCCGAGGATCAGTTTCTGGTTTATGTTTTGAATGACCACAAAACTGTTAACAAATACACATGAGTCCACTATAAAGCTAATCTTCGTTTCTCCAACAACTTTTAAACACGTTCCTGAAATTGACTTCACAAAATGCTTCGTATTGTCACTGGTATATTTAAGGTTCAGTTCGAACATTAACTGCTCTGATATGCACGAAATTGATGCTCCGGTGTCTATCAGTGCAGAATAGGCCTGTTTAGCTATAATTACATTAATAAAAGGGTTGTAGTTACTTTGCATGTCGTTTTCTTCTGGGAGACTATCGTTTCTGGACACAGCCTGCACCTCCCATTCATCATCTAGCGTCTGTGTCCTTGGTAGTTTGGGTTATACGGATTTTGTGGGTTTCTTGTACTGGGGGTAAGTGGAGAATGATTATTTCTATTCGTAAATTGATATCTCGGTCGTAAATTATATCTCGGAGTGTGGAAGGTTTCAGTATCTCTACGGTCGCCTGAGGAGCGTGGAGGGGTCGCCGCAGAGGGTGATGGCGCGGGGCTTGATGGTCTCATGGCCATCGCGGGTCTTTGGTTAATTACGAATGGCGGATCTTCTATCCTTACTTTGGACAGGATGCCTTTAGGAGGTTGTAAGGGGAGATTTACTATTTCGTGATGAGCTTCCTCAAAAATTTCTTTTATTTGTTCAAGGGTGGCTCTGAGTTCCGCTTTTGATGCATAAATTTTTGTCCCCAGTTTTAATTTATAATCTGGTGTAACCCCTTTTAAAAATATTTTTATGAAATTTTTCTCATCTTTGATTTGTGCTTTCTGAGCAAGGTCTGCCAATTTATAGAAGAATGCAATTACGTCTTCATTGGCTTCTTGGCGTGCGTTATAAAATTTTTCCACGTAGTCTATGCTAGTTGGAAATTCATTTTTTAGTAAGTCGCAAATTGTTTTAAAATCTAAATTTTCTTTGTAAATCAATTTGAAATACGCGAGAGCGGGACCTTGTAAATATGCTCCTAATATGAGCGCTAAATCACTTTCTGTCCACTTATTTATGGCCGCCACAATACGAAATTGAATAAGAAATTCCTCGAAGCAATCTGCACCAGTGCCTGTGAAATGTACGTGTGACATGGTGCAATTCTTTCGTAAACCACTTAGCTTTGTTTTCCGGCGTGAATCTTCTGTCTCTTCTCAGTTCGGCGCTCCGCCACGTATAACTCTTCTCAATTAGGCGCCTCCACCATCTGTGAGCACCGCACTTGGCTGCGGTACTTTAGGGATCGTTTGTTGTGTATAATTAAAACACTTTTGAATAGCTGAGACTATATTTTAAATCAATATTACATGGACACACACGGGCGGAAGACTCTAACTGACTCTCATATATTTTTCTTCTAACAAAACCTTCACGAATCCTATTTAAATACATTTGACAGATTATTCGGACGGAGAAAGATTTCATGCCAGCCTGTGACATATGAGGTTCCCTCTCATATTAAAGCCTCTACAGTACACCCTGGGCAATTTACTCCGGTACTAATCTAAATGGCTTTTAACCACGGTAGGGGATAAGGTTTCTTGTATCAGGCCCAGACTCCACCAAAGCGCAGACGAGACGAGAGGAGAGGAGATGTGTTTTAAACAGCCAATAGAATTTCGTTATTCACACATCTCGTCTCCATTCAGCTTCAGTGGAAACCACTGAGCGGAGCTGTATCATATTTGTATGGAGCGATCGAAGCGGAGATGTGAGCTGTACCTCGCAGCTCAGGTCCGCTCTAGCCAGCATACATCTCCGCTCCAGTCTAGCCAGTACGCATCTCCGCACAGCTTCGGTGTATACACCCTAGTTGAAAAACATCTCTTCTCGTCTCCACTACGGACATCTCCGCACATCTCCGCTTTGGTGGAGTCCGGGCCTTACAAATGTAGAATACAAGCAATCTCCATAAAGTTTCCTATAGGATCCGCCACTAACTGATCCAACTCGACGAGAATAGTACGGCTTCTCTTCAGAAACTAAAGTATTGCAGGTTTAAAGTACGTGCTCAAGCGACTTTGTTGCCCACCGTACCTTCAACGTTGCGATAATACGATTTGATATTCCTGAATTACCTTGAAAGGTCCCAGAACTCATGTTGCCTCACTTCGTTTTATGACAGGTATACATTTGTAAATTTTTCAGGGAGAGTAAAGCGACCAAGTTGTAACTGAAAAGGATTTTAGAAAATGTGTTACTTACTACCTCAGTTCTGACAGAATTGAATTCATAAGACTGTCATATCGAATCAGAGTGTCATCTATATCTATATATATAAAAATAAATTGCTGTTCGTTAGTCTCACTAAAACTCGAGAACGGCTGGGCCGATTTAGCTGATTTTGGTTTTGAAATGTTTGTCGTAGTCCAGGGAAGGTTTAAACGGTGAGAAAATATGGAAAATATCACGAAAAAAAAAATATGAAGAAAATTCACGTTCTCATACATTTTGTGTGGATCGGCTTTTTTGATATCTCGGTAGGTAGGTAGGGTAGGTAGGGTGGGTAGCGTAGGTAGGGTAGGTAGGGTAGAAATTTTAAAATCCTAAACATGGACATTCATTGACTGTTAGGCGGAACGAAGTTTGCTGGGTCAGCTAGTAATATATAAAATTCTCGTGTCACAGTGTTAGTTGCCATACTCCTCCGAAATGGCTTAATCGATTTTTATGAAATTTTATATGTATATTCGGTAGGTCTGAGAATCGGTCGTAATCTATTTTTCATACCCCTAAGTGATAAGGGTTCACCCCAAAAATTTATAGCAAAATAACGTTTGCCGAGTCATGTAGTATTTCTATAATATTTATAGATACACAATACCATAAGCTTTATTTAACACGACAAGAGTAACACGGATACATTTTGAACATCATTATGTAATGTATCCCTTCTTGACTGATCATACTCATTTGGCGCTTTCCCGGGTCTCCTTATTATAAGATTGACGCATAGATAAATTATTATTAGATTAACAAGAAAATTAATACCACAATATAATCCTATTCGCTCCGACAGAGCGAGTACAAAGGCATTCAATTCCTAACCACAATAGAGCATAATCTGACAGATAAATATCACAACACACCTCTACCAGCTTCCCTTTTCATTCACAGAATACGTAATGAGGTCGTGATATCCCAAAATACAAAATACCCTCACATTTAGGGCGGCTTTCCGTACTCTGACACGACTGAAAGGACGATATTTTTGAACTTGGAAACAAAAAACAAAATGGCGTCCAGGTGACTGTGCCGCTTCGGTTTTATCACAGACGTATTAAGAGTAGCAGACCAAACATTCGCTAAAAATTGCGTAGCCATTACGCACACATAGGAAATGTTGTCAATACAGGGCCAGACTAGGGCCGGTTGCCGGTATTATCTAACGATATTGAAACAACCGATATAGGTACTTACTAAAAATCCGCGAAAATTTATATTCTCTAGGTATAAGAAGTGTAAATTACTTAGCAATAAAGTCAATCAATCAATTATTACCTGCCGAATGAAATTTCAAAGTTATGTGAGTAGCCTATTTATGTATACTTATGCCTATGTTCATGTTTTCCATCACACAGAAACAGGGTAATATAATTCATTTTATAATTTATTACAAAAGCATGTGTGTACACTGACAATCTGCACTTTGCAGTATTCTGGAACAATGTCATCAAAAAGATTTCAAAAATCGTAGAGTAAACTGAAGCTCTGTTTGATAATTCAATGGTAAACATTTTACAAAAAATTTCGTCTTTGTTGCCAAATCCGTACCTGACTAAATAACGCGGTTGAAACAAAGAACGCGATGCAGATGATGTTGCTTAGCAATATGGCGGCATGGTACAGCAAGCTACACGTCAAATTTTGTCTATGTGTGAGTCAGTGTGACAATAGGTGACAGAACGAGATACAATTTACGACTTGTCGCTTAGCAAAAAAAGGATAGAGAATCATGTCCATAAATATAACTATGGATTAATGTTTGGTCTGCTACTCTTTATATGTCTGTGGGTTTTATGCCATTTGGGAGTCGAGCGAATATTTTACTTCGACGAAAGCGTGCGCCATTGTGGGCCACTGCTACATTACTTACGTGAAATAGTTGTTAAACGTGAACTTATAAATCAATCTGCCTAGCCTTTTCCCAACATGTAGGGGTCGACTTCCAGTCTAACCGGTTGCAGCTGAATATCAGTATTTTACATGAAGCGACTGCCTATCTGACCTTCACAAACCAGTTACTGAGTATCACGGTACCCCTTGGTAAGACTGGTTGCCAGACTTTTTGGGTTTCTGACTACCTGTAACGACTGTCAAAGATCTACAAACGACAACCGGGACCAACGGCTTAACATGCTTTTCGAGGCACGGAGGGGTCTCGATATGTAATGGATGGTCACCCATCCACGAACCGACCGCGGCAAGCGTAGCTTAACCTTCTATCGACCCGTGCGTGCGGCTGTTATTATCCATACCTAAAATAAAGTACGCTGAAATTATTCATAAGTAGGACAGTGATTTATCACTGGTCGATGTTGAAACGAAATCCCTGGGTTTCCTTTATTCTTCTCTCGGTCTGTCACCAGATATTCAAACCTACTTCTTATTTTTAGAGATTAAAAAAAGTTGTTTCCATTATGAGTCCATATTTTGTTCCTTCGGTTTATCCGAAGTTTGACAACCCTTCCAAGTCATACGCTTAGATTTGACTAGGTACGCGTGGCTTGGTGAATAATTTTCCCAAAATGTTACGTATTGGTCACAAGGCCGAGCCCTGACCTTTATATTCATACATTAAATCTAATGTATGAATATAAAGGTCTAATCAGATGCCAAAAATTATTATTTACAACTACCCACTAAATCTGTTATATTGGATTATAGGATTTGCATGATACGCCGGAATGGTCGGTATGTTATGATTTGTGGAATGTAAATTCTGCTCTGCTTTAATATCAGTCTTCTGCTCGTTCATATTCTCATGATGTTAAAGCTAGAACTTCTCTAAAAGCTATTTGTTTTTGTGTGGGTTTAAAGAAGTAATAGTTTCTGGAATTTTCAATCTCATCTACTCACGATACAGCCCGCCTTTATTACTCCTATTGTTTTCTTTATGGGTCTGTGTTTATGTCCTGTCCTGACCTAAAAAGCAGAGTATTGTCGCTGCTGTCCCGATGGAAATAAACTGCTGAATAGTCGTATACAACTTTGCAAGTGAGCATAGATAATGTGCTCTTTATTCTACGGCTACATTGTCGCGATAAAGCGAAGTACACTTCGTCCGCTCTCTGTTTCACAGCGAGACGTCCGCGTCGAGCGGTGTGCGAGAGAGGGCGCGCGTAGTGTAGTTCGTCTTTTCGTGACATTGGTGTCGATTCTCTTGTCACAAATGCCTCTAAACTAGACTAAAAATCACTAAAATTTTGTTTAATCCTGTCAAACGACGGTTTCCCATTCTGAAATTAGACTCAAATGACACAACTTAACTATATTTTAGTTTGGTAGCACTAAGATGGTACCGAGATATTACTTTAGTGAAAATGGCAATTTTGCTATTCTGAATTTGACGTTATTCACCTAAAATTTACATTTTCTAACTAAATCTGACTATTTTTAATCGTGACTAAAAACGTGTGGAATAAAATTGGTTGTCATGAACTTTTAATTCACACCAACACCTCGACTTCAGATGCAAAAACAGTACTGAATATTTTTTTTTTTGCTTTTGCTTTTATCTCGAAAACGGTGTGTCCAATCGCAAAAATAATGAAAATTTCGACACCCTTTATAAAACTCTTAAACCCCTAACACTCTACATGTAGGTAATATTTTTTTCTTATTTTCCATACAAAAACTGAAAAAATCTATATAAAACACGTCGAGGCTGCCCCTCCTGCGCGCCTCCGGCTCTAAAAAGAGTCACGTGGTTAGGTATCACGTGTGGAGTTGCGATTGTCAAATTCGATTTAGATGTGTCAAAATTATTTTTAAATTTAGAGAATTTATTTTGCAGAATAGCTTTTGAGATTCTCATAGTCAAAAGTAGGAAATTTTAGTGATAGTTTAATTAGTTTAGTTCGGTGTACAAGAGAATCGGCACCAATGTGGCCGCAGCATTAGTGCCTCCCTGATACACTCTGTCCCTTCTGCTAAGTCGATAATTCTTTAGTACCTTAGTCAAAACACATAATGTCGTCGCCGTGCAGTGAAAACCTCGTGATTACAATGAATATTATTTCACAGGGGATGATAAAAACTCAGAAAAATGGGTCAAGGCCTAAGGATCGCATTGTAATCCAATATATGGTATTAATTAGAAGCATCTTAGAGCTGTGCATGTTTGTTCCAAATATGGAAAAAAAAAACTGGCACTCCGGGAGTGCCGACAGAAGTAAAAACTTGAACAAGATCGCCTTGGTGGAAAAAAAATACTGAACATTGGTCCGTAACCTTATCTAAATAAAGAGCACAAACGCGTTTACAAAAAAAATACTTCCAAAACCTTTAAAGTAAAAATACTTGCATAGAACATTGATCCGTGACGTAATATGAATATAATGAGGTGTCGGTAACGGTGTCGCGAGTTCAATTGTTTGTTTTTTTCCCATCTCAAAAATGCCCAACGCGCTAAAAAAGTTTTCACTTCAAAAACTTTACGAGGTTTTCACTGCACGGCGACGATATAGAGAAGCTAATGAAAGACATAATAGCCATGTCTCACCCAACATCACCTTAAATGTTTTATGTATAGGTTAGTAGGAACTTAGAGGATAATCTTGAGGTCGACTTAATAGCGTGCTTTTACATTTTTCATTCGTTTCGTTCATAACTTGACTTGACCTCACTTTTAGGCTGTTGTTAACCTCATTGTAATGTAATAAAGTAACCTAATTATGTTCTCAAGGCTAAAGATAAACAGGTATTATTAGGTAGGGCTGTGATTTTCTAGGTGTGACAACAATTAACTTATGAATATTTACTTCGGGAAATATTTAATTGATCCTCTCAAAACTCATTGGCTTTCTAAAATAATGTACGCTTTTGGGTTTGGTACCTCAAAACGAAAAAACGGAACCCTTATAGGATCACTTTGTTGTCCGTCTGTCAAGTCAAGACCCTTTTTCTCAGGAACGCGTGGAGGTGTCAAGTTGAAATTAAAATCAAATACGAAGGCTATGGTCTTTTGAAGCTCTAAAAAAATCAAGTTTCTAAGTCAACGCAATAAAAAAAATACTATGCGAGACATTTTGATACTCGCAAATAAATCAAAACCTAAAGGGTACTTCCCATTAACCTAGAATCATGAAATTTGGCAGGAAGCAAGGCCTCTCAACATATGTAAAGGAAAAAGTCCGAAAATCGTTAACTTGGTAGTTTGATCATCATAGTTTCATGTGTGAACATGTTTTTCAACTACAATGTTAAGTTTGTTTTTTTTTGGGATAAATTCGTCTCAAAAATGGAACCCTCCATTATGCGTGGTCCGACACGCCCGTGGTACTCCGGGAGTGCCGACAGAAGTGAAAACTTGAACAAGATCGCCTTGGTGGAAAAAAAATACTTGTTTGAAGAAGTTTCCACTTCAAAAAAAATTACTTGTTTTTTATCTTTCTTGCCTTTTCTCAAAGTTGGTCGCAGTAACAGGCACCTAGACCAAATGAGTTAGATTAAAACTGTGACCAACCGCGCGCGACCCGAGATGGTCGAAGTAACTGAGCTAAGGCACCCCGATCAAATGGGTTAGGTTAGATTAAATCTGTAACCAACCGCGTCATCTTACGCTACAGCCAACATCCAAGTTGGTCACATTTACCTGGCTGTTTAGCAGCAATAATAATCGAATATTCAAAGGAAAACAATTTATTTATATGAATAAACAGAATTATAATACATTTAAGCGAAATGTTAGTATCTTATTCGCGATCTCCTGACTTTGATTTTATATGTAAGTCAAAATTTGTTCCCACAATAACAACTTAATGAGCTCCTAAAACAGGGATTCCTTTCTCCTACCGTTTTTGCTGTGCCCTACAGGGTCCATAATGATCTAAATCAGGGTTTCCCAAACTGTGCGTCGCGACGCCCTGGGGCGTCACGGCATTATCCCAGGGGCGTCGTGAGGCGATCCACATAGATTAGAAACCCTTTTCAGCCGAACTTACTACTATCAACACTTTCGACAGAGCTAGAAGAACAATTACCTAATAGAGTTGTCTTGTGACTCCAGCCTTAAGCTCCAATACGACAAAGACAAACTGCTTGAATTTTGGAGCTCAGCTTCTCAATGTAGAGAAATAGATAAGAGTGGCGATTTCTAAACTTGAGCCCCGTTTTGAGAGGCTATGCTCAGAAAAGCAAGCACATCCTTCTTATTAGTAGCCAGCCAACAAAGTAAAAATAAATACTTTTAAATTTTATTCTTATGATTTGTTTTCGTTCTTTTTTCTAATAAAAATTATAACTGTTAGTTGGAGTTTTTCTGATAACTTGTTACTTGGCGCTAGAACGACAACTGGTAGGTACTTTTTGGGTAGAGGGGGGCGTCGCAAAAAAATGCCAAATTCTCAAAGGCGTCTCAGTAAAAAAAAGTTTGAGAAGCCCTGATCTAAATTATATAGTTACCACCCAATTACACAATAAGGTAAAGCAATAAAGATATTTAGTATTGTTTAGTGTTTTAGTATACCGAAATGGGAATTTGAGACCCACAAAAAGGGAAACATTTATTATATTAGAGTTTCCATTAATATGACTAGGAAAATAAAATGGAATTATTTGGGTTTCGATTAAGTACATGCAATTTACTTAGACACAATGTAGATACTGAATGGATGCAATAGTTATGGTAATATCCAGTAATATCCAATCATACATACTTTTATGGAATGTCTCGCCACTCTCTCGTATGTCATTTTGAGACTCTTCAAACAGTGGCTGAAGATAGCTGTCAGTCGCTTCTTGTTAAACCTTAAATCCGCCATATTTTCAAGAATAGGTTTTTAATTGAACACGGCAATTTTCAGTGCTAAATTAAAACTGGAAATGGAAGTATTAATTATTTGTAAAGAGTCGAAAGTAAAACATTTTGCTTTCAGGAATACAAAGAACAGTGAAAACATAATTAATTCTCTTTTATGAATTATTTCCAGCGCGTGCTACTTAACATTAAATATTTTTCAACTCTCTGAACCAAAATTAACGCTTTTATTTTATTCATAACACGTGGAATTGTGCTGCCTGTATGTTTAATTAAATAAGGAAGTAGGTATTTCATTAATTAATATTAATGAAGCTTTTAAAACATTTCGCATCGTTACCATGTAGTACCTGGGCGACCTAGCTCTGCTCTGGTGAAAATAGAGAATGCTCATTTAATAGTTCATACTAATCCCATGTATAGTACTTACTAATTCCATGCTGCCATGTCATTATTCTCATGTCATTATTCATTAACTTGTTCTAAACTGTAGGCGACCGAGCTCTGCTCGGGTGAAATAACGGAGAAAACGAATTTTCTCAGATATGAGACCTAGGTACTTAGATCGATTTTTCGCCCCCGTAAACCCCTATATTGCAAGTTTCATCGAAATCGTTAGAGCCGTTTTCGAGAACGTGATTACAAATATATGTACAAATATTGTTCGTTTAATAGTATAGGATAATCAAAATCAATCTGCCTAGCCTTTTCCCAACTATGTTGGGGGCGGCTTCCAGTCTAACCGGATGCAGCTGAATACCAGTATTTTACATGGAGTGACTGCCTATCTGTCCTCCACAACCCAGTAACTGGGTAATACGATACCCCTTGGTAAGACTGGTTGTCAGACTTTCGGGCTTTTGACGACCCGTAACGACTGTCAAAGATCCACGAATGACAGCCGGGACCAACGGCTTAACGTGCTTTCCGAGGCACGGAGGAGTCTCGATATGTAAAGATGTTCACCCATCCATGGACCAACCCTGGCAAGTGTAGCTTAACCTAGTGAATCGCCCCGTGCGGCTGTTATTACTTAGTCACGAGCTCCTCAATTGTATAGGATAATATAATTGTTTAATCCACATTTTGTAACTTTGGGTTCCTCCTTTGGCTGATCTCCTTTTTAGGTCATGGCGATATTCACGTTTATTCAGATTTAATACCTACCTAGGGTTAACTCATCTAATTTTTGATATACCTATAGCAGCTTTATCGCTATCCACCTACAGTCTGACCTTTAAGCCCACGCGGTCTACCTACGGATCAAAATTTTGTTGGGCGCCATTAAAATTTTATACTTCAATTATTAGGTGCCAAACTCGTAGTTAAAATTCTGGGCTAACTCTTTATAAATTGCCATCAAGTTAAGGGGATCAATTACGTACATATATTATGTTAACTATAAAAGTTAATCTTGTTAAGAGGGTTTATCCTAAAAGTTGGCAACGTCGTAAATAGCTGTCAAATATTTACCTGTTTTGATTAATTTGCCAATATTACTGTATGGAATTAAGAAATGTGGCTAACTAGGGAACTAAAATATTGCTTATGAAATACAATAATTAATATCGTAACACCGAATATTTAGTTTTAGAAAAAACCTAGTGCCTTTTTTACACCTAAAACGGTTACAACATCAAATTCAGTGTTATAATTACAATTCATTATTAATATTCTAGTTCGCTAGTTAGCCACATTTCTTATTTCCATACAGTAATATTGCCAAATTAATCAAAACAGCGAAATATTTGACATCTATTTGCGACGTTGCCCACTCTCAGAATAAACGCTCTTAAGTGTAATAGTGTACTCATTGTTGAAGAGCTATATAAAATAAAAATAAATGTGTTCATATCTTCAGAAAAATATTGTGAATTGTCTCCTGTTTATCTCTGTTCATTTTAAGATTATGATAAGCATGCAACTTGTCGTCATGGGTTATGGGTTTGGGTAGATAGTACCTATAGAGCTTGGACAAATTGAAACTTGGTTATTCGATATCGTAAAGTGCACAATATAAACGTTTTTAGATGTTATTGTGTTGTTACGTAAATCAACATAAGCATAAAGCTAAAAGAGGGTATAGTTATAAAGGCATTAGCTTAGCTAGTCGTAAATGGGCCCTAGGGTATCAAAATTTGTTGAATGTTCTATGAATCCCAAAAGAAGAGTATTTTTATTATAAAAAAAAAAAAAAAACATTCTCGCATTAACAAAAGTACCTTGGCGACCGAGCTCTGCTCTGGTGAAAATAGAGAATACTCATTTAGTAGTATAGAAAAGTTCATACTAATTCCATGCTGCCATGATAGTAGGTACTTACTAATTCCATGCTGCCATGTCATTATTCTAAGGTAGTATCTTGTTCTAAACTTTGGGCGACCCAGCTCTGTTCGGGTGAAAATACGGAGAAAATGATTTTTTTCTCAGATATGAGACCTAGCTAGATCGATTTTTCGCGCCCCCCAAACCCCTGTATTGCAACTTTCAACGGAATCGTTATGGCCGTTTTCGACGACGTGATTACAAATATATATATATACAACGTGTAACGTTAAATGCGCAAAACCTGATAATATGTAGTTTGATCAGAATAACGAGCAGAATCAATTGAACCACTTTTGAATAATAATATAATAGGTCACATTTTTCAAAAAATCTTCATTAAAAACGTTGCCGTGTTTATTTACTAATAGGCCAAGCCATCACATGCGCAAACCCGCCAAAATAGGTAAACAAACACAAATTGTTGTCGACCGATTTAAATTTTCTCATTCGCGGGATAATATTAGCTTTTATTTCAATGCAAATACGAATCTTACGAACTAAAACAGCACATAAAACCTTTACAAATCTTTTAATGATTTTTTTATCTCTGAAATAGGTCAATTGAGTTAAAAATCTGTTGGGGTGTCTGAGGTTTTGCGCATTTAACGTTACACGTTGTATATACAAATATTGCTGTTTTAATAGTATAGAATAAGTAGATACCAATTCGGTGGAGCTCCTGTTGCTAGGGAGGCCCGTATTCTTGATACAGCAGCGGTAGCTACGTACATGAATATAGGATCATTTCCTCTAAAAATATGTTTCACACACATAACATAAACATAACATCACGCCTTGTTTCCCCGAAGGGTTGGGCAGAGGTGTACCTGTAGTAGGTACACCCACATTTCGCCAGTTATGTTTAAGTCCCATGTAATAGGGGGCGAGCCTATTGCCATCAACCGGGCACAAATCCAGACTCCGGGCTGCTACTGAGAAATTCCAGATAGAAAAACCCAATAACACTTTGCCCGACCCGGGAATCGAACCCAGGACCTCATGCTCAGCAGTAGCGCTTGCGACCACTAGACCAACGACCAATATGTTTCACTAACTACAAAACCACATGCCTGAACCGCTAACAGAAGTTACAGAAGCTTCCTTTTAATTATAAATTCGGGTTATTCTCCAGGGAGCGATAAGTAAAGGGAACCGTCGTTATGTACGACAGATGGCCCAAAGTAGGCTTTATTCTGTCATACAAAATGTCGACGGTTTGACGAGCTACTTCGTCACTTTATTTCCTTTTTGATGACTGGTTATTCATTTATGTATTAAGGAAACGAAGGGTACACATTTACAAAATAAATCACAATAGTAAAAAAGAGTTCTTACGTGTGCTCCTTAAGGTACCATTCCGTACCCGACCGCAGGAGGCAACTGCAGGCGACGTGACGCGGCGTCATGTCGCGGAACACGTCGCGGCGTCATGTCACTGCAGTCATGATTCCGAACCCGACCGCAGGCGGCAACTGCCCGTATTCCAGTTAGTAGATGGAAGATAGAAAAACGTGACTATCGCTCGAGCGTTGGCGGCACTACTGGTCTGTGGTCGGGCTGCACGTGTCGCCTGTCACTTGCCCGTAGCTGCCAACGACGTGTCGCTAGCTACGGAAGGTATTTCATAGAAACCAGTCGTGTAGCGGCGACACGTCGCCTGCAGTTGCCTCCTTCGGTCGGGTACGGAATTGTACCTTTAAATTACAGGACACCACAGCATGCACAACTAGATGTAAACAAAATAAAAATAAAGAAAATAAAAAATCTGAAATATTAACATGTCAAGTTAATTATACTGTAGCAAAAAGCGCTGTCTGTGTGACACGACTGAAATGTTAATATTTTAACAAGTTTTTTTTCGAGTCGAGCATCGATCGAGACATTTCGCCAGCCACACGAGGCAATATTTATTTTATCTTTACTTTGAACGACGGCCTGTCGATTATCAATTACCAACAAATATTTCAATGATGTGTTTGTTCGTATTTATAAAAAGCTCCGGCAATAAAAGATAGCTAGAAGAATTACTTCGAACATAGAAATCGCAAAAAAAAAAATACTCGAATCGTAATTATTAATTCGATCCTTTTTTTTTGGGTGGGAAGTTATCAAATAACTTCTCCGGCTCTGGGCGGAGCGGGAGGGCGTGTCAGACTCTTACTGACTAAAACCCACCCGTGTTCCTTCGGTTGCCCTGTTGCCGGGGGCCACGATTTCCCTATCGGTTTTCTTCGCACCCCCGGTAGGCATCGGCCCTAGCGGACCCCGTCGATTCTGCTGACATCTCTTTGAGGCGCGCGTGGAACACAACGCGCCGTCGACCCATTACTCACCGTCCGCAAGCCCGCGTCTACGTATCCTGAACAGGACCCTCCCGAAGCAGCCGTGTCCGGTGAGGACCTGCGTCAGGCGGAAGGTGAGGACGCCGTGGCGCCTCTCAAGCCACTCCTCAAAGAGGGGTCTTATCGCCGCAATTTTGGCGTGCCCAATCGATTCAATCCCTACATAGGTATTCGATTGCTATGTGTCATTCTGTGATTAATTTCGCTTTCATACCTGACCTTTGATAAAACAGTAACTACCTATCCATAAAATGTTCTAATGGTACCATAAACCTATACCTCACAGTACACTGTTCCATAACTCCGTGTTATCAAATTAATTAACGTTCGTGCAAATTGTAATAGCATGTAAGCGGGTAATTATGACGCTCGTGATCTCAATATTTTTGCAACACATTTTCAATATTACTCATGTAGGATACGCAATTCATTCTTATCATAATATGAAATAACGTGGTAAAGTAATTATTAATTAATTAAAATCTGGTCTTAATTAAATATTAAATCCGTTACCTACTTTTACTTTGATTATATTATTTCATACATAAATAAACTCACGCCATCGATCCTTTTGCTTCATTTTGATCATATTATTATTTAGCGAAATGCTTTTGAGCGTTTGTACTGAAAGTGGGCAACGTCGCAAATAGCTGTAAAATATTTCGCTGTTTTTATTAATTTGGCAATATTACTGTATGGAAATAAAAAATATGGCTAACTAGTTAACTAAAATATTGATTATGAAATGCAATTTAATGTCGTAACACCGAATAAGCGGTTCTCAAATTCAGTATTATAATTGCAATTCATTAATTGTTCATATTCTAGTTCACTAGTTAGCGATATTTCATATTTCCATTCAGTAATATTGCCAAATTAATGACAAACAGGTTAATATTTGACAGCTATTTGCAACGTTGCCAACTTTTAAAATGAACGCTCTTAAGTCGTCACTAACTATATGTCCAAAGGTCCAAAGACGGTGGAAGAATTTCGAATTTACCCTGCAATTTGAATTAAGCACTCTTGAAGGCCCGATCTTCAGGGACTTTTACAACTTACATTAGGGATTCCTTCGGCCCAAACTTACATACATACATTGGATTCTAAAATACCTTAGCCCTACATAATACGCGGCTTGCAGCGACCAATCCTCTTCCTTCCCAAATCAGTTCTTAGTAAATTGTTTTTAGGCAATTTTTTTAGGTAGGAGACTTATTACATTTTTTATTTTCCTTAATAGCCGGCTCTGTCGTCTTCACATGACGTATGAAAGCAATTTCATTTTCAAAATTGAGTTCGAACTGTCTCATAAGTGTGATTAATATCGGATGAGCAGGAACGCTGTCACGGAAGTTACATTGTCACGTAAACCTGCTGTGACGTTTTAGGGGTATGAAGAACAGGGTGTAAAGTTCACTCATCCGCTATAGAAAAGGGAGGATCCTCCGACCAGATGGGTGTCGTGTCTGGCGAACAACTGCCCAACGATTCAAAATTCAAAATATTTTATTTCACATAAACCTACATGGGCACTTATGAAACGTCAGAAGCTAGGTGCACGGTTCCAATTGGTCGTTTCCTATGGAGAAGAGCCGGCAAGAAACTCCACGGTTACTCTTTTAAAAATAATTGGCTTTTACAATATTTTCAAATAACAGTGTTACTAGGTATGGGAGGACAGTGTAGGTCTTTCAATAAGTACTGTAAGCACCACGCTTGGCTGCGGTACTTTAGGGATCGTGTAGTGTGTATGAATTAAACACTTTTAAAGAGCAGAGACTATATTTTAAATTATAAATATAATGACACATGCGAGCGGAGGCCTGAGGCTGACTCCCTTATATTTTCCTCAACAAAAGAATCCCTCATGAATTCTATTTAAATATATTCTGACAGATTATTCGGATCACTAAAGGTTTCATGCCAGCCTGTGATATATATGAGGTTCCATCTCATATTAAAACCTTCACACCAGCTACGCCCTAAAGAATAAATGTATCCAGCAGATACCTTTATTCAAAGCATCCGAATAATCTCCAACCCTTCCTACCTATAGGTACCTAAACGAAACATTACCTAACGATGGAAATTAAAATACATAGTGAGGTCTTTCTCTTACAAGAGAAGGCTTAAGTCAGGACGAACGAATTGCAAAGTCTTGACACCAGACCAGGTGTCAGCCAAGTTAACTGACAATATGTGCTAACATGCACCCACAAAATTAACGTCGTCATGCTTAAACCTTACCACATCAAAACCATCGAAAAAGGTGCGGCAAGCCTCCGAAAACAAACAAACTGATGTGACAGTTCACATCTACCCAGAGGGGGTTTAAAAAAAAAGAACTGCCCATCATAAGCCTTAACTCCATCGGACATAATTGAGCCAAAGGGAACGAAGGTTTAAGAAGTAACCGTTCACAACATTAATAATTCACGACCATACTCCAGAGGGAAAATCTCAAAACCTCCTCACAAGACAATCTTTATCCAATGTCAGTTAATTCCGACTAAACTGTGAGACCTCAGTCTAAGTTGGACCAATTGTGTCAACTAGACACTCCTTGCAAGGATTATATCCATAAGCGAGGCTGGTGTCAACCTAGACAGAGTACCTCCCCCTCCTAGATGGGATCACAGTTTCTCAAAAATAGTTGCCTCTTAACTCGCATTAATAAATTCTGGAGTATGTTCATGCTAATTTAGACGAGACGACACATAACATTGAAGACGCAGACAGTGGCTCGTTCCCTCAGACTTCTCAGCGATGTGAGGAGTGACACCTCACTCGCTCCCGGCAGCGTCCCATGTTTGCTCCCCATAATATGAAACGAGAAATAAACAAACATGCATCAGCATAATATTACATCTTCTTCACTAAAATAATGTGTCAAAATTAATGATGTTTACATCTACATGACATTGACAATATGACAGTTAAATAAGTGACATAAAAACTAATAATTAAATTCTACACTATGACAAGGTTTTATTCTCTTGATATGAAAAAATTAAAATAATTAGTTTGGAAAATTACAAAATCCTCAAAAGAAAAAGTTTCCATCTATTTATGTCAGTTAAACGGTATCTAAAAATTCCTTTCATCTTTTTAATCTTATTCAAAATAAAACCATTATTACCAAAATATAACAACCTAGATTTTTATGTGTAAATTTCAGACTACCATTAATTGTCTGTCTGAACCTGTGGTTCATATCTAAACGAATGGGGATGAAGTTCTTAGTGATTTTCTGTATCGACTTTCGTACTAATATTTTGCGAACCCGAAACTTATGTTTACCCATCCTCTTCGAGGTTCGAAATTGAAGATTCCGACCACTATCTAATTATAAATTATCGTTTAATACACGAATATCGTCATCACTTGATGCTGAAATATTGTAAGCCTTTTGTTTTATTTCATTAGGCAATGAGAGACAGTCACTCTCATTTATTTCGGTCGCAAACATAAAATGTTCGTTCTTCTGTACTTCGGAGAATTTTGTATTAATATTGTCTTTATAGTTTTGATCATCAGCGAAGTTGTGTTGAATTATTTCCTCTTCGTGATCATTATTCTCTACTATCAAGGACAGTTCATGGTGTTCCGAAACCTGACTATAAAGAATAAATGGATTGGACCGACCCGATTTTGTAGCTTCTTCCATGTGTGTGTTGTGTTCTTTCTCGAACACTTCATTCGCCTCATTTTCAAAATTGATGGGACAGCATTCTAAGCTATCGCGCTTGTCATCACTGCCCTCTTGGCAGCTTTGCTTGATTTTTAGTGGGTCATCTTGTGTTTCACTAGAAAATAAATCAGTATGATCATTTGCACTCACAACCGTTACCTTTTCCTGTCTGCTTTTATCAGGCATTATTTGTGCAATCTCCTCTTCCTGCAGCCTATATGCTGCTAATTTTTTGTGGCATTTGCATGGGAATTCTGCCCATAATTCTTTACACACAGATTGAAAACTCATACCCTCGTGGTATGTATAGTTGTAGAAATACATTGCTGGTCCCACCAGAAATGCGCGTAATATAAGTGCCAGGTCATTTTCCTGCCATTCGTTGTCGGCTGCGACAAGCCTGAACTCCTTAATAAAGTTCTCTATGCATATGCCAGTGATACCCGAGAAGGGCTGCATTTGATGCGCCATCTCGCTCTACATAAAATAATATTAATAAAACCACTCAGCTATTAATCCGGCGTGGATCTCGTATCCTTTCTCCGTTCTCCACCGTATGCGAAGACTTCCACCAAATGTGACGATTAGGGCTCCTTGTAAGGATACGGCGCCTGCACCAACCGTACGGAATATGGCGTGGATTTCGTATCTCTTCACAGCTCTCCTGAATTAGGCGCCTCCGCCACTTGTGAGCACCACGCTTGGCTGCGGTACTTTAGGGATCGTGTAGTGTGTATGAATTAAACACTTTTAAAGAGCAGAGACTATATTTTAAATTATAAATATAATGACACATGCGAGCGGAGGCCTGAGGCTGACTCCCTTATATTTTCCTCAACAAAAGAATCCCTCATGAATTCTATTTAAATATATTCTGACAGATTATTCGGATCACTAAAGGTTTCATGCCAGCCTGTGATATATATGAGGTTCCATCTCATATTAAAACCTTCACAGTACTAAGTACTTAACAATATAGAAAATGGTCTACAGATCTACAATTCACTATTTGATTGATGTCGGATAGTCATATATATGTCGTTCGCGCGGTAAACTTTAATTGCGCGATGCAGGATTTGTGTGACGTCAGGTGTTTGATGCGTAGTTCGCATGTGGCGATGTAGATGCCGCCACAACGTCATGTGGTTATATACAGGGTGTAAGGGACGTCGACGGGCACACCGTTGCCATGAATTCAGTACATGATTCTAGACTCACTAACCGTATAGGTATACTTTTGTATGAAACAGCAATTCTTTTTTGGCTTAATTTGCAGATTTGTGGACTCCACGATTGATGATAATCAGTCAGCCTACCCTGGGCATTATAGTCCCGCTACCAACCTCTAATCTTTTCACCACGACTCAAGAGTTTTAGTATAGCACTTGCCGACTCTACAAAAAAAACATTGACGATGTATTCTAATAAACCAGACACTGCATTGAATGATACTCAGATAAATGTTATCGTTCGTTCTTCCCCCACGTCATATTTAAAGGCGATCGTTGCGCGAATACACGATCGATCAAACTTTTTGTTCGATAAACTTGATTGCGTGGTCACGCCGACAGAGGGCGCTTTCCGGTTTCCGAACAAAAAGTGACTTATGCACGCGACCGATTGCGTTTTCGCGCGACGATCGCTTTTAGATAGGACGCGGTCTTATTCTTCTTCTTGGTCGAAAGAATCTAACCGTGAAAGGAGTGCCTTGGAGTCGAACCGTCGCTCGAGCCCAGTCACCCGTCCCTCGCACACTCTAACGCTCTCTTGGACGCTAAGCCGGACTGTGATGTGTTCGCGGCTGAGTGGAAGATCTTGTCAGTATGTCTGGAGTATTGTGAGATGAGCTTATCACTGTCGAGTAGTTGTATAATTTTGTTTACTGTACCTTAGTAATGAATACCTTAATAATCTTTTATCTTTAACTAATGTAATTCGCCTTGGCCGTTTTATGTTAAAAATAAATGTCTAAGGGACGTCTAACGGCTGAAAGATGATGAAGACCTTAAATGGTGACCATATCACTAAATATGTTCTGTATTGTTACAGCGCCAGTCGCACTTGTCAGGCGGAGGGTGCGGCCGAGCAAGACTCGTCGCAGCCCGTCGACCTGCCCCGCACGCGTGATGGAGAAATCGACTATGATGGTAAGCATAACACAATCTTTCTTGCAACTTTAGAGCCTTCGTATAAGCTGTTATAGTTTGACCGGTACCGCTATACCGCGCTTAAGGTATGTGCGCGGCAAGACGGTGGCAGTGCAGGCCGCTCATTCGTCGACGCTCACGGCGCCCCGCCTCCCTTCTCGCCGCGAATTCCTAAGGCTAGTGTTAGTGGTACAGCGGTATCGGTCAAACTATAGGAGACCTCGGAGTCTTACCAAGGGAGTATCGTATTACCCAGTTACTGGGTTGTGAAGGTCAGATAGGCAGTCGCTCCATGTAAAATACTGGTATTCAGCTGCATCCGGTTAGACTGGAAGTCGACCACAATATTGGAAAAGGCTAGGCAGATTGGTTTGATCCTGAAGCAAAAATAATAAGCCTTTATTAAACAATCTTTTAAATCACATATTTCTAATATAGTAAATTAAATATTTAACATAGACACTAGTTTTGCGAAGATTGTCCTGAAGCAAAAAGAAGGCACTTACTCGTAAATATTGCCCACTTGTGGCGATAGATAAATGCATTCGTCCAGTGCACCCTGGGTGGGTTTTCAACTCTGCTACTATCTTGCTGACTGGATTGCCGTGGTTTCTCGAATATTTCGTAAATCAATTTTATTAGTTTCGTGTCTTCCTAAACTCAAAAAAAAACCTGCCAAGTGCGTGTCGGACTACGCACAATGAAGGGTTCCGTAGTTGAGATGAATTTATTTATCCCAAGAACAAACTTAACATTGTAGTTGAAAGACATGTTCTCCCATACATTCCAACTGCAAATGTAAGTTTGTATGCACAATATTAAGAGATTTACCAGGTTATTTTAAGACCATAGACTTTTTATAGATTTTCCTGTAATCTATGAGTAAAGAGCCATACTATGTATTTTATTTTAGGTCCAGTAGCTTCGGAGATAAGGGGGGGAATGGTAAATTTTCATCGAATTTCTTAAATATCTTTAAAACTATTTATTTTAAAATTATATAAAAAAATATGTTTAAGATCCTCGCAACAAGCCCTTTCATTTGATATGTCACACGGTACTGTTAACAAAACTTTTTTTGTTTTAATTTTCTTATTTGCCCCCAAAAGTGACCCCCATATTCAAAATTCATTTATTTACGTTACACGTTCGTATTTGGGTCACAGAAATACATATGTGTACCAAATTTCAACTTAATCGGTCCATTAGATTCGGAGCAAATTGACAGACGGACAGACAGACACACGAGTGATTCTATAAGGGTTCCGTTTTTTCCTTTTGAGGTACGGAACCCTAATTAATAACAAAAGTCATAACAGTCATGTTATGGCTCGTGCTCATACGCACGTATATCAAACAATTTCAAAGAAAACAATATGATACCATACGTTATTCCCCTCACGATTCTTTTACAAGGAATATTCTTTGATACATGCGTGTATAGCGAGTTCGTGGGGCTTCTTGTGATTAGCATACAATGTGCAAGACGGGGCTTACTGGCGATATTGTCGTGCGTTTACGCACACAGACGTAGCATCCCTTAAACAGTCACTTAATTACCCGATTACAGCGAAGCAAAGAGGAGGGTTATGATTTTGACCGGTATGTATGTACATATCGTCACTGGAAAGGCAAAAATACTTAACGCCATATAAATAACGTGGCGGTTAAATAATTTTGCCTTTCCAGTGACGATATGTTACCTCATAACTTCTAAACTACTGATCATAATTTGACAAATTAGCTATCGTTGGAAGCAGCTTGATTGACCACTGGTATAAGCTATGTGATGTCACATTAAATTCAATATGGCGCCCTCTAGAGTACATAAAATCATGTTTTTTTTAATGATGCCATGTTGGGTGTCAAATGAAAGGGCTTGACGCGCAAATTTCAAGAAAATATATAACCCTGGAGAGGGCTAAATTATCTAAATAAAATCCAGAGTCACACGTAACCTGTTTGATTTATGCCCTAACATGTGTGACTCCGGAATTTTTATTTGTCTGTCTGTGATGTCTTGTTTATACGTCTTTAGGTTAAGTTTTTTGTCGAAGTTGGGTTTTAGTTTTAATAATTTAGCCTTAATTATATGTTTTACGTTTGTACGTTTTCACAGCTTGACGTCTGCTTAGTCTTTTCCCAATTATGTTAAGGTCGACTTCGAGTCGAATTGAATGCTGCTGAATACCTGTATTTTATTTATAGGACTACGTATCTGTTTTCCACAACTCAGTTATAAGGTAGGATCATTCCCCTTGGTTAGATGACGATATCAAACTATATATATAAAAATCAATTGCTGTTCGTTAGTCTCACTAAAACTCGAGAACGGCTGGGCCGATTTAGCTGATTTTGGTTTTGAAATGTTTGTCGTAGTCCAGGGAAGGTTTAAACGGTGAGAAAATATGGAAAAACTCACGAAAAAAAAAGAAAGAAGAAAATTCACGTTCTCATACATTTTGTGTGGATCGGCTTTTTTGATGTCTCGGTAGGTAGGGTAGATAGGGTAGGTAGGGTAGCTAGGGTTATGCACATTCATTGACTGTTAGGCGGAACGAAGTTTGCCGGGTCAGCTAGTCTTTGATAAAAACGTTCAATTACGTACCTATCTACTATGCCACCTTTCAACTGTTTACTTTCAAACTGCATCATTGGCTACCTACCAAACGTAAGATTCTGGTGTAATTTTCGGGGTCAAAGTAACATCCTACAGTTTTGATAATTGTGTCCACAAAAATTTATAAGCTACCCCTGTTATCTACATTGACCATTGAACCACAGAAAAATGCTTTCGATATTTATACTTAAACTAGCAGCGCCCCGCGGTTTCAACCGCATAACGATCCCGTGGGAATATCGATATAAAAAGTATCCTATGTGTTAATCAGGATACTTTAATCTATCTATGTGCCAAATTTCATCCAAATGCGTTCTGTAGTTTTTGCGTGAAAGAGTAACAAACATCCATCCATCCTCACAAACAATCTAAGTGTCTCTGGCAACCTATGACCTTCTTTAATATAGCCATAGGAGTTAACATAATCTTCTCGTCGCTCTTGAGGCTTTATAGTCTCTATTCAAATAGTGCCGTTAAATAAACAGTACATATGTTGCAGAGATATTGTCAAACCAGTGATATTATAATTTCACTTGGTAAATAAAAAAGAAATTCTATTTAGTCCGTCTTTCAGATAATAAAAAAATATTAGACACGCATTAAAGTGGGGGAGTGGGGGCTCGCTACGTCACAACGCAGCAAGGCGTGACGTCATGCCACATTTTAACTCAATGTGTCGCCGTAATCTTTTGATTTCGTCAAAAAAGAAAAAAATACGTGTTCAATATTTTTTAATAGTCTACAAGACTGATTTCTCACAATTTAACGGACTTTTTTTAGTGTTATTGTAATTTCACGGGAACGATGTAGTGATTTTATAATAACCCTATACTCCATAGGTTTAGGTAGTTAAATAAAGGTAAACAAAAAAACCACGTGACGAGACAGCTGTCAAATAACCGACTAAACGTAATACCTGTCACTTCAGTTGTCATGCTACGTCACAGTTGTACTCTTCAATTTAGCAACGTTATAATTCGTTGACGTTTAGAATTTGGGCTCTTTACAATAGACAGACTGCGACTCGACTAATATAACTAAAAACTGTTTTCAAGCAGTTACATCTACGAAGAGTAGTTTAAGAATAAATCTTAAAGTTTGACTGTATGTCAAACTTTAAGATTTATTCTTAAACTACTATTATTAAAAGAGGAAACTATTGTAAAAAATGGAAAATAAATTTAATTTGGTTTTATCGTATTTTTAAACAAAAAAGTGTCATCTATAAAAAATCTTTTTACGATTTGTTTACCTTTATTTAACTACCTAAACCTATGGAGTATTGGTATATTATAAGTCAGTTTGTACTGGGGTCTTCGTGCGTTTTGATTGGTCAACTCTTCTTCATCCGCCTTTAACACATTTGGGTCCACCTATTTTTCATAGAGCTCATGCCATGCCGCCATACATATGCGCCATATATAATGGACCCTCCAGGGGGGTCACCGGTATTACGTTTGCGCTAAATTAAACCCTCCAGGAGGGCTCCCGGCACTGAACGTGTTAAGATCTGCATAATAACGTGTAGAAGTTTATTTATTTTATGATAATCAAACCAATCATTGACCGTCTCACAATTTAACGGGCTTGCACATACAGTGAAATTGTCAATATCACTGCGTGGGTCCAGTGGAATTATAATGTCACTGAAATGATCCCGTTAAATTTTGAGAAATGGAGGCGGTTGACAAAGTTTCATGCAATTATAATTTCACTGGTTTGACAATGGTGCCAATTCCCTTGTTCACAAACTAAACTAAATTTAAATTCAGTGCATCTTTTTCTTTCATTAAGAAAAGGACAGAAGATAAATTTTAGTTTAGTCCTGTCAAATTAATCAGCGCCTGTCACTACTCCATACAAGTTTAGACGAGATTAAAAACTTGCCTACTAAAATTACGTCAACTTACGTCAAGCGCTGATTAATTTGACAGGACTAAACTAAAATTTATCTTCTGTCCTTTTCTTAATGAAATAGAAAGAAAAAGATGCACTGAACTTAAATTTAGTTTAGTTTGTGAACAAGGGAATCGGCACCAATATCCCTGTAACACATACGAGTACAAACATACACTGACAGTCATTCGATGGAAGCCTATAAAATTCGATCCGCCCGGCCAAGCCTCTCCCAGTTTCCCTGGCACAGTTCCAACTACAACTGAGGCGGGTGTGCTGAAGGACTCGACATACTTTCATGTCAGCTGAAAATCATACTGAGCTAGTCATTTGTGAAGACTAGGTTTATTAGTCTAGTACTCTAGTTTGTTAAGTCGGCAGGATTCCTTTATTACGCTTTAGCTTAGACTATGGTGGGAAATGAAATGAAATGAAATTGTTTATTCTGTAAATAGGAAATCGGAATCACTTTTACATGTCATACTAAAAATAATCTAGATGGAGTCGACATTTCCTATCTGAACAAAGCTAAGATATTTTTTTCTGTAAAAACACTAACAGACAAGTACGACTGTCAGCGGCTGTTATAACAATGCTATAGTTTGACCGGGACCGATAAGCCGCGCCTTAGGAATGCGCGGCGAGACGGGGGCAGCGTACGGACGCCGCGCACGGTGAGCATTGACGAATGAGCGGCCTGCACTGCCCCCCCCGTTTCTCCGCGCATATACCTAAGGCGCGGAACAGCGGTCTCGGTCAAACTATAATAGGTTTAGCTCTTAGTGGGTAAATGTAAGAGAACTACTGCTCATCCTAAAAGTCCTGGCTTCATTAGGCCAGGATTAATATAACAATATTTTGATTTAAAAGAGTGTCCGTGGAGTTTCTTGTCCGTTCTTCTCCATAGGAACCTACTACGCTTTGGAATGGGCAACTAGCTTCATATTTCTGACTGACCGACCCCTTGACAATTCAAAAGTACCTGTAATTGATTTATTTGAAATGAATGGTTTGAGTTTGAATGTTTTTGATAGTTTCGACATAAATTTATAAATAGCAGATTTTTGACCAGTACTTTCAGGACATACCAAACAAACTCACACTTTTCCTCTTTATTATATGAATATCCCGTCGAACTATTAGGATGACGCTACGTGGGTCCTTTTTAATAAAAACACTTTGTTTCTGCTACACTGAATTTATTTATACTTGTACATCAAAATCGGAAAAGATGTTAATCGGTTAGAATTTTGTGGGTTGACTGCCTCGCTATGCATAGCGAGCAGTTTTATAGAGCACATTAAAGTAAAGTCAGTAATAATTGCTGTTCAGTAAAATTATGTATAGCAGAACGAACCAGAGAATAAAGCCATGCCAAGCAGGAGACGTGTTTTCATTTCACAATGAAACCAACGAATGTCATAAGTTCCATACCTAATAACCTCATTTCTGTTAACAGCGTTGTATGAAGATGAATCGGACAGCGACCTCGGTTCGATGGAGAACCACGGCTCCGTGGTCACCCACCTCCTCTCGCAGGTCAAGATCGGAATGGATCTCACTAAGGTAAATAAATGTTTTCTATCATACTCCGTTCTTATATTCTTCTCCGTTATTCTCTAATAACCGGTTTATTTCAGTTTTGCTCCGAACTTTTCTTAAGAACGTGAACGTGTTAAGAACTCTATATTGACCTTAATTAACCGGTTTATTCGACGAGTGGCATATCGGTAAACGTGTTGCAACTTGTGAGGATGCCGCGCCGAATAGAACTAAACAAAAAATCGGTAAATATTACTCTAAACAGTTTAATCCGAAAAAAATTAAGTAAAAACTCCTCCAAGACCGGTTTAAAAAATCCGGTTTATTCGAACGAAACCGAATGTAAAGTTTTTACGTCAAGTACATAATAACGGTTTGAAAATTTAACCGGTATCCGAACCTAACCAGCACATTGAAACTCGGAAGGTGCCAAGAAGGTGTGAATCCGCAAGAGTTTGCTTCAAAAACAAGTGTTCAATTAAGGACGCGTTTACAAATCTGACCAAAATAAGCAGTTTTTCGGTACATTTTACGGCAGAACTGAACCAAACTAAATGCAAATAATAATTACCACAGATAGATTACGCCTTCATCTTTAAATTTTGGCAATTTTTTTTTTGAAAATTTTGTTTTATAATATTGTAAAAAATCATTTCCGGTGCCTCTTCACACAAAATTGACAATATCGTATTGAGTTTAGGAACATTTTTCTTCTATTTAATAACAGAAATGTATTTATTTAAAAATATTTAATGTAAGCAGACATGATCAAATCAAAAATGTGGTAGAAAAAACTACCAAAATGTTCTAAATAGTCTCCAAAAAAAAATCAAATCTATTTTAGTTTCTTAACAAATTTAGCTTTATCGCAGGCATCTTAACTGCTTGAATATAAGGGTTATTTTACTGGTCATTGTCGTGATTTATTGCACAAAAATTTGTAACGAAATATTAGTCTGCGCTCGGCCGCCGTCGTGAGTGGACACTGTGTCGCTTGTAACCACCAGCTCGTGTTGAAAAAGATCGCTGTACGAATACAAAATATTTGACATACCAAACTTGATACTTCACGTGTTTTGTGCGGACTACGGACAATCAAGGTTAGTTTTTTATATTTTTTCTTGAATTACCTACGGATTATAAATTTACATTTCGTTTCGGACTTGATGGAGTGACCTGAAGGTATACTTCGAAGACTGGAACTGGAATCAATAAACGAGTGGAGCTAGGTGTGCCGAGTTTGGGCTCGTTGTGTTAGTTATGATGAGACCTTACCTTAGGTCTTGATGGAGTGACCTGAAGGTGTACTTCGAAGACTGCTACTGGAACCAATAAATGAGTGGAGCTAGGAGTACTGAGTTTGGGCTCGTTGTGTTAGTTATGATGAGACCTTACCTAAGGTTTTGATGGAGTGACCTGAAGGTGTACTTCGAAGACTGCTACTGGAACCAATAAACGAGTAGAGCTAGGTGTACCGGGTTTGGGCTCGTTGTGTTAGTTATGATGAGACCTTACCTTAGGTCTTAATGGAGTAACCTGAAGGTGTACTTCGAAGACTGCTACTGGAACCAATAAACGAGTGGAGCTAGGTGTACCGAGTTTGGGCTCGTTGTGTTAGTTATGATGAGACCTTACCTCAGGACTTGATGGAGTGACCTGAAGGTGTACTTCAGTCACTACTAATGGATCTCCTCGACTACTAGAACTAGGTGTGCCGAGTTTGGGCTCGTTTTGTTAGTTATGATGAGACCTTACCTCCGGACTCGATGGAGTGACCTGAAGGTGTACTTCGGTGACTGCTAGTGGAACTCCCCGACGAGTAGAACTAGGTGTGCCGAGTTTGGGCTCGTTTTGTTGGTTATGATGAGACCTTACCTCCGGACCTGATGAAGTGACCTGAAGGTGTACTTCGGTGATTACTAATGGATCTCCTCGACGAGTAGAACTAGGTGTGCCGAGTTTGGGCTCGTTTTTTTAACTTATGATGAGACCTTACCTCCGGACCTGATGAAGTGACCTGAAAGTGTACTTCGGTGACTGCTACTGGATCTCTTAGACTACTAGAACAAGGTGTGCCGAGTTTGGGCTCGTTTTGTTAGTTATAATGAGACCTTACCTCCGGACCTGATGAAGTGACCTGAAGGTGTACTTCGGTCACTACTAATGGATCTCCTCGACTACTAGAACAAGGTGTGCCGAGTTTGGGCTCGTTTTGTTAGTTATGATGAGACCTTACCTCCGGACTCGATGGAGTGACCTGAAGGTGTACTTCGGTGACTGCTAGTGGAACTCCCCGACGAGTAAAACTAGGTGTGCCGAGTTTGGGCTCGTTTTGTTAGTTATGATGAGACCTTACCTCTGGACCTGATGAAGTGACCTGAAGGTGTACTTCGGTGACTACTAATTCATCAGGTCCGGAGGTAAGGTCTCATCATAAATAACAAAATGAGCCTAAACTCGGCACACCTAGTTCTAGTAGTCTAGGAGATCCAGTAGCAGTCACCGAAGTACACTTTCAGGTCACTTCATCAGGTCCGGAGGTAAGGTCTCATCATGACTAACAAAAAGAACCCAAACTCGGCACACCTAGTTCTAATCGTCGGGGAGTTCCACTAGCAGTCACCGAAGTACACCTTCAGGTCCTTCCATCGAGTCCAGAGGTAAGGACTCATCATAACTAACAAAACGAGCCCAAACTCGGCACACCTAGTTCTAGTAGTCTAAGAGATCCAGTAGCAGTCACCGAAGTACACTTTCAGGTCACTTCATCAGGTTCGGAGGTAAGGTCTCATTATAAGTAACAAAACGAGCCCAAACTCGGCACACCTAGTTCTACTCGTCGAGGAGATCCATTAGTAGTGACCGAAGTACACCTTCAGGTCACTTCATCAGGTCCGGAGGTAAGGTCTCATTATAAATAACAAAACGAGCCCAAACTCGGCACACCTAATTCTAATCGTCGGGGAGTTCCACTAGCAGTCACCGAAGTACACCTTCAGGTCCTTCCATCGAGTCCAGAGGTAAGGACTCATCATAACTAACAAAACGAGCCCAAACTCGGCACACCTAGTTCTAGTAGTCTAAGAGATCCAGTAGCAGTCACCGAAGTACACTTTCAGGTCACTTCATCAGGTTCGGAGGTAAGGTCTCATTATAAGTAACAAAACGAGCCCAAACTCGGCACACCTAGTTCTACTCGTCGAGGAGATCCATTAGTAGTGACCGAAGTACACCTTCAGGTCACTTCATCAGGTCCGGAGGTAAGGTCTCATTATAAATAACAAAACGAGCCCAAACTCGGCACACCTAGTTCTAGTCGTTGGGGAGTTCCACTAGCAGTCACCGAAGTACACCTTCAGGTCACTCCATCAAGTCCGGAGGTAAGGTCTCATCATAACTAACAAAACGAGCCCAAACTCGGCACACCTAGTTCTAATCGTCGGGGAGTTCCACTAGCAGTCACCGAAGTACACCTTCAGGTCACTCTATCAGGTCCGGAGGTAAGGTCTCATCATAACTAACAAAACGAGCCCAAACTCGGCACACCTAGTTCTAGTAGTCTATGAGATCCAGTAGCAGTCACCGAAGTACACCTTCAGGTCACTCCACCAGGTCCGGAGGTAAGGTCTCATCATAACTAACAAAACGAGCCCAAACTCGGCAGACCTAGTTCTAGTAGTCTAGGAGATCCAGTAGCAGTCACCGAAGTACACCTTCAGGTCACTCTACCAGGTCCGGAGGTAAGGTCTCATCATAACTAACAAAACGAGCCCAAACTCGGCAGACCTAGTTCTAGTAGTCTAGGAGATCCAGTAGCAGTCACCGAAGTACACCTTCAGATCACTCCATCAGGTCCGGAGGTAAGGTCTCATCATAACTTACAAAACGAGCCCAAATATAATATAAACAGCAATACGGAATGTTTTTTGTAGGTTCTCATGTATTATAACATAAACAAATAAAAAATAAACTTTCAAATATCAAAATTTGTTCACTTGACTACTATTCCCGCAATTTACCGTGCTTACACTTGTATGTGTGACCTGTGTCAATGTAGTAGCTCGATTCTTTACCTATCAATTTTGTAAACGCGTCCTTAATGAGGATGTGGCGGCATCTACACCGCCACAAGCGAACTAGGCCTCACACTGACGTCACGCCAAATTCTACATCGCGCAAGCAAAGTTTACCGCGCGACTAGCATATATCCAACGTCTCGACATCAATCGTCGGGCAGTAGCCCACCAGACACAACACCCGTCTGGTCAGAGGATCTCCCCTTTTCTATGGAGGATGAGTGAACTTTACACCCTGTTCCTCATACCTCTTATAAGGATATAAACTTGACAGATTAGCACATTAGTTAACGTTGGTAGTTTAAAGGCCCCTGCTTCTGAAAGCCAATTTAAATTCATGTCAATCCTCAAGATAACTTATTAGTTTGATCACAGGCCCCAGCACGCACGAACGACATAAGCGTAACATAAATTCTGACGATTTTGTAGCACTGTCTTATAGCATGTTGGTTTAAATTTTTGCGACAAGCACAAGAAGTACTATCCATAGAATTAAGTCTTTAAACTAAGTAAATATTATGTGTGGAACAAATATTTTAAACTTGAAAATCGTTCGAAATTACGTTACATTCACTCTGCGTGTTAATGCTAGGCCTACAGCCAATTCTAGTACTAAAAAGAAGTTCAAGTTAAAGTCGCGCGCGACAATCAATTAAGGTTGCGAAAAATTTATTCAAATTAGAGGCTTTTTTGGCAGATTAATCACCGAGATTGGAATGCGAACGTTCTATAAAAAAACGGATATTACCCCTCATCATTTTCAGCCGAAAGACGTCCACTGCCGGACATAGGCCTCCCCCAAGCACCGCCACTTCGACCGGTTCTGTGGTTCCCACATCCAGCGGATGACAGCGAATTACCCTCATTTGTTGTGAATTAATTACAATGAATACAAAAAAATGTGACCGCAAATTTCCTGAAAATTGGTTTTACTTGGCTTCCGAAAACCGAGGATTATTCACGTGTACAGAATTTTAAATGACAAACATAAAAAAGGACTTGTAATTCGAACCTGTTCACGTTTCCGTTGATTGGATTACAGCACACTTTCAGGGCTAAGCATTCACTTAATTCAATGACCCTTATCGTAATTCAAGTATAAAGAAACACTAAGAATAGGTCGGCTGTGGTGATATTCTGTAAAGTGCACTTCGAACCTAACTCATGTGACCGTACACAATGAGGGTTTTCTGAAATGTAGTTCACTAGATGGCAGCACTGAGACGTCAAGTCCGGGCACCTGTCAAAAGTGTCAAAGCGCCTATATTTTCTTTAGTCGTGACCAAGAAGCTTGTAGATAAAAGTGGAGGCAACACTCTAGATACCAAAGTGAAACCGACTGTGGTCGGACGCTCTCTTTCTAAATACATATATAAGAACGAGACAGAGATATGTGTTTTCTTTATCTTAAGTATGTATTCAGAAAGAGAGCGTCCGACCACAGTCGGTTTCACTTTGGTATCTAGAGTGTTGCCTCCACTTTTATCTATAAGCTTCTTGGTCGTGACTGAATGATGAACGAATAATGAACGTCTTCATGTATTTTATATACATCGTCGAAATGGAAGATCTTGCCAAAGTGGCGTCACTTGGTGGCGTGAATTTTCATGAAAACCCACATTAGAATGAGAATTCGTTTGTTTTTAACACTCTCGTCCCAAAATCGAGGGGCAGCTTAAGTAGTCCCCTTCCTGGACAAGAGGGCTGGGTAACAGAATAATGTCATAATGGTACTTTCTGTTTCAGGTTGTGCTACCGACATTCATCTTGGAGAGGCGATCACTACTAGAGATGTACGCAGACTCCTTCGCACATCCGGACCAGTTCGTAAAGTGAGTTATCATACACTTTATCTAACTATCAACCATTGAAGAACCACGTAGGCAAACGACAGATATATTTTTCAAGCTATCAAATGCGTAATAAAATATTTTTAATTTATATTATTTATTTATTTTTATTCTTTTAAATGTCTATTGCAAACGGCTGAGCTACTGCCGTGGTATTTTGTAGGTTTACTAAGTATTTTTTACGAAATCCGTAACACCACATTTTGAGAATATTATCATGATTAAAATGTCGATGTCGTGATGAATTCCCGTCTGTTTTGAGTTTCAACAACTAAATCAAAGGAACATTAATAAGACACACGAGAACACACAATACACAACATACGATAATAAGTAAATTGTTACTAACCCTATGAACACTGTCTGAAATAAAACCTTTGACTAGCTAAACCGTTTCCAGTTCTAAAATCGCTATAACAAATCACTACAAAACATTGCTCTTTTTACCTTCCCAGGATAGTAGATCAACCAACACCCCGCGATCGCATGGTGCAAGTAGTGCGCTGGTACCTCAGTTCATACCACGCAGGTCGAAAGTCTCAGGTCGCCAAGAAACCGTACAACCCCATCCTGGGAGAGGTGTTCAGGTGCCACTGGGACCTGGACGGAACGCCCGCCGAGAGTAACACTAATATTGAGAAGGTAAGGTACAAACTAGCTCCAGAGCTTTTTTTTGCATCGATAACGTCAGTTGTTTTCGGCACTGACCGAAATTCGGTTCTACTGCAGATCTATCAGAACTGCTGTCTTTTACTTGTGAAATCCAAATAAAACTAAAATAAATCTAGATAGTACTTCAAAATTCCGGATGTCGAAATATTTTTTGGATGGGACCATACATGCAATATGGCTATGTTTGCACCTACAAACAAAACTCTATCGGATAATTGACTACTCTTTTCCTTCAATCAATCTGCCTAGCCTTTTCCCAACTATGTTGGTGTCGACTTCCAGTCTAACCGGATGGCCTATCTGACCTCCACAACCCAGTAACTAGGTAATACGATACCCCTTGGTAAGACTGGTTCTCAAACTTTCGAGCTTCCGACGACCAGCAACGACTGTCAAAGATCCACGAATGACAGTCGGGACCAACGGGTTAACGAGGCACGAAGGAGTCTCGGTATGTAAAGATGGTCACCCATCCACGGACCAACCCCGGTTTTCTTATTCGACCTAAATGTTTTCTCATCTCATTCTGCCCGTCAGAAACCAGTCTGGAAGGTTATCGTTACCATTCGCGCATAGCTCATGCGATTTTGTACCATAAGCTCTTCAACTATCAACTGTTATCTAGAGCTGTCCTACACATCACCTCCCCTAAAAATGATGATGGTTTGATTTCAGAATCATTTTATACTTAATTTTTACAGCAAGAAGTTGGCGACGGCCCCGTCCCTTGGTGCACACCCGACCAGATATCCTTCGTAGCCGAACAAGTGTCCCACCACCCCCCAATATCGGCCTTCTACGCCGAACATGTGAACAAACGCATCCAGTTCGAGGCCTGGGTGTGGACTAAGAGCAAGTTCCTAGGCCTGTCCATCGGGGTGCATAATATCGGCAAGGGAACTGTTACGTTGTTAGATACTGGAGAGGAGTATACGTTTACATTCCCTAATGGATATGGCAGGTGAGTTTTTTTATTTATCTACACCCATGCTATAAAACTTTCTGAAACATATACATACATAGTAACCATAATATTATCCAAACGAGTGTTATAATGTTGTACTAAATTTCATTATGCAACTCGAATTAAAGAAAAAAGAACATTGTCATGCACGCGCGTTTCACTACCATAGCGATTTAATAAAATAAAAAACTTAAAGGTTATTCGAGTTCACGTCGTATCCCGCCATTTTTGTTCGATAATAGTATTGCACAATTTTATTACTATGTTGTTTACAAAAATGAGTGATACAAGCTTTGATAACACCACCAGATATTTCTAATGCAGCAAAGAACATTTCTAACCAATTATTACCAGAAAATTCGAGAAAACAATATTGTACAACACCCTGTGGTTTCAGAACCTTTTATAGAGGATTCATATCATGGGTGTAGATAGTCTTGTATGCAATTGTACATAATTAGGTATTAAAACACTCATGTGATACTATTATCACCCGTATTCGTGTTTTAATACCCCTTATTATACAACAGTTGCATAAATAACTATAGAGGCCGTTATACTAATAATAATACCAGCCTATTACTGTCCCACTGCAGGGCAAAAGCCTCTTCTCATACAGAAAAGGCGTGAGCATTGATCACCACGATTGCTCAAGACGCGAGACGTTAAAGACCAGAATACCCGAGTAATTTCGCGCTGTTGCATATCTTTTTAATTCATGTTCTATAAGGCACCTCTTTAGGTCATGAGCTATCCGAATATCAAAAAATATTTTGCCTAGGTCTTAAGAGGGAGGCGTTAAAATTGATTCGCTGTTACAATGTATAGTAGATTTCAGACATTAGAACGATTTTTAAATCGAAAATACCGTTAAGGGTCAAAATTTCCAATTCTCAAAATGTCCAATCTTTGAGAATGTGGTAAATTTGTTCAATAAGTCATCAAAGCACTTTTTTAATACTTATGACAGACAATAAATACAAAATAGTGAAAGAAGTGCTAGGACCACAGTATCACTACATATTATAAAACAAACAAAATGTCTCCGTCGCGTCTGTCTGTCTGAACGCGATAAACTCAAAAATTTCCGAACGGATTTTATATTTCACCAATGGACGGAGTGATTCATGAAGAAGGTTTATATGTATAATTCATTAAAGGTTTTGTGTAAATGGCTGAAATATGACGACGATTGTTGAAGATGTCGGAAAAAATCATGCCGATTGGTAGCTTCACTAGCGTGCGCCGCATAAACCAATAGAGTTATATGAAAACTATATTTATTACGGAATTATTCCTCTTATAAAGATCTATTAAACTGTAGCAACGCTTTATATCTATCTGCATTTTTCATTTTCCTTTGGCCCCAAATCTAAAGTCCATCATTTTTCATTTCCCTCTGACCTCAAATCAGTCCAGCATTTTTAATTTCCCTCTGGCTCCAAATCTAAAGTCCAGCATTTTTCATTACCCTCTGACCCCAAATCTAAAGTCCATCATTTTTCATTTTACTCTGACCCCAAATCTAAAGTCCAGCATTTTTCATTTTACTCTGACCCCAAATCTAAAGTCCAGCATTTTTCATTTTACTCTGACCCCAAATCTAAAGTCCAGCATTTTTCATTACCCTCTGACCCCAAATCTAAAGTCCAGCATTATTCATTCCCTCTGAGACCAAATCTAAAGTCCATCATTTTTCATTTCCCTCTGGCCCCAAATCTAAAGTCCAGTATTTTTCATTTCCCTCTGACCCCAAATCTAAAGTCCACGCAGACGAAGACGCGGGCAGAAGCTAATGTTAATTAATTTAAAAAAGCATTTTCTTTTTGCAACTTTGAACAAATTGAATCTTTTTTTTTAAACTTAGATAATCTTATCCTAAACATGATAGAAACATAAATAATCATACGCAGTTATGTCAATGATCTCACATGTATAAGCACGTGGAAATATTCACACATCGACGTCGCTCTGATTCAATGAAAGAGCTCTTTGATTTATGATCTTATAGTTTAGAAAACGATTAAATATCAACGTGTGTGTGTGTGTGTGTTAATTAATTCTATTAATAAATATCAAAAACATTCGACTCATTACTACGCTTAGGCTGGTTTGTTTATTTCCTGTTTTATGACCTCCGAATAAGTTCCGGTTAACTTATCTAGCAATTAATTTCATCTGGTGCATAGTGTCTATCTGGATATTGTGAAACAGGCCCATTATTAACTCATTTATTCAACAAATAATTGTATTTAATTACTAGCGGCGCCCCGCGGTTTCACCAGCGTAAGTCTCGATCCTGTGGGAATATCGGGATAAGAAGTATCCTATGTGTTAATCCAGGTTATAGACTATCTGTGTGCCAAATTTCATCCAAATTGGTCCAGCCGTTTGAGCGTGAAGAAGAGACAAACACGCCTTTGGTATCTGGCCTTGACATAAGCAATAGACAAAAAAAATTGAACTTTTTATCACTTTTCGAACCTGAATACGAGGCTTTTGGCTTTTGGTGAATGTAAGATATTATATTTTATGATTTATGTATTTTTTTGTGTAATGTGCGCTTATTTTGTGCAGAATAAACAATTTTTCTTTCTTTCTTTCTTTCCTTTATAATATTAGTGTAATGATCAGAGTTGTAGTAATGATCGGAATTGGGTGTGTGAAAATACCTAAAGTTTGCAGCGAGACATATCATAGAGCTGTTACAACCACTTAACCGGTTTTGAATTGTACCGGTTTATATACGGTTTTTTGTTTTACATGTTCAACAAAAACCGAATTTGAACCGGAAAAGTTCAAAACAAAAATTAATTTAAAACTGTATTAGCAGCTTGTTAATGTTTATAGTTCGGTTTTTCAAAGGTAAAGAACATGTAAAACAAAAAACCGAAACTAAACCGGTAAAATTCAAAACCGGTTAACTTAAGTGGTTGTAACAGCTCTATGATATGTCTCGCTACAAACTTTAGGTATTTTCACACACCCAATTCTGATCTATGATAATGATATTCGGTAGGTCGGAGAATCGGTCGTAATCTATTTTTCATACCCCTAAGTAATAAGGGTGGTCCACCCCTAACATTTATATGGCAAAACAACGTTTGCCGGGTCTGCTAGTTATAATATAAGTATATTATTTACTTTCTCATCCACAGATCAATACTTACAGTCCCCTGGATAGAACTGGGCGGCTCAGTGTGCATAGAATGCGTCCAAACGGGCAACAAAGCGAACATCGAGTTCCTCACGAAACCTTTCTATGGCGGCAAGAAACATCGGGTCACCTGCGAAATATTCGCCGGCGTGGACAAGAAACCTTATTACACTGCCCAGGGAGAATGGAATTCTAGAATGGATGGAAGATGGACTGATTCTGGAGTAAGTAACTATTATTATGAGTATTAATAAATTATCTGACGGATTTATGGAGCCTTTTGGCAAATATAACAAAATTTCATCGATTTAGGAAAGTACCAAAACTGGTCATAATTTTTCATTTATTTCTAAATCAAAGAATCAAATAGCTTTGATTGATATTTGAATTTAAAGCTGACCCTTTTATAAAGATTTGTTGGTATTCAGAAATATGAAAATATCAAAAATTACTTTCAAAGTAATGATTAAAAGTTAAGTAGAAAAATTAGAACATCGTCAGAATACACCATAAACGGAGTTGATTATTTCAAAATTTACTGTGTCACTAAGCATATAAATTATTTGAAAAACATCCTTGTGTACCAAAGTTTAAAAAAAAAATTCAGAAGTGCCCGTCAGTTGTAACATAAAATTTGCAAGATGAAAAATCTAAATAATCTTTAATCTAATAATTTACCTTGAATATTCTTTTTAAAATTGCCCAAATCTGAGTTATGAAACTCGTCAGATTTAGGGAAAGCCCAAAATATCTTCATCAGATTTGCCTATTTAAGTCATAAGGGTTAGGCCGTACACGATCATACAATGGCCCAATTAGGAAATTTAAAAGTGGACTCCTGATCACGGGGCTCCTATCTGAAACTTTTCAAATATATTTTCGGTGTTCTCTCGTTATGCCGCACCTACCCAGCTATCAACTTTTCGCCCTGCATATGCTTGCTCAAAAACTCTGGGGTTTACCTACCATTATAATAAAGAGTTTCTTTTATTATAGCGCTCAGAAGTCCTATTCGAAGTATCAAACATGAAGCCACGTCGCAAGCGTGTGGCGCCGGTGTCCCGGCAGCAGGCGCACGAGTCGCGGCGCGTGTGGCGCCACGTCACGTGCGCCCTCCGCGCCGCCGACTGCGACGCCGCCACCGCCGCCAAGCGCGCCGTCGAGCAGGCGCAGAGGGACGCCGTGAAGACGAGGGAGGCCAACGGGGAGAAGTGGGCCACGCTGGTACGTTATGTGAACGAGACTACACTTCTCTGTAACTTGTATGAGAATAATTCATGCCATGGTCGGTTACTCTCACTTCTAGATCCCCCTGTAATCGGAAAGCACGTTAAACCGTTGATTCCGGCTGGCATTCGTAGATCTTTGACAATCTTTACGTGTAAGACTCGACATAAACGATCCACCAATCACAGCCACTGGTAGCCCAGCGACAAGCAGTTTACAAGCTTTTTCATACGTTTTGTATGGATTCATCGCACACGTGTGGCCGGTGGCGGCCTCAACACCGCAGCAATAGGCGACAGCCACCGGTGGCTATAGTCGGTGGCTCGTTTTTTATCCGAGCCTAAAAGTCAGAAGCCCACGTCTGACAACCAGTCTTACCAAGGTGTATCATGTTACCCAATAACTAGGTTGTGGAAATCAGATAGACAGTCGCTCCATGTAAAATACTAGTATCCAGCTGCATCCGGTTAGACTGGAAGCTGACCCGAACTATACTCACGAAAATCTGCGCAAAAAATAAAATACTTATAACAGCATACAAATGAAAATAGTTTTTTTTTTTTTTTAAGTACAGCTTTCTAGACTTCCTCGAGCTGGAAAGATAACATCGATTTTTTAAATAATTCACGAGATTTAATTATACGTAATTTTCGTTACAGCTGTTCAACCCTAAAGGCGAAGACGGATGGGAGTACACGACACCCCTCAGAAAGCGCCTCAGCCCAGTCAACAACGTTAAGACGACGCCCCAACATAAAAACGGAGAATCCGCCGAAAACACTAGATAATCTACTCAACAAACAACCTTGGACTATTTCAATAAGGTAGCAATTCCTTTGTCACAGCAAAACGGACCTTGTAGGGTAGGACAATGTTCTCAGTGACGCACTGTTCTAACGGCACCTCACTTCGGCTATGTTCGGGAATCGAAAGAGACAACAGTATCTTGTTGTCCTTTACTTTTAAATGGGTTTTAAAAGATAGCCGAAGTGTCGTTTGTTTTATAAATCGGGAAAGTTGGACAGTTCTGTCACTTTTGCCATACTTTTACGGTTTTGGATGCCGCGCATGCAATGGGTTTTTTAATTATATATTTTTAATGCAGTATTTTTTCATGTATAATTGTTTGTTCTGAATTGAAACCAAGAAAGGGTTTTTTCAGTAAGTAACAGCCTTGTTCCACAAAATAAAAATATTTGTGCAGAATTCAATAGTAATTTCAGTGATACCAACGGGCACTGCACCCATTAATTTGAAACTTATTGTTAAGTTTATTATAATTTACAAGTTTACGAAATTATTTTCTATTTTGTGTGTACCACTTCAAAAGCTTAAAACAAATATGTATCGATTTTTTTTGGTCACATCACCAGGTAACTCATAAAAAAGATACACCGCATTCACATTGCTAAGTTCCGATTCGTAATTGATGTATTGACTTATCAACCATTTGACGCGCAACAATGTAGCAACAAGTAACGTCTTGTTGCAAAAAAAATGTTAATGTTGTTGTGCGCACAATGTTTTACAATAAAAAAATATATTCTATTTAATACTATTGAGGATGAAAAGTTAACGGCATATCGCTCTAGCGTCTGTCCTGCCATCTTTACTTTTTATTTTTCATTTTTTGTGAAAGAAGGTAGCTGATTTTGAACTAGATGCGAAAGTCTGTGTAGTTTTGTTACTCAATAGTGAAATTACTATGACCAGCTCAGTGGAATGTAATAAATAGGGTCGGATTTACATGCATGATAATCCTGACGGCAACATAATATATTTTATTAATATTAATAGATAATAAGACCTAAACCGGTAAAGGGAAATATTGTGAGGAAACCGGCATGTCCTAGTAGAAAAAATTCGAAGACATGTTTGGTACACCTACCAACCTGCACTGGGCCTGCGTGGTGGATTCAAAATCAAAAGTCATTTATTCAAACTAGGCTTAGAATCAGCACGTTTCGAACGTCAAAATTACATAAGACAGTCCCCCAAAACGCCCACCCTTCACCACTTCCTAGTGTCTTAGCTGGGAAGAAGTTTACGGCCCGCTCTCCCACACAGAAAGGAGGTTTGTGTCCCAGCAGTGGTAGGCTAATTCTGCTAATACCTAAAATCGATGCAAAGTAATGTGAATGTCTTAGTTTATCAATAAAAATCTTATAGTTATGTGGTCGTGCGGCCATTATTCCTAAATACAACTGAAAATGTATCGATTAAAAGATTGATTTGCCTAAAAATGAAACGTGAATAAAAACTTATGAACTATTTATAACTGATTTAGTTGGTGTTTCCTTATAGTTTCTGCACAAGAAAAAAAAATGCACTAATCAGTAGTCATCGTCAATTAAATATTGGTAAATAGTTGAGATAATTTTATCGACTAAAATACCGATATTGAGCCGCGTTTGTTTAGCTTAGGAATCGAACCCATCAAGCTTTAGTGAAGTAGAGGAGTCAAAAATATCGACTATCGATTTAATCGATACATTTTCAAAAGTAATCCTATCAGCATGCGCGACACTATTTTATAAGTTTTATTTTGTAATTCATATTTTCTTGTAAATTCTCAATCTTGTTATGGCCTATGATAGATAATTCAGCAATAATATTTGTAAATAATGTTATATTTCAAATTGCAACGCTTATGTAATTTCCGTTCGATTTGAACACGCGATGGGCCACGTATGAGCCACGCATGGACTTAGAAATAAAATTAAAAAAATAGGTACGTTTTGGTCGAAGTACGGTAGTGTAAAAGTCGCGAATTTAATGAGTATTATGAAAGAAATGTTATTATAGTGACTAGTTGGATTTAGTCGGCAGCTGTAGCGTTGTGAGAACTAAGGTATGTTTAAACTAATTTGTAAAATATAACAAGTTTTCAAATAAGAATTCTCTTCGGTCACCATTGAATCTTTGCGTAAACACAAGCAATACCTACATCTGTATTCATAATTAATGCAATTTGATAAGTCAGTCGGTTTAAATCGCCGTAGAAATCATTTGTGAAACATTCTATGGAAAAGTTTTCTATATTTCATTTTATAATAACACAAATCTTTTGGTAGATAATGTGAAACTGAACAATAATTAAACCGATGATCAAATAAGTAATGTTTCATGCAAAACTTTTTCATACAATGATCTTCTAAAGTCCATTTAGATTCTATACTTTTTGTATGCTACTGTAGTTCGTATGTAGTGCAAATAATTATATGATTGTTAGTAATATCCCGATACTATATTTATGGAGTGCTATACGCTGCGAGACGAAGCATCCTCATTGGTGATTAGCAACTCAAAGCAGGGTGTATTTGTGTCGATCGTACACTCGCTCACTTCATTTCCTTTAGTAGGACCGAAACCGCCACGCCTTTGGTATGTGCGCGGCTAACGGGGGGACAGTGCAGGCCGCTCAATCGTCAACGCTCGTGGTGTCCCGCCCCCCGCCCCGCCACGCATTCTTAAGGTACAGAACAGAGGTCTCGGTCAAACTATAGCCATATAAATCCTACTAAACTTGACTCCCATCATGGTAGTTTCTTTCAACGACGCGGTTTTTCGGGATATTACTAAACCTTTTACTTTACCACTCTCATATCTTCAAGCATCCTTGTCCATCCGTTTCTGCGATGTCCACGGGACTCTAAACTTCACCTAACGTTAGTCAGTAAGTGCTCACATTTCTAAGTCCACTGTACGTCGGTTCAATTGTAATAATTAGCTAAAAGACTGACAATGTGAACGAAATCAAACGGAATCGACGGTCACGTGCAAAATTATGATTAATTATGAATTATTCAATCACATAGACTTATTTAATTACATAGTTATAACTACCATGTTGTATATTTAAATAAAAAATTAAATTATTTTATGTGTTTTGTTTTTACTCAAATCAATCTGCCTAGCGTTTTTCCAACTATGTTGGGGTCGACTTCCAGTCTAACCGGATGCAGCTGAATACCAGTATTTGGCACTCTGGGACTGCCGCGGTAAAGCTATTGCATAGCATTTGTAACCTCCATACTTCCTATTTATCAACGCTACACTTGGGATGATGACGGATGATCCGTCATTACATGGTAGGCGGAATGGGGGGTGTTAGGTTTTTTTCGTTACGGAATTTCTTGATTCGTCGCCGCGCTCAAAGCCCGCGATAAAAGCTATGCAATAGCTTAAAAACACAAGTTCATAAAATCATGAGAGGCAATAAACAGAATAGTACTTGAAAAAAAGACCCCCCTTTTAAAGTAATTTTTCGATCATTTTTCATGAACATTCAGAAAAATGCGGGCGGGCACATGCTGATAGGCGACATTGTATATGTATATGTTACGGCTAAAACCCGAAGTGCGGCTACACCTAGTTTTAGCCGGCTAGAACTCGGTACGGCCGGTAGCAGTTGGTTAAATTTGCCTATTAATGGACCCTGACACTCGCCGGCTGCTGCCGCGGCACCGCTCGCTTCGCTCGCTCGGCTCGTGCGGTGTGTTATGTGGTCACAGTTCTAACCTAACCTAACCTAACTTTCAGGTATTTTCATTTGCAACAACTAAATTTAACCAACTGCTACCGGCCGCACCCAGTTCTAGCCGGCCAAAACTAGGTGTAGCCGCATTTCGGGTTTTAGCCGTGACATATAATATACAATGTCGATAGATTCGATTAGATCGTGGATAGTCACTCATCCACGAACCCAAATCCAACCGAACGTCCTTGTGACCGTTTGAGACAGCACCCTTATTACGTCGCACTAAGGGCGATTTCTAGTTCTAGTGTTGTTCAGACGCGGTAATATATAACATAATATTACAAAGATTTTTTAGAGTGTTATATGTCAACATTAGGCAAACAAGTATCATGAATAATGGCTCAAAATGGGAAATAAAACACATAAATTCCGTTTCAATTTGAATTTAATTAGTAGTGTAATGAAAATACGACCAAGAAAACATTTATAAAAAAATATTGCACAAAATTATAAAGAGTCAGGATTATGACTAATCTCAAATTCCTAACGAATTTTGACAATTGAACCGCTGACGCCATCTTGATACAGATACTTTCTTCCCAGATTTTATTTTCTCAACCCTGAAATAATACCAAATCTTAGTTATTTCAGGACTTTTTTTGTCTTTTTATACCGGTTTTTTTCGTAACTTTTGCGAGTCCGTAAAAATACTTTTATTTCTTTCTTTATTTGAAAGAAACAGCTGTTACATTACATACCTACAGTTTAAAGGGGTTGGTATAGTTGGTTCCAAAAGTACCTACAGTACCTATTAATAAAATTATAGGTTTTAATGTCCTTGGCAAACTTCGTGTTTCGTCAGTCGTCGGATTTCTATCAGTTGCCCTTTGCACTTGGTGCAGACCGGACGCTCTCAATCGACTTGGAAGTATATAGAGTTGTTAATACTATTTTAACTTAATGTAATTTATTTTTAAAATGGGAAGAAAGCTGCAAAAGTCGCAGGCACGACAGATAGGAAAATAGTTTTACAGCTCCACATGGAAATCAAAATAAAATAACAATTAAGTACTTGGTTCTGAATTCAAATTATTATACACGATAAATCTAGTAATTGGTGGACACAGAAACTAGCATTCGTTTGTATTCGGAAATGCGATGATTCCCGAGGGACATTAAGAAAATAGAAATTAATACTGTACATTATCTGATGAAAATGTAAACAAATTGATCAAAATACGTACCACTGTTAGTGCCACTTACAAGTTGAGAGCTTTGATTTGATTATTTGAATACAATTTTAAATTGCTTTAGAGATGTTTTTTCCTTGACAATTTAGTGAGTTCTTGCGTAAGAATTTATCTGGTTTGTTTACACCATCTGATACTTTCAGAACAGACCATTATATACATTTATATGATTTATACGTAATATACGCACCAAAGAAAGATTTCTTCTCGCACGGCGTGCCCTTAACGAGGGTAGCGGTGGGCGCAGTCATGACCCTGAAGTTGACATCATCGAAGTCCATGGCATCGTACAGGAACTTCGCCTGTTTGTCACTCAAGATCCAGAGGTTGCCTTCTCGGTCCACCTGGATTAGCAAGGAATTATCGGTTAGGTTAAATGGTAAGTTTATTATGGGGGTCAATCGCCTCGAAGGAAGCCAGTATTCGTCAAGCTGGTCTAAATTGGCGATAATTCAGATGTACCTAACCCGTCAGGGCGGTAAATCTGGAGTAATAGGTACATTTCGCAGCGCTTCTAATTAGTTATTTAAAATAGGAAAGCGGCAATAGACTCAGGATCCAAAGGTTGCCTTCTCGGTCCACCTGGATTTGCAAGGAATTATCGGTAAGGTTAAATGGTAAGTTTATTATTAACCGTCCCACTGTTGACCAAAAGACCCCCCCCCCCCCCCTTTCCTGTCTGTGGCCAGTATTTTACTTACTGAGTTTAAATAATGCCGCCAAGTTCATATACAGGGTCAAAATAAATTACTTAGCGAAACTTGACAGGCATGAAAGGTTTTGATACGAATTACCGTTATAGTGTAGTTAGTTGAGTATCAATTGGGATGAATCCGTTTTTGTTTTTCTTTTATTGTATTAAGATAATCTATAGCATCACATCTGTGAAATTTACACAGTAAAAAAAAAATTTAAACTTATATTTCAATTAACTCCACAAAAAAATTGATGATATATTTTTTGGGATCAACGATACGGTCATGAACATTCAGAAAAATGCGGGCGGGCACATGCTGATAGGCGACATTGTATATGTATATGTTACGGCTAAAACCCGAAGTGCGGCTACACCTAGTTTTAGCCGGCTAGAACTCGGTACGGCCGGTAGCAGTTGGTTAAATTTGCCTAAATGGACCCTGACACTCGCCGGCTGCTGCCGCGGCACCGCTCGCTTCGCTCGCTCGGCTCGTGCGGTGTGTTATGTGGTCACAGTTCTAACCTAACCTAACCTAACTTTCAGGTATTTTCATTTGCAACAACTAAATTTAACCAACTGCTACCGGCCGCACCCAGTTCTAGCCGGGCAAAACTAGGTGTAGCCGCATTTCGGGTTTTAGCCGTGACATATAATATACAATGTCGATAGATTCGATTAGATCGTGGATAGTCACTCATCCACGAACCCAAATCCAACCGAACGTCCTTGTGACCGTTTGAGACAGCACCCTTATTACGTCGCACTAAGGGCGATTTCTAGTTCTAGTGTTGTTCAGACGCGGTAATATATAACATAATATTACAAAGATTTTTTAGAGTGTTATATGTCAACATTAGGCAAACAAGTATCATGAATAATGGCTCAAAATGGGAAATAAAACACATAAATTCCGTTTCAATTTGAATTTAATTAGTAGTGTAATGAAAATACGACCAAGAAAACATTTATAAAAAAATATTGCACAAAATTATAAAGAGTCAGGATTATGACTAATCTCAAATTCCTAACGAATTTTGACAATTGAACCGCTGACGCCATCTTGATACAGATACTTTCTTCCCAGATTTTATTTTCTCAACCCTGAAATAATACCAAATCTTAGTTATTTCAGGACTTTTTTTGTCTTTTTATACCGGTTTTTTTTCGTAACTTTTGCGAGTCCGTAAAAATACTTTTATTTCTTTCTTTATTTGAAAGAAACAGCTGTTACATTACATACCTACAGTTTAAAGGGGTTGGTATAGTTGGTTCCAAAAGTACCTACAGTATTAATTATAGGTTTTAATGTCCTTGGCAAACTTCGTGTTTCGTCAGTCGTCGGATTTCTATCAGTTGCCCTTTGCACTTGGTGCAGACCGGACGCTCTCAATCGACTTGGAAGTATATAGAGTTGTTAATACTATTTTAACTTAATGTAATTTATTTATAAAATGGGAAGAAAGCTGCTAAAGTCGCAGGCACGACAGATAGGAAAATAGTTTTACAGCTCTATATAGTTCACATGGAAATCAAAATAAAATAACAATTAAGTACTTGGTTCTGAATTCAAATTATTATACACGATAAATCTAGTAATTGGTGGACACAGAAACTAGCATTCGTTTGTATTCGGAAATGCGATGATTCCCGAGGGACATTAAGAAAATAGAAATTAATACTGTACATTATCTGATGAAAATGTAAACAAATTGATCAAAATACGTACCACTGTTAGTGCCACTTACAAGTTGAGAGCTTTGATTTGATTATTTGAATACAATTTTAAATTGCTTTAGAGATGTTTTTTCCTTGACAATTTAGTGAGTTCTTGCGTAAGAATTTATCTGGTTTGTTTACACCATCTGATACTTTCAGAACAGACCATTATATACATTTATATGATTTATACGTAATATACGCACCAAAGAAAGATTTCTTCTCGCACGGCGTGCCCTTAACGAGGGTAGCGGTGGGCGCAGTCATGACCCTGAAGTTGACATCATCGAAGTCCATGGCATCGTACAGGAACTTCGCCTGTTTGTCACTCAAGATCCAGAGGTTGCCTTCTCGGTCCACCTGGATTAGCAAGGAATTATCGGTTAGGTTAAATGGTAAGTTTATTATGGGGGTCAATCGCCTCGAAGGAAGCCAGTATTCGTCAAGCTGGTCTAAATTGGCGATAATTCAGATGTACCTAACCCGTCAGGGCGGTAAATCTGGAGTAATAGGTACATTTCGCAGCGCTTCTAATTAGTTATTTAAAATAGGAAAGCGGCAATAGACTCAGGATCCAAAGGTTGCCTTCTCGGTCCACCTGGATTTGCAAGGAATTATCGGTAAGGTTAAATGGTAAGTTTATTATTAACCGTCCCACTGTTGACCAAAAGACCCCCCCCCCCCCCCTTTCCTGTCTGTGGCCAGTATTTTACTTACTGAGTTTAAATAATGCCGCCAAGTTCATATACAGGGTCAAAATAAATTACTTAGCGAAACTTGACAGGCATGAAAGGTTTTGATACGAATTACCGTTATAGTGTAGTTAGTTGAGTATCAATTGGGATGAATCCGTTTTTGTTTTTCTTTTATTGTATTAAGATAATCTATAGCATCACATCTGTGTAATTTACACAGTAAAAAAAAAATTTAAACTTATATTTCAATTAACTCCACAAAAAAATTGATGATATATTTTTTGGGATCAACGATACGGTCATGAACATTCAGAAAAATGCGGGCGGGCACATGCTGATAGGCGACATTGTATATGTATATGTTACGGCTAAAACCCGAAGTGCGGCTACACCTAGTTTTAGCCGGCTAGAACTCGGTACGGCCGGTAGCAGTTGGTTAAATTTGCCTAAATGGACCCTGACACTCGCCGGCTGCTGCCGCGGCACCGCTCGCTTCGCTCGCTCGGCTCGTGCGGTGTGTTATGTGGTCACAGTTCTAACCTAACCTAACCTAACTTTCAGGTATTTTCATTTGCAACAACTAAATTTAACCAACTGCTACCGGCCGCACCCAGTTCTAGCCGGGCAAAACTAGGTGTAGCCGCATTTCGGGTTTTAGCCGTGACATATAATATACAATGTCGATAGATTCGATTAGATCGTGGATAGTCACTCATCCACGAACCCAAATCCAACCGAACGTCCTTGTGACCGTTTGAGACAGCACCCTTATTACGTCGCACTAAGGGCGATTTCTAGTTCTAGTGTTGTTCAGACGCGGTAATATATAACATAATATTACAAAGATTTTTTAGAGTGTTATATGTCAACATTAGGCAAACAAGTATCATGAATAATGGCTCAAAATGGGAAATAAAACACATAAATTCCGTTTCAATTTGAATTTAATTAGTAGTGTAATGAAAATACGACCAAGAAAACATTTATAAAAAAATATTGCACAAAATTATAAAGAGTCAGGATTATGACTAATCTCAAATTCCTAACGAATTTTGACAATTGAACCGCTGACGCCATCTTGATACAGATACTTTCTTCCCAGATTTTATTTTCTCAACCCTGAAATAATACCAAATCTTAGTTATTTCAGGACTTTTTTTGTCTTTTTATACCGGTTTTTTTTCGTAACTTTTGCGAGTCCGTAAAAATACTTTTATTTCTTTCTTTATTTGAAAGAAACAGCTGTTACATTACATACCTACAGTTTAAAGGGGTTGGTATAGTTGGTTCCAAAAGTACCTACAGTATTAATTATAGGTTTTAATGTCCTTGGCAAACTTCGTGTTTCGTCAGTCGTCGGATTTCTATCAGTTGCCCTTTGCACTTGGTGCAGACCGGACGCTCTCAATCGACTTGGAAGTATATAGAGTTGTTAATACTATTTTAACTTAATGTAATTTATTTATAAAATGGGAAGAAAGCTGCTAAAGTCGCAGGCACGACAGATAGGAAAATAGTTTTACAGCTCTATATAGTTCACATGGAAATCAAAATAAAATAACAATTAAGTACTTGGTTCTGAATTCAAATTATTATACACGATAAATCTAGTAATTGGTGGACACAGAAACTAGCATTCGTTTGTATTCGGAAATGCGATGATTCCCGAGGGACATTAAGAAAATAGAAATTAATACTGTACATTATCTGATGAAAATGTAAACAAATTGATCAAAATACGTACCACTGTTAGTGCCACTTACAAGTTGAGAGCTTTGATTTGATTATTTGAATACAATTTTAAATTGCTTTAGAGATGTTTTTTCCTTGACAATTTAGTGAGTTCTTGCGTAAGAATTTATCTGGTTTGTTTACACCATCTGATACTTTCAGAACAGACCATTATATACATTTATATGATTTATACGTAATATACGCACCAAAGAAAGATTTCTTCTCGCACGGCGTGCCCTTAACGAGGGTAGCGGTGGGCGCAGTCATGACCCTGAAGTTGACATCATCGAAGTCCATGGCATCGTACAGGAACTTCGCCTGTTTGTCACTCAAGATCCAGAGGTTGCCTTCTCGGTCCACCTGGATTAGCAAGGAATTATCGGTTAGGTTAAATGGTAAGTTTATTATGGGGGTCAATCGCCTCGAAGGAAGCCAGTATTCGTCAAGCTGGTCTAAATTGGCGATAATTCAGATGTACCTAACCCGTCAGGGCGGTAAATCTGGAGTAATAGGTACATTTCGCAGCGCTTCTAATTAGTTATTTAAAATAGGAAAGCGGCAATAGACTCAGGATCCAAAGGTTGCCTTCTCGGTCCACCTGGATTTGCAAGGAATTATCGGTAAGGTTAAATGGTAAGTTTATTATTAACCGTCCCACTGTTGACCAAAAGACCCCCCCCCCCCCCTTTCCTGTCTGTGGCCAGTATTTTACTTACTGAGTTTAAATAATGCCGCCAAGTTCATATACAGGGTCAAAATAAATTACTTAGCGAAACTTGACAGGCATGAAAGGTTTTGATACGAATTACCGTTATAGTGTAGTTAGTTGAGTATCAATTGGGATGAATCCGTTTTTGTTTTTCTTTTATTGTATTAAGATAATCTATAGCATCACATCTGTGAAATTTACACAGTAAAAAAAAAAATTTAAACTTATATTTCAATTAACTCCACAAAAAAATTGATGATATATTTTTTGGGATCAACGACCGTATCGTTGATCCCAAAAAATATATCATCAATTTTTTTTTCGTCATGTTTTGTTATCGATAGCCATTACGTGTGCTGAGTTTTGCTAGCCATTTTTACGGCAAGGCAATTTATATTTCGTGTTCCTCCTGAACATGGGCCCAATGACTACCAAACAACACATGATTGGTTGGTAATTCTGGTAAATGATGGCTGAGAGTGCCCAAAAATCGAACAGTGTCATGCAATTTATGAGTCATGTCCAGGTCCAGCCAAATGTTGTTAAACGTTTCTACCAAAAAAAAACTTGTACACACGGGTACACATTAAATGCTATACATTTCCAGTATAAACTGACCTCGCATTGTACGGAAATCCTATACAATGCAAAATAATATTCTGGAAATATATAGCTTGGTATGTAGCCGTGTGTAACTGTGTACATAGTGGGTCAATGTAAAATAATTATTTTTTTATTGATGTGTAACATCTTTCCTTTCGCTTTCCTGCAATATGTGGAAGTCGTTTCGTGAAAAGGGACGGAAGAGTGTAACACGAAGCCGGGGAAGCGCACGCTATTTGATTTGGCCTATGAGCGCGCGTGCTGCTAGTGATGGCTGTCAGATGATACCAACCCATTTTCCGAGAGGTTGGTACTGTCAGCCAAGATTTTAGATGTTACACATTTTAAGCGACTATTGTCGCTCGCTCGTTTTTTAGCGTTCCGTGTACCTCAAAAGGAAAAAACTGAACCCTTATAATCACTTTATTGTCCGTCTGTCGGTCTGTCAAGACCCTTTTTCTCAGGAACGCGTGGAGGTATCAAACTGAAATTCATATCAAATACTCAAGTCTACTGTCACTTGGAGCTGTGAAAAAATCAAACTACTAAGCCAACGCAATCAAAAGATACAGCCGTTTATGCTGCAAATTTTCGACACTCGCAAGGGAATCAAAACCTACAGGGTACTTCCCGTGAACTCAGAATCTTGAAATTTGGTACGAAGCAACGTCTTATAGCACAGATAAAGGGAAAATTGCGAAAAACATAAATTTTTAGTTACATCATTTATTAAAAATATTTTTAATCATTTTAAACTTACTTTTTACCCTTTCCTCATGAACGCGGTTTGTACGGAACCCTCGGTGCGCGAGTCCGACTCGCACTTGGCCGGTTTTTATTACATACCTTGAGGTCATTCGGAAATTCCATTAAATTGCAGTCGCTAAGAATCAACGGTGTGTTGTTCCTGTTAAAATCTTTGTCCATGTTCCAACATCCCAAGCCGTTTTTGCATACCTGTTACAAAAGTACGCCATTTAAGCTAACCACAAGCATTGTGAATGCGTGTTTGAGGTTTACGGGGTGCATTCATTTACATAACATAACATAACATCACGCCGTTAATTCCCCGAAGGGATAGGCAAAGGTGTACCTAATAGTAAGTACACCCAAATTTCGCCAGTTATGTTTAAGCTGTCGCTGCCACGTTTCTGCAGCGCGTACAGATGACTTCTTTACGATCATGCATAAAAGATCCGCGTCACTACTGCGTCGGATGCGAGACAGCGACAGCAGTCTCCTTGCTAGTAAGACTGAAGCATAGTATAAAGAGAGGTAGTAAGCTATCTTCATAGAAACGCACCGCGCGCGGCTTGTATGTGTGCGCGGCTTATCTATGCGTCGCCGCACGCACACTTAACAAAATTTCTCACGAGAAACGGGTAGAGATTTTGTTAAGTACAACTACCTAAAGTAAAACTACCCGACCTGGGAATCGAACCCAGGACCTCATGCTTAACAGTAGCGCTTGCGACCACTAGACCACCGAGGCAGTCTAGGCATTTATTTACCTGTGTAAAAAACATGACGTTAGTAGATGGATCTATGTCGCAGGCTGTGGCTTGTGACTTGGGCCCTCTGTCACCAATTATCTGGAAAAAAAAAACATAAATTACTTCGGGAACTAATTTGAAAAGCGACTGCCATCTCTACCACAGATTAGTACAGATCGGTCACTGCGCAAAATAATTTAAATAAAAAGCGACTCTTGCTACGACACAATAAAGTGCAATAAAGTTCGACAAGGGCCGAGAGAGAGGCTGTTTCAAGTCCCGGTGGCTCGTACAAACATGTTAAAGTTTGCACCAGTGGGGCGGGCAATAAAGATACTCAACAGCGTCTCTCTGCAAGTGGATATCTTTACATGCTCAATGGCGGAATTCGAGAGGGTGACACTTAACATATCGTCCTCTGTATAACTTGTGCCACACAGTGGACATTGTAAACAACTACATTGCTGTATTTGGTTAAACCTGTTAAAAAAAATGTAAGTGTGAATAGTAAATAAATAAATAAAAATTCTGGTCGCTCAGCGCTAATTACCTACAGTTATATTCACCTAGAACTTGCCTCTCTTTCTATCGCGTAACTCTTATATCTTCTGACTACGTTACGCCCACTGAATTCGACAAGTCGGGCCCGCCGCGTGCCTACTTGTAGCTTCATACCTAAAATGCGTAGTGACCCATCTATATTCGTCATTCTATAATATATCTACTAATATAATAAAGCTGAAGAGTTTGTTTTTTTGTTTGACCGCGCTAATCTCTGGAACTATCAGTCGGATTTAACATCAGGCCACGACCCTTAAAAACTAAGCAAAAAAAAAACAGTGGCACTCCGGGAGTGCCGACAGAAGTGAAAACATGAACAAGATCGCCTTGGTGGAAGAAAAATACTTGTATAGAACATTGGTCCATAACCTTTTCTAAAAAAATTGTCGCCAATTAGTCGTTTGTCGCCAAATCTCAGAATTTCTCGGTCACTGGTTCAAAAGTTATAAGGTTTTATAGGTGGCCGATCTGGGGAGCATCTCCCCAGTTTGGCTCAATTGAATTGCAAAAGCTAGGGCACCTAGCGAAAATCTGTTTTCTCCCAAATTTTGTCGCTAATTAGTCGCAATTTTTCGCGATGTCACAGATTTTATCGTGTCTTAGTTTAGAAGATACCTATAATGAGTTCAGTTTTTAAGTATAGTCCAAGAGCTAGATCAAAGAATTTACGGAAAATTTTCGATCTTATAACTTTTGAACCAGTGACCGACAAATTCTGATATTTGGCGACAAATATCAACTAATTAGCGAAATTTTTTTTGTGTTATCAAAGATAAAATCCTTGATGGTGGCCATGCCAGTGTCAGTCACACATATTTTGCGACACAGGTAATGACGCCAATGCAGTTTTAGGAAACCCAAGTTTCCTTCTGTGACTGTGTCTGCGCACTGGGTACAAGAACAGTCCTCATACAAACCTCAACTCCATTGAATATGTCTTCTTGCGGCGCATTCTTATCCCTCAACAGCTTGGTCGACATTTTGAACAGTTTAGTGCTGGACGTCGGATGAAGATACAAATCGCTGTAACTGAAAGTTACATTTTTGAAGATTATTTAGCTGCCTATAATAGTAATCATTTTATGGAAATGGTCATCTCCAATCGCACTGTAGGGTGACTGGTAATTAGTGACCGATACTTAAACACGTGACTTTACTCATCATTATGAACAACTTTTACTATGGGACCAAACCCAAAATCGCGAAAAAAAAACATGGCCGTGGCACTCCGGGAGTGCCGACAGAAGTGAAAACTTGAACAAGATCGCCTTGGTGGTAGAAAAATACTTGTATAGAACATTGGTCCGTAACCTTATCTAAATAAAGAGCACAATCGCGGTTACAAAAATGAGGTGTCCCATCTCAAAAATGCCCAACGCGTCTAAAGAAGTTTTCACTTAAAAAATCTGCTGTTCCATACATTTTGACGAGTTTTGCGAACATAAATGTAGGGAACAGCCGAATTTTCGATCTTTGCCTGCTCTCAATCGGTGCTACCAGCCGTCCTGCGAAGATCGTAAGCTCCACCTAACCTTGGGCCGTTCTACTCTTTGTTTGATGGTGAGTGGTACCATTAAATAAAGTAAATACAAAAACCAGCTCACCCATCTTTCTTCGGCTGTGATAAAGTCGAAGAAGATACTCCATCACTCCAATAGAAGTCAATACCTCCAACTTTGTAGACCCCAGCGTGGGGGTCAAAGTGGAAGTAATGATTTTCAACCCGCCACGCCTCGTCATTTTTCATGTTGTACACGATGAGGGCGTTGGACCCCATATCCGTGATATATGCGTAACTGTTGCCACAATCCTTCCCTAATATTTCTACCGACTGAAAAAAAATACAAAAATCTGAGCTGCTGGTGTTGGAAATTAGACTTTAGATTCATTATCGTAGAGTCAGTTCTTCTGTCACATTAGTAACATTCAACAGTGCTCACATTGTTGCGCTGTGATAAGCCTACCTGCATAAATAGGTAACCTAATACAACATAATCAGCCTATAATGTTCCCACTGCTGGGACACAGGCCTGCTCTCGGTGAGAGAGAGTGGGCCGTAATCCACCACGCGGGCCCAGTGCGGGTTGAAACATGTAAAGTGCCTGTCTGAGTTAGAACCTTCGATCAACAACTCGATAAGTCGCAGCCGTTGACACTGGGCCACCAGTCTCTCCATACCCTACCCTACTGCACACATCATAATCAGCTTATAATGTTCCCACTCCTGGGACACATGCCTGCAACAGAGGTGACCTTGGTGGTTTACATCCGTGTAGTTGGTGGTTCAGCTCTGCCTGTCGCCAACCAAGGTCACCTCTGTCGGGGATGCGGTTGGCTGCCGTATAGCAAGCCCCTAATCCACAACGCGGGCCCAGTGCGGGTTGGTAGATGTTACATGTCTTCGAATTTTTTGGTTCTAGGACATGCCGGTTTCCTCGCGATGTTTTCCTTCACCGTTTTGAGAGCACACATAACTGGGAGTAAATATCAAGTAAGATGTGTTTAGTAGGTAGGCAGCGAGTGTAGCAAGTTCGCAAAGTTTTCATCCACAAGAGGGGATAACTTAAAGTAGGTAATCGTAGTTATGGCGCAGATGTACAATTTTAGTGACTTTTAAATCTGTTATTACGCCTTCAAATAATGCAAGTAAATTAGCGCAACAAATGTTTGTTAAACTAGAACGCATACTTACCTACACATCAATTCTGTATGTGAATATTTAAGTATTGTAATAAAATACTTTATTAAATTAATTCTGGAAGTAATGTCTACCCAAAGCATAAAAAACGATATTAAAATATTCAAATATTCATGTTTTTTTTTAGTGAAATAAGGGACGGAAGTGTAAAAACAGGGAGCTGGGGAAGGCGTGCTATTTGCACGTGCGGTGCTAGAGTTGGCCGTCAGAAACGACCTTGATGAGGCCCCGCCCTTTTTAACCCTAGATAGCTAACGTTCCTGAACTTCTATGATAAGCTAACCATTCGACTTTTTGACGACCATTTTTACAACGTTTTTTTAATTAAAGTTTTATGTTATTTTAATCAGGTTTTTTTTTTATTATTATTTATTTAACACTTTAAGCACATACATGTACAGAGGCGGACTTAATGACAACAAATACCAAACACACACATTTACAGGAAATATGGGATATAAATTAAAGATAATTATTACAAAAAATATTTTTTATTTAACTTTTAAGTAGGTACTAAATCACAAATCATAAATGGCACATGTTTTTTGAGATCAATAAGCCACTATAATATTACAATAACTAAATTAGGAATTTTTGTTTAGTTTATTGATTATTTTTGGCATTATAAAGAAAAAGGCTTAAAATTAACCGTAAGTATGAAACGACTTAGATTTTTTTTGGCACAAGCTCAGACCAACAAAAAAAGAAAGACGGCGCGCCGCGAACATTAAAAGTGAAGCCACAAAACCGTGCTCCTGCAAGTAAATACACCCGCTCACGCACACACCGACACTAAAACCATGCTCATCGCTCTTAGTACGTCATGAGTCGTCGTCTAGTTAACATTGATTAAAAAAATATAATTATGCTTTCCTGTGTAGTGAAAACTTATAAAAACAATAGCAAATCACAAAAAAAGTCTCACGGAATCACTTTTCACCCCTAAACATTGATGTACTTGAAATAACATCGTTTTTTATTAAACGAATTTTAGGTTACTTGGAACAAATAACCTCAACAAACGAAAGCAGTGACTTAAAGTGCGAGGGTTGCCATAATATGATTTAAATCTTTCCCATTCGATTCAACAAATTTAAATGTGATTTCTTACTTCGAGTTATATTCATGTTCTCTTTTTTATTTATTTAATATTTTAGATTTCTAATTAATACTGAATTAAAAAGTAAATGGATAGTAGATATAAGATAAATTCGGAATGATCCAGAATGACTGCCGTCGAAAACCAGCGTGGTTTGTTCCGATCATTTTGATAATGACGACCTTTATTCAACTAATCGTGGACCAAAGGCTATATTATGGTTAAAAAAACTTTTTGTTTGTTACGATTTATCTTGATATTACTTTTTCTTCAGAATCAGTGATTTTGTTGTTGTGATCTTTTTGTATTTAATAAAGGTAATTGACAATATAATTACCTATATTATTTCAAAGTAATTTACATAATGACTTCATACATACCTACGACAATGTTATGATTTACGCTTCAACAAATTTATAATTGAATTTCTATGTGCATGGTTGTCGAAAGAAGCTGTATTTCAATTCTTTCAATCCCAAGACACTGTCGCGGGTAGGGTTAACTTACACCTAAAGATATACCCTATAGTAAAACTAAATATATGCAAATTTTAACCCTTACACCGTAGACAGAGAATGCTACACACTTCACACTCTCGTAATAGCGCACTCTCACCCACACTCGCACACGTCACACAATTAGGCGCATTTTTGCCTTTTTCTCTGTATTAAGCTCGTTCATTTATATAAAGTTATTTGATTTTTCTATAGTTTAAAACTAACCTATTTATTTATATTTGTATTTTGAATTTTTTACATTCAATTGCAAATTAATGGATATTTCTAAGGCCCGTATTACAGAACCTCACTCAAAACTCAAGCATTACATAAAACTCGTTTAAAGCCTTGTGATTGGTTAAAACTAGCTTTAAGTAATGCTTGAGTCTTGAGTGAGGTTCTGTAAAACGGGCCTAAGTGGAACAGCGGAGTCTTCCAAGACCCAACACAACAATTCTTGCTTTAAAGGTGCACTTTATAATTGTTTTTTTTTTATAATTGTCTTTATGTAATTTTTTTTTGTTTTGTTCGGAATAGAGGTCCTTCTAAACAATTGAGGTATAATGCCATACTTAACAATATCTTACTTGTACAATATTAGCCTACCCATAAAATATTATTTCCCAAGTTATGGGGTATTTTTTATAAAAATGGCAACCCTTCGACTCACACATAGATAAAAAGGTGGCTTCAGTTTTGATGTTCGCAGCGCGCCGTCTTTCTTTTTTTGTTGGTCTGAGGGCACAAGTTGGGCAAAAGTCGACTGTATGTTCGCCACAAATGGGAACTCTGCAACTATTGCAGTGATTCTTTGTCATGCGCCTTTTCTTATAGGAACACAAACTGCAGCTTTTCCATTTCCTTGTTGAGGCATTTTCAGGTATCAGAGGACCTCCTGAACCAGATTGCTCAAGACTTTGAATGTGACCTTCAGCGCGTTCCTCATGGTTCAAACCCAATACGTCTCTTATTTCAAACAACATAATTTGTGTTGTTATAATCTTCATCATCTAACGCACGAACTATGTCTTCATCTGTGATCAACCTCGCAGCCATTCTTCACTATCAACGATAATTATAACTAAAATAAAATAAAGCAAAAATCAACACAAAGTACAGGTTCAATAGTTACGCATAAACTAACCATTCGTCAAAAAGACGAGTATGCAGTAGGTATCTTAAAAACAAAAGTATTTACCGACTAAACGCGACCACTACGCGTCCGCGACGTAGTCCAGTGGTCACTAAGTTGGCGCGAAACCGCGAGTGCATAGGTAAAACAGCGGAGATGCCGCAAGGCAAGTAGGTCTTACCGCTTCGGCGTTAGGCGGCCGCCACATAACAGCCGCTAGATGACGGCCGTCAAATAACGGCCGCAATTTGGCGGCCGTAAAGTGGCGGCCGTAATGTGGCGGTCGCTATGTGGCGGTCGCTATGTGGCGGCTGTTTTGTTGCGGCCGTTATGTGGCGGCCGCCATGTGGTGGCTGTTATATGGCGGCCGTTATTTGACGGCCGTCATCTAGCGGCCGTTATGTGGCGACCGCAATTTGGCGGCCGCAATTTGGCGGCCGTAAAGTAGCGGCCGTAATGTGGCGGTCGCAATGTGGCGGCCGCTATGTGGCGGCCGCCACTTAGTAGCAGCCGTAATGTAGCGGTTGCAATGTGGCGGCCGCTATGCGGCGGCCGTTTTGTTGCGACCGTTATGTGGCGGCCGCCACTTTAGTGGCAGCCGTAATGTAGCGGTCGCAATGTGGTGGGCCATTGTGTTGCAGCCGTTATGTGGCGGCTGTAATATCGGGGCCATTATTTGTAGGCCGTTATCTAGCGGCCGCTACGTGGCGACCATCATGTGGCAGCCATTATGTGGCGGCCGCTATGTGGCGGCAGTTTTGTTGCAGCCGTTATGTGGCGGCTGTTATATGGGGGCCGTTATCCTTGCGGCCGTTATCTAGAGGCCGCTACGTGGTAAGGCGGCCGTAAAGTGGCGGCCACAATTTGCCGGCCGTAATGTGGCGGCCGTAAAGTGGCGGCCGTAATCTGGCGGTCGCAATGTGGCGGCCGCTATGTGACGGCCGTGATGTGGCGGCCGCTATGTGGCAGCCGTTGTGTTGCGGCTGTTATGTGGCGGCCGCTATTTGGCGGCCGTTATGTGGCGGCGGTTATGTTCTTCTGACTATTCTTTTCTAAATCTGTGAATGCAGATCAAAATGTTTCAAAAAGTTAAGGACAGACTGAGGATTGACTGCTTAGATCCATAAAGCCATAATCTTAAAAAAAAAAAAAACCGAACTATCTGCATTAACTTTTGGCTAGCCTTTTTACAATTTGCGGTGAACATTACATTAGCAATATTCTGCTCATCCCCCACATAACAAATAGCACGATAATCATTTTTGAAAAGTCCATTGTGACGTTTCCATTATTTGACATAATGATTATTTATTTATACCAATTTTCAAGTTAACTAAGCCACCAGGCCACCTCCGCTGTCCTCCCCTGTAAAAATGAATACCTCTTTTCACCCGGTTATGGGTAGATTTGGGATTTTTTTATCCCTGATATACGTTTTTATTTATTTTCAATCTTGTATAAATATTGAGTTTCGAGTTAATCAGAACGCGCGTTAAAATTATTCAATACCCCCCAATCCTCCTTTAGGGGCAGTTTAGAAAAACTAAAAATGGCAAAGTTTATAATTTACATTAATAAATATTCGTGCCAAGTTTCAAATTTATTAACTCAAGGAATAAGATTTTTCATACAAACAAAATTCTCCCTTTTCACCCCCTTAAGGCGCAGCGCAGACGACACACTTTTTGTGCGATCGAGTCTGTGGTATCTTATTCGTAATGTGAGCTACGGAGTAAAGATTCAAGTTAATGGTTTCTGTATTTAAATTTTAAACTTACAGAAATTACTATCACGCGACACATCCTATAAAAAATAACCTCAAATAAGAGATTATGTGCGCCACAGACTCGATCGCACAAAATGTGTCGTCTGCGCTGCACCTAAAGGTCGAATTTCCAAAAATCCGTTCTTAGCGGACGTCTACTAACTATGAACTACCTCCCTACCAACTTTATACGTCAAGCGGTTTTCGAGATTTCGTGATGAATGAGTGAATGAGTGAGTGACCTTTCGCTTTAATATATTTAGATGGAGAGTGTATACACCTTCTTTTTTTGCGGTATGAAAGAGTAAAGCTTATGAAATAAATGTTAACAGCCGCTAGGATAACGGCCGCCAAATAACGGCCCCCATATAACAGCCGCCACATAACGGCCGCAACAAAACTGCCGCCACATAGCGGCCGCCACATAGCGGCCGCCACATAGTGGCCGCCACATAGCGGCCGACACATAGCGGCCGACACATAATGGCTGCCACATGATGGTCGCCACGTAGCGGCCGCTAGATAACGGCCTACAAATAACGGCCCCGATATAACAGCCGCCACATTGCGACCGCTATGTGGCGTTATGTGGCGTTAGGTGGCCGTTATGTGGCGGCTGCCACTTTAGTGGCGGCCGCCACATAACGGCCGCAACAAAACGGCCGCCGCATAGCGGCCGCCACATTGCGACCGCTACATTACGGCCGCTACTAAGTGGCGGCCGCCACATAGCGGCCGCCACATTGTTACCGCCATATTACGGCCGCCACATTACGGCCGCCAAATTGCGGCCGCCACTTTACGGCCGCCATATAACAGCCGCCACATGGCGGCCGCCACATAACGGCCGCAACAAAACGGCCGCCACATAGTGGCCGCCACATTGCAACCGCCACATTACGGCCGCCACTTTACGGCCACCACATTACGGCCGGCAAATTGCAGCCGCCACTTTACGGCCGCCACTTTACGGCCGCCACATAACGGCCGCTAGATGACGGCCGTCAAATAACGGCTGCCATATAACAGCCGCCACATGGCGGCCGCCACATTGCGACCGCCACATTACGGCCGCCACTTTACGGCCGCCACGTAACGGCCGCCACATAACGGCCGCAACACAACGGCCGCCACATTGCGACCGCCACATTACGGCCGCCAAATTGCGGCCGTCAATTTACGGCCGCCACATAACGGCCGCTAGATGACGGCCGCCAAATAGCGGCCGCCAAATAACGGCCGCCATATAACAGCCGCCACATGGCGGCCGCCACATTGCGACCGCCACATTACGGCTGCCACTTTACGGCCGCCACATAACGGCCGCTAGATGACGGCCACCAAATAACGGCCGCCATATAACAGCCGCCACATAGCGGCCGCCAAATAACGGCCTCCACATAGCGGCCGACACAACCGCTACCAAATAACGGCCGCCACATGAAAATGATGGTATGGACTTCACGAAGCCAAAAAACGCTCCTAACTAGTGTGCTCTACCTACTAATATTTCATATTTTCATATTGTCAAATTAATCAAAACAGGTAAATATTTGACAGCTATTTGCGACGTTGCCAACATTCGCATCAACTGACCAATCTTCACATAAAAACAAGATTTTCAGATGGGATGCTATGGATTTTATTTTTGCCTCATTTTTAATTTTCTCAATATGGTTAATCCACGACGACGCGCCCCACTCCGCGATTACTGTACTGTAAGCTGAACTCTAGTACGGTGCGGAGCGGAGTGGAGCGCGTCTTCGTGGATTGCGCGCACTATACGTGTGACGCTACTGGTTTCTGAAAATTGTGTTAACGGTATCTAAAATCTATCGTTCAACTACATTCTGAAAATCAGACAAATTGCTATAAAACAGTTGGTTATTACCGAACTGTTGAATATAATTTTTTGACATAAATTTAATAATGCGGTCAGGTCAGTAGTAACGCGGAAATTTTCTAAAATTAGGATTTTTGTATTTCTGAATCTATCGATTTTATATGATTTTGTTCGTAAAACGATGAGGCAAAAATTTTGGTCATGGGCTCGCCAATCAATAGAATTAATTTGAATTTGGAATTCTAAATAAAAGCAGTGTGCGCGTGCGGTATCGTTTCGGTTTACCGACCAGTGAGGAAACATAAGCAGTACCGAAACGGTACAGAATCGGTACCGAAACGAAAGGGCTTAACGAGACTATCCTTAACTTTTTGAAACAATATGTTGATCTGCATTCACAGATTTCTTAAAAATGGCCAATTTTCACAAAAACTTTTCCAAAAACTATATCGAGCCAACTGAGATTTGAGTACAAGAATGTCTGTCTGTATGTTAACTTTTCACGCCTAAACCACAATCAAATTCCAAATTTGAATTCGATTTGCCAAGGGGATAAACAGCATCCTAGGGTAGGACATAGGCTACTTTTTGTCTCAAAAATAATCCTAAAGGAGGTGATATATAGGTAATGATAGTTTTCTCGCCAAACTTCATGCTGCTAGGACAGCGGGAAGTACCATATAGGCTTTGTTTTATTTGCGAGTGTCAATATAAATATGCGGTATAATTTAATGGCCGTATTTTTTTATTGCATTGACTTGGAAGTTTGATTTTCTTTACAGCTCTAAGGGACCGTAGATCTAAGTTTTTGATATCTATTTCAACTTGATGCCTCCAGGCGTTTCTGAGAAAAAGGGTCTTGACAGACAACGAAGTTATCCTTTAACGGGTTCAATTTTGCATTTTGTGTACAGATTTATTATCTAACTGTTACCTTTTAATACCGTAACGGCTGAATGTATTTAGATGAAAGGCAAACGGATAGGCCATAATCTGGCTTAGAACATAGGATACTCTGAATTCCGGTAGCATGTTCCCGTGGGATATTTTGCGACATCCACGCGGGCGAAGCCGCGGGCAAAAGCTAGTTATGTATAAAATAAGAACTCTAATTTTTATACAAAATTACACACTATTGTTTTATTCAAACTCAAACCATTTATTTCAATTAAACCATTTACATTATTGTTTTATTCAAACTCAAACCATTTATTTCAATTAAACCATTTACAGGCACTTTTGAATTGTCATTCAAGTCCCTAAGACTTGAATAAAACTAGAGTTCAATCCCAAGGCACGCTCCTCTGACTTTTCGGATTCATGTGCGTATTATAAGTATAATATTATAATTATCACTTGCTTAAAACACGGTGAAGGAAAACATCGTGAAGAAACCATGCCGGTTTCTTCACGATGTTTTCTTTCACTGAGATATATTTCTCGACTATGGCCCATGGGTGGCTCTAAAACTCTGCTAACCACACGAAAAAGAAAGAACATTGTTTTATTATGTCACAAATTTTCTTAAAAAGGTGCCGTTCCAGCCTTTCGCCTAGGGCGCCAGGAATTCTCGGGCCGGCGCTGCTTCGCATGCTTTGCGCGCTTCGCTTCGCTACGTTTTTAGTGACAAAAATGAACAAAAAGTGAAGCGTTATTTCTGCTTTTCGAAACACAGAAAGTATACCTCTACTTGACCTAAGTACTTACGATGCTAGTCAGCATGGATGAGTCTCTTAACACATCTCCTTGGAGGATGTACTTTTTGATCAGCGCGTTTGTATTCAAGTCGAACACCATCACGGCTGGATCTGATACTTGCTTTACATCCTCTGTGGAATTCAAACAATAGGTACCTTGTCGAAACGCGAAAAGGCTCGTGCAGACCAGCGCGACACGCGACGCGACACAAAGGCACCGCTCGTCGCGCGACAAGCGGTGTTTTTGTGTCGCGCGACAAGTCGCGCTGGTCTGCACAAGCCAAAAGATTGTGAGGATGGATGGATGGATGTTTGTTACTCTTTTACGCAAAAACTACTGAACGGATTTGAATGAAATTTGGCACACAGATAGATTATAACCTGTACCCTAATTGCGTAACTTATTTTCGTAAACGATTATGACAAATTTGTTTCATTTTGATAGTTCAACAACATTCATTGCGTTATTTACGTTGTTGAGCAGATTTTTTCCAACTTATGAAGCAATAGATTAGCAATCTGTTTCAAATCGAAACAAATTGTGATTGATCGTGTAATACGCAATTAGGGTACAGGATTAGGTACCACACAGGATACTTTGTATCCCGATATTCTCACGGGTTTGAGACTTATGCGGGTGAAACCACGGGGCGCTGCTAGTAAGAATTAAAAGAAAAAATAGTAAGTAAAAGCACTGATGAATACAGATAGTTTACTCCACATTTTAGGTGCCTATGAAGCTAAAAGTACGCGGCGGGCCCGCCTTGTCGGGCCAATTCAGTGAGTGTAACGTAGTCAGAAGATATAAGAAGAGTCATTACGCGTTAGAGAGGCAACTTCTAGGTGAATATAACTGTAGGTAATTAGCGCTGTGCGACCTTAATTGCACTTTATTGTGTCGTGGCAAGAGTCGCTTTTTATTTAATGACTAGCTGCGCCCCGCGGTTTCACCCGCGTAAATCTCGATCCTGTGGGAATATCGGGATAAAAAGTATCCTGTGTTAATCCAGGTTATAAATAAACTATCTGTGTACCAAATTTTATCCAAATTGGCCCAGCCGTTTGAGTGTGAAGAAGAGACAAACATACACACACACTCACAAACTTTCGCCATTATAATATTAGGTAGGTATATATATGTCGGATCCGGTCATTAGTACGGACACGAAACGAATCGCAAGCGCGCCACTGGCGACACCAAGAGTGATCTACCTACACCAAAAAAGGCGCGCTTCTACAGAGTCGTGATGTTTTAAGGCCACGGCGAGGTGGGCATTCAGCCTCTGGTCGCATCGGAGAGAAGACGTCGCGGAACTGTTCTCTATTCGTGGTGCTCAGTTATTGTGTTAGTTGTAATTTGTGATCATTTTGTTAATTGGTGATTTTAATAAACGCCGTCGCACCCAGTGTGTGTATAATTTAGCTAGTGTGATTAATTTGATAGTAAATTATAATGTGATCTGAACTGCAAACTGTTTTTCTATTGTGCATTAACCAACACTACCCTCACTACGCCCACAGTAGTTAAAATATGCCTGAAAATAACGAGAGTCACATACCCGTCTCCGACAATAAGTGTAATTTTGCGGAGTGACCATCTGTAGGTATTCATCTGTGGTAGAAGTAAGAAATCGTGTACCTACCCACTATCTTACTTTACAGGGTAGTAAGCAGCCGTGATGGTCGGTTATTTAAAAAAAAAACTGCTGTTCTGTACATTTTGACCGCGTAGGTATTGCACTTTTATATGAAACGTCGAAGTAGGTATGTGTATGAAAAGCACTAACCAGCCATATCGGTTACTCCATTATCTACGACCCAGAGACGATTGCACTTGTCAATGTGAATCCTGAAGGTGGACACGACGGTTCTGTTGGAGGTCACTTTGCCCTCGGGGCTCAGGCATCCCTCATTCCAGTTCGGGTACGGATACAGAGGTGCATCTTGTGTGGCGTTCAGATAGACGAAGTTCAGAGAAGAAGGGATACCTGGTCAGAGAAATATCTCAGGTTAGATCTATGCTAGGAATTATTATAACTGGAGAGTAACATGCCAGCTGTATTCACGATGGAGGAAAAGACAGAAGTGTAGAATCAGGGCAGGGCCGTCTTTACCCGGGGGGTGCAAGGGGTGCGTAGCACCCGGCCGCAAGTTCTTAGGGGGCGCAAGTCGATCGAGTCGATCGATTTGTATTGAAATCGAACATAGATTTCAAAACAGACAATATCATTAAAAAATTTGTCAACTTAAAAGCCAGAAAAATTTAATTTGATGTTTGTAAATCTACGGTGGGCTGTACCTAATCGATGCAGCCCACTGTACCTCATTTTTAACCGACTTCCAAAAAGGAGGAGGTTATATGTTCGTCGCGTCTGATTATGACCGATTTTGAAAATTATTTTTATGTTTGAAAGGGTATGCTCCCAAATTGGTCCCATATAAATTTTATTAACTTTGCTTGGGTAGTTTTTCAGTTAGCTACAAAATACGTATTTTTTTCCCACTTAGTATGTAGATGATATGATAAGTTCCTGTCACTGGTAGCAGGTAGTGGTATTCGAATGTGTGTGGGGTAGGTACCACAACTAAAAAGTGAAAAATAAAAAGTTTTTACAAAAAAAAACAACTGACTTCCAAAAAAAAACACTACAAAGTGAAAAATAACTTTAATTTCGGAAGTCGGTGGCAAAAAACGAAAACACAAAACCCAAGACACCGACTTCCGAAATTAAAGTTATTTTTCACTTTGTACTGTTTTTTTTGGTTAAAAGTTTTTTATAATACAAAAATGATGAATGAAGGCTGATTTTCGCACCCTGGCGCCCAATATGATTAAGACGGCCCTGACTCAGGGCCTTTTCTGATTTGTCGGTGCAGCAGCGGTGCGACATCAGCATGTTCGGATGCCGAAAACTTACCGCGTAGAGCCGCTTGCGCCGTCCGCGTCGCGAAATAATGTCGACTTCTAGTTAGAGTGATGAAGATACTTTAGCTTGTTACGCGTCCGGCTTGGCAGAATGCAGAGCGGCCACTGGATGGACATATTGGACATGCATGCCGAGACGCGACAAGCCTAATCTGTACTGCGCCACTGCCGTGCATACCGTGCTTATCAGGAACACTCAATTGAAATATAGGCACTCGGTAAGTTTTCGGTACCACGTATACCGAGCATGCTGATGTCGAACCGCTACTGCGGCGACAAATCAGAAAAGATAGATAGATAGATAGAATATTCTTTATTACATAATAAAGAATATTCTCTTATTCTTATGTCTGTAATTTTTTTTTTGTGTACTTAGACAAAAAAAAAATTACAGACATTACTTAATTTAGAAAAGGCTGTTAAAGTTCTATATGTTTTAAGTGCAATATAATAGAGGGCATTAGAGGGAGAGTCCTATTACCATAAACCTGGACAAATCTGGATATGAGATGCCACTGAGAATTTAAAAATGGAAAAAACCCAAATGACTCGAATATCGAATCCAGTGTTCACCAATCCAATGTTCAGTGTTCGAATATTCAATCCCGTGTCTGTACACTGACGAGGAAGTTCATAGGCATACAAAGTGGCAGGGACATTGACGCGAAAATTGTTACCATGGATTCAGTACATGATTCTGAACCCCCTTTTTTTTGTTTTTTTTTTTTTGTGTGGGAAATTATCAAATAACTTCTCCCGCTCTGGGTGGAGCGGAAGGGCGTGTCAGACTCTTACTGACTAAAACCCACCCGTGTTCCTTCGGTTGCCCTGTTGCCGGGGGCCAATATGTCCCTTTCGGCCCTTATTCGCAGCCCCGGCAGAAACACATCACGCCTGTACTGTATTCTCCGAAGGGTTAAGCAGAGGTGTAGTTACCTAAAACTCCCACATTACGCCATATGTTTAGTCTTTCAAATGAGCCTATCGGGCGGGGCGTAATCGGGGGTATCGAGTCATACATTGCGTTTTTCCTAAAAAGCAAATAAAAATGAAGATCTAGCCTTTTCTCCACCGAGGTATGGTGATGAATAATTTGTCCTTCCACCTCGCTATTCCAGTTGGCATATTATTAGTCGGTATATACGTCTTATTGGCTAAACACGATTCTCTGTCCTTGCAGCAATCATTATCGCAGGCCCATGCAAAGTCTATGAATTTCCATTGGAATTTCGGAGGTACCAGCGCTTGCGCCTGATATACGATTAGAAGAACTAGAATTACGGAAAAATTGGACATGTTGCAAACGGTTTTTTTTGTATTTTTACAATTTTTATTAACTTTTCACTTTTAAAATTTTGCCATTGTCTTTACTGACACTTCTCTGACATTGCGATGATAAGTGATAACTTGTAGGTGTGTAGGCACTTAAGGACAAAAAAGGATTAGAACTGGGGGCCTACCACAAGCACATAAAGCAGTATTATTTTAATATTACTTCAGTTTAGGAAATAGATGAAGCGAAATAGATGAAGCTCTACAGGACGTATAGCTCCATCTCTTTCTCTCACTGAAGTCCCCCAGATTACCTTTTCCACCAGAGATGTGCGAGGATGCGTAGCGAGGGATGTGTTTGTTAAGAACCAATAGAATCGCTTCATTTACCTAGCCTCGCTCGGCGCAGCTCCTGTGGAAAACGGCTTAGCGGAGCGAAGTTTTTGTACGTACAAAACAAGTGACGGATGGGTGCGAGGGATGTGTGTGAGAGATGTGTGCGAGGGATCTGTGTGAGAGATGTGTGCGAGTGATGTCTGCTATGGATAGACGCGAACGAGAAATCGCATCTGAAAATAGTCCGCTACACATCCTCGCATAGCTCATCTGCGCACCGTTTCACAGCGTCGCTACGCATCCTCGCAACGCTCAGCGGCCTAGCACATCTCTGGTGGAAACGCTCACATCGTTTCACAGCTTCGTTACGCATCCTCGCACAGTTTAGCTACCTCGCACATCTCTTGTGGAAACGCAGCCTTACAGTCTAACATATATTATGTAACATAACATTACGCCATGTTTCCCGAAGAGTAGAGTAAGGCAAGTAAGGCGTGGGCGACGTGGGCCACCGCCTACGGCCTCGCGGTCCGAGGGGTTCGCACCTCGACGGCATTACATAAAAGCCGTGAACGCGTTGAAAAAATTTTACTCGTACTAAAATGATAAGTAAATAAATTGACAAGAGCCCTCCAGGGGGGCTCCTGGGACTAAACATGTTACGCAAACGGATCCCTGAATAGAAAAATGGTTTTCACAGACCCGCAATATTTTTGAACGGCCTATCCTATAACTTGACCTATAGGTACCTAACAATTTGACAACTGTTCCACTTTTTTTTTTCCTCTTCTTGCGCCACCAGAGGGCCTCGCGAAATACAAATACAATACAATACAAAATAGTTTATTGTGCCAAAGAGAAAATTACATTACATTTTAACGTATTTGGAGCCTCCTTTTAGGCAAACAATGCCTGTATTAGAAGGCTCCGCTCTTTCACAACATTGTAACACATTTATGGGTAACTATATAATGTAAGTACCTCGCCCACATCAAATGGTCTTGCCCCGCCACTGCCGAAGAGTAAAGGCTCGTGCAGACCAGTGCGACACGCGACGCGACACAAAGGAACCGCTCGTCACGCGATGAGCAGTGTCTTTGTGTCGCGTCGCATGTCGCGCTGGTCTTCACAAGCCTTTAGGCAGAGGGGTACGTACCCATAGTAGGTACACCCACATTTCGACAGTTATGTTTAAATCCCATGGTGACGAGCTTATTGCCATCAACCGGGCACAAATCCAGACTCCGGGCTAGTACTGAGAAATTCCTAATGGAAAAACCCAAAATCACTTTGCGTGACCTGGGAGTCGAACCCAGGACCTCATGCTCAGCAGTAGCGCTTGCGACCACTAGACCAACGAGGCAGTATTTATTAAAAGATTTATGTCTACAGTAAGGTGGGCTGCTGCAGTTATGTCGGATGGGAGTACTCCAATGCGCTTATGTGCGAGGATTGCGACTATGGTCCCTTAAGGCAAACGCTGCCTCATTTTCTGCGCTATGGAAGAACTCAAGGAGCTGCCAGAGGCCACTGTTAAATCTGTCAATGTGCCTGAGTTGGCCGAAGCTAATTTGCTTTACTTTGTTTTGAAACCGACTCACGCGAAACACGACGAAGAAGATTTGCGCTGCCAGAAGATTTGGGCCAGTTTGGCGCGTTCGTCCTCCTTTACTAAGATAACTATCTGCTCATGAGCTAAAATGCAAAATTTCGTTTTTCTGGCTTAACTATAACTACAGATTTAGCTAAATCTGTGACTATAACACTACAACATATTTTATTTTTAGTGATTATATAAAAGCATAAGGCTGCCTATCCATTGAAGCGAAGTGAGGCAACGGACTGGAGCGAGGAAGCGGAGCAGAGCGGACTTGCGGACAGTGTCTGTCCATTGATGCGGAGCGAGGCAGTGGAGCGGAGTTACGGACTGTGCGGAGTGAGGCAGCGGAGCGGAGTTGCGGACTATACGGAGCTAGGCCAAATTCACGCGACGACTAATTTGTGTAATTTTCCGCATCCCCTCTCCACTTCCCGGTTTTGTATGATTTTTATACTAGTTCGCAAATTCCTGTCCCCTGAAGCGGAGCGGAGATTTTATGCAATTCCATTGGTTAAAATTGGCACAGCTCCGCTCCGCTCCTCTCCTCTCCGCTCCAGTGGACAGGCAGCCTAGTGAAAGTTTTGAGAAATAATTATTTTATTTAGCACATCAGTATGACGGAATAACTAAACGTGTTAAACGTCAAATGTCTATGCGTCAAACTCAGTCATTTCCATTTCGTGCTCAAAATAAGTTTATCTCTGACATCAAGTTTCTGTTCGTCTCTGTTTTACTCAATTAAATTTTTCCATACTGTCTCCGTCACGCTTGAACTATGCGCATTAACTAATTTAATTTAGATCCGTGGAAAATAACGCAACTCAGCCAGATGTCACGTAAATAAAATGTTGTTCAATAATCAAATAAAATAAATGAAAGAATCAATTGAATGACGTCCTGAGACCTTGGTGTGTTGTTATCGGGAAGTGCATCAGTGTATTAGCCGAAAAAATGTCAACGGAAAACGAAGAAACTGTTATTAGCAATGGTGCAGTGAACGCAGAACCGAGTAAAGAAAAACGGATCGGCTGCGCTCATTATAAACGTCGCGCAAAGTTCGTGGTAAGATGTAGATCACAGATGTTAATTAACTCATCACCAGTTAAGCAGCCTTATAAAGGCGGATAACAATTAAAATTCTATTGTGTCTCGTTAATGACAGTTGAAGGGTTAATAGATATTAGTTGATTTATTGGTCAGTGGGTCGTCTTAGGATTTGGTTTTTATGCAATAGCCGGGAACCAAACAGTCGCGGTCTATATATAAACACAACATCGTAGAAGTCTTGCGATAGTGACATGCGGATTTCAGAAACAAAGATAAAGTCAACGAACTGGAAGATGCGCATCATGCGTTATTATTGCGGCGAAATAAACGAAGCAATCCTTAAATTTTTCCCAAAATGTTCACACAAGATATGGCATTGTACCTATAGGCAAGATAGATACCAGTTATTGGAAGTAATTGGCATTTGGCCTCTTTTAGTAGGTACTATTTAGAGTTCAGCTTCTAAGATTTGTTATTGCAGTTTGGTACTTACATGATTTTATATTTAGAACATTGAATGTAACACGATGGAGAGTCCTTTGTTCTCTAAAGCAAATAAGTCGAAGGAAATAAATAAAATTTAATATGAGTCACTATTGTTTTGGATATTTCTTTTCCATGGTTACTTAGGACAGATTTTCTTCCACTTGAAGAAGCATCAATCTCCAAAATTATTGCAGGTCTGCCCTATTTAATTACAATAAAGCCATTAGATCATTTAATTTTATCAACATGTTTTATAAAACCCAAACCCAATGTACAGTGAAAGTCTTCAAAACCCCTTTTATCAACATATCAAGACATGAGAAACATTTTCAACTTCATCTTATTAGATCATTATCAGAATGCTTTATAAAATAATAGGTACCTGCATAGATAGTGAAAGTCACCACATCTCATCATCACAAAATTATTAATCTACATTTAACAAAGCAAGAAAACATTTATCAGTACATCGTAATAATAATAATTTATTGGTGTGTCATTTCATTCTAAACTTCTAAAGGGCCTCTGTGAGTTGCCTCGGCCCCTAATGCTCCTTACAAAGGTCCGGGACCCCAGGGAAGAAATGTCAAAGACGAAATAATAAGCATAACAATAATTTCTACATTTATACAGGGTGGCAGGGACATCGACGCGAAAACTGAAACCATGGTTTTAGTACATGATTCTGAACACCCCTGCGTTGAAATTTTTTGTTGGTTATTTTTAAAAAAATCTGCTGTTCCATACATTTTGACCGCGTAGCACTTTTCTATGAAACAGCAGTTTTTTTTTTTAATAACTGACGAAAAATTTCTGTACAGGGGTTCAGAATCATGTACTGAACCCATAGTTTCAGTTTTCGCGTCGATGTCCCTGACACCTTGTATATTTATGATCTGTAATATTTATCGTATTCATAATAAATAGTATTCTATCTATATATCTACATAATTGACCTTTTATGCATATATTATTATTTTCAGACACCATGCTGCAACAAAGTTTATGTCTGCCGATACTGCCATGATGAAAACGAACAGCACTATTTCAACCGGAAGTCAGTCACGGAGCTCATATGTACGGAATGTGACAAAAGACAGAAAGTGCAGGAAGAGTGCGAGAACTGTGGAGTTCGGTTTGGAAAGGTGAGTTTTAAAATGTCAATTTAGTTTCTTGTTATTGTTGGTTAGTCTGTTGCTACGAAAACAAGATGAAGAAGTTTGTGAGAGCCACCACAATTTCGTAACAACATGCACTCTGGCTATGGGATTCTATGCTGCATGATGTTACAAAATTATTTTGTGACTAATTGGCCAAGGAGATTATTTAGTGATAAGTAATTTGGTTGATAAATAGGCAATTTAGTCTTAATCTCTTATTCATAGGTCTTATTGCATCATCAGTTCATCATCAATTTACTTTAATTTATATCATTTATACTCCACAATTCAAACTCTGCAATAGCCTTGAAAATTTATCAAATATTTGATTAAGATTACATATTTTGTACATAATTTAAATATTACTCATGAGTTCATGACACGTAACTAAGAATATTTACTTAGTTTTGCCAGTCTCAAAACTTGTAAAAGCAGCAATGCTGTAAATTGTAAAATTGTATCTTTTATAATCACTTTTCTTATTGCCATATCATGATGGTTATTGATGACATATATACGCACCTACTGTGCAAAAACGTCACTTATGCAATTTTTGTCAAAATTGATCTGAGTATGAGAAAAAGTAGCTAATGTACCCCTTTACCTGGTGAGTAATAATATGAAGTTCAAAGTTGTAGTTTAAATATTACCAGTTCATTTCTTTAGTCAAGAAGAACTATATATTATAATAAGATGTCGAATTTTTTAACGCTTCTCCTGAAAAATTACATCATTTGCATAAGTGACGTTTTTGCACCGTAGGTGCGATATGATGATAATTTATTTATGCTTAATAGGGATGAGCCTGGATTAAAAAAAAGGAATTCTATTAAGTCCATCAGTCACATAATAAAAAAATATTAGACACGTGTTTTTTGCTTTATCATAATAATAAAAAATTACTTAGATAAAACGCATTAAAGTTGGGGGAGTGGGGGTCGCTACGTCACAAGTAAGTATAAAATCTACATACACGTGACGTCATGGCACATTTTAACTCAATGTATCGCCGTAATCTTTTGATAAGGTACAAAAGAAAAAATACGTGTCCACTTTTTTTGTCATCATCCCTTTTGGCTTAAAAAAACCCAAGATTATTGATAAAGAAACATTTATGCATTGAAGCAAGTCTAGCTTGTTATCAGTAATTTCTATTTTACATACACATGCATACATAAACTCACGCGGTTTTTCCATGGGGGTATGCAGAAACTACAGAATGCCACCTGCTGCTATTTCTATTTTGTCTACAGGTAAAAACTTGAGACTCATTGAGGTAAACTTTAAAATATAAAACTGAAATATAAACTCAAATTTCCTGTTACATTAGACATAAAATATGATTTCTGCATTCATTAAAAAAAAATGTAGGTTAAGATTGAAAGAATATCTGACAAAATCTCTCTTATTGTAATATCTTTGATGATAACATTCTAGCTATGGCAGCGTTTCAAACCAATAATTTGATTCTTCTTCCGCCACAACAATTACGCTGTCTATGCATTCATTCTGAATTGTTGTGGTGTTGAAGAGTAGTTAAGTAGTTTTTAATAATGTTATAAGGACACTACAAGAAGCTGCTGTCACAACAACCGGACCCCAAATTACTATAATATCTTAGTGCTCATATACAGGAGCGTCGACATTCGTCGGCGGCAGCCGTAGATGCGTCGATGTCTGCAGTTGCCTCTGCCTTTCGCAATGTGCCGCTCGTGTATGAGCACGTACTGAAATACACGAACGGCACGTTGTCGACGGCAGACGCCGGCGCGTCGACGTCTACAGTTGCCGCTATCCACGGCAGCCGTCGACGCGTCTGCGGGAGCCGTCGACGCGTCTACGGCTGACGACGACTAGTGTCGATAAGGCTGTAGTTGCCTCTGCCGTTGGCCGCGTGCCGCTAGTGTATATGAGCACTTGGCGTCAAACAGATGAGAAGAACTTTGCTGTCGACAGAGCCAACTTCAGCTGTCGACAGAGGCAACTTCAGCTGTCGAGAGAGGCAACTGCCACTGTCGACAAAAGCAACTGATGCAATATCCGACACACCGACTGCTGTCCACCATGTCGACAACATTATAGCGTGCCGCAAGTCGACTGACAAGGCAGCGCGCGCGCTGCGCTCATACTGTAGCTGTCGCCATTGGTCGGGGTTTGCTGTCCATGTGTCGACGGCAAACATGGACCAATGACGGCAGCTGCAGTTGCCTCTGTCGACAGCTGAAGTTGACTCCGTCGACAGCAAAGTGCTGCTCGTCTGTACTCTGCCTTATTGAGTAACTATGCAGCAGTAGTTTAGGGTTTATTTTATTTTAAGAACTGCCAATTTTTTAAACTTATTTTTTCCATTTTGTAATTAATCGTCCTATGTCTCAATTTCCGCAGTACTCATGCCTGATCTGCAACTTGTTCGACGATGATGACAAACGGCAGTACCATTGTGACGGCTGTGGCATCTGCCGCGTTGGAGGAAGGGACCGATTCTTCCACTGCGAGCGCTGCAACATGTGCCTGCCCGTGCAACTGCAGCAAGTCGGCCACAGGGTGAGACTAGCAGTACATTGTTGAGACAGGTGGCAGTACATCCTAACTAATATTAAAAATGCGAAAGTGAGTTTGTTTGTTACGCTTTCACGCTAAAACGGCTGAACGGATTTGGATGAAATTTGGCACATGGGTAGACCATGACCTGGATTAGGACATAAGATACTTTTTATCCTGATTTCCCACGGGATTATGCGGGTGAAACCGCAAGCTGCAGCTATTTGCTTATGTAGGCAACCGAAAATAATTATTCAGGAGAGTGAGTTTCTGCTTCCACTGCAAGAAGTACCATTGCACTCATATCTGTAAGTACCATTGCAGCCAGATGGTATAAGTTTTTAAACATAGCAGCAGTTTATTTTATATTCAAAAGTCCCATTTGGGTATTAGGCTAGTTGGACAGCAGTGGTGGCCTAGCGGTAACGGCAATGACCTCGAACCCAGACAGGCGCTTTACTTTGTGTAAATTATTTCATCACCACTGCTCTCAAAACGGTGAAGGAAACATCGTGAGGAAACCGGTATGTCTTAGAACCGAAAATTCGAAGATATGTGACATCTACCGATCCACACTGGGCCCACGTGGTAGCTTACAGCCCACTCCCTCTCACCAATAGGACGCCTGTGTCCCAGCAGTGAAAACATTATAGGTTGATTAAGCTATAAGGAGCAGTGATAGCCTAGTGGTGCGACCGTCAGACTGCCAAGTCATAGGTCTCGAGTTCGAACCCAAGGCACGCACCTCTGACTTTTCGGATTAATGTGCGTATTGTATAATTATCACTTGCTTCAAAAACGGTGAAGGGAAACATTGTAAGGAAACGGCATGCCTGAGAGATATTTCTCGACGGTATGTAAAGCCAAGTCAGAGGCCCATGGGCGACTCTAAAACTCTGACACCAGGTTAGTCACTAACCACACGAAAAGAAGAAGCTATTATGCTACTTGAAACAGGACATGAGCAGCAATTTATGTTACATTCAAAAGTCCTATCCTAATAGGACTTTTGGCTATTTGGCTACTTGGAACTGGCGGCATGGAGAGTGCAATCGATTGTCGCAACCCAGCGCTGGGCACGCCCCAATTGCGGCGATAAGACCCCTCTTTGAGGAGTGGCTAGAGAGGCGCCACGGCGTCCTCACCTTCCGCCTGACGCAGGTCCTCACCGGACACAGCTGTTTCGGGAGGTTCCTGTTCAGGATAAGGCGGGAGGAAACGTCCGGGTGTCACCACTGTGTGGATCGCCCGGAGGACACGGTGGAGCATACGGTGGAGGTCTGCCCGGCTTGGGCAAAGCATCGCCGTGTCCTCGTGGAGGCAATCGGCGGCGGTGATCTCTCGCGTCCGGCCCTGATTCGGGCCATGGTACGGAGCGAGAGGAAATGGGGGGCCGTCACCTCCTTCTGTGAAGCAGTAATGCTCACGAAGGAGGAGGCGGAACGCGTGAGGGAGAGGCAAATTTCGCGCCCTCACGCCCTAACCGCCGCAGGAGGAGACGCCCTGGGCGTCGGGAATCGCGAGCCGATTTCGGAATCCGGCCACCGTAGGCGCGGGCTTGCGGACGGTGAGCAATGGGTAGCTCGCCGCCCGATAAGGACCAGGTCCGGGTCGACGGTGCGTTGTTTTCCACGCGCGCCTTAAAGAGATGTCAGCAGAATTGACGGGGTCCGCTAGGGCCGATGCCTGCCGGGGTTGCGAATAAGGCCGAAAGGGAAATCGTGGCCCCCGGCAACATGGCAACTGAAAGAACACGGGTGGGTTTTAGTCACTAAGAGTCTGACACGCCCTCCCGCTCCACCCAGAGCGGGAGAAGTTACTTGATAATTTCCCACCCAAAAAAAAATGAATGATTTACAAGTTCCGCCACAATCATCGCTGTCTTACCTTTGTTCATGCAGATTGACTCCTAATGCCTTCCAAGAATACTATGCCTCTCTTATTTTAATACTCAAAGTAGCACAAAAGTCTACCATAAAAAAAATGGATTGTCTGTAAAGTCGGTTTACGGACGATAATTTTACGTGATAACGTCACAAGCCGAACGCTTAGGCCGATCGTGCCTCTCTATCGCTTGTTCCGCGCTCTCGCTTGCACGCTCGGCTCAGGCGGGACGTGACACTTTTTCGTGCGTGCACCCGGCGTTCATCGATTTATAAGACGTTATCATGTCAAAAAAATAACATGTAAAATTTTCCATCCACAGTGCGTAGAAAATGTATCCCGCTCGAACTGTCCCGTTTGTCTCGAAGACATCCACACGTCACGCATCCCATGCCACATCCCGGACTGCGGACACCTGCTGCACCGGCCCTGCTTCGAGCAGCTGCTGCACTCCGGGCACTACGCCTGTCCCACGTGCCAGACTAGCATGATCGATATGGCTAACGTGAGTAAAATTTCCAAGGGCTTTTATCGAGTCGTAAATATCATCATTATACATAGTTTCTTGCTCTTGTTTCATGTATATTGAAGTGAAAACTTCTTTAGGTGCGTTGGGCATTTTTGAGATGGGACTAAACCATTGATTTCGTGACACCATGACGACACCCAATTTTTGTAAACGCGATTGTGTTCTTTATTTATATTATTTTACGGGTCAATGTTCTATAGTATTTTTACTTTAAAGGTTTTGTAAACGCGATTGTGCTCTTTATTTATATTAGGTTACGGATCAATGTTCTATGCAAGTATTTTTACTTTAAAGGTTTTGTAAACGCGATTGTGCTCTTTATTTAGATAAGGTTACGGACCAATGTTCTATACAAGTATTTTTCTTCCACTAAGGCGATCTTGTTCAAGTTTTCACTTCTGTCGTCACTCCCGGAGTGCCACCACTTTTTTTTTCTGGACAAAAATATTCTGTATAATTTTTTTTTTTTTTTTATATTTCACTAAAGTTTTACATAAATAATCGTGAGTTTATCGGATTATTTTGTACGACAAACGAAAAAAGAAAAAAAGAACATTAATTCATATATGCCAGTTGATTCTTTGACATGGTCTCATTAATACCCTAGAGTTGTGTTATATCGAAAGGAACACCTTGTATAAACTTTAGTAAGGAACACCTTGTCGTTTTTCTTTACAGTTATGGAGCTATTTAGACTCCGAAGTAGCGGCGACACCGATGCCGCCGGAATACGCAGATTACAAGGCAACTATACTGTGCAAGGACTGTCATAAGGTAAATTATTTATAGTACACATCGCCGTCCCCGGAGAATAAAATGATTACTACAAAAACGCAACTTTTCAGGAAAGATAAAAACATGTTTTCGTTGATTGCTCCAAAAATAATTTAATGGACGTAGAGAGATACTCAATACTCAATACTTTATTGCATTCCACAATGTATGTGCTTAGGTGGTAAAAATTAGAAAAAAAAACAATCGTGGACCCTGTTGGGCACAGCAAAAGAAATATAGTAGAGATGAGGACTTATTGTTTATCTTATAATCTAATTTATTCTAAAAAAAAAAACATTTATTGTGTATTTAATTTGAGTTTTAGAGATTTATCATTTAAATATTCTTGTACACTGTAGTAACATTTACTTAATAATAGATTTTTTTAATTTATTCGTGAATAGATGGAGTTTTTTTTCTTTTCTGATTGATTCAGGTAATTTGTTATATATTTTTATTGACATAACTAGAGAACTTGTTGAATGTATTTTTAGGCGGGATTTTGGTAAGTTTAGTCGTGTTTTGTATCGGAGTGTGTATCTTGTTTGTATGTCTTCTCGTTTAGTGTAAAAGTGTGGGTGTTTATGAGCGAATTTACATATTTCAAGTATATATATACAAGGCAGAGTTAAAATGTTCAGGTTTATAAAATGGGGTTTGCAGCTATCTATTTGTTGTATATTAACTAGGATACGGACGAATTTCTTTTGAATTGTAAACAGTGTAGGTGCATCTGTACTATTTCCCCACATTATTATGCCGTAACTAAGCCCTGCATAAGCATAGGCGTAGTATGTTACCAGGGCTGTCTGTAAATTTGTGGTTTTTTTAACTTCTCGAAAAGCATATAATATGAATTTCGAAAGTTTCGATTTAATTTTTGTACGTGTGATTTCCAATTTATATTCTTGTCTATGGTTATGCCTAGTAATGTGAATTCATTGACTGTTTCTATTTTGTGATTATTATAAGTAAAAGCTACATTGAGAGGATTTTTTTGGTGGGGATGGAAAGTTATGAGTTTAGTCTTTGTAAAGTTAATTTCGAGGTTGTGTTCGTTCATCCAAGTTATTATTTTGCTAAGTATGTCGTTCAGGGTACTGTTTAAGTTCAGGTTATCATGACACGAGGTGAGAATGGAGATGTCGTCCGCAAACAAAACGCATGGTCCGGATTCTGCTATGAATTTTGGGAGGTCATTTATGTAGACGAGAAATAGAAGACATCCAATAACGCTTCCCTGTGGTATGGATGCGTTTATCGCCTTCCTGTCAGAGCGGAACTTTTGAAGTTTGTTCATTTTGTCATTGAAGTATTCTATTTCTACTAACTGTGCTCTATTTTTAGGGTTCCGTACCTCAAAAGGAAAAAACGGAACCCTTATAGGATCACTCGTGTGTCTGTCTGTCTGTCTGTCCGTCTGTCCGGACCGATTAAGTTGAAATTTGGTACACATGTGTATTTCTGTGACCCAAACACGAATGTGTAACGTAAATAATTTAATTTTGAATATAGGTGTCACTTTTGGGGCGCAAACAAGAAAAAAAAAAAAAAAGTTTTGCTAACAGTACAGTGTGACATATCAAATGAAAGAGCTTGTTGCGAGGATCTTAAATATATTTTTTTATATAATTTTAAAATAAATACTTTTAAAGATATTTGATAAATTCAATGAAAATTGACCATTCCCCCCCCTTATCTCCGAAAATACTGGACCAAAAATTTTGAAAAAATTACATAGTATGGCTCTTTACTCATAGATTACAGGAAAACCTATAAGAAGTCTATGGTTTTAAAATAACATGGTAAATCTCTCAATATTGTGCGTAAAAACTTACATTTCGTCGCTCGGCATCTAAAAGGCCCATCTCTCTAGCTACTATAATATCAAAAAAAATATCAAAAGTGTTTGACCGTCTGCTTAATACACAAATAAATAAAACTGTAAATGTTCATGACAACCAATTCGGGTTTCGGCGTGGTTTGTCAACAGAAAGTGCAGTGTTGTGCCTTAAGCATACTATCACATACTTACTATAACACAGCGTGGGACGCCGATTTATGCTAGGTTCATCGATTTATTCAAGGTTTCTGATCAGGTTGCTTATGACGTATTGTGGAGAAAGATGGAGAAGGATAGGTTGCCAACGGAGCTTATAAACATCTTTAAATAGTGGTATGGTAACCAGATCAATAGTGTACGATGGGCTGGAACTTTTTCCAAGCCATACAGGTTGGAATGCGGGGTGAGGCAGGATTGGCGAGCTCAGCAGCACCAGAGTGGGTTGCTATATAGATGGTATTTGTGTAAATAATATTAGCTATGCAGATGATATGGTGCTTCTGAGCGCGTCAATCTGTGGTCTCAGAAAGTAATTGGTCGCCAAATGTGAGCAGTATGCCAAAACACATGGTTTGATGTATAACTCCAATAGGTCGGTGCTGCCCCGTTTTTGTAGCGCATCGGGAATATTCGCGGACGCACATATTAATTGCTTTTACGCAACGATGCGAATGAGGTGTGCATCCCTGGTACGCAGAGTATTTTATTTTTATTTATTAATAAAGGTACACCAACAGCTTCTGTATATAATATATCATAAATACTATAAGCTAACAATAGCCTCGGACTTATACAGTCGCCAATTACAGGATAACCAGCAATCACAGAAATAGGTCACATAACACTTAATAAAACAAAGGCTCAAGAATTAAGAATTACGAAATTATAGCAAAATACTTCTTCAACTTTAGAAAAATAACATAAGGAAAAATAAAATTACAAGACGAACAATAATTTGCCCACTTACTTAAGACTAAAACATAAACAATATAAATTGAAACAAATATGAGATCATTAAGGAAAGTATAGTCTCTAAAATAAAATAAATTACAAAAAGGGTGAAGAGTTACCAAAATATACTAACATGACAAATTATCAGATTGCGTTTTACGGGACTTCAGTATTTTGGCTCTAAAGACTTTTATGGAATCATGGTATAAGTCGACATCTGGTACTAATTTTATTAAAGAATTCATCTCTCTACGGGCGAGAGTACGGGCCAGCTCCAACAATATCGTTAGCAGTCTGGATTGCATGTACATCAATCACTGCAGTGCCGTCTCCCATGGGGTGAAATAAATTTAAACTAGATTACGTGGGGCACTCAGAAAGTTTTGTGATACTAGAAAAAAATATACTACAGGTTATAATTTTTATTATTATATCTTTTGAAAGAACTCTCCATTGGCATACACAGTTTTATACGTCTAAACAAATTTTCATAACACATTTTCCAGTCCGCATTAGACACCTTTCCAATCTCCTTCTCAAATGCACCCAGTGCATCTTCAGGTGATGAAAACTGTTTTCCTTTGAGTTGATTTTTTATTTTGGGGAACAAGAAAAAGTCGCACGGAGCCAAATCGGGACTGTAAGGAGGATGACCTATAAATTTGACCGGTGTGCTGTCCAGAAAGTCCCTTGTTTTGAGCGCCGAGTGAGCCAGCGCGTTGTCGTGGTGAAGCAGTAGCCCACGGAGGCCAGTGTTCGGTCGCTTGCTGCTTGCAGTAGTAAAAACTTCTGGCAAACATTTGGTAACATACCATTCAGCATTGATGCTTCTTTGATCTCGTCAGGGTATTGACACCAGATAACCTGGTAGAAAAAAAAAACTTGCTATCAACATTTTGCCTGCACTTCTGGCTCGCTTCACTTTGGTAGGCGTTGGTTCAGTTTGAAACAGCCACACGGTCGACTGATGCTTAATTTCTGGATCATATTGATAAATCCAAGATTCATCACCCGTAATGATGTCTTAAACGCGCCGAGACGAGCCTGCTACCAATTTTGCTATCATGTCTCGGCACCATTCTACCCAAACCTCCTTCTGACCCTGCGTTAGATTTTACGGTACCAGCGTGAAACTATCTTCCATAACCGAAGATGCGTGTAGAATTTCATGCACACTTCCCGATCCAATCGGCAGTATACACCGTGAAATTTGAATCACAGTTTTGCTAGAACAAACTTTATTCAGACCATGGTCTACTACCATTCTACAGAATCCAATAAAAAAAAAACATAAATTGGTTTTTGAAAAAACGTATACGTGGTGTCTGTGTTGTAGGGAGTAACGATAATCTTGACATTTTAAACTTTGCTTTTTTTGTGTTATTTCAAAAACCAATTATGGTTTTTTTTTATTGGATGCTGTAGAATGGTAGTAGACCATGGTCTGAACAACGTTTGTTCTAGCAAAACTGTGATTCAAATTTCACGGTGTATGCTGAACCTCTTCATATGTAATTCGCCTATTCTCTTGAATTAAATTTTTCACAGCCAGCACTTTTTCAACAACCGTCATAGGGCGGCCACTTCTTTCTTTGTCTGTCAAAATTACTAGACCACCCATAAATTCGTTGAACCAGCGAAAAACAGTCTCTTTAGAAGGGCTTTTTTCTATGAACACCATTCGAAGTCTTTCAAACGATTCTTCTGGTTTTAGTCGACATTTGAAATCGTACAAAATCATCGCGCGAAAATGTTCTCGTTATAAATCCAGTTTTCAGTAAGACAGAGTATTTTGATTTTGCTCGTAAAAAAATGTGGCGGGAATTTCGAATTTGGAATGTTATGTTTTTTTGTAATAAATAGTCATCGTTTTAATTGACATCAAAACCAGCCAGTATTCTATAGACAAAAACTGTTAGTCGCAAAACTTTATAAGTGACCTCGTAAAATAAGTTAACATAGTTCATAAGTTTACTAACGCAATGAGTCCTTGTTACTTGAATAAAGAAAAATATCTGGATGATAATTTTTTTTTAACGACGTTTTCTAAAAATGAAACCTAGCTAGATCGATTTATCGCTCCTGAAACCCCCTGCATACTAAATTTAATAAAAATTCTTGGAGCCGTGTCCGAGATTCAGATTATATATACATAGGTATATAATAATTGCTCGTTTAAAGGTATTATTATTATATTAATACCGCGAATGTGAATTTTTTTACGAAAATCTGATTTTTGTTTTATTTCATTCTACACGTTCAAATAAGTGACCCTGCAATTTAAAAAAAATGTCACAGTCGCGGTATTGGATGCCGAGCGATGATTTGCAGTTGGAATGTATGGGAGAACATGTTTTTCAACTACAATGTTAAGTTTGTTCTTGGGATAAATAAATTCATCTCAACTACGGAACCCTTCATTGTGCGTAGTCCGACACGCACTTGGCCGGTTTTTTAGATATGATTTAAACCATTCAGATGATAGTCAGCTTTAAAAAAAAGTATTTTTGTCATTGTTATTTTTTGAACGATCACGAGAACATAATTCCATACAAATTTCGGGGGGGGTTTACTCCACTGTTACACATTGTACATCCAAAGTAAAACATGAAATCGTTTTGTCTTATTATTAATTTTGTCTCTACAGAAGCAGAATAGTAAAAAAAAAGCAATTAAAAAGTTATGAGCCAACAAAGATTCGTTTTTCCTGCTAATTTTAACGCAACTTTGGGAGTAAATAAGTAATAAAAGAAGTATAAAATCTCCAAAACAAAGCTCGTTCCGACAAAGCTCAATTGTCGAAGATTATAATAAACTTTATTCGTAATTGATTTATGCAGTAGTTTTTTCATAAAACTCCATCTTCCAAAGGACTTTTCGTAATTTTTTACGCGCTCGTTTTACTAAAATCGTTCTGAACGGTGTTTGTGTGTGTGCGAACTAGAGTTTGTGCATGTAGACTAGCGTCTAACTGCTCATCACTGATACTATCTCTGTCGGACACGATGCCAGGTGAGATAGCGAGCTTTTTGACCAAGCCCACCAATGAGTTCGAGCCCGCGACTAGTTCAACCTTAAGGCCTGTGTTAAAATTTGGATTTAGCGTGGTCAGACTCTAGTAACGCTTACCTACAAAGAAACTGGACGGTAAACAGATGTTATGCACAGGATTTTGTTTTCAGAGTGGTTAGATATGCGTGACCGTACATAATAGTTATTTACTTAAGCATAATAAACGATTTTCTATTTCTACTTTATTACAGCTGTCGACCGTGAAGTTTCACGTGGTAGGACTCAAGTGCCAGCACTGCGGCGCCTACAACACGTGCCAGACCAATGGATTTCATAAGTAAGTACAGTATAACTGTTTTCTTATGTCCCTCGGCAAACTTCGTGTTTCGTCAGTCGTCGGATTTCTATCAGTTGCCCGTTGCACTTTGTGCAAACCGGACGCTCTCAATCGACTTGGAAGTATATAGAGTTGTTAATACTCTTTTAACTTAATATAATTTATTTTAAAAATGAGAGGTAAGCTGCTAAAGTCGCAGGCACGAAAATAGTTTTACAGCTCTATATAGGTCACACGGTAATCAAAACAAAACAACAATAAAGTACTTAGTTCTGAATTTAAATTATTATACACGATAAATCGAATAATTGATGGACAAGGAAATTGGCATTCGTTTGTATTCGGAAATGCGATGATTCCCGAGGGACATTAAGAAATCAGACTGCACATACACTTAACTATAATAATGTGTTTTTAGAAAATTGCTTCATCGTGGGGGAAACCTGAACTTATAATATTTTGAAATAGCCAAACCACACTGCGTAAGCGTGGCGATTAATGCTCATTGTTTTTTTTTGTAACAAAAGAGGCACGGCATGCGAGAATTGCCAGATTACATAGAAATGTAATCTGTAATTTTACCCAGAGGAAGATTAGCTGTCTCAGCCACCCGTAGTAATATGTTTGCTGATTTTGCAGCGTACAAATTATAATCCTTTACTGTCCAGGCCGCTCGTTTGTGGAATGCATTACCAGTTCAAATAAAACGCGCGCAATCGTTACCTGTATTTAGATTTAAGTATTTTTTACATCTTTCTGTAAGTTTGAGGACTCCATAACTTTTTTCTAGCTAACATCTGAATAAAGCAATAATTTTATAATAACCTACCAACATTAAAGATTAAAAAAAAAAAAAAAAAAAATTGCCTGTTTTACCCATTTCAAAAAAATTTGCATATTTTGTAGTGTTTGATTTATTTTTTGTGGTGTACAATAAAGTATAAATATATATACGAACATTGCTGTCGATTTAACCAATTTTTTTTTATATCTTCGGTTATAAGTTTTACTATTTAATTAGCCGTCATTGCTCTATTATTTACCGAGCTGAGATTTTGCCAGCCGCAGGCGCAAGTTGGCCGCCCTAGGCCCGGGCCTGGTCGGCCTTATGGAAAGTCCGTCTCTGCCTTTACTCCTCCGTAGGATCGGTCAGGGCGAGCGTTTGTGCTGAAAACATCAGCTCAGGACATAATGTGGGAGCGGTTTTTTTTTTACCTGTACTTAATACTTTCATCAGCGTATGACCCATTCTTATTTCTGTAATATAACATTTCCAGGGACTCAAACAGTCCACAAGCAGGCGACTCATCCACCGCTACATCAACCTCAACAAGTCGCAGCGGATCCTCCTCCGCCACATTCCCGGAGACGCGTGAAGAATCGCAGAACGATGAGTTACCGCGAGCCAATCCACTGGACGAACCGCCACAGGCTTGACACATCGTGTAGGCACGCGCTTGCTACACGATTACGACTAATCGTGGGCACGATCAGTCGTACGACATATCGGGAGTCGGGAGTATAAAGTCGTGAATTTCGGTTGAAGGAACGTAGGCTTGATGAAGGGTGATGTTATGTTTATTTTTAATCTACAAGAATAAGAAATCGTCCAACCTGACCATTTTTATTTCTCGTAATATAAGTCAGTCGGTCGATGCCAACTTAATGTAATCTTGTAAATTATATTTCAAATTATAACTGTGAATGAAATATAGAAGATATTTTTTAATATACATCGGACAATATTTATGTCTCTTTCACCACATTTTTGTCTTTTATTCTTGTATTTAATGAGAACAGTTTGAGATTTATTGATTGTGAGAACAGTTATTTAGCCATTCGACAAATTCGTGACTTGAAACATTATTGTAAAAGTACTCAAACACGATTAAGTGAATGTGTTTAATTATATCAGCTCTGTAGATTTCCTATATTGAAATAATCACATAATAATTAAGTCAATTGATACTTGCCATAATACAAACGAAGCAGAGGCTAAGCCCGTTCACTATAACTTGTCCCCTGCCGTCGTGTTGGCACCATTGCTTGTCAACCTTAGTTTGAATACTAATAGAGTTCAAAATGGCTACTGACGGAACAGTACTACCAATGGCGTCACGGGTCAAGTTATAATGAACGCACTGTATACATTATATTTTTAATATAATATGTTTTTAATTATATTATTACGTTTGACTATTACAATATATACGAAAGTATCCCTTCTTCCCCTTTCGACACACAATGAAAGCCAGTTTTGCTGTGGTACATACGGCAAAACTGATAAGTTAGCAGGCTACTAACGCCATCTACATTTAAAGTGAAGTGTGCCCTTGTATTATGAATTACGATCGTTATATTTTCCAAAATAGGAGAATCTAAAAATAAAAAATAAATATTATGCGCCGTTTAATAAAATTCGATGTAGCTCATTAGCTGTATAAATCTATTCTGTCCAATATATTAAGTAATAAAATCTCTTGTACATAATAGCATATGACAATGATTACACTTCCAATTTTTTCAGGTCTTCCTTACTTCATCTGAAAGGAAAAATTGCATTTTTAGGCCTTGAGCACACGTTTTTCTTGCCGTAAAAAACTACGGTTTATTAGCTGTGTGTATGCACGGTCCTCAGTATTGTATGGATCACTATGGAAGCTTGTTGACAAACACATTTTTTCTACGGCGCGGTTTATACAGCGAACCGTATAGAAACCGTGCCGTATACAAAGAACACTAGGCCTTGAGTGCGCGTCCTTTTATCAGGTATACAACGTGTAATGTTAAATGCGCAAAACCTGAAAATAGTTTGTTCAGAATAACAAGCAGAATCAATTGAACCACTTTATAATACAGGTCACATTTTTCAAAAAATCTTCATTAAAAACATTGCCGTGTCTATTTATTAATAAACAAACACAAATTGTTGTCGACCTATTTAAATTTTCTCATACGCGGGATTTAGCTCTCAATAATAGCTTTTATTTCAATGTAAATACGAATCTTACGAACTAAAACAGCACATAAAACCTTTACAATTTTTTAATGATTTTTTTCCCTGTAATAGGTCAATTGAATTAAAAATCAGTTGGGGTGTCTGAGGTTTTGCGCATTTAACGTTACACGTTGTATAAACCTTTCAGAAGCAATGCACATTTTCATATAATTATTTTCCTGCCTATAAATGTATAAATAAATAGTGTTGTCATGAGCCATTATGATCAGGAGTCTAAGCTCAACGTTGACTTTTTCAATTATCTAATGTATAAAAATTTAGAAGTTTATAGGCAAGCGCACATTACAGCCACATTGCCGCAACGCAACGTATTTCAAAATAAAAAAAAACCGGCCAAATGCGTGTCGGACTCGCGCACGAAGGGGTTCGTACCGTATTGAGCAAAAATCGCCGAAAATAACACGTTTCTTATATTGTACTAATTAATTATTTACTTATTATTTGTTGTTATAGCGGCAATTACATACAATCTGTGAATACAACTGTCTACCTATTACGGTTCATGAGATACAGCCCGCTGACAGACAGACGGATAGCCGAGGCTAAGTAATAAGGTTCTGTTTGGCACCCTTGGGGTACGGGAAAAGACCGGCCAAGTGCGAGTCGGACTCGCGCACGAAGGATTCCATACCATTATCTAAAAAAATTAAGTAAAAATACAACTGAGTATTTTATGAATATTTCAAGTGCCTACCTGTTGCCATTATTGATATCGAGCAAAAAAGGCCAAAAAAGTCACGTTTGTTGTATGGGAGCCCCCCTTAAATATTTATTTTATTTTGTTTTTAGTATTTGTTGTTATAGCGGCAATAGAAATACATAATTTGTGAAAATTTCAACTGTCTAGCTATCGCGGTTCTTGAGATACAGCCTGGTGACAGATAGACGGACGGACAAACAGCGAAGTCTTAGTAATAGGGTCCCGTTTTTACCCTTTGAGTACGGAACCCTAAAAACGGTAGTGTGCGGTTCATATAAAGAAAGATTTTTGCGTTGTGGTGCGGCGCGCGGCCCGTCCAAGTGTGCGTCAGCCTTATATGCTCATAGTTTCAAATAAGTACCTAGATCACTGGTTGACGATGATGTTACTTTGTCTGGTCTTAATTACACTGCCTATTGCATTACTGGTCAGAAGGCTACCCCATGCCTTTATTTTTTGGTTTTATTTTATTGCCAGTAAAACCGTTTTCCAATTATTTTGATTTTATTCATATTCTCCATATTATTTAGTTGTTTAGTGCATTGGGTGCAAGATACAGTAGCATCATGTGTCAATACAACTTGTCTTTAAAAAAAAAAAACAATAGATGTGGATATATATTTACCGAGCGCTGAACTCAGACTGACTCTGATGTCTGCGTTCAGCGCTCGGTGTGGCAACACGCCGTGTTCGGGTTAGCGACAAGTCAAGTCATCCTGAGGATGCCTCGTTGAGAGGTGACACGTGTCGATTTCTTTCAGGAGTTTTTTTTGTTATGGCTTTTTAGAAATAGCTATGCGGAACAGGTTACTAAATATATCCACGTCTATTGTATTTTATAATGGATTTCCGCAAGATCACGTCTGAATCAATTAACTATCTTAAACTTGTCTTTTAATAATCATATAATATTCCAAATCACAGTTTTGTATTCAATCGTGTGTTCCAATATATTATTGTGTGCGGCTTAATATAATCTGTGTACAATATACTATCTTGATATTATAGCTTTTTTTATGAAATGTCTAAATAATATTATTCTCTAATAACAATATTTTTAATATTAATATAAGATAACAGAAAAATGGGTTTTGACTAAGTACGACTAAAAGTAAGTTTAAAACGAGTAGAAAAAAAATAGTTTTAGAAAAAAGCCGGTAGTCTGAGGACTATGATGACGCTCAATAATGTTCAATTAAGTAGTGCACTATAAAATTTTACACATAGCAAAAAACTAAATCGATGAAATTATTGTACATTTTGTTATGCAGAGTGCGTAAGCGCATCGCCGCAAGAGTCGGGGTGTGTTAAAAAGTGATGAGTTACAATATCAAATCGAGTCTGTAGTACTAACGGCAAAACAGATAGGTATACAGGCATATTTTTCGAACGGGTCGACTAAACACTTTTACACTATAGTATACGCAAACTTTTGTGGCAGCCGCAGTCATAAAACGCAGAAGCGAGGTGACACGGGAGTCAGTATGACAGTTTTAAGAAATCCTATATGTAGTAGATATTCACTGTCCTACTCACACATTTCACACCGCGACTTCTACGAGTCTTGGCGTTTAGTGGTAGAAATAGTTGCCTGCATGCTTAACTATTTTGCCGTGTTTACTTTGAAGTAGGATTAAATGCTTTCCATAATATTATGCCTTGTCCAATTTCAAAACTGGAAACAGTAAATTATACAGCATTTTACAAATTTTGAGTTCTAATGTGAGGGATTTAAAGCTCCATTTTTCATTAGTGACCTGTTTTGAAAAGCAATATTGTAATAAATTTAATAGTAAATAAATAGAGTTTATATAAAACACTTCTACATATTATAGTTATTCCTGGCTTCAAATAGTTTTAGAATATTTGCTAGATGTGTCTCATTTTTTCATTGATAATGTAAAGAGATTATAATATGTAAAGTATATGCTTAGCTTGATTAATACAAATTTTAGAGAATGTATGTTAAAAATATATTGCAACATTGTGATATTGAGAACCGGGTGTATTCGTCAACGAACGGCAATGGATTTAGACAGGATTATTTTTTTTATTAAAATTTTCGAACCTTAGAAATTAAAAGTCATTATCATGAGTTATCGTTGTCGTTTCACTGCGTGATCCAATTAGATTTTTTTGTTTTTCGGTGTCTTTGGTTCTGTATTTTTGTTTAATGCCACCGACTTCCGAAATTAAAGTTGTTTTTTGCAAAACAAGTTATATTTTTCACTTTTTTGTTGTGGTTGACCAAGGTTTTGAGATGTTTTCCCTTTTACACCACACCCGTAGCTCGTATCAATAAGCCAGGCCATCACACTTATACGTGCTAGTCCATGTCTTGAAAATTACTGAACCGATTTTGAATAAACTTGCACTGTTCCCTAAGTTGAAGTAAATATAAGCCAATTTTAAAAAAAAATGGTCACGATCCGATTAGTAGTTTCGCAGAATTGCGTGGACAAACATACCTATGAAATATTGTTTATTTATTTGGAAGCCCTAATAGATTATCATATGTGAATATAATGCAGTTCCAATAATAGTACATACATACGTACCGAATTGATAACCTCCTTTTTAAGTCGGTTAAAAAGCAGATTAGCCCGAGAACACAGTGACCACATAGCTCTAAGAAAAGTCTAAGACAAAAATAGACTGTGAAGTAAGTTACGCCACAGCGCCGCGCCGTTGTTGAAGTAAAAACTTATTTACGCGCACTTTGCGCTCGTTCTTACGTTCGTTACTCTGCTCCAGTCGGTCGGTGACGCTGAATCGGGTATACTCTGCTCCAGTCGGTCGGTGACGCTGAATCGGGTATACTCGGCTCAAGTCGGTCGGTGACGCTGAATCGCGTATACTCGGCGCTGAATCGCGTATACTCGGTTCCAGTCGTAAGTTTTCACTTCTATCGTGTGCACACACCCTCTTTTTTCTGAACATAATCAAAACCTCAAGTTACTAGATCATTTCTAGTCAGCTATAACCTCTTGCCGCGCTCCCCCGCACCGCCACCTTGCCAACCATTTTTTTAACTTATTAATACTACTTCCATGCATACATCACAAACTGTTTTAAATTATTTTTTATAAATACATAAAAATTAAAAAACGAGCGAGCCTTACAGTAGTCGCATAAGATGTGTAACATCTGACATCTTGGCTGACAGTACAAACCTCTCGGAAAATGGGTTGGACCCTCTGACAAGCAACTCTAGCACCGCGCGCGCTAACTGGTCAAATCAAATAGCCTGCGCTTCCCCGGCTTCCTGTTACACACTTCCGTCCCTTTTCACGAAATCATTCCCACAGATTGCAGGAAAGATGTAACACATCAAAAACACTTATTAATTTTGGTCAACGTTAAGTAGTAGTTGTGCTGTCGTTTTTGCACACTCGAAGTGTTCACAGATTATACTAAAAAATGGAAGGAAGTGAATTAAACTACCCTTGATCTAAATCCTGGCTAAATCCATAAGTCGGTCTATAACCGGTTGAATACCAGACCTTAGCATTAAGTAGACTAATATTTTAAATATTTAAATAAATAAGCATCTAATATTTATTGTTAGGGGTGTGCAACTTGCGGCTGACTATTTATTTAAATTAAGGTGATTTATACATATATTTATTTAGTTGACCAAAACAGTTGGTATTACCAGAATTGTTTTATTGTTATAGCTTTCATTGCGTTCCATGTATCATATTACATAATAATATTATGATTGAAACGAAAAAATATTTTTAGTGTAAAATATTTTGTCTTGCATTTTTTTTTATTTGTTGAGAAGAGCCCAGAATAGAATATTTTCTGATGATATTGAATATTTAACTTTATTATGTGTTTCATAGCGAATAAAATCGCATGAGCGGGCTCGTGGAAGCCCAGTGAAGCCGTTAATGGTGTGAGTTGATGTTTGGTCAAGTTTGCTCTTTATAAAACTAACAATAAAGTTTAATATTGTATACCATCAATATCTGCTCTGAAGTTCTTTCAGTTTGCGCTTAGCCTAATGCTATAACATTGGTTATTTCAGCGCCTGTTCTTGTTACAACACATATGAATCTGGTCCATCTCAAATAGGTAGTATCGAAGAAATGCATATCGAAGCAGTTTGAAAACAAAATCCCGTGCAAAGGGCCCTTTTTTTTTAAGGTAAGCGTTACTATAGCGGCCAGGCGCTGCAAGCAGAAATAGTCCTTACAGTGTTTCTTCGATGGTACAGGGTATTTTTCTGCGATTATGGGATTCATAGTAAAACGCGCGTAAACTGCTTTGATTGGCTGTTGATAAACCACTCAACCAATTACAGCAGTTTACGCGCGCTTCACAATTTGTCTCATAAATTTTAACTTTCGTTCGAGAAATTTCTTAATAAAGGAAAATAATGTATATTCTTCGTTAATTTTAAGCCACTATTTGGAGTCGAAGTACCTTTATAGAAAGGTGTCCTAAATGTGAAAAAATAAGTTGATATAACACATAAAATGTAATGAATGTTAGATTGTTGTTCTACTTTTTATTGTTTTGCATTGTATGATTGTTCATAAGAATGCAGCTAATAAAATGCGATATTTATAATACATATTATTGTTTCTTTTATAAATTACACTCCTATAAAAATCAATTTACGTAGCCTTTTCCCAACTATGTTAGGGTCGGCTTCCAGTCTAACCAGATGCAGCTGAATACCAGTATTTTACATGGAGCGACTGCCTATCTGACCTCCACAACCCAGTAACTAGGTAATGCGATACCGCTTGGTAAGACTGGTTGTCAGACTTTCGAGCTTCTGACGACCCGTAACGACTGTCAAAGATCCACGAATGACAGCCGGGACCAACGGCTTAACGTGCTTTCCGAGGCACGGAGGAGTCTCGGTATGTAGAAATGGTCACCCATCCACGGACCAACCCCGGCAAGCGTGGCTTAACCTGATGGATCGATCCGTGCGGCTGTTAGTACTTAGCCACGAGCTCCTCAATTATACTCCTATAATGCACTGTTTAATGAAGCTGAAGTGGCAGTGGGCTGGCCATGTTTGTCGAAGGACCGGTGGCCGGTGGAGCAGACGAGTCCTGGAGTAGAGACCGCGTATCGGCAAGCGTAGTGGATACGCTTCAGCTAGATGGACGGTGGCTGGGAAAGACTGGATGCGGAAGGCGGACGACAGGGTGTTGTGGGGCAGCCTGCACGAGGCCTAGGTCCAGCAGTGAACTGCAATAGGCCGAGTTGATTGATAATGCTCTGCTTAATGTCATCATTCGTTTGTGTATAATGACAATTAAACAATCCTCTGAAACATATGTGAAATTAATTTGATTTGTTTATTACAACATAAGGTCCTGTCTGTATTGCCCCAAAGGGTTAGTCTCACGGAGTATAGAAAGAAGCGGAGATGCCGCAAGGCAGGTAGGCCTTGCGCCTTCAATTAGGTCCTGACGTCATAGTGGGCGGGGCCGCAAACCTTAGTTGTGAGTGAATCTTCATCGCGTTTGGGTGCGTTGTATTCTAATCGTTTTTTAATAGTTAAATTGTTTTAATAATGAAGTGCGCTGTTGTTGGATGCAAAAATTATTCAGGATCAAAACTGAAACATATTGATGGCATAACATTTCATGTGTAGGTCCCACGTTAGTCTTGAATTCCTCTTACGCTGATGTCGGTCGCGCGTGCGTATATACATTTGATTGTGTTCTATATAGCACCATACTGCGACGCTGACATCAGCGGCGCGTACGTACGTCCGTTACGTACGCGACCGACATCAGCGTAAGAGAAATTCAGGTCTTAGGCAGAGATTTACCTGGGGGCCTTTTTTTTTTTTTTTTTTTTTTTTTTTTTTTTTTTTTTTTTTTTTTTTTTTTTTGGGTGGGAAATTATCAAATAACTTCTCCCGCTCTGGGTGGAGCGGGAGGGCGTGTCAGACTCTTACTGACTAAAACCCACCCGTGTTCCTTCCTATGCCATGTTGCCGGGGGCCACGATTTCCCTATCGGTTTTCTTCGAACCCCCGGCATTGGCATTGGCCCTAGCGGACCCCGTCAATTCTGCTGACATCTCTTTGAGGCGCGCGTGGAACACAACGCGCCGTCGACCCGGGCTTGGTCCTTATCGGACGGCGAGCTACCCATTGCTCACCGTCCGCAAGCCCGCGCCTACGGTGGCCGGAAATCTTCCTGCGATTCCCGACGCCCAGGGCGTCTCCTGCTGCGGCGGTTAGGGGCGCGAGGGCGCGAAATTTGCCTCTCCCTCACGCGCTCCGTCTCCTCCTTCGCGAGAATTACTGCTTCGCAGAAAGAGGTGACGGCCTCCCATTTCCTCTCGCTCCGTAGCATGGCCCGAATCAGGGCCGGACGCGAGAGATCACCGCCGCCGATCGCATCCACGAGGACACGGCGATGCCCTGCCCAAGCCGGGCAGACCTCCACCGTATGCTCCACCGTGTCCTCCGGGCGATCCACACAGTGACGACACCCGGGCGTTTCCTCCCGCTTTATCCTGAACAGGTACCTCCCGAAACAGCCGTGTCCGGTGAGTACCTGCGTCAGGCGGAAGGTGAGGACGCCGTGGCGCCTCTCTAGCCACTCCTCAAAGAGGGGTCTTATCGCCTCAATTGTGGCGTGCCCAGCGCTGGGTTGCGACAATCGCAGTCTCCATTCCGCCATGAGATCCCGCCGGAGCTCTGTCCGCTGTGCCGCGACTTCTTGCGGCATCGGAGTTAAGCCCCGGCGCTTCGCCTCCTCGCGCCACTCCCAAATGTGCGCGAGGACCTTTGCCTCCAGATCCCATGGCGGTACTCCGGCAAGGAGGCTCGCCGCCTCGCAGGAGACCGTGCGGTATCCTCGGGCCAGCCGGATGGCCATGACCCTTTGGGACGCGTTCAGCCGGCGGCCTGGCTGCCGCCTCAATGAAGGCGCCCACACCGGCGCCCCGTAAAGGGCCATGGACCGCACGATCCCCGCGTAGAGCCTCCGGCAGGAGGCGTTTGGACCTCCCAGATTGGGCAGGAGCCGCTTCAAGGCAGCCCCGGCCCGGTCCAGTCTGGGAGCCAAACGTCGGAAATGCTCCACGAAGTTCCACCGGCTATCGAGGACAAGTCCCAGATATTTCATCGTCGACTCGACGCCGATGTGAACCCCTCCCGTACCTGGGGGCCTACCACCAGCTCAAGCGCAGTATTATTTTAATATTACTTCAGTGGGAGAAAGAGATGGAGCTATACGTCCTGTAGAGCTTCATCTCTTTCCCACACTGAAGTAATAATAAAATAATACTGCTTTATGAACTGATGGTAGGCCCCCAGTAGTACACAGACTTAACTAAGTAGAACGGAATCCCCCTTTTGAGTTTTTCGCAAATATCTCAAAAACTAAGTTTATTCCAGAAATCCCCACCGACAAATCACTACCAGAGGGGATTGTTATTTATTTTTCCAGAAATCCCCACTAGTTAAAAGGTTTGGTTAGAACTGTGACCCCCTACGCACGAGCCGAGTGAGCGAAGCGAGCGGTGCTGCGGCAGCGGCCAGCGAGTGCCAAAAATGACTAGAATATCAGAAAAAGGGCTGAGTTTATTAACTAGTGGGTTTTATTTCTGGAAAAATAATAACAATCCCCACTGGTGGGGATTTCTGGAATAAAACAAACAAAATAAAAAATTTACACTGACCTTAGTCAAAAATGCACATAATGATCAATTATTTTCGAAAAATAATGCAATCGACGTCTTCTCAGTTCATCGGCCAGATGTATTTAGTTTTGTCTTGGTAGGGCTGCTCCATCGTCGAAGCCGAATAACCTGGCTATTGTTTTAAATTTATGCCTTGTGCCGCGAATGCACATGCTAGTGGCACGGATTATTACTAAACTCATGGGCCCGTTCCTGTGGTCGGCGATTGCAGCTCCAAGATGTTTTATGAAGGTTGACATTTGTGGGGCGAAGATTCCGTCAACAGATGCAACAGTGGGGGTGAATGTCGCATGTCGCATTTCGCAAGCGTTTGAATATTTCCTTATTTTTTTTTCTTCGGCGGATTTTAGTACGGAGCCAACAGGGCGTGAAATATAAGAAGGAGCGTCAGTGTCTACGACACGGATATCAAATAACGCTTCCCTCTGAGTATCCCAAACGCCACGGCAGGAACATCTCCGCGAAGTCCGCAATCTCCTTTGGAGATTATTCTTTGACTACATTTCCCCATGCGTATTGACATAAGTTGTCAAAAATTGTTACATCAATCAAACACATCGGCCAACTTACGTGATGCGAACTGTAAATCCATACATATTGTGTACTTTTATCATTTTTAACGTGACGATATTATCATGGACGCGTGCACGTTATAACGTTATCGTGGACGGAAATTAAGGTCTTCGTCTTCATATTATGTTTCCATACATTTTACTTGTGTTATCGTGATCCCGTGGACGTTCACGATAATTTCGCCACGTTAGAAATTATAAAAACGCCCAATAACACTACAGTCCTATTGGCTGGTAGGTAAGTAGGCACACACGGCTACATATCAAGCTATACCAGTATAAGCTAATTCTATACAATGCGAGATCAGCTTATACTGGGAAAATACACCTTGATGTGTAGCCGTGTGTACTCATCTCGAGGAGCAAACACTTTTAAAATAAAAACACAAAATGCTTTGCAAAAACATTTTATTCATCAAAACGTTGTTACAAAAAATTATAAAACGCTTTCCTATACTAGGAATGATTTGGGAATGTATCAAGCATACGGTACACTTGAGGTCAAAATTACAGGCGCATTTGTTAGAATACATAATTATTCAGATTATTCATTTCTAAACAAACAATAGTATAGATAAATTATAATATTATGTTTCTATACACCGTGACATTTTAGTGGTCTTACAAAAGCAGCCCACTTCATGTATCCAATGACTACTAAACATTAATTTAAAACAATGATATACACCGTGATATTTTAGTCGTCTTACAAAGGGCCACTCAATGTACCCGACATAAAATACCTCTAGGAGCAATAAAAAAATTATTACAATTTATAATTTTTTTTATAGTCATTGGATACATGAAGTGGGCTGCTTTTGTAAGACGACTAAAATGTCACGGTGTATAGTACCCAGTTGTAAATCACATAGCTTATTCACATTACCATAAGGTTCAAATTACAATGATTGACGCGAGCTCGGGACATGAAACAACTATGTATAATATCTTTTCCCATATATGTACGAACAATTTGAGTTATTTTACACATCTTAGGTAACATGATTATGAAGATACAATTTCACAATAAATTCTAACACTTACATTTCATTTTATAATTCTCAATACCGAAAGCTTAGTAGACAGGAAAATAAATTATTAAAAGGAACTTTGGGTATGATATAAATCAATATTATAGTGATAAAAATTACATGATTTTTCCAGTTAACAGTGTTAAATGAAAACATGATTATTTAATTTATTACCTACTTACTTTTATTGACTATAAAATATAACTTTTGTATGAGCTCATAAAATAGTGTTTTATGTATAATATTGTTTAAGAAGCTGTAATATAACCGTTCAACAAGTATATACAGTTGGTCAAAGAGAAGTATGCAGGCGTCTAAATGCATTATCTTAATTCTTAATGGCAACTTACACTGCACACAAAAATATGATTATAATTTTAATGTTTATTATTTTCCGATTATGATTACGTCGAAACACATTTAATTCCATAACAACGGTTATCAAAAGCTACAAATATTGTTGAATGAGCAATCGTTACAATTGAGCTCATTGCGCGCGTATAAAAATTACAGTACTCAGGTGGAAATAAGACACATCAAGCTTTTTAAAATGAGACTGATACCTATACCTAGTTTAATAATTTGATTTTATTTTATTTTTTATAGTAATTTTATTCTATACTCCATTTGAAATAATATTAGACATTTAAATAAACCTTTTTTATAGTCCGTTCAACCGATTTTGATTTCTATTGCGTTGGTAGCATGACAAATGACACCTGCAGTAAACAGTTGGTATTGTAACCACTTTTTTGCTTTTAATGCCACCCTTGTGCCTATGGTATAGAACTCAAAATCGGTTGAACGGACTGTAAAGAAGGATTGTTTAAATGTCTAATCTTATTTCAAATGGAGTATAGATACATCGTCTTTACATATCAGTGCCTAGATTTTTCCCAACTATGTTGGAGTCCACTTCCAGTCTAACCGGATGCAGCTGGATACCAGTATTTTACATGGAGCGACTGTCTATCTGACCTCCACAAACCAGTTACTGGGTAACATAATACCCCTTGGAAAGACTGGTCGTCAGACTTTCGGGCTTGTGACTACCCGTAATTACTATCAAAGATCTACGAATGACAGCCGGGACCAAGGGCTTAACGTGCTCTCCGGGGCCGGAGGGGTCTCGGTATGTTATGGATGAACACCCATCAACAGACCAACCTCGTCAAGCGTTGCTTAACCTTGAAGATCGACCCGTGCGGCTGGTATTAACATCGTTTTTCACATATAACTATAATTATGTATACAAAATATTGAAAAATATTTTAAAAGAGTAATTATGGAGTTGTTTGCTCATTCTTCTCCATACGAAACTAGCTTTTGGAAGGGGTAGCTAGAATCAATTCTATTTTCTTGTAAATGTTGACGATCAAGTGTCTTTAAATGCCTTAGCCGATTTTTTCCTAAAGAGCGTTTATCCTAAAACTTGGCAACGTCGCAAATAGCTTTCAAAAATTTACCTGTTTTGATTAATTTGGCAATATTACTGTATGGAAATAAAAAATGTGGCTAACTAGCGAACTAGAATATTGATAATGAATTGCAATTATAACATTGAATTTCATGTTGTACCCGTTTTAGGTGTAAAAAAGGTATTTGTAAAGTTTCCAAATACCTACTTTAATTTTTACATCTAAAACTAAATATACGATATTATTTATTGCATTTCATAATCATTATTCTAGTTCGCTAGTTAGCCACATTTCTTATTTCCATACAGTAATTTTGCCAAATTGATCAAATAGCGAAATATTTGACATCTATTTGTGACGTTGTCCACTTTCAGAATAAACGCTCTGAAATTCGATGTAAGTACTATATTGACGGCCGCGAACTGTGTAATTGTATATTATACAGGTTGTGATGTGGTCATATTTAAGGTGTGGTACAGATCATCAAACTGAACAACTTTCTTCATGGAACCTACATTGTAATCGTGCACAAAAATTAAGTTGTCCAATACAAAACTTCAATCCCTACTTGACCCAAATATATGGGATGGTTGATTATTTTTTTCAAGGCACGCACATCTGACTTTTCGAATTCATGAGCGTATTGTATAATTATCACTTTCTTCAAAGACGGCGAAGGAAAACATCGTGAGGTAACCGGCATGCCTGAAAGATATTTCTCGACGGTGAAGCCAAGTCAGAGGCCCATGGGCGGTTTAAAAACTCTGACACCAGGTTAGTCACTAACCACACTAAAAAGAAAGAATGATACACATTTACATTTGACCACATCTTTCTGATACATCCTGTTTAACTTTACATAATATAAAAGTAACGCATTTTTCGCTTTGCAGTACTTAGGTAGTAATTACGTAACGAATTAAGAGCGTGCATTCTGAAAGTTGGCAACATCGCAAATAGCTGTCAAATACTTATCTGTTTTGATTAATTTGGCAATATTACTGTATGGAAATATGAAACAGCTAACTAGTGAACTAAAATATTGATTAAGAAATGCAATAATTAATATCGTAACACCGAATATTCAGTTTTAGATGTAAAAAAGTATTTGGAATCCTTCCAAATGCTCTTTACACCTAAAACAGTTACAACATCAAATTCAGTGTTATAATTGCAATTTATTATTAATATATGTATTATGTCACTAGTTAGCGATATTTCATATTTCCATACGGTAATATTGCCAAATTAATTAAAACTGTACCCTAATGGCATAACTTATTTTTGTAAACAATTATGCTTAATTTGTTTCATTTTGATAGTTCAACAACATTCATTGCGTTATTTACGTTGTTGAGCAGATTTTTTTTCCAACTTATGAAGCAATGGATTAGCAATCTGTTTCAAATCGAAACATATTGTGTTATATTATGCAATTAGGGTACGCGTTAATATTTGACAGCTATTTGCGACACTACCAACTTTTAGAATTAACGCTCTTAATTATTATTTCATGATATAGGTAGGTACTAGCCTCGCTGGCAGTGCTAGCAGTTAATTTTAACTTCTCTCCAATTTCGTTTATAATAGTGACTAATATAGATTATATTACTCTTTTTTTAAATATTGCACTACTTTCTACATTATAAAAAAGTATAAACTAAAAATATTATATTAAGCTGCTCAAATAATTATATTAATTATAATTAAGCAAATATATAGATCTTTCGTTGCTAGCTTGTATGACAGTAAAATTTAAATTTAAAAAAGTTAAATTTTTGTTCAAAAATTAAATTTACAAATTTAGATAATGGCATTATTTTTCAAACTAAAAAGCTATGTTTTAAAACTAAATCACACTAAAAATATTTAAATATTTTACAGATTTGTTTCGTCACTAGATTAAGTATAACAAATTATTAGAACAGCAGATTTGTTTTGAATTATAATAATGTTGTGGATCGATTTTTTTTTATTTTCTACTTACTTACTCATAAAATACTGAAATAAATAAGTTGTTCTTATATTGTGAAAATTAAATTTCTGTACAGCCTGGGGAATTAATCTGCAAGCAATGTGCCGTGTTTATAACAATTTTATACAACTGTCAAAGAAGGAAAACATCGTAAGATCCTGATCTTGAGATATTTCTCGACGGCTTGTGAAGTCAACTCAGAGGCCCATGGGCGGCTTTAAAACTGATACAGGTTAGTCACTAACCACAGGAAAAGAAGAAGAATTGTCAAAAAATAACAGTTGTGATTTGAATATACGGACAATTTAGTAGTGAATTTGCTTAACAAATTAATTTCCCAGACATTACCAACAAGAGTTGATTTACTCAAAACTATTAGCACTATGTAAAACAGTACCATTAATTTTAAACATTTCGAAGCACTAGTATTAATAACTAAGCAGCAATTAACTAGGGTTAGCTTACTTTGCTTTTCTATTTAAATGCATTGATTTAGTGATAGCCTGCATTGTTTATTTACATTATTTCCAATACATTGGCGCCGATTCTGTCGCGAACCAACTACCCTGTCTTTTGTTTACAATTAAAAAGATACAAAAGCATTTATTTAAATTAGATCTGACCTTGATTTTGGTCTAGAGAAAGCTGATATCAGACGCTACACTCGAGTGAATTTTTTTAAATGAAAACTTCTTTAGGCGCGTTGGGCACTTTTGAGTAGGGAAAAAACAATTAAACTCGCGACACCGTTACCGACACCTCATTTTTGTAAACGCGATTGTGCTCTTTATTTAGATAAGGTTACGGACCAATGTTCTTATACAAGTATTTTTCTTCTACCTTGTTCAAGTTTTCACTTCTGTCGGCACTCCCGGAGTGCCACTGTGTTTTTTTCATTCCACGTTCACACGACAAAATTACATAGGAATTTCAATTTCATTTTTCAATAATTCGGCAGGCGAGTGAAAGGCACTCGACATATGCCGGCCGAAATACAACATCGTTGGGTCGATTCACTAATGAATTTATTTTTTATTCATTTTGTGTTCAGACGTTTCACTTCGTTGAAAGATGCCGAACAAAAAGTGAATCGTCTGATATCTGCTTAATAGAATAATTACTGCGTAAAGTCAAAAAATGTGCCTGAGTCTAACCTCAGGCACATTTTCTGACTGTATGTAGAACACTTCTTTGTGTTAAGTTGGTAAACAAGAGAATCAGCCCCATTTTTACTAACTAACTAAAACATTATGCGCATTTTAGTACTTGTTATGTCTGAGATCATATTTTAACACAACTATTGGTTAATTAACAATATGGCCTCTGTGAGATAGGCAATATATCTTCACGCTTAAATACAAGTGTTTTTATAGATAAGCTACGTTTATACCATGTAAATTTTATGGTGATTTGCATGACACATTAAAGGCTAACGCAGATAGAGGCGGGCCGCGCCGCAACCGCAACGCAACGCATTGCAAAAATGCTCTCATTTTCTATGCATTTGTATAAAAAAAATCTCTCTCCAGTAGTGACGGATAGCCGTCCCATCGGACTATGAGAGTGAGGGAAGAGAGAGTGCACCTGTGTCTGCGCACACACTTGTGTACTAAAATTTCTCCCGCGCCGAAGGCTCCTCTGAGATTGGTTGCCATGGCCGAAATTAAGTTTGGAGGACTATTCAATTTTCTATGAACCAACGCTCAAAACAGGTGGGCCGCATCGCAGTTTTTTGTATGAAAATGCGTTGCGCTGCGGCCCGTCGTGGCTGTTATGTGCACTTGGCTTTATCCAACTATTTACCAAAACCGGGCGTTTTTTTTTTACCGCTACAGTGAAGCTCTTTGCCTGTATCTCACCTGATGGTAAGCGATGATCAGGCTGAAGGTGAAAGCGAGCTTCACCCGGAATCCTCAACCACAGAGGAACTGGAAACTACCGAAACACAACAATGCTGTTAACATTGTTATCATAGCGACAGACTTAGATAAGATGATGGTAGCTAGCCAAGCGGACTTGGAACAAGCCCTACCACCAACCAAACCGAACAGATTTTTTTTCCTCCACTGGGAATCGAACCCGGGAGGTCTGAAACAGGTGGTCTAACCACTAGACCACAGAGGCGTTTATTATGACACACCGAGTGTTAGAAAGAGACAGTCACTGTCACAGGTAGGAGTGACTGAGAGGTCGTTCTATAAAGCCAAGCTTTTACTAAAACTCGGTGTGCCATATTTAAGCTTCGGCCAAACCTGAGCGACCACAACGCGGGAGGCAGGAGTGAGCGGGAAGCACGCGTCTTGTGGTCAGACGTGTGTACAGATCGTTACATTATTACGGACGTTTCATTATTTAAACTCCACGATATCAGCAGGGCCGGATTAAGCATGTCGGGGCACCTAAGCAATGAAATTCTCGGGGCCCCTTTACCCTTTTCTAACTTCACAAAATACATTTTTTCTACCACAATGCAATTATATTCATAACTACGCTAATTTTTTACTACATTACGAAGATATGCCATCAACCTAACAAAAAAAATTAACAAATGAAAGGAAAGTATGCGTATTTTTTTATTAAATACAATGGGGATAAAAACTGCCACTTGCTCACTTCAGATGGCACTGATCTCCAGCGTCTTATAATTTGTGAGCTAGCCATAATTTTTTGTAAAGAAGCGACTTCTTTTACGCATAATTAATTATTGAGACCAGTTTCGCAGCTGTTTACTGCAAAAATACGGGGCCTCATGTATTTGCCAAAGATGTTGTAAGAAGAAAACTGTGGGAGAAAGTTCTCCGAAAAAAATTGGAATCTGATATTTCGTCGAGACAATGTGCTATCCTTTAAGCCTTTTATGGGAGAAAGTGGTTTATAGGTGATGCTCCCAAGAGAACTAAGTCTGTTTTCATTACATACAGGCACTTGTGATGTGATGTTATGTTAATTATTGTAAAGTATGTGTGTGTTTATATTATCACATTAGATCAGTGCTAGAAGTACTATCTCTGAGGTTTTTCAGGCAGGAAGATCAAGCCTTAGTTGATTTTCAACTCTGATCAGGTTAGTTCTATCGTACGCCTCCAGTCTTTAACAAAAAACGTACTTAAAGTCAACAAACACAAAATAACCTATAAATTATAAAACGTTCATAATTTATTGACTTTTCCACTAAAGCTGCTTTTTTACCAGTGGTAGACGCTTCCCCTGTCCTTACCTCGTCTATTAATAGTGCTACACTCCATGTCTCATACATATTTACCTATCTAGTTTTCGTATAATTTGTGATCGACACAAAAGTAAACAAACACAACAATGGCGGTTTATAAAGACGCACAATTAGTGCTGCGATCTGCTATGAGCTTTCAATTTTTAACCTCATTCGGTGCGATTCACTTTTCTAATCAGAAAATCCAGTTTGAAATTGTGATTGGCTTTAAGCTTCACCACAAAGAAAACATGGAAAACACTATACTTTTCCAGGAGATGGAGAAAACATGAGCCACTTCTCGTTTAATTTTACCACCACTTTATATTTCCGAAAAACATAGATTGAGAAAACCCCCCACCACCGCGATCGTCGTGCGGTAGACAGTGAATAACGCGGATGTACGTCAGAGCAAGCGTGGGTCGTGCGTGCTTGATCATTTATAAACTTGTTGAACAACAGATACAGCATTTAGAACTTGTGTCGCAAGGTGACTGCACGTCATAATGGATCGCGAGTCACTTTCAAGATTTATTGAAAGATATAAGTCCCACCCTTGTCTGTAGAATGTCTCAAGTGCAAATCTATCACATTCAAATCTTTCATGATATTATTCATTTGAGTGTATCTGGACGTTTATGATAGTAAAATTTCATCCAAAACCTTTTCCTATATTTCATCTTCGCTCTGATGCTGCTGATAACATCAGAACTTCCATTTTTTTATTTTGATAAAACTGGTGGCATTTAAATAAATAAAATACGTGCACGTGCATTTAATTCGTTCGATTACATTCGTTAGCATGCTGGATGCGCGCACGATAGTGTATATGCTACGTCCAGCATTGCGGCCCTGAGCAGACGTACAACTGGGACGGATCGTGAATAAGGCGCTTAATACTTGTGCATTCAAAATCACAATGTAGAATTTTTGAAGCCTGCGTTAAAAAAGCTTGCTTTTGCTTGCCGTACCGTCGTGGACGTCTGATCAGTCAGCTTTAACCGGTGAAGGCCCCGAAATTGCGTCGCGACGCAAAAAATCGCTCGACATTTTTTAATAAAAAATATAAAAAAATGATTAGAATCCGTCAGGCCATAGAGTTAAACTACCCAAAGACTATATTTAACACAAAAACAGAGATCTAAGCCGCGTGAGTCACCGTCACCATTCGGCGACAGTGGGGCTTCGGCCCCGATGTCGCTTATAAACGACAGCTGGGGAAAAGCCACGAAAAAATCGAATGTAATTCTATAATTCGAATGTAATTCTATATTCTGTAAAGCGATGCCGATGGAATAGCAGATCTGTTTCGACAACATTTTACTGTCAAATCGCCATTGGGGTCCTCGCAGTCGGTGATCAATGTTAAGCATGGTGAAAAGATAGGTTTTAGATGTACAACTAGAGAAGTGAAGTTGATAATCAAATCAATGACTAGAGGTAAATCTCCTGGCCATGACGGGTTGAGCATTGAACATCTTCAGCATGCTGGACCCCACTTACCGAGATTGTTGGCTATGCTGTTTAACCTTTGTCTAAGCCACTCATATATGCCTGAAGAGATGATTAAAACTATTGTTATACCTATCGTTAAAAATAAGACAGCTGATCTATCAGATAGGAACAACTACAGGCCTATCTCTCTTGCCACAGTGATATCGAAGGTATTTGACAGCATATTGAACTCACAGCTTACCAAACACATTGTAATTCATGACAATCAGTTCGGCTTCTGGGGCGGACTATCCACTGAAAGCGCAGTTTTGTGTGTTAAGCATGCTGTCAAATACTACACAAGACGTCAAACATCAGTACACGCATGCTTTCTTGATCTTTCGAAAGCCTTTGACCTGGTTTCCTATGATATTCTATGGAAAAAGTTAGAAAACACTAATCTACCAATAGAACTCATCAACATCTGCAAGTACTGGTACGGAAACCAGTTCAATGGCGTGCGTTGGTCGGGAACCATGTCGCAGTCATACAGGTTGGAATGCGGGGTGAGGCAGGGGGGATTGTCCTCGCCAACCCTATTTAACCTGTATATGAACGATCTGATTGTAGCACTCAGTAGCACCCGGGTAGGTTGTCACATAGACGGAAATAATGTAAACAACATAAGCTATGCTGATGATATGGTGCTGCTGAGTGCATTGGTATGTGGCATTAAGAAACTGCTTACTATCTGTGGAGCATATGCCGAGCAACACGGATTAAAATATAATCCACTCAAAAGTGAAGTCATGGTCTTTGAGGCCAGAGGAAACAGTACAGGTAACGTGTTTCCCAGCATTACACTTAATGATACAGCTTTGCGTAGGGTATCCAAATTTAAGTACTTAGGACATATGCTGACCTCTGACCTCAGGGACAATGATGACATCGAGAGGAAACGGAGGGCGCTGGCAGTGCGGGCGAACATGATAGCTCGCAGATTTGCACGTTGTTCGACAGAAGTCAAAATTACACTTTTTAGGTCTTATTGTACATCATTCTACACGTGCAGCCTGTGGGCCGACTATACTCAAAAGTCTTACAGTGCCCTCCGAGTCCAATTTAATAATGCGTTCAGGGTGCTGATGGGGCTGCAGCGATTCTGTAGTGCATCAGGGATGTTTGCTGAACGTCGCGTAGACTGCTTTTACGCTACGATGCGTAAAAGGTGCGCATCCCTGGTGCGTAGAGTATCTGGCAGCGCCAACAGCATCCTTAGCATGATCGCTAGTCGGTTGGACTGTGGTTACATCAATCATTGCTGCGCCATTTGTCATGGAATGGCGCAGTAGTGATTGAGTTAACTTTCTTTTATATGTTTTTGTTGTCGGTAGTTTTAAGTATTACTAACACTAGTCCATAAGAACATTGTTACTAACAAAATGGACACATGGTCTGGAATAAAGTCTTTTATTATTTTTATTATAATAATTTGAAATATGACATGTGTAATATAAAAAACAAGGCCATAAAATTGTCGTTGAGGATACAAATCTTCAAATTAAATTTTCACTCAAAGAACATTTTCAAAAAAAGGACTCGATTCGCGGGGCCCCTAGCCAGTGCGGGGCCCCTAGGCAGTTGCCTATACTGCCTAATGGATAACCCGGCCCTGGAAGTCAGACGATAATAATATAGAGGTGTTTATCGAAAAAGTAACAGAACATACTCTTCTATACGATCTGAAAAATCCTGGATACAAAAATATGGGACTCAATCGGCCAGAGTTAGACTCTGATGTTAAATATGAGACTGCCATAACACAACAATTTAGGTGCTACACTATGCTATAGACGTGCGGCTGTGACTATTCACTAAACAAAATGAAGTTCGCTGTTCGCGCTGTAGTCGCGCAGGTGTGCACGATAATTCCCGCTCCCGCGTCCAGCGTTCTAGTCGCTCAGATTTGGGCGAAGCTTTACAGCCAGGCACTGTGTATCTACCCTTTTTTTACCACAATGGGGATCCTCTTGGCCTGCATCTCGTGTCATGCAAATCATTATAAAATTAATAAAGAATAATTACTTTAATTTTAGGACCATTATCAGAGGTCCATTTAAAATTTAACTTCGATTTTTGCTAACAGAACAAGAAAACACAATTAAAACGCTATGCCTAAAAGTAATTTGGTCTACATCAAAACAGAGATAAGATTATCAATTAATTTGTTTAAAACGTTTCCTAATGACAGTTTTTTTTGTTAAATAGGGTAATTAGTTGATATAGGACTTGGACCCAGCATTTTAAATTATCGAAAACAAGAAAGCTTATTATCAAATACTCGATTCAATTTCGATCAACAGCGCGCATAGAAGTTTAGATCGCAAAGAAGCATTGTGGATTGAACCTCCTCAGGGGCCATGCATAAATCACGTCACACGTTAAGGGGGACGGAGGGGGTCAACAAGTCAACGTGTGACAAGGACGGGGACGAGTCATAGGCTTTGTGACGTCACAATGTATAAATCTAACTAAAGTATTAATATTCTAAACATCAACTCTAACGAAAAACTTTAAAATATTACCAACTCTCTGACATTTTATTTAAAACTAGCTGACCGAGACGTTGCGCTGTCCAAATTTAAATAATTCTTACAAAAAGGACGTTAAATTTTTCCCGAATTTGAAGATTTTCCGGTAAACTTTACAATTTTTCTTTCCGTAAGAACCTAATTGGACCCATTTCGGTCCAGCCGTGAGCCGTGAGCAAGTGATGTGCTTACCAACGAACAGCAATTTATTTTTATTAAGTAGGTATGTAGTTTGCAGAATATATGACGTCAAATAGAATATATGACGGGTGGGTTCAAAATTTATGAAATTCGTGTGACGTAATTTATGGATGGTCTCATATCGCAACTTAGTACGATCGCTTCTCTGGATGCCTTAAAGCCGTATCACAAAGCGTTACCATTTATAGAAAATTCATGAGCGCTACAAGACTGACTCAGTCATCCCGCCATCAAAGACAGCTGTAACAATTTTCTATTTAATTATAAGTCTTACGACACGTTAAGGAAGTCCGTGGAAGTCGAAGTCGGTGTACAGCTGTTCTACTCGATTGTATACTTCGTCGCAGGAAGATAACGTTTGAGGTAAGATGGCCAACGCTGCTGTTAGGCTTTCGTCTGAGCCGAAGATCTGTAACAGAAGGGAAATATGCATTTATGAAAGTGATTGTAAAGTTTGCCTACAGTTAGAAGTTTTACACAAGAAGGGAAACCTAGAAAAAAAAGGTACAATATTTACAAGGTGGAGAATGTTACAATTAAATAAACTGCGTATATCTAATAAAAATTAAATTAAATTAATTTAATTCAGACTAATTGATATGTCCATAAATTGTTAGTTACAAAGGTCTTAAAACTATGTTACTGATCATTGATAATTAAATTCAAAATACATAAACATACAAATAATTAAATCAGTCATGTCAAAAAAAAACATCATCTCGTCACGTGAAGCTGAATGAACCTACCCAGCACTGCAGACTCTTGACTTCTCAGAGATCATCCTTAGGATTCTGTTGGCGCTCCCCCGAATCCGGCGCATCAGAGAAGCTGTTTTCTTACGCATAATGGTGTAAAAGTCATCGACTCTTGCGTCAGCAAACATACCCAACGCGCTGCAGAATCGAGGGAGCCTCACCAGAATCCTAAAGGCGTCATTGTATTGTATTCGAAGAGCGTTGTAGGCCCGCTGGGTGTAGTTAAACCATAAAGCGCTGGCGTAAAAGTTTTGGCAGTAGGCCCTAAACAGCGTTACTTTAACATCTACTAAACAGAAATTTCTAAAGCCGGGGCACATGATTTACCCTACATTTAGTGGTGCAGGAGATCCTAAGCTATAGGTAGTAAAATTAAAAAACAGTGGCACTCCGGGAGTGCCGACAGAAGTGGAAACTTGAACAAGATCGCCTTGGTGGAAGAAAAATACTTGTATTGAACGTCCGTAACCTTATCTAAATAAAGAGCACAATCGTGTTTACAAAAAAAATACTTCCAAAACCTTTAAAGTAAAAATATTTGCATAGAACATTGATCCGTAACGTAATATAGGTAAAGAGCACAATCGCGTTTACAAAAATGAGGTTGGTAACGGTGTCGCGAGTTCAATTGTTTTTTCCCATCTCAAAAATGCCCAACGAGCCTAAAGAAGTTTTCACTTCAAAAATACAAATCTTTTTTCTTTATAATATTAGTGTAGACTAGCTGTTGCCCGCGACTTCGCCTTCGAGCATTTTGTATTAATTTTTTTTACTTTGGTTTTTTCTAAAATTAATGCATAAAAAATAAGTAAGTCTTAACGTGACTCTAACAATTTTTATCGACAACAATAGGTACTTAGGCATATAAAATCCGGGGGTGGCAGCTGCTAAGCGGAGATAAGAGAATAAAAAAAATATGCAATAAACCTTGATTACTCGAGATTTTTTGAACTGAAATTTTCTTTAGGCGCGTTGGGTATTTTTGAGATGGGAAAAAACAATTGAACTCGTGACACCGTTACCAACACTTCATTTTTGTAAACGCGATTGTGCTCTTTATTTAGATTAGGTTACGGACCAATGTTCTATACAAGTATTTTTCTTCCACCAAGGCGATCTTGTTCAAGTTTTCACTTCTGTCGGCACTCCCGGAGTGCCACTGTTTTTTCTCCTCTACACTTTGGTGAAGACCGGCCCTAAGTTCGGTAACAATGATTATCCGCAGTCAAAAGTGTACAAGCAACAAAGGATAAATAATTCACTGGCGCATTCAATTATCATAGTTGTAGCTCAAGGTGATAACTAAGTCACATTATGGCAGCATTAATGCGATCGCGTGAAAACACATTGCCTGCATAGTGCATACTTATCTATTATGACCTTAGTAGGTAGCAGAACACACACAACACACGCATCATAGAATATCTAGTTTGATACAATAGGGATAATGACTAAAAAATATATTTTTTACCCGTCTTGTAGATTGTTAAAAAAATATTGGACACATATTTTTTTTCTTTTTTAATCAAAGGATTACGGCGATACCTTGAGTTAAAATGTGGCATGACGTCACGCCTTGCTAGATTTAATACTGCGTTGTAACGTAGCGAGCCCCCACTCCTCAACTTTAATGCGTGTTTTATAAGTTATTTTTGATTAATATGATAAAGCAAAAAAATACGTGTCTAATATTTTTTATTATATGAAAGACGGACTAAATAGTTTTTTTTTTTACGTAGGCAACTATCCTTTTTTTTTTTTTTTTGGTGGGAAATTATCAAATAACTTCTCCCGCTCTGGACGGAGCGGGAGGGCGTGTCAGACTCTTACTGACTAAAACCCACCCGTGTTCCTTCGGTTGCCCTGTTGTCGGGGGCCACGATGTCCCTATCGGTTTTCTTCGAACCCCCGGCAGGCATTGGCCCTAGCGGACCCCGTCAATTCTGCTGACATCTCTTTGAGGCGCGCGTGGAACACAACGCGCCGTCGACCCGGGCTTGGTCCTTATCGGACGGCGAGCTACCCATTGCTCACCGTCCGCAAGCCCGCGCTTACGGTGGCCGGAAATCGGCTCACAATTCCCGCCCCGGGCGTCTCCTCCTGCGGCGGTTAGGCAACTACCCTATCTATTGTCGCCATAATGACAAGATTTATACTGCACTAGCGCTTCGCCCGACTGTACAGCAGACGTTCTCTTTTTTTTAATATGGGTAGTCTATAACACTCAGGGATAATGTAGCTTCCCATTTGTGAAATAATTTTCAATGTTGATGGATGGAGAGGGAGAGGAAAGTCAAAGAAAAGATGGATGGATTGTGTGAGGAAAGATATCCTATCCTATTAAACGAGCAATATTTGAATATATACAAATATTTCCAACTGGCTTGCGCCAGCTTGCGTATTTTACAGCCGCGAAAATACGGAAATATATACAAATATACATATATACAGGGTGGCAGAGACATCGACGCGAAAACTGTTACCATGGATTCAGTACCTACATGATTCTGAACCTCCCGCGTTAAAATTTATCGTCGGTTATTAAAAAAAAATCTGCTGTTTCATAGAAAAGTGCAGTGCCTACGCGGTCAAAATGTATGGTTCAGCTGATTTTTTCATAATCATGTACTGAATCCATGGTAACAGTTTTCGCGTCGAAATGAAATGAAATGAAATTGTTTATTCTGTAAATAGGATATCGAAATCACTTTTACACGTCATATAAAAAAATATTAAAAATAAGCTAGATGAGTTCGGCGTTTCCTATCTGACTACTCTGAGAAGAAAGGCCGAAACAAACTCAGAGGTCGCAGTCTCTTTTAAAGTCCAAACATAATCTTGGTCAGGCCATATGAGGACCATGTAGATAAGTGTCTGAAAAGGTCTTTTGAGGAAAGAACCACACAGATTTGAGTGGACCTGTCCAGTCAGTGCAAGCATTTGTCAGTAATCGTGGAGCTCAACTCAGAACTTAAGGAGCTCAACTCGACGAACAATACCAAAGAAAGGACATTTGGGTAGGCCGCATAAACTACTCAAACTGCCAGACCATCACTAAAACTAGCAGAGAAATAAAAACAATATCCACATAGTCCTCACATTCACAATTGTTAAAATAATATAATACTTTACAAAGTAATCATGTCATTTTGAATATAATTTTCAACAATGTCAATGTGTTTATAAAACTGGTATATGTTGATTTTACATAATTAAAATGTCTAGTTTTATGATTTTATCACAAGGCTTAGCAGAGCGAGCAGTTCAATCCCAAGGTTTTTTATCTTCTAAATAATCTGAAATTGTATAGTACCCTTTTTTACAAAGTTTGGTTTTAATACAGATTTTAAATCGTTTAATGGGTAAGTTTCGAATGTCAATGGGGAGTTTGTTGTAAAAACGTATACATTGACCCATGAATGAGTTGCCTACTTTGTGGAGACGTGTGCGATGTACAGCAAGGTTGTGTTTATTCCTGGTATTTAAACTATGAATATCGGACATTTTCTTAAAATTTGATATATTTTTGTGCACATACAATAGGTTTTCAAAAATATATTGTGAGGCTACAGTCAGAATATTTATTTCTTTGAATTTTTCTCTAAGGGAATCTCTTGGACCTAGATTGTAAATGGCTCGAACAGCCCTTTTCTGTAGAACAAAGATAGTATTAATGTCCGCACAGGTTCCCCAGAGAAGAATCCCATATGACATAAGACTATGAAAATAACTAAAATAAACAATTCTGGCTGTATCTACGTCAGTTATCTGTCTAATTTTTTTAACAGCATAGGCGGCCGAACTTAGCCTTCCTGACAATTTTTCTATGTGTGGGCCCCATTGTCGATGTCTCTGCCACCCTATATATATGTATATTTATATATTTGTATTTATTTCTGTATTTTCGCGGCTGTAAAATACGCAAGCTGGCGCAAGCCAGTTGGAAATATTTGTCTGACTACAAAATTAACCAGATTCAGGACATTGAGTACAAAATGCAGACTTGATGCATAATAATAATGTGTTTAGGGCGTTGTTTCGGCTCCCTCGATGCTGCAGTGCATCCGGCATGTTTACTGACGCCAGCGTAGATGACTTCTACGCAATAATGAGTAAAAAAGTTGTGTCGGTGGTGCGACGAGTACGGGGGAGTCCGAATAGCGTCCTGAGGATGATTGGCGAGAGAACCGATACTGTTCTGCTCAGTAGGTTCACTGAACTCCATGTTTTGCGAGACCGATGAGCCTATTGTGCAGGGGTAGACGGTGTGTCTAGTTTCTTCTTTTTAACCGACTTCCAAAAGGAGGAGGTTCTCAATTCGTCTGTATGTTTTTTTTTTGTTTGGTAGATCATACTTCAGAGGTGGTCCCATATAAATTTTATTAACTTGCTTGGGTAGTTTTTGAGTTAGCTTCAATAATGCGTATTTTTTCCCACTTAATATGTGGATGATATGATAACTTCCTGTCACTGTTATTTACATAGCAGGTAGTGGTATTCGAATTTGTGTGGGGTAGGTACCACAACACTAAAAAGTAAAAAATAAAAACTTTTTACAAAAAAAAAAACAACCGACTTCAAAAAAAAAACACTACAAAGTGAAAAATAACTTTAATTTCGGAAGTCGGTGACAAAGAACGAAAAATCAAAACCAAAGACACCGACTTCCGAAATTAAAGTTATTTTTCACTTTGTAGTGTTTTTTTTTTTGAAGTCGGTTGTTTATTTTTTCTAAAAAGTTTTTTTACTTTTAGTTACTAACATTCGTCATAAGCAAAATTATTGTTACTAACAACCTCAAATTGCCTTGCCTATGGACTTTTTGTCTGAATGATTTTTATTTATTTATAATATGAATAATGAATCAAGCCTGTGTTATCGGCACAGATCAAAAGCAACGAATCTAAAAGTGAAATGGTGAAGAACCGAACCTCATTATAAAACTCATGATAAGATACAAATCGAAATCGTACAATAACATGACATTAGGTGGTGTGAATACAATCTTAGCCATGTTGGAGTGACGGAATTCATTTTTACACGACTTCCAAAAAGGAGGAGGTTATATGTTCGACGCGTATGTTTGTTTTTTTTTTTTTTTATGTATGTCCACCGATTTCTCCGTCATTTGTGGACCGATTTTGAAAATTCTTTTTTGTTTGAGAGGGTATGCTCCCAAATTGGTCCCATATAAATTTTATTAACTTTGCTTGGGTAGTTTTTGAGTTAGCTACAAAATACGTATTTTTTTTCCCACTTAGTATGTAGATGATATGATAAGTTCCTGACACTGGTAGTAGGTAGTGGTATTCGAATGTGTGTGGGGTAGGTACCACAACTAAAAAGTGAAAAATAAAAACTTTTTACAAAAAAAAAACTACCGACTTCCAAAAAAAACACTACAAAGTGAAAAATAACTTTAATTTCGGAAGTCGGTGGCAAAAAACGAAAACACAAAACCCAAGACACCGACTTCCGAAATTAAAGTTATTTTTCACTTTGTAGTGTTTTTTTTGGAAGTCGGTAGTTTTTTTTTTGTAAAAAGTTTTTTTATACGACTGCTCAAAAAGAAGTGTAGTATGTACTATAGAAGAAACGCATTTCTACACACCATAAGGACTATTTCTGCTTGCAGCGCTCGGCCGCTATAGTAACTTACCTACGAAAAAAAAAACCGGCCAAGTGCGTGTCGGACCACGCACAATGAAGGCTTCCGTAGTTGGGATGAATTTATCCCAAACACAAACTTAACTTTGTAGTTGAAAAATATGTTGGAAAACATGTTTTTGCAACTGCAAAGTTAAGTTGGTCGATTATTACTCGTTAACTTGTAGAGCCTACTCAGCTCTGATAGTTTTCCTTTTAATTTCGTTATATAAACTACTGCTGTGATTTTTTTCACATATCTAAAACTAACCATTTAGCTGGCAGGGGGGGGGGACACTTGATTCAAACAAAAATTAGCACTTTAAAGCTTAATATTTCGCAAACTGATCCCTGAATCCAAAAATGGTTTTCACAAACTCACAATGTTTTTGAAGGACCTTTCCAATGATACCCCAAACTATGGGTTAAAAAAAAAAAAAACATCACCACTTTAAGTGTAGGAGAGGTACCCTATAAAAAAATGTTTTCTTAATTTTGTTTTATCACTTTGTCGGCGTAATTAATATGTATACCTATGCTAAATGACAGCTTTCTAGTACTAAGGGTCTCGGAGCTAGACCGCGGACAGACAGACAGACAGACAGACGGACATGACGAAACTATAAGGGTTCCTTGTTCACTACGGAACCCTGAAAAAGGGTCGTGTGCACGGGATTTTGTTTTCAAACTGCTTATATCGTTTATGCTTATATGCGTTTCTTCGATGGTACGTGAGTTTCTTTGTGGCACCATAACTTTTAAATGCCTGGACAGATTTAGATGTTTGGGGTATCGTTAGAATCCCACCGTGTGGAGACTGTTGCCCAACGGTCACGATGCATGCGGTTGACATGACAGGGCAGTTGTGTTTTTTAAATTATTTATTTTTATTTTATACATTTTAGTGTCAAGTTTTATTTTTATTTTTAAAACCTGTAATTTTTATTTTAATATTTAAGCACTAAAGGTGGTTTTATACTCTCACGGCGAGGCGAGGCGAGGAGTGGATGGCGTGGGGATGAAATGTTTGTTTTGCATGTACAGACGCCAGCACATCAAGCCACCCGAAACTGTCAAATTTTCCCAATCGACTTTGAACCTTATACTTCAGCGATAAAGTTGAAAACATATTAAATAAATTTGACATATTGTAGTAGCTTGATGTGCTGGCGTCTGTACACCCTACCTAAGTAAAATGTATGCCAATAAATTATATAGTTTTGGAATGTGCTCATCAAGGCCTTCAATTGGATACCAATATGAAGATGAAGATCATTTTGTATTTACACATTTAAATATGATGCCATACTGCCGCCATTTTATTTTTTATTATTTTAAATATTGGTCTATGTCATTCGGGATGATGTAGGGATTCTAACGATACCAAAACATCCAAATCTGTCCAGGCATTTAAAAGTTATGGTGCCACAAAGAAACACTCCTTTTTGGTGCTTGTAGAAAAGTACTAATAATAAAAAAAAAAACAACCGACTTAAAAAAAAAAACACTACAAAGTGAAAAATAACTTTAATTTCGGAAGTCGGTGTCTTTGGTTTTGAATTTTCGTTCTTTGTCACCGACTTCCGAAATTAAAGTTATTTTTCACTTTGTAGTGTTTTTCTTTTGAAGTCGGTTGTTTTTTTTTTTTGTAAAAAGTTTTTATTTTTCACTTTTTAGTTGTGGTACCTACCCCACACAAATTCGAATACCACTACCTGCTACGTAAATAACAGTGACAAGAAGTTATCATATCATCTATATACTAAGTGGGAAAAAATACGCATAATTGAAGCTAACTCAAAAAGTACCCAAACAAAGTTAATAAAATTTATATGGGACCACCTCTGAAGTATGATCTACCAAACAAAAAAAGAATCATCAAAATCTATTCATAATTGGCGGAGTAATCGCGTAAAAAAAAAAAAAAAACATACAGACGAATTGAGAACCTCCTCCTTTTGGAAGTCGGTTAAAAAAGAATCGCTTACGGCACTATATGTATACAGCCTCGAACTACCGATACCTACTATAAAACTTAATACAAACTAACAACGCGTTATCACAGCCATGCCAATAATTCTTATAATTTTACTGAGTAGTATTGATTGGCTTCACAAATTGGCCCAATTGTTACACTGTATTGATTGTCAAGGCTTTATTTCGACGACCTTGTTTTAAGTCAAGCAGAAATAAGACACTTGTCTGGTTTGATAATGAACGAATAAAAACCTATACAGTATTTTAGGATTCCCGTTTCATTCCGTTTTACGGAACCCTATTACTAAGACTCCACTGTCAGTCTGTCTGCCAACGGACTGTATCACATGAACAGGTAGACAATTGAAATTTTCAAAGATTGTGTATTTCTATTGTCGCTGTAACAACAAATAATAAAAAAAAAACAGTGGCACTCCGGGGGTGCCGACAGAAGAGAAAACTTGAAAAAAAATCTGCACCGCGATAATCAATGCGTTGATGTCTTTTACTCCACGCACCGCGGTAATCAACGCGTTGATGTCTTTTTAATGATCAAAGCTGGTGTCGTAACAGTGTCGCGAAATTAATGGTTTAGTCCCATCTCAAAAATGCCCAACGCGCCTAAAGAAGTTTTCACTTCAATTACATAAAGTTAAAAATTAAAGGGAGTCCCTCGTACACACGGCTACACATCAAGCTATACATTTCCAGTATAAGCTGACCTCGTATTGTACGGAAATCATATACAATGCGAGATTAGCATAAACTGGAAATGTATAGCTTGATGTGTAGCCGTGTGTGTGTACAAGAAACGTATATTTTTTGGTGTTTTTTTGCTTAATACCATACGGAACCCTTCGTGGGGGAGTCCGACTCGCAGTTGTTCGGTTTTTTAACATCACGAATTCGCGAATTTTCGTCAATGACCATAAAATAAAATAGACAATTCTTGTTACTGGCATCCGAACCAACTGAAACACCGCATTCTGCAGTGTTGCTTGGGTGCTATACCACGTATCTCTCTATCCAAGCAGCATCGCAGACTGCGGTGTTGAAAGAAAGCATAACATTTATTTTGCAACAGTTCATGAAATACAAAAAACCGGCCAAGTGCGAGTCGGACTCCCGCACGAAGGGTTCCGTACCATTATGTATAAAAACGGCAAAAAAATCATGTCTGTTGTATGGGAGCCCCCTTAAATATTTATTTTATTCTGTTTTTAGTATTTGTTGTTATAGCGGCAACAGAAATACATCATCTGTGAAAATTTCAACTATCTAACTATCACGGTTCACGAGATACAGCCTGATGACAGACGGACAGACAGACGGAAAGACAGAGTTTTAGTAATACGGTCCCGTTTTACCCTTTGGGTATGGAACCCTAAAAACAACAAATATAAAAAAGTTAAATGTTTTGATAACAAGTTTATGCCTTAGAGCTGCGCCAAAAAGGTCCATTTCAGCATGCCTGACTGATTCTATCTGCCGCTGATTTTCTAATGCACCTGGTGGCTGGTTTTCTATTTTTACCCACATTTCGCGAGATATGTTTTAGCAATTTGCCCGACCCAAGAATCAAACCTAGGACCCCGGTAGTCACGCTTGCGACCTCCATTACTAGAAATTCGAGGCAGTCAGAAATTAATATCAAAAATGTACCTTTTTCAATAGATCTGGTCTCGACGGCAACGCATGCATGGCCAATGTAGCTGCTTTCCTTATATACCAGGGGTGGAATTTCGCCAGGGTCTCGTTGTAAGAGCTCTGGCATGTGGTACAAGTGTTCATGGTCTCTTCAGCCTCGCTCAGACGCTTCAGGAACAAACGTATGAAGTCTGAAAAACAAATGCTTGCGTTAGCTACGAAGGAAGGTGGTATGTGTGTGCAGATGGAAGTTAATGTCATCGGTATCGTAAGGACGGACGGAGTATTAAAACTTCTACTGAATGGTTTGGTTAAAAACTTTTTACAAAAAAAAAAAAACCGACTTCCAAAAAAAAACACTACAAAGTGAAAAATAACTTTAATTTCAGAAGTTGGTGTCTTGGTTTTGAATTTTCGTTCTTTGTCACCGACTTCCGAAATTAAAGTTATTTTTCACTTTGTAGTGTTTTTTTTTTTTAAGTCGGTTTTTTTTTTTTGTAAAAAGTTTTTATTTTTCACTTTTTAGTGTTGTGGTACCTACCCCAAACAAATTCGAATACCACTACATGCTAACAAAAAAAAAAAAAAAAAACAAACAACATACAGACGAATTGAGAACCTCCTCCTTTTGGAAGTCGGTTAATAATTGAGTAGGTACTTAAATAAATAAAGATGATGACTCAATTACACACATTAAGTGTAAGTACCACGTAAACACTCGTAACCGAAACAGTTATTTGTAGGCTATACAATCATTTTCTTTCCGTGCGGGAATCAAACCCACCCACGATACCTACATATCGAATGAAGCTACAAGTACGCGACGGGCTCGACTTGTCGGGCCTATTCAGTGAGTGTAACGTAGCCAGAAGATATAAGAGTTACGCGATAGAAAGAGAGGCAACTTCTAGGTGAATATAACTGTAGGTAATTAGCGCTGTGCGATCTGAATTGCACTTTATTGTGTCGTAGCAAGAGTCGCTTTTTATGTAAATGATTTTGCGGAATGAGCCATCTGTGGTATTGATGCTAAATATCGTCAGCAAGCAGGATTTCAGTTAGGATAAACTCTAGAACAGCGAGTCTAAATGTGGGTTTACATAAACGAACATAGAACCAGAGCAAGAGCTAGCTCAGGTACGCACCGGCGATTTCTTCCGCACACGGGATTTTCAACGCTCTGCTTAGCGCCGAGAGTTGAAAATCCAACAGTGTGTTTTTTCGACGCGCTGGGATGCACTTTGTTGGATTCTCAACGCTCTGCTCAACATTGAGGGTTGAAAATCCAGTGCGCGATAAAATCCCGCCGCGATACATTTACGTCCGTGCGTACGTGGGCTTATTTTCATGATATTGTTTATATTTTAGTACGGCTAGATCAAAAAAAGAATGCTCTGTCCCTGTTTACACAAAAATAATTTGGTAGAGTATAGTCGGACTTTTAGGGGTTTATTTATAAAAGTTACTTAAAGTTAATTAATGATTAGCGACTAATTAACCATACATTTTTGACGTTTGAACGTCACTTAACTTTAAGCAACGTTTATAAAAAAAACCCTAAATTAGCTGCAGTAAAATGACACTTCTTGAGGCGTGTATACACGAACGAACAAAACATGGTGAACATCGAACACGGAACATTTGGTTCGTACGTGTGCACGTAAATTAGCAAAGGGAACATAAACATCATACGATAAACGAACACAGTTCGCGTTCAACCGCCCCGCTCTCTTTAGTAGCCATTCGAAATTGGATCGCCACGAACATTTTTGACGAACACAGTGTTTGATGTTCGGTAGTGGTACACGCACATGCGAACAATTTTTTTTTTTTTTTGTGGATCTTCTCGTAGTTGACCTCTGAGATCATGACTACTTAACCGGGCTGTCCTGTGGGTGCCTTAAGCTACTACACTTAAAACCTCCAGCCAAGGGTTAATTTTTTGGTGTACATAATAAAGAATATTCTATCTATCTATCTAATTAAAACTAGGTGAACGCTCGCTAAGGGCACCCCCTGTGGGGTACGAACCTCGGCTTAGGGCGTCAACCGGAGGGAGGACATCAAGGATAGGACGGGCTGGATCAAAGTTTTGATCATGATTATTAGTCGGGGAATTTAAAGCTACGTGCTCAGCTGCAACAACTGCTGGCACCTCGTTATCGAGCAAGGGTTGGGGGAGAACAAATTGTTTGATGTTCGTGTTCACATGTTCTTTTTTATTAGTGCGTACACGCCTTCACAGTAATTTCTTCATATCATCATTTTTTTTTACGAAATGTCAATAAGAAATAAGTGTCATTTTACTGCAGCTAATTAAAAGTGACCGACTGTAGCAATAGCATGTTTATATTCACTCGTTTGGTCCAAAGACAGGCGAGTCGAGTTCGAGTCTTTAATTATCAATTTGCATCAAAATCCCCAGTGATATTATTTGCGTGCGTGACGTCTTACAAAATAATACAATTTGCAAATTAATTTACTATGCCATTTACGTCTAAGCCCGACCTTCCAATTAAGGATAATGAATCCATTAATTCGTGTCCACTTTACTTAATTAAATGAATAATGTAGTTTCCATGATTTGTCATGAATTTTACTAATTTATGCAAAACACTAAAGTTAATATGAGGAAATATTGAGGCCGCGTTCTAACCAAAAGCGATCGTCGCGTGAATTATAATACGCCACCGTCGCGACCACGGAGCAAATTTGCTCCGTGGTCGCGTCGCATTGAGTGAGGCCGCGCCCAATTTAAAAGCAATGCTCGCGCGATACGCGATTGTCGCGTCCATATGTCACTTTTTGGTCGGCTAATCTGAATCGCGTGGTTGTGCCGACAGAGGACGCTTTCCGGTTTTCCGAACAAAAAGTAACACAGTACATTTTTATAAGACCAATGTAATATTTTATACCAATGTAATATTTTGTATCCCAAATAGATAATATTATTTAATGTAACTATGTTAGACTCAAATATTGAAGTGGAAACTACTATTAAAAGACCTACGACATACTCTAAAAATTGCAGTTTCGACCCCCTGACCCCTTTGAATAATTTTCTTTAAAAAACATTGAATTTGTCCTATGTCACACATAACAGAACATTTTAAAACCCAGATATACTGTATTATTTGAACTAGCTTCCGCCAGTGGCTTCGCCCGCCTGATATCTTTGTAAATTAAAGCATTTATGTTACTCAGTGATAACATAGCATTTTACTAGTGAAGTGTGGAGTGGGAAATCTGTGGAAGTGATTTCGTGAAAAGGGACGGAAGTGTATTACAGGAAACCGGGGAAGCGCGCGCAATATGATTTGACGGTGCTAGAGTTGGCCGTCAGAAACGACCTTGACGAGGCCCCTTTAATGTTGCTTATTACCAAGGTGAGATGTCAGATGTGACACATCATATGCGACTACTACAAGGCTCGCTCGTTTTTTAGGGTTCCGTAGTAAACAAGGAACCCTTATAGTTTCGTCATGTCCGTCTGTCTGTCTGTCTGTCTGTCCGCGGTCTAGCTCCAAGACTGTTAGTACTAGAAAGTTGTAATTTGGTATGGGTATACATATTAATTACGCCGACAAAGTGGTAAAATAAAATTATGAAAAATAGATTTTTTTAGGGTACCTCCCCTACACGTAAAGTGGAGATGTTTTTTTTTTTTCTATCCCTTGGTGTGGGGTATCGTTGGAAAGGTCTTTTAAAAACATTGTGAGTGTGTTAATACCATTTTTGAATTCAGAGATCCGTTTGCGAAATATTAAGCTTTAAAGTGAAAATTTTTGTTAGAGTCAAGTGTCCCCCCCTGCCAGGTAAACGGTTGGTTTTACATATGTGAAAAAATTCACAGCAGTGGCTTAAATAACGAATTTAAAAGGAAAACTATCACAGCTGAGTAGGCTTTACAAGTTAACGAGTAATAATTGACCAACTTAGATTTGCGGTTGTAAAAACATGTTCTCCCATACATTCTGTATGAAAGATTTTTTTTTCAACTACAAAGTTAAGTTTGTTCTTGGGATAAATTCATCCCAACTACGGAACCCTACATTGTGCGTGGTCCGACATGCACTTGGCCGGTTTTTTTTAAATCGGTCCAAGTTTTTGAGTTTATTCACTACCTACAAATAAAAATACATGAAATAAACACAATCAAGCGTTACAATACCCTCATTACAATACAATACTCATTCATTAAAAATAATAAAGTAAAGAACATACCCAATCCTCGATGCAAGCGCAGCATTGTTCTCGAGCCGGACACAAACCCATTCTTTTCAGAGAAGCCCGTTTCTTTTTCATACTTCATCATTTTCTTAAAAGAATCGTAATGTACTGCGTCTTCTCCTTCTCTGTGCTTGTCCATTATTTTTATTTTACTTCTAACATCACTGCTTACAAATGAGAATACTGATCCTATTAGATTGAGGAATCTGAAAAATTTAAGTTTGGTTACTTTCTAATGTGAATCCATCCCATCGGATTATGAGAGTAAAGGGCTTGCTACACGGCTGCCAACCGCGTCCCAACAGAGGTGACCTTGGTGGTTTACGACCTTTTAAACAGCTCTGCCTGTCGTCAACCAAGGTCACCTCTGTCGGGGCCGCGTTTGGCAGCCATGTAGCAAGCCCTTAACACACTTATGCACTTTAAAGGCTCGCGATCACTAGCCTCATCGAGTCGAGGCGAATCGAATCGCAGAAATTTGCATGCTCTATATTTCCTATGAAATTGCGTCCATTAGCGACGAGCCGAGGCTCGACGAATCGAATCATCCGCGCGCATTTCTCGACTAGGCGAATTTCTTCGCTGACGCATTTCGACTCTACTCGGCGCGCCTAATCGAATCACCCGCGCGCATTGCTGCTCGACAGGCGAATTTCTTCGCCTGAAGTCAACGCCAGGCTAATATCTTTTTCGTTCCTGGCTAATCGCTGTTGAGATTGGCCACTGTGACCGAAATTGGTTAGAAGGATTTCTTATAATGTGAATCTAATTATAACTTAAGAAATGTGTAATTTATTCTGATAAAAATTTATGGAGAACAAAACGCAAAAAATGACCGAAGGAGATGAATAAGTGTTGGGCCAATTGGCTTTCATATTAACAAAATGATGTAACAGTTAGAAGAAATAAATATACTGAAAAGTTGCAGAACAAAAACGACCACACTAGCCAAATTACGGATAGTTGCATGCCATACTTTGGTTAGATCTCTGGGGTAAGAGTGTCACACAACACACCGCGCTACTTGAGGGACTCAATAATGAGTTCCCTATTACGAAAGCCGTAAATGACCGGGTACCCAAACAATTTATCTTCGATAAAAAATACAGGATTCAACTTTACGAGGGTCGCAGATGCGAGGGTTTGCGCCCCAAAGAGCTGCGAATCTTCACCGACGGATCCAAAACAGGTAGTGGCACAGGTGCTGGAATCTTCTCGGAGGACTTCAACATACACATAGCCACACCATTGGGAATCTATAACACAGTGTTCCAGGCCAAATGCATGGGTATATTTCTTGCCGCTTCAGCCATCATGGCCAGGGAAGTTAAGGACCACTCGATACGAATACTCTCAGACAGCATGGCTGTTTTTGCAAGCGCTAAACAGTCATACTGTTGATTCTGGGCTGATATACGAGTGCCACCAGCGCCTCAACCAGGTGGGTGGCCTCAATAATCTAACCATTCAATGGATCAAAGGACAGCGGTTCGCGGGGCAATGACGCAGCCGACGAACTTGCCAAAAGAGGGTCGAGCATGGCACCAGTGGGGCCTGAACCCATCGTACCACTCCCCTTCGGGTACCTACGCACTCTGGTAAGGAAACGAACCAGGGAACAACATCACAAACTATGGGTGGACCACGGTGAGTGCAAGCTGGCCAAAGAGGAACTCCCTACAATCGACGGCCGCCTCACGAAACAGGTTCTCCAATTAACAAAACAGCAGCTGCGTATAGTTACAGCAGCTGTATCTGGCCATGGGTCAATTAATAAACACCTCTTTGTCATAGGAGTCACAGACAGTCCGCTGTGCAGAGCTTGCATGGAGGACGACGAGACAGCAGCTCATGTGCTGTTAAACTGCCCGGTGGTCGCCACATACAGGGCAAAGTACTTCGGCAACTCAGGTACCCTACGTGAGCTTGTCAGTGACACCAAGACGTTGCTGGCCTTCTTTGAGGAGCTGGGGTGGATCGATTTCCCCACCCGTACGCAAAATACGCGCTTTGACGTGGAGTTGCGGATACCAGCCCGTATTACCTATTACGCCATACTTTAAACAGTATAAAATACTGACACTGCCAAGTTTATACACATTAGAAGTAGCTGTGTTTGTTAAGTTGAACCTAAATCGTTTTAAACATCAGGCCAATGTAGTTTTACTTAATAGACGCGACAATACCCTACCATGTCATCAGTCCGCTAAGACAGCACTAATGCGCAAGTGTTTACTGCATGGCTCTGGTCATATACGATAAAATACTAAAAAGTTGGAAAGAATTGTAGCTATCGTTATTTAAGAAAAGACTTATTACGACAGTTTTAACTTTATTACATATTCAATATTTAGAGGTCTGATTACACTTTGTCAATTTTTTTCACTCATTTCCTACAGTTATTTCAGACGTTACGAGATTTTAAGGTGTATTATATATAATGAACGTAAAAAATCACTTTTCTTTTGGTATTTGAACAATTCCGCTATGTAAATTAGTTAATAAGATTTTCACAAAAAGTTATTTTTTATTTTTCCTATAAAAATTGGTTTTTACGATTACGATTTTCTTCGCCTGGGACAGCGACATACTATGGCGTAACAGAATTCTTAAGCACATTTTTTTTGTAACTTAGACTGTTTGCAATGTTTAAAAATACAAATTTTATTTGGTTCATGTTTTGTTTTTTGTTCTGTTTGTTAAAAATTTGTAGATTAGTTTAGTGGTTTTTGTTTATAATTTTTGTAACTTTTCCATTCTTACTGGCAAAATATGACTGAGTCTATTCCCTATATCACCATATTCCTCATATTTGCAAAATATTGTACTCATATTTGCAAAATAAAATATCTTTTATATTTTTCTTTTAAAAAAATTAATGAAGAGGTTTTAAGTGCTCTTTTGTTTGTGTTTTTGTATCTTTTTGTGTTTTAATTAGTCATTTAATTTAGTACTTAGTGTTAATTCTTAGTTGTGTAATGATTGTATATGGGTAAGCAATTTAATGTTAATAGTGGAGAAGTTTTATCTCAAAGAATGTATATTAAAAATGTATCATAAGTGCATGTATGTATGGGTTCTTTTTTATAAACATGGGTGAAATTGGGTTTTATATATTTTTTAACTGTTTTATAAATAACCAGAATACCCGCAGAATTTCACCGTTGCATAACCTTTTAATTAGTTGAGATTTTTATACATATTCTTTATGGCTTTTGGCCATGAGCTATACAAATATAAAAAAAAAATTGGCATAGGTCTTAGGGGGCAGCGTAAAAATTGATTTGCTGTTACAATAATAGACAGAATATTCTTACAAACAACAACAATCAACACAAACAACATAACAACAACAATGAACAACAAACAACAACAATCAACAACAATCAACAACAATTCTTATAATGTTGCTGTCGCAAGCACAAGAACATAACAAAATAGTCTATTGACATACATAAACATCTTAACATGACTACAACTGCTACACATGGCAGACAGATTGCTGCTCACATTTTGTTCTAATTAATAGATTATTCTAAGTACTCAGTAAGTACATAATGCAAATTCTTTAGAAGAAATTAATTATCTCAAGTAGCAATTATAAATTAATCATAGTTAGCTTGTAATTTACCACTTTAGAAAATTACACTTAATTTGACATAATAACATCCACATTTCTACTGACCAAATATGTATCAGACTTCCTGTCAATGAGGAAAGTTGGTCAGCGGGTCATCTTAGGGGTTGACTACACACTAACTACTCTATAGAAAATGTATTGTCTTCACTCTTGGTTTGGCTTCCAGTCTAACTGGATGCAGCTGAATACCATTATTTTACATGGAGCGACTGCCTATCTGACCTCCACAACACACTTACTGGGTAACACGATACCCCTTGATAAGACTGGTGTTCTTCACTGTTTTAAAAAAAGCATTTTTTCACCTTTGTATGCACCAATACAAAGAATAGCTAAATCTTATTCTGCAATTTCATGCCAATTTACGCTACATGACCTCGCAAACCTATTGTCCAATCTTATCTAAGCTCTTAGAATTTTAAAATCCTTATGGAAACAATGTAAATAGCTTACTTTACTAATTCGTTGTAACCGTCTATGTATGCTTCAATGACAACGTCGTCTTCCTCTTTGAGACTTCTTTGAAAGCTTTGATGGACATGGTGTAAATCTAATACGTTTTCATTCGACATTTCTCTCAAAATAATGAAAAATAATTTTGAATAACACTATACTGCACAAACGATTTGCTCGCGAACCGAGTGAGACTGACATATCTGAGACTGACATTGACAAATTTGACATTGACAGCTTCTTTATTTATTTTTTATTTTTTTTAATGGCCTGGTTGCTGGGACCTTTTAGCCAAGTCTTTATTTGGTTTCTTTTTTTCTTCACTAAATTTCTTCGAAAGTGTTTTTGATATATTTATATAATGCTCGATAACAAGTCTTATTTTTTAATAATTCGGTCAAGCGGCGGGAGGTATTATTTAACACAGCACTTTCACTCTACAATTCCCTTAATTCACTCGCTAAAATCAGTCTGTGTAATTTATGATTTGGACAGTCAAAAAGCATGTGATCAACATTTCCAATGGCAAAGCTGCAACTTGTACATTTGTTGTCTTGAACAATATCTAGTCTCGATAAATGAGCAGGTGTTTTGGAATGGCCAAAGCGGAGTCTGTTAATCGTCGTTATGAAGTGTCGACTTGCGGTCTCAACTTATAATATCGGTTTTGAATCTTACTATCGTCTAGAGGGGAGACACACACACACTGTATAATTCTGTTTTTGCCGAGCCGTTAACCGTAATATTCAAATCAAATCATAATACCTAAATTTAAATATGTTTATTTGTGTTCACTGTTCAACTTTAGTAATTAAACTTTTTGATACACATCGTAGGTTTCCGGTGATTTCAGGTTATTCTAATGTTGTTTTTAATTATTTCATTGTCTTTTGCCACGTTTTATTATTGCTGTGACAAATCATGTGACGAGTGTCATCTGCTCATCTTTCAGTTCACCAAATAATTGGAACTGTCAGTGTCAAAATATCCCCCAAGGTCTTGTGAATGAATTTCGTCGCCCTCCGCTATCAAAAAAATATTTACTTTCCGTCTCAGATAGCTAAAGTGCCTACGATAACAAATAATTGGTGGTGCAATTTGCATATCATGTAATACAAACTTGTGTATGACCACAACGACTATATTTTGTCATCGCTTCGAATTATCCGGTAAGTGTTATTTTTCTACCTACACGCGAAAATATGACAAGTTTCATAATTTATTTTTAGTTACGGCGTCAAGTGGCTCGGGCTCACAAGAATTCAAGCTAATCAAAGATTGTTGGTGCTTATAATAAGTGATATTTAATTTCATAAGGATATTGAATATTCGCGTTTTTGGCTTATTTTCTAAGTGCGTATCATCTTTCATTGTATTTGGGGACTTCCCGTATGACAGAATAACTTGTTGCAAAGGTTAGAACTTTTCGATGTCTATCGCAAATTCACGACTTATCTCCCACTGACTTGTTAATTTAAAAAGTAGGTGAAAAAGTGAGTAATTTCAATTGACTATTGAGTAAATTAAGCTGTGATATCTTTGAGTCATAACAAAGATAAAAAGTGCTTTAAATTAAATCGTTTAAATCTACAGAGGCTACTTGTAGAGCCAGCATATTGGTAAGTAGTTTAAAACTTACTAGTAAATTGAATTAATAATAATAATAATAACCCCACCGCCGTATCTCTACGTTGACGTCGTGGTGGGGCATGCGCGCTCCGAACTCGAGGTCTGTGCCGGTACAGTTTACTTTGCCGGAATAGGTCTGGGATGAGGAGCCAGACCAAAAGAGATACAAAAACCGCAGGGCAGCATGTGGCGAGCTGTTGGGCAGTAGCAACCCCACGGACCCTATCTCCCAGGAGAAGTCTTGTTCCTCACCTCTGGCTTGCCTTTATTGGCCGGCTGGAGTCAACACTGACGAGGAACGGCACTCCCGCCTCATTCTTGCCTTAATTGGCCGGCTTGAGTGGAGATTCGCAAGAGCAAACGTGCTCGGAGGAAGGAAGTATTCCAGTAAGTGCTCGTAGGGATCTTGACCATCTTCCGGGCTCTGGGATTGTTCTGAAAGCCGTGGAATACCTCTCCACTCCTCAAGCACCTCAGGACATGTTGCCCCCTTGTTGCTAGGTCACTATGTGCTAGTGACCGTTTCTGGGGGCCCATTATTGAGTGTGCAAGTCACCCCCTGCCATTTTATCCGTGTAAATATAAAACATTGATCAGGCAGGGGCTATAGTCCTACCATAGTTCCAGGTAACCAGTCCACTTTAGCTACCCAAACCCATAGTCCAATGTTTTGTTTCCATGTACTGCAATAGTCCTACACCAACCGGGGGTTTTCCTCTGGTGCACTTGCATAGTGCATACAGGGATAATCGTCGGTTGGTGCCTCATTACATATAAAATTGTCTAAGGGGCCTCTGCGAGTTGGCTTCGGCCCCTCGTACGCCTTCCAAAAACCTGGACCCTAAGGTCCCGAGATATTTAAAAATAATAACAATAATGTTTATTGCAATAAAAAATGAAAACATATGTTACAAATACAGTAGTATGGAACAACATAAAGTGCATTGGGTATTATCTCCTGGCTCCCAAACTAGGTTAATAGCCTGTGACTTGGGGACCAGTGATTCCATAAAGGTATACACATAGATGATCAAAATGTTTTAAAACAAACAAAAACTGCTTTCACCAGTAACATAGTGAACATAACAATACAATAATTTTTATGTGTTTTGAAACAACAAAAAGTAAAAATAATTTGATAAAAAAGTAATACGTAATTGAGTGAGAGTGAGTTAGTCGTGGTAGGTGTAGTAGGTGTGTTGTACAACTTATTTTTTTAACAACCAATTTATTTAGGTCAGCATTCTTAAAAAAATCTTAATTAGCTATCTTCTCAGTTTTCACCTCCTTTCTAGCCGTAACATTTTTACCCAATTCATCCATTGTTTCTTTCATCTTCCCATAGAGCCACTCATTGCTCTGCATTCCATGTCCATACCAAAAAATGACAACATATCGTCACTGGAAAGGCAAAAATACTTAACGCCATATAAATAATGTGGCGGTTAAGTAATTTTGCCTTTCCAGTGACGATATTATTTTAATTTCATAATTTTTAGGGTTCCGTACCCAAAGGGTAAAAACGGAACCCTATTACTAAGACTTCGCTGTCTGTCCGTCCGTCTGTCTGTCACCAGGCTGTATCTCAAGAACCGCGATAGCTAGACAATTGAAATTTTCACAAATTATGTATTTCTGTTGCCGCTTCAACAACAAATACTAAAAACAAAATAAAATGAATATTTAAGGGGGGCTCCCATACAACAAACGCGATTTTTTTGCTATTTTTATAGATACTTGTACGGAACCCTTTGTGCGCGAGTCCGACTTGCACTTGGCTGGATTTTTTCTGTAGCTATTACTTGATCAATTTCAAACTGCACTAAAACTGACAAGCAGCATACACAACTAAACATAATGTATGTCATGTAATGAGTTCCTTATCGAGGACAGCAGGATGTTATTATCATTAAATTGTTTGACCATTCATTAGAGAAAGAGAAAGAAAAAAAAAAAACATTAAAAGATAAGAACACTTATTTCAGCAAGCATTAATTTAATATTGATTAAACGAATATCTGCCTTATCATGCTATACTTGCATTGAAGCTGCTTACTTGTATTTAATTACATAATGTATTTTTTTTACTAGATACAGTCACAAGCATAATACCAGTACACAGTATACAGTAACGCATCATTCAAAAGTATTTTTCTCAGGAAATAAAAATGGCTACATTGAGAAAAGACCAATTTCATAATATTATGGTTTCGAGAATACTATATTCGTAACAACATAAAGTTTCTGTCAATACTTTAGGAGAAAATTGCTTTTGAAGGTTGCCTATACTCCATTTGAAATAAGATTACAAACCTTTTTTACAATCCGTTCAACTGATTTTGACTTCTATACCGTAGGCATAAGGATGACATTAAAAGGAAAAAAATGGGTTACAATACCAACTGTTTACTGCAGCTGCCATTTGTCATGCCACTAACACAATATAAGTTATAATTGGTTGAATGGACTCTATAAAAGGTTTATTTAAATGTCAAATGGAGTATATGTGTAAGGTTTTTCTGCTTGTGGCTGTACTTAAAAAAATATATAAAAATCTGTTAACGGCAAACTAAATTGTGTCAACCTAGAAATAGCTAACTGTATTATAATGTCATGTCAGGAGCATCCATAATGTTTCATGTGGATACGAGGGCATACAAGATAATTTATATGATGTTAAGTGTCTCATTATTTGCTGAATATTTATTTATTTGGAAAAACAGTTTACCAGTAATAATAAAAAGTTATTTTTGATAAAAAATTGTAACAATTAAAATTATTTAATTTTGCAAATAAAAGTACCAGATTAAAGCAATTAGCAATATCATTTTAATGTGCACAGCTGTTACCTAAGTTTTCATGTTTCATAATTAATCTTGAATATAAATTACGTGTTTCTATTTACGCTATGGGTTTACAATATTTTGCTTTAATAAATTGATATAACATTTGGCTTTTGCTTGGGTTATCCACCTGTAAAAGATAAACTCAGATTAATATGCGGTTTTAGTAGCGTGAATTAAATAACAGTCAACATTATAATGTATGTAATTTATTTATTTTATACCATTAGTATTCTTAAGGGCATGGACAGAAACATTTCCTGTTAAAAAATACATTTATTCTGGAAATAATAATAAACTGTTTATTTGTTTTTATTTCTGTTAAATGAATAGTCATTGGAAGTCTGTCACCCACTTGTATGTGGAATTTCTTTGAATTCTTCATTATTTAAGAATCAAGCTACCTGTTAGTTTTTAACCGACTTCCAAAAGGAGGAGGTTCTCAATTCGTCTGTATGTTTTTTTTTTTTTTTTTTTTTTTGTTTTTTTTGTATGTTTGTTACGCGATTACTCCGCCAATTATGAATAGATTTTGATGATTCTTTTTTTGTTTGGTAGATCATACTTCAGAGGTGGTCCCATATAAATTTTATTAACTTTGCTTCGGTAGTTTTTGAGTTAGCTTCAATTATACGTATTTTTTTCCCACTTAGTATGTAGATGATATGATAATTTCTTGTCACTGTTATTTACATAGCAGGTAGTGGTATTCGAATTTGTGTGGGGTAGGTACCACAACTAAAAAGTGAAAAATAAAAACTTTTTACAAAAAAAAAAACAACCGACTTCAAAAAAAAACACTACAAAGTGAAAAATAACTTTAATTTCGGAAGTCGGTGACAAAGAACGAAAATTCAAAACCAAAGACACCGACTTCCGAAATTAAAGTTATTTTTCACTTTGTAGTGTTTTTTTTTGAAGTCGGTTGTTTTTTTTTTTTGTAAAAAGTTTTTTAGCTCCACAGTTATGTAACGAACTTTCTCTCATATGCTACATTTGACGCGAAATCGCCTCAGGCTTAATGACTACACTGACGTTGAGTCGAAATGCCGTGTTCTTTTTTAACAACTAACAAAAAATTTGCTGCTCCATACATTGACAAAATGTATGGAACAGTAGATTTCTTTTTTAGCGATTTCAGTATTGATCCCTTTGTAGTTAATCTGCGTTCGCAATTTATGTGCCAATCATGTAAACAAACACGAGTTTTAGGAAAAACAACTGTAATGCCTACTCATAAGGTTTAGTTTACGCTACAACTTCATATTTTTTATGAATTTTTGAACAGTACTCGTCAGTCTGGTGAATTTTTGTTTAAGTAGAAATAAGATCAATTGGAAACAAGGATTAAATAGACCTTAAGTTCATAATGATGTGTTTAATGACCGAGAGTAATAATAATAGGTAAGTATATTAAAACATTCATGAACGCCCACAACTTAATAAAGAGATTGATGTCATTTGAAAAGCTTAGGTTGTCCTTACCAAATTAGTGCACCCAATATTCTTTACCTGTATGACATTGCCAAAGAAAAGATGCCAATGCTAAAGAAAGAACGTACGTATTTTTCTGTTCCTTTTGTCTTGTCTGTGTATTATTTGTGTGTACATAAATGGTTAAATAAATAAAGAAGGTTCTGATTCTCTGAATATACCATTTTGTAGGAGTAACTTCGGTGTTACAAATATAAATTCAAACTATTTATTTCAATTAAACCATTTACAAGCACTTTACAATTGTTAAGGAGTCGGTCAATCAGAAATATGAAGCTAATAAAAAAATAAAAAAAAAATCATATGACGTGTAACGTGCTTTCGATATCCTATTTAAAGAATAAAAAATAAAAAAATAATATGGAAAAGAATGGGCAAGAAACTCCATGGAAAATATTCTTAATTAAATCTGAATGAGCATTTGAATAATTTTAAGTCTTATTAACAATTCAAGTTGCTTAATATGCTTCTAGGTCAATGAAACACTAATGATACCTGCAAAATCAATGTCATTCATCATGTTTTTTTTTGTTATGTTAGGTTTGGAATGAAAACAATAACAACTTACTATTGTCACGTGTTAAATATGTAAACACGATACGGAAAACAAAACAGATTTCCTTTTATAGTATCGATTTGAATCAATTATGGTTTGGCTGGCATGTAACATTTATGGATTCCGTGCCTTAAAAGGAACATATGGCAATTAGGTATTAATTAACTTGTAGGCTACTAGCTGTTGCCCGCGACTTCGTCTGCGATCTAGGATGAAAAACAGCCTATGTCCTTCTCCAGGTCCCAGCCAAATTCAAATAAAAAAATAATGTCATAATGATCCGTTCGGCTGTTTTTGCCTGAAAGCTTAAATGACCTAACAAACAAATAAAAAAAGTAAAAAAAAAAAAAACCGACTTCCAATTGAATTTTTTGCCACCGACTTCCGAAATAAAGTTATTTTTCACTTTGTAGTGTTTTTTTTTGGAAGTCTGTTATGTTGGTATAAAAATTCGAATACCATTACCTGCTATGTAAATAACAGTGACAAGAAGTTATTATAACATCATCCATATACATAGACTAAGTAGGAAAAAAACGTATTATTGAAGCTAACTCAAAAATGACCCAAGCAAAGTTAGTAAAATTTATATGGGACCTCCTCGAACCCATTCAAATAAAAAAATAATTTTGCAAATCCTTCTATAGGTGACGAAGTTATGCCCGAAAATACATTTAAAAAAATCATCCGAATTGATAATCTCCTCCTTTTTAGGGTTCCGTAGTAAACAAGGAACCCTTATAGTTTCGTCATTAGGGCGTGCAAAACCGGAAGGTCTTCAAAACCGGTTTTGAATTTCGGTTTAGAGGGCTCAAAACCGGAAACCGGTGTTAGCCCCGGTTTCGGCTACATTTTTACTATAGTTTTTATATAGTAGAATTTTAACAAGAAAACAATATTCTTAAATACCCACAATATCTACAAATAAAACAAATTTTATCATATACCTTTTTTAAATCAACCATGTATGCCTACCAATACCAAGGAGACAACATTAATAGTTAGGATAACATGAACTTTAAATAATATAAAGATTAACTAACTGAGATCAAATCAACAACAAATTTGTGGTACCTTTAGTAGGTACCTAACAATAAAATACTGTTATAATGAATAATATATTTTAAACCTACAAAACACATTCATCATCTTAAGATACTAAACACAACCACAATTACTATACGACTCAATTTCTTGAATCTTGAGCTCTTTAATTACGAACCACTAGCAACAGTAGCAACATTATTAAGGGATTCACAATATTCATATTTGACTTTCATATATTCTATAAAGCGAGATCAAATCAACTGTGTACCGTACACTAATTTAAATAAACAAAAATCATTTTTTTCCCGCTGTTCTTGATAATGTGTTCTTAAGAATAAAAGTGTATCTAACATTTTATCAGATAGCGTACTTATTTTGTTGTAAAAGTACCCAGCACTCGAAAAGGCCCTCTCAATCTCAACACTTGTTAGTAGTACACACATCAAATAGTTGTAAGCTTCTGTGAGATACACACCTCGATGCCCTCCGCTTTCATACATGGCTTGCTCTACCTTGAGAAACCCTGCAAGGTCGAAATCAGACCGATTCTTGGGGGTTTTCCTGCATTTATCCAATTCCTTATCAAGCTGCTCTTGAAGAGTTAAATCAAAATGTAATTTTATTCAATAACGGGAAAACCGGAGGTAACCCCGGTTTTGTCTCTTAACACCGGTTTTAGAAAATCAGCAAATTTTGTCCGGTTTCCGGTTTTTAGCAAAACCGGAAAACCGGGTTTGCACGCCCTATTCGTCATGTCCGTCTGTCTGTCTGTCTGTCCGCGGTCTAGCTCCAAGACTGTTAGTACTAGAAAGTTGTAATTTTTGTTAAAGTTGTCATGTATATACATATTAATTATGCCGACAAAGTGGTAAAATAAAATTATGAAAAATATTTTTTTTTAGGGTACCTCCCCTACACGTAAAGTGGGGATGTTCTTTTTTTTTTTTCTATCCCTTAGTGTATCGTTGAAAAGGTCTTTTAAAAACATTGTGAGTGTGTTAAAAACATTTTTGAATTCAGATATCCGTTTGCGAAATATTAAGCATTAAAGTGAAAACTTTTGTTAGAGTCAAGTGTCCCCCCCCCTGCCAGCTAAATGGTTAGTTTTAGATATGTGAAAAAATTCACGGTAGTAGCTTATATAACGAATTTAAAAGGAAAACTATCACAGCTGAGTAGGCTTTACAAGTTAACGAGTAATAATCGACCAACTTAAATTTGCGGTTGTAAAAACATGTTCTCCCATACATTCCGTATGAAAGATTTTTTTTTTAACGACATTGTTAAGTTTGTTCTTGGGATAAATTCATCCCAACTACGGAACCCTACATTGTGCGTGGTCCGACATGCACTTGGCCGGTTTTTTTATTTAGAAGTCGGTTGACAAACTCACTATATAATTTATAATATTTAGGGCAGGTCAACTCCCATAATTTCAATTACTCATTCGATCGATGTGGCGACGCTTGTGGAAGGAATATGTCCAACAGTGGACGTCTAAAGGCACTAGGAAGTGGTGAAGGGTGGGCGTTTTGGGGGACTGTCTTATGTAATTTTGACGTTCGAAAAGTGCTGATTCTCAGCCTAGTTTGAACAAATGACATTTGAATTTGTCTCAGCTGAAGAGATGATGACTCATGAACATTGCTCTCAGTCATTTGTACACAATCATTGTTCTGCGAAATGTGTCACTTGCTAAAATAACAATCTATTAACAGGTTGTTACCCTATTGCTTGAAAGCAGCGCACTCACCTATTTCTTCTAGTTGACTCATACATTTAAAAACGCTTTATTACAAAATAACAGTGACATGAACTTATCATCATATCATCCACATAGGCTAAGTGGGAAAAATACGTATTATTGAAGCTACCTAACTCAGAAACTACCGAAGCAAAGTTAATAAAATTTTGCCACTTCTGAAGTATGACCTATCAAACAAAAAAATAATCATCAGAATCAATTTATAATAGGCGGAGTAATCGCGTAACAAACATACAAAAAAAAATTGGTTGCCTGTAAAGTCGGTATACGGGCGAAAGTTTTACGTGACAACGACTTTGAGTGGTAAAATAATTTTAATGTGAATATTCATTCGTATAGTAGGAAGAAGGATGAAATAATAGTAACAATTTAAAACATTTATTTATACACATGAACCGGTGTGTATGCCTATCTCTCTCACTCTCTCTCTCTCTCGCTCTGTCTCTCTCGCTCTTAGGCGGGCTAACCATGCACGCGTGCCTCTCACTCGCTCTCATTGTGAGCGCATAACGTGAGCGGAGCGTAACGCAGTTTCTTGAAGTGTCACCCGGCAAACCAATTTATAAGACGTTGTCACGTCAAAAAAACATAGTCGAATTGAGAACCTCCTCCTTTTTGAAGTCGATTAAAAAGACTAGGACGAATGGGAGGTAGATTTGGGGAACTGACTCGTCGCCCAAAAAGCAGGCTCATGGACGTGTGTCAAGATCGGTCAAATGGCAAAAAGCGTTTAAGCTTTTGATGCAACCGATTTGTGGGCGTGGCGATGGGCGATAAAAATTTAGCACTACCTACGTCTCACCCTTAGGCAGTCACCCCTACTTCCTTGCTAAGACTTTTATCACGGCATGCTCCCATAATAATTCGTCAAGACATGAACTAGAATTATCTGCGTTCTAGACCACAGAGCACGGAATCGCTTCACCGGCAGCGATTAGAGACGCCATTACGTATTATTAATATTCGTACCCGCACAATAAGCGGTAAGCGTAAATTTCGGCTGTCAATAGTCATTGTCCGTATAAAGCTTCGGCCAAACCTGCGCGACTAAAACGCGGGACGTGGGACGCGAAACGAGAGCGTCAACAACGCGAAACTTAACTGTGACTGCACACCTGCGCGACTACAGCGCGAAATCGCGAACTCAGTCCTGCTTTGCCGACGCGGTGTTCCCGCTTTACGGTCGCGTAGGTGTGCAAGGCGCCATATAATAATACAAGCAGCGTCCGCCGCGGGGTAGACGCTTCCGCTTCGCGGTCCCGCGTCCTGCTTTGTGGTCGCTCAGGTCGTACTTACAGGCTGTCAGTTTCTATGAGTAGACGGTGACGCCCATTCACACGTTTGGTTTTGGAAAGAGTTGACAACACCGTCGCTAGCAGCTGCTGCCGACACGTCTCCGTGTTCTGTGTTCTAGTTGGTATGGGCAGCCTCCTCAACAAATATCCTATACCTTCCACTCTTCATCTTCACACAATTCATATCAAGTTCCTCTTTCCAGATTGATGTAAGAACATGACGACAAGCCTGCAGATCGGGGACGAGGACTCGTTCATAATCCTGGGAACTTCTCCTGGGACCAGTCTGGATATGAAGTGCAACGGCATGGATAATGGGGGGGACTTGTGTCTGGACAAGGAGCAGATGGAAGAGGCTATGAAGGATCTCTCCGTTGAAGCTAACATGGCCTTCAAGGCGCATTTTAAACTTGGAGATTGTGTAAGTTTATTTTTTATACTATACTAGCAGTTACTCCCGGTTTCACTCGCATCTCTAAGGCTTCATAAAATGGGATAAAAAGTACCCTTTGTGTTAAGTTAATCAAGGAGAATTTGTGTAGCACTTTAAGCTTGATATTATTAGGAGGGTCTTGAAGCCGACCGTCTAATTCACAAAACGTCAGGTTGAACAAAAAAACAGTGACAATCCGGGAGTGCCGACAGAAGTCAAAACTTGAACAAGATCGCCTTGGTGAATGAAAAATAGTTGTAAAGAACATTGGTCCGTAACCTCTAAATAAAGAGCACAATAGCGTTTACAAAAAAAAAAAAACTTCCAATACCTTTAAAGTAAAAATACTTGCATAGAACATTGATCCGCAACGTAATAAACTACTCAAAAGAAAATAGGGCCCACTAAGTTTTTTTGCTGTTGTTTAAAACTATGAATGATTAAGTGGTTTTTATGGATAGATGTGTTTGGAGTAGGGATTTAAAAATTGTTTAAACCTATCCAGTGGTAAAATTTGTTTATTTTGATGGATTTACACAAACAAATCACTTATTAGGAAATAAACTCAAATTAACTTGAAAAATAAACTTAGTCTGTCGCCCATTTTCTGTAATCATTTGATGAAAAATGTTATGGTTAGTTGGTTGGTATGGTAGAGGGGGGCCTCTTCTGCTCTGTATGCCCTGTCTGAGCTAATCTGGTACACTTCAATAAGATGGGTAACATTTTTTTCCGGAATTCGTTCCCAACCGAGTTTTAGCGCATTAATGAGCTCCTGTTGACTGTTAACATGGCTCTATACTCCATTTGAAATAAGATTAGACATTTAAACAAACCTTTTTTACAGTCCGTTCAATCGATTCCGACTTCTATGCAGTAGGCATAAGGATGGCATTAAAAGCAAAAAAGTGGTTACAATACCAACTGTTTACTGTAGCTGACATTTGTCATGCCTCCAACGCCATAGAAATCAAAATCGATTGAACGGACTGTAAAAACGGTTTAGTTATATGTCTAATCTTAATTTCAAATGGAGTATAGTTTTCTTTAAGGCTTATTTTCAATTGACCCCATAAATGCTCGATGGGGTTGAGATCGGGACTCATAGCTGGCCATGGCAAAACCGTGATATTGGCCTCTGAAAGTGTTTTTTTGTGTGGCACGTCAGCAACAAATTCAGCGACCACTCTTTGTGAAAATGGGATGATATGAGGTTGAATTACCAATATGATAATCCTAACATGAGTTTATTTGTTACGCTTTCACGCTAAAACGGCTGAACGGATTTGGATGAAATTTGGCACATGGGTAGATCATGACCTGGGTTAGGACATAGGATACTTTTTATTCCGATATTCCCACGGGATTGAAACTTATGCGGGTGAAAACTCGGGGCGCAGCTTGTTTAACATATTTTTTAAAGCTACCTGCTCCTTGCTTTTTGATAAAGGATTGTATACTTACCTCTAAACCTTTGACTGCATAACTACATAATGTAGTTTCCTGTCACAACTTCCTGTTTATGTTAAGTGGCCCATATATTTCCGAAGTCGACTTAGGAATTCTATCCAAAGAATCGACAGCGAAATCCTTTTGCGTCAATTTAGCGTCTTATTACAACTATTTGCTAAGTACGATACACGCTACGAAAGATGAGACTTGACCGCGCCGCCCGCGCACTTTCCGCCGCCCGATGACGCCGCGGCGCAGACCTCATACCGCTAAAGAGACCTATAAATCGTCTACCGCGCATGTCAAACCACGTGGTGTATCAAGTCTCATTCTAAGCCCACGTTCACATGGACGTAATAAAATCGCGGCGGGATTTTTTTCGTGCACTTGATTTTCAGCTTAGCGCCGAAAGTTGAAAATCAAACAGTGTGTTTTTCAACGCGCTGGGACGAGAGTGTGTCCCAGCGCGTTGGATTCTCAACGCTCAGCTTAACACCGAGAGTTGAAAATCCAGTGCGCGATATAATCCCGCCGCGATTTTATTACGTCTGTGCGAACGTCGGCTTAGTGGCACGTGCTATACACGCATGTACATTATTGTACATTGTACATAACTGTAGAGGTATGAGGACCACGGTGGAAAGTTCTTTATTCTCCATAGAAAAGGGAGGTTCCTTCGCCCAGACGGGTGTTGTGTCTTGTGGGTGGGCTACTGCCCGAAGTTTGTAGTCGGGTTTCTGTACTTGCTTGCGCGATGCAGGATTTGCGTGACGTCAGGTGTATCGATGCATAGTTCGCATGTGGGGTTAAAGATACCGCTAAGAAAGAAAAAATGAAGAAAAATATTTTATTTAGGACACGCACAGGATATACAGACAGTAATTAAAAATAAAATAAAATAAAAGCAGTGGCACTCCCAGAGTGCCAACAGAAAATTTGAAAAAAAAAAAAGGCACCACGATAATCAACGCGTTGATGTCTTTTACTCCATAGTGTCGGTAAACTCGCTAACAGTGTCGTGAAATCAATGGTTTAGTCCCATGGTCCCATCACAAAAATGCCCAACGCGCCTAAAGAAGTTTTCACTTCAGCATTTACAACAAAAAAAATTAACATATTTATGGAATAAACGAAAAAAAAAACCGGTTACGAGCGAGTCGGACTCACGCACCGAGGGTTCCATACCTACCTATTATACTGCCATAATAAAATTGGTATCATTTTTATTGGTAAAAAGATATGAGCAATTTAGATTTTTGCGAAAACTTGTAAGTACCAAAATTTACCTTAATTTTCAACTTTTTTTATTTTTCGGAATTTTCCCTTTATTTGTGCTGTAAGACCTTGCTTTTTGCCAAATTTCGTGATTCTAGGTCAATGGGAACTACCATATAGATTTTCGGCCCAAAACCTATAGGGTACTTCCGGTTGACCTAGAATTGTACTTAGTACTCAGGACTTTGATTTTTATACACCTAATAGGGACTATAGACCTCAGTATCTGGTATAAATTTCAACTTGCTAGGTCCACCCGTTCCTGAGAAAATCGGTGGTGACACACGGACAGACAGACGGACAAGAGAGTGATTTTATAAGGGTTCCGTTTTTTACCTTTTGAGTCCCTACCTCAAACAGAAAAAAAAAATAATGACCTGTGCGAGGCCAAAAAGGCTCCTATCTCAGCATAATGCTACGATATTAAAATAAATACCGCAGCGGCGTTCTGACATAACAACCAATCAATCAGCAGTTCGGCGCTCGGTGCGAAAACAATAAGACGTACACCGCTTAGTTACCTGCGCGCGCGATAACGCACTACGCATCGATCTATTCATTAATCATGGTGAAATGTGCTAAATGCGGGAAACTGGTGACGAAAAAAAGTCCGGGTATACAGTGTTCCAAGTGCAGTAAATGGATTCATGCATCATGTGCTTCAATAACAGCAGATCAATTAAACGTATTATACTCAACGGACGCCGTTGATTGGAGATGTCGTTCATGTGTGGGTAATGCCAAACCAAAACGTCTATCCTGTATCTTGCCCGACGTTGAGGACGAAGACATCACAGATACGGAGAATCTCATGGACACCAACATAACCCAACGCATTCTCAGCGATATACGGCGAGAGGTACGCGACATAATGAAAGAAGAGTTGCAAAGTACCCTACAGTTCTACTCAGACAAAATCGATGAGTATGAACAAAAGATAAATGGGTATGAAAACCGAGTGAAATTAATCGAAAACCAGAACATTGAGCTGAAAAACAAATATAAAAATCTCGAACTTAAAAATGAGGTTGTGGAACAAAAACTTAACGCATTTGAACAAAGCCAATTAGCCAACAATATTGATGTTTGTGGGATAGCCGAAACAGAAGATGTAGATAGTGTCATGCTAAAGCTGTGTACTAAATTAAACCTAAAATCCGATAATGTCGTCAAAACATACAGGAAAAAAAGTAACCGACCTGAAGCCAAAACAGAAAAAGTCCCCCCTGTAATTATCGTGACCCTTAAGGAGGGCTGTCGGGATCCTTTGCTGCAAGTCGCTAAGACTCAAAATATTACTGGGAAAGACCTAGGCTGTGGTGAAGATAACAAGATATACCTCAGAGAAAGTTTATCACCCACAACGGCCTACCTACTTTGGGCAACGAAGACTGCTCTGAAAGGAACAAATATATGTAAATTCGTATGGTGTAAGAACGGACAAATATTAGTAAAAAGGTACGAAACGGGAAAAACCTACAATATCCGATCCGAGAAGGATATACAGAAGCTGGTCTCTGAATTTAAAAATAATCAGGACAAATGAGGCCCTTCTCACATTAACATTACTTAATTTCCCCCTTACCAATCTAAATACAACTAAAAATGGATGACACATATGATAACATAATTGAAAATACATACAATCAGTGGAATGAATACACAAATGAACTACCAGATATATACAACTCAATAACAATGTTTCACGTAAATATCAGATCAATGCTGAAAAATTTCGCTCAACTCGAATACATCATCATGAATTGCCCTCAAACTATTCACCTGATCATCATCACCGAGGCAAACATCTCTGACAGGAATAAATCTTTGTTCGAGCTTGTGGATTACGACATGAATACTCAGTTGCGTGATTCTAAGAAGGGAGGCGGAGTCATCATATATGTGCACAAGAGCATTTGTTTCACCAGACTACCTTCGCGTACATATAGCTTCGAGTGTATAACCGGCGAGTTGAAAACGGACTATGGTTCAACGATTGGTTTGTGTGCCGTGTATAGACCACCTGACACGAATAGGACCCTGTTCATCGATGAGTTACGTAATCAAATCATTAAAATTTCACCAATAAACAATGTCGTTCTGTTAGGCGACATGAATATCGACTTGAAACAAAAAACTTCGCTAACTAAACTGTATTTGAACACCCTCTGTGAAATGGGTCTTGTTTCCGGAATAAACCAGTTCACTCGGATAGATAAGCGAGGTGAGTGCATAACTAAATCATGTATAGATCATATATTTATACGTAGTGTCGACTGCCGCGCCGTACAAACAGCTGTTATAAAGAATGCGTTAGCCGACCATTTCATAACCGGTTGCGCGCTAGTCGACAATACGTATGTAAACAAAGCTAGTCAATGTATAAGCATAACCAAATTAGATAATAGTAAGTTGCGAAGTGAATTGAATAATGTTGACTGGAGTTTGGCCTTGGATTACGACAACCCTAATGATATTTTATGTTTTATATTGAATAATTTTTCTTGTGTATATGAAAACTGTAAGTACAATGTAAAGATTAAACTTGGTAAAAGACAAATGTGTAAATGGAAAAGTAGCAGAATAGAAAAAATGTGTGTAAAAAGAGATCAACTATTAGATATCTGGCTTAAAGATCAAAGCAATCTGGTTAAAAGGCTATTATACAATAAATACAGAAATAAAACAAATAAACATATTAATAACGTAAAGAATAATTATTTTTTCAAAGAGGTAACATCCAATTTTCATAATACTAAAAAAGTTTGGGAAACCATTAATAACTTATGTGGGAAAATCAACAAATCTATAGATGACATAATTATAAAACATTTTAAACTATTGCCAAACATTGTATCTAATAAGTTTGCTTCTGAATTCAGAGATAATGTTAACAATACATGCAAAATCCAGTGTAGCACACCTATTCTAGATGTTAAGTCCTATGTCAATAACTGTAACGTATCTATGAGATTACAGAAGGCCAATGAGGATATTGTATCCTCTATAATAAAACACTTAAATGACAGGAAATGCCCAGGTTTCGACGGTATCCGAGTCAAAGACTTAAAATACATATATAAGGAAATTACTCCCGTTATAACGCATCTAATTAACACATGCATTGCCACGTCCTCGTACCCTGATCAACTCAAGATTGGAATAGTAAGACCTATCCATAAGAATGGCTCGTACACAGATGTTAACAATTACAGGCCTATAACTATTTTATCATGCATTGATAAGATAATTGAGAGGTACCTCGGACTTGAAATTAACAAGTTTTTGAAATCAAATGATGTTATTAATGAGAAACAGTACGGCTTTCAAAAAAATAAAAATACCACTCAACTATTATCAAAGTTTAGTAATGAGGTCAACGGGTACCTGAACAATCGTGAGCACGTGCTTGTTGTCCTCATTGACTTCAGCAAGGCTTTTGATTGTTTAGATTATAAGACACTGTTTAATAAATTACAGCAAAATGGTATACGGGGTCCATTCTTGGAATGGTTTAAAAACTACCACAGAAACCGCTTCACGTCGGTGAGTGTCTCAGGTTCATTAAGTAGCATGATTCCAACCGATAAAGGCACAGCACAAGGTTCGATTATTGGGCCGACAGAATACTTACTGTACGTGAACGACATGTGTAACATTTTCACGGAAGGCTCCGTGTACCAATTTGCTGACGACACATGTTTGGTTGCTGCACACAGGGATATACGGGAGGCACAGAGAGTATTGCAGAGTAGCTTCGACCTCTTATGTAAGTGGGCTCACGACGTTGGTCTTGTAATTAATGCAAAAAAAACCAAACTACTACATATACACTCGCCTTATCTGAGGACATCTTGTGTGCCTTTTGTAGTTGCCCACGAGCATCTGTGTTTTCACCGACCGATCACAGTGTGCAGTTGCCAGAAATTAGAGTTGGTGACTCAACATATGTATCTTGGGGTGATAATAGATAGTAATTTCCACTGGCGGCCGCACATTGATCATGTATGTAATAAGCTTAGGTCAATATTAGCAAAACTATCGATACTTAAGTATAAACTACCATATAGAACACTTAGGACATTGTATTTGGCACTGGCCGACTCCGTAATTGATTACGGCCTAAGTAGCTACGGGCGTACATACAAAACTTACGTCGAGGACATTTACAAGTTACAGTTACGCATCTTGAAAACGATAGTACCCACAAGAATAAAACATGAATTTCACGATAATGACACGGGTTTATTTAAGCACTGCCAAATTGTAAATGTCTTTGACAAGGTACGTTTACGCGTTATATGTGAGAATTACCATAACATAAGTAATATTCGTAAATACGTAAGACTAAAGTCGTTGCGTTGCTTGACCTACTTACCCTCTTTTATTGAACCTAAATCTAAGAATGCTTATGGAGCGCGGACGTGGGAATGCATGCTACCGTTGTATATGAATGATCTACCAATAAAAATCTGTGATGTCTTAAATGCGAAGAACTGCTCAAAGGTATTAAAAAGATACTTTCTAGATAGAAGTGAGACCTAAAAAAAAAAAAAAGTATAGATTATACCAAATTGTTAAATTAATATGTACCAAATTGCTAAATTAATATGTAGTGGCACCGAGTTGCCGAGTCTGGCCATACCGCTGTTAAACCCGCGATGGTTTGTGTGGTATGTGTAAAATGTAAAGTGTAAAAAAAAGAAATAAATAATAAAAAAAAAAAAAAAAAAAAAAAAAAGCTCAGCCTATCACGGCCCAGTGTTGGACATAGGCCTCTCCCAAGTTGCGCCACAACTTCCGGTTTCGGCCTTCAGCCAGCCTCTCCCCTTTGCATGGAGCACCTCCGGTTAAATGGCCGACCTTGAAAATATGATTCAAAATAATAAAAAAAACAAAATATTTAATTTCACGTTATGAAACGTCAGAAGCTAGGTGCACGGTTCCAATAGGTCGTTTCCTATGGAGAAGAGCCGGCAAGAAACTCCACGGTTACTCTTTTAAAAATAAATGGCTTTTACAATAATTTCAAATAACAGTATTACTAGGTATGGGAGGACAGTGGTGCTGATTCCCTTGTTCACAAACTAAACTAAATTTAAGTTCAGTGCATCTTTTTCTTTTTATTTCATTAAGAAAAGGACAGAAGATAAATTTTAGTTTAGTCCTGTCAAATTAATCAGCGCTTGACGTAAATTGATGTAATTTTAGTGGGCAAGTTTTTAATCACGTCTAAACTTGTATGGAGTAGTGACAGGCGCTGATTAATTTGACAGGACTAAACTAAAATTTATCTTGTGTCCTTTTCTTAATGAAATAGAAAGAAAAAGATGCACTGAACTTAAATTTAGTTTAGTTTGTGAACAAGAGAATCGGCACCATTGTAGGTCTTTCAATAAGTACCAGGTACTTAACAAAAAAAATAGAAAATGGTCAACAGATCTACAATCCACTAAGTTTACAGCGTATTGCGACTTAAATTATTTATATTATTTGCGATTGAAATTCAGTATCACTGCTCCTTACTTTAATATTATGACCTTGTGCTTATGCGTATGAAAAAATCAATATGAGATTATTGACTTATCTTTTTAATACTTCAACATCATACACGTTTTATCATAGAAAGATTATATATAGCTGGGTAGATATTTTGATGATACATGTATTTATTTTTAGTTTTATTTTACCCCTTGTTGGGAAATCCTAATACTTACTGCTGATAGATAGCGTTTGTGTATGATTCACTAAATAGTCTACATTAAATAATCATTCGCCCAAGGGCCAGCGCACATATGGCGGAGCGCAGCGCAGAGCATTTTTCACTGTCAAACTATTATCGACATTGTTGACATTGAAATAAAGTTCAAAATAAATAAACTTCCATTAGCTCGAGAGCGCGTCGAAGTGGATCGATGCGCGCGTCTCAGGTTATTTATTCTTAACTTTATTTTTAGGCTTGCAACGTTGATATTTGTTTGGCAGTGACAACCGCGCTGCGCTTCGCTTCGCCAGATATGCGTCGCATACATAGTTATTACTTACATAGTATTCGCAACATGTGCTGAACACATGTTGCGAATACTTTGTAATACATGTCAATTTTATTCGTGGCGGCGCGCGGCGGCTGCGGCGGCGGCATATGGAATCAGATGACGGACGGAATGCATGGTCGGGTTAGGCCGCAAATGCGCACTAATGCTAGCGAGGCTGTTCACGAACACACCTTTCTTGAAGATGGGCCACATCAATCTTACGACAAAGAGAGGCTTAAATAATTATAGATGCAGGGAGAGTGTAGTAAGTCACCCCCATTGTTCGCCATTTTACCCATTGGTTATTGAAGGAGAGAGAGAGAGATACTTAGATATAATCGATGGGCCACAACAATCTTCCGACAAAGAGAGGCTTAAACAATTATAGATGCAGGGAGAGTGTAGTAAGTCACCTCCATTGTTCGCCATTTTACCCATTGGATATTGAAGGAGAGAGAGAGAGATACTTAGATATAATCGATTCAATTAGAGGTGTGACTCAGACTGCAAAATTAAATGTTTCAGAAAAGGAACAAAAAATCTGTCGGTACTAGTTGTTGTAAACTTGTAATACATGGATCGCAAGTGCGCGACTACTTACGAGGCAAAAATAACGAAACTTTCAACGTTGATGTAAGACAGTCTGTTTGAAAGCAGGGTTGCAAAAAATCCAAAAGATCGTGATTTTTAGATTTTTTGCTTGAGCCTTTAAAATCCACTTAAAATTGTGCTTAAAACGAAACGCGCTTTTGTTTGACGGCGGCTGGGGGATTTCCCTTGCTTTGTTTTGTTTGACACTTGTCACTTGAGTTCGGTTCGGATTAGTTTGGAAGAAACGCAATTTTTTATAAATGAAATAGTTAAAAATGTCTGGTGGAAGACAGAAGAATGCCATTTTGTAGTTTTTAATAGAAATTATTACAGAAAAAAGTTTGTACATTCTAAAATCAGGAACAGATTAGGAACGGAAAAAGTTGGACAGTTGATGTTTTTGTTTAAATAGGTATTATGTTTCTAACACAAAGTGATTTTTAACATACATTTGTGTGTATCTATCCGTTATCTAAAATTAAGATTTTTATTTGTGTTACAAATAGGAAATATTTAAAACAATTTGATTTAATCAATTATTTTTATTGAAAAAATCACTTGATTTAAATCGTGATTTAATCATGCCAACCCTGTTTGAAAGTTCTGACTTACTGAGTACTGCAGTTCAAAACGTTACATAACATGCTTTTTTGACCTAGTCAAGTTTTACGTAACCACGCGTTCTGAGTTCCCTGACAAAAATGGTATCGGAAACACGATCCATGGAAGCCGTTAAGAGATCACTTGAATTGACATAAAAGACAATAGGCTAAGTTGAATTGGCTTCTAAAAATGAATTTTCAACTTATTTATAAAGGACGGGAAACTGGCACTTGACCTGTTTTAAAAATAAATACTAAAGGCGATGGTAACCGACTTTTAATGATTTTATACTGAAGATCGCGTCTAAACGAGTAGTGATAATGATTTGGAAAAACATAACATAACATCACGCCTTGTTTCCCCGAAGGGTTGGGCAGAGGTGTCCCTGTAGCAGGTACACCCACATTTCGCCAGTTATGTTTAAGTCCCATGTAATAGGGGGCGAGCCTATTGCCATCAACCGGGCACAAATCCAGACTCCGAGCTGCTACTGAGAAATTTCAGATAGAAAAACCCAATAACACTTTGCCCGACCCGGGAATCGAACCCAGGACCTCATGCTCAGCAGTAGCGCTTGCGACCACTAGACCAACGAGGAAAAAATATATGCATTTTCTTAAAAACTTAATATATGAAAATTTTAGATTACGTTTATATTAAGTACCTAGTGAAATTAATTTGTAAAGTTATGTGTAACGCGGATAAAAAACTGAGAATCTGAAATGTAACTTTATTTTATATTTGCACGCCGAAATTAAAGGCAGAATAAGAGAACAATTTTGTACATTTTACCAACCTTCTGTACCTTATTTAGGCAAATAAATGATTTTACATCTCTCATATTCGGTAAGTAGGTCCTTATTACCCCCAAATGGGGCTTGTAGGTAACCAATTAGCGCTCTAGGGTAATAATGTAGCTAGAAAAGCCCTAGGGCGGTAAGTAATAAAAAAAAAACTCTTCACTCTTTCAAAAAGTTCGCGTACATCTAACCATCATACTGGCAATAGACATCATGCATTCAGCCCAATGACAAAAGAGGTCGCTTCGCTATTCAGCCTTGTCTTCGTATGAGTATAATAGTCATCAATTTTAAATATCGAACGGCGAAGCTCAATTTTGTTCTTGAAAAAAAAAAAATTAAAAATAAAAGATGAATAAAGGCGGGAATAGAAAACTTCCCTAAAATTTGAAAATTGTTCTCATTTCACTATAAATGTTAACTAATAAAATGTTTTATTCTTGTAATGCCGGTTTTTTTCTACTTACCTCACAATCGAGATGTAAAGCAGAGTAGTTAGCTCGGGTGTAAGCATCAATTGCACCCTCGAACTATAGGCGCCCTCGCTGCGCTCGTGCGCCTAAATATCTCGGGCTGCAATTGATGCCTTACAGCCCTTGGCTACTAATCTACTATTAAATTTTTGAAATTTTGAATTTGACAGGTCGAGCCTACTGCGTATTTGTAGCTTCATAACTAAGATGCGGAGTGAGCTTAGCCTGCCTGCGTCAGTAGCATAGATTAAATTTATCACATCGGTACATGCTACAGTTTATTATGAGTTTATGAGTAACGAGATAATGTTTTATAAACATTACTCGCATAATGCGTAAGTCATCGGACTACAAATGTGAGTCGTCAAACGATTAAGATTACTTTCAATCTCTTTTATATTAGTACTTAGTTTTACTAGAATTTCATATAAAACTCAAACTCAAAGCATTTATTTCAATTAAACCAATTGCAGGCACTTTTTAATAGGGATTATGTTTTATTTTAACCTCAAAAAAATAGTTTGCAAGTAGTGCAAACAATATCTATCCTAACTATTTAGCATTTAAAAATATTATAAATGCGAAAAAGAGTTTGTTTATTTGTTTGTTGGTTAAGCTTTCACGCTATAACCGCGGAACAGATTTGGATGAAATTTCGCACATTGGTAGACCATGTTGACCTGGGTTGGGACGTAGGACACTTTTTATTTATTTATTTATAGGTGCCTAGGTAAAAAAACAGAAATACTATTTAGTCCGTCTTTCAGATAATAAAAAAATATTAGACACGTATTTTTTGCTTTATCATGTTAATCAAAAATAACTTAGAAAACACGCATTAAAGTTGGGGAGTGGGGGCTCGCTACGTCACAACGCACTATTAAATCTAGCAAGGCGTGACGTCATGCCACATTTTAACTCAATGTATCACCGTAATCTTTTGATTACGTCAAAAAAGAAAAAATACGTGTTCAATATTTTTTTATTATCTGAAAGACGGACTAAAAATAAAAAATTTGGACACACGCCTATTGTTTACACTGGATAATGCTTATGAGTAGCATGCAAAACGTATATGCAACAGTGCAACAATCACTTACAGGTAAACTCCGCATGCATAAAGAAGTTGTACAAAAATGTATAATAAATTAATCTAGTTAAAACCTAATAATAACAATATATATATGACAAACTATACTATACCATACTTATTTTAAGTAGACACATTTCCTTTTAAGTGTGATCTCGATATTCCCACGGGATCGAGAGACTTATGCGGGTGAAATCGAGGGGCGCAACTCTCCCCCGACCAATCACCTTGTTCGGCAAGCCGATCCCTTGGGAGAAGCGAGCCAAATACCTCGGTGTGACCCTAGACCATCATCTCTCCTTTTCAGAGCACATAAAGACGGTTCGTTTTCGAGCCGCTTTCGCTCTAGGTAGACTTCACTTCGTTCTGAATGCACGCAGCAAATTGTGACTCAAGTGCAAATTGCGTATCTATACAGCGTGCATTCGTCCCATCATGACCTATGCGGGAGCAGTATTTGCCCACGCTAAACCCTGTTCCATCCATAGGATGCAGACCCTACATAACCGATTCCTTCGCAAGGCCACGGGAGCCCCCCTGGTACGTCAGAAACGAGATCTTCCATCTCGGTTGTAAAATCCCAACGATTCACCAGTTTCTAAAACGCATGTCCAAGCGTTACTTTGACTCCGCTCCCAGACATCGCAGCCCTCTGGTTGTCGAGGCAGCCGATTATACCCCATCCCGAATCAGTCAGTGCCGCCGCCCGAGGCATATTCTTTCCGACCCAGATGACACTCCTCCAGGAGCAAAATAGGGCCACCAGTACAGTACACAGAAACAGACGCCTCCCGTCATTCCGACCTCGCCGCCGAGGTCCTTTGCGATCGCGACCGAGTCCCCGAGTAATGATGGTAAATTGCGGTTTACGATTTATGACGTATTAAAAAAAAAACTACTGGCTAGATCTCGTTCAAACCAATTTTCGGTGGAAGTTTACATGGTAATGTGCATCATATATTTTTTTTAGTTTTATCATTCTCTTATTTTAGAAGTTACAGGGGGGGGACACATACATTTTACCACTTTGGAAGTGTCTCTCGGGCAAACTATTCAGTTTAGAAAAAATGATATTAGAAACCTCAATATCATTTTTAAAGACCTATCCATAGATACCCCACATGTATGGGAATGATGAAAAATTTTTTTTTGAGTTTCAGTTCTAAGTATGGGGAACCCCAAAATTATTGGCTTTTTTCTATTTTTGTGTAAAAATCTTAATGCGGTTTACAGAATACATCTACTTACCAAGTTTCAACAGCCTAGCTCTTATAGTTTCGGAAAAAAGTGGCTGTGACATACGGACGGACAGACAGACATGACGAATCTATAAGGGTTCCGTTTTTTGCCATTTGGCAACGGAACCCTAAAAATGAGTGATAATCGCAGGAGAAATGATTGCTGTGCGTTTGGGTGTCTAAATAATTCATCGATTCCAGAGTTGTCTCTGTACAGATTACCTACTGAACAGGAAAGGTAACCAAGTCACTTATTCTAGCATATAATTTTTACTTGATGATGAGATACCTACTTATTTTTTGTTGTATTAAATAACTATCAGACAGACGAAGTAGGCAGGCCTACTTTCCCATTAAAATGTATTAGGTAGGTACCTACTTTTGATCTGTCAATTGATATGCCGCTAATGCTTTATTTACGTTTAGTCATGCCGATTTCTCAGTATTGTTGGTATAGTAAAGTAACTAAGCACTTACAGTTATAAAATCGTAATTTCAAATATTTGACGAATTGTGAATCAGAACAAGTAAGAGAGTAAATAAAAACAACAAAGTGAAAAATAACTTTAATTTCGGAAGTCGGTGACAAAGAACGAAAATTCAAAACCAAAGACACCGACTTCCGAAATTAAAGTTATTTTTCACTTTGTAGTGTTTTTTTTTGAAGTCGGTAGTTTTTTTTTTGTAAAAAGTTTTTATTTTTCACTTTTTAGTTGTGGTACCCACACACATTCGAATACCACGCTATGTAAATAACAGTGACAAGAAGTTATCATATCATCTACATACTAAGTGGGACAAAATACGTATAATTGAAGCTAACTCAAAAACTACCCAAGCAAAGTTAATAAAATTTATATGGGACCACCTCTGAAGTATGATCTACCAAACAAAAAAAGAATCATCAAAATGTATTCATAATTGGCGGAGTAATCGCGTAACAAACATACAAAAAAAAAAAACATACAGACGAATTGACAACCTCCTCCTTTTGGAAGTCGGTTAAAAATGGTATAGGTATTCAGAGAATCAGAACCTTCTTTATTTATTTAACCATTTATGTACACACAAATAATACACAGACAAGACAAAAGGAACAGAAAAATACGTACGTTCTTTCTTTAGCATTGAGAACGACGAATTGAGAACCTCCTCCTTTTGGAAGTCGGTTAAAAATCTAATAAAAATATATGCTGTAGATGTCAAAAAACACTTTCAACGAAAAATGGTTTGAAGGAGATATAGTAAGCAGTTTTTGAGATATAGCACTTTTTCAAAAACTGCAAATATAACTTTGTCATTCATACAAACACTATGAACATCATCGTTTAGGTAAAACCGACCTCACAAACCCTGAACCCAGACAACACATAAGTAAAAAATAGAACTTCCCGGCCCTTGCCAATTTCTAGGCACTGAATTAAAATTTAGCTAAAAGTGACAACCCTGAGACAGGCAAGTATGGTAGGCAATTATATCGCGGATTGGGCAGGAGATAGCCTACTAGAACTCTTTATACTAAGCCCTTAGCGAGTATTCGCTTAATTTTAATTTAGAATAGTTTGAAAAAGCTCCTGGCTGGAGGCTCTTAAGTGTAGAAGCTTATGGCACCCACAGGAAAGTCCGGATAAGCAGCCAAGACCTTAGTGGTCAAAACTGCGAGAGGCCAATTAAAAAAAAAAAGGGGCGCAACTGGTTATCCATAAAAAGTTAAAAAATTGCAAGTTATAAACGTTTTAAAAAACTACTCGACAAAGACGACACTCACAGAAGTGACGTTACGACTATGTAACTTCATACTAGTGCCATACAAGCTCAAACTCAAACTCAAAGCATTTATTTCAAATAAACCAATTACAGGTACTTTTGAATTGTCAAGGGGTCGGTCAGTCAGAAAGATGAAGCTAGTTGCCCATTCCAAAGCGTAGTAGGTACCTATGGAGAAGAACGGGCAAGAAACTCCACGGACACTCTTTTAAATAAAAAAATTGTTACAAAATATTGGTTACATTATTCATGTTGAAATTATACATGTGAGAACAATGTAGAAAGACGTGCACGTTAAAAGCGTCCGTAACAAAAAACAAAAATAAAAACAATTCAAAAATTAAAATAAACCGTGGCAGTTAAGAGATGACTAGTCCCTATTGACGGCGCCCGTTCACGAACATGACGCATGGATCAGCACCATTTAGCTCAACCATTTTGAAGGGAACTTAATGATCCAACACACACGCCACCATCAGCGAGACATTTGAGTGAGCATGACACTCTCAGCCGCCAGGGCCCATTCAAGTCAATGAAAGACGTACCCAGGTAATGGTAGCTTTATGGAATGTACGTGGTCACAATGCCCACACACATTACACATACATTGTCTGTACCACGCGACAAGGACGGTAATAATCCCTTCCAAAAACTTTTAAATCGTGTAGCTTCTCCATTCCATATTTCCATCAATTTAACAGATTTTTTCGATTATCTCTATTTATTATGCCTTCTTTGAAGTTACATTACGAGTATTTCTTCGAACATTTAATCTATTCTATTCATTTTATTCATTCATTCTATTTATTATTTTTTTCTATTTATTTTTCTTATATTAGTCCCTATTGTCAAGGACTCGATCAGTCTGATATATGAAGCTGTAGGTTCCTATGGAGAAGAACGGGCAAAAAACTTCATAGACACTCTTTTAAATTAAAATAATGATAACTTAGTTTCAGAATATGCAAGGTCAAATTTAATTAGGTGAAACTTGCAACGAGCAACGAGTTTTTTTTTATTGTAACTGAAATAATAATGTAATTGTCATTGTTTTTTTCCCATCATTCAAAACCGCATGTCCGTCAAAAACTTAGTTTAGAAGTTCCAATGCGAGTACATAGACAATAGTAGATTGTTATACGAGGGGCTAAAATAACCTGGGCACGCCACAATTGCGGCGTTAAGACCCCTCTTTGACGAGTGGCTAGAGAGGCGCCACGGCGTCCTCAGCTTCCACCTGACGCAGGTCCTCACCGGACACGGCTGTTTCGGGAGGTTCCTGTTCAGGATAAGGCGGGAGGAAACGCTCGGGTGTCACCATTGTGTGGATCGCCCGTTGGACACGGTGGAGCATACGGTGGAGGTTTGTCCGGCTTGGGCGGAGCATCGCCGTGTCCTCGTGGAGGCGATCGGCGGCGGTGATCTCTCGCGTCCGGCTCTGGTTCAGACCATGGTACGGAACAAGAGGAAATGGGAGGCCGTCACCTCTTTCTGTGAAGCAGTAATGCTCGTGAAGGAGGAGGCGGAACGCGTGAGGGAGAGGCAAAATTCGCGCCCTCACGCCCCTAAACGCCGTAGGAGGAGATGCCCTGGACGTCAGGAATCGCAGGCCGATTTCCGGCCACCGTAGGCGCGGGCTTGCGGACGGTGAGCAATGGGTAGCTCGCCGTCCGATAGGGACCAGGCCCGGGTTGCGAATAAAACCGAAAGGAAGATCGTGGCCCCCGGCAACATGGCAACTGATGGAACACGGGTGGGTTTTAGTCAGTAAGAGTCTGACACGCCCTCCCGCTCCGCCCAGAGCGGGAGAAGTTATTTGATAATTTTCCACACAGAAAAAAGGGGGCTAAAATAACCCATTCTATCGAGGGAGTAAATAGAAACCGAGTGTGCCATGTGTTACACTCTACTTTTCACTACGATTGCGAGAAAATAAAATAATCCAAAACAACATTAAAAAAAAAAATACAATTTGTTCAATCTGAATTTTTAAGGAAAGGAAAAAAAGAAAGAAAGAAAATAAATTTATTTGACACAGGTATTTGGATATTAATGGATTAATCGTGAAATCAGTTGTTATTGCCGAGCTGTCCATTGTAATATATTTATGCTCGTGACTGTACCTCTACTATCGCTCGCTCAATCGATGCTTATGTTACTGATAACCGGCTGATGCAATCATGATTCATGATGTTAGTTTATTAGAGTTTAGGTTTTTTTTGGTTTAGGATTTTTTTTTGGATGACTTTTGTCATCAATCTTGACTCGTAACTTTTTTGGGCTGATCTAATTAGTTTTAGTTAAAAACGCGGCGACGCATGAATTGTCCATACAAACGATACAATTTAGTCATATTTACACCATATTATGTTGTTATTTGGATCTAGACAGTGTTTATCTAGGCTCTCCTACAACTTAAAAAAAAAATCTAATATGAAGTTTAAACGAATTTAATTTCACACATTTTAAAGCGTAAATTACATGTCTTCATATTGTTTTTTCTGTATTATAAACAACAATATTTGTAATATTGTTTCTGCAGAAGCATAGCTTATATTATCAAGTTACAAATTATCGAAAAAAAAAGCGGCCAAGTGCGAGTCGGACTCGCCCATGAAGGGTTCCGTAGCAGCAAGTAACATTGAATTAAAGGTAAATTGCGGTTTACGATTTATGACGCTACTGCTGAGCATGAGGTCCTGGGTTCGATTCCCGGGTCGGGCAAAGTGTTATTGGGTTTTTCTATCTGAAATTTCTCAGTAGCAGCTCGGAGTCTGGATTTGTGCCTGGTTGATGGCAATAGGCTCGCCCCCTATTACATGGGACTTAAACATAACTGGCGAAATGTGGGTGTACCTGCTACAGGGACACCTCTGCCCAACCCTTCGGGGAAACAAGGCGTGATGTTATGTTATGTTATGATTTATGACGTATGAAAAAGAAACTACTAGCTAGATCTCGTTCAAACCAATTTTCGGTGGAAGTTTACATGGTAATGTACATCATATATTTTTTTTAGTTTTATCATTCTCTTATTTTAGAAGTTACAGGGAGGGGGACACACATTTTACCACTTTGGAAGTGTCTCTCGCGCAAACTATTCAGTTTAGAAAAAAATGATATTGGAAACCTCAATATCATTTTTAAATACCTATCCATAGATACCGTATGATGAAAAAAAAAATTTTGAATTTCAGTTCTAAGTATGGGGAACCCCAAAATAATTTGTTTTTTTTTCTATTTTTGTAAAGTATTAAGTTTTCATTCATCATTTTTGGTATTACGGAACACATCCAGATTTATCATAAATTTTCGAAAGCTAGTAGTGCTATCGTGTCTAGCAATAATTGTCAATGTGTGCGTGGTGCACTCACACTAGCGCAACGTGGAAGCATAGGTTTTTGTATGACATCTAGGATCCTTCGAATTTATCGCAGAATTTCGCTTTAAATATGGCCACACACGCACTCGGACCCTACATTTATTCATCTCACCACACAGCTAAACGTTTTTCATTTTGTGTTTTCTTTTCATAGATTATATCCTGTTTTTCTTTTACACCATTTGCTTATTGTTGTAACGTCCCGTTTTATTATATTGTGGCTTTGTCTTGTTTGTTACGGAGAATCACTGACTCCTGACACAGGCACATACACCTAGTTTAGGAGTCAGGGAATTAAAATTATTGTGACCTAGTTATAAGCCTTATATGCTCTTAGTTTTTGGTTCTTGTACTGTGATGGCTTTTGGTGAAAAAAAGAATATTTATATTTACAAATTCAATGTTTTGCCGCGGCGATGTAATTGCTCAAATTAATTATAGTGTTATCCACTAGGTACAGGTTGACAAATGACATTTTTCTAAATGATTTTCCTCTATTGACGTACCTACCTATTAAAAATTAAAAACAAACTACCTAGCTATTGGAATGAGAGGCAAACGCGGTTTGAATCATGCTGTATAGGTAATAATATCAAGCCTTGCACTTATGTAACAAACCATTTAGCAGGGACTTTACTTTGTTACACACACACACACATAACACTTAAAAGTGCATTTAGCCACTTGAATTGTTTAATAAACATGCTTGCTTTGGAAAAAGATACCTATTATTTCTGTTACACAAAGTTCAGTTTCCATTGCAGACAAAATTGTTTAATAATGTTGTTATTATGAATAAATCAATTATCAATTTTATTTTACATGTATTTAAAGTTCATTTCTGTGTAACTTTTTGTTATCTTTGTGCTATTTTCGATGTTGACGACATTTTTTCCCGGAATTTGATTTACCCGTAGCGAATCAAATCCGCAACCTGCAGTGCAGAACACGATTCGCCAACCACTGCTCCTACATGTTGCAGTGCCACAATCGTTTTTTTTTTAAGAACCAGTGCCTTAGTAATAATTAATCACAATCTAGCCTATATAACTAATAAGCAATTTTAATCTAACTCCATTTTTTTGGTGATTAGAATTATTATAACATAAGAGCTCAACTGTTATTAATGAGACACAGTAGAATTTAAATTGTTATCGATCTCCATAGAGCTCTTGACAGCCAAGGGGATAAAATATTGTTGATTGTACTTTATACAAGTCCGCTAGGGTTGTTAGTGAATTAAAAAAATGTGGCACTTTGTTTATCTCATAGTTTGGGTAGTGAAATACCTTTCGTACATAATCTATACATATAAAATGCTTTGTCCTGAATGACTGACTGACGGATCAACGCACAGCCTAAACCGCTGATCGTAGAGACCTGAAACTTGGAGGGTGTTTTCTTTGTATGACGTAGGCATCCGATAAAAAAGGATTTTTCGAAATTTCACAAATTATCAAATAACTTCTCCCGCTCTGGGTGGAGCGGGAGGGCGTGTCAGACTCTTACTGACTAAAACCCACCCGTGTTCCTTCCTATGCCATGTTGCCGGGGGCCACGATTTCCCTATCGGTTTTCTTCGAACCCCCGGCATTGGCATTGGCCCTAGTGGACCCCGTCAATTCTGCTGACATCTCTTTGAGGCGCGCGTGGAACACAACGCGCCGTCGACCCGGGCTTGGTCCTTATCGGACGGCGAGCTACCCATTGCTCACCGTCCGCAAGCCCGCGCCTACGGTGGCCGGAAATCTTCCTGCGATTCCCGACGCTCAGGGCGTCTCCTGCTGCGGCGGTTAGGGGCGCGAGGGCGCGAAATTTGCCTCTCCCTCACGCGCTCCGTCTCCTCCTTCGCGAGCATTACTGCTTCGCAGAAAGAGGTGACGGCCTCCCATTTCCTCTCGCTCCGTAGCATGGCCCGAATCAGGGCCGGACGCGAGAGATCACCGCCGCCGATCGCATCCACGAGGACACGGCGATGCCCTGCCCAAGCCGGGCAGACCTCCACCGTATGCTCCACCGTGTCCTCCGGGCGATCCACACAGTGACGACACCCGGGCGTTTCCTCCCGCTTTATCCTGAACAGGTACCTCCCGAAACAGCCGTGTCCGGTGAGTACCTGCGTCAGGCGGAAGGTGAGGACGCCGTGGCGCCTCTCTAGCCACTCCTCAAAATTTTACCCCTAAGGGGGTGAAAAAGGGGGGCAAAGTTTGTACGGAACAACGTGATTCCTTGGTCCAATCTGCTTCAAATTTTGCATAAAAGTACTAGGCTTGCATGAATTCAAGATAGTATTTCAATCATTAGACGTTGTGCACAATTTCTGAGCAGTAACCTAACAAAAAGTACTAGGCTTGCATGAATTCACGATAGTATTCAAACATTTTGTTATGTTACTAATAGGATTTGGATGAGGTAAATAGATAGTTTATAACCTGGATTAACACATAGGATACTATTTATCCCGGTAGTGCGTTTCCATAGAATAATTTCCGACATCCACGCGAGCTAAGCCGCGGGAAAAAGCTAGTTAATAATATACAAGTGTTCCTTTTGATATAACACAACTCTAGGGTATTAACGAGACCATGTTAAAGAATCAACTGGCATATGAATTATTTTCTATTTTTTTTTCAATATAATTTGACAAAGTCACGATTATTTATGTAGAATTTCCTTACGGGAAATATAAGGAGGAGCTGGTGGCTAAGTAATGACATTCGCACGGGTCAATCCATCAGGTTAAGCTACGCTTGCCAGGGTTGGTCCGTGGATGTGTGACCATCTTTACACACTGAGACTTCCATGCCTCGGAAAGCACGTTAAGCCGTTTGGTCCCGACTGTCATTCGTGGATCTTTGACAGTCGTTACGGGTCGTCAGAAGCCCGAAAGTCTGACAACCAGTCTTACCAAGGAGTATTGTGTTACCTAGTAACTAGGTTGTGGAGGTCAGATAGGCAGTCGCTCCATGTAAAATACTGGGATTCAGCTGCATCCGGTTAGACTGGAAGCCGACCTCAACATAGTTGGGAAAAGGCTAGGCAGATTGATTGATAGTTATGGGAAATTTAAAAAAAAAAATACTATTTTAGTTCATAAAAAAAATGATGACAACATCGCATTTTCTTAGCTTTAAATATGAATGATTGGTTTGAATGAAAATGATTTACTCGTACTTAACAAAGAAACTAAAAATAAAATCATATGCAAATTGATTCTTTAACATGGTCTCATTAATACCCTAGAGTTATGGGATATTAGAAGAAACATGTTCACGTTGTATATTTTAAAGAGCCAATGTCTTATCTTAGATACTCTAATTAAATAAACAACATTGCCGCATGTCTGTTTACTTGTCTCAATCCCCATCTGTGACTGTCGCCTAGGGATGTAAAACGGTAAAAATTACCCTGGTATAATACGGTAAAAAAAAAAATTACGTAATTTACGGTAAAATATGGTAATTTTCGGTAAAAAACGTATTAAACGTACTCATACAGAATACCCACTAAAACACTACAAATACGGAAGTGAGTATGTTTGTGTGTATCATGTGTATGTCACTACTTCACTATTAACGGATAAATGGATTTGAATGAAAGTCAGAGATATACTTAAGCAGAATTCGAACTTTAAAAAAACAGAAAACTGTGCTCGTGCGACTCATGCGTACTAAAAATCCCTAAAACTTAATTCTCAAGTCAAGAATTCAAGATATGAATCACACCATGTCATGGATTATAATAATATCAGGGGTGCAGGGGCAGAGCAGAGGACAGCACAAATAAAAATTTGAATAATTTAATCCGGTAATTTTACCGTAATTTATATAAATGACCGTAAAATACCCGTATTTTACTACCGTTTTCCGTAAAATTACGTAATTTTTCAACCCTACTGTCGAGACACAGTAATATATATTTATATGTACTACCGTCATATAACCGCAATAATTTAAGATAAGGTTTTAATGTTTATATACCGCATATAATCGAATTAATTAACTTTTATGACGCTGCTAAACCATTCATTTTATTAACAATTAATGGTAAAAAAACCCCATTATCTTATGAGACATAGGGATATTTTTTAACGTTATCATAAATATTTTTTAACATTATCATAATTGTATTGATCCCCTTATCAGTCAATCACATCAGGTAATGACGTAACTGTTGGTGATAGAAATTTTATTAAATGACACGAAAATAAAAACATAAACTTTGTAAGGACGTGATCACATTTTCGTTGCGGTATTCGTGAGTACTTTACATTCGATGACGAGATATTCGCTCATAGTTGCGTTCTCCTTTAATGTTATTAAATGAAACGAAAATAAAAAAAACACAAACTTTGTAAGGACGTGATCACATTTTCGTTGCGGTATTCGTGAGTACTTTACATTAGATGATAATATTCGCTTATAGTTGCGTTCTCCTTTAATGGTATTAAATGAAACGAAAATAAAAACATAAACTTTGTAAGGGCGTGAGCACATTATCGTTGCGGTATTCGTGAGTACTTTATTACATTAGATGACAAATATTCGCTCATAGTTGCGTTCTCCTTTATAAAATTTTAGAGCACGATGGAATCGTTAAATCTGGTGGCTCATTTCGCCTTATTTATTTGTTTTGTTAATCATAATTATTTTTTAGCCGTCTTCCCAAAAAGGAGGAAGTTTTATGTTCGTCTGTATGTTTCGTTTTTTTTTTCTGTATGTCCATCGATATTTTAGTCAATTGTGAACCGATTTTGAAAATTATTTTTTCATTTGGTAGTGGAAGCTTGTGCGGTGGTCCAATATACATTTTATTAGCTTTACTTGGGTACTTTTTGAGTTAGCTTCAATAATACGTATTTTTCGCACTTAGCCTAAGTGGATGATGTTGTAATAACTTCCTGTCACTGTTATTACATTAGAGTTATTATTTTCCTTTATTTTTAAACATACTATTTACATTTTTAAATATTTTTATAAAAAATAATTAAAAATACATTTTAAAATATAAAAAATAGTAGCCCACCGGTGGTCAGGGCTCCTGAGAGAGGAACCTCCTCACAATACGCGCCGTGTCCAGGAGTACCGCTTTCTGGATCAAGCCCTTGAGTTATTATTAGAGTGTTTCGATGTGCCCATCGAAACACTCTTTCCTTTAGTATTAACGCTGCATAGTTTTTGTATAACTGAATGGTAATAAATTATTTATTTTATTTTTAGTCGGAACATGTTTCTTCATCCGTTATCTCAGTATTCACCTTTCTGCCCCAACATCTTTCACACAATTAATCCAAAGTTTCATTGCTTTTCGTCTCTTCTAAAATTATTTGCCTGCATGAGTAAATAATTCCTAATTTCTGATGCTTTTGTGTACAAATGTGTGCACACCTTTACGTGTCTTTTCTAAGGGGATTTACCTTAGATAATATTATTATTATGTTATGGAGGATATAATTCGTGTTGTAGGTCGTGGTCGAGTGCTTGGATAGTCGTTTCCTTATTAACAGCGTTCATTCAGTGTTGGGCATTGTTGGTAGTCGGAGCTAATTTTTTTTTTGTTGGAATTTGTTTTTTTTTTTCTACTTTGTGTCTAACTGAAAATATCTAACTTAGAGGTAGGGTTATATTTATTACATTTAAAAAATTCTATAAAATTTTTTTGGCATTACAAAAATTTCTTGACAGAGGAGGTTTTTAAAAACTTTACTTGGTATAATTTTAGGGACTCAAAGTATTCTTGGTTGACCTTTTAAAGAACTTATTTCCTAAATGTAAATAAATCTCAACTGATCAAAAACCAAAAACTAAGTCCAAAGCAACAGCAAAAAAAAAACGCCGAAAAAAACACGTTTCTTGTATGGGAAATTGGGACCTTTAATTATTAACTTTATTAAATTTTTATGATATGAAAATTTCAACTGTCTATCTATTACGGTTCATGAGATACAGCCCGCTGACAGACAGACGGACAGCGGAAGCTTAGTAATAGGGTTCCGTTTGGCACTCTTCAGATACGGAACCCTAAAAACGATACCTAATTATTTTTGTTCTTGTTCTTCTTTACGAGTCGATGGTACTCTTCAGCATAATTGGGCCTAGCCAGTATTATTTTATTGTATAATTGTATTTTTCCCTTCTCTTTCCAGCCATCACCAGGAAGCATGATGGTGGCCAGTACCATAATAACTGATGACAGAAGCACAGAGGAACTACAAAAACGTTTCGGTGAACTCCTAGACGAGAATGTCATCCTCAAGGACACGTTGAAACAGAACAATGAGTCCATGAAGGAACAGTTCTTATTAATCGCGTCCTGCCAGGAGGATATGATGAAGACTCATGTACTGCATAAGGAGAAGTTTGATGAGACTAAGGGGTTGGTTGAGAAGGTACGTTATCCAAAATATTCTTATAGTTTTTTTTCTAAAAGCATGTAATGAATTTAATGTAACGAATTTGAGGAGCTCGTGGCTAAGTAATAACAGCCGCACGGGTCAATCCAACAGGTTAAGCTACGCTTTCCGGGGTTGGTCCGTGGATGGGTGACCATCTTTACATACTGAGACTCCTCCGTGCCTCAGAAAGCGCGTTAAGCCGTTGGTACCGGCTGTCATTTGTAGATCTTTGACAGTTGTTACGGGTCGTCAGAAGCCCGAAAGTCTGACTACCAGTTTTACCGAGGAGTATCGTGTGGGTTGTGGAGGTCAGATAGACAGTCGTTTCACGTAAAATACTGGTATTCAGCTGCATCCGGTTAGACTGGAAGCCGACCCCAACATAATTGGGAAAAGGCTTGGCAGATGATGATGTAACGAATTTAATGTGTTTTTAACTGATTAGGATTACACATAGTAAAACATCACGCCTGTAATGCCCGAAGGGTTGGGCAGAAGTGTACCTTAGTACACATTTCGCCAGTTAAGCTTAAGTCCCATGTAATAAGGGGCGAACTAATTATCTGTAAACTGCAAATATGTGGGTAAGGCGATGTTCTCTTGGGTACGCCACAATTGCGGCGATAAGACCCCTCTTCGAGGAGTGGCTTGAGAGACGCCACGGCGTCCTCACCTTCCGTCTGACGCAGGTCCTCACCGGACACGGCTGCTTCGGGAGGTTCCTGTTTAGGATAAGGCGGGAGGAAACACCCGGGTGTCACCATTGTGTGGATCGGCCTGAGGACACGGTGGAGCATACGGTGGAGGTCTGCCCGGCTTGGGCGGAGCAACGCCGTGTCCTCGTAGAGGCGATCGGCGGCGGTGATCTCTCGCGTCCGGCCCTGGTTCAGGCCATGGTACGGAGCGAGAGGAAATGGCAGGCCGTCACCTCCTTCTGCGAAGCGGTAATGCTCGCGAAGGAGGAGGCGGAACGCGTGAGGGAGAGGCAAATTTCGCGCCCTTACGCCCCTAACCGCCGCAGGAGGAGACGCCCGGGGCGGGAATCGCGAGCCGATTTCCGGCCACCGTAGGCGCGGGCTTGCGGACGGTGAGCAATGGGTAGCTCGCCGTCCGGTAAGGACCAAGCGACCCTAGGGCCAATGCCTGCCGGGGGTTCGAAGAAAACCGATAGGGACATCGCGGCCCCCGGCAACAGGGCAACCGAAGGAACACGGGTGGGTTTTAGTCAGTAAGAGTCTGACACGCCCTCCCGCTCCGCCCAGAGCGGGAGAAGTTATTTGATAATTTCCCACCCAAAAAAAAAAAAAAAAGGCGATGTTCTCTTAAGACTGGCTGCGAAGCTACCTTTGTTACGTAGAAACAGCGCGTACCCCTTATTTTGGTAACAACGGAGTGCAGAGTACGTGCCTAGCGCAACTGTCGAGCTGCGAGTATTATTCGGTTTATCTAATGGCGGTTGTACACTCTCGCCGAGGCACACCGAGACAGGCCGAGTGCGAGAATGTAGATGAGAGCGCTCGGCCCGCCTCGGTATGTCTCGGCGTTCCTCGCGCGGTCTCAGTCCCGTGTCGGTTTTTTGTGCCCGACTCTCGTGTCTCTAGTGTTGCTTGCTCCGATTTCATGAGAAGCAGAAGAACTTCAATGTTTGCGTCCATCCTCTCGGTGTTCACAACTTCAACTGAACTAGGCGAGAGTGTACATGTGTACACTCGGGCTGAAGCCCTTCGCTGGAGACTTTTTCTTCGCGAGCCCTAGCTAGAGCACTCAGCCGCCATAAGGATTTGCTTTCCTCTCTACTATAAGGAACTTATAACTGGTGAAAGGAGGGAATAATATTCACCTCTGCCTATAAGAAATACAGCCGTAACAATTCATGTACTTATAATGTAAAATACCTAAACAATCTTCTTCCATTTCACAGCTACGTCAAGAAAACAAAAAACTAAAGACAGACATAGCTCGACTCGCCGACTCCGACGCACATTCACTCGTTAGCAGCGAGACGGGCGAGTCGGTGCGGTCGGCTCAGGCGGCACAGTTGGCACAGTCTGTAAATTCGGCACAGTCGGGGCAGTCGGGCCCTTCGTCTGCGCTGGAGTTCGTGACGTCACCCGATGATGATATTATTAATAAGCTGACTGCGCAGTTGGAGCTAGTTGAGAAGCAGAGGAGACAGGTAAATAACATACTAAACTTTTCTTCTTCAAAATCAATTAATTTTTAACTTAGACTTGACCTGTTTCACCACTTCACGGTTAGTTACGGTTAACTTGTTTGAAAGGTATTTATTATTTTTATCTGATGAATAGTGCTATCCGGATATTGTTAAAGACTCCTTCGTGTCTCGGAAAGCGCGTTAAGCCGTTGGTCCCAGCTGTCATTCGTGGATCTTTGACAGTTGTCAGAAGCTCGAAAGTCTGACAACCAGTCTTACCAAGGGGTATCGTATTACTCAGTTACTGGGTTGTGGAGGTCACATAGGCAGTCGCTCCATATAAAATACTAGTATTCAGCTGCATCCGGTTAGACTGGAAGCCGGTCCCAACATAGTTGGAAAAAGGCTAGGTAGATTGCAGATTGATAATATTGTACACTCATTTTCGTTATACTAACTTCAACCGTATGTACAACGAACTAAAGGTGAATTTCGTTTGTTATCCACTTGTATGCATTGATTTTTATTGTTATTTTTCTTTGCAGGTGATAGTAGATAATGAGAACCTGACCTGGCAGAAGGAATCGTTGGAGCACATCGTTGATGCTACTTCGAAAGAGAGAGATGACCTCAAGGAGAAACTCAAGAACGCTGAAGTAAGTGTAATCAAATATTAGCTGTATTGTTTTTTGCTGTAAAATGGCTGCTGCCAAGTATTTTGCAGGTCAACAGTTCCCAAGAGTTGGCCATCACAAGTCCTTACCCCTGTTTACAAACAAATAATTTGTCAGTGTCAATATTCCACAAATCGAGTCCACAATTTAATCGGCGTATTATCGAAGATTTTTATCATTTATTTTTTTGCAATACATACTTGCTTTTCCAATTCACTTAGACATTGTCAGAATGGTCGACATTGGCTTTGCTTGCCGTAAAAAAAAGAACAGAATAGTTTTTTTTTTTTTTTTTAAACGTTGCCCCACACTAGGAATTTCTCCTGTATTGTGGGTGTTGTATTTAATCGGCAAACGTAAGTTAGGATGCCCTCAGGCTAGGTGGAGCGACGATCTTCGCAGGGTGGCTGGCAGCAGCTGGATGAGAGTTGCCGAGAATCGAGCTGAATGGCGTGCAATTGGAGAGGCCTATGTCCAGCAGTGGACTGCTATAGGCTGATGATGATGATGAATATTCCACAACAATGATGACACTGACAGTTCTTGAACACGGTTTAAATGTGTTGATCGCATGCAGGTGGTGCATTGATGAAATTCGCAGTAGTAACGGCCGCGACTTTCGAGTTTTCGGTCGTTAGGAGCCCAGACAGGCTCTTCAATTTGTGTAAATTATTTCATCACCACTGCAAATTGACTTGTCTTAGAACCAAAAATTTCGAAGTCATGTGACATCTACCAACCCGCACTGGGCCCGCGTGGTGGATTATGGCCCACTCCCTCTCACTGAGAGGAGGCCTGTGTCCCAGCAGTGGGAATGTACATTATAGGCTAATTATGTTATTTACATTCGAACAACTTAATGTTAGTACTCTACCAGCAATTTTTTGGATAAACAGGTTTGATATCCAGGCCCAAAGCTAATATTGATACGGACCACGTATTAACAATTCATAGTTTTTAAATTGTAAAATTATACCCAAAATTTTTTTAATTTTTTTTTTTTGCTGCGGTGCTTTGTAGTTTGACCTAGAGCTGTAAAATTTCTGGCTTGTAACATTGTTGCGGAGGGACACTGATCTTCTAAGATACAGGTACTCACCTAGTTTGGAGGTCAGGGTTTCAATGTATTACTACCTAGCATAAGCCTCTCAATGTAGTACTTCTACTATACCATTGTTATTTTATTTTAGGCTTAGTTCAATAAATATTTTATTTATTATTATTTATAGTTTGTTTAAGCATTTAGCAGGACAACGTTCATAACCTCAACTTCAGTTCAGAATCTTAGATAATCATGTTTTTGAAATACAAACTCAATGACGTACAAGACAAGGTTCAAATTCCACTGCAACCGAAATTTTTAGGACTTTTTATTTTTGTTTGTAAACATAACACGTAACATCACCCCTGTATGCCCCGAAGGGTTAAGTAGAGGTGCGGTTTATTTTATTTTCATATAAATGATGTATTTTTTTTATATTTACAGCTTCTGCTATCGACTAAGGACACTGAGCACGCGACAGAACTAAACAACCTGAGGTTTACCGTACAGGACTTACAAGCACAGTTACAGTCCGCTAGTCATTTTGTAAGTTGTTTTATTATTTAATTGTATTGCTCACTTACGAATAAAATAATATACATGTCGGAGACGGGTATGTGACTCTTGTTATTTTCAGGCATATTTAGGCGTAGTGTGGGTAGTGTTGGTTAATGCGCAATAGAAAAACAGTTTGCAGTTCAGATCACATTATAATTTACTATCAAATTAATGACACTAGCTAAATTATACACACACTGGGTGTGACGGCGTTTATTAAAATCACCAATTAACACAATGATCACAAATTAAAACTAACACAATAACTGAGCACCACGAATCGAGAACAGTTCCGTGACGTCTTCACTTCGATGCAATCAGAGACTGAATGCCCTCCTCGCCGTGGCCTTAGAACATCACGACTCTGTAGAAGCGTGCTTGCGATTCGTTTCGTGTCCATACTAATGACCGGATCCGACATACAAATATTATGGTGTAAAGTGTAGTTCAGTAGCCATAGTTTTATTTTAGTGTACTATGTTTGAATAGCAATTTTTTTTTTTAAATTATTTGTAAAGAAGAAAATGGAATTTGAAGCAAAAACGTTTTTTTATCAATATCCTTACAACTCATTTTGCAACTATTTTGGTACTGTCATGTGAACTTGATAAGAAAAAAAAATGTTGTTTACTTACACTGTCCCACATCTAAGCAAAATCCTCCCAGAAAACATTTTTTCAAGAGCCACCTCGATCCATCCAGCAAATTAATTTTTAGTTTCTTTAAAAAAATATGTCTTTACAGATTATTTTTTTATCTTTCAGACAAGCATATCTTCCGAGGAGGTTGCTAAACGCGACCAGCTGTTACGTCAGCTGGAAGGCAAGGTGTCTTCACTACAGTCTGAACTAAAGACCGCACAGCTCAAAATACTGGACCTCGAGAGTGTTAAAGTAAGATAATTCTAAAATAATAACATAATTCCCCGAAAAGTTTGGTAGGCTCACATTTTGTCAGTTATGCTTAAGTCCCATGGAATAGGGTTACGAGCCTATTGCCATCAACCGGGCACAAATCCAGACTCCGGGCTGCTACTGAGAAATTCCACATGGAAAACCCAATAACACTGCCCGACCTGGGAATCGATCTCAGGACCTCATGCTCACCAATAGCGCCTGCGACCACTAAACCAACGACACAGTAAAAAATAATCTTCCTACAAAAAAAAATTATGTAGTAATATTCTCATTTCACACAGACAATCATGCTGTGATCTGATCAGCATTCCGTTGAATAATTGCTGATTATTATTCCTCGTGGTTCATAGCTAAGTAATAACAGCCACAAGGATCGATCGATTAAGTTAAGCTACATTTTCCGCGGTTTATCCGTGGATGGGTGACCATCTTTACATTCCGAGACTTCTTCGTGCCTCGGAAAGCACGTTAAGCCGTTTGTCTCGACTGTCATTCGTGGATTCTTGGTCGTCAGAAGCCCGAAAGAGGCAGTCTTACCAAGGGGTATCGTATTACCCAGTAAGTGGGTTGTGCAGGTCAGATAGACAGTCGCTCCATGTAAAATACTGGTTTTCAGCTGCATCCGGTTAGTCTCGAAGTTGACTCCAACATAGTTGCGAAAAGGCTGGGCAGATGTTGAAGTGGTGATTATTATTGTTGTAAAATTAAAAAGTAAAGGTACCAGGCATCATAGGCGCTCACTTGACTTTTTTAGGATTCCGTACCCAAACGGAACCGTATTACTTAACCTCCGCTGTCTGTCCGTCTGTCTGTCAGCGGGCTGTATCTCATGAACCGTAATACCAGTGGTTCCTAACCTTTTCAATATTGTTACCCCTGTGACCTATAAGGAAAACTGATTTTACCCCGACCTTAAAATGTTATCAATACAAACAATACAAGGTTACAATTCTTACGTAATTTATATTTAAACATAAATGAATTAAGTAAAAATACATAGTTAGTGTGATGGTTGGTATTGTTTTGTATTCAAAAGTTTTTTTATGTGAGGTTTAGTTTCGCTTAAAGCGCATCTTAAGTCATGTTCCACATTGAAACGATGCCTTTGTTTTCAGTGTAACCAAAGTTGAAAACCACTCTCACATCTATAGGTGGTGGCAAAGGGTACCCATAAGCATTTTTATTAAAGCTCTGCTCAGTATATTTGTCACCAGCTGTGATCCCACCAGATTAGGTCTTAATTATTAGGTTCTTGTCACCTCACAGAATAGCTGATTTACCCCCGCGGGGGCAATTACCCCCAGGTTCGGAACCCAGGAGTTAGACAGTTAAAATTTTCGGATTCATATACTATTTTACCCTTCGTGTGCGAGTTCGACTCGCACTTGGCCGATTTTTTCTTTATTTTTAATCGCTAGCTGACGTCGTAAAGTGAATATTTACCATGTTAAATAAGTCGTGTATTTTTTTTTTTCAGTTGGAATTTAGTAAATACAAGTCTGGCGTATCGGAGGCTGTCAAAGTATACAAGGACCAAATACAGGATCTACACATCAGGCTAAAGGAAGCATCTACTACCGTAAGTATTCAGCTTTGTCTCCCGAGCATTGTTTCGTTTTAGTAAGACTGAAGGCCACCTAACCTAACAAAATATCATAACATTAAAAATAAAATAGGAAAATTTTACTACAGCTAAAAACTTATACTTTTAGCATCGATCACTAATAAAGAACTAGATACACAATGCCAAGCAAAAGTTCTTTTAAAACTGTCATCAAATTGTGTTTAGGTAAATCTAGTTGAAACAAATATACACTCATGTAAAATCAACCTTAAACGCAAATCTTAAAGTTGTTTTCACAAAGCTATGTACAAAAAGCAATAAATTTTTACGACCGATACTCACTGGACAACATACATCAAATCAAATTCAACCTTACACGTATGTTTTAAAGTTAGAATTATAAAGTGCCAAAAAAAGCAATAAAGTTTTACGACCCAGGCTCGCCGCTTGGACAAGAAATGAGTGGAGTCGAACTGTCCAATATTTTTTTGTTTATACTGTAATTATAAATGATCTTTTTTTTTAATTTCGTTAAGTTTCATGTATAAAAAAAATTGTGAAAGCATATTTTATTCTATTCCATGGTGTATACAGGGCGGCAGGGACATCGTCTCACACACAACATCTTTGACGTGCTATAATTGATATTCATTTTCCACACCTCACTGGATCTCGACCTCCACCTTAATATTAGTGTCCAAGTAAATAGAACTAACTATAATATACAGAAGAAAAATTAAAATAAAATATAGGAACAAATATATAACAACAATTTTTACATTTACTTAGTCAAAATTAAATGTATAAAATCTTACTATAATATTTATAGAAACAGCAAAGAAGTCTCATTAAACTAAAAAAAAAACTTGAACAATTTTATTGTGCAGGAAATACTTTTAATGAGGTGTTGGTAACGGTGTCGCGAGTTCAATTGTTTTTCGCATCTCAAAAATGCCCAACGCGCCTAAAGAAGCGTTCACTTCAAAAAAACAATCATTCTTTAATAATAATAAAAAAATATATAATAATAGCGTCTCCAACAAATGGAACAGAGTCAACGCACATAACCTGAACAATTTAAGTGAGCATGCGATAGTATGATTAATAGGTTTAGTAAGAGTCTTTACAATTGAGATGCTTTATAACTCCTGCTGTTTAATAAGAATTAATTAAAAAAAAGTTTTTACGATGATTTCTTGGCAAAATATGAGCATTTACGGTACAGTGATAACAATTATATAATAATAATATTAATACATAACGAAAATATGAAACTCCATCCGTTTTTAGCGTCCTGGATGTGTGATTTTTACAATTTTTTTACGAGTTGTTTACAGTTAGAGCGTCCGAATGCTACTAAATGAAAAGAGCACCCAAATGTTCAATTGGGTGCTCATTGGGTGAGGACATTTTCTGACGCTGATTGTGTATCTAGTTCTTTATTAGTGATCGATGACTTTTAGGAATAACTTGTATCAATTCAAAAACATTCCTCCACCAAGTTATAAGGACGGACGATCAGATTGGTCACCGATGTTCGCTCGTTAGTACAATATTTCTATTTTCTTAATTTCCCTCGGGAATCATCGCATTTCCGAATACAAACGAATGCTAATTTCCATGTCCATCAATTATTTGATTTATCTTGTATAATAATTTGAGTTCAGAACCAAGTTCTTTATTGTTGTTTTGTTTTTCGTGTGAACTATATGGAGCTGTAAAACTATTTTCCTATCTGTCATGCCTGCGACTTTAGCAGCTTTCCTACCATTTCTAAAATAAATTGCATTAAGTTAAAAGAGTATTAACAACTCTATATACTTCCAACTCGATTGAGAGCATCCGGTCTGCACCAAGTGCAAAGGACAACTGATAGAAATCCAACGACTGTCGAAACACGAGGTTTGCCGAGGGACATTAAGAACATAGTTGTACTGTATCTAACAGATGAATATTTCGCTTACACCCTCGTCGTAATTTTATTAGTTTTTTCCAAATACCTACTCAAGTTGTTTATGTTCACTAAATTATGTGGTTGATGATTTTGGTGTACGGTAAAACTAATGAGTTTATGTTGGCATCAACTTAAATGTATAAAATATAAAATATGTACTACTGAATAAATAAAAAAAAAGAATGGGGTACCTGTGTGTGTGTATTGTTGCCAGATGTCTAGAAATGTGGGTGTACCTGCTACAGGTACACCTCTGCCCAACCCTTCGGGGAAATAAGGCGTGATGTTATGTATGTATGTAATACTAACAAATTATGGGTAATGTGCCTAAATTAAAGATGAATAAATAAATTTACTTATTTAACTATGTGAATACCTAAGCCCCCATTTAATAAGGGGAAGTCTCCAAAGTCCCTACTAATGAGTTATTTAAATAAATAAATGAGAAGGGCGTTTTAGTGGCTCACTATTGTAAGTTTTGACAGTCCAAACGTGCTGATTACAAGATGTCACCAGTCGAGAAAATACTCGTAATGAAGGAAATTCTTGGACAGTGACCATTATTTTGGCTGATAATTATAAAAAATATTTATTATTCAAATTCAAAATATTTTACTTCACATAAACCTACAAGGGAACTTATGAAACGTCAGAAGCTAGGTGCACGGTTCCAATTGGTCGCTTCCTATGGAGAAGAGCCGGCAAGAAACTCCACGGTTACTCTTTTCAAAATAAATGGTTTCTACAATGTTTCCAAATTACAGTGTTAATAGATATTATACATACAAGGTGTTTATTTATCAAGCAAGGCACACCAACGACATAATTATTTACAAGGATAGTTACAATAGGTATCACGAGTCTTGAGTACTGTGTAAATATATCACTTATAGGCATGCACAACATCCTTATTAAAAGGTGAACAATTATTCTACAAATGATTAAATCATTAAAATATTAGCATTAACATTAATTTGATATATAGTAAAATTACGCCTCGTTGGTCTAGTGGTCGCAAGCGCTACTGCTGAGCATGAGGTCCTGGGTTCGATTCCCGGGTCGGGCAAAGTGTTATTGGGTTTTTCTATCTGAAATTTCTCAGTAGCAGCTCGGAGTATGGATCTGTGCCCGGTTGATGGCAATAGGCTCGCCCCCTATTACATGGGACATAACTGGCGAAATGTGGGTGTACCTGCTACAGGGACACCTCTGCCCAACCCTTCGGGGAAACAAGGCGTGATGTTATGTATGTAAAATTACGAAATAAGATTAGATTATAAAATAATCATAAATTAAATGTTATTTTTGATATCCCATAACTCTGGGGTATTAATGAGATCGTGTCAAAACAAACAACATGAATAAATGACTTATGACTTATGTCAAAGAATCAACTGACATGTGAATTATTTTTCAATGTACTTTTTTATTTTTCTTTCAAAATAATTAGACAAAGTCACGATTTATTATTATTTATGTTAAACACTCTTAAGTGAAATTAAGTTTGAATAATCAAGAATGATTGGTTTGAATAAAAATAATTTACTCTTGTATATTTTTAAGTAACCTTTAAAATAACATGACCATTTCTGATCTGCAGGTGTTCCAACCAGTTCGTTTCTCGATCAGTTCGGAGCCAGAGTCATCGTCGTCAGAGTTCGCCAGCCTCACGACAAACGTCAAGCTGTACGACAAGACGCTCAAACATTTGGCGGAGCTACTCAATATATTGACGCACGGGTGAGTGGTATTGGTGCCGATTCCCTTGTTCACAAACTAAACTAAATTTAAGTTCAGTGCATCTTTTTCTTTCTATTTCATTAAGAAAAGGACAGAAGATAAATTTTAGTTTAGTCCTGTCAAATTAATCAGCGCCTGTCACTACTCCATACAAGTTTAGACGTGTTTAAAAACTTGCCTACTAAAATTACGTCAATTTACGTCAAGCGCTGATTAATTTGACAGGACTAAACTAAATTTTATCTTCTGTCCTTTTCTTAATGAAATAGAAAGAAAAAGATGCACTGACTTAAATTTAGTTTAATTTGTGAACAAGGGAATCGGCACCATTATGTGATATTTAGTGATTAATGCCAATATTCTATTCAGTCCTTCAATTTATATCTTTACGACAGCTAAGCATTATTTTACCACAAAAATCATCATACTTCACTTGCGCACATTTTGTATGAACCATCGCACATTACAGGCGGGCTGCACCGTGGTTTTTAGGGTTCCGTACCTCAAAAGGAAAAAACGGGACCCTTATAGGATCACTCGTGTGTCTGTCTGTCCTGTCCGTCTGTCACAGCCAATTTGCTCCGAATCTAATGTACCGATTAAGTTGTTTGGTACACATGTATTTCTGTGACCCAAATACGGACGTGTAACGTAAATAAATGAATTTTAAATATGGGGGTCACTTTTGGGGGGCAAACAAGAAAACTAAAAATTGTACCGTGTGTGTGACATATCAAATGAAAGAACTTGTTGCGAGGATCTCAAATATATATATTTTTATAATTTTAAAATAAATACTTACACTTGAAAGATATTTCAGAAAAAATATGAAAATCGACCATTCCATCTCCGAAGCTACTAGCCAAAAAATTAAAAAAAAAAAATGTAGAGAATGGATTACAGGAAAACCTATAAGAAGTTTATGGTTTTAAAATAACATGGTAAATCTATCAATATTGTGCGTACAAACTTATATTTGTAGTTGGAATGTATGGTAGAACATGTATTTCAAAAACAATGTTAACTTTGTATTTGGGATACATTCATCCCCACTACGGAACCCTTCATTGTGCGTGATCCGACACGCACTTGGCCGGTTTTTTTATACTGGAATGCGATACGCTGCTGGCCGATGCGGCTGTAATGTCGACTGATCAAAGTTGAAAAAGTTGTCTGAATAAAGATACAATCTTTCATCTGTACTTTCGTTTCAATTCGCTGTATGTGTCAGTGAATAATCATAATCAATAATAAAAAGTTTGCCATTTACTAAACCTTAATTTATTATTTTCCAGCATGTCAGACAGTCTAGTCGAAACCTTCGGTCTCATCACGAGCCTTCACGACTACAAGCTTGAAAGGACGACAGCCGATCAATTCAAGACCGGCCTGGCAGAGGTCAAGCAGCAAATGGAGAAACAACACAGTACGGCTCTTAATAATATGTAAGTAACCTAAAGTATTTCTATTATCGAAATGTCTCTCGGGTATCATCGGATTTCCGAATACAAACGAATGCTAATTTCCATGTCCATCAATATTATTAGATTTATCTTGTATAATAATTTGAATTCAGAACTAAGTACTTTATTGTTTTTTTTTATTTTATTTTCGTGTGATCTATATAGAGCTGTAAAACTATTTTCCTATCTGTCGTGCTTGCGACTTTAGCGGCTTTCTTGCCATTTTTAAAATAAATTACATTAAGTTAAAAGAGTATTAACAACTCTATATACTTCCAAAACGATTGAGAGTGTCCGGTCTGCACCAAGTGCAAAGGGCAACTGATAGAAATCCGACGACTGACGAAACACGAGGTTTGCCGAGGGACATTAAGAACATATTTGTATTGTATAAAGCTCACTACAATTCTCACTATAGGTTCAAACAGCACCCTATCAATCATTTTGAAACAGATTGCTAATCCATTGTTTCATAAGTTCGAAAAAAAATCTGCTCAACAACGTAAATAACGCAATCAATGTTGTTGAACTGTCAAAATGAAACAGATTAGTCATAATCGCTTACGAAAATGTGTTATGCAATTAGACAGCTGGTTTTAATCTCCCAATCGGTTTTTTTTTTGGGTATTGTAGTAAAAAACGAAGATATAATTACTGTTCAGTATAAGTCATTTTTCCGTGTCCTAAAATAAATAAATCTTTTACTTAGAACATAAATAAATAAAACATGTTTATTAGTAAATACAAGAGTGAATCTGACCAAAATTTTATACCTATTATAAGTATTTGACTTGTAATTTTTGACAGTTTTACTAAACAAAATCGGTCAGATGACAATTTTATTCCAAGGATATTTTTTTTTTGGATAAAATCAGTCCTTAGTAGCAAACTCGATTACCTACCAAAACAGCGAACTTGTAAGATCGTCCTAAACTCACTATTCACTACTTTCCAGAGGCCAAGTCCGAGGCACCCTCTCAATATTCGATGGCATCTTCAAGGACTACAACGAAGTCCTAAAGAAGTCTGTGGCGAAGCCCCGAGTAGAGCGCTCGGGCAACGTGGAAGCCCTGACCGCAGCCCTAGTCGCAAGGGGACAGGAACTTACTATGTTACAAGCTGAACTTAACAAGTTGAAGGGGGAGAAGGATGATACTGAACTGCTTAAGGCACAAATGGATTTGTATAAGTGAGTTTGAACTGCTTTATACTCTAACCAGCTTTTGCCCACGCGGGCAAAAGCAACACTATTCACGTCATAAAAATCTGCAGCGACACTATTTATTTATTTAAACTTCTCTCACACACAAAAACGTACAAAGAAGGACTTAATGCCATAGGCATCATTCTCTACCAGTCAACCAAGGGTGGTGAAGAGATTAGATGGCAGGTGCTCAGTTTGAGAGGAACAAAGAAAAAATTATTAAAAATATATCATTAGAAATTAAATGTAGGAACAACCTCACATTCGGATTCATATGTAACCACTGTTTGCCGACATTTTCTCAATGCGATGTGGTGCTAAAAAGACAAATGCTTTGTCAGTTGCTAACTAGCTAATAGAAAATACGGTATAATGTGTGTGTCAGGAAGTGTGGTATAATATTTTTCGTTTTTGAAGTGAAAACTTCTTTAGGCGCGTTAGGCATTTTTGAGATAGGACTAAACCATTGATTTCGCGACCTGTTACCGACACCGTGGAGTAAAAGACATCAACGCGTTGATTACCGCGGTGCCGATTTTTTTTAAGTTTTCACTTCTGTCGGCACTCCTAGAGTGCCACTGTTTTTTTCTTGCAAAATACCAAATAGTACAATATTATTTTTGATGTTTCCTCAATTACGCGAGTTTGAACCTTATGACGGTACAATAGAAGTCATACTTTGCATTAACAGGAGATATACACACATCCATAGAACCATATTTCAGTCAGTTTGAAAAAAAAAAAACGGCTTTTGAACTATTACTTGCTCCATGCTTGGTCACTAAATAGTTCTTCTATTTGCAGGAGCGACTTTGAAGCGGAGAGGGAATCTCGCGAGAAGATGGCGAGTGAGAAAGAGAACATACTCACAGATCTCAGAACCACAAAGAAACGAAACCAGGAACTTACGCAACAGGTGTGTTACTATTGTCTTTTTTGAAGTGAAAACTTCTTTAGGCGCGTTGGACATTTTTGAGATGGGAAAAAACAATTGAACTCGCGACACCGTTACCGACACCTCATTTTTGTAAACGCGATTGTGCTCTTTATTTAGATAAAGTCACGGACCAATGTTCTGTACAAGTATTTTTCTTCTACCAAGGCGATCTTGTTCAAATTTTCACTTCTGTCGGCACTCCCGGAGTACCAATTTTTTTTAAATTATTAACTAGCTGCTGCCCGCGGCTTCGCCGGCTTGGAGACCCTCAATCTTTTTCTAAAATAAAAACTATCTGCCTGTGAAAGTCCCGTCCAGCCGTTTTGGACATCAGCCGGAACAGACAGACAAAAAAAAAAAGTAAAGATTTTTTGTTTTAAGTACCAAATATACTGTAGACCTTGTGAAGACCGCAGGAATCCGCTGGATGCGAGAAACACAGAACCGGTCGAAGTGGCGGTGCTTGGGGGAGACTTATGTCTATTAGACTTATGTATAATAATGCATTTAGTAAAAAGCTGTTAAAATTGAAGTGTCTGTCAAAAGACAGACACTTCAATTTTATTTATTTGTATAGATGGTTTTTGTAAGAAGTACCAGTTTTTAAGCATCGGGACAAAGGCATGGTTCCCACTGACCTGTGCAGGCTTTTTTAGTGCGGTTATAGCGTTTAAATTAGCTACCGTTTGCGATTATATTCTGTGAAGATAGATGCGACAGTCATCTTTTTGCTCTGTTCACGTTGCTGGAACCTTGGACTTTACAAACGTAGTCTTCTTCTTTTCGTGTGGTTAGTGACTAGCCTGGTGTCAGAGTTTTAGAGCCGCCCATGGGCTTCTGACTTGACTTCATATGCCGTCGAGAAATATCTGTCAGGCATGCCGGTTTCCTCACGATGTTTTCCTTCACCAAAAAGTCAAAAGTCAAAAGTCAAATAATTTATTTCAATTAGGCACAAAAAGGCACTTTTGAACGTCAAAAACAAAAAATAGAATTGATTCTAGTCGCCCCTTCCAAAGGGTAGTTTTCGTATGGAGAAGAATGGGCAAGAAACTCCACCGTTACTCTTTTAAAATGTTTTACAATATTTTGTATACATTAATTATATAATTATATGTGAAAACGATGCACCTGGAATAAGATTTATATACCACAATAGGTAAAAATAAAAATGAAGCAATGATAGAAAAAATAATTATGTAATGGATACATGGTGTTCACATATTTACAAGCATTGTAAAACCTATACGATATTTCTAAAAAAATTACAAGTGATACTAATTCGTCAGTGTGTGAGTTCAAGTAATCACATAATGTAAAAAAAAAAAAAAAATGTAGTAATATTTAATTACACAATTAAATTAGCAACCAGTTTGATTTTGTCTAGACTCAAAATTGTCCTATGGAGCTAGACCAGCACGTTTCCAAGCATTCTTATCTAGGATATAATCCTCTAATTTGTAATATGCTTGTTTACAAAGAGTACTTTTAATATGCGTTTCACCGTTTTTGAAGCAAGTGATAATTATACAATACGCACATGAATCTGAAAAGTCAGAGGTGCATGCCTTGGGTTTGAACTAACTAACTAACCTATGACGGACGGTCACACCACTAACTAGGCTATCACTGACAGACGTAGTAAAAAAAGAAGTATTTTCTTAGAATTTTGGGCCGATAATGTAATGCTGCTTTGTTAGAGTGATTTTCCTTTAATTAATTAAAATCTCAAATAATTTATTTCAAATAGGCACATAAAATACACTTTTGAACATTCAAAATTAACAAGAAAATAGAATTGATTCTAGTCGCCCGTGCGCCCCTACCTAAAGGTAGTTTTCGTATGAAGAAGAATGGGCAAGAAACTCCACCGCTTTTAAAATATTTTTCAATATTTTGTATATATTGATTATATCATTAAATGTGGAGACGATGCACATAAAATTACTATATCACAATGGGTTAAAATAATGAAAAATGAAGCATTGACAGATTAATTAATTAATAGATTGCTTTGAAGTAATCCAACAGGCCACATGTAAAAATCCACGCATTTTATCCCGCGGCGATTTTTTTTTCACACACTGGATTTTCAACTCTCTGCTTAGCGCCAAGAGTTGAGTTCGCTGCGCTGAGTTGCAGTCTGTGAGATTCTTAATGCTTGGCTCAATACTGAGAGTTGAAAATCCAGTGCGCGATAAAAGCCTGCCGCGATATTTTTACGTCCGTGCGAACGTAGGCTAAGACAGTATGGTAATAAGTATTATTCTCTGCAGTTGGAGGAAGTGCGCAAGATAAACCCGGTAGTGTACCGCAGTGCCACCAGCACGTCGCGCGCGCCGCCCTCTCCCGCCCGCAGCGCGCCCACACGCTCTGCGCCCGCGCAGCCTGCCAGTACTACTGGGAACATGGTCAGTACTATCATTATTACAAAAAAAACAACACTTCTTCATGGTGTTTATTCTCAACTACAAAAGAGGGATCGAAAAAAGTGACGTCACTGTCTCCTGTGACGTCACTTTTTCAGATATGTCTTGGATAACATAAAGGTACACTTCTGAAGGCGACAGCGGACCGCAAACAGCAGCGGCGTTGCGATGGACGATAACCGCAAGCGAAAGTGCCGCTGCGGATTAAATCTTGGCTTGTCTAATTCAGTTTCGTGAACTCATTTGTCTAACAAAAGATATGTCTGGTCGCTATGTTCGCTCACGTTCGCACGAACGTAAAAATATCGCGCACTGGATTTTCAACTCTAGGTGTTGAGCCGAGCGTTGAGAATCCAACGAGAGTACATTCCAGTGCGTCGAAAAAATACATTGTTGGATTTTCAACTCTTGGCGCTAAGCAGATCGTTGATAATTTAACGTGTGAAAAAAATCGCAGCGGGTAAAAATCGATGTTCAAAACTGGGCTTAGTGACATCTATTGACAGAACTTCTAACAACTACCGTCTGCAGTCTCCGCTCAACCGCAGACGCATGCGGCAATGTTGCCATTGGAAGAGTTTTTATAAAATAATCATAGAAACCTGTAGTGTCGTTGCCGTCACCGTCAGAATTATACCTTTAAACTAAAACGGCAGACTCAAGAGAGCGAGTCGTATTCAAAGGACTGAATCGATACTTCAGTGAACTGTGAAAGCTTCAATAGACAAGTGGGACCTTTGCTCATAGGTTTTTAATGACAATAACATGACCAACATATTTGACAAAAATTTCGCGACGTTGCCCTATAGAGCGCAGTTTTAAACTATATAATTATAATTGCGTCATGGTACGGGTCGACACAAATAAAAGCGTTGTGGCATGACGACACCAGCTTTGATGTCTTTTGTAATGGTCAAAAGGACCATTAACTCACACACGATTAACCAGTAAACTCACTCAATTAATTTGTTAACATCAGAATTGTTACGCAATTATAAATATTTTGTAAAACGTGTCAATCCCACTAAAGAACACTGTCCTTAAAGATACAGGATTTTCCTAGTTTGAAGGGCAGGGGTCTTACTCATTGTAATAGCCATACCCATTCCATAATTTAAACAGCACTGATGTTACCTAGGCTAAGTTTTTGGTAAATAAAATGATTACTTACTTACTATTAAAAAGACATCAACGCTACGATAACCGCGTTGCCGATTTTTTTTCAAGTTTTCACTTCTGTCAGCACTCCTGGAATGCCACTGTTTTTTTTTTCTTACTCTTCCACTCAATATAGGAAAGCTCTTGAAATATGGGTTTAATTTAAATGCATGTGACATGAATTTCCAGTTTACAGTACATCCTTTAATAAAATGGTAGCGTTTTCATAAATTTTCAACAGTTATTTAGTTTTAAAGATCGCTCGGTACAAGTAATTAGTAGGTGATTGCATACTTTTATATTTTTATTAAAAATTAAATTCTCACCAAATGTTTTCGATAAAACTTCCCCATTCTAAACGATTCATCGTACAAAAGGTTCACAAAAAGAAAAAACTATCAGACAAGTCGGAGGAAGGCGCGACCGCACCAAAGGAGACCACCCCGCCACCGCTGCGGTTCGACTGTCCCGTGTGCGACCAGCCGTACAAAACGCTCATACTGTTACAACAACATGTTGATCACTGTCTAGGTTGATTATTCAACGTGTAACGTTAAATGCGCAAAACCTCAGACACCCCAACTGATTTTTAATTCAATTGACCTATTTCAGAGATAAAAAAAAAACATATGTGCAATTCACACGTGGTAGAAGTGAAACCTTCAAAAATTAAAAAAAAAATTGTACGCGCACAAACACGTATTAACACACGTACAACGCTGAGGCCCAAGCAAACTCCCACTATGTCTTGGTAAACACGAGTGGAGGGGGTACGAAGCAGAGCACAAAGAGAACCACGAACATAAGAAACACTGTATAATGCTTCCTATCTCATTTTCTCCCACGTTAAATCTTATGAATTTATGTGTCTGTCTCTTTATACTGTCGCTTTTTCGTTTCATCGACTTTCAAATCACAACGATGCTAAAGAAGTTTTCACTTAATTCACCAAAAATCATAAAAAAATTGTAAAGGTTTCATGTGCTGTTTTAGTTCGTAAGATTCGTATTTGCATTGAAATAAAAGCTATTATTATCCCGCGTATGAGAAAATTTAAATCGGTCGACAACAATTTGTGTTTGTTTACCTATTTTGGCGGGTTTGCGCATGTGATGGCTTGACCTATTAATAAACAGACACGGCAACGTTTTCAATGAAGATTTTTTGAAAAATGTGACCTATATTAAAAAGTGGTTCAATGGATTCTGCTCGTTATTCTTATCAAACTATTTTCAGGTTTTGCGCATTTAATGTTACACGTTGTAGAATAGTTTTAATGATAGTTCGAAATTGTATTTATTTATCAAGATAGATTGGAAAGTGAAATGGAGTTTTGTGCGCGAATTGACTCAGTTGATATGCATTTTACGCATTTATTTGGAAACTTGGGCAAAAAGATGTGTTATTTGAAATTGTATGTCCAAGTTATTCGCGTTTATGAGTAAACAAGGGGTTGTGAATCCAGAGGAACTCGTGGCTAAGTAATAACAGCCGCACGGGTCGATCCATCAGGTTAAGGTACGATTGCTGGGGTTGGTCCGTGGATGGGTGACCATTTCTACATACCGAGACTCCTCCGTGCCTCGAAAAGCACGTTAAGCGGTTGGTCCCGGCTGTCATTTGTAGATCTTTGACAGTCGTTACGGGTCGTCAGAAGTCCGAAAGTCTGACAACCAGTCTTACTAAGGGGTATCGTATGAGTTACCTAGTTACTGGGTTGTGGAGGTCAGATAGGCAATCGCTCCATTTAAAATACTGGAATTCAGCTGCATCCGATTAGACTGGCAGCTGACCCCAAATTATCCACTACATAGTTGGGAAAAGGTGGGCAGGTTGAGTAAATAAGGGGTTGTAAATTCATTCGTAAAGCACTTTTAAACTTCAGTCTTTCAATAGTCCTCACCAATTTTATAAACTACTATAGTTCGCGCAATCCACGAAGACGCGCCCCACTCCGCTCCGCGCCGTACTAGAGTTCAGCTTACAGTACAGTAATCGCGGAGTGGGGCGCGTCGTCGTGGATTGCACGGACTATAGTTTTATTGTTAATATAATGTTGTTTTGTTATTAAAATTGTTTTATTGTTATAAGTTCCGTATATACTTTCATATGCATTTAGTAAAAAGCTGTTATTTTGACGTTACAAACAGACACTTCAATTTTATTTATTTGTATAGATAAGGGTGAGCGGTCAGTCGATCTCTTTCTTAAATTTTTACAGTTAAATACAGATAGATAGATTCATAAAAAAATCAGAAATTCAAAAATATTCACGCGTCCTCTGCTATATAGTTAATTGTAATTTTGTCAAGCGATTCGTGCACAGAACAATTTATCTGAAAGTATTAAATTGGAAATAAGCATTTATGTGAAGAAATTGTTGAGATACGATTGCACGATATAGGTACACTGGCAAGTTTTATTGTGCAAGATAACGTCCGAACCGGACTTGCACAGTGTGAACAGTTACTGCGAGTCGAATGGTGTGAATGAACACACGGCCCAAGTTGACTAAGTGCAGTACAGCGCGGTTTTCCCTGCCAAACAAGTATCGACATTGCGTGTCTTAAAATTAAATGGGTTTTAACTAACGCAAGGTTGACATATATACTGTGGTAACGGCCGCGACTCCGAATCCTATGGTGCGTTGTGTTCCACGCGCGCCTCAAAGAGATGGCAGCAGAACTGCCGGGGTCCGCTAGGGCCGATGCCTGCCGGGGTTGCGAAGAATTCCGAAAGGGATATCGTGGCCCCCGGCAACATGGCAACTGAAGGAACACGGGTGGGTTTAAAGCCAGGAAGAGTCTGACACGTCCTCCGGACGAGTTATTTGATAATTTCCCATAAAAAAAAGGGTCGAACCCTGACAAGCGCTTTACTTTGTGTTAATTATTTCATCACCACTGCTCTCAAAACGGTGAAGTAAAACATCGTGAGGAAACCGGCATGTCCTAGAACCAAAAAATCGAAGACATGTGACATCTACCAACCCGCACTGGGCCCGCGTGGTAGATTACAGGGCATTCCCTCTTTAGGAGAGGAGGTCTGTGTCCCAGCAGTGGGAACATTGTAGGGCGATTATGTAAGGTTCGTATTTGTTTGCCGCTGAAAATCGCGCTGTGCTTCGCCAGGTCTGTTGTGGACGCCAATAAAACTTCCTAGTGGGTATCGTGCGAAGGTCGAGAATAAAGCTGATTTACACGGTGCAATTTAATTGCCCGTGGCTTACTATTAGTTGAAGCAATAATAAAAGTTGCACTGTCTGAAGTTTAGATGGTGCAACTTTATTGACTTACATTGTCTACTCTAAACACTGTTTAGACCAAGACTGTACAACCGTATGCCCGCGGGCCACGTAGTGGCCCGCCGACCATTTTTAAATGGCCCGCGCAAGCCTGAAAACACCCGTCAAGTTGAGAGTCCGTGTACGGTGTATATATAAATAAGTCTTATTAATAAGTAACTAGAATAGTAACCATCAGTGGCCTGCCAGAAATATCTGAATTGTCCGTTTGGCCCGACTGATAAAAAAGTTGAGCAGCCTTGGTTTAGACTATAAATAAATTTGATTGTTTGCCACAGGCAAGAAACTTGCATCGTGTAAATGGGGTTTTAGTTACTATATGTATAATGTACCATTTATTCTAAACTTTTTAAATTCTTTAATAGGAAGTTAAGGATATTAAATTATGTGTATAATAAGCGCATCACTTTTGAACTCTGACCGATTTGGCAATTTTTTTTGGTTTTTAAAATGTACGTAAAAGCCCGAATCAGGCTTACGTAAAGACAAATTGGATATGTAGCCATGAAAATTGGTGCATTTTATATGGGAAATTTAAATGAATTACTGAAATATAGACAGGATTACAACGTCTGTTGAGTCAGCTAGTATTAAACTTTTTACTTCACCTTGAAATGTTGTTGATAGCGGTATTTCGCAGCCAAACTGTCGGTTATCCGTCTAATTTTATATTATTCCCCGTTGTTTCATTTAAATAGGTACTTATAAATTATATTTTAAATATTTTTTATAAAAAATATATATAAAAATATAAAAAATAGTAGCCCACCGGTATCGGGAACAGGGTCCAAGCTACCGCGGTCAGGGCTCCTGAGAGGTACCTTCTATATTTATTTTTATTATATTATTACTAACCTAGTGCATTTATTTTTATTATCAATCACACAGTTTTTGTAATAAAAAATATAAAATAATAATACATATTAACAACTATTGTTTAGTTATTTTTTGTATCCCATCTCCGAATAATTTTTAAGGTTTCGACACTTAGGTGAGACTATGTTCTGTTGTGTGTCGTGTGTATTATTTTAGGAATTAATAATAATTTCCTCTTTTTAACTATTCTTTTGATTATGCATGAACTAATTTTTTTTAGTTGTTGATGTGAACCCCTTGATGTTTGTGCGTGATAAGTTTATCTAATCAAGTGTTTTGATCGCGACTGATTCATCTTGAAATTCCCGACTAACTATAGTAAAACTAAATCCCATCAAAAACATAAATGTGAAAATGGGAGCCAAGTTCAATAAATATGGTTGTCGACTTCGCCGACAAAAGAATTGAGATCTAAATGGGTGCCAAGTTCTGTAGATAATCCTGAAATTTATTTATAAGAACATGCAACTTTCTAAAATAAAATTAAAACACAAATTCTTGTTTTTTCTGCTATAACAATGTTTGCTATTTAAAAATATAACTTCTTAAATTTGAACAGTCGAATTATTTACACAAAGCACTTAGGATAAATTGAAGCTCAAGATTTGACTTGGCTAGTTTTTACCAGCAAGCTGAAATTTTAGAGGAGGAAGATATTTTGACCTTACAGTTACAATAAGACACAGTATCTTGCGCATAATATAAATATGCCTAGGCAGACAGTCAAAGCTGTAAACAGTTATAATAAGAAACAGTAACTTGCGCATAACATAAAGAACAAAGATATCATCATTTTATTTTATTTATTGGACTCACCAACAATTGAGTATACCGATACAAAGATATGAGATACATCCAATAAACTTATAGACTAGAGTACCAATTTCTTACAGGTCACATCATGAATGACTTATTTGATGTTGAGTGCCTACTTAAAATTAAATAATAATAATTAAATATGACTAGGTAGACAGTCAAAGCTGTAAAGTCGATGAAAAAAATAGCATCCAACTGTTAGCCGCTTAATACACGCACACTAGAAAAGTAAAATTACAGCACAATGACGTGGCGCGAGTGTAAGACGTAGCTGTAACGCACACCGGCATAAAAAAGTTACCCTGTTTGTTTTAGTTCTTTTGCACCACGACACTGTAGACAAATATAAAATCAAATATAAAGTTGTAAGATAACTTGTATGTAAAAACTAGCCAAGTCAAATCTTGAGCTTCAATTTATCCTAAGTGCTTTGTGTAAATAATTCGACTGTTCAAATTTAAGAAGTTATATTTTTAAATAGCAAACATTGTTATAGCAGAAAAAACAAGAATTTGTGTTTTAATTTTATTTTAGAAAGTTGCATGTTCTTATAAATAAATTTCAGGATTATCTACAGAACTTGGCACCCATTTAGATCTCAATTCTTTTGTCGGCGAAGTCGACAACCATATTTATTGAACTTGGCTCCCATTTTCACATTTATGTTTTTGATGGGATATCATTACTTTTTGTAAAGAAATTATTATTATTTGTCAATCAAACGTGATCTATATAATTCTTTTTGCAAATATGCGTAGCAATATTGTGTAAGAATGTAGGTATTTCTTTCGTAACAATTGTTACAATTGTCCGCAATGATGTCAGGTCGCTGAGTCGGCGCGGTAAGTATTATTATTTAAAAAAAACTTGTGCAGTCGGGGAGCCCCGTCAGGAACAAAGTTCCTTCGCACGTATGATTTAATTATTTAATTTTCGCAGCCGCCACTTGGAATTACATTTTGACCTCATTATGGACTTACCTATTCGTAAGTTTAAATCGAAAATAGTTACTTTTAACTATTTACTACATTAAACGACAATAGTCCCTAAAACAATAGTCATACGATCTATCAATTCAAAAACGTCTCAAGCACAGTACCAACCTACAAACTACCTTGATCATACCAACCTGACGTTTGTAACAACGTTTTTCGAGATCAGAGAATGAATGAAATGAATTCACTACCGCCTAACATTAAGGACCAAGATTTTGACACGTGACACATCAGTTGACTCGACGGGGTGTTTTGAATTCGGTCATGAAATTCAGGAATTTACATAAACTTTTAGCATTCGAATCAAAAATGTATAGTTAGCTGTCAAATTATAAGACGCTGGAGATCAGCGCCATCTGAAGTGAGCAAGTGGCAGTTTTTAAAACTATTTGAAAATTTTTCGTCATGACTGTCATTTTCGGGAGATAGTGCTGATATCGAATTAGATGGAAATTCTGGATTTTAAGATGGCGGCTATTCCAAATAATAATAATATTGTAGATCAATTCTCATAGACATCAATTGCATGCCGATTGTAAACTTGATAATCAAAATCCGTAAAAAAACGGACCTCTTAATTTCGTCAAGTTCGTCTGTCCATGCGTCCGGATGTCATACAGCCATTTTACATGGAGTCTTTTTACTCTCTATCGATGAAAATTTAAAAAAAGGTGTATTTTTAGCACCGTTAAACAATGGTGTAGTGAAATTACGATAAACATAATAGTGGGGGTGGCATTCTCCATACCTACATATAACCGAGAGATGAAAAAAATCTATGCATATAAAGCGTGTATTGTTGGATCTCATAATTAAAATGTTAAAGATGTTTCTAAGTGACTTTGCTTTTGACGTCAATAGTTTTTGAGATAGTTTATTTTCGGTTACAACCGCAGAATTAACTTTGTTTTTTATAGTTCTTTCGAGAAACACAAACTTATTTTTGCAGTCGATAAAATTGATACTATGCAATGTTTATGCGTAAATATTCATCCCAATTACGGAACCCTTCACTGTACGTAGTCCAACATACACTTGGGCAGTTTTTTAAATTTCATTTTGAAACTACCTCAAAAAAAAAGCAATTTCTATTACTCGAGTAAGATTATCCTATTAAAAACAAATACTACCAAACTCATACAACTAACAAAAAATATAGACGTCATTTAAAAGTGTTTGCGGAATACCTACCTAATTTATAGAATTAATTTAACATCATTCCCGAACAAAATTTTCTTACCTACCTAAAAAATGTATACTAGGCATTCTGTAGCAAACTATCAAAAATAAAATCCTACCAAACTCATACAACTAACAAAAAATATAGACGTCATTTAAAAGTGTTTGCGGAATACCCACCTAATTTATAGAATTAATTTAACATCATTCCCGAACAAAATTTTCTTGCCTACCTAAAAAATGTATACTAGGCATTCTGTAGCAAACTATCAAAAATAAAATCCACATTAAATAATTGTCCAATAAATTAAAAATAATTTTGAACAACGTTCCGAATTTAAATTCAAATGTAGAAACAATTCGGCGCGAAATTCAATAAATGAGGTAAGTATCTATCCACGTCCTGTCTGTTGACTCGTTTTATATTGAATGTCCTAAAAACGATTAAAATTACACTAGAAAAGTATAAATAATTATTTTAAACAATGCTTATTGTATTTAATGCTTAAAACAATTTTATTTAAATTTTCAAGTATAGATTTCAGACATTCGACATATACCTAAATTAATCGAGACAATCAAAATTGAAAAAAAAAAAACGTTTGGCATTATCGTTTTCGCACATCATTACAATAAAAAAAAAAACAATGATCGGCGATTTTTAACACAAATTGAGTAGTAGTAATGAATATTACGTGTTATTGAACGTGTGTTCGTATAATAAGTTAAGATCTGGGCATTTTCTAGTTGCTTATAATATTTTAAATCATATTTGTCACATTTTAAATCATATCTACATGTGTATGAGGGTTAATTGTGAAAAGTTAAAATGTAAACACGCACGATTGGCGCGAAACTTCGACTTTTGATAATAAAAAACTTCATTACCACTACTTATTTAACATGAACAATGGATGAATTTGTCAAATAATTAAATGTTGTAATCGTCACTGTCCTTGTGGTGGAGTTTGGATGTTCGAAATCCCCAATTTTTATGTTTTTTAGCCTCGACCTCGACTGTCATCAAAATGGCGATTGTTGCATTTACAGACTTGTAGTTTTATAAAGGTAAATTAATGATCTTGCGCGCTAAATATGAAACATTATTTTAGCCAACTCTCTTAATTAAAGATGAATAATCTCATTGGTAGCAGCATTTTCAGCGCTTCTATAGGAAGGTTTACTCTAACAAATAACACAACAATAAATACTAAAAACATTTTATTTCTCATAGAATTTAAAACGGCTTCAGCTTCATTCTCATAACTTAGTCATGGTATGAAAGCAGCGTAGGTACGAGTACAGTAGGTGGTAGGTGTACGCTTTCCCACGAAACAGTAATAAGCAATGATGATCTCTTAAAGGATTTGTCCTATTTTGCTCACTTATCAATAATTATGTACACCAAGTCCTGCTGCTCACACGTCACGATTTGATTCTGGCCCTAACCAGATTATTGATTTGACCTAAGGGTAAATCTCTTAAACTCTAGGGTGGCTCTGTTTTTATCATCACTTGCTTGCCTATAAACATCTCTGGTAGCAGCCTCTCTCAATAAGCATGACAAACTTTATCCAAATGTATGACCTAGAAAGTAAGAAACTACTTCTTATTGTTTTTTATTTACTTTTGTTTAGTAATTATATCACTCATAATAATTCTGCCATTTTAAAGACACTAACCTGATGACTTCTGTGACTTGCAATTGACATGCCACATGCAAAACATAATATGCTTAGATTTCCATGAGCAAGTAATACTTGGGATATAGTTGTAGATAATACAATCAATAATTTCAAGTCTTGCAATAACACATGTCATCGTCATACCTGAAAAAGGTAAAAAAATTCAGTGTATTTACTTATGTAATATAATTACATCATACTATAGAAATTTACAGCTGACGACGCGCGACGTACCCCTGACTGAACATAGGCCTTCTACTAATAGGCTGCTAAAATCAATGAGGTTATACAATACGCTAAAATAGTGAAAGGTGAACGGGTGTTTATAACAAATATTTAAAGAACTTATTAAACTTACCCAGGGCCATGGAAAGATAAGCAATAGTTCGTCTGGCTTCAATTTAAATTAACAGTATTAAATCGATCGTAACGTAATATAACTATAAAGTAAATACGGAAAAATAAATTCAAATCAACTTAAACAAACAGCCAACAATGCCATTGATCTGACAGATATTTTTTTGACAGTTTGACATTATGCATGGTGTCAATGTTACCAGGTTTAATTATTTTGGTAATCGATTGACGAAATCGATTGGCTGATTAGCAGTGATCGGAGTAGGTAGATTGATTTTACGTAGGTACTCGCATCATGAATGACTACATAGAACTACATAGAAATCATAACATGGATAAGCCTTTTTTCCGGGATTTCATTTTGGTACTTACGGGATTTAATCAAATATTGTTAAAGTAAGGATTTTTAAACTACTACATTAGAAATTTATAGAATGCGATAGATAAACATTTAAAATATATTAAATTATTATATTGTTTACAGTATACCTATCCTTTTCTTGGAGTCCGATCACCTATATACTATTAAAAAGACAGCAAAAGGGTTAAACATTTCTTATTCATATTGATGTATTCTTTAGTTTACACATCACAACATTTGAAATTCCTTAAAAAAATCTTAATAATTTCAAAATCCCGGAATCCCGGAGGCATATCCATACTAATATATACGTGCCAGTTCATTGACCCCAAATCAATCCACCTACTCCGATCACTGGTGATTAGTTTATAAAATAACATTACTGTCTCGAAACACTTTTAAGTTTTTGAGTATATTCAGATCAGATAATATTTTAGTTATTGTAAAATCATAATTTTACAGTATTTGAGTATAATAAATAGCATTTGAAACATACTCGTGTAGTGGATACTTCACGTACTCCATGTGGGTTAGAATCGATTTTTCAATCGATTACAAATTATTTGATTGGAATAGTCTGTCATTTGGCAACATTCAGGTTAGGATTGAATGGCGGATGTACAAAATTACAATTAGTCAACCAAATAAATATTAATTAGGTTCTCTAATGCTAGCAGAAAGAAATGTTTATAAAAAACGACTTAACTTGAAAAAAATACGACATAATTTTTGATAAATAAGCTTTGACACAGTACCATACCGTGGGCCTGCTTTCGAGAAATCTCCTTTCAACTTTATAGGTCATCCGGAAGTGGATTAAAGGTTTTTGATGACCATGGCTATGTGGTTGATAAAAATGCCGATTTTTAGACGTTAATATCTCAATAACCGTTTGAGCTTTATTTATGAAATTTGGAGTTCTAGTTAATCTAAGGGGTTTTAATAAATAAACCAAATTTCATGTGCTAATGTTACATAGATTTTGAGTTATTAAGGGGTCAAAAGTGGCTCCAAATGGTTCGTGTAATATAACACACTGCAGCCGTGTCTTGCCTGGAACTTGGCTCGACACGCTATCGCGTGTCTAGATATTTAACTAAACACCAAAACACGCAGCAGTCGCTGTCATGAAACGTGCGAGTAGTGCACTAATGTGTGAATATTTATTACCAAACTTAACACTACTGAGTCTGGTGTTGTCTCGCTCCCACTTTTTATGACCACGCCTGCCACGAACATTGCCCGTTAGCATAAAATCAGATAACTGTAATAATCTTGGATTTGTAATCTTCTATTAACAATTGTACTAGATTTCCGATGAGCGCTTTAAAAGCGGCCGGAAAAATAAGACCACAAATAATATTGTGGTCTTATTTAGCAAAATAGTTTTTTCAACCTTATTGCTTAGAAATTATGTTTTATTTTTCCATAAATATTTTTGTTCTTATTTTGAAAATACGTTTACTTTTCCTTCGAAATAGTAGATATATTGCAAACGATAATAAACTTTATGTTTGAAAGTTAAGGTTTATAATCAAGTGAAATGCATTCGCGGCCACTTGAGCGATGTGTTCCTTGTTCCTGATCCTTATGCCCGTTTTCACCTTCAGGAAATGTCACTTAAATGAATCCCTAAATAAAAGTGCAATGTTGGATTTTCAACTTTCATCGCTAGGCCTAGCGTTGAAAATCCAACAGTATACATTAATTTAAGTGTCAGTTGTCGGTGAAAACGGGCATTAATCTAGTTAATAATAACGGGCATTAGTCTAATTATTTGTTGACCAAAATTTTGTAATGCATGTATGCATTCTCAAACTGAAAGCGCATGGTTGTGTCCGAAAAACAAATACCCGATTTTTTTTTTAAATAATTATTTTTCCTTTTTCCAGGTCTTCACATGCCCAAAATGCATGCGGTTTTCATGCGACCAGTACAAAGTGATGGAAGACCACTTCGATTTCTGCCTGGATGACTTCTAATGGTAGTATCAATATATAAACTAGTCCGACTGTAGGGGAATCGGATAGTTGTCGACCTAGTCCAAAATTGTAAATAAATAAAATATTTTTTGTTAATTTTGAAATGGATTATATTACTTTCAGCAAGTGTTTGGAATCATCTGGGGCTGATTTGTTTCTTTTGTTTTTCTCTGTGAAAAATAATAAGATACCAGTGCCTTATTTAATTGAATATTACAATATTATAGCTTAATAAAAGGTCGATAACTAGATGTTTCACTCTGTAATTTAGAAATTATCATTTCGGTGGCTATTCCTTACTGTAATGTTAGATCGTTATTATGAAATTATAAATATTTTCGCGTAAACTGATTATTATTAGAAATATAGATGATACATTTTTATAATTTCCATATAATTATTTGGTTCTTAACCTTTATTAGGAGAACAATGAAATATGAATTAAATTTAGATTTCCTCCAATTAGATTACTATTACCCAACTGCGGCAAAGCAGAATTTTGTTTTTTAGTACACGCAAAAGAAATCTTATGCACAAAGAATTAGGGTTCAATCTTGACCTACCCAATAAATGTAATTGTCAATGCCAACAAAAAAGTGTACATATTTATCTGTGACCAAATTTTAATAACATCTAGAATAGTACTTGTAGACATATTTTTGCACAAACCATTCCGTATTACGTAAAAGTTTTATTAGATAAATTGTATAAATGTTGTCACAGTAATATCCCGTTCTATCTGCTAGTATAAAACCAACTGTACATTATAGAACTCCCTTTAATCCGATCCTGCCTGTCCCTTGCTGTCCTCTTTCAGCGACACCCTAAGCCGAGGTCCGTACCCCTTAGTGTGTAATCGCTTAGTTTCTAAGTTTGTGCCCTGGCTGGAGGCCTTAATTTATTGAGGGAGCCACAGAAAAGTCCGGTTAAGCAGCCGAAACCTCCTGCTGATCTGCAAGATGCCATTATAAAAAAATATATAAATATAACTCCCTATTTTATTGAAAGGAACGCTGCGCGTGGTCGCAAGCGCAGTGCTGAGCATGAGGTCTTGGGTTTCTGGGATTCCCAGGTCGGATAAAGTGTTATTGAGTTTTTCCGTCTGGTCTCCATAGCAGCCCTGAGCCTGGAAATGTGCTCGGTTCATGGCAATAGGCTCGTCCCCTATTACATTTGGGACTTTAACATAATTGGCGATATGTAGTTGTATTATAGGTACAACTCTCCCAAACTTTTCGGGGAATTAAAGTTATTCTAAAGGATCTTCTTTGAGAGTGAGACAAAGCTATAAGCTAGAACGTGAAAAACTATCAAGTTGTCGACTATAATTTTTGAATAAACTAGTAAACATGAAAACGTATATGTAGATAGCTTAGCCATTAGCTAGAGCTTGGTAAGTACTTTGTGGCAATCCTGGGCCTTTAGTTTTACTATCAATAGCTAATATTTTCACTGCGAGGTGAAGCATAGCTGCAAGCCCTTCTCTACAATATAGAATAACTTAAAAATACCATCTATTGAGATTGATTTATTGACATTATAAAAATTGAAAAAAACAGTGACACTCCGACAGAAAAATTGGCACCGCGGTAATGAACGCGTTGATGTCTTTTATTTCACGTACCGCGGTAATCAGCGCGTTGATGTCTTTTTAATGGTCAAAAGCTGGTGTCGTAACAGTGTCGCGAAATCAATGGTTTAGTCCCATCTCAAAAATACCCAACGCGCCTAAAGAAGTTTTCACTTCAAAATACTAGAAGAAAGTACGGACAACTTAATTAATAACCAAGTTGACTTTAATGAAATCTCGTATGAAAAATTTGAGCAGTGGTGGTCCAGTGGTAACGGCCCTGATTTACGATTTGTAGGTCGTGGATTCGAACCCAGGCATTGCTAGGCTAAGGCACATCACAAAAAGACTATCAGTGCCAATATTAGGATTGCTAGCAAATCAAAATGAGAACTATTTGGGGACCGATTAAATACATGCCGTTTATTTATACAGCCTGGTTATCTATGCAGGGTGGCAGGCATCGACGCGAAAACTGTTACCATGAATTCAGTACATGATTCTGAAACCGCCTGCGTTGAAAATTTGCGTCGGTTATTTAAAAAATCTGCTGTTCTATACATTTTGACCGCGTAGGTATTGCACTTTTCTATGAAACAGCTGATTTTTTTTTAATAACCGAAGGAAAATTTCACCCCCACTATTGTATTCAATCTAATTATATAAAGCAACGCTAGAGTGCTACAAGGATCTTTTGACACTTGAATCACAGATTAACAGGTTAAATCACACCATGTACTTTAACTGCCTACCGGCCGCTGGGTCGCACGCGACCCATTATTCAGTGGGCTGTCGACAGTCGCGAGGCGCATACGTACGCATATAATTTCAGTCGTCCTGTACTTAGTTTAAAATTCTTATGATATGGCTGGTTCTGGTGTAAGGAGGTTCAAGAGAAGAGATAAAAACTTATATTTTTTCAGTTTATCTGCTGATACAGAAATGAGAGTATCTAATTTGTTTTACTATAATTTTTTAAATAGGTAAATTGTTTAAACTTGCATGTTTTGTACACAAATCCAGTTTATGCTGATCTCGCATTGTTTAGGATTTCCGTACAATGCGAGGTCAGTTTATACTGCAAATGTATAGCTTGATGTGTAGCCGTGTGTAGGTACGTAATTACTTCTACCACGTAATCTGTGCTTCTACTATGCGTTTGAGATAAGAATAGAAAGATCAATGACCTCCATTTGTCAACTGTCATGCTATTTTCATATGATAATTGTTTATTTAAAGGTGTGCAAGTGTTAGAAAAGCGTGCATGACGTACACATGCTAAAACATTAAAAAGCATTTTATTTTATTTGATAAATTGTACTACAAGTACCTACTGACAACTTTATCGAAAGAGGCAGCCCTGAAAATTCACCATAACCATGCGGCGGCGCGCAGCAACAAAGCAAAACTCACTTTACGCTTGTAAGGTTAGGTACATTTTCGTTCGCAGCGTCCAGCAACTCTAAGGTGTAGGCTATTTATTATAGCAGTGGGTATTAAACAATTTAATGGAGTGATTTATCTGGTAATCTGTGCCTGAATGACATTGTTAGTAAACGTTTGTGAAATTGTCACAGAGATTGTATTGACGAAACAAGATGGCGAACTTAGTTCCTATTTTGGCCACGCGCCAAAAGAACCTTGTAGCGCTGTTGTACATTTTTGTCACATGTAAAAACGGTTTATAGGTAAAGGTAATGTTAAGATTTTTAAAATATTTCATCTTTATTTTTAAATCAGTTATGTAGTATGGAATGCTATGGCATTATGTAAAAAAAAGAATAGCTGCCCAAATATGCGTAGTCTACACTGACTGCTAGTCTTAATGCGTACACATGCGTAACTAAATTGGGATAGTGTAGAGACAGCTTAAGATCCTCAGAAGACAGGTTGTAGTGCTCACAAGACAAATATACTTATGTCTGAAAATTTAAATGTCCTGTCTTCTGTTTAAAGGTTTTAAGAGTTTATCTAAATGGTGGAAATGAGGTACAAAAAAGTTCCATGCAACGAAATACTTGATTAAAGTTGTGCGAAGTTCTTGGCCGCTCTAAACTTAGCCTAAAACTAACCTCAATCACATGTATACGCGGACAAGTATTAATTTTATCTATTGTTGACAAGTTTCCTGCCTTAATTTGTATCAATGTATAGCTGCAAAGCTTAATACGTATTGTGCACAGTATTTTTATCTCACGAAGCGACGCGTGCTTTACTTGTGGTCACCAACCATGCAAACACGCTGTGAATGTGTGTGTAAGAGCACGAACTCTCGGTACCAAGACAATGGCGAAGTTGGAAGTGTGTGTGTTATGCGCAGACGTTACTCGTCTTTACGCACACATTCACAGCGGGTTTTTACACTTGGTTACCACAAGTAAAGCGCGCGTCGCTTAGATAAATGACTATACTTAATTTAAGGTATACATTGGTGCCGATTCCCTTGTTCACAAACTAAACTTAAGTTCAGTGCATATTTTTTTTCTATTTCATTAAGAAAAGGACAAGAAAATTTTTAGTTTAGTCCTGTCAAATTAATCAGCGCCTGTCACTACTCCATACAAGTTTAGACGTGATTAAAAACTTGCCTACTAAAATTACGTCAAGCGCTAATTAATTTGACAGGACTAAACTAAAATTTATCTTCTGTCCTTTTCTTAATGAAATAGAAAGAAAAAGATGCACTGAACTTAAATTTAGTTTAGTTTGTGAACAAGGGAATCGGCACCAATGATTACACTATGGAAGAATGATTGTAGACAATAGGTCAAATGAATCCTTGTCTGCGTATTTACAATATGTAAAAAAAAAAACCTGTCCGATCCGAAAGGGGCTCATAGGTACTGCAATAACATTACCTAAAAGTAATAAAAAATCTAATTATTATTGAAAATATAAAAAATATTATTACCCCAAAATCATAAAAATTTGCAAATTTTCAACAGGGGTCGTAAGTTATGACTTGTAGACACCCGCAACCCCCCCCCCCCCCTTGTAATAAACCGGAAAAATTCAGTGTCGAAAAAAAAATATTTTTTTTCCTGATATCTACCACATAAATAGGCTCTCAGTACGATGCCTAACAACACCCTCACGGATCGGACAGGGTTTTTTTAAATGTTGTATGTGATTGAGAGAATTTGGGACTGCCACATAAGATTTAATTGCAGTATATTTTCATGCCATCTAAAAGTCGCTCAGAGGCTCAGAAACGTCAATTTTTTCCTGAAAGTTTCCTTTGTAAACCTTTTTTTTTTTTTCGTATGTACCAGCATTGCCATTTGGGTAGCCTCTAAAGATGGAACCGTATTTAGGATAAGTGATTGTTATGAGACTGGAATGTATTTACGTATAAAATTCTAAATTTAGTTTTAGTTGTTATTCCTTTTGACCGCCTGTTGATTTGATTATTGAATTTCGCAAATATTCATATTACTTTCGAATGAATTTGCTTTATTTTCGACATTTCTATTTGTATAATGAATTTGCTTTATTTTCGACATTTCTATGAGTAATTTTGTGTAAATATTCATTCCATAAATTTTGTGTAAAGCTCGTTGTGGACTATGTACGGTCAACCGCACGACCATGGTAGCATTTTGGCAGCACCTTTATTACGCCGCAGTAAGGTTCATTTTCCTAGTTTAAGTGGTGACTGTACAACGTAAAAGTTGGCGTAAGTACAGTCACCGGACCACGATGACTAGTGGATACGAGCCACGTTTGGTTCATACACTATTTTGAATTAGTCTTGTAACATTTTTTTTTGTTAAATTTAATGGGGCTAAATAAGCATATTACAATTTACCTAAAATACCCCAAATTAAAAGAATTCCTTTTGTTTTCACTGGTCTAATATAGCCCCATTTACAAAAATATATAAATCTCGCGTGCTAAAGATGTAAAACTTACAATAAATTTAATGTAAAATAATTAACTATAATTAATGAAATAATGTAAGGAATTTAATAATAATGTAATTATGTATACTTATGTACTGTGATCCCCCGAACTACGCTGTCATATCTAATGTCAAAGATTTGTTACGTTAAAATATATGAATAAATTAGGAAATACATTATATTGTTGTGTTATTAGTACTGTCTCCCTGATGTATGCAAAATTGTGTCGTATTTTGTGTGTCGTTAAGTTTAAAGTTGAGCAGCATGATTGTTAAAATGATTTCATATGATATCTTTGTTGGAACGCCCTTTGGAACTATGTGTTCGGAAGTCCATGTCCAAAGGTACAATTTTTATAAGAAACTAGCTGTGCCCCGCCGTTACATCCGCCTCGCTCCTAAGGGTAAATAGTCTATCACCTTCCTCAAGAATTACGCTATCAAATTCAAAAAGATTATTTCAAATAAAACTGGAAGTTCCAAAGATATAAAACTTATTAGCTTGCAAATCTTACAAAACATTAGCATATAATTAGTTTCCTTTACTATATTGTTTTAATAGTTCTAATTTATGTTTTAATTTAGTTTTTGTTCGTCGAAAGTGTTCGTTGAATCGTTGAGCTCCTTAAATTCTGAGTTGAGCTGCACGATAACGGACAAAATGCGTGCACTGACTGGACAGGCCCTCTCCATCTGTGCGGTGTTTTCCTCAAAAGAGCACTTCAGACACCAATCTACATGGTCTTCACATGATGTGACCAAGATTATGTCTGGACTTTAAAAGAGACTGTGACCTCTGAGTTTGTTTCGGCCTTTCTTCTCAGAGTAGTCAGATAGGAAACGCCGACCTCATCTAGTTTTTAAAATATGATTGACGTGTAAAAGTGTTTAAAATAAAATCATCAATATGCGGAACAATAGGTAAAAACCCAAGGGATAAAGAAAATTCAGGTGTGATTTTCAAATCAAATATATTTCATGGAACCCGTAGCGTTTCTTAGCTGTTTTTATAAAATTTATACAATTATTTATAATAATTTACTAATTCATTTTTACAAACGCGTCCTATAAATTGTTTATATACCATTAGCTAATTTTTTAACCTAGTGTCTTGCTGACAATAATTGGCACCATTTTATCGACGTCACAGGAAAATCTTGTGTCGAAACTAAGACGTCACTGTGTCGATATTCATTACAAGTTTGTGAATGAAACATAAGAAACGCTAGTAAACTAAACAAAGATGAGATTCGAACACAGACAAGAGTTACAGCGGAATTTACAAAAAGAAAACTTTTAAATAAGTATAAACCGCAACTTAAAGATAATAAAAAAAATCAGGAATATAATATGAGTACTGTTAAATATTTTTTTTCACACTGGTACACTATCGCTGCACGAAAAAGGTTCTATTCATAGGTACTTATGATTAAAAAAATATAAATAAAAAGTAACAATAGGTAATAAATAGGTCGGAAGTATATAAAAATAAATCTTTTTTAAATACTTACTAACTAGTGAAGTTAACTAATAAAAATAATCATTAAAACTCGCTTGGCAATCGAAATCTTTAATGCGAAGTGAGCACACAATTTCGGTAATCCTGTATACGGTTCGGGTATCATTTGTACAAACGGACTTACATCTAAAAACGACACAAACGTGCGAACTTTACATTCAATTGTACAAATGAGAACCCAGCTTTACTTATTAAGGGCCAGTTTTACTAACCTAGGTAACCTGAAATATGAACTTATGTTTTTAAAATTCTAATTTATTATTTTATAATTGGAAAGTTTTGTTTTAATACATTAGTGAAACTAGCCCTTTTTTATGAACATGAATAAATAAACGCGAATGAAATTAAAACAATAAACTCCCTGAGTTTTGTAGTGATAAATCTAAGTGATGTATAAGCCACATGCGTGATTTAAATATTTATAAACTAACTAGCAACAGATTGTGATTACTAAATTTCAATAAAAACTAAATTCAAAGTTATGTTTCTTGGTAATTAAGTTCAAATTCGTATAGCAAAAAAGTAATATTGGTTCAGAACCTATCTATGATACAAAAGGAAATACTATCTTGTAAGAACTATAATTAGGCTCTTGAAAACATAATTCAAAAGATAATACAAAAGTGTGATAAAATGAATTCAAGATTGAAAAAAAAGCGTAAGTATTCTTTTTAAATACTGTGATTGGAATGCGTCGCAAATCAGTTGTCGTTTTGAGACATTCGAGGGAGGGCGAGATGATTATCGGGCGAAGCTATCGGCTGATAGGAAGCGGTGTAAGCAACCATATGACACCTCGAACCTCCGTCGCCATCTCAGAACAACAGCTAGACAATAAAATCGTAAATCTCAGTCGGATCTCACGAGACAGAACAGATGACCAGCATCGACACCAAAGGCTGCCTCAAATTTTCGAATTTCAAATACTAGGAGGTGATACAATGTACTTTACACTTCCCTACATAAGAAGCTTACAACATTTAATAACATATAAACCATAAAATAGATAATAATAAATGTTCTTAGTATTACTTAATACAAATTACAATAACATTACATTTAGTTGCGAACATAAAACTATTTACGTCGCTTAGGACTAGAATATGTTGAGGAAGAAAGCAGATTCACCAGGATCATTGTCTATGGTCTGCTTATGTCAAAGCGGTCGTTGCGTAACCGTTGCGTTGGAAGTTGGTACAAAACTGCGTAGTTTGGTCGCGATTGTTGTAGTTAGCGTTTACCGACGAAGTCGATCATCTGATCAATTTGTTCCTTTTCGTCGTATAGGTACAAAGACTCCATGCATCCCTTGAAATAGGGTGATGTGAAGCATTTCTCCCTGGGAAATAAAAAAAATGGAAATTAGTTTCTTGTATTTGGGTTTTTTTAGAGGTAGGCAATAGCAGATAGCAGAGAGTTTTATAAAAGAAGAGACTATATTTTTTTCGTTCGTGAAAATAATTTTCTGTATCCAAAGTAAAGCTGGCAAATTAAAAGTTAACATTTTTTTTTAATAAAATCAATTAATTATATTCAAATGGGCGTGTCCAAAAGTGGACTGCTAAAGGCCGAGTTAATTTGTTGGCTTATACAAATCTGCATTATTAGTAAGAAAATAAGTAAATATTCCAAAATAAATAATACATTATTTTAATTATATGTTATCCCTTTAGAGCGAAATAGAATCAGGCTTCTGAATTTTACATCATGATCATATTCGTTATAAGCTGACCTCTCATTGTACGGAAATTCTATACAATGCGAGATCAGCTTATACTGGAAATTTATAGCTTGATATGTAGCTGAGCCGTGTGTACACAAACAAGGTGATGTCTAATTTGTCTGAATTATGTTTAAAAAATATAAGTGGACTTAATTTCATCTAGTGTGTTATCTGCCTTAAAATAGTGCTTTAAAAAGTTAGAAATTATTGCAATTGTGCTCAAATAAAGATATACTTAGGTAGTAATTATTAATTATTTTATTTATAAATAAATATATAAAATTTATAATAGTGCTGAAAAGAAGGCAAGAGCATGCTGTTAAGTCAACTTCTAAAATGCTGTGAAAAGAAGAAGATTAGACCTTTTTACCTGAAGTTTATATACTTACGATCCTTGGTTTGTGTTTTTTAATATTATTATTAAGTGTGCTTTTGCATAGCAGTGTTAAAATATAATACAAGAGTGCGATATAAATAGCGTGCTGTTAATACCCCAAAGCTGAAGGAATGCTTGACGCATTAGAAATATATAGATATAGAAAATATAAAGTTGTGAGAAGAAGAATCAAAATAAATTCGGTTGGTACCTAATTCCCAGCCGGGGGGAGGGCCCCGTGTAATATTCTTATATATTCCTTGAACTCTTCTAACTTATCAGTTTCTTGAAGCACCTCCACGCAGCCTTTGAAGTAATCTGTCGTGAAACAGTCTTTCCTGTGCCCCAACAAGGAATAATGCACTTTAATACATGTTCTTTAAGGTTGGAATTGAGTAAGTATGTTGGTTTTGAATTGTGAATTCGTAGTGTCATCGTTATTATGCTAAATATCTTTACAATGTTATGTGACTATCATAGCTTATCTTATCTAATCAGGCTTATCTTTACAACACGAGTCAAAATTTCGTCTAAACTAATTCAAAATTCCAAACCAACCTTTCATAACTCGAAATTCCCGCCATAAACTGGCACAGATTCAACAAAAAACTGTAAAACGTCACATTTGAAAAAGGAATCAAAGACAAAACGCAACGAACCTGCATAGGGTAAAGAGCTGTGGTTCTCTAAAGAGGTTGTAGCAATCGTCGCAGATCCTGTCGAGGCGGGCAAAGATGGCCGCGTCATAGACTCCTTTGCACTCGAGGGTGAAGAAGGAGCGCCGTGCGACGTGGTGCGACGACGAGGGCGGCGCCGCTGCGCCCAGGGCCACCGCCACCACTGCCGCGCACGCCAACTGAATCGAACTTAGATGCATCTGGAAACAAGAAAAAATTAAACGTTAATAAAGTTAAAGAAAACGGCAGCCCAATTGCATATAACTCTTACGCCCGGTTTCTGGAACGAAAATCAACACAAATATTAGTTATAGTTCGTGCGCGACTGCTAGTCACTGCCTGAGGCATATGCACGATGAGACGGTGGAGGTAGACAAAAGTCAAGCTAACCCAGTCAGCCAATTTTGTTACTGGCGCCCTCCTCCGTTTCACCGCTCCCATACTTAGGCGGTGAGTATCAGTCGCGCGGACTATAACAAATTATCAAGCACGCGTAAACTCCTCTGATTGGTTGAATGAATTATCAAATGCCAACCGCATCACTCGACTTACGTTTAACATAAATTGGTCGTTAAAATCACAATTGAAGAATCTTGGAGGAAATTCATAATCCATGGCTTCATATTATTTGAAAAATTCGTCTGCTCGGCAACGTAGGTAAATAGCGCATTGAACGTTTTTGAATTGTTAAAATGAAAAGAATAGGCATTGCAAGTGTTTTAAGAAATAAGAAACTTTAGTTGTGGTTGACAGTGCACTGCTAGATTAGTCGACGATATTTTTATAAAATGCATCGCATTTAAATCATTGTTGATGGAAAGAGGATTTCCCTCATAAATAAGGTCTAGATCGTTATGTTTCATACTTGTAGGTATTTAAGTAGTCATGATTTTACTTCAAACTCCTACTATATTGGGTTGTAAGTTACCACAAAACACGTATAAATAGATGGTTACCGTTGCAGCAAAAATTATTCACACCAGGAAGAAGGTATTATAATTAAACATGCATTCGTATACATGTATAAGTTTTACAGTTATTATAATAAATACTTTAACATTATCAATACGTAAAAGGCCGTTATTTAGAAGCGGCGAGGAGGATCAAAGGAGTGCGCGACCATGGCGCAATATTACGCAGATTCTGCGTCTGAGCAGCGCGTGTTGTCACGCGGTTAAGGGAAATACGCGAATCATAGCCAGTATTTTATTAAACCACATAATATAAATGTAAGTACTTATGTGATGAGCTGTAATTTATATTAATTGATAACATTGTTATAAACTACAACATGTTAAAGAATAGGTAGGTACCTAACTAACGGTAAAAAGACTTTGATTGGGTACCTATTGTCTGGTTCTGATTTCAGTCTTACTAAGGAGTTTTGTGTTATCCAGTAACTGGGTTGAGAAGGTCAGATAGGCAGTCGCTCCATGTAAAATACTGGTATTCAGCTGCATCTGGTTAGACTGGAAGCCGACCACAACTTATTTGGGAAAAAGAAAAGCAAATGATGCTGTCTGGTTCTGGTACTGGTTGCAAACGGTTTTCCAATTACAATTTGAGAAACTATTAACAATCAATTCCTCTCGAGCGTGTTATGAAATGCTGTTCAGTTAGTTTTTTTAAAGTTGTGTGGTGTCGGGCACCTAAGGATCACGTGACCCATAGGCAAACTTTAACTTAAAAACTTTAGTTGAAGACTCCGCCTTAACTAATACATCCATAGATTAAAGCGCAAAGTGAACGGGCGATTATCTTAAAGTGGATTCTGTAAGTAAATGGTGGCCCAGTATTAGTGGGTAAGCAGGGAAATAATGAACTAAAACTGTAGGTTCTTTTACATATTTGCGGCATTTGCTTGCGGATCATTAAAGGAAAAGTTGGCCAGTTTGCACAACCTTTTAAATTTCACATGCATTTTCTAAATAAGTAGGTAGGTAAATTTAGCATTGACTGAGAAACAAACTGATTCGAAATAACTAATACACAGTGATTGCTCGTATAAAAAAGAAAGAGGAAAAGAGAAAAAAGGAAAAAAAAGATATTTTTTTTTATACTGCATGTGACATAATTATTGTATGCCTATTAGGCAGGACATAATGTTAATATAATTTACCTAAAATCAGTCTATAACCTATTAAAACACAATACAATATTTTTTTATTTTTTTTTTATATGAAAAGCTTGCTGTGCTTTGTTGTGCAGTAGATCAGTTACAAGCAGATGTGTGCCTAAAGGTATTTGAGGCTACTTAATACGCTTACTAGGTATAGTGTAAGACACCATGTTTATATAGAAAGAAAGAGGAAAGAAAGAGGAAAAGAGAAAAAAGGAAAAAAAAAAATTTTTTTTATACTGCATGTGACATAATTATTGTATGCCTATTAGGCAGGACATACTGTTAATATAATTTACCTAAAATCAGTCTATAACCTATTAAAACACAATACAATATTTTTTTATTTTTTTTTATTAGTATGAAAAGCTTGCTGTGCTTTGTTGTGCAGTAGATACAAGCAGATGTGTGCCTAAAGGTATTTGAGGCTACTTAATACGCTTACTAGGTATAGTGTAAGACACCATGTTTATATAGCTCAAACTATTATCTACAGGGTAAATTTCTCAGTAGTAGCCCGGAGTCTGGATTTGTGCCCGGTTGATGGCAATAGGCTCGCCCCCTATTACATGGGACTTAAACATAACTGGTGAAATGTGGGTGTACTTGCTACAGGGTCACCTCTGCGCAACCCTTCGGGGAAACAAGGTGTGATGTTATGTTATCTACAGGGTTATTGGTTATATGTCGGCAATCCGTTAAGGGGATGTAGGAGAGGTCATATACAACCAAATGACCCCTTATGACCCTTATGTCAATGTTAACCTATTTCGAATAATTTTATATTTTAAATTAAAATGAATGAAATAAAAATATAAAATATCTAATGACTCGAAAATTGTAGACATTTGCATAGGAGTCAAACGGGGTCATTTGGTTGTAAATAACCCTTTAATGGGTTGCCGACATATCCCTGTATAGAGCTCGGCAATCTCCTTGTAACTTTAGAACGCTTAATTTTGCCTTCTAAATTGAGTTACGTAAAGTTGTTTGATTAGTGTTTAAAATATGAAATAGTTATGTTTCAATTAGCCAAGCCTAGCTGGCTATTCGAGAGAGATAATTGCTGGTAGAAAATAAATGGCAATAGACTGGCAATTACAGCTTAAATTAAGGCCCCGGGGTCTAAATCATGTCTAGTAAAATAAATTATACTTAGTGTTTATTTTTTATTAAACCAAAAGCTGTACAGTCGATGAAGTAGGTATATTGACACCTTTTTTTTTGTGTGGGATATTATCAAATAACTTCTCCCGCTCTGGGTGGAACGGGAGGGCGTGTCAGACTTTTACTGACTAAAATCCACCCGCGTTCCTTCAGTTGCCATCCACTGACATGTAGTAACACTTTACCATCTATTGTGAGATTAATCTATGTTACTTAAGGATAGTTATTTCTGTGCCACTAAGCGCCATTGTTGACCAACTATTACTAATAAATGAAACAGGAAATTTCACAACTTACAACATATTCCACGCTCCTTTCCCTAGCTTTCCAATCAACACGGATATTAGGAACTTGTGCAATTTCTATAGTAAACATTAACGATATCTCATGTTTATTACTTTACTTTAAATGGACTTGGAGTTAGTCAACTCAATTCGTAAATCGATTAGAGTATGTTGGGGTAAGTTCGGCGCTGGGATAAGACCGTACGAATCAAATTCAGCGCCATTTAATTACAATAAAATAAATGTTAATTGTTTCGTAAAAGATGGTGGTAAACCCCCCAGATTGTTGTCGGGGCAGAATAAAATGGCGCAAGATAAAAGTCTGCATTAAAAAATATTGCAAAATTATCCGGGAATTTGATTCGTACGTTCTTATCCCAGCGTCGAATTTACCCTAACACACTTCTACATCATAGAATAGAAAGTCTACATGCAGTTTTTTTTTAAGTTTTGAGTAATTTTACCTAGTCATCTCATTAAAAATTTAAATGCGATTACTCATCATTTTTTTGTCTTCTTATTTAAAACTTCTGCGAATTCTACTTGTAGGTACCTACCTAGTTACTATTATTATCTATTTATTTAATTACATCGATTAATTGAGCAATTTTAGCGTAACTGTTGTAGAAAAACCGCAGGTGTCAATTAAATAATCACACTACATCAACTCATGTAAGGCGAAAGTCACATTATTGTGAATGAACACTCGAAACAATAATTTATTTCGCGTTCTTTCATCTCAAGCCTACTTTGGATGACTCATGTAAGGTGATTGTCCTAAACTATGCTAATGGGTGGTTTTGACCTAATTTTTTGCAATTTTATGTGCGAAAGTACAGACCTTAATAGTTGTAGATCATTTTTGCGAAAGAAAAGTGAAACTAATTTCACTTTCTAAGGTCATTGAGTACCTTACACCATAATGACAAGACATTAAGATTATTTATATTGCGTATAAGGCACTGCAAAAAATCTCATCTCCGAATCAAAAGACTAAAAGTTTAAAACAATTTTCCCATTGTTTCTTATCAATATTACCCAAAACTTGTCACTACTTAACCCTCCGCCGCGAACGCACTTAAATAAAGTGTTATCCGTCTCAATAAACTAACATAATATATACGTAACGTTTCCTGATTGGGCCAAGTGGACCGGTTCTGACTTCGGTATCGGTATAAAGTGAGCCGACAGTCCCACCGAAAATTTGGAACAGAAGTTTTACACATCAAAATGGGGCTTACGTATTTTCCGAACCGAAAGACGGCAACGCGCTGCGGATTTCGTCAAATCCAACGGTTTCTAGAAGTAAAAAATATGAGAGAATCACCGTGAGAAGGTCACTTTTCTTTCGTTTATGGTCTTTCTATACATTTTACAACAACTGAGCCTTCTTCAACGTATTTTTCGTATCGATACGTCGACAGTTGGCATCGCTTTTACGATTCAGTAACGAGGGACGCCCCCAGGCAATGGTGATTCATGGACGATTTTATGAAGTTATTATGCCATGGTGGGCTCGTTCAATGGTGGTCCGATGGTTAGTAGTTGTCAACGTTTACTTGTGTGGTAGGAACAGAACCTTTATTGTAGTTTATGGTATAGGTAGGTTAGGTACTTGCACTTGTTCACTTGATTTTTAGTTATTAGATGACGGTCGATTCACTGGGAGTTTGCTGGTAAAAATGTGAGTAATTTTTTTTATTGAGGAAGTACCTAGGTCTAATTTTTAAGAAACTGTGTAGATTTTTTTAGGAAGTTTTGTACTGATTGAAGGATTTATCAGCGAGTCACCAAGGTCCATTTTTTTTTTACTTTTTCAAAAGTGCGACACTTATTGTAGCAGTGCACTTTGTGTGGCCTTTTCAGCTTACCAAACCGAACGGTCATTTAATTATTAAATACTAAAGTCAGATATAATAACTAAACTTTCAGATCCAACCCTTTCACTGCTACAATACAATGCAGATCTTAAAATCATTCAAACAGACGTGCATTGTGTAATGCACTCGACTTTCTCAAAGAAACAATGCAGCAACTGTGTTAAAGTAAAAAGAAGTGCATAGAGGAAGATAGTATCATAGTAATACAGTTTGGAAAGAATTTTAAATCCTTCGAAATAACTTTGAGGGAATACTCTGCGTCACTTTCGGTGAGAATTTTCCTACTATTTTTAGGGTAATTTGTTCATTGAATTGAATATTAACTAACTTTAGGGTTAACTAAAATAATTTCGAAAAGAATTCTGCAAAATGAATCTTACGAAAAGACTTTGTCAGTATGAATTTCACTGTCACTTGTAGGGTTAAATCATTTTACTAATGAATTTTACAAATATACGCACTTTATTATAACTTGGCAGCCGGTATTTCACTTCATGCCAACTATAACTTTTTTTTTGAAAATCGTTAGTAATAAATAGTTACATTCGATAAAACCGAAAAGATATCGTTTAGTAAAACTAGGCTTCTAACTAGCGGTTAGTGAATGTAGGCTGAACAGACATAGAATAATACATGAGAACATTACCGAACTAGTTATAACCAGTACCTGCTGCATTTTAGAACTAGAATGTTGGTTAGATTAGACGTAAGCGCAATGATGAATTTAAAAAGGCGAGTTCATTTTAAAATGATAAATGATTTTATTTCTGTAAGTAGATTTGTACCTACAAACACTTTTACACGTCAATTTCGATATAGTACCTACCTTAGTTTTTTAAACTGATAACCCATTTCTTTTGGGACAATCAATTTCTGCGAATCTATACAAAACTCTACAATCACTGTCATAATTATTAAGACTACTTACCATTTTTTTTTTGTTATAACTAAAAGTGAAGAAGGATATTTCAGTGAACGAACCAGACTGTTCTCTGTATGTATGCAAAACTCTACAATTAAAGCAATACCTATTTTAAATTTTCCTTAATTAAAACATATTCAATCGCCAAAGCCATTAATACAATTGCAGAACGGATGCCATACAAAAGGAATTTAACCTGCACTACATATTCATTAACAGACCATCAAACTTAACTTTCTTCTGGCATGGGATTAAGTACGTTTCACACATATTTTAACGAGGTCATAAATAATGTATCAGTGGGCACAAACTGTCGCTCGTTACGCAAGTGTGCGGCTGAAGTAGTGTGTTCATTGGCCCGCAGATGTTGGCAAAATGTCGCCCGACACTTGGGAAATGAGTCGCCTGACACTTGGGAAAAAAGTCGCCCAACACTTGGGAAAAATGTTGATCTACAGTTGGGCAACTTTTCGCAGAACTGATATACATCGCATGAGGCATGAGGCTGAGTCGCTGATTAGCGCAACAGCATTTGCTAGACCAGGATGAAGTTTTAGTCCAGATCAAATCATACTAAATACCTTTACTGTAGGTAGTTACTAAAGTTTTACTATGACAAGCGAATACTAACTTAATTTTGTTGACATCACAAGCTCACAACCAGTCATTTCCAATTATACTAAACTAATCTGCAGCCAACAACTAAACGCGGTAGTTGCTCAACAGTTACCGGCTAGTGTGTACGCAGCTTTACAGACCACGCACTCACGCGTATGGTGCATAGAAATTATAGATAGCAGACTGCTCGGCTACTGCCCAACGAGACTGGATCGGTTGGTGTGGGATACATGCCTACTTAGACGTGCTGCATAACTTTAATTGATCTAAAGTTGTGTGCCTAGTTCTACATTGAAAGATTTTTAGGAGTGGCCTTATCATCATCTCCTTAATAGTGGACCAGTTAGGTAGGCAAGAAATTTGGGTATTCGGTACCGGTAGACTTAAGGCAATTTCTACGAAAACTTTACGGGAATTGTTCGACCGGTGTCACGTCGCGTCTGTCTGCGGGAGCCTTTAGCGTTCTTACTTGTTGCATCAAACAATAGGTACCTACTTTAAAAGTGGGAAGCTAAACTTTAGCTAGATACGAGATTTAAGGTATGTTTTCGCTAAGAGATATCATATCTCCTACGTTGTTCGATCTGTTTTAGACGCTCAAATTGGGCTAAGCCTTGATGTCAGGTAAAATCATAAGGTTTCAAGTGCCATTTTGCACCACGAGCAACTAAAATTAAAACATCAGCTTCAACTATGTATCCAATATGCACTTAAATAATTCCTCAGAACTTGGATAGAGTGAGATACACAGATACAATGTTACGCAAAGTTTGTGAGAGTGTGCGGCGAATCGACGCACACGCACCGCTCGGCACGCCCTCTGCATGGCAATTACGGCGACAACTCGACTAGCTAGACTGCTCGGCAGCCACCCAATGCGCCTGCAATCCTGCTTGCTATGCACGGCGTAAGCGCAACTTTGTGTTCGAGAAAAACTGTGATGTAGATTGGCTTCGTGTGCATAAATAAGGTGGGCGAGAAACTGCTTTAGTTACTAAAATAGTGTAACAAGTTTATATCTGCTAAGTCGAATTAGTTTTGCGGACTAGTGTAGTCTAGATTGGAGCAAAAAGAATGGTATAAAAGGACAGAGGCTTGTTCCGTAGTAGGTAGAAAAACGCTTGTTATTGATGATGACGACAAGTTTAGCCAAGAAGGTAACATAATTCAGTCCTGAAGGCTGAGATTGTAACCCTTATTACTGAAAAAACCTGGATATTTAACCAACAAAAGATGTATTGAAATATCTATATGGTAGGGCAAGAGTCAGCTCCCTATAATGTCAGAAAAATGTTTACCAATTCCTGTTTACAAACAGAATAACAGTAGAATCTAGTTGCAGACAACTGCATTTAGATATATCCTCAAATCGCATATAAACTCTACCATTTTATATTGTTTACAAAATTAACAAATTCATCTAACCATCTTATTAAGACCTCTTTCGTACTAAGTTTATTGTGTACCAAGAGGTCTCTCTCGACTGGATATTCTATAGACGGTATGGCACCGCTTGGTTTTACGAGTATTTTGATTACAGACGCCCACAAACGACCCGAACGAGTAGCGAGTAATATTTATTGTTTTTCATCTTCTAACGTGGTGGTTTTAATGTAAACAAAGGCACGTTTGTTGACATAAGAAAGGATGGGCACTCTACCTGGGGACTGTGACGTCAGTCACACTGCAAGTTTGTTTGGCGAGGTGTTTATGGCAATATTATGGCCCACTGTTAGCTGTACAACGTTTTATAGGCGTTTTATAATGTAACTACGGACTTTTACATAATACTCGTATGAATAGCGAAAAATGACTTTAATTTCTAGTCATCAAATCGAGTGATCACTTCATCTTTTAGATAATAATGAAGGAAATTTTTAGTGTCATATGGAGCCCTTTGTTTTCTTACTAACGAGTCGTCATTTAAGATAATTGAAAACTGTCATACTTTGACAGTTGTGATAATTTATGGTGATAGTCATTGCTTAACCATTAATTTCCTCGACTTCATAGTTGGGTAAATTATAACTTTTGTCATAGTAAACCCACTATAATCACACAAAAATCAGATCCGCGATCCGTAAAATTAATTCACGAGTAGCGACAATAGCGTGTATGGCGCGCATCGTCCGCCATTGAGTCTGCGCGGGCGCAACCTTCGGGCCGGCCTCACTGCGGCCTTAGCGGACCAATTCGGACGCTCTCACTTCCTAGATTTACTGAAAAGAGAGGACTGACTTGATGCTGGATGAGATTGGAACTGGAAGACAAGAGCTGAGGAGCGTTTAAAAAAAATATCGACACCGGAGTCTCTTAATCCTAATCCGCCCCAGGGATTTCGTATCGGGATGAGACAAAACAAGTCATAATTTAAAAGGAGGTCCTGTAATCTTTGAAAACAAAAATAGATTGTGATGGTGTTCTCTGACGGTTCAATGTAAATACAACAGCACTAGATAATTACAGGAATCTGCCAATTCAAAAGAATTTCCTTAATTACTTCATGATTTTTAAGACTATTGCCCCCAAGTAATAATTTCTATGTAGGTATAATTGAAGAAGGTAAGGCAATCGAACGATCCAAACAGTAAAATGTTTGACTCCCAGAAGTCAACACACTTAGAAGAAGTCAACAATCCTTGCTCCGGAGTCTCAAGGATCCATAACATAGCAATTAAGTCCATATGCCAACAAGTATTCACTTTTCTCAGTAAATCATCGTTCTTTTAGTGACGCCTTCATAAGCAAAGTCCTAGAATGTTATCAATCGGGAGAAGCTTAGCGATCACTGTACAAGGTCGAGTGATTAATCTCATTGTAAACAAGACGTGTCGTTTGATTGTCACTTGTTTTGAAATACGATGGGTTCTATGATTTTTTTCATTACTATAATAGTATACCTACTGTTCCCTGCCTGCTTAATTTTGGGAGGTATTTACCGAAAAGCGACGAAAATCATACCTTAGATTTCGCTGTATAGGTCCCTGCATCAAGGAGAGCCACTTCAAGGCTCTTTCAAGAAGGTCCAAGAATTGAAGTTTGAAATGGCAGAGGTGATAACAGAGGACAATAGCTACCTGACTGGCTAAGTAAAGATGAGGCTAAACTTTCCACTTACGATAAACTTGCAAACTTTTTATCAAAAGCATGCAAAAGACGTGGAATAATAATAGTCCTCCAGACCGAATTACGGCCATGGCGACCAGTCTCAGATGGAGAACAGCCTTCAGTGCAGGGGATGTTATAGTGCACAAGTGTGTGCGCAGACACAGGTGCACTCTCTCTTCCCTCACTCTCATAGTCCGACGGGACGGCAATCCGACACGACCGGAGAGAGATCAGGCGCAGGGCGAATGGCTTATTAACGTGTTTTCCGAGGCACGGTGGTATCACACCGCTAACTTCCATACTCTGGGCTGTTACTCGAACCCAGCTCGGTACTACGGGGCAGTCAAAACACGTGTACACATCAAACAACTGACAAACATCATAGTTTCTTTATGTAAGCTCGCTAAACGATTGTGTATCTCGTAGGACAATTAGCAGGCTAGGTCGACGTCGCGTGATGCCTCACTAACCAATGAGCGACAATTAGCCGCGTGCGCAGCGATGTGGGTCAACGAGGAATTAGAGAATATGGTGCCGGCGTGATTATGTGTCCCTGGTAATCCGGATTGTAAAGATATGGCGGTACTGGTGGTAGTGTGGTGCAATGCTGCGGAATGATGAGATTTTATATTGGGAAAAGCTCCAGTAAAATCCTTACCAAGATTTTTGAAGTGAAAACTTCTTTAGGTGCGTTGGGCATTTTTGAGATGGGAAAAGACAATTGAACTTGACACTGTTACCGACACCTCATTTTTGTAAACACGATTGTGCTCTTTATTAATATTGAGTTACGGATCAATGTTCTATGCAAGTATTTTTACTTTAAAGGTTTTGGAAGTATTTTTTTTAATTGTTCAAGTTTTCACTTCTGTCGGCACTCCCAGGGTGCCCCTATTTTTTTAGAAACTAGTACTAATAAAGCCGCAGAAGAAAGACTTGTGTGAGGAAATGAAAGATGTATGTCCCTGATGTCTCGCTTGAAACAATTTTTGGACAGGTCAATAATAACCTGTCACTAAAACCTATGTAAAGCTGCCCACCCGATGTTTAATTAATTGCTGGCCAAGTATTTTGACGGATTGCTGTTGTAGAAGCAGCTGTATTAACAATAGCAATCGTGTAGTTTAGTTTAATTAAAATAGGTTTTTATTATTATAATTATACTTAGATTCTTTTCTATTTTGTGAATGTGAGAACGCTGTGGACTGTAGATTTGTTGACCATTTTCTATTTTGCTAAGAACCTGGTACTTGTTGAAAGACCTACACTGTCCTCCCATACCTATTAACACTGTTATTTGAAAATATTGTAAAAGCCAATTATATTTAAAAGAGTAACCGTAGTGTTTCTTGCCGGCTCTTCTCCATAGAAAACGACCAATTGGAACCGTGCACCTAGTTTTTGACGTTTCATAAGTGCCCATGTAGGTTTATGTGAAATAAGATATTTTGAATTTGGAATTTTTGGCTTTAGAATGTACACCACTATTTCCAACGAACAACTCCATATCTCTATTTAAATCCATGTACTCAAAGATTACCCCAAGCTAACACACGTAACTTTGTTTTACGATGGCATAACACTTATAAAAGTGATAAAATAGTACGTCCTTAGCCACATCCAGTAAGTTTTAAGTCTGTGCTAGTGTCATTGCATGAAACCGTCGTCATCTATAGTCTGATGCCAATTAATTAAGAGATGCTATTTCTGTACCAAGTATTTTGGTACTACTGATTGAGTATTTATGATATTTAAACATAACATAACATAACACCACGCCTAAAATATTCCTCAAAGGGTTAGGCAGAGGTGCACATACAGGATAAGTTTTTATCCAGTGCGCAAACTTTAACACGTGACTTTACTCATCATTATGAACAACTTTTACTATGGGACCACAACTGAAATCGCGAAAAAAAAAATCAGCTGTTCCCTACATTTTTGTTCGCATAACTCGTCAAAATTTAGGGAACAGCTGATTTTTTTTCGCGTTTGGTAAAGTAATGTCACATGTTAAAATTTGCGCACTGTATAAAAAAATTACCCTTTACATTATAGTACACCCACATTTCGCCAGTTATGTTGAAGTCCCATGCATAGGGGGCGAACCTATTGCCATCAACCGGGCCCAAATCCAGACTTCGGGCTGCTACTGAGAAATTCCTGATGAAAAAACCCCAATAACACTTTGTTCGACCCGGGAATTGAACCCAGGACCTCATGCTCAGCAGTGGCGCTTGCGACCACTAGACCAACAAGTCTGTGAGTGATTTTTTAAACTATTAAAATACCGTTAGGATAGGTCCCGTTTGTCACAGCGCGTCATGAAAAGTGTAGTCTGTAAGAGGATTAATATTAAAATGACACGTCATTTGCTTTAGGTTGGTATTTTTTTCGTTTTTCACTTAAAAAAATCAAATCTTTGAAACTCTTTTGAGTGGGAAAAACTTCAAACTTGGTGCTTATACAACATGTAAAAATACCCTGTCCGATCCGTGAGGGTGTTGTTAGGTATCGTACTGGGAGTCTATTTACCTATGTGGCAATTTTCAGGAAAATAGAAAAAAGTCTAGGGAATTTTACTGGCATTTTTACATATTTTTTTTAGGGCGCGGGCTGCCCTCGTTTAGCGGGTTACATGTCATAACTTATGACCCCTGTTGAAAATTTGCTAATTTTTAATGAATTTGGGGTAATTTTGGTACTAAAAATGTAATTTGTAAATAGCAATAACTTTTTTATTTTCTATAATACGTAATTAGATTTTTTATTACTTTTAGGTAATGTTATTCCAGTACCTATGAGGCTCACGCGCGCCTCAAAGAGATGTCAATAGAATTCACGGGGTCCGCTAGGGCCGATGCCTGCCGGGGTTGCGAATAAGGCCGAAAGGGACATCGTGGCCCCCCGGCAACATGGCAACTGAAGGAACACGGGTCAGTAAGAGTCTGACACGCCCTCTCGCTCCACCCAGAGCAGGAGAAGTTATTTGATAATTAGCCCCTTTTGGATCGGATAGGTTTTTTTTTACATATTATTATTGTATAGGATCTGTCAAATTAGAAGTAGCTTTAATTAACATCTGATTAAAATGTAATGACATTTGTACCTAACGGTTACAAGTGAATGAAAAACTGAAAACGGATTTTTTATTCAGCGTCCTTCCTTAAATTACGAGTCAATGGCCGTCACAGTTCAAGAAATAGATAAGTGACCTTAACAAAATAATGACAGTTAAAATTGACAAAATCCTTTCTTTCAAATTTACCAACCTGTCCTAACTAAATTGATTCCACATTCATTCTTCGTTACATTTTTAGAGTCACCGAACTCGATACAAGTTCACTTCTATCTACTAATCCATGCATGGGAGTCGATTGGCACTAGTTGGCAATGTTGCATGTATTCATCGCGGGTACATCGTGCGCCTGCGTTTGCGATCGCGCCTCGCTGTCTGCAGCGAGAATCAGCGGCTGGTTATGCGCACACGCAGGCAGTGCGTACGGTAGATAGGGCTGACGAATTGACGACTTTTTTAAGTAACTTGTTGAAAATGCCGTGACAATTTAAAAGTGCCTGTAATTGGTTTAATAGAAATAAATGCTTTGAGTTTTTTAAATGGAAAATATTTTTTAGGTTAAGATGGGTCCTGCTTTCAATGATTTTGAATATTTATGAAGATAGATAGGGATTTTTGTAAGAAAACAGCTGATCTAAATCCCCGTTTTATTGTAATAAAAAGTGTAAGAAAAGCACTTTAATGGCTAAAAGCTGCTCAAAATATTTTTGGAAGACTTCGAAACTGGCAACCCTAACCGCTTCTTAGTGGAAATTACATGAATTTTCCTTTTTCGCAATCGTTAGCCACTTAATAGGCGTACGTTCGCCAGCAGATAGGATGTAATCATTTGCTGATTATGATTGACTTTAAGTTAAACGTGTAAATATATCATGCATGCTGCACTTACGAGCAATTTCATCAGAATTAATTTAGCTAAATTATTGGCTGTGGTTTAACGTTAGTTTAATGTTTTATTAGCTTGAACTATTAAATGCTTACAACACCTGAGCGAAATAGGTAACTAGGTAACGGTACAAGTAGACTTTTCGTCTAGAGATTTCTTGGAATAATCTTTATATCAAGATACGTAATTTTTATGCGTAGTAAAGAGCCAAGTGAAATCTTTTTTCACTTTTCACATTTTCCTGCTTCTCAACTGACAGTCGCCTCAAGAATGATCGAAAAAAATTGGAACATAGTAGAAGATCTAAACAAAGTTATAACAAAAACACGCGTGTGTTTTACAATCAAATGATAAAATATCCCCTGAGACACGTTATAAGAAGTATCGTTTTCATTTTAACAAGACTCTTGTTGACATGCTACTTCACGCGAAGGCCTACGCAAATACCACGCCCGACAAATGAGCATCAACATACATTGACAAGAACTCAAATACATAATTATATTGTGTTAGTGCAACAATGCACAGCGCATGAGTTGCATAGGCGAGCTCAATATCAGTAGGCATACATCTGACATGCGTAAACATTATAAATATTACAATCATATGACTAATGCGTTAAATATGCGTTTCTCTTTGAGAAAATTGTTGAACTTCATCCAGGACAAGTCGATATTTCAATAAAAATCGACTCCGAAAAATAGTGTTGGGAATTTCGGATCTGTCAAATTTGACAACTTTGACAAGAAGCCAATTAAAAACCGGTTCCCGATTCCGAATTCAAATGAAGTTATTTTCGTTTGTTCGTGTGCGGGATTCTCGGAAAGGGTTCCCGCCTATAACAACTTTACCACGAGAAATATCGTCTACATAATTCATCCGACAATCAAGAACGAGGCAAAGCTACTAATTATTGCTCCGCTCCCTGTGGTCCCACCATTATACTACATAACTAGACTAGATCAAGTTTATTTATGTAAAACTAGATCCCTAGTCACGCAACTAAAAAAAACACGTATTGGAAAATTGTCGCGCAAAACGACTTGGGTAGGAAAGTCGGAACATTCGAGAAGCTAGCCTGTTTGAACGTAACAAGTCGAGCGCACGACTTCGGCCGATCACATGGTTATATCGTTCGGTTTTATACTTACGAGGTAAATAGAACTTTAAGTTTAAGTGTCCTGCTTGAATTATCTGGAGTGTATTGGATGGGAGAGGAGGCTTTTCAAATATTTAGTAGGCGTTTATGGTGTTTTCAATGTTTCATGATGCATTGGGTTTGCTGCTACAGTAGACATCTTTTGCCATAGTATGTAATAAAAGTCAAATCATCGATTCTCCTCGCATTTGAAGTAACAATTGTATACCTAAGTAGTATGAAAATTACTTGGCATCTTATATAAATAAATTCCTGAAATTCGACTAACACTACCTACCCTATTAGTCGAGTTCGTCCTATTTCCAATTACTCACATAGGAAGAATGCAATCCACGCAAGTTTCCTTTGCCAATTAGTGTAAGAAAAGAAAGTGGCGGGCTCCAGGATGACGTCATCGTACAGCTGATTACTGTACAGATAATAACGCATGCGAAAATTTATTGCAGACGTCTCTTGTTTTTTTTTCAAACGGGTACAAGATACCGGTTTTTGATCAGAGACGGTTTTTTTTGACAACGACACGTCATTGGCGGAGGCTACGGATTTTGAAACGGTAATTAATTTTGGTCGACGTCGTGAACTGAGTGTAAATTAAAATAAAGGTGTCATAAATCAGTAGAATCCATGTTTGTATAATAATATTTTTTATGAACTTCAGTATCATTTTAATTGTAAGCATTGAGATATAAGTAAGTAAATAGGGAAATGTAATGAGGTGAGTTATAAATTTTAAGAGTTATAGAATTTTAAATAGAATGCAAACTTTGTTCAACCACTAACCCACAAACCATCAATTTTAGATTATCAATCATGAAATGATTATTTGGCCCACCGTGGAAGGTTAAAAAAGAAGCACCATTCGCGGGCACAGGCATTTATCGCGAGCGTCCAGACGGAGATACAGATTAAAAAAGTATAAATAAATATATACACAAACAGCGCTTTGGCGGCAAAACTTGTTTCAGATCGTTCATCCAGTTTGCCGCTTTTATACGTGTAATAAAGTTGAATATCGTTCAGAATAACATTTGACAGGTGTAAATGACGCGGTTGTGTTAACCAGACTGACTGGTTCGGTCTAGTGCCGATGAACTGCACAGGTGGTCCTTGAATTACTAGAGATAAATTTAATACAGCATAATAATAGAGAGGCGATTGACGTGCGACATCCCGACAGAAACCGAGAGTCGGGTGGCGAGGGAAACATGGGATAGTTACGGTTTTTTAACTGTACAACACTATTCCTGGGAAAACTTTCGTGTTCTTCGGAAATGTTGCAGAATTATTTTTATAAATTAAATATAGAATTATCTGATAGCTTAACAGTGAATAATCCTGAATTCAAAAGGTAAGTAAATGTAAAATAAAATTACTTGCAGGTAATTAAACAAATTGCGGTACGGTACGGTTTTGCTCGATAAGTATCAAAAACCGTACATTGCTATTATCATCAAGGCATTCATATTATGTTAATGACTGATCGTTATGCGTCTATTCTGCGTAGCAAAACTGTGTAACCTCTTTTTTTTCCATGAGTTTTTTCCAATCATACTACTTTGTCACATGATTATATTATTCATAACATAACATAACATCACGCCTTGTTTCCCCGAAGGGTTGGGCAAAGGTGTGCCTGTAGCAGGTACACCCACATTTCGCCAGTTATGTTTAAATCCCATGTAATATAGGGGGCGAGCCTATTGCCATCAACCGGGCACAAATCCAGACTCCGAGCTGCTATTGAGAAATTTCAGATAGAAAAACCCAATAACAATTTGCCCGATGATTTGATATTATAATATGATATTTATGTTTAATTGACCTTATCAGTTACTTATTATGTACCAAATCTTATAACTGATCTGATCTCAATTAATGTTAAGAACATATATTATTATTTAAAAATTGTTACTTAATTTGTTTCTTAATTTTATTTTTTTAAGAATTCATTTTATACTTTTTGCGCCCTACAGGGTTCGTAATTGTACTAAAACTTTCATACCTATATTATGGAGTGCAAATAAAGAAAATTATGAATATTATTTTTATTTCTATGCTTTAAGAATAAGAATCATTTACAATATAGGTGTTACTAGTTACAGTCCATATTTTCCCTGTTTAGGGCATGCAAATTAATTGTACATTAATTCCCTAATAGGTATTTATTTTCATAAGATATACAGAAAAATATCTATGTTCGAATATAATTTTTACTGGTAGTGAAAGAACACGCGGTGTAGTTCTAGGATTTTTCTTTCTTAATAGATAACACAACACGCAACCCTGCTGACGAACACTTTTCTTACGTCAAAAACTCTACCTACTGTAATATAAAATTGCACAAAAAGTTATGACGAAAAATGAGTCAGAAAGTCAGATTTATGTAAGTATAATTTCCAAAAAAAAAAAACAACCGACTTCCAAAAAAACACTACAAAGTGAAAAATAACTTTAATTTCGGAAGTCGGTGTCTTTGGGTTTGGATTTTCGTTTTTTGCCACCGACTTCCGAAATTAAAGTTATTTTTCACTTTGTAGTGTTTTTTTGGGAGTCGGTTTTTTTTTTTTGGAAAACGTTTTTATTTTTCACTTTTTAGTTATGGTACCTACTCCACACAAATTCGAATACCACTACCTGCTATGTAAATAAGTCACAGGAAGTTATCATATCATCCACATACTAAATGGGAAAAAATACGTATTATTGAAACTAACTCAAAAACTACCCAAGCAAAGTTAATAAATTTTATATCGGACCACCTCTGAAGTGTGATCTACCAAACAAAAAAAGAATCATCAAAATCAATTCATAATCGGCGGAGTAATCGTGTAACAAACATACAAAAAAAAAAAAAAAAACATACAGACGAATTGAGAACCTCCTCCTTTTGGAAGTCAGTTAAAAAAAAAAAAAAAAACTAGCTAATCTTGTCAACACAACAGTATACGGCATGGAAAAGTTTTAAGTCTAAGAAAAAAAAAACAATACCAATCGGTAATAATTCTCTAGGTGTCATAGACAATTACCAAGTCTAGTGTGATCTATGTTTATGTCCGCTTCCTGAAACGTGTTCCGCTTGTGTCATGTAATTGCTAATTACCTATCGGTACCCATTACATGATAATGCAGTATATAAATAAAACCGTATAAATCATAATACCTAAGAAAATACATGTTAAAATACAGCAACACTCATGTATTCATGTAATGTCTGTATAAGTTTCTTCATGATAAAAGGGGAATTTATTTCTATTTTTGACCAAAAATGGCTCCCAGGAACATAAATTGTGCAATCGCTTTGGTAACCATTAAATCAATTTGTCAGTGTTTGTGACTGAAATACAATTAGGGAAATTAATTGTTAAGAAAATTGACACCTTACTTCAATCTGCCGTGTTATGCAGCTATTTCATATAACTGTCAAATACTGATACGAAGGATTGAGTGTTAGATTTGAAAACAGGGACATTTTATGAAGAGGTCATTTTTCGAAAGTGACATTCTGAGATATGGACATTTTGCGAAGTGGTAATTTTGCGACAGAACCCTTTCAAAGAATGACAGTAGTGATTGAATATACGGACAATCTAAGTTGGTTTTCAATATAACAGTTAAAAATAAAAATAGGTTTATTTGCCACATAAAAAACAAACGCGCTCTTAACAATTAATTTACTTAAATACGACAGTTTTGAAAACTGTGTGTTTGTAAAATTTCAGTAAAATTAATATATTTTGTAACATAACATCACGCCTGTAATCCCCGAAGGGTTGGGCAGAGGTGTACCTATAGTACACCCGCATTTCGCCAGATATGTTTAAGTCCCATGTAATAGGGGGCGAGCCTATTGCCATCAACCGGGCACAAATCCAGACCCCGGGCTGCTACTAGGTACCTACTAAATTAATATTTGGTTTCATAAACGAAGTTACTATGTTCAAAAGTCTAAATACTACCTAACGCTCATTATTTTGATTCTAAATAAAATGATGTACAGACGCCAGCACATCAAGCTACCCGAAACTGTCAAATTTTCCCAATCAACTTTGAACCTTACACTTCAGCGATGAAGTTGAAAATCTATTAAATAAATTTGACAGATTGTAGTAGCTTGATGTGCTGGCGTCTGTACAACAACTGGACCAAATTTATTTATGAAAATGGAATCATTGCGGTTACATATTCCATGTAGGTACTTTATTATTTTGTTATGTATGTACCATTTGGCTAGATAAATATTTTATCAATAGTTAGTGTGCTAGTTTTTTCAGGGTATTATATTTATATATATGTAAATATTTAATAGTATAGGAGTACCTGGGCGACCGAGCTCTGCTCTGGTGAAAATAGAGAATGCTCATTTAATAGTATAGGAAAGCTCACACAAATTCAATTCTAATTCCATGCTGCCATGACAGAAGGTACACACGGCTACACATCAAGCTATACATTTCCAGTTTATGCTGGTCTCGCATTGTGTACGATTTCCGTACAATGCGAGGTCAGCTTATACTGGAAATGTATAGCTTGATGTGTAGTCGTGTGTACTTACTAATTCCATGCTGCCATGATAGTAGGTGCTTACTAATTCCATGCTGCCATGTCATGCCACTTTGGGCGACCGAGCTCTGCTCGGGTGAAAATACGGAGAAAATGAATTTTCCCAGTTAAGAGACCTAGCTAGATCAATTTTTCGTTCCCGTAAACCCCTATTTTGCAACTTTTATCGAAATCGTTAGAGCAGTTTTCGAGAACGTGATTACAAATTAATATAATTGTAATAATATAATTATTCTCCTCTATTTCTTGTTGAAATAAAGGGCAATAACCGTGTTGACAAAACGGTTGGTTACTGTAGGCAAGCAATACTTCTATGTATCAAAATAAGCTTGTATATAATTGACATAATTGTAGTATTTCATATGAATAATTTTGTAAATTCACAGATTTTATGATTATTAGATGCTGTATTTATCTAACTGCGCAAGAGACCACACATTTAATAACATAGCAACCACATCAAAGGAAGTCTGCCAACTCCAGAACATTTAAAACATTAAAATAAAATAAAATGAAACATAGCCATCGATGAAAAAACCAAAATAAACAAAGTTTAGAGGACACCCGTCTGGCGCATATAAACAAGTCATGTCAACGTGCGTCTGCGGCCAAAATTAACCAATCATACATTAGCAACAGAACGCTCAGACGGCGCACGCGCAGCTTTATCGGTATCCCCGAAACTACATGAATAATTTCGAATTTTTCTTTGAGAAATGACTGTAGAAATAATTTTTTGGCTGAGTTTTATAGAGCTTGACTAAAACATTGTTAAAGACACTCGGGTGAATTTCACAAATGAATGTGAATGGGATCAGCTCATCTAAACCGCGTTCAAGAATTGTCAGTGTCATCATTGTTGCAATACTAACACTGACAGCTCTTGAACGCGTTTAAATGTGGTGATCGCGTTCATTGGTAAAATTCACCGTAAGTTATCAACATTTTTCACTAAGGTATTTTTCTTCTACTAGTCTATTTTGCCTACAAGATTCCTGAGAGACGCTTCATTATTACGCCATTGTATAATAAATTACTTATAACACGCGTTTCTATCATAAACACGACCAGCGGTTTCTTTTTCATTACACTTATAATACGATGAAACTATTTTAAAGCTATTCTACTTCGTAAGATAAACTACCTATTAAAATGACTCATTGCGTCTGTGGGTTTTGCATTACGGTCAAAACAATTCTAACGCAATCTCTAGAATACGCGACCTTTTACTTAAAAGATCAGGCACTTCTACTAATAATTCGTGTTAATTCTTGTTTATATTAGGTATTAAGGAGTTCAAACACCAATTTAAATAATTACGTAATTTAATAATCTTAGATTCTAATAAAAAAGCTGAAGAGTTAGTTTTTGTTTGTTTGTTTGAACGTGCTAATCTCTGGAACTATCAGTCGGATTTAAAAAAATCTTTATTAATCTGATAGCCCAATTCTTGAGGAAGGCTATAGGCTATTTAACATCACGCTAGGACCCTTAGGAGCTGAGCAAAAAGAAAACAGAAAAAACGCTAAGCGTAAACGAATTAATAGCGGGCAGACAATGCGATTCGACAGGGTGGATGGAACAAGAAACGTCACACGGACGAAGTAGAAACACAGAACAGAAGCAGAACAGAACACACACGACAGAAGCAAGTTAAGTTATATAATCATTTTTATTTATGTTGATTGGTTTAGAAATAGTGCCATTATATTTTATTTGGTCTGTTTTGAGCAAACATTTGAATAGAAAAGCAATTTTTTCGCACATTAGCGTAATCTGGATAAGATAATAATGTCGTGATACATTTAATTAAATAAACAATAGTTCTCATCAGATGGTAGTTCAGCAAAAGCGTGAGAATTGGTGTAATTTCATATTTAATAATGAAAAATAAAAATTTGTGACTTTTTTAAACATGGTTTGTAATGCGCTTGATTATGTTAATGCGAACCCAATAGGTGTCATTTTTCGAAGCAACTGCAACTCTATAGAGAATATAATTAAATTATATCATTTGAATAAAATAATTATATTATATCATTTAATTATATTATATCATTTAATTATATTAGAATATATAATTCTGAGAATAGATTATGATTGATCGTGTGTTAGGTACGCAATTAGGATGCTGGATCCTTTATATAAATACCTAAATACAGCCCTTATACCTATTTTTTTTTTCTGATAATCTATTTTTCACCTTGACACGACGTAGAGTAAAAAAACAATTTAATTTAATAACAGTATACATAATTTAAGTCCATTAACCTTTCATGTAATCCATAAATCTCTAAATACTACAGATAGATACTACAGAACACGAAATGTCAAACAGTTTCAAGCATAAAAACATAATCCGAGTTGTTTTATTTTACTCTTTTTATCAAACATGTTTAGTAAAAGTGTCACCGGTGTCTGGACGGTATACATTAACAATATTTATTGAGTCTTCCCAGATATAATGTCGTCTTTAAACTTGGCCATCTTCCAAATCTGCTTATCATTTTGAGGATGTTATAATTGAGATTCATTCACGCTTCGGAAGTGTGGGTTGCCATTCACAGCGGTTCAAATTAATTATTATTTAAATATTCTAACACCCGGCTTCGCATAGTTTTTAAGACTTGAAAAAGATCGAGATTTTATTATTATATGATAATTTAAAATACGCATAAACCTTTCGGAATAAATTTTCTAAATTATGGTGAAAACTTCATCAAAACCCGTTGCGTAGTTTAGAAGAACAACACGATCACACGGAAAGACATGAAAAAGGACTTTAATCTATCATTCTGTTTAAATAATTATTATGTCAGTGTATAATTTTAGAACTGAACCGGTTGAAATGTCGATGCTTGGGGGAGGGATATGTCCAGCAGTGGACGTCTTTCGGCTGAAATGATGATGATGATGTTTTAGAGCAAAACGGAATTATGAATAACTAGCTGCGCCCTGTGGTTTCATCCGCATAAGTCTCGATTCCGTAGAAATATCGGGAAAAAAATTATTCTATATCCTAACCTATGGTCCACCTATGTGGTAAATTTCATCCAAATAAAAAAAAAACTCTTTTTATTTGATTAAAATATTAATTTAGATTAATTATTTGAATTTGAAAAAGGGTTTTCTAGTCGTTTTGTTACTTATTGAAGTACTAAAAAAGTATTGTTTTATTACTTTATTTTGTTTATGGTCGTTACCTCTTAAAGGATCTCACGCACTAGACGGCCACGACCCCGACAAGTGGTCGCAGCGACTAGGTAAACTATAGAAACCGATACGAATCCGCGCACTTGGTCGCAACAGCCAACTAGCCGCAGACCATACAATACCACTATACGGCCACGATTGGCCGGAGTCGTGGCCGTCTAGTGCGCGAGATCCCTAAAGGTGTCGGAATAATTGCATGCAATTAAAGTTGAATGAGTTAAATACACCTGAAAGTAATTTTTAGTATTATTTTTCAATGTTTAGGCTATAAGTTTCAGATAGATTTATAAATAAAATTGTTAGTTGAAATTGACATTTTAAAATCGAAATAAAAAACTTTGTGATGAAGTTTGCTCTACATTTTTTCAAGCGCTATTTTATAGCTCCAATAAATTACTTATGGCCAATCAAAAGATAGTGTTAAACAGAAAATATTTTTATTCGTTCTTTTTTTCTGCAGAAGAAAGACCACCCAGTTTAAATTAGTGGTTGTAAATTGCGTGATATGCATCTGGCTCTCGAGACGGTTCGAAAACGGTCATCTTTTACAGGGAGGGAGCAGGGCGGCTTAGGGTGCAATATTACCGGGTGCACCTCGGGAGTTTTCGAATTAAGGAAAGTAGTCTTTAAAAAAAAGTTTTTAGACGCTATTCTGGATATCAGAATGCACAAATGCATGTCACAGGTTAGACAAAATTATGAATCTTACTGACTAAAATATAAATCTTCTTCTTTTCGTGTGGTTAGTGACTAACCTGATGTCAGAGTTTTTAAAGCCACCCATGGGCCTCTGACTTGGCTTCACATGCCGTCGAGAAATATCTCTCAGGCATGCCGGCTTTCTCACGATGTTTTCCTTCACCGTTTTTTAAGCAAGTGATAATTAAACAATACGCACATGAATCCGAAGTCTGAGGTGCGTGCCTTGGGTTCGAACTCGAGACCTACTTGGCAGTCTGACGGTCACACCACTATGCTATCACTGCTAAATATTATGTTATGATTGAATTATTTTCCTGATGATGCACCTTAGTACCCATCCTGAGTGCATCCCGAACCATGAAACCACGAAGCCGACCACGAAATACACGCGCTTACGCATACGTGCGCGTAAGCGCGTGTATTTCGTGGTCGGCTCCACCGCAGCCGCAGGTGTGACAACCAGCCGGGAGGAAGGTGAACCGAGCGGTTTCCGATTGATATCAAACTGTCAATGATATCGTGTGTGCCCGCCGTGGAAAAATACGCTTTCATCTTCAATGACATCTTCAAGAAAAAGTAATTGAGAGAGACTTGGCAGACTCCGACATCATAAATATTAAAATACGCAATGATATTAAATGCATTGTAAGAGGGTAGGTAGAGAGGAAATGACGTATTTGGAAGCGGTGAGTGAGTTTAAAAGCGGATTATTTTGAGTTTAGTGTATAGTTTGAGAGTGCAATATTGAAAGAAAATCAAGGACAGACAGGAAGTTATAATAGTTGAAAGAAACAGATTTGTTGATAAAATGCTGATTCCCATCGATTTAGTGATAGAGACACTATATAGTTGAAGAGGTTGATGATAGATCTGCTGCTGAATTGGTTATAGATAGAATTGTTTGAGCAAATTTTTCCAATAAATCCGAAGATATAGAATCAGTAGCAGCCCGGAGTCTAGATTTGTGACCGGTTGATGGCAATACGCTCGCCCCCTATTACATGGGACTTAAACATAACTAGCGAAATGTGGGTGTGCTGAAGGTATACCTCTGCCTGACCCTTTGTGGAATACAGGTTGATGTTATGTATGAATATATAGAATCAGAATTTCTCTTAGAATAAGATCAACATGACCGTCTACCGTCTGATAGACCCGGTCGACAATTGGCAAGAGACAAAAGCTAACTTTAGCTCCAGAGCGGGCTTGTTTTATTTTATTTATTTCATTAAAGAGTTGTAAATATGTCTTATTGGTGTCCAGACGGCGGCTTTAACTGTAAATTCGGTTTATTTTGAGGATAAACCCGATGTTACTCTCTGTGAGTTTCGTTTGGGCTTATTCTTGGTGGTTTTAAAAGATGGTACCTATTAACAAAAGTTGTCTGCTGCCATATCTGACGATTTTTCGGGATTATAAAAAGTCACACATACAAAGTCATACATGAATCTAGAAAACTGATCTCTATTGAAAAAACAACAATTACCTAACTTATGAAGCCTTTAGAGGTCGGATCATATGCACTACGAATATGATTGAAAATATGGTAATAATAGGAGCTGATAATCTTTTTCAAAAATCTATGTCAACACTATCACGAAACCACCACTTTTATCTCCTAAAACTGATTTCCTTCTACCAAACGATACATGTAAGTACTTTAATGAATCGACACCAAATATCGATACGACCGTAATCGATGCGAATGTGCTACTATATTTAGCTACCAGTGTCAAGTTACTAGCTACAACCATCGAGGGAATTCATTTGTGACCTACAAATCAACTGCTATATAAAATGATAGCTGAGAGTTTCATATACGACTATTAGTATGTTGGTAAGGTTAAAAGTAGGAGCCAAGTTTTGGGACTTTTAAATTCATATTTGGACTATATTAAACCACTATTTAGTTAATATCTTCACATTTACTACCTAACAGCTTCTTGCCTAGATACGAGTACATCTACTTTCACTACGAATCGTTTTGTGGTTTTGTACCTACTTAGTTGGATTTCCATTTGATTTAATGGGAATTTTGAATCAATGCTAATAACTGTTTTATTATTAACTGCATGTTATAATAGTTTATTCATATTTTCCTCCTTTCTGTATTTAACTTTGCTACCGTCAAGCATTCATTGCTTGACGGTAGATATAGCTTGTTATATAGTTGGCGATTATTCATTTCTTCTACGTCAACATCATTGATGCTTGTTAAAATATTATCTAAGATTTTTTGTAGTCCTTCATTACTTTAAAAATTAAAGTTTGAAACAAAATATTGTCGAATGCTCTCAATATATCTGCTATTGTTCTACGTCTTATTGAAAATCTTTCAACTATAAAATGTCATACAGACACAATATTATCTCAACATACATTTTAAGTTTCTGGTAGACGAGCGTCCGCAGACGCATCGTCGCCGCGTAACATGATCTCCTTATTTGGGTCATCTTGTATACGACACAAGATATTTAATTAATACCGCATTCAATTTTATATTCTATACATTTAGAGGTCACGGGGCGCTGTGCAAGTTTTATGGCCAATTCTTTGATCATTAAATGTTTTTATTTTGAATGCTTGTGTTCATCGTCACGTGTATCGTCGTGTGGCTCTCGGACACGCCACCTCTTGTGTCTGAGCAGATTTATTGAGAATATGGGATAAGCATCAGATCTGACTAATGACAATCTTATTCTTGGAAATGCAAAACAGACATGTTACGCCGAAATTGGGACAAGGGAAGAGAATGACTTTGATGATTGTTGAAAATGCAAAAGTAACCACTGATTGAACCATCTTCTGATATCAACCCAAGTCCAGACTTTCTAAGAATTGAAAATACTGGTGATAGTCCGGAAAACTATAAGGATACTAAAGGACTTTGAATAAATTCGAATATAAAAGGAAAATCATATGACCGTCGATTGGGGTCATGGTGATAAATATTACAATAATTAACATTACAGTGCGGTGGCTGACGTAGTAATTTATCTATAAATAGGTACATTATGTCAAGAATGAGTGAGTAACGTCAAATGTAATAGGCAATAAGAATTAGTTGACTATGTTTGTATACATTGAACGAGTAGTTACAGCTTTGATGGAGTATTTATAAACAAACACAGACTTGAAGATTGAAATGCGATTTGAATTAAATGACTAATGCGTCAGTTAATTTAGTAAAGTTATGAATTGCAACAAAATTTGCGACTCCATGATGAAAGTGAGTAATACATAATAAGTATTGGGTATTTTTAGCACTATTGTGAGCGTGGTTAAGGAAAACTAAGTGCAGTTTTTCTTCACTTTATAACAAACAATGTTGAAGAGGATAAATTTGTGAAATTCTTTGCTTGGGATTTTTTTAAATAGTCTACCTATAGGCTTGCAATAAAGGCACTTAAAATAACTGAACCGAGAGTTTGCAGTGAGATGTCATTAGTGTCAATCCCTAGCATGGAGTGACAGCTCACTTCACACAATTTTTGAAGGTAATATATTTACAGGATATATCAACTGATGTACAAGGATTATAAGTACGCAAAAGGGATAGTGACATTTCGTTTCTACAAAAAATGCAAAAAAAAAACTGCATCAGCTAATTATTATTCTCCCTTAGACAATAAAATCTATTTCAAGAACAATGACAACAGCGATAAATCGTATGAAATATCTAAACCCACGTTCATTTTCATTGAGAATATTAATAAACTGAGAAGATCGTTTTATAGGTGCGTTGGCTCCAAGTAACACGTGGTGCATAACGTGTTGACTTAACGACCACGATTGTGAATAAGTATTGACAGGTTGAAATATATTACGTCATAAAGGCGTATAGAGTTACGAGGGTTAAGTGCTACTGAATAGATCAATTGATTTATTTGAACATTATTACATAGCTTGTGGTGCTAGCAAGCTTTGTAAATTACCGCTGCATTTACTTGCGTTTATACAGAAACTGGGCAACGTTGCGTCGCAAATAGCTGTAACATTTTTCGCTGTTTTGATTAATTTGGCAATATTACTGTATGGAAATAAAAAATATGGCTAACTAGTGAACTAAAATATTGATTATGAAATGCAATAATTGATGTCGTGACACCGAATATTTAGTTTTAAATGTAAAAGAAGTATTTTGAAACTTTCCAAATGCTTTTTTACACCTAAAATGGTTACAACATCAAATTCAGTGTTATTATTGCAATTCATTTTTATTTTTAATTTTTTTTTTTTTTCCCCGGATATTGTGTCTGCTATTCAACGTCCTTCACAACCCTAAAACCCCATCATATCTGCGGGAACGCTTTTCCTACGCTCGTCCTTTTAATGCACCTTGCAGGTCGCATCTTAAAAACCTCCTTAAATCCCCTCCCCACTCAACCGACTTCTATTCCTACTCCTTCACTGTTCACGCGGTTCGGTTGTGGAATTCACTACCGCCTGACATTAGGAACTGTCATACTGTTGAAGCATTTAAGCGAAGAGTGAAAGAACACTATCTTTCCAACTCGACATAGTTGCATAGTTATTTTAAATCACATTGTAATTATGTATATTGTAGTGATATTTATATTTATTTTAGAAGTATGTATGTAAGTATATTCTCATATTGTATGTTGTTTAAATTGAAATTAGTGAATTGTTTTTTATTTTCTCTTATACGACAACACACGTTGTCTACATCTCTTTTTGTATACTTTCCTATCGCAGGTATGCTGGAAGAGATTTCTTTAGAAATAAGCATTGCCTTTGTACGTATTTTCTGTTCCTTTCTTCTTGTCTGTTTATATGTGTGTGCATAAATTAGTGTTGCCCAAATTCAGTCTTGGTCTTGCAGTCTTGGTCTTGTTCTTGCGTTTTTGCAAGACCAAGACCAAGAACAAGACCGCGTATTTTTAGCAAGACCAAGACCAAGACTGACCGTGCAAGACTTGAGCAAGAACAAGACATAGCCTGCAAGACTCTTGCGTCTTGCAGCTAGGACTTAGCGCTATTTCACTGAGTAGTTAGGTGTAACAGTTCGGTGTATAGGTACGCTTAGGAATTCTATGAGACGCAAAAAACTGTATCAAAGAATATGAAAAACTGGACCTATGCGCATTACGACTAATACCATAAACATAGCGAATAAAAAAATATCTATTAAAATCAAACTGGAGTGCATGCATAGTTATGTTTTAACCATCGGCACTTTGATAATGCGGCATCAAAGGTTTTGTACTTACTTTTCAAAGAAATTTGCCGCTTTTCGGAAGTACATGGTTATGATACACGCGCCGGGGCTTCTTTTGAAATCTAAAACAATCGTTGCCGCCACGCCGAAATCATAACATTTGTGACACTATTTGATTGCCGCCATAGGGCGTAGGTATACTCATGCAAAATAATTTCGAATTTTTTTAAGAGTACCTACAGGTGTTCCAAAGAATAAATAAGTTTCAGAGTGCTTAGAATGAAAATGAATACATTATACTGATCACGCAAGTAGTATTATGATTAGGATAAAATGGTAAGGATAGGTAGTAGATGTCATATTAATTCATTCTAGTAAGTATATATTATAATATTGATTACTTATATGGTGTTAAACTAATTACTTAGGTACTATTATTGTACATTTAGTCATTATATTTCTTAAGTTTTTACAAGAAAAAATAGCAAAAAAGTGTTCAAATATCACCCGTTTAATAAATATTGTAGCCACTTTTAAATATACTTGAAACGTGTAAAAAAATTCTACAAAACTAATAAAATAATATAAAAAGCGTAGGTACTTACCTACTAATAAAATAAAAAGCCTGCGATAAGAGTTTTGTATTACTTACCAGCCCGAATATCTCTGAGAGAGATGATGAGAGTAAGTATTTACTAGCTGTGCCCGCGACTTCGTCCACGAGGAATAGTAACTTTGGAGGTAGGTATAGTGACGTTCAGGACTTATTTATTTATTTTAAAACTTCTGTCATCAAATATACAAACGAACTCTTCAGCTTTATAATATTAGTATAGATGTACGCCAAAACATTCGCTTATATGTAAAGAATAGTGATTGGCACTAATTCTATTTTATTCACGCGTCGCGTCTGTACAAGTAGGTAATATTTAGTGTGTGTTTGTACGCCGCACGCGGCATTGTTTGATTTGCGGCGGCATCCTTTTCATAGAGCCGGCACGTGGCGAGGCGGCGCGGTAGAAAGCAAGGAAACGTAGGTACTATAAATAAAGGAATTATTTTAATTCCAGTCATTTCCAATTGAGCTGTGCTTCGAGTCTAACTTAATAATTGTTTTTACTAATTCTCGTTGTTTTCTAAAAACGTATCACGTGTACAATTTAATATGAGTGACGAAGATTCAAATTATTCTAGTCCGAGTAACGAGAGTTTGAGTCACAGATCTAAAAGACCCAAAAGCAAATTTGAGGAGTTTTTCGAAATAATTCATGCATCCCAAACTGCCTTCTGTAAATTGTGCCAACATAAAAAGATTGAAATAAAAATGAAAAACAGAAACACTTCAGGCTTAAGGAAACATCTAATATCTTTCCACAAAAAGGAATCAGAAATATTTCTTCCTGTTAAACCAAAATTAAGTGGAGATATCACAAGCTTTTTAGTAACCGCTGGAAGAAGTGGACAGGTAAGAATATTTTTTTAACAGTTAAAAGAATTTTAACTCCGCGTAGCTATTCATGCGATACTTTCAAAAACGCCATTAACTTACGTAAGTATTTTTGAGTTAGTGGTGTTTTCATCTAGGGGTGCGACATATTAAGTATGTAATTATCGTCTTAAATATTTTTTATAAACACCCATATTTTCATTTAATCGGCCAGTAACAACTAAGTACTTTATTTTGGTAAATTACAGTACAGTGCAACCTTAATATAACAAATATCAATTTAACGATTTTCTCGATTTAACAACAACAAACCTCCTCCTCTTATACGCTCAAACCTAGTATGTTTTAAATAATAACACAAGATTTATTGTTTTGTTTCAGTCGGAAAACAGCAGTGACAACATCACGACAGCTACAGTTGATTGGGTGGTGAAAAAATATCTTCCCTTCTCATTTTTCGATGACGAAGCTACACAAGTATATTTTCGACGTATTTGCCCTAATATGGTGTTTCCTAAAAGGTCTACACTTAGAAGGAACGTCAAAGAGCGATTTGAAGAGCTCCAATTGAATCTCAAGGAACGACTTCAACAATTATCATCTAAAATGTCTTTTACCATTGATGGGTGGACGTCAATTGCTGGTAGGAGTTACTACGGGGTTACTATTCATTATATAGACAACGAATGGAAGTATCAATCTGTAGTTCTTGATTTTATACCATCACGCGGTCGACATACTGGGGAAGATATTGCAACGATTTTCCATGAATGTTTATTGGAATATGGCATAATTGATAAAAATACAAGGTATCACGGTCGACAACGCAACTGCAAATACCAAATTTATGTATGAACTGGGCAAACAGCTGCCGCCACACTTTGATTCAGACAATCAACATTTCCGGTGCTTTGCTCACATTTTAAACCTTGGTGTACAAGATTTATTAAAGACCTTAGCATTACACTGTGAGTCTGACACTAACGCGCAAGATCAGCAGTACGAAGACTATGCAGACGAAACTGAGGATGAGGAAGATGAAGAATCTGCACCAAATATTGCTGACTCGCGTACATCTGTAACAAAGTTACGCAGTATTTCCAGTAAAATAAAAAGAAGTGAGATAGTGAAGAAGAAGTTTCAGTCTGCTTGTGAAGCAGCTGGCGTGCCATCAAATCTAAATGCCATTATTGACTGTCCAACGAGATGGAATTCCACACATGATATGATTGGATTTGGTTTAAAAGTGAGAGCGGGCATTGACATATTGTGCAGTTCTGTCACCGAATTAAATGATTTTCAAATCACAGCTAATGAATGGCAGGTACTCGAAAAATTACATAAATTTCTAATACTTTAAACTTTTAAGTACAAAACTTGGTGGAGACAAATATGTTACATTACCGCTAGTCATTGTATCATTCAATCTCTTGCTAGATAAAATTGAATCCATGGTAAAACAGTTAGATGAGAAACCTAATCGATCTGAAGTGGATGAAAGGCTCATTCTAGCTTTCCAAGCAGCTCGAGACAAAATGCTTAAACATTACAAGAAGAGCAACTGGATTTATTGTACTTCTTTAATTTTAGACCCAAGGCATAAGGCTCAGACTTTTGACCTGACAATGTGGGGGAAGCAACTTAAAACAGAAAGTCTGCGCAAGTTCAATGAACTTTATGAAGAATATAAAAGTCTACACTCACTGAACAAATCTCTGGAATTACCAGAAAAAGAAAATAAAGTATGTGATGAAGATGAAGACGTAATAGACTTTGATAAACTCTATGAATGTCCCTCGACGTCATCTGGATCTTGTCTTCAAGGCTTAGTGATAGACGAGTTGGAGGAGTACCTGAGAAAACCAAGAACTGCCAGCTCGGAAGACATTTTAGATTGGTGGAGGACGCATGAGACAGAGTATCCGATTTTATCGAAAATGGCCCGTGATTTTCTCTCAATACCTGCAACTTCAGTACCTGCTGAGAGGTTATTTTCTAAAGCATCATTAGTAATTAGAAAACATAGAAATAGGTTAAGTGATGAGTCAGCCAGATGGTTACTTTGTATTAATTCTTGGTCAAAAAAATTGATATAAAGTATCATAACCTAATGATAAAGCTGTTGATTTGTGTTGTATTTTATTTTTTATTCAAATAAATGATAAATCGTAAAACTCTTTTATTAAATTTCTTATAAGTTGAGGGTTCAATCTCTTTCTAGACAGATAAGTATTGTTCTTTAAAATACAGTCAAGTTATTGTAATTAATTTGTTTTTTTACATGTTTTAGCAAATGTAAGCTTATAAATCATAAATGTTTATTAAGAAACAGTTACTTCCATGGAAAACGACATATAGGTCAGTTGATTTTTCGAATTTCTTATCAAATCTTCAGTTATTTATTAATCTGCTTGATCTTTACTATGGCTATGTTAATTCAAGCTCACAATGTTCCAATTCTAATACGTTTTTCTAAGATTTAAAGTAAACTTTAATAAATAGTAATAGACTAATAGGTAATTGCAAGACTTGCAAGACTCTTGCTGCAAGACCAAGACCAAGACCAAGACTGGGAGCGCAAGACCAAGACCAAGACCAAGACCAGGTGTATTGGCGCAAGACCAAGACCAAGACTGGCTAAGTCTCGTCTTGTTCTTGCATTTGGGCAACACTAGCATAAATGGTTAAATAAATAAATAAATATTTTAGTTCACTAGTTAGTCATATTTATTATTTCCATACAGTAATATTGCCAAATTAATAAAAACAGGTAAATATTTGACAGTTTTTTGCTACATAGCCAACTTTTTAGATTTGATTTTGTCTATTTTTACACTATTGTCCAAAAAAAGGAGTGTTATGTTTCATGGTCATTGCTTCAGTGTTTAATTTAATATGATAATGAGTGGTGGTTAAGCTGATGCATCTAGGTATCTATTATTTGGAATGGATGGGTAGATCTGAAAGCTTAATTGGAAAATAGTGAGAGAAAAAAAAGTTGAAATTGCTGAAAATGGATTACTTACTGGATGGATGGATGCTTGTCTAAAAGATATTTGTTTACCCAAATTATTGTAGGTACCTAAGTAACAATAGATACCTACCTGCTAGCTTGCTTATAGGTACAATTATAATTATGGAAATGATGTCATATAAAATCCCATTCAAATAATTTCGAAGATAAACAAGTCCAAAAAGGCTAACTATTGCAAAATCACTTCATTGTCGTCACATTATGGGGTTTATTTAATAAAAGTAAGTAATAGAGGAAGGACAATACTATTCTAAAGTAAATTACTATCAGTGACTAATATTTTATGTCAATAAATGTTAGAATTATTATTATAAATAGTAGTTGTATATTCATTCATGTTTCCATATCGCGTTGGGAAACTGACATGTAAGAACTTATGTTAATATACTTTGTTTGAATCTGCATACTTGTTCATTTGTTAAGAAAATTTATCAAAGCTGTTTCTAAGACGCAAAGTTTTATACAGAGTGTTTGGCAGAACGTTGAACATATGAAAATGGTGGATAGGTGGGGTCGTTTGCTACTTACTCAGCCCTAATTTATTTGGCCCTGGCACCCTGGATATTTTTTTAAAATATTTTTTGCTTTCTTCTAGTTTCACCACTTTCTTAACTTTAAAGTGTTATTTTTATTAAAAATGGGTAAAACAGGCAATATTTTTGTTTTTTTTTTAAATCTTTAATGTTGGCAGATTCTTATGAAATTATTGCTTTATTCAGATGTTAGATAGAAAAAAAGTTATGAGTCCTCAAACTTACAAAAAGATGTAAAAAATACTTAAATCTTACTTTCAACTTGCATTAAAAAGAAAAATATCCAGGGGGTCAGGGCGAAAAAATTAGGGCTGAGTAAGTAGTAGATGACCCCACCTATCCACCATTTTCGTATGTTCAACGTTCTGCCAAACACTCTGTATAATGAAAAAAAAAACCTAAAATTCGGAAAATGAGACGTGTTTAAGAAACATAATTATAGAAAAAATATTTCTTGAATTATTGTGAAGTAAATTAGAAACAAGAAATGCGTCAAAAAGACGTGCGACAGAAAATCTCTCGTATATTGCGGCCCTAACATTATTAATCTACTTTGACGCACCACGTATAAATATATCCACGGGTAAATTTCTACGTTGCGTAGGTATGTTTTAGGAAAATCCAAATTACAGACCGTTCAGTATAACTTGTCTCTTGCCGCCAAGTTGGCGCCATTGCTTGTCAAGCTTAGTTTCATTAATAATAGAATTGACAGAACGCACTTTTGTTTTTCTTTTTCTTTTTTTTTAGGGCATCTCGTAGCTGACCTCTGAGGTCAAGACTACTTAACCGGGCTATTCTGTAGCTGCCTTTAGCTACTACACTTAAAACCTTCAGCCAGGGGATGAACGCACTGTTTTTGCATTTTTTTGAATGGCATCTTGCAGGTCAACCTAGGAGGTTGTCGGCTGCTTAACCGGACTTTCCTGTGGCTGCCTCAATAAATTAAGGCCTCCAGCCAGGGCACAAAACTTAGAAACTAAGCGACTACATGCTAAGGGGTACGGACCTCGGCTTAGGGCGTCGCTGGTGGAGGACAGCAAGGGACAAGCTGGATCGGATTTAGAACGCACTATAATGGACGTTAGTTTTAAATAGGATCTGTGGCTATTGCGCGGGAGAAATAGTGTGTAAGAAGTATAGCAGGTCTTTTAGTCATAAGTGTGCTTGTCAAACGAAATTTTAAAAAGAACTTATAGTAAAGATGGTCGCTCACAATGGGCCTATTAGAACTCTAAAAGTCGCCCAAAAGACAATGAAGAGGGCTATGCTTGGAGTTTCCCTAGGTGATCGAATCAGAAATGAAGAGATCCGCAGGAGAACCAAGGTAACCGACATAGCCCGAAGAATTGCCAAACTTAAGTGGTAATGGGCAGGGCACATTGCTCGTAGAACAGATGGCCGATGGGGCCGAAAAGTTCTGTAGTGGCGACCACGTAGGTACCGGAAGACGTACATACTCGTAGCGTTGGAAGGTGGACCGATGACCTTGTGGAGGCCGCATGAATTCGCTGGATGCGGGAAGCGCAGAACCGGTCGAAGTGGCGGTGTTTTGGGGAGGCCTATGTTCAGCAGTGGACGTCTTTCGACTGATTGATGCGTATCGACTTTAAATAATTAAACGCCGACCTTCAAATTCCAGCTGCTTACAAAATAGCAGGAAAACCTTTAAATAATAACAATTGGAACAGACACCTTATTATTTAACTCAGACGTAATACAGTTTTAAACTTGAGGAAATTAAATTTAATTGGATTAATGGTGCTGTGCTTGCGCAGGACAGACTGTAAAATATTTGCACAGAACGCAGTAGGTAAAACATTATGTTTGTATGTTTAATCAAATACAGTGTCCAGGTAGCATTCAATCTGCCTAGCCTTTTCCCAACTAAGTTGGGGTCGGCTTCCAGTCTAACCAGATGCAACTGAATACTGGAGCGACCGCCTATCTGACCTCCACAACCCAGTTACTGGGTAACACGATACCCTTGGCAAGACTGGTTGTCAGACTTTTGGGCTTCTGACTACCCATAACCCTTCAACCGTCATTAACGAGACACAATAGAATTTTAATTGTTAGCCGCCTTAATAAGGCTGCTTAACAGGTGATGAGTTATCGACTGTCAAAGATCTACAAATGACAGCCGGGACCAACGGCTTAGCGCGTTTTCCGAAGCACGGAGGGCTCTTGATGTGTAATGGTCATCCATTCACTAACAGACTGTGGCAACTGTCGGTCGACCCGTGAGTCTGTTATCATTTAAAATTATCTACCGGATTAATTTAGTAATGAAACTGCTAGAACTCTATGGAATTAGCATGAAATTATCTACCTGAATGTGTAGGTGAAACGAAGTATCATCTAATGCTAATTAATTAAACTTATTTATCCAAATCAGGCTTCGAACGTCAAATAAATTTATAAGGATAGTACCCCCCAAAACGCGTCCTTATACGGACGGGTAATTACAGATTGATGACACGATTGTTTCTTATAAGTAGTCGTTCGACAAAAATACAAATGCTCAACCAAGTTAGACTGAAACCAGACCAAAAGTATAGAAAATCGTTATAAAATCAAATGATAAATAAGTTATGTAAAGGCAAGTTATAACATTTTATAAAGCAAGTTGGTTCAGAGTTGTGTTCTGTGCAGTTCGTTGATTTTCCCTGCGTGTCTGTCTGTGTGTATGTGTGTGTGTATCGGGTTTCACACGCGAGTACGTGCGTCTGTGTGGGTGACTGCGGCAGACTCGATGGCAACGCGCGCTTGCGCAGCTAAGAGCGTAGCCAGACTGGCGTAGTAAAAGTGTTAGCTAATTTTGATTGGATAAGAGTAAATATGCAGTTACCACAGGCATCCCTAATTAAAAGCATTCAAAAAATGTTCTTAACAAGCGTAAACTTTGTAGTTTGGGATTAATATCTAAGGCTTTTTTCTTTAAATAGGTCCTGCTATCTAAATGCGTAACACATTTGTTTCATTTGACAGTTCAACAACATTCATTGCGTTATTTACGTTGTTGAGCAGATTTTTTTACGAACTTACGAAGCAATGGATTAGCAATCTCTTTCAAAACGATTCAGATTGTGATTGATCGTGTATTACGCAATTAGGGTGCTGTCGTGTGCTTCAAAAATTTATTTGAGCATTTTAATGACAGGCTCAGAAAAATAATACAGAGATTGTATTAGAAGAAAATCCAGTGCACGAAAAAAAATCGCCTCGATTTTATTACGTCCGTGCGTACATCAGCTAAGTCAATATTACCAAAAACCTAAAAGAAAAATGTTAATTACGCAAATTACCTAAGTTTACACAAACAAATTCTTGCGACCTATTAACGATTACGAATTACAAACACAATTGTAAGTTAAAACTAAGCTCGTAAAATCTAAGTTACACAGTCTGGTCACACAATCACACAGTAAGATCCGTGTGCCATCATTTGCACATACATAACTGAAGTTGACATTACGCAAACTGTTATATTGTTACGATTTGCAAACATTCCGATGCATGATAGAAATATACTCTGATCACATATTTAGTGCAGGATTTGGACTTTGGACCTATTTTTGACATAAAAGCAGAGGTACTCTTTGAGTTAGGAAGTGGTTACAAGTCGCTGAAAGCGAGAATATTTAAAGTTTGTATCGGTATATGGCCATTTTCTTCAATGGTAGGTAGGTTGAAAAATGTAGAGGCTTCTTGATGCAGTGCACAAAAACTTTCGATACCTTATTGGTTGCTCATAGTTGTTTATTGCTGCATTAGTTGACCACTACGTACGTTTGTACAAGAAAATCTATACTGTCTTTTATTATTTTAAGGTTCATAATTCTTTTAAATTCCAGAATTCGCTTGAAACACAGGATGACCTAGTTCAGGCTAGGTCACACAATTAAATTTTTCGTAGATTTAATCAAATTTGTATTTTGTGTTTTACTTTTTACCTAAATAAACTTTTTATTATTATAGAATATTCCTAAGGTCCAGCATATCACGTCCCTACAGACTTGCTCAAGTGTGCATTGACAACGCTAAGCCGAGGACACACGGAGACAACTTGACGCCATCTACGGCACATGCGCGCAATCCAATCTACATCGTAACTGCGTCGGAGCGACGTGTTGCAACTAAACACCTACTGCATGTTGTGGCTTCGAAAATTGTCCCTGATCTTGTGGGAGCTGATAAAAGAGGAGGATGTGTTTTGAAGTTTGAGAAAGTTGATAATTGTCTCATTGGAAATATAAACGATGAAATATAAAGTGAGTAATTAGAAATAAGGTTGAGAATCAGGATCTGAGAATCAAATGAAGCATCAAGCATTATAGACAAATAGGTATAGCAAAGGCTACGAGGCGATTGTAGGTAAGTATTGATTTAATTATCCTAAACAAATACAGAGACATGAATGAAAAGTAAAAACACAAAAACAGTTTCAGTGAAAGTATTGGCTAAACTTAAAAAGGAAGGACCTGTAGAAGTTATTAATCTGGGGGCTTAATTTAAATCCTGAACATATATTTACAATAGAAATGAAATTGCTAACACAAATCTGCCTAACTCTGCAATAACCCACTGCCAATGTATTTCTAATCAAAATAAGACGGGCGAGTAAGGCATTGAGTTTACCAGTATTAATAGCACAGAAATCGCATGAATATATTCAAATGTAGCCACATCTAATAATAGTATGTGAAAACAGTCATACAGTTAAGAGACAATTGACTAACAAATCTTGGTTAGTCACACTTTAACGATAGCTTAATAAAATACTGGACAAACATGCAACCGTCAAGTTTATTCCAAAAGATGTTTAGCTGATTTTTATAACTACATATTAGTTAGTAAAGAAAAATGATGAATATGCCAACATTACAGTATTTCTAGGCATTATATAAGATGCATAGCTGGTTTTGCTTTCAACTTACATAAAGTATGAAGTAAATGTAGTAGTTTTTTATCTTGACGTAAAACTGAACGAATTTTGGGAGACTTCTATAAATCCAGGTCGAAAGGATATGGATTGTAAGTGCTAACCAAAATTTGGTACTTTTAGTACCGCCAGTTGTAAAGTATAATTTCGATAGAACAACAGATAGTAGAAACGGAGCTTCATAAGCTCGTTTCCCACTAGAACTCCTTCGACAGGCAACATAATTTGAATCAGCCTAGTTTGCGAATATTTCTCCTTTTATCTGGACATGAGCAACCTGCTAGACAAGAGGCCCGGCTAAATCGAGGTCTAGCACATAAAATGCTTGAAATGACAATAAGGTTGAGAAATAACAACATATTTTAGCGTTGCTCTCAAAATAAACGGCTCTACTTTCAAGTTGTTTGTAAGTAAGACGTGTTGTTCAACAACTTAACTTCGGAGTATTTTAGTGGGTAGGTAAGTAATGTTATTGCTACTTATGGCTTTACGACACTTTGTTGTGTCTCTTGGACCACAGCTCCGCTAGTGAGAATGAATACCGCAATGTCGTGCTTATTTAAACTGTGTTAATGATTGGTGGGTACGCTAGCTCTATATTACTTTCTTCTTTACTTGAATTTCATTGGAATTCTCCAGTTTTATTTTGTCTTATATATACTTAATTTGAGAATGCGTGGGATCCACGAGTAATCTTTCATCACTCTTCATATTCTTCTCAACGTCTAGCCAACGCTCATCTGTTGTGCCGACGTTCCCATTTCCCTTGTTTCACTCTCCTATTAATTTCACTTCACGTACTTCATCAACGTCATCACACTTATCACCTATCACTTCTCTACCCATATCCCAGTCTACGTGAAAATATTCATAACTCATTGAGATCAGATTGCCTTTTGACGGCACATTAATCGGTCTCAAGTTCTCAAGGAAAACAACATTGGAGATCTAATTACAGATATGTACCACCTTTCACTAAGCCTTCGTGATAATTACTGGCAATCAACGAGATTCTTTATCTGCTTAGTCCTCTTAAGATTATGCGTGAATATATGGGTAACTATTTGTGTAATGTTCTAGTAGGTATCGGGTTGGTACTTCCGTAGTTGGTTTATGTTTAATTGATATCAATAATTTATGAGTTTTATACAGATGTTGACTGGTAGCTTTCAGACGTTTATCATTAACTCTTCAAAAGCTATCTTGAGAATCGGTGTCAACAGAAGCAGAAATGAAGATGCATTTAATATGACTACAAATGATGTCGACATGGCTATACTACATATAGCTTACCATATTCGTCATAATAGTATATTTGACCGAGCCGTCTTCACAGGTTGCTTTGTTTGTTACTAATGCTACTCTGAGACTATTCGTTATAATGTATACGTTAGTAACCATGCCTACAGCACTTCAACTGGACTACAAAGATGGCAGTTCTCTCTTCAGTTCTGAGAAGAACATTTCACCTCTCAAACTGACATTGTATGTCATGACCATTCATAAACAAATTAGTGGTAATTCTATATTATTCTGTGCACTATTAAGAACAGCTTCAGTAGTCTGATATTCAACATTGTAAACTCTATTTCTTTCACCGTAAGGCGTTAAATTACCAGTGTTGATTATTTCATTTTGATCTCAGAATAATTCGGTTTATAAATTAACTCAGCTTACACATGAACGTACTTTTCTTTTGAACTAATATTATATATACAGTAACCTCGTTTATAAGAAAATTCGTTTGAGTCGCCGCAACATTGAAATCAGTAAAATATCACATGAAAGTTGGCAATGAACGCGATGAGAAAGTTATTATGTCAACTGACTTTGATAATTCTATTTTCATGGATTTTAGTTCTTGGGATATTAACGGGCTTGATGATTTTGGATATGAGACACGTAAGATAATAGAATTTGAAGATAAGAGCAGATGTTACCACTAGTTTGACAGACATGAGAAAATAAACTTTTGGGAAGATTCTATTAAATTATTCAAAGTGTCTGCATCAAATCACTTGTGTCTGCCAAGATATTCATGAGCTTTTTTTAGATAATTAAAATCCATAAATAAACAAGAAGATAGGTACAAAAATAGACCAAAGAAAAAGAAGCATTACCATATGGTCATAAAAGAAATATCACACTAAAAGAAAATAACATTACAAAAAATAAAATGTAACTTAACAAGATCTGGTTTGTAACATAAGTAGCGAGTTGAACGAGACTGGATGGCGACTCTTGCGCTGGTTCCGAATACACCCGACTGTGTACGAGCACGCCCGAGCCGGTCCGAGGATTAAGATGATGAAAATCGCGGCTATCAACGGGTTTCTGATTTAAATTTACGTCTGGATGAGGAGTTTGAGAAAGTCAGTTAGTTAAAAGATGGCGGTTAGATGTTTTATGCACATTTCAAAAGCTTTGCAGTTACTCATAATAAATTAAGTGGAGAATTAGTCAGTGAGCCAAATTACAAAAACAGAAACGTAAACGTTTCTGTTTTTGTAATTTTTAACTTATCCTTAACTTAGCCTTATCATAAAGTAGTTCAAGCTAAAGTTAACGACAATATTTCCACTGAAATTACTAGAGCTTAAAATTCAGATCTTCTTAAGTAATCTAGCATAGAAGGTAAAGAAGATAAAAAAGCTTTATTAGATGAGACAACCCCACAATTCCTATTGATTAACGATAATAAAACACACGCTGGATAGGTCAAGTGTCAATGTTAACGTCTGCCGACATACCAGACGCTTCCGCGTAATCATATAGCCGTGGTGTTAGCTTACTGCTAGCGTGTGAAGCATAATACTGACTATGTCCGAGTACTCTTAGTTTATTGAATGGGTCGGTACTATAAAGTACGTTTTGAGGTGTTTACCGTACTGTACTGTATTGGCTGTGTTGGCTGTATTAGTACTGGCTGTACTGTATTGGTTATAGAATCTGGTGGGTCATAGACCACCTAAAGTTTGACAGTTCTTATTTTAAATCCGAACGGGTTTAAAATAAGAACAGTCAAACTTTAGGTATAAAAGCAGACATGAGTATGAACAAATGTAAGTCACTCAAAAATAAGCCCGAGAATATGCTAATCGAAATTCAAAATCATAAACTACAATTAGCTTGAAATTATGAGAAGATTTAATGGCTTGATTCCAATCAATCCAAATGAATCACCCTTCCTCCTTCGAACTCTACCTGAAGAACCAACCCAAATGATATTCGATATTCGAAAAAAACATAATGTTTATGGTCATATTAATGGTCAATTTATGGTCAGTCGGCGCCGACGGCCGTATCGGGTTGCACACAGGTGTTCGGCCATATTCAAATATTGGAACAATAATATAAATATTGTTTAACATCAAATTAATTTAAATTAATTATCCAATCGTTTATATCAATTTGAATGGGTGCTTTAAGATTGTGTAGTTTTGGGTTCCGTTGACTTTTAAATGAGTTTGGTGAAATATGCTCTCAAGTTCTATGGAGTTTGATCTTGGATGATCACTGGTTCAAAACGGATGTCCGTGGGTGACAGAAGAGGTTGCTGGGATTTAGGGTATGTACTAAAAAGATTGCTACTTAAACTTAGCCAAATGTATTTTTTCTTTTGGATAGAATTTATCGTTATTATGGATTGGACTCTCGATCACCAGTCAGTGCTATATCGCGATCAGCAGTTATCCCATTAAAATTATATTTTCTAAGTATTTACTCGACTTCCTAACCAATGCTTATATCAATATGTTAAAATAGACATATTAAGATGATATTCATTGAGTTCAGCAACCCGGCCATCACTATGGGGTCAAAATTCATTGGACTTTGTACCCAGTGTCACGTCATTATCCTTATGTTCCTTATGTACTCTAAAATGGGCTTTCTATCGCTGCTAGAATAAGTGACGAGTGATCATAAAATTGTTGAAAACAAATGAATACTTCTCTGTATATTCATTTTCATCATCGTCTTCCTGACCTTGTTCTATGTTGTGTGGGGTCGGCACAACACGTTTTATCTTCCATTCTCCTCTGTCAACCGCCACTCTGTCATTCACTCCCTTTTCTTTCATATCATATTTTCTATAATATGAATTTTGTTAATCAATAGTGTGTGAACTGGTCTAACCCAGTTTTGCTCATTTGACTTATAACTTGCATTGTTAACGACCACATTTTGTTCTTGTTCTCAAGAAAGGAATTATTTTCTTTTGCAATATTGTTTCTTTCTAAGTTTATCTTGGATATTACTGACATCGGTAAAGTAAAACATCGTAAGGAAACCTGGACTTATAGTTAATATAAGTCTGAAATCGCCAACCCGTCTTGAGCAAGCGTGGTGATCAATGCTCGTGCCTTCTCTGTATGAGAAGAGGCCTTTGCCCTACAGTGGGACAATATTAGGCTGGTATTATTATTATTATTAAATTACATCGGGTTCAGTTTGGATACGAAGACGTTCTTCTAAGACACAAGTTATACACCGGACAACAGCTTTTTAAAATATAAATTTAATCTTTACTTAGTTTTCTTTGCATGTCAGCGCGTGACGTGAAGAATAAAAGCTTGAACCCAACTTAGCACAAGTGAACTACTTAACTTTTGTAAGAGAATACTTACTTTGTAAGTTTGTAACGAGAGCAACAATTAACATGGTTGCATAATATATGTAAATAATATATTCGCAACTAACGTTTGCATTTTGTTTCTGTACCTGTATTCTATTTTCAAATATTATGTAGTTTTTAGAAGTATTTTCCGAAAAGGTTTTACGTCTATGGAGTCCCTAGTAAATAGATTGGAACTGTCTTTAATTTTTATATAATTAATTTAACATATTAATTATTGAGCTATTATGTAAATTATTTATTATTATTAATGACTACACCTGTGCACAAACTATATCACTGTTTTTTTTCTATGTTAGTCATTAAAAAAGTTGTTAAGTAGGTTTAAAGTTTTTATTATTAGTTGAAATATGATATTACTTAATTGGTTATCATTTTCTTTATATTATATATTATTTATAGATTTTCTTAATGCCAATTTAATATGTAATAAGAAATAGTCTTGGGACTAATTAAAAAACCGCACAGTCCGAAATCGATTAGAAATATATTAGTAAAACATTAAGACTGATGGCTGCCACGAGCGAAAAACCCCACATTAAAATAAATAGATTTAATGATCACTTATTGTTCCTTTTCATCACATTACATAGTTTATGTAGGTAAACAGTTTACAATAAGGGTTATAATATTAAAGAAATAAAAACTATCTTAGGAATTTGTGATATTAAATATACTTCTAATTTTATTTTATGTAATTTACACTATCCCAATGCTGAGCAAAGGCCTCCCCTAAATCTTTCCAGGCATGCTTTTCCAGATAGATAAACTAAATGAGAATAGTTAAGTACACTTTATAAGTAAGTTTGCTCATTTCACGGAGCATACTCTCGCAAACCATTATATTGAATTTAAATAAGTGTATAAGAGTTTCATATCGTAAAATTAATGTATTTAACCAGTCAATGAAACGCTTCCCTTCACTTACTAACGGTACCTACCGAGTTACCAATCAAACTGAACCATTTTATAAAAGTTTAACATTAAATCTAATAAATATAACTGTGGTTAACATAACTAACGGTTTGTACGAAACCAACTTTAATAAAATTAAAATAATACAGGCTATTACAAAAAAAAAAGAAGAAAAATCAAGCTGTCAAGTTCAAACTTAGAACTTCAACATGATTTTTAACGACATTTACTTAATTTGACAGCTCTATCTTCCCTCTTTTTCTTACTTGACTAACAAGAAAGAGACAACAATATTTTTAATTTTATTTAACTTGCACCTTACAGAATGTATTATAGCTGGTATACTTCACAGAAAGAGGTACACATTGTACAAAATCCAGGTACAGAGAGATATTCTAAGGCAGGATGTTCGGTTACACGTGCGGTCTGGGGACTAGGGGTCACCATCGTCCGATAAGTGAAGTTATTCTTGGAAGGACTGAGTGAGACCAAGGAGCGCGCGAACGTGTGTGGGGTCCGAGTGCGTTGATGTCTTTTATAAGAACGCTATTTGCACATATTTTTTGAGACGGCTACGTAGTTTTTTTGTTGGTTGATGGATTTGTTCAGTAATTATGCTTAGTTTTAGAGTTAAATAAATATGTTTTTTGATTTTTAAATATCAGTATAATAAATAATAACTTAAAAAAAAAATTGAGCTTTATTGTGTAACTAAAATCGCGAAGTTGATAAATGTAATTGTTTTTAGTGACCATAATATCAGAAGGCCAATTCTCGTGCTTAAAAAACGTTCACATTCAAGACGCAATCTGTCAAAATTGTCAAAAATGTTGGTAAATTGATTGTTTTTTGACAGAATGTGAATGTTCTTAAAACTACGGGAATTGCTTGTCTGATATTAAATTGAAGAGGCTGTAATCAACCGGGGCTTGCTTCAAACTCACGACCATTGCGTTTTTGCCGTTTATAAACTCCAGGATATTAGTCACACAAACAGTTGGTTTGACGGGCTATAAATCTTTGACTCCTTTAGCCCCGTACGGCGCAGTCGTAATGTTCCCTATATTTATGTACAAACGACGTTGTACCCTGCTAAAAGATACCAGTATAATCTGACCACTCATTGTACAGAAACCTTACACAATACAAGGTCACTTTATACTGGGAATCTATAGTTTGATATGTCGTCGAATTTACCAGTGTTTATGGATGCTGAAGTATGCGCTGAACATTTGAACCTCGTTCATTTTATTGTTCTTACAGCTACTTTGTTTATAAGGTTTACGATTGATAGCCGAACGGTTTTTAGAGAAATACCGACGTGGGTCTTAGGTCTCCTAAGGTAGGTTGTTGTGGAGTTTCTTGCCGGCTCTTCTTCATAGGAAGCACCTAGCTTCTGATGTGTCATAAGTGCCCATGTAGGTTTATGTGAAATAAAATATTTTGTTTTTGATAAGTCACATGGTAGAGAAGATCTTATGTGGGTATTTGCAGGCTTAGAATATTATGCCTATTTTAATCATAGATAATACCAGCTTGTTCTTGCTTTCATTTTTATCTTCTCTTAAAGAGAAGAAAAGATTACCATGTTAAAGTATGGTTTCTGCTTGTTAGTTATTGGCAATTTAATGGCTTGGGTATAATTTTCAGTTTGTTTTCATCGGTTTTCCAAAAAATGGTTAAGTGTTGGGGTTGTTACTATCCCACTTTTGCCCAAAAGCTCTTGTTCAGTCTCTCATTTTTCTAGTAAATTATCGTTAGGTTTCTTACTAGAAAACTTCATTTCCCTGCCCCAAGTTTGAACTCCAGTCTCTCAGGTTAGGTCCCCAATCCTAGGCAAAGTTTAAAATTTGTCGAACTTAAAGCATTCTTATCTTCTTGCATATAACAGGTTTGTTTGTTTTATTCGTTACTGTACTGTTTACTTTTGAGGTAAGTAGTGTTAGATGCGGAAACAAACGTGTCTGAGTAAATTCTTCATGTCAGATGTCAGGAGGCTTTGCTGCGCTAGGCTCTACATGTGTACCCACATTTTTACAGTAAGCGACTCACATTTATCATTTACTCAAGAAGACTAAATCAATTTTAACGTTTATGAGATATTTAAATTGAAATTGCCACTCACAGAAGCTGCTATTTTCATAATATTTAAAAGCCTCGTTAATAACGTTAAAGCTGATAGATGATATATAGGTTTCAATTGTTAGTTTACTACTTGTCTAGACAGTAAATATATAGAAACAGATTATTAATACTAAAAGTATATCATAGAGGTAAAAGTCATGATATTATGAAATGTACGATTGGTCAGTATTGACTTGCACTTAAAAACCCTGCCAAAATTGACATAAAGCATACAATAGATGAAATTAAGACAAAAAAAGGTAACAATTTCGAAGAAATTACAAAAGTATTAGAAAGGACAGGTATGCATCTTAGCGAAACAGTAACAGTTATTGCGTCATACGATGACGTCACACAGAGAAAGGTGTCAACAGGCGATCATGACAAAATAGATTGCTCTAATGCACTTGATAGTCATACAGTTACTAACGCATTATACAAATTTATTAAATAATTGAATGCATGAATGCAAACATGCTGTAGCTGAAATAATATACTGTTTTCGTCCTATATTATATCCAGGAAGGATGAAAACAGTATCCTTCATTGTGATAACATTGGGATTCACGAAGGAAAAAGTATTGGATGGTGAGATTTTAAATGCAACAAACGTTGAAGTGAATTGAAACTATGCGTAATGGAGAATCTCTCAATGGTAGAAACATTGTAAGATGCGTTTTTGTAAAGTTTTTTTTTTTTTTTTGTTTATTTTTCAAAAAAACAAATGTTTTACATGCATTTGGTACACTTTACACATACCACACAAACCATCGCGGGTTTAACAGCGGTATGGCCAGACTCGGCAACTTGGTGCCACTACATATTAATTTAACAATTTGGTAGGCACATATATCTATACTTTTTTTTTTTTTTTTAGGTCTCACTTCTATCTAGAAATTATCTTTTTAATACCTTTGAGTAGTTCTTCGCATTTAAGACATCACAGATTTTTATCATTCATATACAACGGTAGCATGCAATTCAATGATCTTTCATCCTAATGGATCAATATTTGTGCTAGGCCTCAATGTTGATGGATTTGATTAGAATAATCTTTCATGCCATGTTGATTGACAGCTCTCACTGTCTGTAGTTCATTTTTATTTGGTTTCCGATTCTTATCATGTATCCTATCGATAAGTTCTAATTCGATTTACAAAGGATTATAAAGATCTAAAATTGTATTCCGGATAGGATATATATCATCGTCTACATCTGAAATTCCATAAGTAGCACACATGATTTAGATTGCATTCTCTACTTCACCAACTCTAAGCATATTTGTGGTTTAAAGACTTAAGATAACTAAACATCAACTTTCGTTTTTTATTTACTCAAGTTTGGTATGTGTTCACCTGAGCTCAGCCTCTTGCATGACTAAAGCATACGTATATCTGCTTATCCCATAAGTGGTATCAAGAATGATATTGACTTTTTGCACGTAACAGTTATCACGATAAAATGACACAGTTTTATCAATGACAACAATATGCTTGAGATTAATTCTCTGGACGTTTATGTGTAAGGAGTCCTTTCAATATTTACTTTTGCTATTTGATGGAGATTTTGAATCGTGCATTCGTGTGACTTTTGAAAGATTCTGTATACATTTTATATTTTGAAAGAAGATGGAAAGATAAATATCAAAGGTGCTTGTTCAAAATATTGAATGTTGATCTCTCTCAAGCTTTAGAAGGAATTTTAAGCATCCAATAAGATTATTAGTTTAACAATCCGATAAAGTTAAATCTTCAGATAGTATTTATGTAATAGATCAAGATAAGCCATTTCATCAATGATGACTGATCATTTAGAAATATTTAGATAAGAAATCTATAGACATATAGATATTTCGTAAGTAGGAGCAATAGTTTTCAATGATTCTCAAACATGACTTAACAACTTAACTATTATTGTTAACTTTATGCTCAGGAGCAGTTTCAAGTTCGGATACAAAAGCTGAGAAAATCTTTGAAACTTTAATGTTACAAATACAATGTTGAGAAACACTGCAAACACAACTCCAGCACTCACTAACTTTAATACAAACATTATCAAAAAAGATAAATTCACATATTGCGACTTCATGATTACCACCATCACTGTCCATGAATGTCCACTTGGAACCAAATCGAGAATTTTGTTTGCAAACAACTTATAAATTGATATAAAAAACTGACAGCTTACTTGGAACTAAGTTAATATCACTTGAACCAATCCAGCATCCAATTACACATCGGTTCCGACTGGACACCCACGAGTGATAAAACGAAAAATATTGCAGAAAAATATTTTTTTTCTTTTTACTCACTTTTTTAAATTCCGAAATGCGAACAACACTACACTGACCGTAAGCGAGCGTAAATTTTACTGAGCGAACGAATGTGGCGCGTCCCGTTTGATACCGGCGTGCGTTCTGCCTCACGTACGTTTCGCGTTTGGCCTTTCCGCTTCACGCTTGACGTTTTTATGGATCAGTCAACGCTGCGATTGGTCGAGACGACGAGCCCGTCGCTACGTCACATGAAAGCCTTTAGAGCTCACGCAACCGATAGATTTTTACTACAGTTTGTCAATTTGTTTAGAGTTGTAGCACAGTACGGTGGTTGGATTGATTTGGTAGAGATGTGAGCTTCGCGTTTGAGCTTTTCACCGTTTTTTTCTTCTATTGCAAATCATATTAAAATGATTATGTTCAATTTATGATTAAATGAATGAAATATACCATCATGTACATCTGAAATTCTTTTTTTTTGTAAAGTGCGTGGATTAGTAACTTAAAAAGTTTGCAAGTCCTAGTTATAGATTTCTATAACTTTGCACCCTTTTTTCCGACTCCAAAGTTAATCTTTAGTAGATAAACAACTAGTAATCTAAACTAACTCCAATTAACACATCTAGTTTATACCATTTTAATGATAAACACGCCCCAAATCAACACTACAAAAGTTCAAGTCCAACAACATTAATTTAGAATTAAAATCCTCTCAATGCACGACAAAAAAATCCAATGAGAAAATTTCCGTCACACTACTGCCCAGTGCCCGGCAAAAAAAAAACTGTAGACAGACTAAATTTATGATCAAAACATTATTTTATAGGACTTACCCAAGTGTTATAACAAAACGTTTATTCGGCAAATCCACACAGTAGCACGATCACTAACGTCTTTCTGATGCTCTCCGCAGTAAGCGACTAACATCCAAGCTGTGTGTGTTTTGTGTCTCTGAAATACGCGAGTACATCGCGTTCTATTGTTTGTCGTATATACTTGTATTGTGGGCCGCGTATGTGTGTGTTTGTTTGTGTTTCTGTTCGATTGAGGTTTTGGTTACCTAATTAATTTGTTATGATTTTTTGTAGTCATGTCTTGGGAAAAAATGTTAATTTGAATTCTGATGATGCATGAGATCGTTGCGATTAATTTTATGTTGTCCAAAACTAATTTGATAGTTGACCAAGTATAAAACTATAATCATTTAAATCTAAAAATATAATTACCGGTTTTTAGAATAATATTTATGTGTATTTATCATTGCGCTACCAAACTTGCGAGTTTATGCTTTAATGCCGTCAAAATGACCAGTGAATTCGGTCTTTACGTTCTCATTTACAAGCGAAGGTGCGAACAAAAGCTAGTTATTGATCATAATTAAGTAAGATGATGCACTAAGCGTCTGCATTCTCAAGCAATTAAGCAAAGTACCCACTGTGACGTCAATAGCTATGTCTGAATAAAATCGAGCGTCGGCGGTCACCTTAACCCGTCTCATAACGTCGGGTAGTGGTTCCGCTAAAACTTAGATATGTCACGGCTAAAACCCGAAGTGCGGCTACACCTAGTTTTAGCCGGCTAGAACTATGTGCGGCCGGTAGCAGTTGGTTAAAGTTAGTTGTAGCAAAGGAAAATGGCTGAAAGGTAGGTTAGGGTAGGTTAGAACTGTGACCACATAACACACCGCACGAGCCGAGCGAGCGAAGCGAGCGGTGCCGCGGCAGCGGCCGGCGAGTGCCAGGATCCATTTAGGCAAGTTTAACCAACTGCTACCGGCCGCACCTAGTTCTAGCCGGCTAAAACTAGGTGTAGCCGCACTTCGGGTTTTAGCCGTAACAGATATACCGAACCAGAGTACCACATCACTTTTAGCATTGGAAATGTTTTTTCGATGGCTTTGGTATCTCTCTCGCTCTGGTACATCCCCTTTTTCAACCAAAGTGCGACACTGGTGCCGATTCCCTTGTTCACAATTTAAACTAAATTTAAGTTCACTGCATCTTTTTCTTTCTATTTCATTAAGAAAAGGACGGAAGATAAATTTTAGTATAGTCCTGTCAAATTAATCAGCGCCTGTCACTACTCCATACAAGTTTAGACGTGATTAAAAACTTGCCTACTAAAATTACGTCAATTTACGTCAAGCGCTGTTTAATTTGACAGGACTAAACTAAAATTTATCTTCTGTCCTTTTCTTAATAAAATAGAAAGAAAAAGATGCACAGAACTTAAATTTAGTTTAGTTTGTGAACAAGGGAATCGGCACCATTTCCGTTATTTCTTAGTCAATATAATTGAGGTGTCAAAATGTTTGTATTGACGAGGTCTCCAAGGTACAAAAAAAATAAATTGAATATGTCATAAATATTTCTTTGTGAAAAATTTATAAAAAAGCTCTAATATTGTAATTTTTGGGGTGCCTTATGTACCCTACATGACCTACATCTAGTCTTATTTACGAATATAAAAAAAAAACTACGTATACATGTTCAGAAAGGCTCCTCGGGATGTATATCAAAATTTATAAAAAAATATTTTTTTGTATTTCGTACCTATACGATTTTAAGAGCTAGGTTTGAGCGTCTCGGGCGCGCGCCTCTTTAAGCAACATAATGCTTAGGGTTTTGGTCGATACATTGCTACAGTATTCATTATATTTTTGTAATACTGTTATATTATGTTAATTTTAAAAAACGAGCGGGCCTAACATTAGTGGCATAAGATGTGTAACATCTGACATCTCACCTTGGTAATAAGAAACATAAAAGGGGCGGGGCCTCGTCAAGGTGGTTTCTGACGGCCAACTCTAGTACCGCGCGCTTCCCCGGCTTCCTGTAATACACTTCCATCCCTTTTCACGAAATCACTTCCATAGATTTGATTATTTTGATTTATATTTTGATTCCAGGAAAGCGTGAGGAAATATGTTACACATCAAAAAATCTTTAAATAATGTCACTTGTGAGAAAAATTATTTAAGGTTTACAATTTAAATAATAATGTTAATTTTATTTATTTAAATAAGTATTTATAACTAGGCGTCCCACCCTTTGTTCACCTGTTGGGCCCTGTCATGTTTTGAAAAATCTAAATAAAGTATTCCAAAATGTTTGTTTTCTTTTTTATTACCGAAGTTCATTTCCAATGCTATTTGAAGGTCATGTGGTGCATGAGATCTGTGAATTTTTTAAGAAGCCGATATACGCCAGTGACCTTGAGTGGTCAGCTTGCGTGTGCAACTTTACAAAATTAATTTCACTATGTAATATAAACATAATCTAAAATATTCTTATATTAAGTTACTGCTTTAATTTAACATATATTTTTTCCAAATCATTGACACTACTCGTTTAGACGTGATCTTCAGTATAAATAATTGAAAGTCGGTTATTGTCGCCTTAACGCTAAATGACGTAGATAAAAACCCAATTTCTACTACCAAATAATTCAAAAGTAAGAAAAAAGGAAGGTTTTTTTTTATTCGGAGTTGATTCAAACATTTGAAACATTAAACGAACTCATGGAACAGCTCTAAAAATAAAGTACAAACGACGGATGAAATCTTAAGAAATGTTATGAATGAATTAATGTAAATTATTTCATCACCACTGCTGTCAAAACGGTGAAAGAAAACCGTGAGGAAACCGGCATGTCTTAGAACCAAAAATTTTAAGACGTGATATCTACAAACCCGCACTGCGCCCGCGCCGCGTGACGGATTACGCGCACTCCCCTCTCACTGAGAGGAGGCCTGTGTTTCAGCATTATGTTAGAATCTACCTAACGCGTAAAATCTCCTTCTGTAAAAGCAGAGGTTTTTACATCCACCTTTTGTCCACCCTGGACCAATCCATCCAGAAGAATTACTCTACAAATAACAATTTTTGCAGGAGGTGTGCAAATATTAAAGCCAATGATTAGATTCTTTTGACACACCGAGATTATTACGAGAATTTTCTCAGAACCGATAACGCAGCCTTCGTCACTCCATAATCTTCTTTGTACTGTCATGCACGGATGTTGCACAGTGTCAAAGCAATTTTATATTTATATTAAGAGCGTTTAATGTGGGTAACTAGCAAACTAGAATATAAATAATGAATTGCTTTTATGACACTGAATTTGATGTTGTAACCGTTTTAGGTGTAAAAAAGGCATTTGGAAAGTTTCCAAATATATTTTTTTGCATCTAAAACGAAGTATTCGGTGTTACGATATTAATTATTGCATTTCATAATCAATATTTTAGTTCCCTAGTTAGCCACATTTCTTATTTCAATACAGTAATATTGCCAAATTAATAAAAACAGGTAAATATTTGACAGCTATATGCGACTTTGCAAAATTTTAGGATAAGCCCTCTTAAGTGCTATCTTTGGGTTTTTTTACAGGGTGATGGAAAGATTAGCCCACTGGTACTGTTACCGCGGGTGGGCTATAAGAAAAAAAAAAATACATGAGTGCTATAAGAAAAAAAAAATTGTATTTTTTACCTACGTATCCTGGTTATTTATCGTTGCTTGGTAAATGCCAAGGTGTATTTTGTAGAGTTACCAGCTAACTTGGTTTCAGTATTTTCAAATACACCGAGTTTTAACATCCAGGGAAATTAATGTTGTTAAATATATCTCTTTATAACATAATCAGCCTCTAATGTTCCCACTGCTGGGACACAGGCCTCCTCTCGGTGAGAGGGAGTGGGCCGTAATCCACCTTGCGGGCCCAGTGCGGGTTGGTAGATGTAACATGTTTTAAAAATTTTGGTTCTAGGACATGCCGGTTTCCTCACAATGTTTTCCTTCACCATTTTGAGAACAGTGGTGATTAAATAATTTAGGTACACTAAGTAAAGCGCCTGTCTGGGTTCGAACCTACAACCTACAACTCGTAAGTCGCGGCCATTACCAATTACCACTGGGCTACCACTGCTCTCTCCTCCTCCGTCTGTTAAGTGATACCGTATAATATTGAAATGTGGGTGTGTTTTGGGCAAATATAAGAAAAACAAACTTTTCCTTTTAGGTCACGATTAGAGAGAAAGAAAATTATCAGTAGCGATAACTCAATCTATCTTATCAGTCAAATGGAAAACCGATTACTTAAGCGCCTATAGTTCAAGATGTAGATAGATAAGTAGCGATAAAAGAAATGCAGACACTCTAAGTGTATCTTTAAAGATATTACTTAGTGGCGCCACTGGAAGATGACGTGACTTTATAGACACCCCGTTTCCCAGAAAGACCGAACTGCATCACTCGTATAAAAGGATCAATATTAAATTCGTAAGTAATGAAGCCAAAGAAGTGCATTATAATCTAATCCTTATTAATAAACTCTGAGTAAACTAAAGGATGATTTCCACCAAACGGTTCGCATCGCATCGGATCGGAAAGGATACGAACGGATGCGGCGACAGCCGATCGCGTCCGGCAGGATGTCGACGCATACGATCGGCTCCGTACCATCGCTTGCGAACGTATTCGTTTCTGCGCCTTGTCAAATAGTTTCATTCCTACCGTGTTGAAGTGTTCTAATTTTTTTAAATGGTTGATGTTGACGTAGTATTGTTGGCCTTAGAAGAAGAAGAAAATAATCATAAAATACAAAATGAGGAAAAGATAAATTTGGATTGATGATTTATGGTAAAAACCGAAAGCCGAAAGGATCCGATCGGATACGACGACAGGCGAACGGAGCTGTTCGCGCGTAGCAGCATACTTTCGGCTACGATCGCGTGTCTCGGAAGACGCCCACGGTCAAGCTACTGTGCGCGGCTTGGTAATATAGACGTTAAATACTGTGTACACGATTTAATATCGTTTAAAGATTGTATAATCCGTTCCGATCCGATGCGATGCGAGCCTTTTGGTGGAAATCATCCTTTACGCCAAACTTAAACCTCTTGAATGTATGGTTAAACTGATATAAATACTGGTGTAACTTAAGTCCTGGTGTATTTCCAAGAGGGTAAAAGCATTATTCTGTAAACTAAACTCTCACTCAGGTCACTTCACTTGACCTTCAAGATTAGACACATAACTAATGTAAGTACATTAGTAGCAGCACTTACCTACTCCACCAAAGTTTCGTCAAATAAATTTTACAGAATACAGCACCATACTCAGAGAAAGGTCCATTGGGATAATCAATCTGCCTAGACTTTTCCCAACTATGTTGAGTTCAGCTTCCAGGCTGAATATCAGTTTTTTACATGGGGCGACTGCCTATCTGACCTCCACAACCCAGTTACTGGGTAACACGATATTACTCCTTGCTAAGACTGGTTGTCAGACTTTCGGGCTTCTGACGACCTGTAACGACTGCCAAAGATCTATGGTCATCGATGGTCCACGGAGACATCACAAGCATGAAAATCATGCGTAGATCAACCGAAAAACCCATATCTTATCACGTCGCTGAATTACTTGTGATAAGGGTATCATCTTTAGCTACAGTAAATTCCTTTTCAAGCACTTCATGGTTTTATGTCATGGTGTGTCCATAAAACAATATATCTAATTACGTATCAAAGTTTTAGAGACAAAGTTCTGTAATCTTTTAGATCATTGCTCATTTCTTCAAGAGAGTGCATTTATGAACTTGTTGACCGACCTGCACTGTCCTCCCGTACCTAATAACATTTTGTAGGCCAATTATATTTTTTAAAGTGTAGTGGTGGAGTTTCTTGCCGGTTCTTCTCCATAGGAAACGATCAATTAGAACCGTGTTAGTACCTAGCTTCTGACGCTTCATAAGTGCCCATGTAGGTTTATGAGAAATATAAAAAAAAATATTTTTTGATTTTGATTTTGAACATGGACCTACCAAATATGGAATAATCCTAAATACGTCATTTTCATCATGCTTAACAAATTGGTAGTCACATTGTATATTAATAGCAGATTTTATTCTTAGTTCACAACTACATACGGAATCGGAACACAAACATCCAAAATATTTATGTTTAATAAACAAGATTTGGACTCTAATCAGATAAGGGTATCGTTACGTAGATTATGCATGTGTTGATATGTGACGTAAACACATGTGACTAATTTATTCAAGTAAATACAGGGGAATTTACGTCCGTTGAAGGTAAAGAAATCATCATTACAGAAGAAGAAGTTGTTATATTTGTTAGACGAAATGTTTGGCAAGAAGAAATTAGCATCATATAATATCGAGATACTACCTACATAATGTACCTATGAAAGAATAAAATAGATAAAAAAGGTAGGAAGGAATCCTAAAGTTGGTGCACTACAATTGAATAAAGTTTTCGCATGGACCAATCATTTGTATGATGACGATGACGATGATGATGAATGCGCAGAAGTACAGACTAGTTTAAAAACTGAATCGGTAATACCGAAAAAACCATATGAACACAAAAAGGAAATCTAACACCGGATTAGTCAGAATCAGAAGCACATACAACCATTAAACTAATATACACATGTTATGAACATGTAGAAAAAAAAACTCGTTAGGAGATATCTACTCACCGAAAACCGCAAATTTTAATAATTTTGACTTGTCTAGTTGGTGAATCATTAAGAAGCGTCGACCGTGACTTTGAACGCAAACAAGCCTGACCGTGACGGTACCACGGAAGTTAACAGGGTCATCAACACGTCATTTCATGTCTACTGGAGTAATTAGTTTTACTTTTACTTAAATAACCTCTGTAAACCTGACAACGGTACCGTATCTTAGTGTTTCAAAGTAGCATCAGGTCACATTATCCTTTACTTTTGAGAGATTAACAACTAAAATATTCGTGCCACAGCAAAAGTTTCATATTCCTAAACTAAGGTAGAAGGACAAAATATTATTTATTCAAATCACTACAAGTGGACCAAAAGACCATTGAATGCAGCTATTTATGTATTCAGCTCAGCCAACATTCACCGAATCTGAGAAATGATGCTTTTGTATAAACACATTACCATTTCGACTGTTCAAAGCGAAGATGCACTATCTTAAACCTACATTTCACAGGCTGCTTTTATGATTTTTGACATTTTTATTTTTCGAGTGATTACAATGGTTCGTGAGGATTTTTATCGTTGGGACTTCAATAGGCCTAGTGACCAAAAACTATATGAAAAATGAAAATCACACTGTAAAATTGTCGCAAACTTAATCGTGTAGATTTGGACAAGTTTTAGATATACAAGCCTAGATATATAATCCGATGACACTTTGAACAGGGAAGGTTAACTTGCACTCAGCAGGACTATATTCAAAAAGCAAGGTGTCAAGAAGTTTCAACAAATCAAATGGGTTTGAACCAGTTTTAATTAATGTCTTGAATGACGATCTGGGGGATACGGGACTAAAACTACCCTGAAAACATTTCTGGCATGGGCCCAGGACGATTATCTATCATCTTGACAGAATGTAGTGACAAACATTTTAATGAGTATGCTCGAAGGTTTGGTCATGTTGAAAGGACAAATGAAAGACGACTAACAAAAAGAATTTCAGAGCAGATGTGAGTGAAATCGCCAGGAGGGGACGCCCTAGAAGGATATAAAGGGACCTTATTGGTGATATTCTTCAGAAAGGTCAGGTGCGTAGTACTCGCAACTGTCGTGTGTGTATGACCAGATGTATGAATGTAAACGAAGCAAAAAGAGTATGTAAGGATCGTAGCAGAAACCACAAAGCAACCTACGTCCTGTGGTTTTTGCCTACTCTCCATGGGAAGAAGGCGTGAGTTTATGTATGTTTATGTGTAACCACACAATGGGAACATTCGCCAATAAGGATGTATTAGAATAGAAATAGAACCTTTGACCGATAATATGTAGATGCCCCGCCGCTAAAGCCTTCACATTCCCACGCATCAATCATTGGTGGAGCGGCCAGCTGTCAATATTAATCTAGATTATATCAATGAATCATATTGTATTGAAGTAGATTTCCTTGATAATCCAAGATTTTGAGGAAAAGATGCATTTTATATTCATCTTACGTTTTGCCACTCCTCTGATCAAAGTGGCAAAAATAATTCAATTCAACATTTTAATATCTCCCATATTAAAATGTTGAATTTAATTATTTTTGCTTGTGAAAAAGCTTGATCACATTTTCGTACTCACTTCAAAGAAAGTATTCTAGTACTTTTATCTTCATCATTTTATCTCGTTTTTTTTTAACAGTTTTATTAATATGCCTTTGGTGTTATCTATAAAAAAATGCTTGAAAATGTTTATTAATAGTCAATAAGTAATATTGGTTCAGTCAGAAAAAAGAGAAATATAGGTTATTCCGGAGTATATCTCAGGGAACTATCCTAGGCCTCTAAATATTGACCACAATGTTGTTGTTCTTTGCAAGACTAATCTTTATCATAATCCTGAGAGTTATTAAATAATCCTTGATCCTATGATAAAAGAGATAAATATTATTCCATCGAGTGATATAAGCGTTATCAATAAGTCACTCAAAGGAGGTAAATAGATTAAAAACGACCATTATTACCGTAATGTCATATCTAAATGAATAATTTCCTTGTTCCAACTCGAAATAAAACAAGGAAACACGGACCCGGTTATTTTTATCAGTAGATAAACTGTGTAACAAATTAATTTTGTAACATAATTATAACAGTTGTAGATTTCCGGAAAAAATCTTTGAACTATGGAAATTTTTGGGACTTATAGCTGTATCTATGTAGGATATTTAGAAGACCATTGTTTTTGTTAAAACTGTCTGTAGGAAGCGGCAATAACTGTCTACACGAGTATCTAGAAGTTACAGCTTTAACTAAGAAATAAATGGCCGTGAATATATGTAGATACGAACGCTAAATTGAAATACATGAAATTGCTAAGGATAGTAAAGAAAACGATGATAGAGAGATTGCCTAACTTGTTAAGTTTAGAGTCCAATATAACAATAGGTATTTCGTCGTCTTATATTTACATTGACATCACACAACTACACAAGTAAAATTTATTTCGCCTTCTCCAACGAGATACATAGAAGGCAAATAATAGTAACGATGATGACGACTCATCGTTTTAGCATTAAACAGTGTCGATCTGCGATTCATGGTGCCTGTATCATCATTCATATATATACCAAGATTGTTTTACGAATCATCCCTCTGAGCATTTTTTTGAGCTCCTAATGAATCATGATTCCGATTCAAAAGACATTCCATTAGCAGCATCTTTAAGTTCAATAGATTAAACAAAGTGAATTAACGCTATGGCCCGGCAAGAACTAAGCTTGATGTAAAAGCTAAGCTTACTTTATATTTGTGAAATCTTTAGTAGTTTATGGCCACCATTTTTAACTCGATAAAATATAAAAATGCCAAAGTTTATTATAATCAAATCAGTATGTTTGAATTTATCATTACTATTATTTGCTGCTATATCCTAATAAATGCATGATTTTTCAATATATTGTATTGATAATACAAATCATTCAAAAATGTGCTAACTTTTGTGGTACCTATTATGTAAGTTTGGGTGCTAATTTTATTGTATCGAATCTCCTATAATTTTTTATCCAATAGACATGACTATTATATTCGTTTGAAACGCCATCTTATTGGATTCATTCAGCAAACCGCAGCTAGAGAGGAACGTCATTCACAGAGTATTGCAAAACATGGTGCATACTGATATCCAACCCCCGTATGAGGAAGATATAGTCTAATTTGTCTCATTTTTCCTCTGGCACACGTGGCTCTCGTCAAGTTTAATCCATCGACGTCATAGTGACGTGTAATTAAATCTCTTGGTTTCGCTCTAAGAAACCTACAGAGCATGGTCATACCGCAGAATATGACGTCAAATGTAGGTAGGTACCCCAATACTTCCGTGTAAGTACTTTTTCTACTTATTGATTTACGTACGAAATGAGCACTCTGACCTTTCGCCAAACGATTTGTCAAATCATTTCACGGCGAGCAGATTGGAGATCGGAGTTTCGTGTTGAGATGAAGTCAATAATGAAATTGACGATTGGTAATTTTTGGTTCAGCTCTGCCTTATCAATCTCAACACAGAGGGTTTAGACAATGTGACATTCTATCGTTTATTGGAGTTTGTTGCGCCACTTTTTCTTACCAGCTAAAGTACTAGGAAGTGGTGAAGGGCGGTTTGGGGGAATGTCTTATGTAATTTTGACATTCGAAAAGTGCTGATTCTCAGCTTAGTTTGAATAAATGACTTTGAATTTGATTGATCTTATGTCAATCCCGTTCATCTTCTTTTCGTGTGATTAGTGACTAATCTGGTGTCAGAATTTTAAAGCCGCCCATGGGCCTCTGACTTGGCTACACACGCCATCAAGAAATATCTCTCAGGTATCGCACCGTTTTTGAAGCAAGAGATAATTATACAATCTGAAAAGTCAGAGGTGCGTGCCTTGGGTTCGAACTCGAGACTTATGACTTGGCAGTCCGACGGTCACACCACTAGGCTATCAATCCCTATGAAATGAAATGCTTTGAAAGCGATTACCACTTGTCTAAGCGCTCAGGTGTCACCGTCGTGGTACTGATGTTTTTAGTTATGCATTGCTTGGTTCAGCTGCAGGCAGAACTGGCTGCAGTTGCACCATAATATTGGTAAAGAGGTACTGTTATTATTGTAGCTCATCTCTGCTTAAGGATACAGATGGGACACTCCGCAATTTAGGTACTTATGAAGCTACAAGTACGCGGCGGGCTCGACTTGTCGGGCCAATTCAGTGAGTGTAACGTAGTCAGAAGATGTAAGAATTACGCGATAGAAAGAGAGGCAACTTCTAGGTGAATACAACTGTAGGTAGTTAACGCTGTGCGACCTGAATTGCACTTTATTGTGTCGTAGCAAGAGTCTGTATTTAAATGATTTTGCGGAGTGTCCCATCTGAATTAATATGTGCTAAGAATAAAGCCCCATTTAGACGGTGCAAGTTTCTGGAGCGTTTAAAAGCAATAATCGCATGCCATAAAGCATGTTCAATTAATTATTACCATTCAAGAAATGCATGCAAGTGTTTACAGGCGTGCGATTTTCATGAAATGGGATGATAAGTACAATAATTGAATGCAAGTTTTGCACGCGACTTTTGATACCAAAATCCTGTACACACGATCCTTTTTTTTCGTAGGTAAGCGATACTATAGCGGCCGAGCGCTACAAGCAAGAAAAGTCCTTACAGTATACAGATATGCGATTTTTTGATAGTACATACAATTGATTTGTATGTATTGTTTGTATTTGCGCTGCCAAATATTTTTTTAAATTTTATTGATCGTCTTCCCAAGATTTTTTAAATTTTGAATGATAGAAAATTTTCTGCTGAGAGAATGCGATTTTATTGTGTGCGCTATACTAGTCTTGAACGGCAACTAAATTGCCCGTATCTTGCAACAATCGTACGTGTTGTTTAGACGGTGCCAGTTAATTGTTGCTTCAATTTTATGGTATGCCACAGGCAATACACTTGCACCGCGTAAATGGGGCTTAACCCTTAACCAGGCTATGGATTGAGCATTTCCCACCTAGATTTTTAAGAGTTTTTACCAGGTTTTGGTAAAGAATCTACCACAATCTGTCAAAAACGACAACATAGAAATATTATGTTCGTTTAGTGACCGACCACAGAAGAAATAGCTGCAAAAGTGACATTTGCGTTCCGTTCCAATTTATTTTTTGTGTTACCTTAGACACAAAAAATAAATTGGAACGGAACGCAAATGTCACTTTTGCAGCTATTTCATCTGTGGTCGGTCACTAAACGAACATTTTTGTGACAAGTGCACCGTATTTTTAATCATTATGGCGAATCGGAGAAAGGTAAGTCGTACATTTTTTTGATATGTTGTAGAATTTGAGTTTTTCTAGTGATTTGTGCATTCATTATAAGTAAAAACTTCTAAAATATCATGATATAACTAAATAAAACATGTGGGGAACCATATGACCTAAGCCTGTGAATGCCTAATTATTGCGGGATTTATTATGTCCATTGCCCGGTAAATTACAATCTTTATTTTATACTAGGTTTTTGCCACGGGTTTTATTTAGGATTTACTCACACATCTCATTTATCGAAATATAAAATGTGGGTAGTGGTAAACTTTTGTCGTCATTATTTGTCAGTCTACTTTAGTGTATTTTTTTGTTATTCAGGTAATAAACGATCAACAGCTCGAAAATATACTAAATGAAATGTTTCATCGGAGGAAGAAAATGATGAAGATGAAGACCCATATTTAGATTATGTCCTAAAACCTTTTAATAATTTATTGTGTATTTATGTTTTTTTTTTTTTTAAATAAAGAATAAGTGCTTGCATTACATTTTACATTTGAACAAAAAACAGTAAAAAATGCTATCAAAATGACAATCGTTTTTTATTTTATATATATAGATAAAAAGTAGTCGTCTAGACAAGCAATGGGATTATGTTTTCCCACATGTTTTTTTTCAGGTTTTCAGCTAATTTTCTTAATATAATTGATAAAATCTCATACCAAATTTTATCACTCATCTAAATCTACCAAAAAAACATTATTACTGCAGGATTTGTCCGAGGCCTGGTAAAGGGTTAAGACGCAGATATATGCCAGTGACCATGAATGGTTGGCTTGCGTGTTCTGTACTGAGATCACGTAACGCGTCGTACGTCCAGCCAGTAATAGGACTCGCCCATCAAGGAGCGCTGTCCCAAATTAGACGCATTATTAATTTATTATACATAAAACAAAAGGTATTTCAATAAAACACGTACCTATACTAAAAGAACAATAATTAAAATATCTTTAAAAAAGTGAAGGTTTCAGAAAAATACGCTTGATAGATTTTGCGTGATGCTCAGTTTTTTATCTGCGTTAGACATATCTTAACAAATTAATTTCACAATGTAATATAAACATAATCTAAAATATTCATACATTAAGTTATTAAGAAAATGCTTTAATTTATTATGTATTTTTTCCGAAACATTAGCACTACTCGTTCAGACGTGATCTTCAGTATAAAATCATTAAAAGTCGGTTATCGTCGCCTTAAGGAGGCGTGAACTTATGGGCGACCACAAACAAAATAATGAGTCAAGCCAAACATGGAGTCTATCCTCTGGCTACACATTCTATGACGTCAATATTAATAGAACAATTTCTTCCCGTTTACCATCTAGCGTAGGTAAACAATTATTGTCATTGTCAAATGTTACATAACTCTGACGTCAGTTACGGGAATTCCGTGACGAGTGGACAATTATGAGTCTACTGCTGCATTTGGTATTTATCTCTCTAGCATTTAATTGCTCTGTGTTCTGTACTCGTTTTTCATTTGTTTGCGTACGGGTATCTATTTCAATTTCGTGTACAGTACAAATATGTACATAATGTCCCTCGGCAAACCTCGTATTTCGTCAGTCGTCGGATTTCTATCAGTTGCAGACCGGACGCTCTCAATCAACTTGGAAGTATAAAGAGTAGTTAATACTCTTTTAACTTCAGGTAATTTATTTAAAAAATAGTAGGAAAGTTGCTAAAGTCGCAGGCACGACAGAAAGGAAAATAGTTTTACAGCTCTTTATAGTTCACACGCAAATCAAAACAAAACAACAATAAAGTACTTACTTAGTTCTGAATTTAAATGATTATACAAGTTAAATCTAATAATTGATGGACATGGAAATTAGCATTCGTTTGTATTCGGATATGCGATGATTCCCGAGGGAAGAAAATAGAAATATTGTAAATGAATGCTGGCTGATTGATAACATTTAATCCAAAGTCAACTAATGAGGAATTATCATCGTTATCAACATGAGCTTTTTTATAGAACCCTAATGAATGTCGATGACCATAATCACAAAGTTTGAAAAACGAACAGAAGATATATTCCATCCACCGAAAGATTGCGTTCCTGACAGTTGGCAGTTGGACACGATTAGGAATTAATAAAGTTTAACTTCGTATAACACCTAGATATTCTTCTATACTCAGCATTTGCAGTAATTTCATTTTTTATTTTGCACCATAGTGATCTTTATTGTCCTTGCTATAAGGCTGCTGTCAGATGTAAAATAACTGTAACGCATCCTCTACGAAACTCTTACAAAAAAAAAAAGCCAGCCCGCGCCGCTGAGCCTATAGCTTTAAATTCGTCCCAAAATAATCTTGATCCTATCCAGCCTGTCCCTAGCTGTGCTCCCCTAGCGACGACCTAAGCCGAGGTCCGTACCCACAGGGGGTGCCGTTAGCGTGCAGTGGCTTAGTTTTTAAGTTTTATGCCCTGGTTAGAGAACATTTTTATTGAGGCACCCACAGGAAATACTGGTTAAGCAGCCGACAGCCTCCTAGGTTGACCAGCACGCGTAGCATGACGCTTTCTATCTCTACGAAGAATAGACATAGCTCTTTCTATACAAAGTGACGTTTCGTTACTCCATTTTTGACATCGCACCGTAGAAATCTTTCTACAATCTGTCATTTTGCCTATCGTTTCTAACGATCTTTGTAGACAAAGATCCTTTTACATGTAGACTATTTCAGAAGAAACTTTTCTATCCCAAACTGTCAAAATCACTAAGGTAGTGAAGACAATTTGATTTTGTAATCCCCATGCTAAAGACAGTAGAAAACTTTTTACTCGACGGCCACAAAGTTTACACGGTTATCTAAAAATTTTAAAAATTTTGGTTGTCTAACTAATTCTGACTATTTCTAATCGGATTAAAAAGGTGTGGAATAAAATACGAACTAAAATTCACACCAACACCTCGAATTCAGGTGCAAAAACAGTACTGTCTCTTTTTTTTTCTTTTGCTTATATCTCGAAAATGGCGTGTCCAATCGCAAAAATAATGAAAATTTCGACCCCCTTTATAAAACTCTTAAACCCTTAAGACTCAACACGTAGGTAATCACTTTCTTATTTTCCATACAAAAAGTGAAAAATTCCATATAAAATACTGTACCTAATTTTTTTTCTTCCAAAATACAATATTTTGACACTCTTGAGATTTTTTTCTGTAGTTGACGTGACTTTATATCAATAAAAATTGAGAATCAAACAGAAAAAAAACCTGTGACAAAACAAAGAATTCTGAATCGAATTATGAAAAGAGTGAATTTCGTAAAAAGTGCAGTTGAGTCTTTCTACTTTCCTGCCGTCCTGTCTACACGGAACGTCATTTTTGTCTATTCTTCCGTCGACAAAACTCGTTTCTACGGTGGTCATGCTACGCGTGCTGCGAGATGCCATTCCCCAAAACAAGAACGCATTTTCTCATCGGAAAGAGTGTACGAAAGACCTAGTATTTTTTGACAGGAGAAAAACTCCTCTCCCCCTTTTATCACGCTCTGCCTTCTTTTTGACTTGTCAGACCTTCATAGTTCAGATGTCTGAATGCAATCAGAACTACTATACTATTAACCACGCCATAAAATTAACTTCAAATCTTTTGTGGTGCGGGTTCCGACTCATCACCTAGAGACTTCCATGAAGGAGGAATTTTGCCCGACGCGACGGGTGTCGCGTTTTCGCGGCAGGCTACATGACACCACGACTCAGCGCAATACGTCGCCGTCCCAACGTAGTAACTAGATTTTGTAGTGATGTTTTTATTATGTTTTAGTTTATTATGTTGTAAGATTATTTATCTACACCCATGCTATAAAACCTCTGTAAAAGTTTCTGAAACAGTTAGCTTATTGGCAACATTATAACAGCCAGTGTCATAGTAACCATTACATCATCCAAACGAGTGTTATAATGTTGTACTAAATTTAATTATACAACTCGTTTCAATGTTCAAACCAAGGACAGCAGCACCCGCTACACGCATGTGTGTGTGATGTGCTGCTGCAGGCGTAGACGACACGTTCATACGTGCAGTTGTACTGAATTTCGTGGGAATTTCTTTATTCTTGATCTTGAATTACAAACTCCCAATGGTTTCAGAAACTTTTATAGAGGATTCATATCATGGGTGTAGTGTAGATAAAGTCTTGTATGCAACTGTTATAATTAGGTATTAAAACAGTTGCATAAATAACTATTTGTGTATTTTTCTGCTTAGTTGCCTGAAAATAAAACAATTATAATTATTATTAAAAAAAAAATCTTTCACATATCTGACCTTTGGAGCCCGTACCGAAGCCAACTCGCAGAGGCCCCTTAGAAAAATGTATATGGAATGAGGTACCAACCTGTTATTATTTTAATAAACACTAGAATCGTGATATGCTCTATATCGTCACCCAGACAGGTTTTTCCTCAATCCAAGATAAATTTAGAAATATAATTTCATTTTTAAATACCTATAATTATAATTGTTTGCTCCAATCCCTTTAGAAAAAAAACTCGGCTACCGCGTATAATTCCTATCTAGGATTTAGGTACGATAAATTATACTGAATGATGGATCATTTAGGTTTTGTAGCTGTTGGAAGTTTTAAGCCAAACTTTTCCGGGCTTCTAGGAAGCGGGATATTTCCGTTTCTTTGGTATTAAAGTCATAAAGTGGACGAAATTAAACAGGTGTACAGTACTGCACGGTAATTATAGGAACAGCGAATGGAGAGCTGGCCTTGAATTTGTATCACGGTTCAGTTTATCGTTAAATGCACATCCGCTTACGTAAAAAGCTCACAGTTTTCCGCGGCTGAAAATTCGCTGAGTTTTCATACATTGTCCGAGTGATCGTGCCCGGTTGATGGCAATAGGCTCGTCCCCTATTACATGGGACTTAAACATAACTGGCGAAATGTGGGTGTACTATAGGTACACCTCTGCCGATACCCTTTGAGGATTACAGGCGTGATGTTATGTTACATTTATGTTTTCAAACATTTACATGATCTTTTCTTGACACATGAAAAGTATCAATTTTTTTTTATCTGTTTTTTGTGATAGCAAGATGTAAAAAAACTGTTGCCTATTTTTATTTTATTCTACAAAATAGACATGGCAGCCCCGTAGATCAGTGATAGACCGTTAGACTGCCAAGTCATAGGTCTCGAGTTCAAACCCAAGGCACGCACCTCTGACTTTTCGGATTCATGTGCGTATTGTATATATAATTATCACTTGCTTCAAAAACGGTGAAGGAAAACATTGTGAGGCATGCCTGAGAGATATTTCTCGACGGTATGTGAAGCCAAGTCAGAGGCCCATGGGCGGCTTTAAAACTTTGATACCAGGTTAGTCACTAACCACACGAAAAGAAGAAGGTAGATCCTTTTCTATAATATGCCTACAAAACAACAGTTTTTTTAATTTTTTATTTAGGTATCAAAGCGATAAAAAAGTAACCGTTGCACATAAACACTTTATATAAATTGGAGGAAGGTTGTGAGCTCGTGGCTAAGTAATAACAGCCGCACGGGGCGATCCACCAGGTTAAGCTACGCTTGCCGGGGTTGGTCCGTGGATGGGTGACCATCTTTACATATCGAGACTCCTCCGTGCCTCGGAAAGCACGTTAAGCCATTGGTCCCGGCTGTCATTTGTGGATCTTTGACAGTCGTTACGGGTCGTCAGAAGCCCAAAAGTCTGACAACCAGTCTTACCAAGGGGTATCGTATTACCCAGTTACTGGGTTGTGGAGGTCAGATAGGCAGTCGCTCCATGTAAAATACTGGTATTCAGCTGCATCCGGTTAGACTGGAAGCCGACCCCAACATAGTTGGGAAAAGGCTAGGCAGATTGATTTTGGAGGAAGGTTGTGTAGCTTTTTCGAAAAATCCTAAAAATGGATAATGACGCAGCCGATATTTTACAAAGACTTGCAATAAGTGACCACAATAGTTTTTTCTGAGAAATACTACACTTTGTACAAGAGCCACTGCGCTACGCTGATATGACTCACGTTTTCTTGAGAAATCAATCACAGCTAACAGTTTGTGTTAAGTATACATGGTGAGCTTTTGAACAAGACAATATTAGAATAGCCGGTCTATTCTGGAAAGCTTATGTGAAGTGAACTGTCAATAGTGTTGATCCCTAGCATAAGGTGGAATGACAGCTCACTTCAAGTTCACTTCACCTAACTTTTCTCAGTGAGATTTTTACAAAATAGTCTAGCAGGAGAGTTGGTAAGTGTGTCTCTAAATGTCTGATGACCAAACTTGCACTAAGAAGGTACTCAAGTCTTGGACAAAAGTGATGTTTCTTTCGCTTTTGCGATTTGGGGTAGATTTTGGGCGAACACGGTCAAAATGTTATACTTTTTTTTTGGTCTAGCTCAAATGTGCAGAGTACCTACTTATAAAGTGCGAAATGTACTATCGAAGAATCTGTATACTGTAAGGACTATTCTTGCTTGCAGCGCTCGGTCGCTATAGTATCGCTTACCTACAAAAAAAAAGGGTCGTGAGCACGGGATTTTGTTTTCAAAATGCGTTACACCGATGGTACGTTCCAAAAAAAAAAAAACTCCTTTTAAACGATCAAAAACTTTTTTGGGCATTGGAATTAGAATTAATGATAATTTTTCGTCAATAGATTCTGTATGCCAGTTAAAATACTTAGGTGCCCGTTTACTAAAACTGTTGGATGATGCAATAAAAACCCAGGTTTACCGGGCCTTTAAAAAAAATAAAAATAAACTGGAACTTGCCTTATAAAATGCATGATAATAATAATAGCACATATAAAAGAAATTATTGTCATATCCTCAGTTGTTTTTAGGAACATCGTGTTCTGAAGAGAAAATAAGAGTCGAGTTAAGCCGATCCCCCCTCCCTAATGTAACGTTGTAACTGTCAAGCCCCGCGGTTTAAAACCAGGCACTCCAAAGAAAATTTCCACGCAAACTCCGCCCCCATGCACCCCACTACTCCTACTACTGCTAAACGCTAACACATCAGTAATAAAGTTGAATATCGCGTGCGCTCTTTGGTTGTGTTCGAGCACGGAAATAAATGTTTTAAGTCTAAATTCTTATTTCGTTTATAACTAAAGTAATAATTCTGTACCTTCAGTGAAAAGTGATGTAACTGGAAAATCATGATTTTAAGAAAATTAATGTTAAAGTTTAAAAAAAATCTGGCTCTTTGTCTACTTCACTAAAATGAGTACTGATTACTGACATTGGTAAACAATATCTTAGAGCACGATTTAGTGTAAGAAGAAACAGATTAATTTGTATAGTTTTTTATAATTTAAAAAGAAATCCAGTTATATCACCTAACACAACATATATTAAAGTAGTTTTATGTGTAAATTTATTTAAAATGACTTGAACCGTTTTACACATTATTTATTGGTTGGTGTTGGATGATTATGTGTACCTAAATATATCAGTTTGTACTAATTCACATAGATCGCGTAATAAGAGTCACATACATTTGTATTAATATACATTAAGGTACTTGAAATATTTGTTCAGTTCACATTGATATTACATCAAATGTATTTTTTTACACATTAATAAATGTAAAAAATGTTTAGTTAGAGCACTTTACACCAAAATAAGCTTGCTCTATTTTAATCTAAAAGGGGTACCGATTAGACCAAAACATTACATTTTTTTTACTGTTAAACTTAGTGTATGAATATTAAAACTGATATAAGTCAGTCTAGAGAAAAAATATCTTATATCTGGATAATAAACTATTTCTTACTGTCAATAATTATTTTAGAGACAAAAGACGAGTAAGAACCTTGTTTTTGTTTCAAATAATCTTTAAAAAGACATGATTTTCGATAAAAAACTGAATCGAGTGGAAATGTTCCAATTACGTAACTGTCGTATATATTGGAAAGAAAATGATCAAATGAATAATATACTAAAGGTTCATTTTGATTGCATGCGTAACTTTTTCAGAATATTAATGTAAATTAACATTTTGTAGAATTGTAGACTTGGTAAAGATTTGTGGTATAAGGTTCGGGTTTTCGACCGTCGTTCACACTGAACTCAAAGCAAACTGCTTTAATATCCCAGTATCCCTATTTCCCTTATTTGTCCCTTTGATATTTTACCATAAAATTATGTAATATCATTATGTTTATTGAAAAACCGCAAATTATCTGATGCAACGTTCTGTGTGACGTATATTGCTGACGTAGAGGGAGTATGGCACTTATGATTATTGAAGCGACCGTACCGTAAATGCGTAATGCACGATCAATCACAATTCGTTTCGATTTGAAACAGATTGCTAATCCATTGCTTCATAAGTTGGAGAAAAAATCTGCTCAACAACGTAAATAACGCAATGAATGTTGTTCACAAAATGAAACACAATTTGTAATAATCGTTTACGAAAATGGTCGCACGCGCGTGGATTTTATCAGTACTTAATACCTAACAGTTTAATTATCCTTTTTTCCCTTTTAAGGTACTATCAAGAGATTAATCACTGATTTATTGCATCATATTTATTTTTCCTGGATTAAATCATGTGATACGGAAAGGCTCTGCGGAAAGGTATGATCTATCTTCGTCAAGATTTAGTTTTTGTGTCCGTATGGATTGAGGAGCTGTCTGATGATGCCTCATATTTAAGCGGGCGTAAAACGATGTTACATGGTTTTTGGTCGTGGGCTCTCGTACCACACTAAATTATTAAGGAATTTTTATTTCATTTATATCTTTTGAAATACTGAATGTGCAGGATATTGGATTACGCCAATATTTTGTAGAAATTTCTACTAAATATTGGTGCTATTGTTATCCGATTTGATCAACTACTTTAGTAGCTACGTAACATATATTTTCTATAGACCGTCAGGATTGAGGAGCCACCTTAAACGTCCTGTATCTTTTTAAGGGTTTTATTACAAATTCCAGGACCGGGCCTACAAAATCGGAAGACCGGGTCTACAGAAGATTTTTATTGAGTAATGATTCATGGTTAATTTTTATTTTGTATCTACTAGCCGCCCAGGTTCGCACGGTTTTACGACTTGCCAAAACATCGAGATTTGTTTATTACGTGTAAGTTTATTATTAATGTATTGTACACATAAACCTTCCGCAATCAATTTTCTAAATGACGGTGAAAACCGCATCAATATCCGTTGTGTAGTTTAGAAGAACAACGCGGTCACACAGACAGGTTTTTTTTTTTTCGTTTTACTGGAACCGGAACCGGAGGATTTAAATTGGATTGATCGGAACCGGAATCGGAACCGGTACCGGAACCGGAGTTCAAGGTGGAAGCAGAAGAAAGATGTGTAATGGCTTAATTCGGTCTCTTTAATCAGTCAAATATTAGCGAAAACATCCACAAACAAAACAATAAACTGAGACTTCGAGTGCGAGCGTGTATAAAATGAACTAAAATGACACTGGCGACGAGTTAAAACTTGTTTGTACGCGCTCTAGTCAGGTGCATCGCTGCGTTTCGAACTTCGGTATAACTCCGATTCAAAATGATCGGAAGGAGTAAAATTAATCGGAAGTTCCAACCTTTTAGAACCGGAACCGAAGCTCCGTAACATCCCTGATATGTATTGATTGTTATGTATTGTAAGCGTGAGGTCCTGGGTTTAATTCCCAGGTCGGGCAAAGTGTTATTGGGTTTTTCTATCTGGAATCTCTCAGTAGCAGCCTCTCAGTAGAGTCTGGATTTGTGCCCGGTTGATGGCGATAGGGTCGCCCCCTATTACATGGGACTTAAACATAACTGGCGAAATGTGGGTGTACTTTTGGTACACCTCTGCCTAACCCTTTGAGGAAACAAGGCGTGATGTTAAGTGTGTGTAATATGTAGAAGATGTAGAATAACGATTTGAAAACATTGTAGAAACCATTTATTTTGAAAAGAGTAACCGTGGAGTTTCTTGCCGGCTCTTCTCCATAGGAAGCGACCAATTGGAACCGTGCACCTAGCTTCTGACGTTTCATAAGTCCCCTTGTAGGTTTATGTGAAGTAAAATATTTTGATTTTTTTAAATTTTTTGTCTCTTTTCGACGCTATCGGCAGTTTTCAGACGAACCAGCTGTTTTACGCACTTTCCCTTAAAAGGTTCAGTCGTTACAACACCACTAGCTTATCTAGGGTCATAATGTGGCGTCAAGATGTATGATGGCGGCTGTACACTCTCGCCAAGACACACCGAGACAGGCCGAGTGCGAGAATGTAGATGAGAGCGCTCGGCCCGCTTCGGTGTGTCTCGGCGTTCCTCGTTCGCTTTCCGTCCGTGTCGGTTTTTTGTACCCGAGTCAAAGGATCTCGCGGCAGTTGCGAGTGCCTCGCTGTACACTCTCGTGTCTCCAGTGTTGCTTGCACTGATTTACGGAGAAGCAGAAGAAGTTCAATGTCTGCGTCCATCTCTCGGCGTTCACAATTTCAACTGAACTAGGTGAGAGTGTATAGGGCTGCACTCGGGCTGAAGCCCCTCGCTCGAGACTTTTTCACGAGACCTAGTGAGAGCACTTGGACAGGAGTGTACATCCGCCATTAAAAAGATTTGTTTTTTATATGTTTGTTTGTTTGTAATGAATAAACTCAAAAACCACTGGACCGATTTTGAAAATTCTTTCACTAGTCTTTAATAAAATGGTAATACCCAGTTCCCCGCTTTTCTCTTCAGCTCTAGCCTACTTATCATCTTCAGGTCATCGATCCAAGTGGTATCAGGGGCGCCCCACGAATTATTCACTCTTAAAATCCGACACGTCATTAAAAAATTTGAAACATGATGCAATTTTGTGGGTCGGAATCACATCTCATCTCAATTCAGCTAAACTGGCAACCCCATGAATACCTTTAAAATATAAAAAGAACAAATAAATTTCGCCAGAAAATTGCTAGCTCTGACTCATGAGCAGGAAACTCATTATAGTTAAGGTATAATTTGAAATTATGACCTTTTTTCTCGATTTTTTGTGTGAAATGACTCAAGGATTATTTCCTGACTGATCTGAAAGCTATTTCTTGGTGTAAAAAGACTGTGTGTACCTGTGTGTACAGACGCCAGCACATCAAGCTACTACAATATATCAAATTTTCAACTTTATTGCTGAAAATTAAGGTTCAAAGTTGATTGGGAAAATTTGACAGTTTCGGGTAGCTTGATGTGCTGGCGTCTGTACCTACTATCTATAGTACTTACTTACAGTTCTAGTTCAAAATAATTCTGTCTCAACTATTTTCTTTTTTTTCCACAATTGAGCCATACAAAACACCACAAGAAATGTTTACGCTTTGAAAACAATCAATATATGATATACTATCGACCAGCTCCGGTTAAAAGCCTCGAGATTTCTGTCCTATATCTAAGTTAAACATAAATGTATCATAAACATAAACATTCCGGAACAAATGCTCTAAAAGATGATAAACACACATCAAAATCCACTGGGTTGTTTAGAAGATCCAAGTATCATTTAAGCAGTCACATTCACAGACACAAAAGCGCCTTTTCTCAAACATACTTGGAAATTCGAGCATTATTTTGACAAAAAATTTAAACATTACATAAACATACATAACATCACGCCTTGTTTCCCCGAAGGGTTGGGCAGAGGTGTCCTAGTAGCAGGTAAACCCACATATTGCCAGTTATGTTTTAAGTCCCATGTAATAGGGAGTGAGCCCATTGCCATCAACCGGGCACAACTCCAGACTCCGGGCTGCTACTGAGAAATTTCTGATAGAATAACCCAATAACCCTTTGCCCGACCCGGGAATCGAACCCTCGTGCTCAGCAGTAGCGCTTGCTACCACCAGACCAACGAGGTAGAAATTTAAATATTATCTTGTGTTTAAAAAATTGTTCTAGTGAGTTCTACCAGAATTGTCTACATAACATCACGACTGTAATTCCCCTTCTCAGACCAACAAAAAAAGAAAGACGGCGCGCTGCGAACATCAAAACTGAAGCCACCTTTTTATCTATGTGTGAGTCGAAGGGTTGCCATTTGTAAAAAAAATACCCCATAACTTGGGTAATAATATTTTATGGGTAGGCTAATATTGTACAAGTAAGATATTGTTAAGTATGGCATTGTACCAAAATTGTTTAGAAGGACCTCTATTCCGAACAAAACAAAAAAAATTACATCAGAAAAAAAAAACATTTGTTGAATCGAATGGGAAAGATTTAAATCATATTATGGCAACCCTCGCACTTTAAGTCACTGCTTTCGTTTGTTGAGGTTATTTGTTCCAAGTAACCTAAAATTCGTTTAATAAAAAACGATATTATTTCAAGTACATCAATGCTTAGGGGTGAAAAGTGATTCCGTGAGACTTTTTTTGTGATTTGCTATTGTTTTTATAAGTTTTCACTACACAGGAAAGCATAATTATATTTTTTTTAATCAATGTTAACTAGACGACGACTCATGACGTACTAAGAGCGATGAGCATGGTTTTAGTGTAGGTGTGTGCGTGAGCGGGTGTATTTACTTGCAGGAGCACGGTTTTGTGGCTTCACTTTTAATGTTCGCGGCGCGCCGTCTTTCTTTTTTTGTTGGTCTGAGTTCCCCTTAGGCAAAGGTAAACTTTAGCATGTACACCCACATTTCACCAGGGATATTAAAGTCCCATGGATATAGGGGGCGAGCCGATTGCCGGGCTGCTACTGAGAAATTCCTCATAAAAAAACCCAATGACACTTTGCCCGACCTGGAAGTCGAACCCTGCAGGACCACATGCTCTGCATAGCACTTACGACCACTACACCAAAGAGGCAGTCTCAGAATTGCCTAATGTTAGAATTTAACATGAAATACCTAAATGTATAAAATCTCCTGACTCATATACTTCAGGTGAATATTCTACTAAAATGCCTTTGAACTAACTAATAAACCGGTAAATAGAATTCTATATACACTGCACTACTAGGAATGCATTCATTGAAGATCAATAGATTTACGATATTTAGATTCAGTACTTTGATTGCAACAGGGATTCTGTATTTATCGCACACTGACACACAAATATAGATCTTAATGGTATAAAAAATAAACTTTATAATCCACTTAATTAAAATCTGTGCAGTCAAAGTTATACGTGCGCACAGTCACATCGGAGACAGTCGCGTACATGGATCACTTACATTGCATATTAATTATTATAATTATTGCCGATGAACCTATTAAGTTTGAGGAAAACACTTTTATGTGCACGTGTACCGTACAAAATAATGTCCTGCAAAGGTTAGGTTGGAGATTCTTTTAGGTTTAATAAAATTCTATGGCTATTGAAAAGACAAATGAAACGTAAGTGACAGCTATAAGTAGTACAGTCATGGAAATTAATTTGTTTATCAAAATAACACATCTACATCAATTCGCCATTTCATCAAACTGTCAAAGAATGACAGTTGTGATTTGAATTTAGAGTCCGCGCCACCACTGAAGTCTTGTGGAAAAGTTGTGGAACTACATTTAATTAAAAAATGCAATTTGATGCAATGTCATAGAATGTGATAGAGTAACAGTTTTAATTTGTAACTGAACAGACAGCTGTGCTGCTGGGTAGTTTGTTGCGTCACTTCTTCCCAGCTAAAGCACTAGGAAGTGGTGCAGGGTGGGCGTTTTTGGAGGACTGTCTTATGTAATTTTTGACGTTCGAAAAGTGCTGATTCTCAGCCTAGTTTGAATAAATGACTTTTGAATTTTGAATTTGAGACACTAGCGCCGCGTCTATCGACAACGAGTTTTTGACGTTCGAATAACATTGACATGACATGGCGCTGTTGAGAAACATTATGCAATTGTTTTGTGAAATGCATTGCTAAAACAAGATGGCGGCGTGACAGTCCGGCCGTCGTCGTCGAGAGAATGCGTTCCTGACACCTGCCAGTTAGACAATTTCTAGTAGTAATAAGGATCAAATTCGCAAAACACATATTTGTTAGTATGAAACTGACAGGTGTCAAGAACGCATTCTTTCGACGGCCGGACTGTAGTTCTGATACGGACAATACGGTAGTTGCCTAGGTAAAAAAAAAAAAATCTATTTAGTCCGACTTTCAGATAATAAAAAACTATTAGACACGTATTTTTTGCTTTATCATATTAATCAAAAATAACTTAGAAAACACGCATTAAAGTTGGGGAGTGTGGGTTCGCTACGTCACAACTCAGTATTAAATCTAGCAAGGCGTGACGTCATGCTACATTTTAACTCAATGTATCGCCGTAATCTTTTGATTATGTCAAAAAATAAAAAATACGTGTTCAATATTTTTTAATAATCTACGAAAACAAGACGAAGAAAAAAACTTTGGCCACAGGCCTATTTAAGTTGATAGACACATTTGATAAACGACTGACTTTACTCTAATGCAGTGTCTTTGAATGAAATAGAGCAATATTTAGCTCTGACTATGGATTAAAGAACACTGGAACTAACCTTGATTTATAGTCATTATTTCTAGTGTAGTGTATTAATGCATTTTGAATAAATATGCTGATACACGATGATGATAAATTGTACATTTCGCATGAGGTTATGCACTGCAGTTGTCCTGTACAATTAAATTACATATATTATCTAATAATACATACATAGTGTGTATTGAGTGTTTTTAGATTGACGTCACAATGTTTTCGTCAGCGGAAAGTGATCAAAATCATATGACTGCTATTATTTCAGGAATTAGAACGATATTTAGGTAATTTATTTCATGTTTTTAACAAATATTGATATAGAGACAAACTAACAAATTATAACTGTCCGCGGGTTTGTTCGCGTATGTAGAAAATCGTATTTGAACAAAAATCATACGAAGATTTGTTGTGCTTCTCTAGGCATGACAGAATAACACGAAGAAACATCTTTACTAGATGAGACAGTAACAGGTTACTAAGCTGTATAAAAAAAGAAAAGTCACGAAAATCAGAACTCTTCTATCAGTCAGACCGACAGAAATTTTTAGACATGTGTAGAAAACGGTTTACCGCAACGATCACGTGCTTTTGTGCAAACATTTGCAGTAACACGTGTGTCAGCCGTGATCCTTTGCAGGTATATAGGTAAGCGCCGGCGCATCGCTATTACTCACGTTAGCTGAGAGGTACCGGCATGAGAGTCTGACATAAAACAGGTGGAGTTTAGTATCCGTAATAATAGGAATCGGATTTATATCTGTAGTGTTAGATGTAAGATTTGCTGAGTCAGATGTAAGTGTGCTATTTTGATAGAATGGCGATAATGGAAGCTGAAGTGAAGAGTTTGACGTATCTTCATCTTCGTCATTATCTTTTATACAACACATATTATTAAATTATGTAATAATAACCCCGTCCGATCCGAAAGGGGCACATAGGGGCACATTTGCAATAACATTATCTAAAAGTAATAAAAAACAAGTGTGGCACTCGGGGACTGCCACGGTAAAGCTATTGCATAGCATTTGTAACCTCCATTCTTCCTATTTGTCAACGCTACACTTGGGATGATGACGTGATGACATAAAACAAAAATTACGAACCGTCATTACATGGTAGGCGGAATGGGGGTGTTAGGTTTTATTTTCGTTACGTTACGGAATTTCTTGATTCGGTCGCCGCGCTCAAAGCCCGCGATAATAGCTTAAAATCTTATTGTTATTGAAAATAAAAAAGTTATCGCTGTTTAAAAATCACACTTTTAGTACCAAAATTCCCCGAATCCATTAAAAATTTGAAAACTTTCAACAGGGGTCACAACTCATAAGTTATGATTTGTAAACACCCGCTAAACGAGACGGCCGCTCGCGCCCATTAAAAAAAATGTGGCAATTTTTTTTTTCCTGAAATTTACCACATAAATAGACTCTCAGTACGATACCTAACAACACCCTCACAGATCGGACAGGGTTGTTTTTTACATATTGTATATCGCTGCACAACATTGTATATTTGGAAAATAGCGTCGCATCAAAGAGAAATGATGAAAAATGGCTTGATATTCATACATAATATCACGCCTGTAATTCCCGAAGAGTTGGGCAGAGGTGTACCAATAGCAGGTACACCCACATTTCGCCAGTTATGTTTAAGTTTCATATAATAGGGGGCGAAACTATTGCCATCAACCAGGCACAAATCCAGACTCCGGGCTGCTATTGAAAAATCTTGCTTGATCTTACAGTGAATTATGTAGATACCCTATTACATTATGGTATGAATTCGTGTCCCACATCTTTCTGTTTTACCAACAAATTTTCCAGTCAATCTCAAATAAAAATCTCTGGGAATGTTACAACTACCTACCTAAATTGCACAACATCTATAATTCTGAAGCCGCATCTACTTTATTTGATCAAAACTTGGGCTAGTGCTGCAAAAACAAAATTGTCAGAACTTCAAACTTACCCAAAATAAACTCGTAAAAATACTCTTCAACAAATATATAGAGAAAAATAATGAATTTCAAACAACTATATGTTTACAATACATGTTTTTTTACATCAGAAAAATTCTTACCAAGAGCCAATATAAACAAGTCATTCAACGTAGCACACGGCGAGCTAGCTTGCAAGTTTTACCCAAAACTAGAACTAATTAAGGCAAAAAAGGCTTGCTTTTGAAGAAGCAAAGCTTTATAATAGAATACCCTCTAGTTTAAGAAATATACACCCGTTTAATGCATTTCCCGTTCAATGCATTTAAAACTCAACTTGGTCAGTATAATATAATTGCGGATCGATCACTTTTGGAGAAATAAAAGCATTGGATTTGTATCTAGTTTGTAACTGATGACGACGAACTTTGTGTAATTTATGTATGTTCTAGTATTGTTCTCAAGTAAGTGATATTAAGTATGTATAATGTCTTTATTGAGAATAAAGTTTCTTTAAACCTAAATTGATTAATTCGCTATTAACGTCAATAATAATTCCCAAATCCTAAGTGCTCTTCCAAATGAGATTATATTAAGTGTTTTTGGACCTGCCAGTAAAAACCCAAAAAAATCACATTTTATTTTAAACATAAAACAAAATAAAAAAAGTGTAACAACTAACAACACACATTGAAGGTCAGGTGATATAGATTTCTTAATTAATCTATATTAAGACGGGCTTCCCAAGATTTCTAAAATAAAGATAATTATAAGACCAACAATTTTATTATCAACTGTAACCTGTGCTCACATTGGTGTCTGTTGACTGGTCAACAATTTTGAGTTTGATTGACGAACATAACTGAAACCGAGAATGCATGTGAAGCCATGTCAGAGGCCCATGGGCGGCTTTAAAACTCTGACACCAGCGGGTCTAAAACGGTCACATTAAGCAATTCATTTTCTGAATTCCCAGCAATTCCTCTATGTTTACAAATATTTTTGCTGAATCATATTTGGTGTAAATAATGCTGCATGAAAAAATTAAGACCGTAATTTTACTGGAAATTTTTTCTTTACAGTTTTTCTTAATCAAATGAGATTTTTATTTTTTATTTCTACAGTTTAAATGGTATTTGAATAGAATGCAAAACCGTCAAGCAGATGAATTGCGTAATTTTAATATGAGTTGAACATTATGAATTGTCAGTTTGTGTGGTTAAATAATTTATTATCATAATATGATTTTGCCAAAGCGGCCGTTTTAGGCCCCCAGGTAATTCAATAACTACACGAAAAAACAGATGAAGGTTCTGTTTTGTGGTTAATTTAGGACCGGTCGTGCCTATCAAATTAATTAAAATAGGTACCTACCTAAACCAATTATTGGTAATATGGAAATTCCGTAACCGCAAAAATGTGTTTTTTAAAGTTGGGTATTGCTGATTTGATAGATTTTATAACCTTATTTACAACGAACGCCTTATAAATTAAATCAACAAAAAAAGCCGTACAGTAGTCGCATATGATGTGTAACATTTGTCATCTTGGCTGACCAGTATCAACCTCTCGGAAAATGGGTTGGTACCATCTGACAGCCAACTTGACAGCCAACTTGACAGCCAACTTGAAAACCGCGCGCGCTCGTTGGTCAAATCAAATAGCGCGCGCTTTCCCGGTTTCCTGTTACACACTTCCGTCCCTTTTCACGAACAGTCAGAGTCAGTCACGTCAGATTGCAGGAAAGAGAGGATTTGATTTGGTTTGAGATGTTACACATGAAAAAAACACGCGAGATTCCTAGATTTTCCGAGCAAGTGCATTTTAACCCACTTCATCTTTGTCCATTTTCATTTAATCATGTTTTTATGACAGAAAAAACTCTACAAAGAAAAAGTGTTTCATGTGCACAAGCCTCAAGTTCACGCAAACCACAAATGATTGCGTGTTGTGGTCGCGTTTACATCAATAGGGCTGTGCCTCGCATGCCTTGCCTCTCAAGTCTAGCTGCACGAAAAATATTTAAAACTATGAATAACTTGTTGAGTCACAGTCTTAAAAATATATTCAATCTAGTTATGACGTGTTTTTACAAAAAAAAGACAAGAAAAAGCGGATGTTTCAATCCGCATTTGATTCAGTCACCATTCTACGATTAAAAAAAAACGAATATATCTGACTCATATAATAATGAAACTTCCTCATAATCCAAATAATAGATCTTTTTTAAGTATTCGAAGAAGGAAGGTATCAAATTATAAATCACTTAACTTACGAAGTTGGCTTGTAGTTGCGGATGCTTAGCACGAGTAGAGGAAAACCAAATAAATGAATGGATTGCGTGACCCTTTCTAACCATAATTATTATCTTAGAGTTAGTGTCCAATAATGTTTTTAGGAAAACAAAATGGGGGTTATTTGTGGTTCGATTGGACATGCTCCGAAAATTTCCTAGAATAATTTTCGCTGACTTTGAATAATTATCGAACTTAAACGTCCCACTCAGCAGTCTTCGCGCTATTGAAGATTGCCCACAAAACCTCTTATTTTTAAATGTTGCAGCATTATGCTGAGATAGGAGCCTTTTGGCCTGTTTTTATTTTCATTTCACTTTTGTTTTTTTACGCGTCTATGAGTGTTTTGTTTAATTTTTGATCTTCCTGTGCGAGTCCCAATAAATATATTTTCTTTCTTTTTTTCAAACCGCCTGGTCTGAGGCAAAAATTTATAGGCTAAGATGCAGTTCGCAAGAAAGATGACGACTAATAAAGAAGTACGGAAGAAAAATATATTTCCGAATAAATAAAAAGCTAATTAAGGTACTATTCCGTACCCGACCGCAGGAGGCAACGTCATGTCGCGGCAATACGTCGCGGCGTCATGTCGCTGCAGTCATGGTTCCGAACCCGCTTGCAGGCGACTGCAACTGCCCGTATTCCAGTTGGTAGATAGAAGGTAGAAAAATGTGACTATCGCTCGAGCGTTGGCGGCACTACTGGTCTGCCGTCGGGTTACACGTGTCGCCTGTCACTCGCCCGTAGCTGCCAACGACGTGTCGCTAGCTACGGAAGGTATTTCATAGAAATTCATAGAAAACAGTCGTGTCGCGGCGACACATCGCATGCAGTTGCCTCCTGCGGTCGGGTACGGAATGGTACAGACGCCAGCACATCAAGCTACCCGAAACTGTCAAATTTTCCCAATCAACTTTGAACCTTACTATTTCAGCGATAAAGTTGAAAATCTATTGAATAAATTTGACAGATTGTAGTAGCTTGATGTGCTGGCGTCTGTACCTTTAATCACTACTACATTTTACTCTTTACTTAGCTAGCTTGGGAAAAAATTGAGATAAGGTCAGGAGAATTGTGAAACATAGGAAGTAGACATGAGGCACCAAACTTCATTTCATTCAACTTTTCTTTTTTTTTTTGTATATTTAAAGCTATTGTTTTATTTTATTGTTCTCTTCTTTTATGCACGTGTTTCTGTGACAAATAATATTTTTAAGCTATTGCATAGCTTTTATCGCGGGCTTTGAGCGCGGCGACCGAATCAAGAAATTCCGTAACGAAAATAAAACCTAACACCCCCCACTCCGCCTACCATGTAATGACGGATGATGACAGTGTCATTGAACTACGTTCCCATGACAACGTGATGTTGTCATGGGAACGTATTTTTGTTTTATTTCATCATCCGTCATCATCCCAAGTGTAGCGTTGACAAATAGGAAGTATGGAAGTTACAAATGCTATGCAATAGCTTTACCGCGGCAGTCCCCGAGTGCCACACTTTTTTTATTTTTTTATTTCTACAATCTACTTTGCCTTTACGTTGCAAACGACGTGAAGTTCCAAGTAAAGGCAACCCTATTCTGTTTAACGCCAAGAGGCGCCACCAACCCTTTAAAAATATCGCGGTGAACTCATGGGAATACCCCTCGAATACCAAACAAATCTCCTTATAATGATTCAATTCGACGTTAAAAAAGCTTAAGTTTTCTTTTTGCTTCTGAATTTTGTATTGATCTTCCTCTTCAAAACTGTGTGACTAAACTTGGATATTACTTCGAAGGGGAAAAAGTATTACTGGTATCAGCCAGTAACTGTCTCCCAGCTGTGCAAAGGTGTCCTAGCATAGTACTAAAAAGTTAAAAAGGAACGAGCCACTGTTACTCATTGTGTTTTTACCCTCGTGGGTGGGTCCCAGGTTTCCTTACAATGTTTTCCTTCGCCATAATTTATGTTTTAAGGCGACGATAACCGACTTTTAACGATTTTATACTGAAGATCACGTCTAAACGAGTAGTGTTAATGATTTGGAAAAAGTATATGTTAAATTAGAGCATTTTTTTTATATCTTAATAAAGGAATATTTTATATTATGTTTATATTCCATGGTGAAATTAATTTGTAAAGATAATAAATTAAGAATCACGCAAAATCTATCAAGCGTATTTTTCTGAAACCTTCACCATTTTAAAGATAATTTAATTATTAATCTTTTAGTATACGTATTTTTATTAAAATACCCTTTGTTTTCTGTATAATAAATTAATAATGAGTCTAATTTGGGACAGCGCTCCTTTATGGGCGAGTCCTATTACTGGCTGGACGTACGATGCATTGCGTGAGCTCAGTACAAAACACGCATGGTGACCACTCAAGGTCACTGGCATATATCTGCGTCTTAATATACCAGAACAAAATTTTATTTTTACCTGTCCTTTTAATGATACTTTAATCCTGAAAAATTACTCAGCAGTATCGGGACTGTGTGTTTTCTTCCTCGACACATCTCTATTACTTAGTTGTCATCTCAACATTCATTCCCTTTCTCGGAACATCATCTTCATTTTCACATGACCCGTCCATGATTTCTTTGAAAACTGAACTGTTTATATATTGATCATGTTGACCCCACTGTAGGCATTCCTTGAGCACGTTAAGCCGTCGGTCCTGCACCTGATCTCTCTCCGGTCGTGTCGGATTGCTGTCCCATCAGACTATGAGAGTGAGGGAAGAGAGAGTGCACCTGTGGCTGCGCATATACTTGTGCACTATCATATCTTCTGCGTCGATGGCTACTCTCCGCGGAAATTGGCTGCTAAGGCCGAAATTCTGTCTGTGGGACTATTATTCCTTGATAAACTATACCAGCCGATTACTTTCCCACTGTATTGTCTCATACAGAGAAGGCCCTAACATTACTCAAGGCTTGTTGATGTTTTAAGAAGAAATAAAATTGTGTAGATAGCGTATGATTCAGGCAGTCCTTGCTGCCCTGCCTCAGCGTCGCCCTAAACCGAGGTCTGTACTCCACAGGGGGTGCCTTACTGCGTAGTCGCTTAGTTTATAAGTTGTTGTAGTTGGCTGTAGGCCTTAATTCATAAGGACCAGCGCTCACTTGGCGAGACGCAGCGCAGCGCGGTTGTCACTGCCAAACAAATATCGACCTTGCTGTAGTTGAAATAAAGTTGAGAATAAATAAACTTCCGTTAGATCGAGAGCGTATCTAACCGGAAAAAGGTACGCGTCTCAGGTTATTTATTTTCGACTTTATTTTAAGACATTCAATGTTGATATTTGTGTAGCAGTGACAACCGCGCTGTGCTGCGCCTCGCCAGATATGCGCCATCTAAAGGCATCTACAGGATAGCTCGGTTAAGCAGCCGACAACCTCGTTAGTTGACCTGCGAGGTGCCATTCACAAAAAAAAAATGTTTAAACCGTGTTGTTGACAGATAAAAATCGAGATAAAATCTGATGATTTAAGTACTCACTTCTCGTTACCTACCGACATTTTTCTTGGCGTAACAAGTTCTACGACGTCATAATGTAAATATGCGTAAAATATTTGCGTATGACACGTCGCCGCGTCGCCGTCTTTTTCAAGATTGCGTACATGTTTAGTGAGTAGGTGATAATGACAATTTTAACCAAAATAGTAGCCTGGCTCTTTCAAGTCAAAAACTCAGAGTAAGACCTGACTCCAATTGTTATCCTATTATCATCTGCCTAGACTTTTCTCATGGGGTCGGCTTCTAGTCTGACCAGATGCAGCTGAATACTAGTATTTTACACGGAGCCACTGACAAAATTCTACCCCATATTTCAACTCTAATAAGGCTGTATCAATTGCTTTTTGAACTAAATCAATTGTCGTCTTTACCCCAGACACACCCAATACTCAGTATTCAAAATTCTCAATATTACAATATTCAATATTCACAACAATAGACAGTAAGAATTAAAAAAAAATCACTCATCCTCTCAAATTGGTCATTCAAGTTCTTCATTCACGACAGACTGCGCGTGCGCAGGATGATGCAACGTGTTCCGAAGTCAAGTCATTGGTTGCAGCCGCCAATTTCGCGTATTTCGTAAGTGCATTTTAAGGTTACTATGACGATTATCTGTCTGATGTAAGGTTGACCGACGGTTACATGGATGAAGAGAGGGGAGGTCATCAATGAATTGGTGTGCTGGTAAACCATAGCCTGGTGAATTTTTGCGTTAGAAATTGGAGAAGAGAGGATTAGAATAGAAAGATATAATTGGAAACTCAAAATAACTAAGCTAAGGATTCAAAAGCTTAGTGATATTTGGCAGGCATTGAATGAAGCCATGAAAAAAGATGGTACTTAAACATAGTTAATTACATTCGATTTTTTTTTAAATTTCATTCAATTAGAATCACACTCACGTTTAAGATCGATCTTTTGAGAAGAACTTACTTTATTGATAGGTGATTTTATAAAGGTTGATCCCATCTGACAACATGTTAAAACACTTTTTTCAGAATACAGTGACTTTTGGATTAAGGATTAAGTACCAAATAGTTTGTTGGCAACCTTAACATTTTGATTATTCATCAAAATTTAGTTTCCTAAGATAAATAAATTCTATTTACATAGTCATTAGTAAAGAATGGGTGTCAATAACAGCTGACGAAAAACTAATTGATTATTAACTCAGCAGTTATTCCGCATACAGCGACTGTTAAAAATACTGTGCGACATTTATAAATACAAATAACTAGTTTACCTTGCAACTGATAGATTGTACTGCGATTTAGATATTGTTGATTGAAGGTTTTATCATTATTGACCACGACCAGTCACACGATAATTTGCAAGTTGGAACTCGTTGTAACGGTTTTTTTTTTGCAATGAGTATTATGTTAACTGGCCATTTTTAAAATTGGAAGGAGGATCTTTCTTTTCCCGTTTTTTATAGATTATCTGTGGCAGACGCATTTAGAGGAACTGCAATAAGTGATGAAAACAATTTAAGTACTAAATTGTTTTGTCGAATTAAATTGCTTGACGAATTTGAGGATCAAAAGACAAAAAAAATACTAACTGGCAAGATAGATGGATTTGCGATGAACTTGTCCTTTTTCCTAAAAAACATAACAACCGACGTATCGCTCAAAAATAATATCTAACAGTCAGGGCCGTAGCGAAGGGCGGGCATTGTGGGGCAATGCCCTACCTTGAAATAAACCAACAAAGTATTCTAAATATCAACTAATAATAAGCAAAGTGCTTACTGTGAAGCTAAGTTATGACATCTAAACAATTCCGAATTAAGCATCTTACAATCACAATAAAATAATTCTTTATTCTTAATTTTATTCGAATTCAGTTGTTTTAAGGAAAGACTTTATATTAAGTAGGTATGTTTGGACAAGATTGGAGAAAAAACTAGGTATTAACTGACTCACACATTACAAACATCAGTACATACATACCATCATACATACCATCATCCATACTCACACCACACTCACTCAAGCAACCTCTCACATCTCTTTTTACACTTCCTCTAGTTACTCACGCACTCACACACACTGGTATTTCCACTAACTCTTTTTGTATTTTTAATTTTTATTTTATTAATGTACTTAATTCAACGTTAGTTAAGTATACTTTGTCGTCATGGTCCATATCACAGGCATCTAGCCGCGGGAGGGCCCTGGTGACCTGTAATACAGGTTTTTATTTAAACCTACTTCAGGCACCAGTCTCTCACAAAGTTAGCTCCTTGTTCGTGCACTATTGTCAAATACTAGCATTAAGTACATAACTTGTGTAGAGAAAATAAACGTCTTATATTATATTATCAGTCAAGAAAGCCAAAAATCAATTGACCAGAACAGATCAACATTTTTACTTCCGCCCTACCTGTAAAAAGCTGCCCTACCTTAAATTCAAGTCTAGCTACGGCCCTGCTAACAGTCCATAATCAATACAAGACTAACGAACCATCAATCCGATTCAATAATCGATTAATACAAGCATAGTTTATCGATTCCTAGCTACATAGGTATTCCACTATACTATAATGCCTAGTCTAATTACCCCACGTGTCGGGGCACGCGTGTGGTGCCAAACTGATTGATGTCAAAATAACTACAGGTGTTTAACCTCTAGTTAATTTAATTGCTTAAGCTAATTATAGGAGCGGTAATGAAGCAGAATGTGGTGTGTAATGACAAAAAAAAAAAGTCGTGTGTCAATCAATCTGCCTAGCCTTTTCCCAACTACGTTGGGGTCGGCTTCCAGTCTAACTGGATGCAGCTGAATACCAGTATTTTACATGGAGCGACTGCCTATCTGACCTCCACAACCCAGTAACTAGGTAATACGATATCCCTTGGTAAGACTGGTTGTCAGACTTTCCGGCTTCCAACGTCAAAGATTCACGAATGACAGCCGGAACCAACGTCTTAACGTGCTTTCCGAGGCACGGAGGAGTCTCGGTATGTAGAAATGGTCACCTATCCACGGACCAACCCCGGCAAGCGTAGCTTAACCTGATGGATCGACCCGTGCGGCTGTTATTACTTAGTCACGAGCTCTTCAAGAGCAAAAAAGTGTCCTCGAGCAAAAAAGTGTTGTGTGTCGAGGGATGTTATAGAGCAGTCCGCCATTTTCCATTATCATTTGACAATACTTTTTCTCTGTACAGCTATTCGCCGATTTCTGTCAGTCGAACAATTTCTAGTATAAGGATTAAATTTGCAAAACAAATCGCTGTCCCCGGCGAAAAAAATCGTAATCATAAAAACCAAATTTTACAGGAAAAATAAAAACAGTGTTTTGTGAATATCTTACTAACTACATAGCGGAATTGTTCAAATACCAAAAGGAAAGTGATTTTTTAGATTAATTACAATACAACTTAAAAATATCGTAACTTCTGAAATAACCGTAGGAAATTAATGAAAAAAATTGACAGAGTGTAATCGGACCTCTTAATATCGAATATGCAATAATGTTAAAACTATCGTAATAGTACATTACCATTTTATTCGCCGGAGACGGCGACATACTCATTAATATGAAACTGACAGGTGCCAAAAACGCATTCTCAAGATGGTTGGACTATAGTGGTAGCGAATTTTGGTAGGTACAGTACCGACCAAAAGTCCATAAGCAATCTCACAAAGCAATAGACTGACGCTTCGGTTTGACTTACGACCTTCTTCTATAAGTTGTTACAATACTGTAGACACGCACATTACACACACACACTCACTTTGTCTGCAACCAATGACTAGTTCGATAATCATCATTCGTTTTTAGTTTCATTCGTCTTGTTCACATAAATATTAAAGTTTAGCAGGTAGACCACAAAAAACTAAGTAAATTATTTCGATTTCTGTGGGGTAGATGCAGTTTGTTACAAGTATTCAATTAATAGAACTTTGTTGGTTCGTGCCGTGATAATATTGGTGACGAGCATTTAGCGCAGTGTTGTGGTTATTATTATCAAAAAGCAGGCATAAAATATATTGAAGAGATCAGATCAGATCAGAGAATATTATTGCGCTGCGTAAAAGTGAAGTGAATATCTAATAAAACCGGACTAAGTGTGAGTGTTATCATTTATATATTTCATATTTTACTAAACATAAATCTTAATCAAGGGTATTGTTGATAGAACAGAGGTATTGTTGAGACAGAAGATGCCTTTAAAGTTTTAAATTCATTGTGAGGTTTAATTCGATTAGTGAATAATAAATAATTAGGTATTATGTGTAATAAAAACAATGTTTTTCTTTGTTCTAGAGAAATACTGTGACGGTTAAGAGATATGAGGAAGGGGCTTATTATCGAGTAGCAGCGACGTCAAATGGTGAATGAAACAAATGGTTTCATACCAACGAGATATTTTGCTGAATTATTAAAAACACGTCATTATGAACCGTTCGCCGTGCACTCTGAAGGCTTGCATCACTGAAGACCAGCTAGAAAACCGTTTTTGACCTTAAAATATTGACCGTACCAACTTAATAAACAACAGATTCGTTATTGCATGAATTTATGGTAACGAATTTTGTAAGCACGTTTCAATAGGGTGTTTGTCGTATTTCTTGCAGATATACCGAAATTGTTTAATATTATTTTAGTAATAGTATTATTTTAGGATTAAAATTTGAGGTTTAGTTTCAATCTTCTTTTCGTAAAGAAAATGAATACTTAAGCTATAACCTCAATACCAACCAATATTTACTAAAGCCAAATAAAGTTTAAAATAATTAATATGAACAACTGCCTTTAACCTTAAAATCAACAATTTTGTCAGTAGATTTTTTTACATTTTAAGTAGTCTAATATTCTTATTTATTGCTTAATTACTTAGACCATGATCAAAGCTTTATATTTATGGTGCAAAAAAATCCATTTAAAATTTAAAACATTTCAAAATTTAAATATGTCAAAATAATACAAGATGCTTCTAAGTTTCTAGACATCTATTTCACATATTATTCAGGTGAAGTAATGATAAATAATTGTAGCAGTTTGATAACTATACTTAAGTAAAATAAACATAACGAATAAATATTATTTATTTTTTATTATAACATATCACGCATTTTTTATTCTAAACCCTTCATTGCAATAACAACATTAATAAATAGGCAGGATATTTAAAAATATTATTATTGCAAACAAAAATAATAATATTTGCAAAAACAGCGCTGTGATTTACGAGATTAGAACCTTAGCCATCTTGAATCTAAGACCAACGCTTAACGCCTTCTGCTATCTGCACATATAATTTACTTTCGAATTTTAGCAATGCGATACACTGGCCAAGGTCACGCGTACGAGTATGATGCGTGCTAACAAAAGTTATGGAAATATAAGTGCGGCGCCCGCGAACCGTGACGATACGATAGTGTGTAGTGCGAAACTGCGTTCTCTGTGGTGTGTGTACGGCACTCACACCACAGACGTCTGACTGTTTACACATACAAATGTACGGACTATACCGTGTGTTCACAGCAATACGACTCTTAGCGTGCTCATGCACTTTTGAGCGCTTACTGTACATATAACGGCACGTAGATCTTTTATGATGTAAAAAGACGATCCTCAACAGTAAATATAATTAGTAGGTAAAGTCGGTAGGACTAACGTAGAAGAAACCTCAGTATAAAAAGAAATCATAGTCCTAGAATTCCCGCCATCTTTAGAACAGTAAGCCATCTTTAACAAGATCAAAGACAGAAAGAAACCCACGAGAAAAACCCACTGATTAATAGAACGAATTAATAAATTATTTATTTATTTATTTAAAGGCTTACCAACTAAACACACACACAGCATTATCCCAAAGTCTCTGTCAAATTGTATCTGTCAGATATCGCGACAGTTTCTCGCTATTCGACGTAACTACACGTCCTGACATAGCACGGGGAACACAACCAATTTAGCAAACAACCCCAGGTAAGCACGGGTAATTTTTGAACGCGCCGATTTTTTTATAGCACACTGGAATTTCAACGCCGAACATTGAGAATCCCACAGAGCGCGTAAACAAAAACGCACTGTTGAATTTTCAACTCTAGGCGCTTGAAAACGCACTACGCGTTGAAAATTCAGTGCGCGAAATAAAATCACCCGTGTGCACCAGCTATCTAATTACGTGACACATTTTCGTAAACGATGAAGACTAATCTGTTTCATTTTGAAAGTTCAACAACATTCATTGCGTTATTTACGTTGTTGAGCAGATTTTTTTTCAACTTATGAAGCAATGGATTAGCAGTCTGTTTTAGCAGTTTGTTTTTTCAAAACGATTCAGATTGTAATTGATCGTGTATTACGCAATTAGGGTACGGGCTTAGTCTGAATTCCTGAAAATTAAAACTGGGTTTATTTATGACTTCATTACTCAAGCCTTCCAATAATTCTTGTCAGCGCGCAGAGTTACGATGCCAACTTATTTTTACCCCCTTCACTTAAGCTATAGACTGTATTCTTTAACAAATAAAGTCGCTATTGGAACGTTAATTAGTTTGGTACCCGCACAAAAGTGGTCTATCAATGAAAGAAGACTGTTAAGATTGTTCTTTTTGTGTATTTTTTGGTTAAATTGCTGCAAGGGTTTTGCGTCATCGTCTGTGAATGCTAGCGATGTGAAATTATACGTGTGTTTAGTTTGATTGTGGCTATGAAGATCTGAGTAGGTACGTTATATGAGCTTAAAAGTAAGGTAAATACTTTAGAATTGAATAACCGTTAATTTGGATGTCCAATGCATAGATGAAGTGTCCTACACTTCCACCACACTGTGTTCATTATAACTTGTGACGCGATTGGTAGCACAAAATTTTGCAATCATAGAGTGCGTTGTTCCGTAAAGGCTCGTGCAGACCAGCGCGATTGGTACCTAGCACTGCTCTGTCAGTCGCCATTTTGAACATAGTGGGTATGGAAACTAAGCTTGACAAGCAATGGGTGCATCCGAATTAGAAATTTTTGAAAAGGCTGTCGAATCAGCCAAGTTTTATTTTTATTGGCTTGACAGATGTGTGCTTTTCTACTACATAAGTAGTACTTACTACTTCCATGTCTTCTAATGACAGTACTGTTGGGTAACTTATGAATGGAACTCAGGAATGGAATGCCATGTGTTCCAAAAGCAAATACAAATTAGTGTCCCAGATAGCTTACAAATGATTTTAACACTTACGAGTAATAAAGATAAGGATGAAATTTAATTGTTGGAAAGTTAATAGGCGCGTCGTCAAGCTGTCTGGTGCGTGACAGATATTTTTCGTAAATTGGTGTTCATTATTGCTTCTAAAGTGGTTTTATTTAGCAAGAGTAAAATTAACACTTTAGCCTTTTTTTTGTACCTATTAGGCATGTTTATCGACTGGAAATCGCAAGTCTTTGTTTTATTTCTGATTAAACCATAGATAAACTAGGTAAATAATTAGGGTCAACTCACATCGAAAGAGCGGCGAAGGGCAGCGAAGCGGAGCGCAGTTTCAGTGTCATATGAATTTTAACTTTATTTTCATTACAATAATACTTATTATCGCATGAGAAACGCCATTTATGGAATTCGCCGGAATTCCCGCGGCGCCGCGGGCACCCGCGCGACTCGTTCGAGTTTCTCATGCGATAATAAGTAGGTATTATAGTAATGAAAATAAAGTTAAAATTCAATTGACCCTTACTTGATTTTCACAACATATTTTTCCACATGCATTATTTTAAGTGCGTCAAACTATAACACAAAAACTGAGTACTTACAATTATTATTTATATAACGTCATTGCATTGTAGGTACATATTGATATTAAATATTTAATAAGAACAGAACTGGCGCCTAGAAGACGATAAATGAACAAATTTTCTCATACCGACAAAAAACAAGTTCTTTTAATTCTACGTAGTTAATACGTGTTTGCTAATAGACATTTACCTTTGAAAAACTCCGACAGATCATGTTTTATTATACGAGTGTAGATAATAAATTACTATAATTAATCATAAGAATAGAATAAAACTAACAAATCGATTTTCAATATGGCATCAATAAATTAACGTAGGTAGGTACATATTATGATATGTAAAAAGTTGGCGCCGCTAGCCGACAACAAACGGAAGTGGTTGGCCTTCAACCTTAGAATAAACTGCTGTAGTCTCCGAGCTAAGGAAAATAAAAATATGCGTCTATGGTTTCTTTTTTATCTGTGGGTTTCGGTGACGTTTAAGTTCGCGCGGGAAGTCAGGTTAGGGAAAATACTGTGACGTTTCCCGCGATGACAACTTACTGCGTACGTATGTAAACGCACCCCGTTTGACCGCACCCGAGGTTTAACTCATTTCCCAGAAACATAACAGAACGTGTATTTAAAGTATCTCTTTTCATATCATTTGAGTTATTATACACCGTGAAATTTGAATCACAGTTTTGCTAGAACAAACGTTGTTCAGACCATGGTCTACTACCATGCTACAGCGTCCAATAAAAAAAAACATTATTAGTTTTTGAAAAAACACAAAAAGACGAAGTTTAAAATGTCAAGATTATCGTTACTCCCTACAACACAGACACCACGCACGGGACACAGCATTGTCTAAACGGAAATGTATCTCCTTAATGAAATTTAGTAAGCAGTAGATAATCTTGACATTTTAAACTTTGTCTTTTTTATGTTTTTTCAAAAACCAATTATGTTTTTTTTTATTGGATGCTGTAGTATGGTAGTAGACCATGGTCTGAATAACGTTTGTTCTAGCAAAACTGTGATTCAAATTTCACGGTGTATAGTGGATATTAAAAACCCACAACGTAGTATGGCACTACAAATTCGACTACTTGACCAGCAAAAAGTAAAACCAACTCAATTAGCACGTCTGCGCAAAATGTTAACACAAATTCACACCCAATAACTTTTTAAATTCTCAAAGAAGTCCCGTATATAATCCCGTAATGTTGGTAACATTATATTTTAGTTAAAATCGACACAGACTGTCTGTGCCGATTGATTTTGCAACAAAAAATCGCGTCATTCGAGATATACGACCTGACATTGAAATATTGTGAAGACGTATAGAAAAAAAAAAGTAGGTAGGTATTGAAGACATAATTACATAGAGTAATGAACTGGCGTCTATGGTCTGTGTGAATTAATTTTCTATTAGTTTGCAGTCGATCGAGGTGAAGGAGTTAAACCGGTTGCTTATATCAATTAAAAATTAAATGTTCATTAAATAGGTCCATACTTAGTAGGTGTAGGTAATGTGTTCAAACCACTAGGTTTTTTGTTTATAATTTAGATACATATTAAAGATACTACAAACCACTACAGTTCGTTTTTTAATCCCAGAGACTAATTTGACAGGTGCAAATGTCAAACTACAGATTGAAACCAGCGCTGCGGTATTTTTTTTTATCGCAGCTTTATGCTGAGATAGGAGCCTTTTTGGCCTCGCACAGGTCGTTTTTATTTTTGTTGTTAGTTTATTAGTTTAAAATGCTCCTTTTTTATTTTATTTTATTACTGTTTATATTTCATGGGCGTGTCCCAAATAAAATACTTTTCTTTCTTTCTAAAAAACAAGCAACAATTACTTGAAATGTTAAATTAGTCTCTGTCTCTGAGATTAAAAACGAACTTTTGGTGATAAAAATAATTTTAGATGATTATATTTCAATAACTTCAATACAAATTAATAATGAAGCCAAATTAAAGGGTTCACCGCGTTAGAACATCGTTAACGTGATGAATTAATTATCATATCTGTTTTTCAGAAAAACCATGACAAGATTAGCAAAAGAGGTTATAATGACGTACTTAAAAGGAGAAATGTCGTGTAGAAAAGCCGTTGGTGGATTAAAATGTCAATTTTTATTGGATTCTCCCATTTATGTTTAACCTAAAGAGTTGATCTAAAAACGAAAGAAACGATGAACAAACCAGTTTTTGGTAAAATTTCCCACAAAAATACATCCATTATGGAGACCACAACATAATTTTACGACATTCGGAACACACTTCCTCATATTCAATTCAATATTATAATTATTAAAATGACTACCGTTAAGTGGTAGGAAATACCACACTTTTGCCTACGTCATTATGATATAGTTATAATTATTTGGGCATGTTTTATCTGATTAAAATATGTGTATTTTCCGCCTGACCTTTCTCCTTCCGGAGGAAATTAGGCAACTATATTCCTATATTTAGGAATTTAACCTAATTTCCTCATTTCAAACTGATTTTATTAATTTTAATCACTATTACACTGAAATAGTTTTATAGCATCGTAGAGAAAAGCAAATCTTTTAACTCTTTTTAAGTGACATTCCGCTTACTTCTTCCTTTCTTTTCATTTTAGGGTTCCGTACCTAAAAAGGAAAAACCAGAACCCATACAGGATTACTTCGTTGTCCGTCTGTCTGTCTGTCCATCAGTCTGTCAAGACCCTTGTTTCAGGAACGCGTGGAGGTGAAATTAATATCAAATACGTAGGTCTACGCTATCTTACAACTCTAAAAAAAAAAATTATGTAGAAAAGGAGGGGGGAAGAATTGTCCGCATCAGTCAACAGAAAAAGTGCCCAAAAGACTGACATCTTTGCCACGATTTATGACACTGGCAATTCTTTGGATAAAAAATGGGCCAGCCCTCTGGTCACGTGAAGAGTCCACCAACCGCTTGGCGATGTCTCGAAAAACTAAGCGGGCACTAGGCCATAGTGTTTCCACCCGAAACGGCTCGAATATTAGGTATAACACCCAATAAGATTGAAATAGGTTTCTGTTTCTTTTAAATCTAATGAAATTGGATTAAAATTTAATAGAGCACTGCCTTGTCTTGGAGTTAAACAGTCCACCGACGAAAACTTAGCTAATGAGGATGATGAAAATATATTTTTTTTGTTCATCAGATTGTAAAGATATATTGACATTGAGTTAAAATGTGGCATGACGTCACTCTTCTATAGATTTTATACTGAATTGTGACGTAGCGAGCCCCCACTCCCCAACTTTAATGCGTTTTATCCAATTTTTTTATTTTATTAATACCTGTTTTAAAACAAAAAATACGTGTCTAATATTTTTTAATTATCTGAATGACGGACTAAACATCCTTATTGTTTAGTTTTCGTCTTATTTAATAAGTACCTACCTATGTATATTCCCCTAACAAACTCATGGAAAAAATCTACTTGTAAGAAAAAATCTACCTACCCGGAAAATCGCTACGCCAAACATTGCACAACATTTTTTACTTATGACCCGTGTACGAGTATTACAGAGAATTTCAATATAGGTAATTAGGTAATTATTATATTAATCCATGGAAGATAATAATTATCTGCCCTAAGTCCTGAATGACGTGAAAGATTGTAAATGGCTCTAAGAACTGCACAAACTACAGTGTACACGTAATGATGAATATATTTTCCGAGAAAATGTACTTATGTACATATGTCAGGAAAATGAAAATCCGCCCATGTTGACATAATAAATCAATGTCCATGTATGTAGACCATGAGTTTACAGTTTGTGGACATAACTAAAGCCTCTTGTCTACTGAATTGAGTAACAACATTTTGATCAGACACAGTACGTACCTGCCTCATGGTTTTCGTGTGAAAACATCGTAAAGTTGAACGAGTTAAACATGTTTTTTTTTTACATAATATATGCGCTAACAGATTTATAATATGTACTTACATGTATATAAAAAACAAGGTGCAAGAATCATAGGGCATCAAAAAATTCGTCCGCATCGCTGTCAACAGGAAAAGTGCCCAAAAGGCTGGCAATAGCATTGCCACGTTGTATGGCGATGTTGAGTATTGAATTATAATAAGACTAGACTATTTGAAGTGAAAACTTCTTTAGGCACGTTGGATATTTTTGAGATTGGAAAAAACAATTGAACTCGCGACGTCGTTACCGAGACCTCATTTTTGTAAACGCGATTGTGCTCTTTATTTATATTTTGTTACGGATCAATGTTCTAAGCAAGTATTTTTACTTTAAAGGTTTGGAAGTATTTTTTTAAATTGTTCTAATTTTACTTCTGTCGACACTCCCGGAATGCCACTGTTTTTTTTGCTAAATATTTAACCAGAATGTATTATGTACCGCGCGATGTACCTAATTACTGAAGCTTAGAAGTATGTCCATCAATCACGAATCTTCCGGGGTCTACGAAATTTACCCTCTACGATATTTTTCGTAGACCGTCTACGAGCTACCTAGCACGTTCCTAGATAATTCAATTATCTCTTTTAATCTTCGTTACAAGCCAAGGATTCTCTCGGAACATTTGACTGTTTCTCATAACATAAGATCACGACTGTATTCCCCGTAGGGTTAGGCAGAGGTCTACCAATTGGATTGTAGAGTTACACCCACATTTCGCCAGTTAAGTTCAAATCACTTGTAAATACGGGTGAGCGTATTGTCATCAACCGGGCACAAATCCAGATTGCAGGCTGCTATTGAGAAATTTTAGATGGAAAAACCCAATAATACTTTACCCGACCCGGGAATCGAACCTAGGACCTCATGTTCAGCCGCAGTACTTGCGGCCACTAGATCTATAATGTCTCAAAGTTAAATCTCGGTTGCGTTGCTACGCCACACACAGGGTGTCCTACTTTTTAAATTTGGCCGTACATACACCGGTCAGCCAGCATTTTTTCTACCACGTCAATTGCACAAATATATTCAATATGACAAGATGACACATCCTACCTTGATTAGAACATGAGGTGTCAGTATACCCACTTTTTGTTTGCTTTTTTTGTGCTACGTCGCGAAGTCATTTGTTGTTAGTGACTCAGGTTAACTGGGTACCGATGTAACCGGAATTATCGAGTTAGAATTATCTCAATATTAAGTTTCTTAGCACCTTTTTAGAATTCCGTACCCGAAAGGTGCCAAAAAGAACCCTATTACTCCGCTGTTCGTCCGTTTGTCTGTCAGCGGGCTACCGTAATAGGTAGACAGTTTAAATTTTCACAGATTGTGTATTTTTAATGCCGCTATAAGAGCAAATAATAAAAATTAAATAAAGTTAATAATTAAAGGGATCCCACTCCATACAAGAGACGTGTTTTTTTTTTCGGCGTTTTTTGCTCGATTTTAATACGGTACGGAACCCGTCGTCTGCGAGTCCGATTCGCACTTGGCCGTTTTTTAATAATCTACTTAGATGAATTTGATTACTAAAAATATTATGTACATTAACGAGATGACTACTTAAAAATCTACGTCAAAAAAACATTCAAAACATGAAGTTCTGATTTTTATGATACTTTCATTCAGTATCCTACCAAACTAAGAAAGTTCTGGAAATTCATTTTTATGTGATCTTTTAGTAAAAATTAAGCATCTTCTATGGTTCGAAGACCATTAAAATGTTCAAACATAGACAATTTCGAGAAAACGACCTTAACCAACTATCCGCGAAGTATAGAGCAGAAGAGAGAATAAGAAGAGAGGGTGAGAGTATGCTGAGGTGGTGTGGTCATGTTGAGAGGATGAATGAAAGGCGACTAACAAAATATATTTACAAGGCTGATGTGAGTAGAAATGCCGGGCGGGGACGCCCTTTTTTTTTTTTTGGCTTTGAAATTTTCAAATAACTTCTCCCGCTCTGGGTGGAGCGGGAGGGCGTGTCAGACTCTTACTGACTAAAATCCACCCGTGTTCCTTCCGTTGCCATGTTGCCGGGGGGCCACGATATCCCTATCGGCCCATATTCGCAGCCCCGGCAGGCATTGGCCCTAGCGGACCCCGTCAATTCTGCTGATATCTCTTTGAGGCACGCGTGGAACACAACGCGCCGTCGACCCGGGCTTGGTCCTTATCGGACGGCGAGCTACCCATTGCTCACCGCCTAAGAGGACATATACTGACCTTATTGGTGATGTTCTTCAGAAAGCCCTTCCTCGCTTGAGTATAGTTCTCGATGTTTTTGGTTGGTATATTGGCGTGTGCTAGCTGACATATGGCCTATAATTTATCATTTGAATTATGTTTTGTGTTGCAATGTGAGTAATGTAAGTTATTTTGTATACTATTGTATAGAATCATTCTTTAACTTGAACAGACAGCTGTGCTGCTGGGGAGTTTGTTGCGCCACTTATTCTTCCCAGCTAAAGGCACTAGGAAGTGGTGAAGGGTGGGCGTTTTTGGGGGACTGTCTTATGTAATTTGACGTTCGAAAAGTGCTGATTCTCAGCCTAGTTTGAATAAATGACTTTTGAATTTTGAATTTTGAAAGGTCCGGTACGTAGTACTCGCAACCGGCGTGCGTGTATGACCAGATGTATGAACGTAAACGAGGCAAAAGGAGTATGTAAGGATCGTAGCAGGTGGCGTTCTGTAGTTTCTGTCTACCCCCATGGGACGAAGGCGTGAGTGTAAGATGTATGTATGTAGTTCTTCTAAGTATGTCGTTAGTAATATAAATGGACTCGGCCCAGAATTCGCCTACGGGTTTAGCTTCATCACTAGCGTCCATGAATTCTACCTGCTGAAGATCTTCCACCTGGACATGAGTTACCTTGGGTAACCTGGAAGTCTTTAAATAGAGTCCGGACCCAGTTTCGCCGAAGCAAGGAAAACCTGTTCAGGTGGAGATTCATAGAAGATTCCACCTTGGAGTGTAAATGTGGTGCTGTTCCACAGACAATGGGGCACTTTATACCATTTCCTGCATGTCCTTGTCAACTGCACGTTACACAAGCGCATAATTTAGTATGCTTTTTCACTACTTTACAGAAGCGCATAATTTAGTATGCTTTTTCACTAACCAAACATGTCCAATGCCGGGAGCCCTCCTGGAGGGTTCACCTAGTCACATATGGGATGCTGGGAGCCCTCGCGGAGGGCTCATTTTAAATGTAGGTTTTTCTTAGTGAATACAGCATTATAAACCATGAAAATAAAATCTGATGTATCGTTTTAAAAACCAAGTTTTTTTTTTGTTTACGGTTACAAATACTTATTCATAAAAAAATTAAAAGGTTGGAAACTACGTATAGCAACAAGACCCCCTGAAAACATTATTTTACTTCGTTTTACAGTGTTTTGTAACACAGTTTTAAACTTAATGCCGTTGCCCGTCTGCGATGGTTAACTTTAGCGCAAACGTAATGCCGGCAACCCTCCCGGAGGGTTCCCTTTCAATATGTATGGCGGCATGGCGTATGAGTTCTATGAAAAGTAGGTGGAGTCGAAAGTGTTAAAACTTTACAGATCCTAAAAATAAACAAATTCTATGTCACCCCATCGTTTTTTCCATAACACAACTAAGTAATTACTATAATATGTACCTATTTGAAGTGTTTTTCCGAGTCCCACTATCATTTTCTAACTAGTGATTAATGTCCGGCGGCAGTATTTAGTATCAAAGCTAAGTATTATGAGTACGGCCTCAAGTATTTGCAGTTTCCATTGTGCAGTTTTTACTCTAATAGCTTTACTGGAACTAGGGTCAATTAGGTCTTGAGTCATTGTTTAGATGGAAAAGTGTATTTGTATTGAAACGTCATGGTTGTAGGTGACTTTGCACTTTGTCGGAACTTTCCTGACTTGTCTCATGGCATAGGGAAATGTTCAGGTGTAAAAATGTGCTGGTCTTTGGTTTTGTGTTCGGGAAATTAGGGTTTTCATTAAAAATTTATGTCATCTGTTGACGCCACTTTGACAAGAGGTCTTCCATTTTGAAAATGAATATAAAACATATGATGACTTTCATTATTCGTTCAACAGTCACGACTAAAAAAAATATAGGCATTTGAAACTTTTGACAGATGCCCGGACCTAGGGTTGCCATTTAAAAATATGAAATATTACCTGACATTTGCAAAAAAGTCCGGATATTTAACTTTTTAATCTTATTTTTATCAGTAATCATTTATTTTTTAAAGAAAATCCCCTTAAATCGAGAAGTCCGGACAAAATGAGAAGGCCGGACGTAACGAAACCCTACCGGACCTGACGTCTCAGTGACCTACTGAACGTCATTTCAGAAAATCATCATTGTTATAGCTTACAAAGCTTTTGATTAGGCACCTGTCCCACCTACGGCGATTGATGAGAAGTCGAGCTAGCAACTAAAAACGAGTTGGCGAGTAACAAGTGGCGAGTGCGCGACGGCGACGAGTGATTACTCGCTGGATGATGTGCCAAGCGTGGTCAGTCTCTCAGCCAGTGGCGGATTTTCCCTAAGGCCAAAGAGGCCTGGGCCTAGGGCGGCTAGAGGAGGTCCCTTTTTAAGGAGCGCCTAACCTGCGCTGCGCCTGCGGCTGGCAATATCTCAGCTCAGTAAATAATAGAACTAAGACAGCTAAGGGCAGGCGCGCACAAGGCAGCCTGGCTGCGGCAGCCAGGCTGCCTTGTAGCCAATAGCCAACAAATAATGTAACATTTTCGAGCTAGCTTCGGTCACTCTTGCATTCTAGTATAATTAGATTAGGTTATTAGCTTGTCTGTAAGTGGACAAAGTTGTTCCTTGTATGAATGTACAAACGAAAACCTAACATAATTATACGAGGTGAAGTACAAAACTTATCGAGCTCGCTTCATGGAGCTGAAAATGTATACCCCCCAAAAATAAACCTGCCGGCGTCCATATGATACCTATGGTTATAAACTACTAACGTCTACTATTAAACGGCCTAGGGCGGGCGTGACTGCAAGTCCACCTCTGCTCTCAGCGAGTGTTCTGCCCGCCAAGCGAGCGTCGCAGACCGAGTACTCTCTTTGATAGCTCTTATCGCTGCGAAAAACGAGCACTCGGCAGCGGTGTGAATGAACAGTCAGCTGTATTACTAAGTTAGTTCAATTTATCAGCTTTTCAAAAACCAGGTGTTAGTTAGCTATAGCCCGAATCAGAACTGTCAAGCTGCTGTTTGACGACACTAGTTAATAATGTAAACTACGCTTTACACTCTTTTTTTTAAGTCAAAGTTTTTGAGATGGGACTAAACAATTGATTTCGCAACACTGTTACGACACCAGCTTTTGACCATGAAAAAGACATCAACGCGCGATACATTATTTCCAGCACAATACAAATTTTCAAGTATTCACTTCTGTCGGCACTCCCTGAGTGCCACTGTTTTTTTTGTTAAACATAGTTGTAAAAATAGGTGTTATAAATAAAATAGGTACCTACACTATCTACCGTTAACGGCGTACAAATATCAATACGAAATTACAATCTAAACTTCCTAATATTATAAAAAGGAATGATTTGTATTTTTATTTGTAATGAATAAACTTAAAACTACTGGACCGATTAAAAATAACATTTTACCAGTAGAATGCTATATTATCACTGAGTAACATAGGCTATAATATATAAAGATATCAATCGTGCGAAGCCGCTGGCGGAAGCTAGTTAGCTATATTCCGAAACAAAATTTAGTTAAGCTACTGTTTTGCGACATTAGTTTCATTAAACACTGCTTTAGGTTTGGCGACATCCGCTAAGTAAATGGTTTGACAAATACAAGTGATTTCATTCTAACTAACATAACTTGGTGACTAACGAGTTCGAATAATTAAGCTCATGAATAGTGAATGGATCCGGTACGGATACAGCACTGTCACTGCCTCAATTTGTAATTGATTTGTTTCTATTAATATTTTTTGTTCAGTTTGATTTTTTTGCGTACCAGTACCCGTAGTAGCGTTGGAAGGCCTCCCATGAGGTGGACCGATGACCTTGTGAAGGCCGCAGGAATCCGCTGGATGCGAGAAGCACAGAATCGGTCGAAGTGGCGGCGCTTGGGGGAGGCCTATGTCCAGCAGTGGACGTCTTTCGGCTGAAATGATGATGATGATGATAATGCAGGCCCATTGTCCACGTACTTTTGTAAAGTGTTATAAACTCAAACACATGCTGACACCACCAATTACAAACTAGTCAATAACTTGTTAGTAAGCCGCCCTAACGGTGAAGGAAAACATCGTGAGAAAATCGCCATGTTCTAGAACCACTTTTCCATTCAAAAGTGCTGCCTTTGATGTCTTAAACGCGGTTGGATTTGCTGATCGCGTTCGTTAGTTAAATTTTTGTTGTGGAATATTGACACTGACCACTCTTGAACGCACTTAAGATGAGCTGATCGTGTTCAGTTTCATTGATGAGATCTGCCCTAAACCACCTAGCCTGAGGCAATATTTTTTTCATTTCTCATACTCCGAAAGTAGTGTTAGTTTGATCCAAGTAGCGGGTGGAAGACGCTGATCCCCACCCTTGGGCGGGAAAGACTCATAGTAATTGCTTCCCTCTCTAGGGCGGGAATGAATTTTAAAAATAGAACTATATTGGTTAAGTAGTCGGCTACGAAAATTTTTACTAAGGGGGTGTTACACTGTCGAGTCTGTGATCATGGATCTGAGATCGAAGATATAATAGAATTGTAAAATAGACATTTGTTATGGGTATATCCCCCTTGGGGGATATTACACTATCATATTATATCATATACCTATCTACGAAGCTCACAAATTACACATGTTATGTCTATTTTACAATTTAGTTATGTCTTTGATCATGGATTTGTGATCGTGGATATGATGGTGTAATACCCCCCTTATAGAAAAATACTGATAAAAAAAATGCTGCAGTCTTGTCATTGTATAAACAGCCAGTGTGAATTAAAAAAATACCTAAGCAGGACTACGCGCGGCGGTGACGCGGTGTGTTCCATATTTAAAATTAAAAAGACTAATAGGCACTAGAATACTCATGTTATTATTATCAATTAATATTTTAGAAAAACTACAAATTTTAACTTTCCTTATATTCGAAATGAAAAGTAGAGTGTTTAACACGGGTGAAAGTCATCAATTCCTTTCGACCCTTGTATAACAATCTACTATACTGTCACAAATTAAAGCAAGGAGCTAAACGCAAGTTTTGTATCGCCTAAAAGTATATGCTCCACTGGGATCCTCTGCAGTAAACAAAATCAGAAAAATGTATGATATTCTTTAATATATGCTATTTAGATATGTATGTTGAAAACATACAACATAACATAACATAACTTCACGCCTGTAATCCCCTAAGGGTTAGGCAGAGGTGTACCTATAGTACACCCACATTTCGCCAGTTATGTTTAAGTCCCATGTAATAGGGGGCGAGCCTATTGTCATCAACCGGGCACAAATCCAGACTCCGGGCTGCTACTGAGAAATTCCAGATGGAAAAACCCAATAACACGTTGTCCGACCCGGGAATCGAACCCAGGACCTCATACTCAGCAGTAGCGCTTGCGACCACTAGACCAACGAGGCAGTCAAAACAGACAACTACTTACTTAATTTGATACGATAGAAAAAAATAACGAAGATGCCTCTAAAAATGTATTTTAACGATTGAAGCTAGTAGCTTGAAGTGCTGGCGTCTGTACAACAGAAGTTATTTAGTTTTTTTTTTCGTTCTCCTGTAAAATTGTAATTAGCAATCTCTTTCAAAATGAATCAGATTGTGATTGATCGTGTATTACGCAATTAGGGTGCAGGTATTCCGTTGATAACATTTAGTCATAGGTACGTACAAACGCCAGCACATCAGGCTACTACAATCTGTCAAATTTATTTAATAGATTTTCGACTTTATTGCTGAAACATAAGGTTCAAAGTTGATTGGGAAAATTTGACAGTTTCGGGTAGCTTGATGTGCTGGCGTCTGTACATAGACTGCAGATAATAAGCAACACATGATGGGCAGGAAAACTGTAGAAATAATCACGACTTGGAAAACCTGATTTGCTTCCTTAAGTAGGTAATTCTAAAAATACAATGTTATGTAAAAGAATGTGTAGGTACCTACCTATATATAATAAGATGCATTGTGCAATAGGTAAACTAGATTTTATGCGGGATTATCATATTATGAGCAGAGGCCGTACCTAGAGAAGTATACAGTACTACAGGTCGACATAAAATAGTATGACTTGGTGATATTTAGAGCTAATTATTTTACTTAAGTAATGCAGACCCGTGATGATGGCACTACTTTGCCGACAACTGCTAAAGTCTGGCCACGCTAAGTCTGCACAAGTTAAAGAATGGTGGAATTTGAAAATCTATAGACGGCAACACCGTCTGTCCTACGAAAAAGAATTTGATACTTTGTTTGTCTTTTTGTTTTTGATGGGTTATTTTGTTCATATTCTGATTTATTCTTAGTAAAGAATAGTCGCTTTAGCACGATGCAGTGATTGGATACAGTTTTGTCATCGTATGGAGGTAGAGCATAGGTACAGACGCCAGCACATCAAGGTACCCGAAACTGTCAAATTTTCCCAATCAACTTTGAACCTTAAACTTCAGCGATAAAGTTGAAAATCTACTAAATAAATTTGACAGATTGTAGTAGCTTGAAGTGCTGCTGCGTCTGTACGTCACAGTCTATTTCACATAATCGATTATGCAAAAATCAAAAGGAAAATATCAAAATCATTAGATCTAGTTACAATCCCGAAACTGACATTGACGTAACTAACAGGTGTAAAAGTATATCATACTATAAAACTTTTTGGGGTTGCCCATTTATTCCATTGCAGACTAAGGGTCGGCGCCCATTTGCGGCACGGCATGGCAAGGGATTTTTATGCGACGAATAGAAATATAATTTAAAAGCATGACGATAAAATTTAAATTCCAACGGCAACGATGCCGCGGTATCCTTAAGCATGCCGCATCATCATTGAAATTTCAATTTGACTGTCATACATATAAGTTTTATTTCTATTCGTCGCATAAAAATCCCTTGCCATGCCGTGCCGCAAATGGGCGCCGGCCCTTAGCGTGGCCAGACTCTAGTAGGTTTGAGTCACCCACAAGCAGTGTTTTTTGACAATTTGTTTAAATTATTTTACTTATTTCCCATTCGAAGTCACCTAAGTGCGATAGTGGCACCTTCATTCAAAATTCAAGTCATTTATTCAAACTAGGCTGAGAATCAGCACTTTTCGAACGTCAAAATTACATAAGACAGTCCCCCAAAAACGCCCACCCTTCACACAGACTCTTATATGTCGACCTGTACAAGTATTTGTGAACTAAGTTTACATTTTTTTAATAATCTTTTAGAGAAAGCCTTTATGCATCTGCATCTGAGGAGTTTGTGGCAAAATAACAACAGCGGGACGGGTCGATTCATCAGATTAAGCTCTACGCTTGCCGGGGTTGGTCCGTGGATGGGTGACCATCTTTACATACCGAGACTCCTACGTGCCTCGGAAAGCATGCTAAGCCGTTGGTCCCGGCTGTCATTCGTGGATCTTTGACAGTCGTCAGAAGCCCGAAAGTCTGACAACCAGTCTTACCAAGGGGTATGGTATTACCCAAGTTACTGGGTTGTAGAGGTCAGATAGGCAGTCGCTCCATGTTAAATACTGGTATTCAGCTGCATCCGGCTAGACTGGAAGTCGACCTCAAAATAGTTGGGAAAAGGCTAGGCAGATTGATCTGCTGCTGAGCATGAGGTTCTGGGTTCGACCCCCGAATCGGATAAAGTATTATTGGGTTTTTCCATCTGGAATTTCTCAGTAGCAGCCCGGAGTCTGGATTTGTGCCCGGTTGATGGCAAAAGGCTCGCCCCCTATTACATGGTACTCCCGCCTCACGAAACAGGTTCTCCAACTAACGAAACAACAGCTGCATACGGTTACAGCAGCTGTTACTGGCTATGGGTCATTTATTAAACACGTCTTTGTCATAGGAGTCACAGACAGTCTGCTGTGCAGAGCCTGCATGGAGGACGACGAGACAGCAGCTCATGTGCTGTTAAACTGCCCGGTGGTCGCCACATACAGGGCCAAGTACTTCGGTAACCCAGGTACCCTATGTGAGATTGTCACTGACACCAAGGCGTTGCTGGTCTTCTTTGAGGAGCTGGGGTGGATCGAATAACCGATTTTCCCACCCGTACGCAAAATACGCGTTCTGACGTGGAGTTGCGGATGCCAGCCCATATTACCAATTAAGTACTTATGTACCTACATGGTACTAGCGAAATGAGGGTGTAGGTACTAAAGGTAGATCTCTGCTAACCCATCGAGGAATGCAGGCGTGATATTAGGTTTCTACGACCAAAGGAATTGAGGTAGGTCTAAGTTCCCTCTCTCCAATATTCACATTTTCTTGTTGACACAATTATTTTCTTATTATTTATCGCCATTGGAAAATTAATTAAATGTCCACGCGATCACTTTAGAAGGCTTTACCAAGAAAAATATTTTGATTAATTGGAATGACCAATTAAGATTTTCAATTTTCGTTACAATAACAGGTAGGTAAGCAATAAACGTTTTGCCAGAAACTTCTGCATAGTATTTAAAAGGCAATTTGTTTGTAGAATTGCCTCCTATTTTCCGGCTTAATTACGATTTTTTTTCCAGAAAAATACATAGGTAACTTTTTCAAGTTTCAATTCAACCTACGGTCTTCGTGGATGTAAACATTGTACAGTACGACACAACCATAAGTTAGGTTATATGACTTTACAAGTTATTGCGTTTGCCTAAAGATCATTTTCACCTAAAGCAGTAATAAAGACTGGTAATTTTGAAGACGCACTCAGTTCAGATGGTGATCGGTTTTACGAATTTTGCAGATGCTACATCTAAGTTGTGTCGTACTGTAGGTAATTAGAGAAAATATCCCAGGTCCAACCTTTACCTAAAGGTTTTAAGAGAGAGAGTATTCTGAAAGTTGGCAACGTCGCAAATAGCTGTCAAATATTTCACTGTTTTGATTAATTTGGCAATACTACTGTTTGGAAATTTGACATATCGCTCTACATGAATTGAACTAAACTATTATAACTGTAACGTATTGGAAACTCTCCAAATGCTGTTTTTACACATAAAACAACATCAAATACTGAGCTTTAATAAAATTGCAATAGGTAGGTACATTTTAAATAGTTTAGTTCACTATAGAGCGATATCTCATTCTTCCATACAGTGGTGCCGATTACCTTGTTCACAAACGAAACTAAATTTAAGTTCAGTGCATCCTTTTCTTTCTATGTCATTAAGAAAAGGACAGATGATACGTTTTAGTTTAGTCCTGTCAAATTAATCAGCGCCTGTCACTACTCCATACAAGTTTAGACGTGATTAAAAACTTGCCTACTAAAATTACGTCAATTTACGTCAAGAGCTGATTAATTTGACAGGACTAAACTAAAATTTATCTTCTGTCCTTTTCTTAATGAAATAGAAAGAAAAAGATGCACTGAACTTAAATTTAGTTTAGTTTGTGAACAAGGGAATCGGCACCAGTATCTAATAATAACAAATTAATAAAATCAGAGAAACATTTGACAGTTAATAGCGACGTTGCCAACTTTTAGAATGCACGCTCTTACAAACTGAGTTAAAAAGAGATAGAATAAGACAAGAGAATAGGGTATCGATTGACCGAGTTGACTCGAGTTGGTAAAAACTGAACTCGAGTTGAATCGTTTACGATTTGAATCGAGTTACTCGAGTTAAATAACTCGACTCGCCCATCACTAGAATAGGTCTTGGAGTAAGGGGAGGCTGTTTTTCTAAAGATACATTTTAAATAAAAAAAGCAGTTGGAACGTTTTGTTTTGCCTCAAGTCAATCCTGGGACCGACATGATCGATGCCAAGAATTACCACAAAATATATTACATCAATGCAGCTTATATCAAAAATGTATAATGAACAAAAATACAATTATGTAACTGGTTTTTATATTTTATATATATGTTTTTTATACTAACGCCATCTCGCGATATCACAAAGAACCACGACGTAGACTCGTAAATCATGAATGAATGTAGTAATGAATGAGTCCGCGAGAGATCGTTACACTACAACCAATAAGAATGCGTAGAGATATTAAATTGCAACAAATTAAACACAAAATAGTCAGCTCAGCTCATCAGCTGATAAGTAATAGAGTAATAGTATTTAATGTAGACATACTAAGAAAAAACAATCATTATTCAAGAAGATTGTAATGGAAACAGTGCGTTTTGTGTGTCTGTGATGTGATAAGAAAAAGTTAACTTTGAAAAAAGAATTCTGAAGTTTGTTTGGTGGCCAATGTTGAACATAACCTCAAAAAAGTAAACAAACGCACTAAGGTCAAAGGTAAATATTCTCTTTCTTTGTTTTGACGATATTTAAATGACGTTTTAATGGTTGGTAATCTTCCAGTGAGTTGGAATTTGGTTAAACTTAGTAGATATTTATTTGTTCAATCTTTTTGCTATTGTTAAATTGAATGTTGTTCAGTTTATAATTTTTGCTAGTGATTTATCAACTGTGTTGTTGTGCGAATAAGCTGTGATTGCACACCAGTGTCAATATTTACCAAGGGTAGGTATGTTTTCCAATTCTATTTTCAAGTTGGTTAGTTTGTTTTTTTTTTTCATCTGTCAACTGTCAAATCGCTTCATAGATTATGAAATTTGCAAAAGAAATCATGCATGGAGCCTAGTACTATAATGCTTTAGAAATATAAATAAGTAACTTACAATATTTTGTAAATTGTATTTTTCGCCGTTAAGATGAACGGAAAAAAAACGAAATTCCACCTTGTAACAAACACTGATAACTAAAAATGGTAAAAATTGTGAACATTTTAAGGACAGCGATAATGCCTTTGAAGCACACACCTGTCCACGATAGCTAAGTGGCCATTAAAGTAAGGGAAACACCACTTTACTCTAATGACAAACTCACCTAAAACGTTATCGCATCAAGTAAATAGAACTGTTTGAGTGACTCAACCGCTGAGTCGGCAAAAGTGGCTTCTTTTTTTTCACACTGGCTGCCAGGCGTCGAAACTCAGGCATGTCCGTCACTATACACTGCACAGGTAAAATTCTCTCATAAAATGCACTTTCCCATCCTCAACACTGCATCCATAACACAATAAAGATAAAGATAAACAGATAACCGTGGCTTAAAGTTGTCGAAATTCGTTATCGTTTTCGAGATCGCAACAGGCACATCGTCCGTCGTCGCCGACGTCCGTCGATTGGCGCAGCGATGCCTCACCAGAACTACGACACATGAAACCCACACGAGGATGTCTACAATGACACGAAACGTGATCACACACACGATTAGGGAAACATGAACAATGAAATTTAGTTTCTGGAAACGAACAAGTGCCGTGGAGGAGCGAACTCTTAGCATTGACTGGACTGCGCTTGGGCCGTGCAGGATGCGACCCATTAGGCAAAAGAGCGTCCATTATTGTATTGTCGTGGGCTTATCGTAGTGCTAGTGTCTCCTTAAATTGCCGACCCGGACTGAGTGAACGTGAGTGCTACTCAGAAATTTGGGAGCGTTGCCATTAACTATTTGAGAAATGTAAATGCACTTTTTGGCTCTGGTGATGTTAGAGATCATCTGGAAGATAGCCAATTTTTTTACACTTTCACTAATTACAGTGTAGGAACGGCCTAAATGTCCATGTCAGAAACGCCATAAACATCGTTTCATGGTCCTATCGTGACGTAAATCAGTCATCATCAGTAATGACTGCATTTGGTACATTAAGAGGCCACAACGAATCAAGTCACGGGACCGGATCCAGGGTTATCACGCTCGTTTGCTCAATTGGACGCTTAAGTACCGGCGAAGCTCTGAAGCCGGCCATTTCCGTTGATATTTCACACAGGAACCTGCGCAGGGAAACGGGAACGTGGCGCAACTTGACGACCCTTCCATAGAGATAAGTAGGTCGTGTTTTTACAGATCTCGTCTTACTAACAGAACGATAGGAACATCTTGTAATTACACCAGATCCATGTTATGCAGCCAAATGCCTGTTAGTCATCGTACAGACCAGTAATTAATGCGAAGACACGTCTCAGACTGTTCCCAGTTCAAGCAGGTTAAAAAGCGACGCCACAATGACAAATCCACGACTATCTTTAGCTTGTAGCAAAAGATATTACTGTAATACTATGTCGTGCTCCTCGTAACTCCTCTTAGTATCTGCTAAACTCCGGTTTAAACCGAGCCATGAGAATTTAGATAGATCGACGCAGTAGGTATTGCATTTGGCGAAACAAAAAACTAACATCAGGATATGACAGTTTCTGACATCTTCCATAGACAAGCAGCTTCGGGATTGCTTTAGTTATTACTCTGAGGCCGGGATAACGTACACAGAGATGTTTGTCGGTCTGTTTTTATATCGATGTCGTTGGCACTCGGACGTCTCTGTGAGAGCAAGCCGCTCCCGACTCCAACGTATTCGATCAAGGATGTGCACAATGAGTTTATAAGGTCGAACGATTCAACTGCTATTTGTGGTTTATTGTAAACATATTCGATGCTGATTTTTCAAACTGACAGCTTTGTCGTTGTGTTTTGGGTAGTGTTGCCCAAATGCAAGAACAAGACGAGACTTAGCCAGTCTTGGTCTTGGTCTTGCGCCAATACACCTGGTCTTGGTCTTGGTCTTGGTCTTGCGCTCCCAGTCTTGGTCTTGGTCTTGGTCTTGCAGCAAGAGTCTTGCAAGTCTTGCAATTACCTATTAGTCTATTACTATTTATTAAAGTTTACTTTAAATCTTAGAAAAACGTATTAGAATTGGAACATTGTGAGCTTGAATTAACATAGCCATAGTAAAGATCAAGCAGATTAATAAATAACTGAAGATTTGATAAGAAATTCGAAAAATCAACTGACCTATATGTCGTTTTCCATGGAAGTAACTGTTTCTTAATAAACATTTATGATTTATAAGCTTACATTTGCTAAAACATGTAAAAAAACAAATTAATTACAATAACTTGACTGTATTTTAAAGAACAATACTTATCTGTCTAGAAAGAGATTGAACCCTCAACTTATAAGAAATTTAATAAAAGAGTTTTACGATTTATCATTTATTTGAATAAAAAATAAAATACAACACAAATCAACAGCTTTATCATTAGGTTATGATACTTTATATCAATTTTTTTGACCAAGAATTAATACAAAGTAACCATCTGGCTGACTCATCACTTAACCTATTTCTATGTTTTCTAATTACTAATGATGCTTTAGAAAATAACCTCTCAGCAGGTACTGAAGTTGCAGGTATTGAGAGAAAATCACGGGCCATTTTCGATAAAATCGGATACTCTGTCTCATGCGTCCTCCACCAATCTAAAATGTCTTCCGAGCTGGCAGTTCTTGGTTTTCTCAGGTACTCCTCCAACTCGTCTATCACTAAGCCTTGAAGACAAGATCCAGATGACGTCGAGGGACATTCATAGAGTTTATCAAAGTCTATTACGTCTTCATCTTCATCACATACTTTATTTTCTTTTTCTGGTAATTCCAGAGATTTGTTCAGTGAGTGTAGACTTTTATATTCTTCATAAAGTTCATTGAACTTGCGCAGACTTTCTGTTTTAAGTTGCTTCCCCCACATTGTCAGGTCAAAAGTCTGAGCCTTATGCCTTGGGTCTAAAATTAAAGAAGTACAATAAATCCAGTTGCTCTTCTTGTAATGTTTAAGCATTTTGTCTCGAGCTGCTTGGAAAGCTAGAATGAGCCTTTCATCCACTTCAGATCGATTAGGTTTCTCATCTAACTGTTTTACCATGGATTCAATTTTATCTAGCAAGAGATTGAATGATACAATGACTAGCGGTAATGTAACATATTTGTCTCCACCAAGTTTTGTACTTAAAAGTTTAAAGTTTATTAGAAATTTATGTAATTTTTCGAGTACCTGCCATTCATTAGCTGTGATTTGAAAATCATTTAATTCGGTGACAGAACTGCACAATATGTCAATGCCCGCTCTCACTTTTAAACCAAATCCAATCATATCATGTGTGGAATTCCATCTCGTTGGACAGTCAATAATGGCATTTAGATTTGATGGCACGCCAGCTGCTTCACAAGCAGACTGAAACTTCTTCTTCACTATCTCACTTCTTTTTATTTTACTGGAAATACTGCGTAACTTTGTTACAGATGTACGCGAGTCAGCAATATTTGGTGCAGATTCTTCATCTTCCTCATCCTCAGTTTCGTCTGCATAGTCTTCGTACTGCTGATCTTGCGCGTTAGTGTCAGACTCACAGTGTAATGCTAAGGTCTTTAATAAATCTTGTACACCAAGGTTTAAAATGTGAGCAAAGCACCGGAAATGTTGATTGTCTGAATCAAAGTGTGGCGGCAGCTGTTTGCCCAGTTCATACATAAATTTGGTATTTGCAGTTGCGTTGTCGACCGTGATACCTTGTATTTTATCAATTATGCCATATTCCAATAAACATTCATGGAAAATCGTTGCAATATCTTCCCCAGTATGTCGACCGCGTGATGGTATAAAATCAAGAACTACAGATTGATACTTCCATTCGTTGTCTATATAATGAATAGTAACCCCGTAGTAACTCCTACCAGCAATTGACGTCCACCCATCAATGGTAAAAGACATTTTAGATGATAATTGTTGAAGTCGTTCCTTGAGATTCAATTGGAGCTCTTCAAATCGCTCTTTGACTTTCCTTCTAAGTGTAGACCTTTTAGGAAACACCATATTAGGGCAAATACGTCGAAAATATACTTGTGTAGCTTCGTCATCGAAAAATGAGAAGGGAAGATATTTTTTCACCACCCAATCAACTGTAGCTGTCGTGATGTTGTCACTGCTGTTTTCCGACTGAAACAAAACAATAAATCTTGTGTTATTATTTAAAACATACTAGGTTTGAGCGTATAAGAGGAGGAGGTTTGTTGTTGTTAAATCGAGAAAATCGTTAAATTGATATTTGTTATATTAAGGTTGCACTGTACTGTAATTTACCAAAATAAAGTACTTAGTTGTTACTGGCCGATTAAATGAAAATATGGGTGTTTATAAAAAATATTTAAGACGATAATTACATACTTAATATGTCGCACCCCTAGATGAAAACACCACTAACTCAAAAATACTTACGTAAGTTAATGGCGTTTTTGAAAGTATCGCATGAATAGCTACGCGGAGTTAAAATTCTTTTAACTGTTAAAAAAATATTCTTACCTGTCCACTTCTTCCAGCGGTTACTAAAAAGCTTGTGATATCTCCACTTAATTTTGGTTTAACAGGAAGAAATATTTCTGATTCCTTTTTGTGGAAAGATATTAGATGTTTCCTTAAGCCTGAAGTGTTTCTGTTTTTCATTTTTATTTCAATCTTTTTATGTTGGCACAATTTACAGAAGGCAGTTTGGGATGCATGAATTATTTCGAAAAACTCCTCAAATTTGCTTTTGGGTCTTTTAGATCTGTGACTCAAACTCTCGTTACTCGGACTAGAATAATTTGAATCTTCGTCACTCATATTAAATTGTACACGTGATACGTTTTTAGAAAACAACGAGAATTAGTAAAAACAATTATTAAGTTAGACTCGAAGCACAGCTCAATTGGAAATGACTGGAATTAAAATAATTCCTTTATTTATAGTACGTTTCCTTGCTTTCTACCGCGCCGCCTCGCCACGTGCCGGCTCTATGAAAAGGATGCCGCCGCAAATCAAACAATGCCGCGTGCGGCGTACAAACACACACTAAATATTACCTACTTGTACAGACGCGACGCGTGAATAAAATAGAATTAGTGCCAATCACTATTCTTTACATATAAGTGAATGTTTTGGCGTACATCTATACTAATATTATAAAGCTGAAGAGTTCGTTTGTATGTTTGATGACAGAAGTTTTAAAATAAATAAATAAGTCCTGAACGTCACTATACCTACCTCCAAAGTTACTATTCCTCGTGGACGAAGTCGCGGGCACAGCTAGTAAATACTTACTCTCATCATCTCTCTCAGAGATATTCGGGCTGGTAAGTAATACAAAACTCTTATCGCAGGCTTTTTATTTTATTAGTAGGTAAGTACCTACGCTTTTTATATTATTTTATTAGTTTTGTAGAATTTTTTTACACGTTTCAAGTATATTTAAAAGTGGCTACAATATTTATTAAACGGGTGATATTTGAACACTTTTTTGCTATTTTTTCTTGTAAAAACTTAAGAAATATAATGACAAAATGTACAATAATAGTACCTAAGTAATTAGTTTAAAACCATATAAGTAATCAATATTATAATATATACTTACTAGAATGAATTAATATGACATCTACTACCTATCCTTACCATTTTATCCTAATCATAATACTACTTGCGTGATCAGTATAATGTATTCATTTTCATTCTAAGCACTCTGAAACTTATTTATTCTTTGGAACACCTGTAGGTACTCTTAAAAAAATTCGAAATTATTTTGCATGAGTATACCTACGCCCTATGGCGGCAATCAAATAGTGTCACAAATGTTATGATTTCGGCGTGGCGGCAACGATTGTTTTAGATTTCAAAAGAAGCCCCGGCGCGTGTATCATAACCATGTACTTCCGAAAAGCGGCAAATTTCTTTGAAAAGTAAGTACAAAACCTTTGATGCCGCATTATCAAAGTGCCGATGGTTAAAACATAACTATGCATGCACTCAGTTTGATTTTAATAGATATTTTTTTATTCGCTATGTTTATGGTATTAGTCGTAATGCGCATAGGTCCAGTTTTTCATATTCTTTGATACAGTTTTTTGCGTCTCATAGAATTCCTAAGCGTACCTACCTATACACCGAACTGTTACACCTAACTACTCAGTGAAATAGCGCTAAGTCCTAGCTGCAAGACGCAAGAGTCTTGCAGGCTATGTCTTGTTCTTGCTCAAGTCTTGCACGGTCAGTCTTGGTCTTGGTCTTGCTAAAAATACGCGGTCTTGTTCTTGGTCTTGGTCTTGCAAAAACGCAAGAACAAGACCAAGACTGCAAGACCAAGACTGAATTTGGGCAACACTAGTTTTGGGTGGGTCAGGAGGATTTGTAGGAGTGTCATGGAACCTATGGTTAGCTATTAGTGATGAAATACAGCTAAGGGAAGTTTTTAAGTGAAAATATCGCATTATCAACCGTTCCAAGATGAGTCAACTCCAAACTACTGTTCTAATAGCGATATTCTCAGTTTCATATTAACTAAAATAATAATAATAGATAATATAGATATATTATCTAAGAGCAGTGGTGGCCCAGTGGTAACGGCCCGACTTACGAGTTGTAGGGCGTGGGTTCGAACACGTGTAGTCGCTTTACTGTGTGTAAATAATTTCATCACCACTGCTCTCAAAACGGTGAAGAAAAATATCGTGAGGAAAACGGCATACCCTAGAACCAAAAAAAAGAAGACGTGACATCTATAGCCCACTCCCTCTCGAAGATTAGGTATATGTATATGTCGTGGTCAGATCTTAGAACTGACCATTTCATGAAATGTGTATTTCATGAAATAGCCAGCTAAAATTGACCATATCGTTTAAACGTCAACGTTTAATGATAATATGTTAGTAGACGTTTGGCTATATCATTAATGTAGGGTATCCGTGGTTTAAGGTGTAGTAAAACTTGCCAAGTACCTAACTACGACCAACTTGGAAGTAGCACACGCCGTCGCGGCACCGCTCGTTTCGCTCGCTCGGCCCACGCGTGGTTGGTCACGATTCTAACCACGGAGTATAATACTCCGTGATTCTAACCTAACCTAACCCATTTCATCGGGGTGCCAAAAGTGGCGTAAATTTTTTGTTTTTTTAAAACTAATTTTAAGTTCGCGACAGCGGTCGAAATGCAACCATTTCATGAAATGGTCGAACACTTCATGAATATATCAATTCTAAGTTCTGGCCACAACGTAACCATATATTTATTAAAAAAAAAAAACCTTTATTTTCGCTAATGCACCCGTCACTTTATGTCTGCATCACCCAAAGGTTGACTTTTGTGTACTTAAAGTAGGTATTAAATAAATAATAAGTACTTATACTAATTGTTGTTAATTTAGTACACATGCTATTAATATGTAAGGAACTTAACGAGCTTAATGGTTCAATTATCTTCAGGAAGTCACACATACCGTAGGCGAAGAATTCTAGTCCTAATACAAAGATGTTTGCAAGGATGTCATTAATTATGTGAATAAAATGCATGACGTCATCTTTTATCCTTGAATTAAATAATAAACACTGGTTGGTTAGAAATCTAGGTATCACTAAACATTCTATTGCCTACATGAAATCCTAACTAATATTATTAATGCGAAAGTGAGTTTGTTTGTTAGGTATACTTTCACGCTAAAACGGCAGAACAGATTTGGATGAAATTTAGCACATAGGTAGAGCATGACCTGGATTAGGACATAGGATACTTTTTATCCCGATATTGTGACGTAATCGAGACTTATGCGGGTGAAACCGCGGCTAGTTTAATATAAGTGGTTATCAAGAATTGTTTAAACCCGTACCAATAAACTGAATATCGATTTCAATATTTCCAATGATTAGTACTAAAGCATTTCGAAAGGAATCGATTAAATCGATAGTATTTATGCATGGGTTTCCTATTACGAATGTGCAGTTGTTAAACGGGTAACGGTCGTGTGAGGTGCACCAGTCACACAACTCGTTTCGACCAATGGTGGATCACCATTTATTCTAGTATAGGATTTTTTCGTTCATTTTCTTTGGTGGACTTTTGAACTGACTCGAATATCCCTACTTCAAAAGTTACTGTCCATATTTATAATGCTTTTATCAGACTGCTTATAAATAAAAGATAGGTATTTTTGGGATGCATGGAAGGACTTGGGGGAGGTCTTTGTTCAGCACTGTAGGCTAACGTAAAAAAAAGTATTTTTAAAAGCATGATTTAGGTATATGACATTAATAATATAATAATAAGGTAATCGATGTTACCATTCCACATGACGGGAACCTCCTGAAAGCTGAGAAAGAGAAACAAATAAAATATCTCGACTTAGCACACGAGGTTGTCGACATGTGGAATGTGAGCTCGGCTATCATTGTGCCGATTGTCGTAATGGCCAATGGCCGAAAGTCTCGACCAACATCTCTCGAAGCTCTCGTTAGGCGGTTGGATCAAGGGCCTGATTCAGAAAGCAGTAGGTAATCCTGGATACAGCTCGCATTGTGAGGAGGTTCACGTATCTGCAGCCCTAACCATTCGGTAGTTTGGACCCTGATCCTGATACTGGCGGACCACAATTTTTTACATTTTTAAATGTTTTTTTTTTAAAAAATTGTAAGAAATATTTTAAAATATATTTAACATGTATAAAAAGCATAAACGAAAATTATAATTTTATTCAAATATAATAAAAATATAATTAATTTAAAAATAGTGAAATACAGGAAATAATAAAAATAATACCAGCCTATTTTTTTTTTTTTTTTTTTTTCTAAAACACATTTTGGTTTTAGCCTCACAACGAAAACCTCTGGGTTTATCTGTGTGCGGCGAGCCTTTCAAGATTTTTCAAATGTTTCTTACATACTACCTATCTAGGTACACCAATATTATAAAGAGGAAAGATTTGTATTCCTGTATGTAACGAATACATTTAAAAACTACTGGACCGATCTCAAAAACTATTCTGCCGTTAGAAAGCTATTACTGTCCCACTGCAGGGCAAAGGCCTCTTCTCATACAGAGAAGGCACGAGCATTGATTACCACGCTTGCTCAAGACGGATTGGTGATTTCAGACTTATCAGCTATCTAATTACCTACCTAATACATTTTATTTTGACAGTTCAACAACATTCATTGCGTTATTTACGTTGTTGAGCAGATTTTTTTTTCCACCTTATGAAGCAATGGATTAGCAATCTGTTCCAAAACTATCAAGATTCTGATTGATCGTGTATTACGCAATTAGGGTAGGTACAGGTTTCCTCACGATGTTGTTTTGCATTTATGCACATTTTAAGGGCAATGAATTTAAACAAATTGATAACATTGCAGTAGTCGATAAAAGTTCAAATTCTATTATTTTTACAAGTGTCTTTGCGTCATTGCAAAAAAAACTTTAAAAAAATGTTTATGTAACACTGTTATCAGCTTCTAGTGTGTCTTTGCCCCATATAGTTATTAAAAAGATAGATAAAATTGTAATCTTCTATTATTATCTATCTTAATTCCAATACTTAATGAATTATTATGTTTCTCTGATAATTTTTAACTAACATATTTTTAGAAATTTGGTAGTTTTTGAGACATCATTGCAACAAAACACATCTGCCTAGCGCTTTCCCAACTACTCAATATTTTGAGGTTAGCTTCCAGTCTAACAGGATGCAGCTGAATACCAGTATTTCACATGGAAACATTATGAACCTCACCTAACCTAACCTTATTGGTCTCGCACAAGTCTTCTTTTTGTTCTCAATAAAAAAAAATAGTAATGTTCTTTTTTTAAATTGATATTTTTTATGATTTTCTTAGTTTTAATGTTGTACCTATTTCATGTGCGTGTCCGAAATTAAAGTTTTTCTCTCTTTTTTTCCTAATGAAAAAGAAATGGCAGTTCGCCAATTTATTGGTTCTTCTTGGAAATTAAAGTAAGTAATTACACACCATCCAACGTGCCACCAGTCACATTTCAGCAAATAAATGAAAACAAAACTAAGGAAATCTTGTCGCGTAACCTTTTACGAGGGAAAATTATTGTGAAGGGGTATTCGAAGCCGTAGGAAGGCGTGTGCCTCACCTCCTCGTGTTACGTAGGGAACTAATAGGTAATTAATAAAACTAAAGGAACCCTGACTTGTTTAGACGTTCGTTTCTCGTGTTAATGTCGGTAGAAAATTATTAACTTAAGTAGGTATTCAGTATAATTTTCTAGGTCACTCCAGGACATTACTATGGCTTACCCATTCGATTAGCTACTTAACTTATTTTGCTTTGAATGATCTTTACGCATCAGTGCTTAAAACATCGATATGTCAAGGATGAGGCACAAAAGGCGATAAAAAAGTTTTAAAAAGTTCGGCATTATAGATTCATCTAGGGCTCGGATAACGGTATACACCGTGAAATTTGAATCACAGTTTTGCTAGAACAAATGTTGTTCAGACCATGGTCTACCACCATTCTACAGCATCCAATAAAATAAAAAACATAATTGGTTTTTGAAAAAACACAAAAAAGACAAAGTTTAAAATGTCAAGATTATCGTTACTCCCTACAACACAGACACCACGCACGGGACACAGCATTGTTTACAGGAAAATGTACCTCCATAAACGAAATTTAGTAAGCAGTAGGTAGATAATCTTGACATTTTAAACTTTGTCTTTTTTGTGTTTTTTCGAAAACCAATTACCTATGTTTTTTTTTTATTGGATGCTGTAGAATGGTAGTAGACCATGGTCTGAACTACATTTGTTCTAGCAAAACTATGATTCAAATTTCACGGTGTATTTTTCGAAACGGTTTCGTATTCAAAACCTAGGAAACGATTTGTTTCGGTTGCGTTCGAACGGAACGTTATAAAAACGTTATGGATTAATATGACGTTTTTAACCGTTTTTTTCCATTTTTGGGTCGATAGGAAACTCGCAACACAACCCTAACCAAGATGTAAGCGGTAAGCGCATTGGAACCAACGATGTAATGAAATGAAGATAAGGTACAATTTAAAAGTTCATGCTTGTCGGTGCACGCCTCGTGCGCGGCTGCGTCCTGCAGAATAAACCGGTTTTTGAAAACGTTCTAATTTCGTTTTCATTCCGAACAAAGTGTTGTACAAAGAACTGTTAGAAACGTTTTAAAAAAGTTATTTTAAATAACGTTTCCGAGCCCTGTATTCATCTAACATCCAGCGCGAGCGTAATGCTCCTGAACAGACTCATGTCCCACGCTAGTGTCCCAAATGTCCGTTCATCTGCACCCTTGACGATCCGAACAACGGGTCTGATGCCGCATTAAATGTGTTCATCTACCAAACAGTATTTAAGCAACATAGATGTACCGTCAATACGAAAAGTAGAAGAAGTGTAGTCGTTAAAAGACATTCTCTAAATAAGAACATTCGCCAGTCCTCTCAATAAGAAACAAGAGGTATCTACTTACCTACCTACAAATACTGCCGTTTTTTATCGTTGTAAAAGGGTATAGTGTCTTTAACCAACCTAAAGAGGAAACTAGTGTTACCTAATCTATACATATTATAAAACAAAGTCGCTTTTCGCGTTTGTTTGTATGTCCGCGTTGTTCTTCTAAACCACGCAACCGATTTTGATGAGGTTTTCACCATCGTTTAGAGAATTTATTCCGGAAGGTTTATGTGTATAATACGTTAGTATTAAAGTTACGTTTACCTAAGAAATCTCGATCTCGAAGCAGGAACGGGTCGCTAGTTAGATTATAAACTAGTTTCGAACTTCGATTAGGTCACTGATAGAGATGGTCTAAGTTTAATCGACTTTGGACTCCCGACAAATCTGACTCGATTAAGCGCATGTCTGTTCAACTCTACACTTTAAATAGCATTTAGTCGTACTTTAATTATTTCATAGATTAAAGAACTATAAAATGAAGCCGAATTAAAACTTCAGAATTTTATTTTAAATGCGCAATGTTCGTGATCTAATTTCAGAAGGAGTAAATTGGGTAAATTATTACCCTAAGTAGGTACCTACTTGATTTCCATTTCGTTCTAAGGGTCCCCGAAACGATCAATTGCAATTGTACCTATTAATTGCAATTGTAGTAATATTGTCAATAGCTTCAATTGCATATGGTAGACGATCATTTTGCGCATCTATGTCACTCATCATCAATCACGTAAACATTAACAATTGATCGTTTCGGGGACCCTCTTTGTTAGTAACCTATCTACTCACTACAGACAGGCAGTAGATAAGTACTTCGATTATTCTCAACTTACAAAGTTGATAAAACAATCATTGGAAACATCGAGGAAAGAAGAAAATTATCAATTGTTAACTTTGTGTCACATTTTCCTGACATTATTTCCAGTTAATTCTGGTTATTCATACCAGCACGTGTTCCCTGTGTCATTGTGTCAGCTCGTAGAAAAGCTTGCTTAACTTGTAATGCAATAGATAAAACCAAGTTCATTACAACTGGGTCACAAGATAGGCTAATCTTATCTGATAAACGGAACAATTCTGCGTAACACAAAACTGGATTGATGACAGCTGTCGGCCACCATCTTTTCACTTTTCCCGCCAACAAATTTATTTGACGTTTTGACAGCACCAGCAGATGGAATATTTTTTTTAAAGTTAGCGCTGGGACGTTCTAATTATGATTATTAAAACATACCTAATGCTTGACGATTAGTTGAGTGATTTAACCCAGAGATCTAATTTTTTTTATTTACAAGAATTATTTGAAGTTGATAAAGGGTGACTAAATACTGGGCACTGTTTCTAACTGCAAGTAATTTATTGACCGACTTTAGAGTAAGTTAGTTACCTACAATAGAATTATTGGTGCTTTGGCACTTGTAGATGGAAAATATAAATCCAAAAAGTTCCTATATACCTTGCCAGACTCGTAAAAGCTGTATGTTTTGTATTACCATTGTTTCAAAAAGTTTTATAAGAATAAAGACGATTGGTAACTGGCTTATAATTTCAACTGAGGTTCTCAACCTTCGATAGCTCAGTTGGTAGAGCGGTGGACTGTAGATGTATCGAAATTGTTATCCATAGGTCGCTGGTTCAAATCCGGCTCGAAGGAATCTTTTTAGCAATTTGTGGAATTAACATTTTTTCTGTTAATTGTATATATTATGCTCTTTAGGGTAGTCATTACTTATCTCTTTTTAAGATCCTCCAAAATAAGTTACGATCCTCGAAATTAAAACGAAGTTAAATAGCATACTAAAATTATTGTGATGTTCATTAGCTTTAAATTAGCAAAAAGAAGGAAACTTTTCCAGAATGTTCTCTTGCGATCTAAAATTATTTCAACTGTTCATTTTAAAACGTGTTTCTGCCTGCAAACTTATCTCAGAAAAGGAAAATATTTATACTAATTATAATTTTATGATGTTAAAAATAAAAAGGCAAAAGAAAACTGTTTCCGCCCGGGATCGAACCGGGGACCTTGTGCGTGTGAAGCACACGTGATAACCGCTACACTACGGAAACGACGAAAGGGTGGTCGAAATTGGAGTTCACTTCAAGTAGAGAGTAATTTAACCCTCCCTTTTATTTATTGTAAATGTTTTTGAATAGATTATTAATCTTTACTGTTTCAGAAACACTGAACTTGACCTCAATGCTATTTATAAAATTATTTAATTCACTTTTTTAATATGAGTTACTGGCCTGTAAACAATCGATTAAGTACTTACCTACATAAAAAAAATCACTTTATAGAAAAAAATTACGTAAACTCACCTTTTTACACTCGGCAAATAACACAGGTTGCACAGAAAAAAAAACTGAATTCGAAATTCGAACACAAGTCACAAGCGCCTTCTGGAAGACGCTTCGACACAAGTTGGCGGGAAATGGCTGGCGTATCGTTTTTATACCATCGCAAATTGCATGGCTATATTGACCACCCGCTTGAATATGGTTCATTACTTCCATTCCATGGGTGTGTTTATGTCTAATTTGTAATTGTGTTCGCACCCTGTCTTCAGCTCATCTTTTACTTGTACCATCGCATTATTATAGTCTCGTATGTCTGCAATACTACCACTTTGTTCACTATACATCGACGTGTTAATAGGAACGTTTGATCTTGGCATGTCGTGTGAGCAAGCAATGTATTGTAAAACGTTGTCGTGTTTTTCAATCGTACAATTTGCACGGGACCTCCCACGTCACGCTATGATTATTCTCGTTGCTAAAAGAAAATGTGAGTAACTAAATTACTTTTTTCATCTATTTTTATTCACAATCTGGTGTGTGATGGAGTTAAGTAATGAAATTGAAAGTTTAAAGTAAGTACTTTATTTACATGGATAGTGGGTAGGTACCATACTAGTTAAGTTAAATAAGTAATTAACGTGACGTAATCTATTTCATTACAGTTTATACTTTGTATTTTATTTATTTATATTTTGTAAAGTTATTCGGGGATTGTAGCTCAACTATCCCAAAAATCCCTATTTCTGTTCACATATTTTATATTTGTTATTAAGAGGGTTTATCCTAAAAGTTGGCAACGTCGTAAATAGCTGTCAAATATTTACCTATTTTGATTATTTTGGCAACATTACTGTATGGAATTAATAAATGTGGCTAACTAGGGAACTAAAATATTGATTATGAAATGCAATAATTAATATCGTAACACAGAATATTTAGTTTTAGATGGAAAAAAAGTATTTGGAAACTTTGCAAATGCCTTTTTACACCTAAAACGGTTACAACATCAAATTCAGTGTTATAATTGCAATTAATGATTAATATTCTAGTTCGCAAAAATAGTTAGCCACATTTCTTATTTCCATACAGTAATATTGCCAAATTAATAAAAAAAAGCGAAATATTTGACATATATTTGCGACATTGTCCACTTTCAGAATAAACGCTCTTACCTAAGTTTAGGTACTTACCTAATACAGGTTAATGGTGCCGATTCTGTTGTCACAAATGCCTCTAAACTAGACTAAAATCACCAAAATTTTGTTTATTCCTGTCAAACGACGATTTCTCATTCTGAAATAGACGAATGTGACACAACTATATTTTAGTTTGAAAGAAAAAAAAGAAAGAAAGAAAATATTTTTTTTGACACAGGTTAAGGCACACAGTTTTCAAAAACAAAGAAAGCAGCACACAGATGCACAGCACTAAGATGGCACTGAGATATTAATTTAGTAAAAATGGCAATTTTGCTAGTCTGAGTTTGACGTTTTTCCCTTAGAATTTTGATTGTCTTACTAAATCTGACTATTTCTTATCGCGATTAAAAACGTGTGGAATAAAATTAGTTTTCATTCATGAACTTTTAAATTCACACCAACACCTCGACTTCAGGTGCAAAAACGAGGCGCGAGGGCGTGAAAATTGCCTCTCCCTCACGCGCTCCGTCTCCTCCTTCGCGAGCATTACTGCTTCGCAGAAGGAGGTGACGGCCTCCCATTTCCTCTCGCTCCGTAGCATGGCCCGAATCAGGGCCGGACGCGAGAGATCACTGCCGCCGATCGCTTCCACGAGGACACGGCGATGCCTTGCCCAAGCCGGGCAGACCTCCACCGTATGCTCCACCGTGTCCTCCGGGCGATCCACACAGTGACGACACCCGGGCGTTTCCTCCCGCTTTATCCTGAATAGGTACCTCCCGAAACAGCAGTGTCCGGTGAGGACCTGCGTCAGGCGGAAGGTGAGGACGCCGTGGCGCCTCTCTAGCCACTCCTCAGAGAGGGGTCTTATCGCCGCAATCGTGGCGTGCCCAGCGCTGGGTTGCGACAATCGCACTCTCCATTCCGCCAGCTGTCACCCCACCTGGCGATCTATTCTATACGTCAAAACTAAGGTGAAGTGTGCTGTCGATCCCTGTGTGATAGTGTGTGATGTGATAGTGTCAATCCCTAGCATCAAGTGGAATGACAGATCACTATGAGCAGCAGATTTTTAGAAAATAGACCGGCTGCTTCCTAATTGCATGACACATTTTTAATCAATGATTGAATGATTTTGAAGGATATTGCTAATCTATTGCTTCTTATGTTTGAAAAAATTGTCTGCTCAACAACGTAAATAACGCAGTGAATGTTGTTGAACTGTCAAAATGAAAGCCATTGCTAATGTAAGTGTGTTACGCAATTACCCAGCTGGTGCTAGGGATTGACAGCTCACTTCAACCTTACATCACGTCAAGTTTTCAAGATTTTGACAGACTAGATTTTTTGATAATTCAAGACTTTATATACGTTCCTCCTGTAACAGTAGCATCCTTTACCTCATTATTGTCTGCTAGCTGCTGCCCGCGGCTTCGCCCGCGTGGCTTTTTCTAAATTAAATAAAGATACTCCTTATAACATCAGCTATCTACCAGTGAAAGTTCCGTTAAAATCGGTCCAGCCGTTTCGGAGATTAGCCGGTACAAACAGACAGACAGACAAACAAACATTCTTATACTCATACTTTCATAAATGCATTTAGTAAAAAGCTGTTATGTTGACATTACAAACGGACACTTCTATCACTAGCTATGTAGGTAGTACAAAGCTTGTTTAGGAAAGACAAACAAACATTCTTATACTCATACTTTCATAAATGCATTTAGTAAAAAGCTGTTATGTTGACATTACAAACGGACACTTCTATCACTAGCTATGTAGGTAGTACAAAGCTTGTTTAGGAAAATAAACTGTTTTTATTTAAATTTTATTTACATCTCTCATATTCGGTAAGTAGGTCCTTATTACCCCCAAATGGGGCTTGTAGGTAACCAATTAGCGCTCTAGGGTAATAATGTAGCTAGAAAAGCCCTAGGGCGGTAAGTAATTAAAAAAGAAACTCTTCACTCTTTCAAAAAGTTCGCGTACATCTAACCATCATACTGGCAATAGACATCATGCATTCAGCCCAATGACAAAAGAGGTCGCTTCGCTATTCAGCCTTGTCTTCGTATGAGTATAATAGTCATCAATTTTAAATATCGAACAGCGAAGCTCAATTTCGTTCTTGAAAAAAAAAATTTAAAAAATAAAAGATGAAAAAAGGCGGGAATAGAAAACTTTTACTTTAAATATTGTTTGTTTTTGGGATTTTTTTATAAATACGTGCTAATTAGGAAAAAAACATGAGTTCTGCAAGTGATGAAGATATAAGCTGCACTCCCGATTCAATGAAAATGGAAGCTGAAGCAGCAATTAACAATATTTTGCCTGAAAGATCTGAAGAGAGATATTTGAAAACTTACGACGAGTTCATGAAGTGGCGAAAAGAAAAACGAGTAAAGTCTTTATCTGAGACTGTATTCTTAACATACTTTAGTGAGCTATCAAAAAAGCTGCAGACATCTAGTTTGTGGTGCATTTATTCAATGTTAAAAGCAACTATGAGTACTAAACACGACATCAATATCAAGAACTTTTCAAAATTATCATCTTTTCTAAAAAGACAATCAGCTGGGCACAAAAGCAAAAAGTCAAAGGTTTTTACAGCGCAAGACGTGAAAACATTCATAAATGAAGCCCCTGATGACATATATTTAGCTGTTAAGGTACGTAAAATAACAAATCACATAATGGTAATACTTCATCAATTATCTTTTAAATTCTTACAATCCTATAAAACATACTTATTTTTATATTTCGCTTGTTTTAGGTGGTTCTTATCTTCGGTATAACTGGCGCATGCCGAGGTATTGAATTGACAAATATAACAATAGAGAACATAGAACAACAGGGTCAGTTGTTAGTAATTAAACTACCGAACACAAAAACTAAAATTGACCGAACATTTCTAGTTCCTCAAGAATTTTCTGAATTCGTACAAAAATACAGAAATCTTCGTCCTGAAAATGTAAACACCAACCGATTTTTTTTGAAATACCACCAAGGCAAATGCTACAAAAAAGTTATTGGAAAAAATACCATCAGAAGTATGCCGAAGCAAATCGCAAGTTATTTAAAGTTAGCAAACCCGGAATTGTACACAGGTCATTGCTTCCGGAGAACATCGGCTACACTTTTAGCCGATGCTGGGCTAACTTAACCACTATAAAAAGGCACGGTGGGTGGAAATCCAGCAAGGTGGCTGAAGGTTACATTGAAGATTCCATACAAAATAAAAGTAAAATTACCAACCAAATAACGAAAACTATTCAGCTTTCAAAAAATGAAACATCTTTCTCAAGAGATGATCCGCAACCATCAACTTCTGCTGAAGAAAGCTTCATCCCGTCAAATTTTATCCATGACCAACAAATATCACAATCTCAAACTATTAACATACCCAAAAAACACCTGTCCCTAAAATTTGAAAATTGTTCTCATTTCACTATACATTTTAACTAGTAAAATGTTTTATTCTTGTAATGCCGGTTTTTTTCTACTTATCTCACAATCGAGATGTAAAGCAGAGTAGTTAGCTCGGGTGTAAGCATCAATTGCACCCTCGAACTATAGGCGCCCTCGCTGGGCTGCAATTGATGCCTTACAGCCCTTGGCTACTAATCTACTATTATATACACCGTGACATTACTATTGTATAGTCGTCTTACAGAAGCAGCCCTCTTCATGTATCCAATCCATGAATAAAAAAAATACAACCGACTTCCAAACTACAAAGTGAAAAATAACTTTAATTTCGGAAGTCGGTGTCTTTGGATCAGTATTTTAGTTTTTTGACACCGATTTCCGAAATTAAAGTTATTTTTCACTTTGTAGTTTGGAAGTCGGTAGTATTTTTTGTAAAAAAGTTTTTTTTTTCACTTTTTAGTGGGTTGATTTGTAGTTTATCTAAGTTACAATAGCCTTATGTCAACTGCTCATCAAAAATACTCAAATCGCTATAGATGTGCCTTTAATATTTGAAGAGTTCCCTCGATTTCTCCAAGATCCCAGCATCAGATCGTGACCAAATGACAATGGGACCAGCTTGAAAGTATACCCTTTCAAACAAAAAAAAGAATTTTTCAAATCGGTCCAGCCATCTTTGAGGAATCGGGGAATATACATAAAAAAAAAAATATCCCGACGTATTGAGAACCTCCTCCTTTTTTTTGAAGTCGGTTAAAAAATTGATATACACCGTGATATTTTAGTTTTTTTACAAAGGGCCACTCAATGTACCCGACATAAAATACCTCTATGATCAATTAAAAAATTGTTACAATATATCATTAAAAAAAAACACGTTTAGTAAAGATAAACTACGATAACATGGCGCGCCCCTCCAAATTACTGTTTCAATGTGTGTAGTCACATCCTTACGAAAGAGTTTGTATGTAGTTGTAAGTTTTTGTTTGACGGCCGTCTCATTACGCACACATGCGTTGTGAGCCTTGGTGGCGCTTTGTAAATACTTTCAAACGTTTTGAATTTTGGAGGGGCGCGCCATGTTATCGTAGTTTATCTATAGTCATTGGATGCATGAAGTGAGCTGCTTTTGTAAGACGACTAAAATGTCACGGTGTGTATCTATACATCTTTAGTATTAATAATACTAAAAGGTGTATAGATTTACTTATGTGTCATTCCTAAAAGGAATCACGCGCACGTTATCTATCTGTCGTCCTATCATTGCCGGCGTACAGACGATTCCAGTTTCCTCCAGATAGTTCTATTTATAGTGCATTGCGGTCTTCATTTTAGATAGCTTTATTACACTAGGATTGTAGGTGTGAACGTCGATAAAATTAATAAATAAATGACTGACAAATGCGATAATAGGATATAGGACATAATCATGTAAGAGTAAATAACTCTACAGCATAAAAAACAAAGTAAATTATGAAATATCATCACACCATTATGAGTTGGTGACGGCATAGACGCCTAGGAGCTTGCACCCTATCTGCGTAAATTAAATTTCAATCACGATCCAAGGGTTTCGAAGGAAATTTCTAATCCATTGTTTCATAGGTTTGAAAAAATTCGTCTGCTCAACAACGTAAATAATGCAATGAATGTTGTTGAACTGTCAAAATGAAACAGATTAGTCGTAATCGTTTACGAAAACGTGTTCGTAATTAGATAGCGGGTCTGGGGCGGGGTGTCTTTTGGAGAATCTTTGAACCTAAACCTAATCAGACAAGAAAAGGTTGTAGAGCTCTTTGTAAAGGAGTTCATCCGAGGAACACATACACACATACATCACGCCATCTTCCCATGGCAGTAGGCAGAAACTACAGAACACCACCAGCTACGATCCTTACATACTCCTTTTGCTTTGTTTACGAGTACATTCACACGCACGCTGATTCCGAGGGTAATTCCACTAATCAGATTTATGAACTTTTCTTCCTCAAATCCCCAATGACGTTTCATAGAGGTCATAATGGGGATTTGCTCGTAAGCTACACTTAATTCCAAGTCCTCATCTCCTATCTCCTTGTGTCTTTTTCCAGAACCATGGCAGTCGAAGGGGTAATGGTAACCTACAATTACTCAGAAGATGGTGAATATGCAAATATCTTGACAGTATCAGCTTCAGGCATCAGATTCTCCAAACGCTGGGTCCTCACACACGGTTCCATACTCTCTCCTCTCAAAGAAGCCAAGATAATCAAGAAAGCTAGAGGAAAACCTATTCTTAGTGACGAATTCTATGCTAATTTACCAGAAATCCATGTCACGTGCGAAAAGAGACAGTCGAAGAATCCGAATCTATATGAGAGTGTTGAGAAATTGAGCAGAGAACGGAATTTGCATCAGGGAGATTTGGATCATAGCAGTTATTTGATAAGGGTGCTTACTGGAAGGTATGTCTATTTTTAACCGACTTCCAAAAGGAGGAGGTTCTCAATTCGTCTATATGATTTTTTTTTTTTTGTATATTTGTTACGTGATTACTCCGCCAATTATGAATAGATTTTGATGATTCTTTTTTGTTTGGTAGATCATACTTCAGAGGTGGTCCCATATAAATTTTATTAACTTTGCTTCGGTAGTTTTTGAGTTAGCTTCAATTATACGTATTTTTTCCCACTTAGTATGTAGATGATATGATAACTTCTTGTCACTGTTATTTACATAGCAGGTAGTGGTATTCGAATTTGTGTGGGGTAGGTACCACAACTAAAAAGTGAAAAATAAAAACTTTTTCAAAAAAAAAAAACAACCGACTTCAAAAAAAAAAACACTACAAAGTGAAAAATCACTTTAATTTCGGAAGTCGGTGTCTTTGGTTTTGAATTTTCGTTCTTTGTCACCGACTTCCGAAATTAAAATTATTTTTCACTTTGTAGTGTTTTTTTTTTTTAAGTCGGTTGTTTTTTTTTTTGTAAAAAGTTTTATACTTTACTCCTGGAACTGAAATGAAGTGAGTTATAAACAGTTCAACGTAGAGACTACGCCTTATTATACTGGTACACCATAAGTGGTGCAAGCATGGTTTGATATGGTATGGCAAAAAAAATATTTCGGTTGCGAAACCAATCGAATACTTAGTGAGATTCCCGACGGTCTTGCGATGCGATTTGCGACGCCACTTGCGAGAAGCGATGCACGCGCGTTGCGTATTTCCAATCTATACAAGGCCAGAACGCAACCATAGGAAACTGCTCGCGTAAACACTGTAATGCTGTTTTTAAATCTGTGATTACAATGTATACACGAATTTTGCGTATTGCTGGTGTATAGTTTGTAACGTGGACAAGCGCGTCCTGGTTCCAAACTATACTACATCACTTACGCCTGATAAGAGTTTTAAAGATATAGTCTATAAAAAAAAGAAAAGAAGAAAGGTGTGAACTGGGTGAAATGACTTAGGTTAGGTTAGGTTAGAACTGTGACCAACCGCGCGCAAGCCGAGCGAGCGAAGCGAGCGGTGCCGCGGCAGCGGCCGGCGAGCGCTACTTCCAAGTTGCTCGCAGCCAGGTAGGCTATTTAATATTAGCGCAAGGTGCATTACCTCGCAAACAAGTTGGTTACCTGTTCACAATTTCTCGCAATCTAAACACGATTAATCCGTATGCGTACTGGCACTGTATACTATGGAATGAGATAGTTAATTTGGTCACTACGAAGTATACGCGAGTATTTGCGTACTACTCTTGTATAGATTGGAAGACCTTAGTAAAAAAGTGATTTCCAATCTATACGCGAGCAGTTTCGTATGGCTGCGTTCTGGCCTTGTATAGAATGGAAAGACGCACGCGCGTTACCTGTTTCCGTCCGTCACCGGCGTCGCTTCGCAAGTCGCGTCGCGGTGACTCGTAGTATGCTTCTTTTCTTTGTTTTACTTTTTTTCTTTGCTGCACGACATTGCTGCCGTGCTCGGAATTTAATCTTATATAAATCTGTATAAAATGTATGACTAGTAGTGACTAGTGAGCACTGCCGCCTGAAGCATTGTTCGGAATTATACCTTAAAGCAGCCTGGAACGAGCCGTGCCGCAACGCAAAGCATTTCAAAAATCCACATTCATAATTTTCATACATTTTGTATGAACTAACGCACACTACAGGCAGGCCGCACTTTTTTGTATGAAAATGCGTTGCACTGCGGCCCGTTGCGGCTGAAATGTGCCCTTGGCTTCACATGTCATTCAACAATTAACTGTTTTCGTGACCAGGATATGCCACGTGTGGCAGTGTCCGATCTTGGACCGATGTGCAGACGACATCCTCTACAGCTGGACCATCGGCCACAAGGACGGCGACATAGACAGCCAGATGAAGCTCGGCAACGCACTCTTTTCCGTCTTCGTACTCATTGACTTGGAGAGCGATAAAAGAGGTAACTAACTATACTTCCATACTAGTATTACAAATAAAGTAACAATTTCTGTCCATCTGTTCCCTTTTTACACCTAAACCACTGAACTGATTGTTATGACATTTGACAGATAGGTAGCAATTAATCGTGGTGATTAGACATGGGCATTTTTTGATTTTTACGCATACGGTTAAATATCCGATTTCAGATTTTGAAATCGTTTTCAGAATCAGTTTTTAGAAATCGATTTCAGGAGAGGCTCCGGCTTGCAGTTTCGATCGTCGATGCGAGAGCGATGATGGGTTTGATCATCGTGCAATATGCGTCGATCCAAACATAAACCAATGCTTACGCAATCTACTCTTGCCGTGGTTTTGTGAAATCGGTTCATCTAGTTCTGATTATCGATACAATTCGATTTCTGACTCAAATCGGAATTTCGTTTTGATGTATCTGACGCATGGCTAGTGGTACGCATGGCTAGTGGTAATCATTTGATCATGCTGTCTCTGTATGAGAATCAGCCTTTGCCCTGGAGTGGAACAATAGTAGGCTGTATTATTTTTTATTAGTCAAGTAACTTGGAACCTGGAGAGGGACATACGCTACTTTTCATCCTGAATATGCAACAGCTGGTCAATTATTTTTATCTTTTAATTTTTTTTCTTTATTGGGTAAGTAAGCTCGCCCTCTAACATGGGAATTGAAACATTAGGTACTTACTGGCGACTTGGTGGCGATTTCCGGCCACCGTAGGCGCGGGCTTGCGGACGGTGCGTTGTATTCCATGCGCGCCACAGAGATGTCAGCAGAATTGACGGGGTCCACTAGGGCCGATGCCTACCGGGGTTGCGAAGAATACCGAAAGGGAGATCGTGGCTCCCGGCAAAATGGCAACTGATGGGACACGGGTGGGTTTAAGTCAGTAAGAGTCTGTCACGCCCTCCCGCAAAAAATTTGGGTGTAGATACTTATAATACAACTCTGGCTACCTCCTCAGGATATGATCATCACAATTTCAGTCGAAAGACGTCCACTTCTGGACATAGGCATCCCCTAAGCGTGGCCACATTAACCGGTCCTGTGCTTCTCGCGTCCAGCGCAAGTGTGATGGTTTTTGACGTGACGTCTTATAAATTGGTTTGCCGGGTGACACTTCAAGAAACTGCGTTACGCTCCGCTCACGTTATGCGCTCACAATGAGAGCGAGTGAGAGGCACGCGTGCATGGTTAGCCCGCCTAAGAGCGAGAGAGACAGACATAAAAAGTGAAAGGCACGCGTCCCTTCCACTCGAGCACAGTTAGCCCGCCTAAGAGCGAGAGAGACAGAGCGAGAGAGAGAGAGTGAGAGAGATAGGCATACACACCGGTTCATGTGTATAAATAAATGTTTTAAATTGTTACTATTATTTCATCCTTCTTCCTACTATACGAATGAATATTCACATTAAAATTATTTTACCACTCAAAGTCGTTGTCACGTAAAACTTTCGCCCGTATACCGACTTTACAGGCAACCAATTTTTTTCTTTTTTCTTTTCCACTCCTCTCCGATCTCGAAACAGTGACGATCTACTCTGTCAGTACAGTCCTTTCACAGTTATTTTGCCTCTGATTTTGCATCACTGTCAAAATCACATCGATCTTTATTATTAATACAATAAGGTTGCTTTTAGGTTTCTGCCACTGACAAGTCTGTAGAAAACACAGTGATCTTTATTTTCGTTACTATAAAGTTGCTTTTGGGCTGCTGCTGTCAGAGGATTGTAGGTGGCAAGTCCCACCATTGCCAAAATGCAGTTTAAATATGTTCAAACAGCGCTATAACGTTCTTTTGGCGCGTGTTCAAAATCGAAACCAACTCCGCCATCCTATTTTTAGCCGACTGTGGCGAAGCCAAAAAAGGAGGGTTATGCATTTAACCTGTGTGTATGTATTATGCAAACAGGGTGGTAGGAAAATGAACGCAAAATTGAATGTTTTGTAGCTTTTCCGTTATTACAGGTTATTCCTATTAAGGTACTTTTTTTTAATAGGCCATACTTAATATTTTATTTCACAAAATTCAATTACAAAGGTATTTACATTATTTAAAAACTATCAGATTTAAAATAATAATATGTTCAAGTATATAAAAAGGGGGGGGGGGCGGTACTTAATTAATAAGCCATAAATTATTTAAAAAAATCTTTTATTCCATCAATAACTTTGAGGTTATTATAGTCCTAATGGTCCTGCCTGTACTGTCAACCGCACGTCAGAAACCACAGAACATAATATACAGGGTGTTGGTAATAAATGGATAACCTTGAAATGGCTTATACCTGTGTATAAAAACGAATGGCTGTTAAAAAAACAAGTGAAAGTAATGACTATTATTACAACAAATAACCGATGAAGTCCATACATTTCGTCGCCAACACTGCAAAGGTGCGAACCTCATACAAACGGTCAAAAATTAGTTTAGTATACAAAAATGCTCCATTTGTCGAGCTCTATGTCGTCACAAAAGGGCGAAGCTCTAAGACTAATAGAAACGAAAAAAGATTGACGGCGTATCTTAAAATCAGTTGGAGGGAATTATTTTTTTGTTCTAAATTATATATATTTTCTTAAATATCATCAAAATAAGCGCGTCATCGGGAGAAAAAAAACGTTTTTTGGCTCTCCTATAAAATTTTCTTATTTGAGGTTCTTCGCCGTGGCGTACAAAAATTATAAATAAAGTGAATAAATTGCCTACACCTTTGCCTAACCCTTCGGGGAATACAGGCGTGATGTTATATCATGTTTCCTAATTTGTCTACTAAAAAAACCGGCCAAGTGCTTGTCGGACCACGTATTAACGAAAAAACGTATTTCTGTGCACTGTAAGGACTATTCTTGCTTGCAGCGCTCGGTCGCTATAGTATCGCTTACCTACAAAAAAAAAGGGTCATGTGCACGGAATTTTGTTTTCAAAATAATTAGATATGCGTTACCCCAATGGTACAAACAGCCCCGGATCTACGGGGGGGGGGGGGGGTCCAAATCGGGGTACATGCCCCGTGCGCCATCTTGAGGGGGGGACAAATTCAAGCGTAGCAGACAAGTGCACCACTCAGCACACCGCATGCGACGCGCAGCCGCGTAGCATAAATACACTTTCTATTTTATTCCTTTTTTACAAGTTTTGGCGCCCCTGTTGGATCGATAAAATGTGATTAATTATGTTGCTGGCAATTTTTTTATTTTGAGAAAATTTTAATTTCGCGGGCTAACTTAGCGCATCCCCACGTAAGATTGGCGGGGGGGCGGCAGATGGCAGTTTTTGCCCCGCCTCAAAAAAAAAAATCTAGATCCGGATAGATTAAAATGCGTGTACGTAACTCTTGTTTAAAACATTTTGAACTGTTTGTATTATTAAATTAAAAAACCTGTTTTTTTTCCCAACCCTGTCTAATCCATTTTAAAGCTATCCAATAATAGTATTACCGGAAACCCTGTATATAACTAATCGCAGTCACCCGTCTCCAGCTGCTTCTTTCGTTTGGCAATTGCCTTTTTCTTCTTCGTCACCGGATCGTCGAAGTCTTCCTGGCAAGTGTGAATCATTGCTGCGAAATAAATGATATTTGTTTCTGTAAATTGGTTTAAAAAAAATACCTACTTTATGTTCTAAAAAACTTTTTACAAAAAAAAACAACCGACTTCCAAAAAAAAACACTACAAAGTGAAAAATAACTTTAATTTCGGAAGTCGGTCTCTTGGGTTTTGTGTTTTCATTTTTTGCCACTGACTTCCGAAATTAAAGTTATTTTTCACTTTGTAGTGTTTTTTTTTGGAAGTCGGTTGTTTTTTTTTTTCACTTTTTACTTGTGGTACCTACCCCACACACATTCGAATACCACTACCTGCTACCAGTGTCAAGAACTTATCATATCATCTACATACTAAGTGGGAAATAAAATACGTATTTTGTAACTCAAAAACTACCCAAGCAAAGTTAATCAAATTTATATGGGACCAATTTGGGAGCCTACCCTTTCAAACAAAAAAAGAATTTTCAAAATCGGTCCACAAATGACGGAGAAATCGATGGACATACATATAAAAAAATAAAAAAAAAACAAACATACGCGTCGAACCTCCTCCTTTTTGGAAGTCGGTTAAAAAGAGGAGTTCAGTGTTTCCTATCCAACTCCTCTGAGAACGAAGACCGAAACAAACTCAGAGGCAGTGGTAAGTCTCTTTTGAAGTCCAGACATGGTATTGATCGGACCGTAAAATTATTTAACTATTGTATCTATACAAAATATTGTAAAACATTTTAAAAGAGTAACGGTGGAGTTTCTTGTATATTCTTCTCCATATGAAAACTACTTTTTGGAAGGGGCGACTATTTCAATTCAAAATTTTTGTTAATTTTGACATTCAAAAGTGCCATGCAAGGACCTATTTTGAAATAAATGATTTGACTTTGACCGTATGAAGACCATGCTGATTTGTGTCTCAGATGGTCTTTGATGAATAATAATGTTTTGCGTTATTTTCGGGTTTTATTAAATCAGTGCGTATTATAAGGGACATCGCACACTACGTGGCCACGACTCTCGCCAGTGGCCGCAGCGTCCAAGTAAAGTATCGTAACTCAACGCATCGCTTACTTGGCCGCAACGACCGACTGGTCGCACGACGTGCTGTCTGAGTAGTTGCGGTCAAGCTTTGTGCACTTAAAAATAGAAGTCAGCATTTTGGTCGGCGTTTCAGTTTAGGACCAGTCGTGGTCGTGGCCGCGAGTTCCTTCACAAACTGTTCAAGTACCTGCTTCGCACGGTTTTGAAGACTTGACAAAACATCGAGATTTCTTTATTATAAATATACAGGGTGGCAGGGACATCGACGTGAAAACTGTTACTATGGATTCAGTACTTGATTCTGATCCTTCCTGCGTTGGAATTTATTTTTTAAATCTGCTGTTCCATACATATTGCACTTTTTTATAAAACAGCAGATTTTTTTTATATAACCGTCGAAAATTTTCAGAATCATGTACTGAATCCATGGTACTTACTTAACAGTTTTCGCGTCGATGCCACCCTGTATAAGTTTAAAATTAATGTATTACCGTGAGTTTATGACATACCTAAACCTACCGGAATAAATGCTCTATCTGATGGTGAAACTTAAAACCACATCAAAATCCGTAAGAACAAATCGGTCACAGAGACGGACACGGAAAGCGACTTTAATTTACATTAAGTTTAGAGTATAGATGTCGTGGCCAGATCTTAGAATTGATCATTTCATGAAATGTTCGACCATTTCATGAATTAAATTTCATTATTTTTCTTCTGGAATGATTGCTAATTAAAATGATTTATTTTTCCATTGACCTAGATTACTAAAACTATATGGCCAAACGTCGACTGACTTATCATTAAACGTTGACGTTTAAACGATATGGTCAATTTTAGCTGGCCATTTCATGAAACACAACCATTTCATGAAATGGTAAATTCTAAGATCTGGCCACGACATAGAATATACATTACCATCGCGAGGGTCAGCTATAAATGAAGTATTTGACTTCCAGCCGGTGATCGTATTCATGTGGTTAGGAATCTTGTGAATGAGCTCATAATTTTGTTCGATTGCTTCCTTCTTTACTATTCCTACGAGGCCGAGGAAAATTCCACCAGCCACGACTCCGTGCCCGCTGCGAAGGTACAGCGCAACCAGCGGTCCACAAGCTAAACCACCTGGATAACAACAAAATTATTACTTTAGCATTCACGCAGCATTATTAAATACCCTTAGGGATCTTTTGCCGCGTACAGAATATTGTAAAACATTTTAAAAGAGTAACGGTGGAGTTTCTTGCCCATTCTTCTCCATACGAAAATTATCTTTTGGAAGGGGCGACTAGAATCAGTTTTATTATTTTGTAAATTTTGACGTTCAAGTGCCATACAAGGGGCCTATTTGAAATAAATGATTTGACTTTGCGTGCCAAAATCAGAACTAACAGCGCCATCTTGTTTGTTCAAAACAATTAAACAAATTTTTACCAACAGCGCCGCCCTGGCGATGTCATTTATTCGAAAAAAAAAACATGTAAAATAAAAATTTTGTTCGACTTTGAAGAGCGTCATCTGTCTGTAAGTCCTATATACATATAATATATATGTCACAGTAAGATGATTGAAGCCGTGATATAGGATATAGTTATATCCCCTAGGGATATCTAGGGATATACTATAAACCGTAATATAGTTATATGAAAGCGATTCATAAATATCTGTCTTATTAGGAATTCAATGTCGCCCATCGGCATGTGCCCGCCCGTATTTTTCTGAATATTCATGAAAAATTATCGAAAAATAACTTTAAACTAAATTTTAATAACTTTAAACTAAATTTTAAACTTTACTCTCTTTAATATTTTTTATGTTATTAATTTTTTTATGTTTTGAGTAGCGTTTGCCATATCTCCGATGTTATTGGCTCGATTTGGATTCTGTTTATTATTTCTAAAAGCTTATGAGTTATTTTATTGGATTAACTGAATTTTTTATGAAAAAAAGAGTTTGAAAAAAATATAAAAACAATAGTGTAAGTTTATAAAATCGTAGGAGAATTTCGAAAAAAATAATATTGATATTTTTAAATGTCTTTAACAGATCTAAAAATAATAATATTTTTTTTTAAAAATTCTCCTACGATTTTATAAACTTACACTATTGTTTTTTATTATTATTATTTTAGTTGTTTTACACTTCTCGGGGCCGAAGCCAACTCGTAGAGGCCCCTTAGACAATTTTATATGGAATTTTATATGGAATGGTGATAACCGACGATTATCCCTGTATGCACTATGCAAGTGCACCCAAAGACAACCCCCGGTTGGTGTAGGACTATTGCAGAATATGGAAACAAATCTATTGGACTATGGGTTTGGGTGGCTTAAGTTGACTGGTAACCTGGAACTATAGAAGGACTATGGCCCCTGCCTAATCAATGTTTTATATGTACACGGATAAAATGGCAGGCAGCAATTTATTATTATTTATCTTTTATTTCATTTAAATACTAATAAATTATATTTTTAAATATTAGAATAAAGAAAATATAAAAACATTTAAAAATATAAAAAATAGTAGCCCACCGGTACTTATCGGCAACAGGGTCCAAGCTACCGGCGGTCAGGGCTCCAGAGCCTCCTTAGGTGTTGGTCGAGGCTCTTGGCAATTAAGCTATTGGCTGATACGACTATCGGCACAATGATCGCTGAGTCCACATCCCACATGTCGACAATCTCGCGAGCCAAGTCAAGATACTTGATTTGTTTGTCTTTCTCGGCTTCCACGAGGTTCCCGTCATGCGGGACTGTTATGTCAATAATCATTGTGCGCCGCTCTACTCGATCCACTACCACTATATCAGGTTTATTGGTAACAATAGTCCTGTCAGTGATGATGGAACGATCCCAGTACAATGTGATATTTCCATTTTCGAGAACTGGGTCGGGCACATACCTGTAGTACGGTACTTCCGATTCCACAAAGCCGTATTTCAGAGCAAGTTGCTGATGGATAATCCTGGCTACAAGGTTATGTCTATGCAAGTACTCTTCGTTAGCTAGACGAGAACACCCGGAGATAATGTGTCGGATTGATTCTCCCGGACGGTGGCATGCCCGACAGATGTCAACCGTGCCATCCTTCACAATAAATCTCCGGTAATTGTTCGTCATGATAACTTTATCCATAATTGCACAAATAAAACCTTCGGTCTCCCCGAAGAGGTCACCAAAACGTAGCCAGGTCACGGACGCCTCTACATCGGGTCCATGTAGGGCCCGGAAAAAGCGTCCGTGAAGCTCCTTACTCTGCCATACCTCCCTGCGATCGTTATTGTCAAGCAGCGCAGCTGGCGCAAGCCTGTGGGCTTGCGCCAGTTCTCTTTAGCCAAGGAGAGCGGGGTGAGACCCTTGTCCACCGCGACCACATCTCTATGCATCCTCACGCCGGCTTCTAGAAAATATTCCCTAAGACTGCATATCTCGCGATTTTGGAGGGTCATATATACCTTTATGGAACTAAGTAGTCAATTATAACATATATACAGAGTGGATTTTGATATGGGGCAATAAGGGCAGGTACCTTAACCGTTGTCGCTACAAGAAAACGGTCTTAGGAGACTCCTTAACTTTTTGAAACATTTTGATCTGCATTCACAGATTTTGAAAAAAAAGTACAGTCAGCAAGAACATGGGCAACTTTCACAAAAACTTTTTTGAAGCCAGTCGATCCTATTTCTTGTTACTAGGGTCAAAAAACTATATCGGGCCAACTGATTTTTGCGTACGAGAAAATTCAGAAATTGCAAAAAACTTTCCATACATTTCGTAGGAAATGAGCCTGAGAGGAGATAGAACAACACGAAATATTATCCGCAACGATCAAAATCCGTAGTGCGCGCTTAGCCTAACTTTTTAATATCTATTTCAACTTTATACCTTCACGCGTTTTTGAGAAAAATTGTCTTGACAGGCAACGATGTCATCCTTTAACCTTTCGTATTTCGAACGTGGATCCACGCGAGACACAATGGTTTTTTAATTGTTTCTGTAAATTCGAGAGGTTAAGGGTTTCCATTTTTCATGTTGAGGTACGGGACCCTAAAACAGATTTATTATCTATCTGTTTGTTACCTTTTCATGCCGTAACGGCTAGGCTAAATAACAGATTTAGATGAATGGTATACGGATAGGCCATGACCTGGGTTCATCATCATCATCATCATCAACAGCCTATAAATGTTCCCACTGCTGGGACACAGGCCTCCTCTCTGTGAGAGGGAGTGGGCCGTAATCCACCACGCGGGCCCAGTGCGGGTTGGTAGATGTCACATGTCTTCGAATTTTTGGTTCTAGGACATGCCGGTTTCCTCACGATGTTTTCCTTCACCGTTTTGAGAGCAGTGGTGATGAAATAATTTACACAAAGTAAAGCGCCTGTCTAGGTTCGAACCTACGACCTACAACTCGTAAGTCGCCTGTAGTAGTAACCTGGGTTAGGACATGATAAGTACTCTGAATATCGGTAGTACGTTCCTGTGGGATATTTTCCGACCTTTACGCGTGCGAAGCCGCGGGCAAAAGCTAGTGTTAAGTATAAAAGATTATTGAAATTTTCTTGATATTAATTATTATTGTCTAGTGAGATCTAAATAAAATGCTGTGCTTACCTTTAATTTAGATGCATGCAATGCTATTGTATTTGTAAATGTTATATGCTTTGAATGTCTGTGTGTGTATTTAGTTGGTTTGGCTAAATAAATAAATAGCTATATCCTTAGGGATATAACTATATCACGGTTTCAACCATTTTACTGCGACATACACACTTAAGTACTTACCTTGTATGACAGTCTTGTTTCTAAAACCCAATGTGCGATATTCTCGTCCGGATACTGTATTTAATGAGCTCTTGATGAGTCGTTACGTTCATCGACCATGTGATCATGGTTAAATGCAGCGTAACACAACTTCACGCCCGTATCCCCGGAAGGTTGGGCAGACGTGTACGATAGTACACAGTTATGTTAGTCCCATGTAATAGGGGGCGAGCCTAATATTGCCATCAACCGGGCACTAATTCCGACTCCGGGCTACTGAGAAATTCCAGATAGAAAACCTCAATAACACTTTGCCCGACGTGGGAATCGAACCCAGGACCTCATGCTCAGTAGCGCTTGCGATCACTAAGTATACCAAGTCGTCAAAAAAGACCAAGTCATCAAGAGTATAGAGTATAAAAAAAAACCGGTTAAGAGCGAGTAGGACTCGCGCACCGAGGGTTCCGTATCATTTTAAATTTTCATCGCCGAGGCCTATATTTGTCAGAGAATTTTAACACTGCACACTGCGGTTTAGAATGTTGCAGTTTTAGCTTGACCGCCGATAGTGGAACTAACGTAATTTTTGTTGATGATTTCTGAAAAAGTGTCTATTTAGAGACATCGTCATATTTTTCCTGTACTCTTTACATAAACTTTTATCACATGGAATAATTTAAAAATTTTCTCTATGCAAACTTCAGAGATAACGGGGGGGAACGGTATTTCTGTTACATTTTTCGTCACAAGTCGAAAACTAAGAGACATAAAAAAAAAAAATTTTTTTGAGAATATGCGAATAGCGCTCTTTCATATTATACCCCTCATGCCCTAATAGCCCCACTTAAAATTTTTAAGACACCTATTCAGTCCCTGTTGAAAAAAAAACAACATTTTTATTTTTTTTCTATTTGCAAAATAGTTGGGCAGATGTCATCTAAAACTATTCCAAATTTCAAGTTGATAGCATTAGTATTTCTTGAGATATCCAGCTGTGACAGACAGACAGACTGAGTCGCACCATAAGGGCACCTTTTGAGTTAGTGTAGTGTAAAAAGTGTAGAAATAATAGTGCCAATGACACACATATAACACATGAACAAAGTGTTTATATTAAAATATCAGACTCTAAGAAAGTGGAACGAACTTGTGTAAAGTACAATCAACACTATTCTAATTTTTTAAATAATCATTACGTAAAAAATTAAGTTAGATTTAAAATTGCTTATTAGTCTTATAGGCTAGATTGTAATTAATTATTAAGAACCAGGTTCTTTATAATAAAGGAAAAAAAAATACCATAAGGGTTACTTTTTACCATTTTGGTACGGAACCCTAAAAACTACTCCGGGAGTGCCGCAGAAGTGAAAACTTGAACAAGATTGCCATGGTGGAAGAAAAATATTTGTATAGAACGTTGACCCGTAACCTTATCTAAATAAAAAACACAATCGCGTTTACAAAAAAAAAAAACTTCCAAAACCATTAAAGTAAAAATACTTGCATGTACCATTGATCCGTAACGTAATATAAAAAAAGAGCATAATCGCGTTTAAAAAAATGAGGTGTCGGTAACGGTGTCGCGAGTTCAATTGTTTTTTTCCATTTCAAATATGTCCAATGCGCTAGAAGTTTTCACTTCAAAAAATGGTACAAAATACCAAGGAGGAAGGGAGGTATTTTTGGACGACTTGGTATGCAGCATAACATGAAGAACATCAGTCATTGGCCATCACGTTACCATACCATCTAAGCATTTTGACGTCACAGCTTCACATAGGCTTCCTAATCCTGTACAATCAGACCGAGGAAACGTTTAATGAATTGTGCGAAAATCGATATTGCTGGTAACGTTATCGAATAAAGAGATGAAGAGATGAATGGACGAAAAAGCTATGTTGCATCGACACTATAAAATTGAAAAAAAGGCCAAAGGATGATCCCGTTGATGATGTAAGTGCAATTAAAAAAGTCCGTAAGGCTGCCTGCCTATTGGAGCGGAGCGAGGCAGCGGAGCGGAGAAATGTGCCAAAATTAACCAATAGAGTCCAAACTCCGCTTCAGAGTTCCGCTCCTATTGGTTAATAAGTGAATATTCTATTCTTTTTCCATTCTTTTGTACTTTTTTCTATTATTTTGTATTCTTTTCTATTCTATTCACATTTCTCCGCTCCGCTGCCTCGTTCCGCTCCAGTGGACAGGCAGCCTAACCAATAGGTGCGGAGATCTGAAGCGGAGTTTAGATTCTATTAGCACATTTCTCCGCTCGGCTGCCTCGCTCCGGTCAAGTAGACAGGCAGCCTAAGACAGAAGAAACTTACCAAGAAAATAATTCAGTTTGTCGTCGATATCTCGTGCGCGCAGGGTTAAGGTAGAGACTATGGCGAATGTTGCTCCCATTAGACCAAGAGGTAGAACGTGACGGGCGTACCTAGAAAACAATTAAAATAGACGAATAAATAGAGCAGGTGTGGCCCAATGGTAAGTAACGGCCGCGATTTGTATGTCGTAGGTTCGAAACCTTTTTTTTTTTGGGTGGGATAATCCAATAACTTCTCCCGCTCTGGGCGGAGCGGGAGGGCGTGTCAGACTCTTACTGACTAAAACCCACCCGTGTTCCTTCAGTTGCCTTGTTGCCGGGGGCCACGGTATCCCCTTCGGACTTCCCTGCAACTCAAGGCCTAGCGGAATCCATCAGTTCTGCTGACATCACTTTGAGGTGCGCGTGGAACACAACGCGCCGCCGACCCGGGCCTTGTCCTTATCGGACGGCGAGCTACTCATTGCTCACCGTCCGCAAGCCTGCGCCTACGGTGGCCGGGAATCAGCCTGCGATTCCCGACGCCCAAGGCGTCTCCTGCGGTAGGTTCGAATCGAACCCTGATCAGCGAACCAACAATTCGAAGACATAATACCAGATTCTGAACGGAATAAATGTGAAATAACCAAAAATTTGTCTCCGAAAGGGGTATCCTTACCCTTAGTTATAATCCTATCGAAACCAGAATGGTATCATGTTGAAGCTCTTTAAATTCTCCAGGATCGTGAATTTAATTTTTAAAGTAACGGTCAAAAATTTGAGTTTTTTTTAATAAAAAAAAAATGTTGACATTGTACAGTAAGCGCTCAAAAGTGCATAAGCACGCTAAGAGTCGTATTGCTGTGAACACGCGGTATAGTCCGTACATTTGTATGTGTAAACAGTCAGACGTCTGTGGTGTGAGTGCCGTACACACACAACAGAGAACGCATATTTGCACTACACACTGTCGTATCGTCACGGTTCGCGGGCGCCGCACTTATATTTCCATCACTTTTGTTAGCATGCATCATACGCGTGACCTTGGCCAGTGTATGGCATTGCTAAAATTCAAAAGTAAATTATAAGTGCAGATAGCAGAAGGCGTTAAGCGTTGGTCTTAGATTCAAGATGGCTAAGGTTCTAATCTCGTAAATCACAGCGCTGTTTTTACAAATATTATTATTTTTGTTTGCAATAATAATATTTTTAAATATTCCTGCCTATTTATTAATGTTGTTATTGCAATAAAGGGTTTAGAATAAAATTGCGTGATATGTGATAATAAAAAATAAATAATATTTATTCGTTATATTTATTTTACTTAAGTATAGTTAATAAACTGCTACAATATTTATCATTACTTCACCTGAATACTATGTGAAATAGATGTCTAGAAACTTAGAAGCAATTTGTATTATTTTGACATATTTAAATTTTGAAATATTTTAAATTTTAAATGGATTTTTTTCACCATATATATAAAGCTTTGATCATGTTCGAAGTAATTAAGCAATAAATAAGAATATTAGTCTACTTAAAATGTAAAAAAATCTACTGACAATATTGTTGATTTTAAGGTTAAGTATTATTTTAAATTTTATTTGGCTTTAGTAAATATTGGTTGGTATTGAGGTTATAGCTTAAGTATTCATTTTCTTTACGAAAAGAAGATTGAAACTAAACCTCAAATTTTAATCCTAAAATAATAATATTACTAAAATAATATTAATTAAACAATTTCGGTCTACCTGCAAGAAATACGACAAACACCCTATTGAAACGTGCTTAAAAAATTCGTTACCATAAATTCATGCAATAATGAATCTGTTGTTTATTAAGTTGGTACGGTCAATATTTTAAGGTCAAAAACGGTTTTCTAGCTGGTCTTCAGTGATGCAAGCCTTCAGAGTGCACGGCGAACGGTTCATAATGACGTGTTTTTAATAATTCAGCAAAATATCTCGTTGGTATGAAACCATTTGTTTCATATTCATTCATCATTTGACGTCGCTGCACCTCAATAATAAGCCCCTTCCTCATATCTATCGAATTAAACCTCATAATGAATTTAAAACTTTAAAGGCATCTTCTGTCTCAACAATACCTCTGTTCTATCAACAATACCCTTGATTAAGATTTATGTTTAGTAAAATATGAAATATATAAATGATAACACTCACACTTAGTCCGGTTTCATTAGATATTCACTTCACTTTTACGCAGCGCAATAATATTCTCTGATCTGATCTGATCTCTTCAATATATTTTATGCCTGCTTTTTGAAAATAATAACCACAACACTGCGCTAAATACTCGTCACCAATATTATCCACGAGCCAACAAAGTTCTATTAATTGAATACTCGTAACGAACTGTATCTGTCTACCCTACAGAAATCGAAATAATTTACTTAGTTTTCTGTGGTCTACCTGCTAAACTTTAATATTTATGTGAACAAGACGAATGAAACAAAAAAGGAATGATTATCGAACTAGTCATTGGTTGCAGACAAAGTGAGTGTGTGTGTGTGTACTGTGCGTGTCTATAGTATTGTAACAATTTATAGAAGAAGGTCGTAAGTCAAACCGAAGTGTCAGTCTATTGCTTTGTGAGATTGCTTATGGACTTTTGGTCGGTACTGTACAATTTTTTTTTTTTGCATTATTGTAGCCCTTTCAATAACGAATCTTTTGAAATAATTTTTATTTCTCTATCTTAATAATTGAGGACGCTAGATCCCGGTTGCACTATTCTTGAAAAAGCAATATCAAAGCAAAAAAAAAAACTAATTTTCAAGTAATTAACTATACTATCCGCGACCGTCGACCCCGTAATCAGTTATAGTCACACGGAACCCTATTACTAAGCCTCCGTTGTCCGTCCATCCGTCTGTCTGTCAGTGGGCTGCGTCTCATGAACCGTAATAGGTAGATAATTTAAATTTTCACAAATTGTGTATTTATATTGCCGCTACAACAACAAATAATAAAATTAAATAAAGTTAATACAAAAAACGTGTTTTTTTCGGTGTTTTTTGCTTGATCTTAATACGGTACGGAACCCTTTGGTGAGTGACTCGCACTTGGCCGGATTATAACCAATTTAAAAATAGGAGGAGATTTTCAATTCGACTTGTGTGGAGTTTCTTGCCCATTCTTCTCCATACGAAAACCACCTTTTGGAAGGGGCGACTAGAACCAATTCTATATTTTGTAAATTTTGACGTTCAAAAGTGACTTTTATGTGCCTAATTGAAATAAATTATTTGACTTTTAGACTTTTGACTAAGTTTTTATTTTTTTTTGTAATTTTGCTACGCGATTACTCCACCAATTATTAATTGATTTTGATGATTCTTTTTTTTTTGGTAGGTCATACTTCAGAGGTGGTCCCATATAAATTTTATTAACTTTACTTGCGTGGTTTTTGAGTTAGCTTCAATAATACGAATTTTTCTCACTAAGTCTATATGGATGATGTTATAGTTCCTGTCACTGTTATTTTAATACAGCAGTTAGTGGAATTCGAATTTGTGTGGGGTGGGTACCACAACTAAAAATAAAAAAAAACAAAAAAAAAACAACCGTCTTAAAAAAAAAGCAAAAAAGTGTTAAATAACTTTAATTTCGGAAGTCGGTAGCAAAAACGAAAATACAGAACCAAAGACACCGGCTTCCGAAATTATGGTTACTTATATTTATCACATTTTGTGTTTTTTTTAAGACGGTTTTTTTTTGTATACCGTTTTTTGTTTTTAGGGTTCCGTACTCAAAGCGTAAAACGGGACCCTATTACTAAGACTCCGCTTTCCGTCCGTCTGTCTGTCTGTCCGTCTGTCACCAGGCCGTATCTCATGAACCGTGATAGTTAGACAGTTGAAATGTTAACAGATAATTTACTTATGTTGCTGCTATAACAACAAATACTAAAAACAGAATAAAATAAATATTTAAGGGGACTTCCATACAACAGACTTGATCTTTTGCCGTTTTTTTTTAACCCTTCGTGCGCGAGTCCGACTTGCACTTGGCCATTTTTTTTTGTTTTATCGTGTTATATATTATCATCAATTCTCTGAAGTTTAGCTAGCTTATTTAATTTAACCCTTTGTAGTTCACTAAAACTTACCGTTTCATTATAGGCCCCGTTCCCACGACATGAGAGTACATCAGAACATCATACGTTCCCGCAACGAGCCCAGCGACAATGCCGTAGCGGCTGGCAACCTGGATCTGATGGAAAGCCATAGAGAATCAAAAAAATGACTGGCTATGCAATTTTACATACATACCTAATCTGCGTTCGCAATTTATTTGCCAATCATGTAAACAAACACGAGTTTTAGGAAAAACAACTGTAATGCGCACACATAAGGTTCAGTTTGCGCTACAACTTCATATTTTTTATGAAGTTTTTTACAGTAGGTACTAGTCAGTCTAAAATCAACTTAATTTACACAAGTATAAAGTTGATGTTTGTTAGAAATAACATCAATTGGAAATAAGGTTATAAAATAGACCTTACATAAACTCGTGTCTTCTTCCCATGGGGGTAGACAGAAACTACAGAACGCCACCTGCTACAATCCTTACATACTCCTTTTACCTAATATAATGAACGTCTTAACCTATCTAATGCAATGCATGCACTGAGCTTTCACCCCTATTTTCAGAACTGGGACACAATCTTAGGACACAATAATACGGTATTTGCCTAGGTAAAAAAAGAAATTCTATTAAGTCTGTCTTTCATATAGTAAAAAATATTAGAAACGTATTTTTTTATTTATCATATTAATCAAAAATAACTTAGAAAACACGCATTAAAGTTGGGGAGTGGGGGCTCGCTACGTCACAACGTCGTATTAAATCTAGCAAGACGTGACGTCATGTCACAAATGTGTTCGATATTTTTTGATAATCTACAAGGACAAAAAAAAATTTTGGTCACAGGCCTATTAAATAATTTACCTTTAAGGGTCGTCCATTAATCACGTTATGTTTCTTAGCAACTTTGTAACCCCCCTCTCCCCCTGGTAATATACGTGGTGAGGTTTTAGACTAACCCCCCCTTCCCAAAATCACGTGTAATTAAAAATAAAACAAACACACAAATTATCTTAAAAATTTCAGAATATTTCATCTTCAAATACAGGTTTTGGTATAATCATTGCCTGGCAACGGCGAGTCAAAGTCACGCGCCGCATTTCGGTTTAAATTCAACGAAAAAATAAATAAACGTGATACCTCACTACACCTCCCGCTTTGTGATATTTTCCCCCCTTTCGAGCCTCACGTGATTAATGGACGATCCATATTATAAAATGGAGTTCAAAGCAAGCACTCTAAGAAAAAGTTTAACCTTATTGCTTTTGCCTACTCAGACAGTTATATCTCATTATCTTTTAGGAGTCGTGTTGTTTTTAAAGCCCTGGCACACTCAATCTTATTTGCATTCATTTAAATTTCCACTAAATTCCACAAGCAAGCATGAACGTTAAGACGGCAAAACGGTTTATCGTACAATGTCATGTGGACGCTTAGTAAACCGTGTTTTTCGTGCAAACTTTTGCACATGGCATGCAAGTCGCTGAGTGTAGCCAGGCCTAAGGGATCCCGCGCACTAGATGCCACGACCACGACTGATGGTCGCACCGACCAGGTAAACTATGGAAACCGATACGAATCGCGCACTTGGTCGCAACAGACAACTAGCAGATTTCTATAGTTTACCTGGGGGCCTACCACCAGCTCATAAACAGTATTATTTTAATATTACTTCAGTGGAAGAAAGAGATGGAGCTATACGAACTGGACAGCTTCATCTCTTTCCCACACTGAAGTAATATTTAAAATAATACTGCTTTTTGAGCTGGTGGTAGGCCCCCTGGTTGGTGCGACCACTGGTCGTTGTCGTGGTCGTGGCCGTCAATACACGAGATCCCTTAATGTCCGTATAGCAAAGCATCCTAGCGAACTGCGAATTACTTTGCGTTCTTGTCACTTCTTGTTTTTCGTGTGGTTAGTGACTCACCTGGTGTCAGAGTTTTTATGCCGCCCATGGGCCTCTGACTTGGCTTCACATGCCATCGAGAAATATCTCTCAGGCATGCCTGTTTCATCACGATGATTGTTTTCCTTCACCGTTTTTGAAGCAAGTGATAATTATTATACGCACATGAATCCGAAAAGTCTGAGGTTCGAACTCGAGACGGTTGCGACGGTCACACCACTAGGCTATTACTGCTGTAGACTTTGTGTTGTAGAACAAAATGCTTGACAAAATATCGAGGGTTGTAGCGAAATCATAGCAAAAGTTCTCATTTTGAACTGTAGGTACAGTGAGATACATTTACCTTTGTAGATAAGTCGCAACCATCGGGAGAATCGTAATATCTAGAATAATTCCGAGTATCACATGGTGGTTCCTTCTTTTTCTTGCCTGACATTTTTGGCTTGACTGATTAAAAGCCAAACTCACAGATTATGTAGTAAACTGTTGAGTGTACAACATTCCCGATATATTACTTTCCTTTATGGTGTACAAGTCAAATGTTGACACTCGAACACATATCGGTTGTCATAGGTTGACATATTTTGTACTTGATATGTCTATGTATTTTGTTGACTTCTATTTTCAAAAAGTTTGTATTGGCAAAAAAAGATGAAGAGGTTAGGTCATAGACATACTATTTCAATGGGTTAGGTCATAGACATATCAATTTCAATGGGTTAGGTTGACTCTTCACCACAGAGTACATTTTATATAGGGAGACTCTTCACGTGACCAGAGGGCTGGCCAATTCTTGTGCTGCGCTTAACGCTGCCAGCCTTTTAGGCATTATTCCCGCTGACAGCGATGCGGATGAATTTTTTGACGCCCAATGAGCTCTTCCCTTTATTTTTATTTTAAGCTATTGTATAGCTTTTATCGCGGGCTTTGAGCGCGGCGACCGAATCAAGAAATTCCGTAACGAAAAACGTAACACCCCCCACTCCGCCTACCATGTAATGACGGATGATGACATAAAACAGACTCTTACCTACGGACTAAAACCCCACCGTGTTCCTTCAGTTGCCATGTTGCCAGGGGACTTCCCCGCAACCCGGGCAGGGAACGGCTCTAGCGGACCCCGTCAGATATATAGATCTCCTTGTGAAGGAACATGTTTCGCCAGTCATAAAATCCCTAATATTAAAGGACCAGCCAAACGCTAATGACATAATATCACGCCTGTATTTCCCGAAGGGTTAGGCAGAGGTGCACCTATAGTACACCCACATTTCGCCAGTTATGTTTAAGTCCCACGTATTATGGGGCGAGCCAATTGACACAAAAAAAAAACAGTGGCACTCCGGGAGTGCCGACAGAAGTGAAAACTTGAACAAGATCGCCTTGGTGGAAGAAAAATACTTGTATAGAACATTGGTCCGTAACCTTATCTAAATAAAGAGCACAATCGCGTTTACAAAACCTTTAAAGTAAATGTGCCTAGAACATTGATCCGTAACGTAATGTAAATAAAGAGCACAATTGCGTTTACAAAAATGAGATGTCGTTACAGTGTCGCGAAATCAATGGTCTATTTAGTCCCATCTCAAAAATGCCCAACGCGCCTATAGAAGTTTTCACTTCAAAAAACTTTTTAAAATTTCAGGTGTTGAAAGTTTACGGCCGCTGTCTTATTTGCTAGACGTGGTTCGGCCACCGACAGGAAGAGGTTCTACTCTTGAAGTCCACTCGACGCCTTTTGGGTGTGAGGTAGTGTAACGAACATCCTTACTCATTGTATAATTCAAAAATCCGATCCAGTTTATGGAAATTGAAAAAGAGGTATTTGAAGAAACAATTGTCGTTGTGTAAGACAACGAGTCAAGTCTGCCGCCGTAGAGTGCAATAGGGACATCTGCAGCTCACACCGATTATAACAAGTATTCCCCTTTTTTTCTCCTCGAAAACTGAGCCGAATATTTTTTTTTTTACATAATATTTTAAAGAAAAAGTATGTCTAGGTTCCTATCATTTTCTTTTAAATTAAAAACTTTTAGAATTTGTCTGGTAATCCTCTAATCACGGCGGTAAAAATGGAGCATTTTTTGTAATTTTTGGAGGATCATATTTTCTTTACTAATTAGTTGCTGAAAAAAGGACTACAGCAGACCTTGATTTTATGAAAAATAAAAAAGATTCCTCTAGAAGCATGATTCAGGAAGAGGTCAGATAGGTAGTCGCTCCATGTAAAATACTGGTATTCAGCTGCATCCGGTCATACTGGAAGCCGACCCCAACATAGATGAAAAAAGATTAGGCAGATGACTTATGTAGTGTTAACTCATTGCAGGTGTTCCTAAATGCAGTGACGCGAGGTTCTATATGCGGCGTGGTGGGCAACAGACCATCGTTACTGTTAACTGACGCGGCCACAGCTTTAGGTTCTGAAGGTGGACCAGTCTTCACTGAAGGACCAACGTGAGTATCTTGCGATAGATGTATTATGTTTCTAACCTAGTCTTTAAATTATTTTGGTATCGAGGTGGCTGCTATTTTTTATAGATCGTGTCTAAGAGCTAGAATTTTTTATCTGGAGGCACTGCAGTGCCTCCGCCAAATCGAGTAAAAATTAATAAACAGAGGTGCAGCCGTACCATCTTTTCTCGATACCATTCAGGACATTCGACCCCCCTGTAACTTCGTTGTGGATAAAGCTAGAAGTCTGAATTTTCAGTGACCAAGAGGGCAAAATATAACTAGTTATATTTCCAAATTACATTCAATTTGCGAAGTAGTTTGCTAAACTAAGGGTGCGTTTCTGAGCGAAGACTTGCAGGAATCGACCAATCACAATGGTTTAAATCCTCATCGCGTTTCTCGTCTCGTCTGTAATTGGACGATTGCTGCACGTCTCCACTCATCTCCGCTCGTCTCCTGCTTCAGTGGAAATTGGCAATCTACTCCGCATTTATTTAAACACTGCTACGGATCTTTTGACGCTCGAATGACGTTGATAGAGCAGGCGCTGTTGGTAAACATTTGATCAATGGTTTTGTGAAATGTCACTTGAAATGTATTTAAAAAACAAAATGGCGGCGTTAGTTTCAATCTCGACCACGCGCAAAAATAACCTTGTAGCGCTATATGCGGGTGCTTGTTCTTCCAGCAAGGAGCTGATCGGCTGCGTGGTGTGCGCGGTGTCGTGGTGCCGCGGCGAGTGGGTGGGGCTCACGCTGGTGGCGCCGCTCACGTCCGTGTTGGCCGCCAAGCTGCGCGTGCAGCCGCAGCAGCCCGCCAGGCCCTTGCACAACCATCCGCTGCACGACGTGCTCAGTGAGTCCAATGTACCACACTCAACTGCTAGACAGAGGCCACTTTCGCCACTTCTCTCCCACGCTTCACTTATACTAACGTATTCTACCTACAGATCAGATAGACGAGTGCACGGTGCTAGTGAGGTGCGGGCACGCGTGGGGCGCGGGCGTGCACCTGGGAGGCGGGTACGTGGTCACGTGCGCACACGTCGTCAAAACTGTGAGTTCATTGGTGGACGATTTCGTTAGCTGAATTTCCTTTTTTTCCTTTTATTTTGTTTAAGGCTTGGGCTATAATCATCTGGAGTCTTAAGTTATGGAATCAGGCGTTACTTTGCGTAAATCCTTAACTGAGTAATAATAAGCAAAAATATATAAGTATATACAGGGTGGCAGGGACATCGACGCGAAAACTGTTACCATGGATACAGTACTAACCGTAACAGTACCAACTGACGAAAAATTTCAACTCAGTGGGGTTCAGAATCATGTACTTACTGAATCCATTGTAAAAGTTTTCGCGTTGATGTCCCTGCCACCCTGTATAAAATTATCATGTATTGTATTAAAATTATCATATAGTATGTGTAATATTTTATATTTTGGTTGGTATATTGGCGTTTGCTAGCTGACATTATGGCCAGTAATTTATAATTAAAATAATGTTTTGTGTTGCATAATAATTTTGCATAGGTACTATTGTATAGAATCAGTTTATTTTTCTAACTTGAACAGACAGCTGTGCTGCTGGGGAGTTTGTTGCGCCACTTCTTCCCAGCTAAAGGCACTAGGAAGTGGTGAAGGGTGGGCGTTTTGGGGAACTGTCTTATGTAATTTTGACGTTCGAAAAGTGCTGATTCTCAGCCTAGTTTGAATAAATGACTTTTGAATTTTTTGAATTTTTTCCGAACGGTGGACGAGTCAATATCTGAGGATGCCTCGTGAAGGATCGAAACACGTGTCGAGCGTCGGTTTGGGTTGCATGTTGCAACATAATAACCGTATCTGCATACGCATAGCATGTGCATATTTTTGCGGACAGAGGGCGGTGCTGCATACTGCACCCAAGCCTGAAAATCCAAAACCAAAACTAAATCTATATTTAAAAAATGCTTTGTCCTGAATGACTAACTGACGGATCAACGCACAGCCTAAACCGCTGATCGTAGAGACCTGAAACTTTGAGGGTGTGTTCTTTGTATGACGTAGGCATCCGATAAGAAAGGATTTCCCGAAATTCTACCCCTAAGGGGGTGAAAAATGGGAGCAAAGTTTGTATGAAAAATCTTATTCCAGTTGAACTTGAAACTTGGCACAAAAAGTACTAGGCTTGCATGAATTCAATATAGTATTTCAATCAGTAGACGTTGTGCACAATTTCTGAGCAGTATCCTAACAAAAAGTACTAGGCTTGCATGAATTCAATATAGTATTTCAATCAGTAGACGTTGTGCACAATTTCTGAGCAGTATCCTAACAAAAAGTACTAGGCTTGCATGAATTCAATATAGTATTTCAATCAGTAGACGTTGTGCACAATTTCTGAGCAGTATCCTAACAAAAAGTACTAGGCTTGCATGAATTCAATATAGTATTTCAATCAGTAGACGTTGTGCACAATTTCTGAGCAGTATCCTAACAAAAAGTACTAGGCTTGCATGAATTCAATATAGTATTTCAATCAGTAGACGTTGTGCACAATTTCTGAGCAGTATCCTAACAAAAAGTACTAGGCTTGCATGAATTCACGGTAGTATTCAATCATTATATTATGCTACTAATAGGATTTAGTTGAGTTAGATTATGTGTAGTGCGTTTCTATGGAATAATTTCTGACTTCCACGCGAGCGAAGCCGCGGGAAAAAGCTAGTACTTTTATATAACATTATAATAAGTATGTTGAATCTTCCCAGTCTTAATTGTGAGTCTTTATTATGTTTACATATCGAAATGAGGGGGGAATTTATGCTTAATTTTATCAAAGGAAAAAATATTTTAAAAAATCTAAAAAAAAAAAAATATTTTTTATGGTATTAAAAAAAATAACAAAACGGTGAATTAAATGATTTATCGCGATGAAACGAACTCCATTATGATTGGAAGTAATTAGGCGTCCTCATAAAATTTGAGGGAAAACACTACCCTCGATTGAAAATAAACATGTTTTTTTAGCAAAAATCAGTATTTTTTTTTCATAAATTTTTACAATAATCGTAAAATTTCTCAGTAAGACGTCAAAAAGAACAAAAAAAAATCCTTCTCGATTATTCATAATTATCTCATTTCGATATGTGCTTATTATAAAGATTTACACTGTATTAACTACCTACGAAATAGTCAAAGGCCCAGTACGAAAAAAGCGCTCTTACGAAAAAGTTTGTAACGCGGGACTATGCCGTTTTAAGTAATTTGTCAAATTCCGTTGCATTTAGTCCGAGAGCAAACATTTTTACAAGCTCTTATTTAACTTATTTTGTTAGTTAGTATGTATGGGTCAAATCTTGCAAGCTGAATTCAAACCACTTCCTCTTATCAAACGGAGTTGAAATTTTACATGTTGGTTCAGTTTCGAAGACAATGCATTTTTATGATGCATGAACTGATTCTACATCCAGGATTGGCTCCAGACGAGGGAACTCTTCAACGGTCAAAAATACAATCAATACATTTTGCAAATGCATTCAAAAGTAGATATGTTTTAGTTCATTTAAAGGTAACTTCTTAAAATACTACAATACTCTATTAATCTAGGTTATATTTGTGCAGACTGCCTCGTTGGTCTAGTGGTCGCAAGCGCTACTAATAATTTGGTTATAAACCTGAGTAAAACAAAAGTCTTGCATTTTTATCAACGCCGTGAAAATCCAAACGTTAGCATTTCCCACAAGGGCTGTGATATTGAAGAAGCTAGTAAGGATAAGTTCTTAGGCATTATAATTGATAGCCAACTTACATGGAAACCTCATGTTGAAGAACTATGTAAAAAACTTAGCAAATCCGCATATGGTCTTTTTCAACTCTCAAAAAAAGTTAACAGTCAGGCTCTTTTAACAGCGTACCATGGACTGGTTGTCTCTGTTTTGCGGTATGGCATTATTTTCTGGGGGCAGTCTACTGATAGGGAGCTAGTATTTAGGTTGCAGAAGCGATGCATCAGGTCAATGTGCGGTCTTAAGACAACTGATAGCTGTGTTCCCTATTTTAAATCGTTAAAAATTTTAACTTTGCCTTGTTTATATATAATGGAAACGGCTTTGTTTGTGAAATGTAATCCACATCTATTTAAAAAATTATCAGAGGTCAGGAAAAATCTAATACGGACACAATACATCAATCAATTATGTCAAGTTAAATGTAAAACCGCGTTATTGCAAAACAGTTTTTTTGGTATTGCCCCACTCATATATAATAGAGTACCTAATATTATAAAAAATATGACTACATTAAAATTTTAAAGGGCGCTAAACGAATTTTTACTTACAAAAACTTATTAGGTAAACGATTGATGATGAACTTATTAATGATGATTCACTAACTAATTGACATACTTATTACCCTAATTGACATAATTATTGGTTCGCTTACTTAGTCTTATTTTATATTTTTTTATTGCTATGACCACACTGACATTTTTATTAAATTTTTTGTAATTCCAATGATCTGCATATTTCTATTTTTTTTTATTTTTTTGGAATTGTAAACCTTTGCATGCCTATGTGACGGTAAAATATGGAGAACTTTATTATAAAAACACCTATGTACTATACCCATTTTTGCAAAGAAATAAATGATTTGATGATTTGATTTGATTTACTGCTGAGCATGAGGTCCTGGGTTCGATTCCCGGGTCGGGCAAAGTGTTATTGGGTTTTTCTATCTGAAATTTCTCAGTAGCAGCTCGGAGTCTGGATTTGTGCCCGGTTGATGGCAATAGGCTCGCCCCCTATTAGGACTTAAACATAACTGGCAAAATCTGGGTGTACCTGCTACAGGGACACCTCTGCCCAACCCTTCGGGGAAACAAGGCGTGATGTTATGTATATTTGGGCAGTAATAATTAAAAAAAAATTGCATAACACTCTTTTCCAGTACCAAACACACAAGCTATCGGTGTACTGCCGAGGAGTGAACGAGACAGCAATAGTGCGATACAAGACGCCAGACAAGAAGGCATATGACTTAGCTCTACTTTTCACCAACCCTGAGAGATTGAGCCATATGAAATCAGCTGTACTGTCAAATGTACCGGCTGAAAAAGGTATGTTCATTCATCTTAGGCATCTGGCAGCACTGTCAATTTCATTCAAAACAACTTCCGTCGTATTTATAAGATAAAAAAAAAAAACGTGTGCCACTCGGGGACTGCCGCGGTAAAGCTATTGCATAGCATTTGTAACCTCCATACTTCCTATTTGTCAACGCTACACTTGGGATGATGACGTGATGACATAAAACAAAAATTACGTTCCCATGACAACATCACGTTGTCATGGGAACAGCCATTACATGGTAGGCGGAGTGGGGGGTGTTAGGTTTTATTTTCGTTACGTTACGGAATTTCTTGATTCGGTCGCCGCGCTCAAAGCTCGCGATAAAAGCTATGCAATAGCTTAAAAAATATATTTAAAAGAAGCGTTTATCCCGAGCGGGCTGGCAACATCGCATTTCTAGAGGATTTCGTGATTATTTTATTAAATTTAAAACAAAGTACAATTTTCTTTTAGCCAAGCACTAGATTGTTGGTATTTTTAAGTATGTATGCTATTTGAATACATTTATTTGTTATTTACTTATAAAAATTTACATATTATCAATTATTTTCTATTTGCATTATTATGATTAAATATATTTATTTATAATAGAATAAGTGTAAAAAAAAATATAAATTCTATACCTACTATTCTACTTTGCGTACTATTCTACTTTGTTTTAAATTTATAAAATAATCACGAAAATCCTCTAGAAATGCGACGTTGCCAACTCGCGGAACGCTCATGAAATGTCTTGTTTGAAAGAAAATATTAGTAGTTTTTACCTTGGAAAGGTAAAAATGGTGGCCAAGTGCGGGTCGGTCTCGTACACGAAGGGTTCACAGCTGGTCTATCTATTTCTAAATATAAAAATCAATTGCCGTGCGTTAGTCTCGCAAAAACTCGAAAAAGGTTCGACCGATTAATTATTTTTATTTTGTGTTTATTTCGCCTCAGACTGGAGTGGTTTAGAAAAAAAGAAAATTAGGAAAAACTCGAACGAACAGACGAAAAATCGAAAATATCTAAACTTTGCCTCACGTGTTACGAAGTTCACCCTAATTACGTAATGCACGATCAATCACAATCTGTTTCGATTTGAAATAGATTGCTAGCCATTGCCATTACTTTGCTTGTGAATTTGGAAAAAAAATCTGCTTAACAACGTAAATAACGCAATGAATGTTGTTGAACTGTCAAAATAAAACAAATTAGTCACAATTTTTTATTTATTTAGGATCTCCAACAAAAGATGTACAGACGCCAGCACATCAATCTACCCGAAACTGTCAAATTTTCCCAATCAACTTTGAACCTTAAATTCAGCGATAAAGTTGAAAATCCATTAAATAAATTTGACAGATTGTAGTAGCTTGATGTGCTGGCGTCTGTACACAATACATGACACAATAATTATAGGGCAACATCGGGTATTAAGTAGGTGTACTCCTTCACTTATAGGAGACCACAGCATGCACAATAAAGTTAAAAACTAAGCTAACAAAGTTAAAACATTCATAAAAGGCAAAATTTGAAAAATTCAATAAATTTTTAAAAGAAAAAAAAATAAAAAACATTTAGAGATACTATTAAATTAAGTGTAATAAACACTTATTATATTTGGACAGAGACTCGCAGATGTCTAAGTTCGTAGTTTTAGCTAATGGTGCCGATTCCCTTGTTCACAAACCAAACTAAATTTAAGTTCAGTGCATCTTTGTCTTTCTATTTCATTAAGAAAAGGACAGAAGATAAATTTTAGTTTAGTCCTGTCAAATTAATCAGCGCCTGTCACTACTCCATACAAGTTTAGACGTGATTAAAAACTTGCCTACTAAAATTACGTCAATTTACGTCAAGCGCTGATTAATTTGACAGGACTAAACCAAAATTTATCTTCTGTCCTTTTCTTAATGAAATAGAAAGAAAAAGATGCACTGAACTTAAATTTAGTTTAGTTTGTGAACAAGGGAATCGGCACCATTATGTTGTATTGCTTACAAAGTCTCGAAAATAAGTTACGCAATTAGGGTACGGGTCATCTAGTTTTTAATGAAAGTTACACCAGTATAAATATTTTTTATTTCCAGGCGAATCAGTACTCGCCGCCGGCTTCCCTTACTACAACGAGTATGACCTAACTAACTTAATACCAACGATAACATCGGGCCACGTCAACACAGTGTCGCCATCTATGATTCAGACGTCTTGCTGCGTACAGTCGGGCTTCAGTGGCGGACCGATATTCAGGGTTACCAGGTAAAATATGATATAATAATAATAAAAAACACGGCGAGTACTTGCACAGGCATAACCAAGTGGCCAGGATTATCCACCAGCAGCTTGTTTTGAAATATAAACTTGTGGATTCTGAGGTACCGTATTATAAGTATGTGCCCGACCCAGTTCTCGAAAATGACCATGTCACGTTATACTGGGATCGGTCTATCATTACTGACAGGACTTTTGTTGCCAATAAGCCTGATATAGTGGTGATAGACGGATCAGCGCGCCGCGCAATGATAGTCGATGTTACCATTCCACAAGACGAGAACCTCGTGAAAGCTGAGAAAGAGAAACAAATTAAATATCTCGACTTAGCACACGAGGTTGTCGATATGTGGAATGTGAGTTCAGCTATAATTGTGCCGATTCTCGTTACAGCCAATGGCCTGATGGCCGAAAGCCTCAACCAACATCTCTCGAGGCTCTTGTTAGGCGGTTAGATCAAGGGCCTGATTCAGAAGGCAGTACTCCTCGATACAGCTCGCATTGTGAGGAGGTTCCTGTCTCTGCAGCCCTAACCATTCGGTAGCTTGGACCCTGCTCCCGACACCGGTGGAACTCTATTTTTTATATTTTAAATGTTTTTATATTTTCTTAATTCTAAAATTTAAAAATATAATTTATAAGTATTTAAATGAAATAAAAGAAAATAAAAATACTAATAGAATCGTTAATTTATAAAAAGGTGCACATTAACAATAAGTAGGTAACTTAATAATTAAAATAGAACACAGTTGCTTATTTGCCTGAACTAGGTTGAACCTGTGTTTCAGGCTACGAAGTGCATAAATAGGTACTTAATGTAATAAATTGAACTATGAGTATAAAGTCATCATTTGCCCAGCCCCAACTATGTTGGGGTCGGCTTCCAGTCTAACCGGATGCAGCTGAATACCAGTATTTTACATGGAGCGACTGCCTATCTGACCTCCACAACCCAGTAATAGGGTAATACGATACCCCTTGGTAAGACTGGTTGTCAGACTTTCGGGCTTCTGACGACCCGTAACGACTGTCAAAGATCCACGAATGACAGCCAGGACCAACGGCTTAACGTGCTTTCCAAGGCACGGAGGAGTCTCGGTATGTAAAGATGGTCACCCATCCACTGACCAACCCCGGCAAGCGTAGCTTAACCTGATGGATCGACCAATGCGGCTGTTATTACTTAGCCACGAGCTCTACTATGATTTTAAAGTATGAACTAAAATATAAATTAGGTAAATAAAAGTAAAATAGCATGTTAGCCGTTCTATTTGCAGACAACAAGTAAATCTTCTGTCTGTGTGTCATAATCTATGGTTAGTAAATATTCAAGTTAATTTTTTTTACAGCTATACTAAGTTTTCTATTTAATCTATTGTACAGAAATGGGCCTAAGAATGTAAAAAATCTTTCTACAAAGACATGTTTTGAGGTCGCATTAGACGTGCATACTATATCATTCCTTCTCTTGTTAGAATTGTCAGCAGTGTAGGTAAGCATGGTGTGCTGTTAATACTAAGTGCATAATGAAAAGTTGGCGAACAGTCAGCACGTTGCAGGATTTATATAGCAGATCTGTGGGAAAGAAAAAGGGATGGAAGTCTGCTACCTTTAAAATTGCTCTCTGAGCTCTTTTAAGAGGAAGTAGATAGGTTTTTGGTGCGCCACCCCATGAAGTGATGCAGTATTGAGTTATAGATTGACATAGGGCTTAATCATTAATTTAGCGTGTCAATTTCATCTATCTGCACATAGATTAGTACCTGTTAAATTTGCTGATCAAATAATATCAATTGGACTGTATTTTCCTGTACAATTGTTGGATAATGTATAATTAATTTTAATCACGCACTCTTTGCTAATAAATCCAGTGGATCAAAATAATGAATATTCAATAATGTTTTGATTTTGTTAATTACTTTTTCACTCGACATCGCCTACACGAATTTCGGAATTTTCCGTAGGTATAAAAAAAACTGTCGAGTGCGAGTCTGACTCGCACTTGGCCGGTTTCCGTACCACCGTGCAATGTTTAATAAAAAAACTTTTTACAAAAAAAGAAATACAGCAGACTTCCAGTAAAAAAGTTTTTTTTCACTCTTTAGTAAAAAAAGGGTTTTAAAAAAAAAAAACACGTGTAACAGGGGATTTTGAAAAAAAATAGAATAATTGAAAAAAAGAAGGTCATGATAGTCCAGTCCCCCTTTTAATGTTATTTTTCGATCATTTTTGATGAATATTCAGAAAAATGCGGGCACATGCCCATGGGCGACATTGTACACGTATATCTAAAGTAAAAGGAGAAACTGACTGACTGACATACTCGTACCAACGCAGAGCCGAATCTATTAGGACTAGGAACGTGAAATTTTGCGCACAGCTTCCTTTTATAATGTAGAGGAGCACTAAGAAGGTGTTTTTGAAAATTCCACCTCAAGGGGGTGAAAACCGGGGCTGCGAATATGGGCCGAAAGGGACATCGTGGCCCCCGGTAACAGGGCAACCGAAGGAACACGGGTGGGTTTTAGTCAGGGACTTGAAAACGAAATTAATTTCGTTCCGTTATACAAAATGTTATCTAATAACGCTCCAAATTTTGTAACGATACTAAAACCTAAAAAATTTAATAACGTTACAAAAAAAAAAAACGTTATAGAATATCATTTTTAACTGACTTCCAAAAAGGAGGAGGTTATTATGTTCGTCGCGTATGTTTGTTTTTTTTTTTTCTTTTTTTATGTATGTCCACCGATTTCTCCGTCAATTGTGGACCGATTTTGAAAATTCTTTTTTTGTTTGAATGGGTATGCTCTCGAGGTAGTCCCATATAAATTTTATTAACTTTGCTTTGATAGTTTTTGAGTTAGCTTCAATAATACGTACTTTTTCCCACTTAGTATGTGGATGATATGATGAGTTCCTGTCACTGTTATTTACATAGCAGGTAGTGGTTTTCGAATTTGTGTGGGTAGGTACCACAACGAAAAAGTGAAAAATAAAAAAAATTTACAAAAAAAACAATGGACTTCCAAAAAACACTACAAAGTGAAAAATAACTTTAATTTCGGAAGTCGGTGACAAAAAACGTTTTTTGTAGAACAACATTTTAAGTAACGTTATAGGTACCTATCAGTAACATTATACTTATATCCACTTGTAATAACGTTACAGATTCATTTGTATAACGTTATTCTTAAGAACTTTTCCCGCTGACCACCGCTCTGTCGTCGCCCGGCACCACCACCACCACCGGCCACGTTACAGCGGCCGGCGGCCGGCTGGTGGTAAGCCACCGCCGTATTCAAACATAAGTTCGTACGAGAGTGCACATTTTTTACAGACAGTGTTGTGAATGAATGGTTATGGTTACCTACCTACTTTTATTTTCATGTGATAGTGTCATCTTCACAATTTTTTTTGGCAATGTTGTCTATCGAAATGAATAACGTTATTATTTCGTTATACCGATATATTAATAACGATATTATTTTTAATAATGTTTTTAAACAGTTTAAGATTTCGTTCCGTTTGTTAGTATCGTTATAGTCAAGGAATTAATTTTGTTACGATCCTGGTGGAACGGTACAAATTATCGTTACCGGAACTTCGCGTAACGTTATTTTGAGTAACGTTTCAAGTCCCTGGTTTTAGTCAGTAAGAGTCTGACACGAAGCTATTTGATAATTTCCCACCCAGAAAAAAAAAGGGGGGTGAAAAGGGGGATTTAGTTTGTATGAAAAATCTTAGAGAAACTTGGCACAAAAAGTACTAGGCATGAATTAAATATAGTATTTCAATCAGTAGACGTTGTGCACAATTTCTGAGCAGTATCCTAACAAAAAGTACTAGGCTTGCATGAATTCACGATAGCATTCAATCATTATGTTATGCTACTATAGGATTTAGATGAGGCAAACAGATAGTTTATAACGTGGATTAACACATAGGATACTTTTTATCCCGGTAGTACATTTCCATGGGATAATTTTTGACTTCCACGTGAGTTAAGCTTGGGGACAACCAACGACAGCCCCATTTTATGTCCAGGCAAATCACTCTCCATTCCAAGGTTGCCTGGAAGAGATCGCGGTAAGCGATAAGGCCGCCCATTGTATATTTTGTAGTTTGATGAATTTTTTGTTATATATTTTTGTGGTGTACAATAAAGTGTATATAAATAAATAAATCAGCTACGGGAAAAAGCTAGTTAAATATAAATAAATAAATAATATCTACTAAGATATTTCAAATGAAAAACGCAACTCTTTTTAAAATCTTATAAATTTTTTCGCATTGCTATCCAGTCCCAAGAACCGTGTGGAAGTGCTGGGCATCATAGCCATCAACGTGACGTCAGACGGCGGCGCGTGCTTCCCGTACGTCAACATGGCCGTGCCCGTCACCGTGTTCAGCGATGCGCTTACGCACTACATCCTCGATAAAGGTGAGGTGACAACTTCATCTTTTTCTTCTTCATCCATAAATCTTATTTATTTGTTTAAGGATTACCAACGAGTTACATTACAATTATTATCTTTTACAATAATAAAACTTAGTTATAATACATTTCCTGTAACGCACACTCAATTACAGGTAACCACAGCTTACACATTATCGAGTACATAATGCTCTGAATACACAATTTAAATTAACTTAAGAATAAAAAAAAGAAACAATGTACATGCTATTATAAAAGTTTAAACTTGTATTTTGTCCGATCAGCTATATAATGTTCCCACTGCTGGGACTGCGGCCTCCTCTCGGTGAGAGGGAGTGGGCCGTAATCCACCACGCGGGCCCAGTGCGGGTTGGTAGATGTCACATGTCTTCGAATTTTTGGTTCTAGGACATGCCGGTTTCCTCACGATGTTTTCCTTCACCGTTTTGAAAGCAATGGTGATGAAATAATTTACACAAAGTAAAGCGCCTGTCCGGGTTCGAACCTATGACTTACAATTCGTAAGTCGCGGCCGTTTTATCACTGGGCCACCACTGCTCTTGACCAGCTATGCTGTATAGTTATTCACAACCATTCCATACGCTTCCGTTCCGAATCGAAAATCAATCAATGTTATTGAAGAAGTCCTCTAATCAATCAATCTGCCTAGCCTTTTCCCTATTATGTTGGGTTTGGCTTCTAGTCTAACCGGATGCAGCTGAATACCAGTATTTTACATATAGTGACTGCCTATCAGACCTCCACAACCTAGTGACTGGGTAATACGATACCCCTTGGTAAGACTGGTTGTCAGAATTTCGGGCTTCTGACGACCCGTAACGACTGTCAAAGATTCACAAATGACAGCCGAGACCAACGGCTTAACGTGCTTTCCAAGGCACGGAGGGGTCTTGGTATGTAAAGATGGTCACCCATTCATGCCAAGTGAAGTCTTGGCCGTCCCGTTGGTCTCGCAGTTGCAAGCGTGACTGCTGAGCGTGAGGTCTTGGGTTTGATTCTCAGGTCGGGCAAAGTGTTACTGGGTTTTTCCATTAGGAATTTCTCAGTAGCAGCCCGGAGTTTAGAAGTTGGTGACACTCCCGTGGCTCGCGCACGTGTTGCTGCTGGCCCTGCGCTTGATCTCTCCCCAGTCGTGTGGGACTGCCGTCCCAGAAGACTATGAGAGTTAAGACGCAGATATATGTCAGTGACCTTGAGTGGTTAGCTTGCGTGTTATGTTCAGCTCAGGCAACGCGTCGTACATCTAGCCAGTAATAGGACTCGCCCATCAACTAGCGCTGTCGCGTCTTTCCATTCTATACAAGGCTAAAACGCAGCCATAGGAAACTGCTCGCGTATAGATTGGAAATCACTTTTTTACTAAGGTCTTCCAATCTATACAAGAGTAGTACGCAAATACTCGCGTATACTTCGTAGTGACCAAATTAACTACCTCATTCCATAGTATACAGTGCCAGTACGCATACGGACTAATCGAGTTTAGATTGCGAGAAATTGTGAACAGGTAACCAACTTGTTTGCGAGGTAATGCACCTTGCGCTAATATTAAATAGCCTGCCTGGCTGCAAGCAACTTGGAAGTAGCGCTCGCTCGGCTCGCGCGCGGTTGGTCACAGTTCTAACCTAACCTAACCTAAGCCATTTCACCCAGTTCACACTTTTGTTCTTTTCTTTTTTTTATAGACTATATCTTTAAAACTTTTATCAGGCGTAAGTGATGTAGTATAGTTTGGAACCAGGACGCGCTCGTCCACGTTACAAACTATACACCAGCAATACGCAAAATTCGTGTATACATTGTAATCACAGATTTAAAAATAGCATTACAATGTATACGCGAGCGTTTCCTATGGCTGCGTTCTGGCCTTGTAAAGATTGGAAATACGCAACGCTGTCCCAAATTAGATGCATTATTAATTTATTATACATAAATCAAAAAGTGTTCTAATAAAACACGTATACTAAAATATACATAATTACAATATCTTTAAAATGGTGAAGGTTTCAGAACAATACGCGTGATGGTTTTTGCGTGATTCTCAGTTTTTATCAGCGTTAGACATAACTTTACAAATTAATTACACTATGTAATATAAACATAATCTAAAATATTCACGGATTAAGTTATTAAGAAAATGATCTAACTTAACATATATTTTTTCCAAATCATTAACACTACTCGTTTAGACGTGATCTTCAGTATAAAATCATTAAAAGTCGGTTAGTGGAACAGAGAGTGCACCTGTGTATGCGCATACACTTGTCCACTATAATGGTGCCGATTCCCTTGTTCACAAACTAAACTAAATTTAAGTTCAGTGCATCTTTTTCTTTCTATTTCAAAAGGACAGAAGATAAATTTTAGTTTAGTCCTGTCAAATTAATCAGCGCCTGTCACTACTCCATACAAGTTTAGACGTGATTTAAAACTTGCCTACTAAAATTACGTCAATTTACGTCAAGCGCTGATTAATTTGACAGGACTAAACTAAAATTTATCATCAGTCCTTTTCTTAATGAAATAGAAAGAAAAAGATGCAATGACCTTAAATTTAGTTTAGTTTGTGAACAAGGGAATCGGCACCAGTATCCCCTGCGTACTTGGCTAATCTCCGTAGAGATTGGCCACTGTGACCAAAATCGGTCGAGAGGATTATTATTTATTATTACTCAAAAATATCCCTTATGTTTTCAGACGTAACAAAACTGGCGATGATTGAGAACAACAAGGAGATGATTCAGTCACAGTGGAGGCTGATGCCTTATCGATCAAAAATTTGATCCATACAGTCAACTTAGAATTTTATCGGTCAAACCTAGTTCCAAGCTCTATTGTCATAAGGTGAAGGCGAAATTGTGTTGAACGTTTGTGATATTTTCAAAATAATTCGTTTTTTTTTTCTGTTTAAAAACAATATAGTTTTTTTTACGTTAAAACTGCATTTTAAAATACTATGGTATGGTGACTTGAATTATGCATTTTTTTTACCAAAGTGTCCACCTCTAAAACGGTTGTGGGCTGATTAATAATAGAGATGATCTTTTTTATACACAGACGAAGCAACCAAAAAGTTGTCTTAATTTTTTTTTAATAAATACTCATAAAGTTAATTAATATACAATAATTAAGACTGATCGTTTCTTGGTCACCTTTATTGTTTGGACCTAAATGTTGTTGATATTATTTATACAATGTTACTGATATGTTGTCAGGAGTAAATGTTAAGTTATTATAAATTAAAATGTCTATTTTATTATACTTATGTTTTATTAACTTGATAAAAATATAATATCCTAACCTAAACTAATATTCAAGGCATTGGTGCCGATTCTCTTGTTATAAATGCTTCTAAACTAGACTAAAAATCAGTAAAATTTAGTTTATTCCTGTCAAACGACGATTTCCCATTCTGAAATAGACTAAAGTGACACAACTTAACTATATTTTAGTTTGACAGCACTAATATGGCACTGGTGCCGATTCCCTTGTTCACAAACTAAACTAAATTTAAGTTCAGTGCATCTTTTTCTTTCTATTTCATTAAGAAAAGGAGAGAAGATAAATTTTAGTTTAGTCCTGTCAAATTAATCAGCGCTTGACGTAAATTGATGTAATTTTAGTTGGCAAGTTTTTAATCACGTCTAAACTTGTATGGAGTAGTGACAGGCGCTGATTAATTTGACAGGACTAAACTAAAATTTATCTTCTGTCCTTTTCTTAATGAAATAGAAAGAAAAAGATGCACTGAACTTAAATTTAGTTTAGTTTGTGAACAAGGGAATCGGCACCACTGAGATATTAATTTAGTGAAAATGGCCATTTTGCTATTCTGAATTTGACGTTTTTCACCTAAAATTTAGATTTTCTAACTAAATCTGACTATTTTTAATCGCGACTAAAAACGTGTGGAATAAAATTGATTGTCATGATTCACACCAACACCTCGACTTCAGATGCAAAAACAGTACTGAATCTTCTTTTGCTTTTATCTCGAAAACGGTGTGTTCATTCGCAAAAACTAAAGAAAATTTCGACCCCCTTTATAAAATCCTTAAACCCCTAACACTCTACATGTCGGTCATAATTTTTCTTATTTTCCATACAAAAAGTGAAAAATTCCATATTGAACACGTCGAGGCTGCCCCGTGCGCGCCTCCAGCTCTAAAAAGATTCACGTGGTTAGGTATCACGTGTGGAGTCGCGATTGTCAAATTCGATTTAGATGTCTCCAAATTATTTTTAAATTTAAAGAATTTATTTTGCAGAATAGCATTGAGATTCTCGTAGTGTGATAGTTTAGTTCGGTGTACAAGAGAATCGGCACCAATAGCAATTAAAATATAATCGGAGAGGCAACCGGATAGCGAGTGGTAATCTGGGTCTTGAAGTGATACCGACCCCCCCCGTACCGTCCGAATGGACCCCAAATGGATGGGGGCGGAGATATGGGGGATGGGGGCAAAACACTTTTTTGACATTGCATTCAAAATTTAAGCCCTAATAAGTGCAAGGAATTTGTGTGTATCAATGCCATCCAGTTTTGATAAAATTCACCTTCATTTTCAGTGATAAATCATAGGTAAAGAGTTTCAAGAATTATACATATGCAGCGTAAGATATTATTTAAATTATAACGATGTTGGGGTGTGGTAACCGGATGGCATTGATACACACAAATTCCTTGCCATTGGGTTCTAATACAGCTGGAACGCCGCCGGTGACAAGAGCTCGTTTGATGATGTCATTAATGTTCACGTGCCGCGCTTAGCGACCCGCACTTCGGCTGCAAGACAGGTCGTGGTGTCCGAAGATGTTGACAACTTCGCCACAGTAACAGCGAGGAGGAGAACAACAAGGAGCTCCTAGTCGCAGGGGAACAGCGAGGCGGAAAGTAATGTCGACCAAATTGCCTAAGTTCTACAACGGTAGTGCATGAAGCATTGAAGCCACAGGCCTGACTCCCACTTACCCACAGCCAGCAGGCGCGCATACTCCGCAGTAGTGGCAGACGTGTTAAGTAAATTGTTCTGTACTACTCTGCAGAGCAGCTCATCCTACCGTCTCTCAGAAAATGGATCGTCGAGTGGATCTGAATTCGGGCAAGCGAGTCTCCAGGTATTCATATAGCCTCGGTGAAGCACAGCACTGCGGAGGCTAGGATTTTCCTGATTAATTTCTCAGTGCCGTGGACCGAGGATATGAAAGCCGGTAAACTAATACTAGACATTTTTAAATATTGTTTTTGTCATCATCCCTATTGTTATGACAGAGCGTAGATTACGGCTTGATGATGGGTCGTATTAAAACCTGTTTAATATTCTGTTCAGTTGAATCTTTGCAATGGTGAATCGACCTCATTCTGACTTGTTTGGACACACAAGGTACATAAACAAGTTTGATTGATTTAGAAAAGAAAAAGAAAATGATTATGAAAAGTTCTGTCAGAAAGTATCGAAGAATTTTCAGTTCATAAAATATTGTTCTTAGAACTAAAAAATGGCGGGTAAAACGGCAAAAGCAATTCAAGAGACTATAGAGACTGACGAGGACTTTCAGCACTACATCGAAACTCATGCGGATGTGCTGATTTGTGAGTAAATTAGGGCCTACTCTTTTTCTCCGTTCTTGCATTGGTTGGAGTTTCTGTTATCAGTTGGTAAATAAGCAGGCAATCTACCTGATGGTAAGTGGTCCCTGCCGCTTGAAGACACCGGTGCGTTGTAAACTTACACTTACCAGACCACAGCAACACTATTTGGCGGCTGCAAAAAAAGTATGCTGGTACAAAGAAATACTAACTTACTTCTTTATTTTGGCTATAGTTTGACCGAGACCGCTGTTCCGCGCGTTGGGTATGTGCGCGACGAGACGGAGAGGGCAGTGTAGGCTGCTCATTCGTCAACACCTCCGCCGCTAAGGCGCAGAACAGAGGTCCCGGTCAAACAATAGTATAATAAATGGTGACTTTTCCTCACCATACGATGCGATGGTAATGCTTTCTTCACACGGTGTGCAATTTTACTAATGCACATCCCACGCCCATTTCAAAACCGCATTCCTATCTGACTGCTAACGTCATATACAAAGCGTGTGTGAAATAACCCGATTTGAATGTTGTTACCATTCAATTACACCTTCATCATCATCATCTGACTAGCTTTTTCTCAACTATGTTGGGGTTGACTTCCAGTCTATGATGTAGCTGAATACGAGTATTTTATTTATTTATTTTATTTGGTTCACCAACAATTGTATACACTGGTACAAGCAAATGAAACAGAAGCAACAAATCAGAATAAAGTGTAACTCTAAATAGGTTGTAGCGGTTACACCGCCACATACGAACTACGCATCATAGACATGACGTCACACAAATCCTGCATCGCACAGTTAGAGTTTACCGAGCGATCGACATACATACAAGATTTCAACTTCAAAATCGATGGGCAGTTGCCCGCCAGACACAACACACGTCTGGTCGGAGGATCCTCTCTTTTCTATGGTGGATGAGTGAACTTTACACCCTGTTCCTTATACCACTAAATTGGTGACCCCGAGCGTGATACGTCTTCGTGCAATTACATCGGCATGCACACAAAATGTTGTAATTTTACATGAAACAACTGCTTATCTGACCTCCACAACCGAGTTACTGGGTAGCACGATACCCCTTGGTAAGACACAGTGGCGAAAGGTGGTTTTATGGAGGAGGTAAGCCGGAGTAGCAAAAAAAAAAAAGTATTACTTCAGACTTTCGTCGTGGCCGCGAAAAGTTGCTACTTGTTTACTTATCAGAAAAACGGTGTCAATAAACCGTTTCATTAAATTTTGATCTCCTTTTTTATTATGAGCTTCATGCAAATTAGTGAAAATAATTTTATTCCTACCAGTCTCGAACTCATAAAACAGCTACGAATATTTTTTTCAGTCTGCACATCTTTTTTGATGAATTTATCAGATTAAAGTGTATTCCTTTATTCCATAAACTACTAGAATCTAAGAAAAGTAAACACGGGAACAATACATTTTATTTTATTTACGACTGCCAGTCAGTCATTGATATTTATCGTAAAGGGAAACATTAAAATGTTTGAAAAAACCATCACGTCAGTTGTAATTTATAGTCATATCTGGGCGAGCACGACCTAACTTTGTTGTGTTTCATATTTTCAAAACTTAACCTTGAAAAGCATGTTTCCTCACAAAGTAAATAATCTGTCAATAAACAAGCCGCCATTCCTAATCATACTGATCGTACTAATTACTTTTCAAATCTACTCTAAATAAATAACTAATGCGATTACGTCAAAATACCACCACACATTGTCAATCGAATGATGAAATGTTTAAGAACTCCCAGCTGAACGAAAACAACCGAATCAAATGCGTGTGCCAGAAAGAGGTGGTGCAATAGCAATCATTCCTTCTCGCTCCCGCGCGCGTGTTTTCTACTACTATCCCTATCGTAACTCGTTGCAGATCGGCTTACACAGCTGCTAAGAAACGTGACCGAAGTGACGTCATGATGGACTTTAGTTTCTAAAGAAATTAAATTCACGATAAGCCGGCCGCGCCTACGAGTTATTTTAGCGAAAAATGTTTTGTTGTTGGGATATTAAGACAAAAAATTTAATGTCTGTAGGCGTTTTGTAATGTTTTAATTTTATGGTGTATAATAGTACATTACTGCCGCGGTCTATAATGACTACTTTGCTGGTCGCGCTGATGATGGCTGACAGCGCAGCGTAGCGCAGCTCCAGGCCGACACAGCGCGGTCAGCGTGCAGCACTTGATGGACGAGCTGAGATAAAGGCAGAGGCCGTAGGTCGAGGCCTTTACAGCGAGGACAGAAAGGGCTGCAATGATGGCCAAGCTGGAAGGCCTAGAGCGTAGCTAGGCTAGCTCGAGGCAATCATAGCGTGACCAGCGAAGCAGTCATAGTGGGCCAAGGCTTGTATAGTGCTTTACTCAAAAATGCAAGTACCTAATCTAAATAAAACCAGCAAGTAATTTCAATAAAATATATATTAATTAACTAGAACTTTAATTAAAATGACAATTATGAAAAGTACAGTTACTAAAATTAAACACCGACTTTCCCGGTTTGATATTACAAATAGTTTGCGATAATTTTAATGCGGTGTTTGACTACTGTATTATTTCTTCATTTATTACACAAAAAAGTAACTAAATAAAAATAAAATTTTCGCTGAACCGCGCTTTTGTTACTTCTTTGTTTTTTTTTTTTAACAATTGTAGTTGGAACTATACAGCCACATATGGAATAAAATCTTTTTGTACCTATCTCTATAAATACAAACAGCTGTGTTTTAAATAAAACCTTTTTGCATTTGATTTTTTAAAACGTTGAAACGTCAAAATAGCGGCCGGCAATGTTTTGCCGGCCTGTTAGAGCGACCAGCAAAACTTTGCCGGCCGCTCCTTGAAACAGAACGGCAAGGTCGACTTTGCTCAAACAAGGTTGTCAAAATAATGACCACATTACATGCATTTTTGAGTAAAATACTTATAGTTTGATTATTCAATGACGATAGAGTGGTTGTGTTCTGAATTTCCGAAGGGAAGCCCGTAGGAATTGGGTTGTATGGACTCGCCGTCCCTGGTAAAACTGGTTACCCATTCAATTACAAGTCGCAGACCAAAAAAGCTAGACGCAATTGATATTTCCATTATGATCTCAATACCTATTCTTAATTAATCTAGCAATATAATGTAAAGTCGCTTGTGAAATGCGCACGCACGAAGCACGTCCCTAAAATCAAGGCCGACCTCGTTCTTAAAAGCTTAAATTTATTTTTGACGAAATCATGTTACTTTCTGTAGGTATGGAGGTGTACTCCGAATTCTGTGGTCCTTGTCTAGCAACTGGAAACGCTATTAGAAGGGCTAAGATAGAGATTGGTCGAGATGCCATCGCTATGGTCAAGGTGAGTAGGTACTTAATTGATATTTGTATCGGTATTTTATCAAACTATCGAATACTGAGTTCACACGGTTCATTTTTAGTAGATCAACTGCAATGTCATAAGCGATATAAACCGTCTGAAAAGTTTCAATCTAATTGAATTTCAAATTCAAAGTATTTTTTGTTGAACAACAAAAGTTGTTCAACTAAAATCGAACAGAGTGAACCCGGTATAACTCATGCCAAGTAATTTGATTAGATGTTAATAGCAAATCACAGCAGTTACAGCCCGACGCAAACTTTATGGCGGCTTTGAACACGAGGCGAATAGCTGCGGCGGTGGTGATATCTCGCGTCCGGCCCTGGTCCAGCCCATGGCACGGAGCGAGAGGGTATGGGAAGTGACATATTATGAACGCGACGATCGCGTATTCGCGCGACGGTTGCTTTTAAATAGGACGCGGCCTTAAACGCGTCCATAAGGTGCTGATAAACTTGAGCATTCACTTTTATCAGAACATCGAGCATTCATCATCAGCCTATAATGTCCCCACTGCTGGGACACAGGCCTCCTCTCTGTGAGAGGGAGTGGGCCGTAATCCACCACGCGGGCCCAGTGCGGGTTGGCAGATGTCACAGGTCTTCGAATTTTTGGTTCTAGGACATGCCGGTTTCCTCACGATGTTTTCCTTCACCGTTTTGAGAGCAGTGGTGACGAAATAATTTAAACAGTAAAGCGCCTGTCTGAATTCGAACCTACGACCTACAACTCGTAAGTCGCGGCCGTTACCACTGGGCCACCACTGCTCTGAACATCGAGCATTCCCGTTTTTAAATTTGTCGAACTGATCAAAGAACAGAGTCAAGCATAGAGCCAAACATCGCTACGAACATTTTCACGATCATTCTAGCAAATGCTCTAGTCAATGCTCGTCAAAAAAAAATCATCACGAAGATGTCAGTGTTGGCTCAGCTCGGCAAACAGATCGAAGCTTTACTGTCCTTTCGCTAGAATGCTCGCTAAAACGCTCCCATTTATTTTTCTGTAATGTAACATTCGCTAGAATGCTCATTACAAGTAAATGCTCAAGTTTATCAGCACCTTTATGGACCAACGTCGGGTCTTAGGACGTTCAATCCTTTATGTCATCCACTACGTGTTCTTGTTGCAGTGTCCCGCCGACAATATAACAGCGTTGCAAAGATTCAAGGACCACAGTGAGCCTGTATTCTTATTCATTGTGGTATTTATTAATTAATAATAAATTATTATAATAATTCCTTTGTTGTCAGGCAAATAATGCCTACAGATAAATACACAAATTATTTTTTACGAATAATACCTAATAAACGAATACTTAAATAATATTATTAAAAAAACAAGCGAGTCTTACAGTAGTCGCATATGATGTGTAACATTTTGGTAATAAGCAACATTAAAGGGGCTCGTCAAGGTCGTTTCTGACGGCCAACTCTAGCACCGCGTGCGCTCTTTGGTCAAATCAAATAGCGCGCGTTTCCCCAGCTTCTTGTTACACGCTTGCGTCACTTTTCACGAAATCACTCCCACAGATATAGTCCGTGCAATCCACGACGACGCGCCCCACTCCGCGATTACTGTACTATAAGCTGAACTCTAGTACGGCGCGGAGCGGAGTGGGGCGCGTCTTCGTGGATTGTGCGGACTATATTTACGGTATATATATGTTCTGTGCACAGATTGCAGGAAAGTTAGAGGAAAGATGTTACGCATCAAAAACACTAGAAACTAGCACAAAAAAGTAGCATTAGTACTTAGATAATCTATTCACTAAGTAGTACGTTAGATCACAACACCCTTCGGCAAAAATTCCTCCTTCATACAGGTCTGCCCCTAATTTCGTAACACACGATCAATCATAATCTGAATAATTTTGAAGGATATTGCTAATCCATTGCTTCATAAGTTCGAAAAATTTGTCTGCTCAACAACGTAAATAACGCAATGAATGTTCTTTAACTGTCAAAATGAAACAGGTTGTGACTGATCGTGTGTTACGCAATTAGGGTTGCGATGAGTCGGAACACGCTCCACAAAAGATTTATTTATGGTTTTGCGTTATTTTTCGTTTACAAATGCATAGCTTTCCTTGTTGTACAAACTGGTGTAAAGATGGCTCATTTGTGTTACATTTCATGTTGCATTATACTAAGGATGGCCCATTTGTGTTACATTTCATGTTGCATAATACTAACGATGGCTCATTTGTGTTACATTTCATATTACATTATACTAAGGATGGCTCATTTGTGTTACATTTAATGTTGCATAATACTAACGATGGCTCATTTGTGTTACATTTCATGTTAGGTACGTTTCACCAATCTGTAGGTACCCGGCATTAGATCAAACTCTTCCCCAAACAGTACAGACCTTTTCATTTATAAATTTTGTGACACACGGCGTAGAAACAGAATAGAAAATATCAGTTTAAAATAAACTTTTATGCCATACAAAAACACATAATAGTTAGAATGGACCCATTTAGATATTTTTTAGCTTAAGGTCACCCGGGCGAAAGAAAAAAAAAAAAAAATTGAAACTTTTCTTCCCTCCACCATTGGCTACTTAAATAATATGGATATTCTAACAAACGTACTTCATTGTACAGTTTTCGATGAACAGTTTCAACATAAATTAAGTTACAAATAAACTTTGGTTTTCATTAATTTGCATTATTGTTGAATAAGACCAGTAAAAGTTACATTCACCCCACTTTGGGGTAAATGTGACTATTCGTTATAACCCTGTTGTAATCTGTTTCTAAATGTTGAGGTCAAGAGTACATGTAGATGCACACAGAATTATCTGTAAAAGCTATCTATAGTCGCCGAGATAGAGTTCAGTTTCAAGCAAATTTACTTTTATTTTTTTATGGGGTGAATGCGACTGTCTTCCATACTGACTAGTGTTGAGATGTAGTACCTACTACTTATCGATAAATATTTGTGAAGACATTCGATAATTAACAAAGTCAAAGTCAAAGTCAAATCATTTATTTCAAATAGGCCCATGTATGGCACTTTTGAACGTCGAAATTTACAAAATATTAAAAATGATTCTAGTCGCCCCTTCCAAAAGGTAGTTTTCGTATGGAGAAGAATGGGCAAGAAACTCCACCGTTACTCTTTTAAAATGTTTTACAATAGTTTGTATAGGTACGTACATTAGTTAAATAATTATATGTGAAGACGATGCACCTAGAATAAAATTACTATACCAAAATAGGTAAAAAGAATTAAAAATGAAGCAACGACAGATAATTTAATATGTGATAGATACATGGTGCTCACATATTTACAAACATTGTAAAAGTAGACGATTTTCCTAAAATTTTGTAATTAATAAGTCAGTGTGTGAGAAAGTAATCACAGAATGTTAAATCAATGTCATAAAACACAAAATAATCAATTTTACAATTAAATTAGCAACCAGTTTGATTTTGTCTTGATTCTAAATTGTCCTATGGAGCAGGACCAGCATGTTTCCAAGCACTCTTATCCTGGATATAATCCTCTAATTTGTAATATGCTTGTTTACAAAGTGCACTTTTGATATGAGTTTTAAATTTTCTTTCATTTAATTGCAATATGTCACAAGGTATTTTGTTGTAACATTTAACACAGTACCCCATAAAAGATGTATGTACTTTAGATAATCTGTAAAATGGTTGATCTAGTTTATCTTTATTTCTAGTATTAAAATTATGTCTATCACTTATTTTATTAAAGAGATGTGGATTTTCATAATATTTTCATAGATGAATTGGCAAGGTACCGTCATAATATTAATCCTTTTAAAAAGTTCCCTGAGAGATTCGCGGCGACGTAGATTATAAATGGCTCTGACAGCTCTCTTTTGCAAAATAAAGATGGATTCAATGTCAGCAGCCCGACCCCACAGTAAAATGCCATACGACATAATGCTGTGAAAGTAGCTAAAATAGACCAAACGCGCGGTTTCCACATCTGTTAACTGTCTTATCTTTCTAACAGCATAAGCGGCCGAGCTTAACCGCCCCGCAAGAGATGTTATATGAGGTCCCCATTGTAATTTCTCGTCTAGCGTGATTCCTAGGAAAACTGTTTGATTAATAAATTCCAGTTTTTCTCCATTCAATATGATGTCACATTCGCTACTTTTAACATTAGGTAATTTAAATCTAATGCATTTGGTTTTTTTTATTAAGTACCAGATTATTTACCGTAAACCAATCTTGGACTTGCAGAATAGAGCTATTCACGTCGTCAAGATTTTGTGACCGTCGGTTTATTTTAAAGATTAATGATGTGTCATCTGCAAATAACACCATCTTCGGTTGATTTTGAAGTAATTGGGGTAAATCATTAATGTAAACTAAAAAGAGGAATGGACCCAATATCGAACCTTGAGGAACGCCCATTGCCATTTCAGACCCTAATGAGTTTACGCCGTTTACCTGAACTTTAACATTTCTATCTTTCAGGTATGATCTAAATAAATCAAGAGCTGTATTCCTAATCCCATAGTGCTCTAGTTTCAGCAGAAGTGTCTCATGGTCTACACAATCGAACGCCTTCGAGAGGTCGCAAAAGATTCCAATGGCATCTTGTGCTTCTTCCCAGGCATTAAAAATGTTCTTTATTAGGGTGACACCGGCGTCAGTAGTACAACGCCCTTTGGTGAAACCGTACTGTTGTTTATGAAAGATGGAATTTTTATTAAAGTGAAGTAACATTTGATTGAGCATCAACTTTTCAAACACCTTACTGAGAACTGGCAGAATTGACACAGGCCTATAATTGTTGGGTTCTTTACTATCACCGGATTTGAACAATGGAACTACTTTACTGTGTTTCATGAGATCCGGAAAGACTCCTTGGTTTACACTGGTGTTAAATATGTAAGCTAGATAGGGCGCAATGGTTTCGATAATAGATCTACAGACTTTTACAGACATTCCCCAGAGATCTTCTGTTGATTTAATTTTAAGATCTTTAAAAGCTTTTATAACAGCCTGGGGGTTTGTATGCTGAAACCTAAACTCTAAAGGGCATGCCTTCACATTTTGTCTAAGTAAAGCAGCAGAAAGCGCGGGTGAGGAATTTAAAGCTTCAGTAGTTTTAAGGGGAATATTAGCAAAAAAGTTTTCAAATTCTTGAGCTACTTCTATATCTGAGTTAATGGGGCCATGTGCAGTCTCTAAATTAAATTCAGTATTTCGCTGTTTTTTCCTACCTGTTTCATTATTTATTACTTGCCAGGTAGTTTTTATTTTATCATCAGCTGATTTTATTTTATTGCTAATATAAAGAGCTTTAGCTATTTTGCAAACACTTTTAAAAGTTTTTGAATATTTTGCAACATACTTATGAAAGCTTGTATTATTCATATGTTGTTTTAAGCCATAAAGTTCAAATAGTTTTCCCCTGCTTTTACGAATACCTGGAGTCGCCCAATCACTAAATAAGAACTTTGTGTAAATACTTTTAGTCTTTAGTGGAAAAGTGTCATTAAATTCCGTGTTTAATAGTGAAAAGAACTCGGCGTAGAACTCATTTGGGTCACCTATATTATTAAAACTCTGAACACATAATTTATTGGCCAAAGAATGATTTAATTTCTCTAAACTTTTACATGTAATTGGCCTAAACCTTATTTGAATTTTTTGTGAAGGTATGTAGGAGCAAAATGTTATTGTTTGTCCACTGTGATCTGATGGCAACTTATTTACAATTTGTTTGTGTAAGTAATCACAGTTACAAAAAATATTATCTATACAAGTGGCAGAAGAAGCTGTCACTCGGGTTGGTTCAATAAAAACATTTGACAAATCAAATGACCTAAAAAGACTTAATAATCTGACAGTATTTGAGTTATTTTCTAATAAGTTAATATTAAAATCACCACATATGATTATTGACTTACTACTAGTACTAAGTTTCTTTAATACATCTTCCATTACAGAATCAAACACGGATAGATTCTGGTAACTTGGAGGTCTGTATACGCATACTATAACATGCTTATCAAGCTCAACACAGGACAATTCAATGTTGTGTTCAACAGACAGTCCGATAATGTCTTTTCTTTCTTTCGATTTAATAGAATTTTTTATCAATATTAATGACCCGCCATGTATCATACGTTTTCGGCTGAAATGGCTAACTACACAATAATTTTCATAATTAATTGACATTACTTGATGATCTTTTAACCAATGCTCTGTTAAACAAATTACATCAAACTTGGTATTTTCTAAAAACAATTCTATTTCTAGTAATTTGGAAGAGCAACCTTGGATATTTTGATTGAATAATTTTAAAGTATGTTGCCCCCCCTTTGGTTTTTTATTATTATTTTTATGTAAAATATTGCCAGAAGATACCTTTTTATTATTCTCTAATAATAATTGGTTAATTGAAGGGGTAACTTCCGTTGTCTTACTGCCTAGTTTAAAGAATTATCCGGAGTGACCTCCACAACTACAACTGAAGAATCTAAAATGCCCGTATGAGTTCCAGCAGGAAGGGAATACCCTATCTGACTGGTAGTGGCCTTCAAGTATGTTGGTGGATCCTCCTTCGTACATGGTAATACATAATTATTCACTATGTTGTTAGTATAACTAGACAACACAGATTCGTCACTAATACTACACTTAGTTATATTAGCTATAACCTCATTAATATTATGTGCTATCAACATAGCAATCATATGTCTACATTCCCAAGACAGAGATAAAGTTCTCTGAGTTAACTTAAAACCACTAACAAATTTGTTAGTGTCAAAATACAATAATTTGTCACTATGACAACATGTCAGCCTGTGAATAGTATTATTCAACTTAAAAATATAGTTATTTTCATCATATGATAAAGTATCAGAATAAGGAAAAGCACATAACATCAGCTTTCCTATATTTAATTTTAATAAGGTGTCCACACCATCCACTATGTCCTTTCTGGTAATACCAGTACTATTACCTAATAATAAAACCATTGTGGAATAATTATCTATGTTTGTGTTTACAATTCTTTTTATCATTTGTTTAAAACTTATGTTATGATAGCTATGATTAGTAAAACTATGGCTAAGGTAATTAAATAAAATTTTCCCAAAGCCTGAACCTAATTCATCACAAAAAAATATTGATTTATTTTTCTGTAACTTAACACAAGTCTCTGCTGGAAGAGCCAATACCTGAGGGGGCAAGTTAGGCTGAGGCTGAGGAGGTAGTGGTTGGTTTGCACAGCTGCATGAGAGGTTATTGGTCAGAGACTCATACATCTCAGCATTGCACTTCACCAAATCTAGTAGTTCCCCAGCCTCAAGCAAGCGGTCACTTACTTGCTGTTGTGAAGTCTCATATTTTTCAAAAATATCCTTCAGCAAGTGCTCCTTGTGTAGTATATCATTATAGAGGAGCTGGATATCAGTGTCATATTTTTCCCTACATTGATCTAACTCAATAATACAATTATTTAAACTTTTTGATAAGACAACACGTTCCTTTCTAAGTGAAAGATTTAATTTTAAGAGATTTTGTTTTTTGATTGCTCTCTGTGACCTTTTAATTAATTTCTTGATTTTAATGTATTTTTTTAATTTATTATGACTCACAACAATAGGATATAATGGTATGGTGTCATCACCAGTCAAATCTATCGTTACAGCTGGCTCACACACTGATTTCAACTTACTACCTACTAACTCACTAAATAGATTACTGGTGCTAGCGACCTGTTTGCTGACCTTGATGCACTCTGAGAGAGATAGGGCCTTTTGGGCTTCACACAATTTTTGTTCAAGTTCTGTAATTCTATTCAAAGCAAGTTCGTGGGTGTCACTGCACTCTTGAAATGTTGACACTAGATTTTGTAGTTGACTGTGCTGGTCGGTTAAGTCCATGTGTTGTATGTGTAGCTGAGACAGTTCATTTTTGAGGGAGGTGTTCTTTAAATTAATGTTTACCACTTCCACTTCACTGTCTTCTCTTTCCTGGAGCAGCTGTTGGCATGTCGCTTTAGAAGCCTCGAGCTCCGTCAAGGTAACTCTTAGTTTTGCTTCCAAATCCCTGATTGTGGCACTGCGGGTCATCATAGTGGCCTGGAATGTGTAAAGTTATGCAGCTAAATAACAAAGTAAGAAAAGATGTTCTAATATTTAGATTAATAGGAGGTAGAAGAGAGAAAAAAAAAAAAAAAAAGGTTTTATTTAATTTAAAAATAGGTAATGAATTGTTAACAAATAGAAGTTACAGTATTAGCTGAAGTTAATAAGGAATTAGATGGAACTGTTAAACAAAAGTATAGTTTTAAAGAATACACTGCTTTTATATTAGGACACACAAAAAAACTTTTATTTTTTCCTTTAGTCGTCTGAATAAATGATAATCAGTAAGGCCTAATGAGATTATTTTTGTTTAGTAAATTATGTAGTGTTTATTGTCTGAGCGAATGTTTTCGTCATCGATTTTGCTTCCACTAGTTGTCAAGCAAAAGGAGACATAAACCGTGCCAGTGTGTGATGGACGTTGCTCAGAAACCTGAGCAGTATTTTGTGATGTTCTGCGGTCTGTAAATATGATGTAAAATAACATAAATAAAACAAAATACTCCCCGGGATTGATGATAATTTGAAATCCGTCACCGTTAACAATAATGAAAGGTTTAAATATAGGTTTCTTAGTGCAAAAACGCAAAATTCGTCTAAGTGTTCATTAAGAATGAGATCAATAAAGTATATTATACTCAGCTAGAGTCATTCTATTTTATTAATGGAATTTAGGACATAAAATAAAAGCAAGAAAAGATTTCTACTTATGTAAAATGCTTTGACAAATATACGATAAGTACGCATTGATGACTAATCTAATATTTAGGATTTAGGTTAAGAAAAAGCGATTTCTGTCTGTATTTTGAAATTTTATTCAAAAAATTATTACTTATAAAAGTAAAAAAAAAAACTTAGGATAATTCTCAGTCAAAATCAAATAAACTAATAATTTCGTATTAATCGGTAAAATAACATTTAATAAACAAAAACAGTCTAAACAGAACTTTGTACTTAGCAAAAAACAACTTTAAACTTGCTCACATGATCTGGACAATACAGTATTTTTTCCAGGATTTGCCTGTTTTTGCCCGCGCGTAGCTTATACATGTGATATTATTGTTGAACGAGGAATATTGAAGCGTTCCGCAGCAGCATAACTGGTTAACTGTTTTTGCTTTACTAGTCGTACAGCTTCAAGAAGTGTTTCACAGCAATAAGTTTTCTCCTTTTTTCTTTTATAGTTTCGGACCATCTGATAACAAAATTTGGATTTTGTATTAACTTGGTAGGTACTTAATTTTTTTTCATTTAAGCTATCTATTTCATTTTGTTAAAACTACGCAAAATCTAAAACACTTCATACTAATTGCAGCTGAACATTTATGCAAATACGTGAAATTCACTTATCGAAATATCGACACGTCACTAATAATTTGCAGTTTTCGTACAAAAAGCACACACAGGGCGATTGTAACTACAAAAATAGTTGCAATAACCCACGTGCATGAAAAGTTGAGGTTAATGTAACTATATCAATAAAATGTTAATTATAACACCTAGAGTTTAACCAAATATACCAAAAACACTTACGTTTTATCTTGTTTTTAGGATGCATTTTTCCTTGCAACGACTTGAAATATTTTTAATGTCATAAAACTTATCACAGGACGCGGCAACACGTTGCTCCAAAATGGCGGCTAACAGAAAATGATCTGTCAGTACTACATTAGGTGAACTAGTGATGCCATCTGTACTTTATTTGAAAAAACTATGATTCCTCTTTACTCCAATAGATAGAGCTATCTACAAAAATGATTAGACTGAGAGAAAATTGAATTAGTTGCTTTAGCCTCATAGTTGCTTTCGCCCCGGGTGACCTTACTTATTATTTTTCAGATAACTTTAGCTACCCATTTCAGAGAGATTAGCATTTACAAAGGGATTTATGAATTCTTGGCCTAGCGCGCACTAGCGAATGTCATGAAGTGCACGTATTGCGATGAGAAAAACGCATGTGGTTTATTCACAGTGGGGCTCCCGCTGTAAATTTGCGGTGCGCCACCGCACGTTTAATATCTTCTTCTATATTTGTTCTTCTCTATAGAAATCTACATTTTGGAATGGGCAACTAGCTTCAACTTTCTAACTGACCGACTCTTTGACAATTCAAATAATATTTTTCATACAAACAAAATCCCCCTTTTCACATACCTTAAAGGTCGAATTTTAAAAAATCCTTTCGCCCCCCACATTTAAGGAAACCGTGTGCAAAATTTCACGTTCCTAGTCCCAACAGTTTCGGCTGTGCGTTGATATGTCAGTCAATCAGTTTTTCCTTTAATTTTAGATATATATATGCATACGGTTATCGTGCATTTCTTTCACCGCAGTGCGCTATGCTATCACTGTGTTTGTTATACCGTACGGCAGAAATAATGCTGCGAATTCCACCGCACGCACCGCAGTGCGCGCTAGCCCTAAAAAACTGCAAACAACTAGATATATATATATATATCGCAAAATAGACCCCTAGATTAAAATTGAATAATGTCAACCATCCATTTTACGGCAGAGACACAAACTGGTTCGTGCAATGTTCGGCCCAAATGGGATAAATTTGTGTCGGATCATTAAAGAAGAGCTAAAGAAAAACGAGCTACAAAAAGAGGGCATCCCGATTGATCGAACAGAGTTTGAGATTGATGAGATGCTGCCTGAAGAGGCGGTAGGACATCTTATTCTAGTACCTACACATACATAAAGTCACGCCAGTAGGTATACAGGCTGGCATGGACATCAATGCGAAAACTTTTACCATGGATTCCGTACATGATTCTGAACAACATAGTGGAGGCTGATGCCTTATCGATCACAAATTTGATCCATACAGTCAACTTAGAATTTTATCGGTCAAACCTAGTTCCAAGCTCTATTGTCATAAGGTGAAGGCGATATTGTGTTGAACATTTGTGATATTTTCAAAATAATATATTTTACTTCTGTTTAAAAGCAACATAATTTTTTTAGGTTAAAACTGCATTTTTAAATACTATGATAAGGTGACTTCAATTATGTATTTTTTACCAAAGTGTCCACCTCTAAAACGGTTGTGGGCTGATTAATAATAAAGATAATCTTTTTTTTTATACACAGACGAAGCAACCAAAAAAGTTGTCTTATTAATTTTATTTATAAATACTCATAAAGGTAATTCATATCGGATTCGATCGTTTCTTGGTCACCTTTATTGTTTGGACCTAAATGTTGTTGATATTATTTATACAATGTTATTGATATGATGTCATGAGTAAATGTTAAGTTATTATAAATTAAAAATGTCTATTTTATTATATGTACTTGTGTTTTATTAACTTGATAAAAATATAAATATCCTAACCTAAACTAATATTCAAGGCAACGGCACGTAAAATTTAATTGGAGAGGCAACCGGATGGCAATATGGGTCTTGAAGTGATACTGAAACCCCCGTACCAAATGGACGGGGGTGGAGATATGGGAATGGGGGCAAAAACATTTTTTTTTGACATGGCATTCAAAATTTAAGCTCTAATAAGTGCAAGGAATTTCCATCCAGTTTTGATAAAATTCACCTTCATTTTCAGTGATAAATCATCGGTAAGGAGTTTCAAGAATTATTTACAGCGTAAGACATTATTTCAATTATAACGATGTTGGGGGATGGTAACCAGATGGCATTGATACACACAAATTTCTTGCACTCATTTTGAATGCAATGTCAAAAATACAATGTTTTGCTCCCATCCTCCATATCTCCGCCCCCGTCCATTTGAGGTACATTCGGAACCCCCCGGGTTCGGTATCACTTCAAGACTCAGATTACCAGTCACCATTCGGTTGCCTCTCTGATAAAATTTTACGTGCCATTGAAAGCAATGGCACGTAAAGCACTTTAATAATAAAACTATTAGCAAACTAAAATATGACGTCGAAGAATTCCTCCGCATCGCTGTCGACTGGTAATGTATCTAAGATACTGGTAGCATTGCCACGTTATATGGCAATGCTTAGCCTCTGGCCACGGTAAAAGCCAGCCCTTGGGTCGCGGCCTCACGGGAAGTGGCAACCAGCCGTTTGGAGATTTCGTTGACAAACCATGAGCTCTTGGACCCCACGGCCCGAGGGTTTCAAAACCAAACGGCTCGAAAATATAATTGCCGATAAGGTTATTATACTTTCGCCACTTGAGGATTTCCGCAGCCATAGCAGCAGCGCCAGCACAGCACGACGAGGCAGGGAGACGGGATGGCGCAAGAGTTTCGACACACATTACGTCTCACACTAAAGGCAGTGGCGTACCTGGCTAGTCCTACAGGGGCCCCGTAGGTATTAAACATTTTGTGGGGGCCCTTTTTATCCGATTGCGGCGAAGCTCCAAAGAGAGGGTATGTTTTAACAAAATAAATAAAATAGCATCTTTATTCTTTAGGTTAGGCTGTCATTGTGACCTTAATAATAAAATGCAAGAGCGAACAAAACGATCTAGAAAATTGGAACATTCTGACTTGGATAGGTTTTAAGCTGTCTGTGACATTTTACTACGAGTGCAAGAACGAGCGAAGCGAGCTCGGAAATTGAACCATCCTGACTAGGATAGGTTAAGATTTTCAGTGTGATTTTAATTAATGAATGCAAGAACTTGAGAATTGGGTTACGAATTTTTGCTGACACGTGTCGGGGGGACCCCGTAGCTTAGAGGCCCCTATATAGCATTGATACAGCTGATACCGCGGTAGCTACGCTCCTGACTAAAGGCCTACCCCCCTTACATGGAAATAAAGACACGCCGTCCGGTCTCTTGCCATCGTCGCGTGCCAAGCCATTGGGTTTTAATACAGCTGGAACGCCGATAGTGACAAGAGCTCGTCCGATGATGTCATTAATATTCACGAGCCGAGCTAAGCGACCCGCACTTCGGCTGCAAGACAGGTCTATCGTAATAATAAAAAAATACTTAGATAAAACGCATTAAAGTTGGGGAGTGGGGGTAGCTATGTAACAAGTATAAAATCTACATACTCGTGACGTCATAGCACATTTTAACTCAATGTATCGCCGTAATGGTGTCGGTGGATGTTGACAACTTCGCCACAGTAACAGCGATAAGGAGAACAACAAGGAGCTCCTAGTCGCAGGGAAGCAGCGAGGTAGAAACTGTAGAAAGTAATATCATCGTAAAAAGTGCCTAAGTTCGACGACGGTAGTACATGAAGTATTGAAACAAAGAGAGAGACTCCCACTTACCCACAGCCAGCAGGCGCGCAAGCTCGTCAATACGTAGTAGACGTGTCAAGTAAATTGATCTGTACTACTCTGTAGAGAAGCTCATCCTACAGTCTCTCTGAAGACGGATCGTCGGGTTGATGTGATTTCAGGCAGGCGAGTCCCAAGGCATCCATAGCCTCGGTGAAGCACGGCACTATGGAGGCTAAGATTTTTCTGATTAATTTCTCAGTGCCGTGGACCGAGGATGTTAAAGCTGGTAAACTGATACTAGACATTTTTACTTGATTACTGCATGTCAGTCTAAATTAAGTAGGCTTTACAATCTTACCATTGTAAAAAATATAAGGGGTGCACATGTTCGGGTCGTCATGATTCGGCACGATTCGGCACAGCATCAGAACAACTGTGTAGCACGCTAGCATGCTTCATCTTCTCTCTGGTGCAGACGGGTAAAAGAGTCTACATTAGGTGATTCATGTTTGTTCTCATCACTACGGTGTTCTTTTCCCAGTAATAGGCATGATGCCTGGGTCAAAAGAAATAAATTCTATTGAATCCGTCAATCAGATAATAAAAAAAATACTTAGATAAAACGCATTAAAGTTGGAAAGTGGGGGTACATATGTAACAAGTATAAAATCTACATGCTCGTGACGTCATAGCACATTTTAACTCAATGACTGCCTCGTTGGTCTAGTGGTCGCAAGCGCTACTGCTGAGTATGAGGTCCTGGGTTCGATTCCCGGGTCGGGCAAAGTGTTATTGGGTTTTTCTATCTGAAATTTCTCAGTAGCAGCTCGGAGTCTGGATTTGTGCCCGGTTGATGGCAATAGGCTCGCCCCCTATTACATGGGACTTAAACATAACTGGCGAAATGTGGGTGTACCTGCTACAGGGACACCTCTGCCCAACCCTTCGGGGAAACAAGGCGTGATGTTATGTTATTGATACGAGAGAATTAAGAAAACCATTTGTGATATATGGTTTTATTGCATACAAAATTACAGATGGTATGTATGAGTAGTAAGTAATACAGAGAATAATTCTAATTTTTTATGGCAACCATAGACAGTGGCAATAGTAATTACACCACATTCACCCCCGCCTCAGAGAACGTAATCCAGAAGACGAGCTGGAGCTCTCTTCTCTCTTGTGGAGCGTCGGGTTGCTGTAGGCTCGTGTAGCTGAGAGTTCTCAGCTCTTATCAATTCTTGAACCTGAGCAGCAGGTATCTCCGCTTCACCCTCAGCATCCTCATACTGATCTTCGGATTCAGATAGATCACTCTCTAGTGACGGCAGCGGAAGAGGTGCTAGCTGTCTGTTCGATATGGTAGTTTCACGGCCATCCGGTAATCTTACGTGAGAATAAGATGGATTGGCTTCCAGAAGCTCCACTTCTTCCACTTCGGAATCGTATTTTGATGTTCTATGATTTTTACGCATCAATACAGGTCCTTGCTCCAAAAGCCATGTTGGCATCGATTCCCCATTGGCAGACCGTCGTGTACGTCTAAAAAAAATTTCATGGGGTGTGGCGTTAGTAGCCGTGCACAGCAATGAACGAATTGAATGGAGAGCGTATGGTAAGACTTGCTCCCAGCTAGCGGTTTCAAGATTTTTGGTTCTCAAGCATAGCTTTATTGTTTTCCATAAAGTACCGTTTAGACGCTCTACTTGACCATTTCCTTGTGGATTATATGGCGTGGTTCGACTACATGCAATTCCATTTGTTATCAAATAGTTACGTAATTCTTTAGACATGAAGGCTGCTCCACGATCCGAGTGGATATATTGTGGAACCCCGTAAGTATGGAATAAATCCTTCAAACATTTAATAACGGTGCCGGTAGACACGTCTTTGGATGGGTAGGCAAATGGAAATCTTGAATATTCGTCTATAATTGTCAAGATGTAGCAATTTTGAGTATTGGTAGGTAGAGGTCCTTTAAAATCAATGTTTAGTCTTTCGAATGGAGCGGTTGCTTTTATGAGCGTTCCCTGCCTTTTAATAAACCTAGGTTTAATTTCTGCGCAAATACGACACTCTGATGTCATCTTCTTGATATTGTCTACAGAGTAAGGCAGGTTTTTAGATCGTACCCAGTGAAACATTCGTACGATACCGGGATGTCCCAAGATATTATGTAACTCATTCAGTCTATCCATAGTCATACTTGAGCACACATGGGAGAGGGTATCAGCTGTTATATTATCTTTACCCGGACGATAGATAATATCATATTTGTAGTTTGATAGCTCAAGACGCCACCTCTCTATCTTTTCATTTTTGATCTTGCTGTTATGAGATTGGTTGAACATGAAAGAGACAGAGCGTTGGTCAGTTATTAATAAGAAATGTCTACCAATGAGGTAGTGCCGCCATTTTCTTAAGGATTCAACAATAGCACTTGCTTCTTTTTCTATTGAGGAATGTCGGCGGCGTTCAGAAATGTTGAGTGAGCGTGAGAAAAAAGCTACTGGGCGGCCGTTTTGAGACAGGGAAGCTGCAATACAATGTTCTGAAGCATCAGTTTCAACGGTGAATATTTCGTTTTGATTGATGACGGTTAACGCTGATCCCATTATATCTGCTTTTAGCTTTTGAAAGGAATCAACAGCGTCTTTTTCGAGGGGAAATTTAGAAACTTTAGTCAAGGGGCTGATTTTTTCAGAGAAATTTTGAATCCATTTTGAGTAATGGGCGAACATGCCTAGTGTCCTTTTAAGTGATCGCGAGTCAGTCGGAATTGGCAAGTTCAATAGAGGGCTAAGGCGGTCATCATCTGGTCGAATGGTATTCTTTTTAATATTGTAACCCAATAATTTTATAGTTTCTTGCCTGTATACACACTTTTCCTCATTAAGAGTGAGATTGTATTTTGCCACAATCTCTCTAAATCGAGACAAATTCTGATCATGTTCTGCTGCTGTTTTTCCACAAATTGTGACGTCATCCAAATATGAATAAGTACCTGTCAGTTTTTCTTTATTGATAATATATTGAAGCGTCCTTTGGAATGCAGCAACCCCATTTGTGACACCAAATGGTATACGTGTAAATTGGTATAAGTTACCGCAAGCTTCAAAAGCTGTATACTTTTTCTCAGTCGGCAAGATAGATACTTGATGATATGCACTTTGTAAATCAATTTGGCTGAAAAAGTTGTGTTGTGCTACCTTTGATACAATCGATTCTATGTTTGGCAACGGGTATGCATCCAGTTCAGTAAATTTGTTGATTGTTAACGAGTAATCAATGACAAGACGTTTGCGGTGCGTTGTGCCTCCAGTGACCAAGACTTGAGCTCGCCATGGCGAGTTACTAGGTTCAATAACCTGATTTTTTAAGAGTTTGTCAATTTCGTGTTTTATAAATTCGTTGTCAGCTTCAGAATATTTTCTTGACTTTATAGCAATAGGTTTAATATTATTTGAAAGATTATTGAAAAGTGAAACAGGAGGCACCGTAGCTTCCATGGCGTTACATATCCTGAGGGGCTTTGCTGTGCCTCCAAATTTGATTTCAGCCATTTCGAGAGACATGGCCTGATTGCACGCTTCTTCCAGGTTTATTTCTAAATTTTCAAGTAGCCTTTGGCGAATTTTTGGTGAACTTAAGCCCGCAATGAAAGCGTCACGGACATATTCGTTTCGATATTCTTCAGCAGTAACAGATTTGAAAGAGCACTCAAACGCTAGTTGTTGTAACGTGCGTATATAGTCTGCCACTGTTTCTTCAGGCTTTTGTTTGGTTGAAGAAAGTACATACCGAGCGTGGATTTCATTCTTCGATTTCAGGTAAATTTTATCTAAGAGGCGTAAAGCGTCCGAATATTCTTCTGTTTCTCTGATGAACGAGTAAACGTTAGGAGACACATTATTGAAAAGAATTTTTAGCTTTGTTCCATCTGGAATCTTGACCTCCTCCGTTTCTGCTGAAATATAGTTTATAAATGTTTCTTTCCAATGCCGATATTTTAGGTCGGCGGTTGGAGTCCCGGGATCCACATCGAACTTTTCAGGCCTGAGTAGTCGGGCAATAAAAGCCATTACTTCTTCACTGTGTAATTTTGTATGCAATAAATTGATACGAGAGAATTAAGAAAACCATTTGTGATATATGGTTTTATTGCATACAAAATTACAGATGGTATGTATGAGTAGTAAGTAATACAGAGAATAATTCTAATTTTTTATGGCAACCATAGACAGTGGCAATAGTAATTACACCACAGTTATGTTATGTGTATCGCCGTAATCTTTTGAGTACTTACGTAAAAAAAGAAAAAAATAAGTGTCCATTAATTTTTAATAATTTACCTACATGACGGCCAAAAAAATATATTTTTCGTCATCCCTATTATTTTGACTCGATTTTACGCGAGACCGTAGATTTCTGTTTGATGATGGGTCGTATTAAAACCTGTTTAATATTCCGTTTAGTTCTTAAGTTGAATCTTTGCAATGGTGTATCGACCTCATTCTGCTTTAAGCACACAAGGTACATAAACAATTTTGATTGATTTAGAAAAGCAAAACAAAATTACTATGAAAAGTTCTGTCAGAAAATATCGAAGAATTTTTAGTTCATAAAATATTGAACTAAAAAATGGCGCGTAAACCGGCAATAGCAATTCAAGAGACTATAGAGACTGATGAGGACTTTCAACACTACATCGAAACTCATGCGGAGGTGCTGATTTGTGAGTAAATCAGTACTTACTCTTTTTCTCCGTTCTTGCATTGGTTGGAGTTTCTGTTATGAGTTGGGAAACAAGCAGGCATCTACCTGATGGTAAGCGGTCCCTGCCACTTGAGGACACCGGTGCGTTGTAAACTTACACTTACCAGACCACAGCAACGCTATTTGGCGGCTGCAAAAAAAGTATGCTGGTAGTTGGCAATATAGCTATATATATATATAGCCCAAAGCTCTTTCACAAAGAAATACTAACTTACTGCTTTGTTTTGGCTATAGTTTGACCGAGACCGCTGTTCCGCGCGTTAGGTATGTGCGCGGCGAGACGGGCCGCGCATTTCATAGTAAATGGTAACTCTTCCTCACCATATGATGCGATGGTAATGCTTTCTTCACACGGTGTGCAATTTTACTAATGCACATCCCACGCCCATTTCAAAACCGCATTCCCATCTGACTGCTAACATCTTATACAAAGCGTGTGTGAAATAACCCGATTTGAATGTTGTAACCATTCAATACACCTTCATCATCATCATCTGACTAGCCTTTTCCCAACTATGTTGGGGTCGACTTCCAGTCTAACCGGATGCAGCTGAATACCAGTATTTTACATGTAGCAACTGCTTATCTGACCTCCACAACCGAGTTACTGGGTAGCACGATACCCATTGGTAAGACTAAGACTGGTTACCCATTCAATTACAAGTCGCAGACCAAAAAAGCTAGTCGCAATCGGTATTTCAATTATGATCTTAATACCTATTCTAAATTTATCAAGCAATATAATGTAAAGTCGCTTGTGAAATGCGCATGCACGAAGCATGTCCCTAAAATTAAGGCCGACCTCGTGTTCTTAATTTTTTTTGACGAAATTATTTGACTTTCTGTAGGTATGGAGGTGTACTCCGAATTCTGTGGTCCTTGTCTAGCAACTGGAAATGCTATTAGAAAGGCTAAGATGGAGATTGGTCAAGATGACATCGCTATGGTCAAGGTGAGTACTTGCATCGGTATTTTATCAAACTATCGAATACTGAGTCCACACGGTTCATTTTTAGTAGATCAACTGCAATATCAAAAGCGATATTAACCGTCTGAAAGTTTCAATTTAATTGAATTTCAAATTCAAAGTATTTTTTGTTGAACAACAAAAGTTGTTCAACTAAAACCGAACAGTGTGAACCCGGTAAGTATAACTCATGCCAAGTAATTTGATTAGATGTTAATAGCAAATCACAGCAGTTACAGCCCGACGCAAACTTTATGGCGGCTTTGAACACGAGGCGAATAGCTGCGGCGGTGGTGATATCTCGCGTCCGGCCCTGGTCCAGCTCGTGCTTCGCTGTATTGCACTATCTATAACATTCGCTAGAATGCTCATTACAAGTGAATGCTCAAGTTTATCAGCACCTTAATGGGCCAACGTCGGGTCTTAGGACGTTCAAGGGGTAAAATCCTTTATGTCATCCACTACGTGTTCTTGTTGCAGTGTCCCGCCGACAATATAACAGCGTTGCAAAGATTCAAGGACCACAGTGAGCCTGTATTCTTATTCATTGTGGTATTTATTAATTAATAATAAATTATTATAATAATTCCTTTGTTGTCAGGCAACTAAGGCCCATTGATAGATAAATACACAAATTATTCTTACGAAATAATAAACAAATTCTTACATATTATTATTAAAAAAACGATCGAGCCTTACAGTAGTCGCATATTATGTGTAACATCTTGGTAATAAGCAACATTAAAGGGGCTCGTCAAGGTCGTTTCTGACGGCCAACTCTAGCACCACGTGCGCTCTTTGGTCAAATCAAATAGCGCGCGCTTCCCCAGCTTCTTGTTACACACTTCCAAGTGACGGAAGTGTGTAACAAGAAGCTGGGGAAGCGCGCGCTATTTGATTCACGAAATCACTCTCACAAATATTTACGGTATATATACGTTCTGTGCACATATTGCAGGAAAGTTAGAGGAAAGATGTTACACATCAAAAACACTAGGAACTAGCACAGAAAAGTAGCATTAGTACTTAGATAATCTATTCACTAAGTAGTACGTTGGATGACAACACCCTCCGGCGTTCCACAAAATATTTATTTGTGGTTTTTGTGGTATCTTTCGTTTACAAATGCATTAATAGCTTTCCTTGTGGTACAAATTGGTGAAACGTAACATGGAATGAAACACGTTGTTGTGTTACATTTCATGTTATATTATACTAAAGATGACTCATTTCATGTTGCATTAAACTAAAGATGGCCCATTTGTGTTACATTTTATGTTACATTATACTAAGGTTGGCTCATTTGTGTTACATTTTATTTTGCATTATACTAAGGATGTTTCATGTGTGTTACATTTCATGTTAGGTACGTTTCACCAATCTGTAGGTACCCGGCATTAGATCAAACTTTTTCCCAAACAGTACAGACCTTTTCATTTATAACTTTTGTGACACACGGCGTAGAAAAGAATAAAAAAAATCAATTTAAAATGTTTTTATGCCATACAAAAACACATAATAGGAAGGTAGAATGGACCCATTTAGATACTTTTAACTCAGTACTTTTCGATATTTTTAGCTACCCATTTTAGAGAGATTTACAAAGGGATTTATGAATTTAAGGCCTAGCGCGCTCTACCGTGCGTTTTTTTACCGAATGATTTGTGAAGTATGGAATGTCATAGAAATGCGCGCATTGCGATGAAAAAAACGCATGCGGTTTATTCATAGTGGGCCTCTGCTGCAAATTTGCGGTGCGCCACCGCACGTTTGTACTTAATATCTTGATTTAAAAGAGTATCCTTGGAGTTTCTTGCCTGTTCTTTTCCATAGAGATCTACATTTTGGAATGGGCAACTAGTTTCAACTTTCTGACTAACTGACCGACTCTGACAATTCAGAAGTGCCAAAAAAATGGTTTAATTGAAATAAATGCTTTGAGTTTGAATAAGATTTTTCATACAAACAAAATCCCTCCTATTCACGCGCCCTAAAGGTCGAATTAAAAAAAAACTCCCCTACCTTTAAGGAAACCGTGTGCAAAATTTCACGTTCCTAGTCTCAATAGTTTCGGCTGTGTGTTGATATGTCAGTCAGTCAGTTTCTCTTTTTACTTTAGATATACATGTACAATGTCACCCATGGGCACGTGCCCGCCCGCATTTTTCTGAATATTCATCAAAAATGATCGAAAAATAACATTAAAAGGGGGACTATCTTGACTTTCTTTTTTTCAATTATTCTAAATTTTTTTCAAAATCCCGTATGACACATGTTTTTTTTTAAAAAACCTTTTTTAAAAAGCTACTGCCGTCAATTTTTTCACATACCTAAAGTATGTGAAAAAATTTACGGCAGTAGCTTATATAACGAATTTAAAAGGAAAACTATCACAGCTGAGTAGGCTTTACAAGTTAACGAGTAATAATCGACCAACTTAGATTTGCGGTTGTAAAAACATGTTCTCCCATACATTCCGTATGAAAGATTTTTTTTTCAACAACAAAATTAAGTTTGTTCTTGGGATAAATTCATCCCAACTACAGAACCCTACATTGTGCGTGGTCCGACATGCACTTGGGTGGTTTTTTTTTACCGTACGGCAGAAATAACGCTGCGCATTTTCCATCGCATGCACCGCAGTGCGCGCTAGCCTAAAAAACTGCAAACAACTAGGTATATATATAGGAAAATAGACCCCAAGATTTGATCAAACAATTGAATAATGTCAACTATCCATTTTACGGCAGAAACACAAACTGGTTCGTGCAATGTTCGGCCCGAACGGGATAGATTTGTGTCGGATCATTGAAGAAGAGCTAAAGAAAAACGAGCTACAAAAAGAGGGCATCCCTGTTCATCGAACAGAGTTTGAGATTGATGAGATGCTGCCTGAAGAAGCGGTAGGACATCTTATTCTAGTACCTCCACATACATAACATCCCCCTAGTAGGTATATCTAATCTTCGAGCTCTGTGGTGGTCTAGTGGAAACGACCGCGGCTTTCGGGTTGTAACCTACTGTTCTGCCGTGCTAATTAGAAACGCAGTAAGGAAGGATTTTTTAAAATTGAGTTACTTGTAGATTCGGAATCCTCACAGAGAGCAAAAAACTTTAGGCGCCATTTACACGAAACTACGTAAAATCAAAAACAACAATCATAATAAGGAGCAGCAAGGAGGTTACTTTACTGCTCCTTATTATGATTGTCGTTTTTGATTTTTAGTTTATTTAGGAAGGCTGCAGATCCACATAACTGTACTTTTGTTTTTTTTTTATTGTTTGGGTAGATGTATAAATGAGTAGATATAAATATTTTTTAACTTTTCGCATGCCGTAAGGTAGAGTGTGTTGAAACTGCTTTAACAATGTTTACGCCTTATTTTCTAGCCACGTTCATTGCAAAATAAATAATTTCTGATTTCTGCACTTCTAATTAACGCGGTCGTAGGTTCGAACCTAGGCAGACACTATGTGTAAATTGTTTCATCACGACTGCTCTCAAAACGGTTAAGGAAAATATCGTGAGGAAACCGGCATGTCCTAGAACCAAAAATTCGAAGACATGTGACATCTACCAACCCGCACTGAGCCCGCGTGGTGGATTACGGCCCACTCCCTCTCACAGAGAGGAGGCCTGTGTCCCAGCAGTGGGAAAACTATTGGCTGATTATGCTATGCTTATGCAGTAATCCTCGAAGGGTTAGGCAGAGCAGACCTATAGATAGTGCACCCATATTTCGTCAGTCATGTTGTTGGTGGGTCTTACCCGCCCCCTATTACATAATGGGGTGAGCCCCTATTACATCAACCGGTCACAAATCCAGACGCTGCGCTACTGAGAAATTCTTCAAATCTAATCAAATCAAATTTATTCGTAAATGTCGGTTTCAATACAATTGGATATCCTATTGTAGTATAATTAGATAATAATATTATAATAAGATGGTCAGTTCGCTACATTTTACTCGAGAGCATACAAATAATAATAGTAAAGTTAGTAGTGTCGAAACAACAGACACACATTTAAAATGAAATAACTCAATTCTAAGTATTTATGCAATAACCAGCGGACCCGTCAGACGTTGTCCTGTCCGAACAGCGCCACCTACCGGGTCCAATTTGTATTTTCAAACCATCCAGGGACTCACTTAAATATACAAAATTTCATCCAAATCGGTACAGCCGTTTAGGAGGAGTTAGGTGACAAACACGTACAGAAGAATTATATATAAAAAATATATTTGTGACACAATCATAAATAGGCTGGAAACTTGTATTAGAGGCTCTCGGTCGACTTCTGACGTCGGCGTTACTTCAGGGAATATTTTTAAGCCACAGTGAGCGTTTAAATAAAACCACCTGAGGGCATTCCTGTAGCAAGCATTTGGAATTTTAACGCCGCTGTGCGGTATGAACACATAAAGCTGCGCTATGTTCGACCGATGACGTAAAGGTAAAGTCTTTACGTCATCGGTCGAACATGCTTATATCTGACACCTCCTCATGCTTAGTATTTTTTAAGACCCAAATGTGGATTCAATATTTTTAGGACCTAAAATTATTCAAATTGGCCATAAACCTCAAAAAAATATTACAGATGCCATTATAAATAAAGGAATAAAAAAAAATTATGTTATAGAGTTGAACTAGATTTGTATTTTCAGTAATACAAGGCAGCTATCGAGTCGTATTTTTCAGGACCTAAATATACGTGCCTGTTTTAGGAAGTATTTTTAAGATCTAAATGAAAAAGCTTTGACGTCTATGAAACAAAAAAACGTGAAAATTTGTGACGCCATATTTTTTTTTAGACCATTTAACCTACCGACCCTACCGACACACACAGCCGACATGTAGGAACAGTATTTCAATTTCTTAATGTCCATCGGGTATCATCGGATTCCGAATACAAACGAATGCTAATTTCCATGTCCATCAATTATTAGATTTATCGTGTATAATAATTTGAGTTCAGAACATTCAATGGAACAAATCTAACTTACAGAGGGTTTCACCCGCATATGTATCGATCCCATGGGTCCGGGTCCGGGTCCGGGTCATGGTCTACCCATATGCCAAATTTTATCCAAATCCGTTCGCCGTTTTAGTGTGAAAGCGTATCAAACATACAAACAAACACACTTTTGCATTTATAATATTAGATAGGCTAGTAAGGATTCTGATGATTATAATTCTGTAAATACATACTTGTTATGGTCGCGAATTATATTTTGATCAAGATCCAACCTGACACAGACTGAAATTGCAAAAGGGCAAGAAACTTTGAATTTCGCGCGGGCTGCCACTGCGGGTCCACCTTAAGTTCTCTATGAAAATTCTACGACTTATTTCGCCTTGATGTGTGGTTTAAACACGCTGATCTTTTCCTCGCGTACCTATTATCGGCAGATGTGATGTGTTGCTACAGTTATTTCCACACAAGTGGTTTAGGCACTCGCTAATGGTATATTTAAGGCTCCGTTGAGCAACGGCATTTTAAAAGGCAAATGCTAAAAGTTTCTTATGGTTATTAAAGGAAAAAGTGCAAGTAAATTTGAAGCTAGAGGAAGAATACCAAGAAGCCACAGAGAGGCTGCGAGTGCTGACCCTCGCCGCCCGCAAGAAGAGAGTGAACGACCGCCTATCGCAAAGGATTAGACATCTCAACTTTATTATGTTCTGGCCGCACTGCCACAAGGCGCACTACGACTTGTACGAAAAATGGGATATGAACGGTGAGTCTTTATAACCATTCAAACACAATACTGCCCTGCTAAGCTCAAAGGCGGTATCTCTGAAATACGCCCCGTTCGTTTTTTTATACCATTCAATAGCTTTAACAATTTCGCATCTAATGGAATAAGCAAAATAGCGCTATCTAACTTAAAACATTTAAAATAACCACTAAGAAGTTTTATATATCTCCATTTTTCCTTAAATTACAATTTATAAAAAGTCAATTTTCTCAAAACTTACTCCGGGTGATATACCGCCTTTGGGCTTAGCAGGGCAGAATAACTTCTCAGTTTACAGCAAGGTATAGATAGTGCCATTCACTAAGACGCACCTCACTCTTCTTCCTAAACGTTACTACTGTACTGTGAGCGATGTGAAGCCACTGCAAGCGAACATAACAGTACTTACATGTAGTAGATTGACATACCGGTACTGGGATGTGCAAGGGTGGGTATGTAATACTTACATGTAGTAGATTGACATACCGGTACTAGGATGTGCAAGGGTGGGTATGTAATACTTACATGTAGTAGATTGACATACCGGTACTGGGATGTGCAAGGGTGGGTATGTAATACTTACATGTAGTAGATTGACATACCGGTACTAGGATGTGCAAGGGTGGGTATGTAATACTTACATGTAGTAGATTGACATACCGGTACTGGGATGTGCAAGGGTGGGTATGTAATACTTACATGTAGTAGATTGACATACCGGTACTAGGATGTGCAAGGGTGGGTATGTAATACTTACATGTAGTAGATTGACATACCGGTACTAGGATGTGCAAGGGTGGGTATGTAATACTTACATGTAGTAGATTGACATACCGGTACTGGGATGTGCAAGGGTGGGTATGTAATACTTACATGTAGTAGATTGACATACCGGTACTGGGATGTGCAAGGGTGGGTATGTAATACTTACATGTAGTAGATTGACATACCGGTACTAGGATGTGCAAGGGTGGGTATGTAATACTTACATGTAGTAGATTGACATACCGGTACTGGGATGTGCAAGGGTGGGTATGTAATACTTACATGTAGTAGATTGACATACCGGTACTAGGATGTGCAAGGGTGGGTATGTAATACTTACATGTAGTAGATTGACATACCGGTACTAGGATGTGCAAGGGTGGGTATGTAATACTTACATGTAGTAGATTGACATACCGGTACTAGGATGTGCAAGGGTGGGTATGTAATACTTACATGTAGTAGATTGACATACCGGTACTAGGACGTGCAAGGGTGGGTATGTAATACTTACATGTAGTAGATTGACATACCGGTACTGGGATGTGCAAGGGTGGGTATGTAATACTTACATGTAGTAGATTGACATACCGGTACTAGGATGTGCAAGGGTGGGTATGTAATACTTACATGTAGTAGATTGACATACCGGTACTGGGATGTGCAAGGGTGGGTATGTAATACTTACATGTAGTAGATTGACATACCGGTACTAGGATGTGCAAGGGTGGGTATGTAATACTTACATGTAGTAGATTGACATACCGGTACTGGGATGTGCAAGGGTGGGTATGTAATACTTACATGTAGTAGATTGACATACCGGTACTGGGATGTGCAAGGGTGGGTATGTAATACTTACATGTAGTAGATTGACATACCGGTACTGGGATGTGCAAGGGTGGGTATGTAATACTTACATGTAGTAGATTGACATACCGGTACTGGGATGTGCAAGGGTGGGGTATGTAATAACAGGTAGTTTAAAATCACTTGAAATAACGTTCACATGATATAATTTTTATATGCTATAAAAACAAATAACCTAATTTCATGTGATCTAATGTTATATTTCATATAACCTTCTTTTACTCTAATAACATTTAGTATAACATTCAGTTGACCTAATTTTCTTAATTACTAATTTTCAGCCAAAATTCTGTAATGAATAAGTGAATATCACGAAACATCATACTGTTATACTTATAACCTCATCTAACCCAAATTATTCACGAACAATAAAGGGGATCTGGCGCTCGGCAGTCGCTCCCGCTGCACGCTCGCTTCGCTCGCTCGCCTTCGCGCGTTAAGGTCACTGTTATAACCATTTTTTTTTGTTCCGCTGTGGAAAATCCTCATGGATATACTCCGCCCTGGGGTGGGCGAAGGGGTCTGTCGGACTCCTACTGACTAAAAACCACCCCAGTGTTCCCTTCCCATACTTGGACCGGGATCATGAGATCTAGTACGCCTTCCATGATCCCCGACTGGTGCCGGCCCGCTTTTGCGGGCCACTTCATGCCCGCGGGGGGAGTGAGGTGTGAGACTCCCCCCGCGACGTCAAATAGGGGCGCGCGTGGAACACTACGCGCCGCCACCTCGGGTCTTGCTGGATGGGAGACGGCGGACGTCCCCGAGTTCGCCATCCCTCCGGATCTGTTTACGGGGACTGGAAGAGGGCGTTGTCCGCCCTCCGCCGACGCCCAGTCCGCCTGCTGCTACGAATCAGGAGAGTGGTCACAATCTCCTTATCCCTTTCCGCAGCCTCCTTCTGCGAACTACGGTTTCACAGAAGGAGATCACCGCATCCCACGACTCGGCACTCCCGACCATCGAACGAGCGACAGCCGGCAGCGACGGGTCTGCTCCGACTTTAGATACGAGGGCACGGCGTGGCTCCTCCCATGCGGTACACTCTGCCAGTGTATGCCGCACCGTGTCCTCCCGACAGTGGATGAACCGAACTAGTTATATTAGGTTAAATATTTTTACTCGCAAAAAAAGGTTAGGTTAGGTCAGAACTGTGACCCCCTACGTAAGAACCGAGCGAGCGAAGCGAACGGTGCCGCGACAGCGTCCGGCTAGTGCCAAAAACGACTAGAATAATATGGAATTTACAATGTGGAGACAACAATACGACAATAATGAAAACACTGGCATAAGAGTATTTTGGGACCATCAAATAAATCCTAGCATCGAAATTTAAAAAGTGATTTTTTTCAAATAAACTAAATGGTAGTGATGGGCCGACTATGGGTTTTGCCAATCTTTAACTAGCTATAGTGACAAAACTATTGGATATATTTAATTGAATTTTCGTATACGGACTAAGCATTAGATAATATACCTACGTAGTTAAATTTACTGTCGTTATGTTGTCTCCACCTTGTATATTTGTTGCTTATTTAGATATATTTTGAGTTAAGTATTTTGCTGTGCAATCAGTAATTTTGATTGGAATTCGGATTATTTTTGGATAAAAAGTTTTTTTAAATTTGCTTTTAAATACTACCCGATAAAAACTGTCTGGGAAATGGCCGTAATAGGGATGAAGACTAAAAATTATATTTTATCCGTCAGGTAGATTATAAAAAAATATTGGACGCGTATTTTTTCTTTTTATGTATTGATTTAAAATGTGCCATGACCTCACGAGTAGGTATGTAGATTTTATACTTGTGACGTAGCGACCCCCACTCCCCAAAAATTAGTTTTATCTAAGTCAGTTTTTAGAGTTCCGTAGTAAACAAGGAACCCTTATAGTTTCGTCATGTCCGTCTGTCTGTCTGTCTGTCTGTCCGCGGTCTAGCTCCAAGACTGTTAGTACTAGAAAGTTGTAATTTGGCATGGATATATATATTAATCATGAAGTGGTAAAATAAAATTATGAAAAATATTTTTTTTTAGGGTACCTCCCCTACACGTAAAGTGGGGATGTTTTTTTTTTCTATCCTTTGGTGTGGGGTATCGTTGAAAAGGTCTTTTAAAAATATTGTGAGTGTGTTAAAACCATTTTTGAATTCAGAGATTCGTTTGCGAAATATTAAGCTTTAAAGTGCAAATTTTTGTTAGAGTCAAGTGTCCCCCTCCCTGCCAGCTAAATGGTTGGTTTTAGATATGTGAAAAAATGTACAGCAGTAGCTTATATAACGAGTTTAAAAGGAAAACTATCACAGCTGAGTAGGCTTTACAAGTTAACGAGTAATAATCGACCAACTTAGATTTGCGGTTGTAAAAACATGTTCTCCCATACATTCCGTATGAAAGATTTTTTTTTTCAACTACAAATTTAAGTTTGTTCTTGGGATAAATTCATCCCAACTACGGAACCCTACATTGTGCGTGGTCCGACATGCACTTGGCCGGTTTTTATTAATATGATAAAGCAAAAAATACGTGTCTAATATTTTTTTATTGTATGTCTGACGGACTTAATAGCTTTTTTTTAACCCAGGCATCATCCCTACTTCCGTTCTCTCACATCAATAGAAGGCATTATAAGCAGCCTAGGGCTGTGCACGTTTGTTCTAAATACAAAAAAAGGTTTTGTCCCCACTGGGGAAGCTCTTGGCCTGCATCCCATCTGATGGTAAATAATGATCAGGCCAAAGGTGGAAGCGAGGTTCACCCGCAATCCTCAACCACAGAGGAACTGGCTATCTTACCTCTAACTGCCGAACACAACTATGCTGTTAACAATGTTGTTATGGCGACAGACTTAGATAAAATGATAGTAGCTAGCGAGGCGGACTTAGAACAAGCCCTAACTGGGAATCGAACCCGGGACCTCTGGGTCTGAGACAGGTGGTCTAACCACTAGACCACAAAGGCCAAGAAAAACAGGTTTTCTTTACGCGGTTTTCACTGCATGACGACGATATAGAATTATTTAGCTCGGCGTCGCGACCAGGTAAATGGTAATAATACCTTCTTTATGTACAGTATTTCCATTTTCTTAATGTCCCTCGGGTACCATCGGACTTCCGAATACAAACGAATGCTAATTTCCATATCTATCAATAATTAGATTTATCGTGTATAATAATTTGAATTCAGAACTAAATACTTTATTGTTGTTTTGTTTTGATTTCCATGTGAAGTATCAGCGCACGCTGTGCCCGGACACGCGGCGCATTTTAGCTGCTTGGGTTCTTTTTTTTGACAACGTGGGTCTACAAACCCATTGCAGCACACACTATACACGAATATTAATCCACGACTATGTCACCGCGTCGCACCTTCCGCAGTGAAGCTACGCAGACGCACGCTTCCGTGTACCGCGTGCATAGCGTTGATAGCGTTGAGCTGCGTGGGCGCCTTATTCGAGCAAGCCTAGCATGTAGCAATGACGTCTTTAATCTTGTATTCGTGCGTAGCTTGTTCGTGGGTTGCAGTGGACGTTATCACATACATTTTCTTAGAAAGCGAAGCTAGACACAAGTGCGTAGCCTCTCCGTGCGCATCGGTGGGGCTCCGCCTTAAAACTATTTTCCTATCTATCGTGCCTGCGACTTTAGCAGGTTTCCTCCCATTACCTATTAAAAATAAATTACATTAAGTTAAAAGAGTATTACCAACTCTATATATTTCCAAGTCGATTGACAGTGTCCGGCCTGCACCAAGTGAAAAAGGGCAACTGATAGAAATCCGACAACTGACGAAACACGCAGTTTGCCGAGGGACACTAAGAAAATAGAAGTACAGTATACATATATGTGTGTTAGTATGTTAGTATGTGTGTTAGTTTCCCTCATCGCTACTATTTATAACTTCCAGATGTAACCGTAGCTGCTAAAGAAACCGTGGTAATGAACGAGGACGATGCGCGGGAGGCCCTCTACATGAGTGACGTAGATCCTAACGAAGCGTGTCTACACGCGCTCTTCGACGGCGAAGTGCTGCTCGTGCTGTTCAAGATGTTAGAGTCGGATACCCGGGACTTTGTTAGTGAGTAACCATGATTTTGTTATAACATTTTTTTTAAATATTCTTTTGAGGTATGAGGAACAGGGTGTTAAGTTCACTCATTCTCCATAGAAAAGGGAGGATCCTTCGACCAGGCGGCTGTTGTGTCTGGTGGGCTACTGCCTGATGATTGATTTCGGGATGTTGTATGTAGGCTAGTCGCGTGGGAAACTCTGCTTGCGCGATGCAGGATTTTGCGTGACGTCAGTGTGATGCGTAGATTGCATGTGGCGATGTAGATGCATGTCCATGGATTTTCTTCTTCTCCATAGAGGTCGACTTTTTCGAAAGGGCAGAACTAACTTCAACTTTCTGACTCCTTGATTATTCAGTAATACATGTTTGTAACACATTTAAAAATTAGCAACAACTCACGTCATCATCAAAAAAAAAAAAACATAAAATTATTCAATTTTTTCAAATTAAATAAATCGAATTACCTTTAAACGAGCAATTCTTGTATTTAAGTATATATTATATAATCTTAATCTCGGAAACGGCTCCAACGATTTTCATGAAATTTAATATGCAAGGGGTTTTGGGGGTGATAAATCGATCTAGCTAGGTTTCATTTTTAGAAAACGTCGTACAAAAATTAAAAACCGAGCAAAGCTTGGTCATCCAGATATTAATAGTAATAATAGTACATTTTAAAAATAATGCCCATAATTATATCATACGGAATGTCTTACCCCTAAGGGAAGGCGACGACTGTTCTTCCTCGCGAGAGATTTTGCTAGTTCGATTGACTACCAGTATTGCTGGACATCTTATGGCAAAACTTATTTACGGGAAAAGGAAGGAATGGCACACGTCCGCATTGAAGAGGAGGCTGATCTGTTAGAAGTTTATAACCTTACTGTAACTCCGTATAATGTTAATTTTCTTTTCTCACCCTTATTATTTATTTTTGTGTTGCATTCTATTTTACTTGAAATTGTTATTTTAAAATTGTTTTGTTGTGTAATATACTTACTAAATTCTACAAAAATAGTAGTTAGTAGTGGTGGCCCAGTGGTAACGGCCGTGACTTACGAGTTGTAGGTCGTAGGTTCCAACCCAGACAGGCGCTTTACTTAGTGTAAATTATTTTATCACCACTGCTCTCAAAACGGTGAAGGAAAACATCGTGAAGAAACCGGCATGTCCTAGAACCGAAAAATTCGAAGACATGTGACATCTACCAACCCTCACTGGGCCCGCGTGGTGGATTACGGTCCACTCCCTCTCACCGAGAGGAGGCCTGTATCCCAGCAGTGGGAATATTATAGGCTGATGATGATGATGATGATAATTCTACACTACTCAAAAGTTCTGAGGTTTTCGTTTTTGAATGTTTCAATCGGTCATAAACTTGATACACCTACTATACCATCTGCTAACAAAATTCATCAGAAAAAAAAACAGGGAATTTGTACCGCTAGTACATATAGACACGTTTTCAATTATGTCACTGACTGACAACTGCTACACCTATATTGCATATCTCATAAGTAACTTTAATATTTGTTCCCTTATAAATTTGTCATGTGCTAAATGGATGATTTGGCTAGAGAAATAGATATCTGTTTCAGAATCTCGGTCTTGCTGTGTCGAGGATTGCAAGCATCTTGTAATGCATCGGCTTTAACACCCTCGAAAACCATGAAAACGATACCCGGGATGAAAAATTTGAAAATTTTCAGAGCCGCCTTCTTGGATTTACATTTCGACCCCACTGTCGGTTTTAACACCCTCGAAAACCATAAAAACGATACCCATGATGAAAAATATGAAAATTTTCAGAGCCGCCATCTTGGATTTTCATTTTGACCAAATTCTCACTTTCTCTCTCCGGTATGCAGTATACCTACTCAGGCCGATGCGTACAATTTTATCCCACGACACTGTAATTACTTTACTCTTTTCTTTTGTTTTTTTCCGCCGGCGTTCTCTCTCCCTCTTTCTTTCTCTTTGAATTAGAAGAAGACAGTCGCAAGTATTAATACTTTTTAGCGTGATGATTTCTTAAAGTTTACAAGCCGCGTTAAAGAACTTCGTTCCAAAAAGCTATTTTTACAGAAGAATAAAGACTTTTTCGTTTTTGCAGGCCCGTTGGTTACAGACAAAAATTACTTTTCCCCTAGAGCAAGAAATGCAACTTTCCACGCTCTGATATGCTACAATGACGGACTTTTTGAGCAGAGTGAAGAGATAATTACGAAAGGTTAAAACAACATCTCATTCCGAATCTACGACCTAATACTGCTGTGGTCGTTGATAACGCTTCTTACCTTAACACATGGATAGTCAATGCACCGAATTCCAATTCTCTAAAAGGAACCATGCAATCATGGCTTACATCTAAAATATACCTTTTGCGTCAAATCTGCTGAAACCAGAATTGTATGAAATCATTAAACGCCACAAAGCAGAACACATTAAATACTCAATTGACCAGATAATGGCGGAACATGGTCATTCTGTTTTAGGGCTACCTCCTTATCACTCGGATTTTAACCCAATCGAGAATATTTGGGCCCAAGTGAAAGGCCACATTAGTTCTAAAAATGTCTTGATGAATTTAACGAAAATCAAAGAACTATTAATGGAGAAATTTGAATGTATTGGCGTTTCCGAATGGGAAAAAGTAGTCGATCACGCGATAAAATGCGAAAAAGAGTATATGTAACACGAGCATAGAACAGACCAATATTTGGATCAATTTATCATAAACTTAAATGACTCATCATCAGACAGCGACGAATCGTTTGACTGGGGATATAACTATGGATATCCAAGGTGTACAATCATTCGAATAAGAATAAACTATTTTTGTAATATCTAGTTTTACGTCATTTAAGGCCCATAAAAACATATTGCCATGGCTTTTTTTATATATTACCTATTCCATTTATTGCATGCCCTTAATTATTATGACTGAAAAAGCGGAGGTTGGAAAATATCCCACGGGAACGTATACGTACTAACCGGAATCCTATGTCCTGATCCAGGTCATGGTCTATCCATTTCATCCAAATTCGTTCAGCCGTTTTAGTCTAAAAGCGTAACAAACAAACAGACGCACTATCGCAATTATAATATTAGTAAGGATAATGTAATAATTCAATAATACAAATAATTTTAACAATTTTGAAGTTTTAACTTTAAATACCTCTAAAGGCTTCGCCAAATAGAATGCGTACTTAGCGCGCGTTAGAGCGCTAGCCTGACGCCACGCTAACGTAGCGTGCATAACAAACTGCTAGCGCACGTCATAGTACAACACAAATCGGCGCTATAGCGCAGCGTCAGGCTAGCGTTCAAACGTGCGCTAAGTACGCGTTCTATTTGGCGAAGCCTTGAAAGTTTGATTTGTGATATTCATTGTTCTAGCCTTGTATTCTTCAAATCGAATCTAAAAAACAAACAAGAAATACAGACTTTATTTACGTGATCATTTATTTTGCAAGAAAGTACATATCCATCTACGCATCAATTTTACGAATGCACTTAGTTCGGATGTCATCGGTTTTATGAACTTTGCCGATGCTACATAAAAGTTGTGTCAAACTATATACATGTTATGTTTTTGATGGAATTAACTATTTGTGTCATCCGCAAAAACCACAAGCTGTATGTCTGGTAGTTTTTTTTTTTAAATCAAATTTGTTAGGTCATTGGTAAAAAAAATGAACAAAATCGGCCCTAATATCGATCTTTGCGAAACACCGGTACAATTTTTTTTAAAAGTAATTACTTTGTCATAGACAATTACGTTTGACAGATTTCTACAAACATTTCTCCAGTTTATTGATAGGAAAACAAAAGAGACTGCCTTTCACTCCGTGGGATTTTTATAGTTTAGCTAAAAGTAGATCGTGATCCACAGTATCAAATGCTGAGCCTAAATCTAAAAATACACTAGCTATTCTAATTTTATTATTTACCTGGGGCACTCAGAAAGTTTTGCAATACTAGAAAAAAATATAACCTGTATTATATTTTTTAAATTATATCTTTTCAAAGAACTCTCCTTTGGCGTCTATACACAGTTTTATACGTCTAAACCAATTTTCATAACACATTTTCCAGTCCGCATCAGACACCTCTTCAATCTCCTTCTCAAATGCAGCCAGTGCATCTTTCGGTGATGAAAACTGTTTTCCTTTGAGTTGACTTTTTACTTTGGGGAACAAGAAAAAGTCGCATGGAGTCAAATCGGGACTGTAAGGAGGATGACCTATAAATATGACCGGTGTGCTGTCCAGAAAGTCCCTTGTTTTGAGCGCCGAGTGAGCCGGCGCGTTGTCGTGATGAAGCAGTAGCCCACGGAGGCCAGTGTTCGGTCGCTTGCTGCTTGCATCAGTAAAAATTCTGGTAACATTTGGTAACATACCATTCAGCATTGATGCTCCTTTGATCTTGTAAGGGTGCTGACACCAGATAACCCGTCAAAGAAAAAAAACTTGCGATCAAAATTTTGCCTGCACTTCTGGCTCGCTTCGCTTTGGTAGGCGTTGGTTCATTTTGAAACAGCCACACGGTCGACTGACGCTTGGTTTCTGGATCATACTGATAAATCCAAGATTCATCACCCGTAATGATATTATAAACGCGCCGAGACGAGCCTGCTTCAAATTCTGTTATCATGTCTCGGCACCATTCTTCCCGAACCTCCTTCTGAGCCTGCGTTAGATTGTGTGGTACCCAGCGTGAAACAATCTTCCTAACCCGAAGATGTAGAATTTCATGCACACTTCCCGATCCATTCTGCAGTATATGCTGAAACTCTTCATAAATGTAATTCGCCTATTTTCTTGAATTAAATTTTTCACAGCCAGCACGTTTTCATCTGTAACAGCCATCATAGGGCGGCCACTTCTTTCTTCGTCCACCAAAATTACTCGACCACGCTTAAATTCGCTGAACCAGCGAAAAACAGTCGCTTTAGAAGGGCTTTTGTCTATGAACGCCATTCGAAGTCTTTCAAACAATTCTTCTGGTTTTAGTCGACATTTGAAATCGTACGTGCGATGATTCGCACGTGTAGCGGTTACATCGCCTCATATGAGCTACGCATTAAAGACGTGACGTCACACAAATCCTGCATCGCGCAATTAGAGTTTACCGCGCGATCGACATATATACAAGATTCCGACTTCAACAGTCAGGCAGTTGCCCGCCAGACACATCACCCGTCTAGTCGGAGGATCCTCCCATTTCTATGGTGGATGAGTGAACTTGACAACCTGTTCCTCGTACCACTAAACAGGCAAATGTTCTCGTTGTAAATCCATTTTTCAGTGAGACAGAGTACATTGATTTTGCTCGTAAAAAATGTAGAGGGAATTTCGAATTTGGAATGTTGTGTTTTTTAGTAATAAATAGTCATAGTTTTAATTAACATCAAAACCAGCCAGTGTCCCATAGACAAAAACTGTTAGTTGTAAAACTCTCTGAGTGACCTGTGTATTTAATTGATTACATAATTTAACAAGATTACAGCGTCTCCTGTGCCAACATTTTTTGATATCCATAATTGTCTTCTATGTAAGACTTTTTTTAAGTTAATATGAAGTAGTACAACCTGATATTTGATTATTTAAATATTATAATTATAATATTAGCTAGTCAGCTTATAACAGACGTAACTGCGGTCGGTACGCCAGACGAACATTTATTTGCACCCTGAGACCCTAACATAGCACGAAACAAAAACAACTGAAAAAAAAACACTCAGTAGATTGCTTTAGCAAAATTACCCCATCTATTAAAAAACCAACCTCAAATGGTGTTATTTGCTGACGATACTTCCCTAATTTTTAAGATAAATAGACGTGCATCAAATCTTGACGACGTAAATAACGCCCTACTGCAAGTCCAAAATTGGTTCACTGCTAATAATTTAGTATTAAATGGGAAAAAAACTAAATGCATAAGATTTGCTTTACCAAATGTTAAAAGTAGTGATTGTGACATAGTATTGAATAAAGAGAAACTAGAATTCGTCGATAAAACTGTTTTCCTGGGGATCACGCTCGATTCAAGGCTGCAATGGGGTCCTCATTTAACATCTCTTACGGGACGGCTAAGTTCAGCAGCATATGCTGTGAGAAAAATCCGTCAATTTACTGATGTAGATACCGCGAGACTAGTCTATTTCAGTTACTTCCATAGTATTATGTCTTACGGTATTTTACTATGGGGACGGGCGGCAGATATCGAGTCTATTTTTATTCTGCAGAAGAGAGCCATCAGAGCAATATATGGCCTCCGCAGACGCGATTCTCTAAGGGAACTGTTTAAAGATATTAACATCATGACGGTACCTTGTCAATATATCTATGAAAACATCATGTATGTAAGGAAACATCTAAGTCTTTTCAGTAAAAGAGGTGATAGACACAATTATAGGACTAGAAATAGGGACCAATTAGTTCAACCGGGTTTCAGACTGGCTAAAGTAGACTCATCCTTCATGGGGTACTGTTTAAAATGTTATAATAAAATACCTCCCCACATACTCCAACTGAACGAAACGAAATTTAAATCTTGTATAAAACGCACACTATGCTGCCAAGCATATTATAAGTTGGGGGATTACATCGCTGATAAAAATGCTTGGCTTAGCGCTGGTCCAGCTCCACAAGGGCACATAAATTAATTGATGAGCATTCGAAAGTGTTGTTGCGGCTGATGAAGATTGTAAAAACTATCTTTCTTTGTATAAATTCAATCTCTTTGTATTGTATAATTGCATATCACATGTGTGGGCATTGTGACCACGTACATTCCATAAAGCTACCATTACCTGGGTACGTCTTTCATTGACTTGAATGTGCCCTGGCGGCTGAGAGTGTCATGCTCACTCAAATGTCTCGCTGATGGTGGCGTGTGTGTTGGATCATTAAGTTCCCTTCAAAATGGTTGAGCTAAATGGTGCTGATCCATGCGTCATGTTCGTGAACGGGCGCCGTCAGTAGGGACTGGTCATCTCTTAGCTGCCACGGTTTATTTTAATTTTTGAATTGTTTTTATTTTTGTTTTTAGTTACGGACGCTTTTAACGTGCACGTCTTTCTACATTGTTCTCACATGTATAATTTCAACATGAATAATGTAACCAATATTTTGTAACAATTTTTTTATTTTATTTAAAAGAGTGTCCGTGGAGTTTCTTGCCCGTTCTTCTCCATAGGTACCTACTACGCTTTGGAATGGGCAACTAGCTTCATCTTTCTGACTGACCGACCCCTTGACACTTCAAAAGTACCTGTAATTGGTTTATTTGAAATAAATGCTTTGAGTTTGAGTTTGAGTTTGAAACGCTTTACGAAATCAATTTAGCCTCTACGCGACTTTTCAGGATCAAATATCATAACATCACGCCTAGTTTCCCCGAAGGGTTAGGTAGATGTGTACCCGTAGGTACACGACCCACAAGTCCCATATAATAGAGGGCGAGCCTATTGCCATTTGTGCCCGGTTGATTCTAAGCACAAATCCAGACTCCGGGCTGTTACTGAGAAACTGCGATGAAAAACTCAAAAACACTTTACCCGAACCATCCTCATGCTCAGCAGTAGCGCTTGCGACCACAGACCAACGAGGCAGACTTCTTGTTGCTTCAAGTTATATTATAAATCAGCCTTATCCCAAGTACCCTCAAATCAAATCAAATCAAATAATTTATTTGCATAATACATGTTAAAAAGATGTTACAGGTATAAAAGATATATTATATTATATTTATAACCTAATGAGGTGTGCAAAATTAATAAGTGTATTAGGTACTAATCGCAATAATATACTGAATATATTATAAATTGAGTTACATTAAAAATACAAATTCCAAAATAAAAAAATACACAAGTCAAATCAAAATTTCAATAATCATTATATTTTTCATTATAAAATCATTATAAGATCAGTCATCTTTCATTTAAATAATCATTAATTGAATAGTAACATTTTGCAATTAGGAATTCGTGCAAACCTAATTTGAATTGGTCCATTTTGTGTATGTTTGTGATAGTTTTTGGCAACTTATTGTATATTTTGGGTGCCATGCCCAGAATGTTTTTATTAAATATTTACATACATACTCACCTTCACATACATTTCCTGTCAGTCTAAAAAACCTGCCTTCCTCAATCTCCTCCCAAACAGAACTGATGCGCTACATCTTATATGAGGACATCCCGGTGCCCAAAGAGGATGTGCCTCCTGCGAAGCAGCTGCCTCCAATACCCGCATATGAGCGTTATGCCAGCATCAGCAAGACTGCGAGAGAAATACGCCGGGACCGGTACAATGCTAAACAGAAGAAACTGGTGAGGAAAACCTATTAGACAGAAGAGCCAAAATAAAAAATGTTGTGCGGACTACCCGCGAACATTTTTTATTTTTATTTCGTGAGTTACGCAGCGCCGCACTGTGAATATGTAAGACATAGGAGCTTAAATTTTAAATAGTCGGTTTTTTGCTTGAAATGGCTTATAATAGCCAATAGTATGCATAAACTTATTTATTTTCTTCAAAATATACATATGTATGATGCTAATTGCTTATATCGGTATTATGGTTATTCTCTCTGTTCCGGAAATATAAGCATTAGCTCCATACCATCATAATAAAGAATATTCATGACTGCTTGCCTCTAGAAATCTTAAGAAAGCCTTGCTATCTGTCAGCCCATAATTCAGTACTGCGTCTCTATCTGGAGAAGTGCCGGAAAAAGCCACATGATTTACGTTAAGAGAGCTCAGAGGGCACTTCTGAAAGTCACGTTAAGGAAACCATTCCGATTCTCAACTGACAAGCTCTACAGTGAAATCCAAGTCCTCCGCGTGAAGCAACTATTAATTTTAACTGCAATCGTCTCCACTCAAAAGATCCTCCCCAAAAGAGCTGACCATTGTGAACTTTTGTCTAAGTGGGTGTTCCGAATTCCAACTCTGCCTGCGAAGTCGCTTTTGGCCAGACGCAGTCCAGCTTACTCTCACCTACACACATTTAACAAGGTTTGCAGATCACTGGATATCAAAGACTAGCTTTCCGCTCGCCTTAAAACTGTACTAAAGAAATGGCTTCTGGAGCTTACATACATCGAAACAGAATAATTTCTCTAACGTTTATCGACAAGTGCCAGCAAATAATATCCCTCTCTCACACCTTTACCCTCACTCACATCACACACATAAACTCACCCTATATAACACACACACGCTTATAAAGAAATATATCAGTTTACAGGGCTAGTTTAGTAAAACGTGTATATACACGTTTTACTAAACTAGCCCTGTAAACTGATATAATTTTTTCTGCTCATTCGCGTTCCGACCCCCAAGATACAAGCCCTGCTTAGTTTGGAGGTCAACGGTGAAACCAAAACGTTGTGATGTATAAACTTGCCCAACTTTTACTTTGCCAATAAAACTTAAAAAAAAAAAAAAACTGGCCAGTTTGCGTACCCGATTGTATCCTATGATATATATGCATGATATTGGCTATTAGAAGCCATTTCAAGCAAAAAACCGACACTTTAAAATTTAAGCTCCTATGTCTTCGAGAGCCTTTTTTCAATCCACAGTGCAGCGCCCGTGTTCCCTGCGTTTACGGACACATCTTTATTAGTCGGTTATAGCCGACTGGCGGTGACCAAAAGGAAAGTTATGAAACATTTTTGAATGAGGATTAAAACTGGCACACGCTCACTTCAGATGGCGCTGATCTCTAGCTTCTTATAATTTGACAGCTAGCCATACATTTTTTCTAAACAAGCGACTTCTTTTTCGCATAATTAATTATTGAGCCCAGTTGCGCAGCTGTTTATTGCAAAAATACAGGGACCCATATATTTGCCAAAGATATTATAAGAAGAAAACTGTGAGAGAAAGCTCTCACGAAAAAAATTGGAATCCGTCGACACGGTGTGCTATCCTTTAAGCCTTTTATGGGAGAAAGTGGTTTATAGGTGATGCTCCCAAGAGAACTAAGTCTGTTTTCATTATATACAGGCACTTGTGATTTGATATTAAGTAAATTATAGTAAAGTATGTGTGTGTTTATATTATCATATTAGATCAGTGCTAGAAGTGCTATCTCTGAAGTTTTTCAGTCAGGAAGTTCATGCCCGAGTTGGTTTTCAACTCTGATCAGGTTATTTCTATCGTACACCTCCAGTTTTTAACAAAAAACGAACTTAAAGTCAACAAACACAATATAACCTATAAAATATAAAACGTTCATAAATTTATTGACTTTTCCACTAAAGCTGCTTTTTTACCAGTGGTAGACGCTACGCCTGTCCTTAGGTCATCTTTTAATAGTGCTACACTCCAAGTCTCATATATATTTATCTAGTTTTCGTATAATTTGTGATCGACACAAAAGTAAACAAACACAACAATGGCGGTTTAAAGACGTACAACTGTGCTGCAATCTGTTCTGAGCTTTCAGTTTTTAACCTCATTTGAAGGTGTCTTGAGCTATTGTTAAAAACCATAACTTGCAACCTAAAACGGGGATAGATTTTTAGGTTATTGCCTTCCAAAAACCGTTCTTCTAGGAAACCCAAGCAAAATGCTCCAAAGAGCATTTTTACAATGTTGAGAGTTGAGACCAAACCACAGTTATAAAAATGACGTCATTTTACAACCGTTATAATTATGACGGCAACGCTTTCTTAGGAAACTAAATAAGTAGATATCAAAAACAAAATAGATTTAGAGATGATTCATGTAATGACTCATGAGTTCATGACTTACCAACATTAAAGTCTACTTCTCGTACAGCAAGAGGAAAAAGAAGAGGCAGAACGTTTAGCATCTGAGCAAGCACGTCTAGATCGACTTGCTCAAGAGGAAGAGGAGAGGCTCGAGAAAATTCGCCTGGATGAGGAGAGAATGGCCAGGATAGCTGCTGGAGTAAGACATTCTTCTTTGTAATATCCTTTGTTCCCAATCAACAACAGGGGCCGTATTCATCATCTAATGCTTATTTATAATCTTATGCTTATTTGGGGTACATTTTTGAACATATTTTTCTTCCATACTTCTCTATAAGTCGTCATTTTCGTGGCGTTCCCCCTTTCTAGGATCTTTCACAGACAGTCCATCCATCGTTTCTTAGCTCTTCATATAGCCATCAACAATCAGACTCGAATCTTCGACATTTTCCTCATTCCTCCTCCAGTGTGAGGCAGAGATGGAGCTACGAGTATACAGGATAAATAGCATCATCGCTTTTTCACAATGGAACAATCATGGTTGATTCTTAAAAACGTCATAATATTCGGACTCTGGTTACTTTCAAAAGTGACTAACCTTGCCACCGTTATTGTCATCTTTTTATTAAAAAATAAAAGGCGTTCTAGGAATTTCTCATCATTGTCGCCCTTATCTTTATTTGGTGACGGCGCAACATGTTATTTTTAACCGACTCCAAAAAAAGAGATTTTCGTCGGTTTTTTTTTTTTTTTTTTTTATTTATGTTCCCCGATTACTCGAAGGCGGCTGGACCGATTTGAAAAATTCTAAAGGATATACTTTCAAGTTGGTCCCATTGTCATTTGGTCACGATCGATCTAATGATGGGATCTTGGAGAAATCGAGGGAACTCTTCAAATATTATAAGCACATCTATAGCGATTTGGATATTTTTGATGAGCAGTTGACATTAAGCTATTTGTAACTTAGATAAATTACAAACCAACCCACTAAAAAGTGAAAAAAAATAAAAAACTAAAGATACAACCGACTTCCGACATTAGTTATTTTTCACTTTGTAGTTTGGAAGGCCGTTGTATTTTTTTGTAAAAAAGTTTTTTTTTCTTCCATACGTCTCTATTACTCGTAATCTCAGTAGTTTTTCTAGCCATGCATCATCTTAACACACAGTCCATCCATTGTTTTCGTTTTTAGTCTAAAAAATTTAAGTTAACACTTTCAGGGACACTAAACGCCCAAAGCGCCCATAGGCGACATAAAAATAAAAGTTCTATTGCGTCTCGTTGAATGCGTTAAGTAAAATTTAAAATGTTCTAGTTACCAGCAGATCCAGTACCAGTCGCGGCACCGGAACCGGAACCGAAACAGGTAGTAATAGGTGAAGATGGAGAGGTGATAGAAGGAGAAGAGACAGAAGGAGACGTGGCAGAAGGAGACGTAACAGAAGAAGGGAAGACCGCGGTCTCGCCGACGCCTATGCCCGCGCCAGAAGAGGTGTGTAACCTAAGTACGCCGAGAGAGGCGCAGTATATGTATTGTTCAAATACCAAAGTGATAATTGTTTATTTATTTAAAGTTTATGTACACACATATAAACAGGCAAGAAGAAAAGTACAAAAAATACGAACAAAAGTGCTTATTTCTAAATAAATCTCATGACTAATATCAGTGAGGTTAATAACCTCAATGACTAATATAGGTACTCTATTTACGTGACATTTTAGAAAGGAAATGTTTAAAAACAAACATACCTTCATTATTAGTAGGTACCCAGACTCGAGATATAAATTATTTTTAAAAACAACACACAGTGACACTGGCGCAATAAAGACGAAACTAACGACATATCATTCATCAAAATCGGTTGAGGCGTAACGAGGTAGCATTGGGACGGACATACATACATGTCAAACACAAGTCGGGTAAAAAAGACACACAGGCACGAATGACAAAGACGACCCTCTACTGTCAATCAACTCAAGCTGAGTTGATTGGCATCGCAGTCCACTACTGGACTGTCTCTCCCAGGCTGCGCCACAACACCGTCCTCCCCCTTCTGCATCCAGTCAGTCCAATCTGTCCCAGCCACCTATTTAAGGTCTACGCTTTACTGTACAAATTATAATACTAGCAGTTCTGCGAACAGTAGACCTCGCGAGCACAAACTTTTTTACAACAATTAATATTCCACTAAAGTTATTTAAAACGGGATATTTACCATGTTTTTTGTTTAAAATAGGATATTTTGTTCAAAAAACATGAAAAATATCCTGTTTTAAAGAACTTTAGTAGTGAAAATAACCATGTCAGTTTAAAATCCTATAATTAATATACCTATCCAACTTAAAGCATGTGGTGGCAAGACGATATTAAAACAGAAATAAACTAATCCAAAACTAACTAACTACTATCTGTTAAACACGAGACTTTACTTTTGAAGCTACTTTACACCTAACAAAACTCAGTCACACAAAATCTTCGACGGGAACTATTTGGCAAGCGACAACGACAACGTGATCTAGTGGTGTACAGTAGCGCCATCTGGTGACCTTATTGTAAAACGTAATTCTGAAATGTTTTCAAAAATCTAAATCCGTTGGGATCTTCTTTTCATGTGGTTAGTGACTAACCTGGTGTCAGAGTTTTAAAGCCACCCATGGGCCCATGGGTTGATACAGTTCAAATGGAGGGATACAGTTTATATGACAAAAATGTTTTCGTTTGATCAATGAACTTGAAAACTTTACCCGAATAAATAATAAAATTTGTACTTATTCACCTTTTATTTATAAATTACCTTTTAAAGGGGGTGGAGGGGTGTTTATTTTTGTTGGGGATAATAAGAAAACCACGCGGACGAAGTCGCGAGCGAAGAGCTAGACTATACATATACGCGGTGCAGAGGGATCGGAGCTGTTCTATTCTTTTTCATCTTATAGATACAGCACTTGTATGGAACTGCAGATTTTTATTTAAACCAACAAATAATTTCAAGCCGGGCGTGGTTGGAGAAGAGGTTCCAACTGAAGAAGTTGTCGCGGAACCGGTTGAAGAAGTGGAGGTTTTCCATTCTGACATCGAGGTGGAGGGCGAAGACTTCATCCCTGCTGGAGGCCTGTTCGTGCCCGGGTTTTACACACCAGCCAATGAGCTGTCCAGGGCTTGTGGACTCGCTTACTTCTTCCCCAAGGTACATTTTTATCATAACACAAGCCTAGCACCCGATAGGATTTCATAACTAGCAAAAATCACGAACTTCCATACAAACTTTCATGCCCTATTTCACTTTTTTAGGGTTCAGTACGTCCGAATGAAAAAATGGAACCCTTATAGGATCAATCATCTGTCTGTCTGTCCGTCTGTCACAGCAAATTTTTAAAGTGAAAACTTCTTTAGGCGCGTTGGGCATTTTTGAGATGGGACTAAACCATTGATTTCGCAACACCATGATGACACCTCATTTTGGTAAACGCGATTGTGCTCTTAATTTATATGACGTTACGGATCAATGTTCTATGCAAGTACTTTACTTTAAAGGTTTCGAAGTTTTTTTTTTTTTTTTGTAAACGCGATTGTGCTCTTTATTTAGATAAGTTTACGGACCAATGTTCTATACAAGTATGTTTCTTCCACCAAGGCGATCTTGTTCAACTTTTCACTTCTGTCGGCACGCACGGAGTGCCACTGCCATTTTTTTTCGAATCTAATGGACCGATTAAGTTGAAATTTTGTAAACATTTGAATTTCTGTGACCCAAACACAGACGTATGACGTAAATAAATGAATGTTGAATAAGGGAGTCACATTTTGGGGAAGAACTAAATGTTTGGGAAAATAATTAGATACTTATAAATTACAGGAAAACCTATAAAAGAATTCTATGGTCTTAAAATATCATGGTAAATCGCTCAATATTGTGCGTACAAACTTACATTTGCAGTTGGAATGTATGAAAGAACATGTTTTTAACTACAATGTTAATTTTGTTTTTGGGATAAATTCATCCCAACTACGGAACCCTTCCTTGTGCGTAGGCCGACACGAACTTGGCCGATTTTTTTTGTAATATCTACTTAAACGGGCCGTGCACGAAATCGACTGATTTTGATCCATAATAAATTGTGAGAAAGGGAAACAGAATTATTCACAAAATTATTTGTGATTTGAAAAGTCGAATTTTTTGTCTTGTACAGTAAGCGCTCAAAAGTAAGAGTCGTATTGCTGTGAACACGCGGTATAGTCCGTACATTTGTATGTGTAAACAGTCAGACGTCTGTGGTGTGAGTGCCGTACACACACCACAGAGAACGCAGTTTCGCACTACACACTATCGTATCGTCACGGTTCGCGGGCGCCGCACTTATATTTCCATAACTTTTGTTAGCACGCATCATACTCGTACGCGTGACCTTGGCCAGTGTATCGCATTGCTAAAATTCGAAAGTAAATTATAAGTGCAGATAGCAGAAGGCGTTAAGCGTTGGTCTTAGATTCAAGATGGCTAAGGTTCTAATCTCGTAAATCACAGCGCTGTTTTTAACCGACTTCCAAAAAGGAGGAGGTTATATGTTCGACGCGTATGTTTGTTTTTTTTTTTTTTTTTTTTTTTTTTTTTTTTTTTTTTTTTATGTATGTCCACCGATTTCTCCGTCATTTGTGAACCGATTTTGAAAATTCTTTTTTTGTTTGAAAGGGTATGCTCCCGAATTGGTCCCATATAAATTTTATTAACTTTGCTTGGGTAGTTTTTGAGTTAGCTACAAAATACGTATTTTTTTCCCACTTAGTATGTAGATGATATGATAAGTTCCTGTCACTGGTAGCAGGTAGTGGTATTCGAATGTGTGTGGGGTAGGTACCACAACTAAAAAGTGAAAAATAAAAACTTTTTACAAAAAAAAACAACCGACTTCCAAAAAAAAAAAACACTACAAAGTGAAAAATAACTTTAATTTCGGAAGTCGGTGGCAAAAAACAAAAATACAAAACCCAAGACACCGACTTCCGAAATTAAAGTTATTTTTCACTTTGTAGTGTTTTTTTTTTTTGGAAGTCGGTTGTTTTTTTTTGTAAAAAGTTTTTGCAAATATTATTATTTTTGTTTGCAATAATAATATTTTTAAATATCCTGCCTATTTATTAATGTTGTTATTGCAATAAAGGGTTTAGAATAAAAAATGCGTGATATGTTATAATAAAAAATAAATAATATTTATTCGTTATGTTTATTTTACTTAAGTATAGTTATCAAACTGCTACAATTATTTATCATTACTTCACCTGAATAATATGTGAAATAGATGTCTAGAAACTTAGAAGCAATTTGTATTATTTTGACATATTTAAATTTTGAAATGTTTTAAATTTTAAATGGATTTTTTTGCACCATAAATATAAAGCTTTGATCATGGTCTAAGTAATTAAGCAATAAATAAGAATATTAGACTACTTAAAATGTAAAAAAATCTACTGACAAAATTGTTGATTTTAAGGTTAAAGGCAGTTGTTCATATTAATTATTTTAAACTTTATTTGGCTTTAGTAAATATTGGTTGGTATTGAGGTTATAGCTTAAGTATTCATTTTCTTTACGAAAAGAAGATTGAAACTAAACCTCAAATTTTAATCCTAAAATAATACTATTACTAAAATAATATTAAACAATTTCGGTATATCTGCAAGAAATACGACAAACACCCTATTGAAACGTGCTTAAAAAATTCGTTACCATAAATTCATGCAATAACGAATCTGTTGTTTATTAAGTTGGTACGGTCAATATTTTAAGGTCAAAAACGGTTTTCTAGCTGGTCTTCAGTGATGCAAGCCTTCAGAGTGCACGGCGAACGGTTCATAATGACGTGTTTTTAATAATTCAGCAAAATATCTCGTTGGAATGAAACCATTTGTTTCATTCACCATTTGACGTCGCTACTACTCGATAATAAGCCCCTTCCTCATATCTCTTAACCGTCACAGTATTTCTCTAGAACAAAGAAAAACATTGTTTTTATTACACATAATACCTAATTATTTATTATTCACTAATCGAATTAAAAATCACAATGAATTTAAAACTTTAAAGGCATCTTCTGTCTCAACAATACCTCTGTTCTATCAACAATACCCTTGATTAAGATTTATGTTTAGTAAAATATGAAATATATAAATGATAACACTCACACTTAGTCCGGTTTCATTAGATATTCACTTCACTTTTACGCAGCGCAATAATATTCTCTGATCTGATCTGATCTCTTCAATATATTTTATGCCTGCTTTTTGATAATAATAACCACAACACTGCGCTAAATGCTCGTCACCAATATTATCACGGCACGAACCAACAAAGTTCTATTAATTGAATACTTGTAACAAACTGCATCTACCCCACAGAAATCGAAATCATTTACTTAGTTTTTTGTGGTCTACCTGCTAAACTTTAATATTTATGTGAACAAGACGAATGAAACTAAAAACGAATGATGATTATCGAACTAGTCATTGGTTGCAGACAAAGTGAGTGTGTGTGTGTAATGTGCGTGTCTACAGTATTGTAACAACTTATAGAAGAAGGTCGTAAGTCAAACCGAAGCGTCAGTCTATTGCTTTGTGAGATTGCTTATGGACTTTTGGTCGGTACTGTACATAGCGGAAAGGAAAAAATGGATACGTACAGTTTTTTTTTCGTAAAATGTTGTTAATTTTAATGTGAAATTAGGGGGCAGGGTGCATTGGGTAGCTCGCCGTCCGATAAGGACCAGACCCGGATCGACGGCTCGTTGTGTTCCACGCGCGCCTCAAAGAGATGTCAGCAAAATTGGCGGGGTCGGCTAGGGCCGATACCGGGGTTGCGAAAAAGGCCGAAAGGGAAATCGTGGCCCCCAGTAACATGGCAATTGAAGGAACACGGGTGGGTTTAAGTCAGTAAGAGTCTGACACGCTCTCCTGCTCCACCCAGAGCGGGAGAAGCTATTTGATAATTTCCCACCCCCAAAAAAAAAGGGGGCAGGGTGGGTTTCCAATTTACCGCAAAAAAAAGGATAAAAAAAGAATTCAGAAAGTTTTATCTTTTAGTTAAATAGATAGATACACTATTTAACATTAATCAATTAAAAAAACCACGCCTCCCATACATTATTTTAAAACCAAACGCAAAACAATAATAAACAATCTAATGACGCCATTTGGCTACCCGACACCCGTGAACAATGCAGTGATTATAAATACTGTTTTTTCCGAGGACACACAAACAAAGTAGCATTATCTTATGCAGAAAATGGATGAAATAAGCTTGCAAAATTGTAAAATTGTCGGAAATTTTTCGGTTTCCTTACATCCTTACATATTATAAAACAAAGTCCCCCGCCGCGTCTGTCTGTCTGTCTGTCTGAACGCGATAAACTCAAAAACTACCAAACGGATTTTCAAACAGTTTTCACCAATGGACGGAGTGATTCATGCGGAAGGTTTCAGTGTATAATTCATTAAGGTTTTGTGTAAATTAGCTGAAATTTGACAATTATTGTTGAAGAAGTCGAGCTTTACTGGCGTGCGCTGCGTTAACCGGAAAAGCTACATCAAATTTATATTCTACGGTATTGTTCATCTTAAAAAGTTCAACAAAAAAGTCCGCGATGGCATATATCTATCTTCTAAGGATGACCCACAATAACCATTTTTATCTTTCAGAATTTGATAAAAATTTAATTGTTATTTCCGAAGCTTTTTTGACCGGTATAGTATTATTTTAGTCCTTATCCAAAAAAATATGTTACTTAAATTGGGCATTTAATTTAGATTAAAATATGCCTTTTATTATATAATTTATATGAATAGTTTAAAAGATATCACAGTTTCAAAATTACGCGGAGCAACGTGGGCGCAACGGTAGGAGTCAATGACGTTTTCCTCTGTTATTAGGTATGAAATCTCGGTAGTACGTTCCCGTGGAATATTTTCCGACATCCACGCGGGCGAAGCCGCGGGCAAAAGCTAATTATTAATAAAAAGGGCCATTCTGTTCTATAACTTTCTAATTTTATTTGCAGCAAGTGAACGCGATAGTAGAAGCCGTTGAGACAGAGTTCCTGCCACCTCACGTACTCGTCATATTCACCATAGACAAGCGATATGACGTCATGGAAGTCGTGAACAATTATGCCTCCGAGATCTTGAACGTGAGTTTCTTCTTTATTGGGTTGGTAATCATTGTTAAAGAATAAAGAGAAAAATTCATTGCCTACAACAAAAAGTACTGATTAAAACATATTCTAAAGTCTGGTTTTTAATCTCTGAGACTAAATTGATATTTCCAGTGTTACCTGTTTTTGGCAGTTTTTAACCGACTGGGTTATTGGGTTTTTCTATCTGAAATTTCTCATTAGCAGCTCGGAGTCTGGATTTGTCCCCGGTTGATGGCAATAGGCTCGCCCCCTATTACACATAAATAAAAAATGTCCACAGTTACCTACTGTAATAAAATGAAAACTGTCAGCACTTCATTAAATAAAGAATGCTATAGAAATTGAATGATGTCATAAATTAAAATTAAATGTCATTAGGGAAGATCAATAATACTTATGAAATGTCAGAATTTTTATAATAGCATAGTAAAGTAAAGTAAAGTAATTTATTTGCATAGATTGCAGGTACAGTAAATAAGATGTAACAGTTAAAATATGGGTGATCCTTGTACAATCTACCTTATATTAGGCATGCAACATTATTATAACATGAGTTTACAGATTTACATAATTATCTGTAATACTATAAACACAATAGGAATTTCAATAAACACAATAGGAATAAACTTAAATAAATTGAAACAATGTCATAATTAGGTAGGTATGTCAAAAAAAAATTACATTAAATTATTCAGTACATAAGTCAGTATCATTAAGAAAGTCGTTCACAGAATAATAGCATTTTACAATTAATAATGATGATGATGAGCATGTCATTCAAATATTCGGTGATTGAATAATAGCATTTTTCTATTAAAAAGTTCTTTAATTTTCTTTTAAAGTTGTGCAAATTTTCATTCTTAATGCTATCAGGAATTTTATTGTATATAAGTAACCGGATCCATGCCTAAAATAATTCTCCTTGCTAGTGCTGTTTTGTATTTACTTGTACACAACATGGTTTTGTATTGGGATCTAAGTTGAGTGGTTCGTTTTCTAGTATCTACTATCGCAGGAAACAAATTCAAGTTACATTTGACAAACATTGCTACTTTAAATATATATTTATTATATCTTTTTTGAGTTCTAAATATAGTTTCTCTTTCAGCACAGTTGCCCCAAATTATGCCAAATCTCAATACTGAGGAAACAATGCCATGGTATCCTATAAGCAGGGTTGGCATAAAACAAACAAGTTGTTTTAAAACACGTATTTTAAACAGTGTATAAAACAGTTTGAAATAAAACAGTGTTTTTTATTAAGTGTAAAATCACAGTATAAAACAAGTTTAAAATAATGTGGTAAACGTTAAAAAAAAAACTTAGTTTTAAATCGCGAAAGAATGGAAATAAATGAAAATTTATACATTCTTATGACTTAAATAGCTCGATTTTTTTTTAAAAAGGTCAGGTTGTTATATACACTTCGTTGCCGGTCGAAATGAAGTAATTCCCCGCAACTATTTTGGGGATTTCCCTTATTTAAACATATTCCATCCTACCTATGTACCGATATCTATCGTTCAGAATCTGTGTTACATACCTACTTAGATTGATTACAAAAAAAAAAGTATGTTCACGGGTTAGATTAGTTAGTCTTCTTTTTCTTCTTCTAAATATAACTACGTTGTTGTGATTATTATGATAGTTTTTTTGTAAGTACATGTTTCTAGAGGTAAATTTTTAAAATTGTCTAGAAATGAATTATTAGACCTGATCGATTTGTGTTGATAGTAAATTTGACAAATCGCTCAATGAAAAAAAAAATCTCTTGTTTAAAATATTTTGAACTGTTTGTTTTACAAAATTAAAAAAAAACAGTTTTTTTCCAACCCTGGCTTTAGTACCATTTGTAAGTTAACTTACTTTGCCAAGATGAAAAGAGCATAAGCAGATTTACTTAGCCGCGCGCATATGTCGTATGCCTGCATTTTCCACGTTAGTTGGCTGTCAACTAGAATGCCAAGAAATCTTGCTACTTTTACCTCTTTTAGACTTTGTCCGCTATACGAAACATTTAAATAGTTGGGTTTTAGCCTTTGGTAGAAATGCAATAACTTAGTTTTTGTATATTAATAACCAAGTTATTTCTGCCAATTATTTTTTAAGGGTGTTATTTACGGGTACTTAGTCTGAACGGCCCAAATCGAATGGCACGTGGGTCATTCGAACGTAAACAAAAATCGTCTACGTACAAATGGCCCGTTGGTGACACAATCTATCTTAATTCAATGGATAAACTACATTATGTACATTCGGGTGCAAAAGTAAAAAGTTTAAATAAAAAATGATTTTTTCTTAGATTTGTATTATCTTCATTAAAACAATCAACAAAATATACAATAAGATAAAATAAAACAACAAGCCAATCAACAAAATATAAAAAAAATAAAATTAAAAAGTTAGTCAAAAGCAGCTTAATTTTAAAGAATAAAAATCCTCAATTCGTGGGAATTTACTATTACACAATAAGATTTAGTGAAAATCAGTCTTATTTTAGAGAAACAAATGAACAAACATAAAAATATTATTATACAACAATGTTTAGACCGCTTTCACATTAAGGCGACTTTAGCAGCGCGACAGTCGCGCGAAAGACGCGCGACCGTCGCGCAGTCAGAATTTCATATCATAAACAGAAGCGCGGCGGCAGCGCGCAGCCGGCGCGGCCATCGCTTTCGCTTAATCGGCGATGAGCCAGTGTTGCAAGTGTCGGAATACAAACTCAATTTGATTTGATTGTCTATGCGACTATTGTCTATTGACATTGTCGATGTTATTTTTATTAATACTTGTCATTTTTGGTTAATTAATTTAAACATGTCTATTTTTTTCCCTACGTCAATAAATAATTTGAGTTTGAAAATTGACCATCGTAATGTTAATTAGATTAAATTCGGGGCGAGAGCCTGGTGATCCGTGACACAGGGTTCCTAGTATAGACGCCAGCCTCTCGCAAAGGATCATATTTTACGCATTTTTGTCAAAACACTATATTTCTTGTCTCTATGTTTACAACTATATGAACCTTTGTGGACAGAGAAATAAAGATTATTACTATTAATTGAAGAAAAAAATATGAATGTTGAAATATAAATATAGCTATACAAGTAAACCAAGTTATTATTATTACCTGCCCCGACAGCAAGCGCACGTGATTAGGTATAGTCCATTTTTTAAATGAAGTGCGCCACACTGATCTAAACTGCGGCGCGGCAGCCGCGCTGCTAACGCGCGGCTGTTCTTAGAATGTGAAGGCATGTGCTTCTGCCGCGCTACTGTCGCGCTGCTAACGTCCTAATGTGAAAGCGGCCTTAGTCAAAACCAACCAGCAATTGTAAGGAAACAGATCAACAAAATATGAGAATTTACTATAAGATTTACCTAAAATAAGTCTTATTCTAGAAAAACAAATCAACAAAATATAAAAATACAATATTAATCAATAAGATTTAGTAACAATCGGGCTTATTTTAAAATAAAAAACCAACAAAATAAAAAGAAAATACGACTGAACAATATAATTGATTAAAACTTTAATTTTTCTAAGCAATGCCCCACGCTTATCTGTCCAGTCAATAATTCTTCTACAATACTTTGAATTTTCCAGTTTCTTGATAAAGTTTCAGGTTTCCTTTTTGAAATTTTGATGCCATCAGGTTTCCTTATCTGATTTGAATAATATTTGAAGTCGTTATGCAACCCTTGCAGAAGTTGACCAATATTTGGTTTGACTTTTATGAATTTTCTAATTCTATTGTTCCATGACTCTACAATGTTATTTGTTTTATGATATTTATTATATGTACACCAGATACCTACTTGAATTCACCTTATCGTCTAGCCATGTGCTAACAAAATAATCGTTGAATTTTGTAAAATTATCACTGCACGGACTTTCTGCCATAATATAAAGCCAACCATCGTCAACGAAGTGTGGAGGAATGTGTGATAATGCTGTACATAATTTTATATGTGCCTTGCCTGAATGGGTCTTGTGTAGATTTAATTTATTTGCTTTACGCCACAAGCATTGACTAAAATGAAAATTGCACCCTGTTATTTTAACATTTGGAAAAATATTTTGTAATGCAACTATGGTAGCTGCTTCAAAATCCATAGTGGCATAAGTTGGTTTCCATTCTGGTTCTTGGCTTTTTATTAATTGGAATAGTAACTGATATGTGTCAAGCTTCTTATCAGGTAGTAAAGCATACAAAATAGGAATCACGTTAACAAATTCTTGAGTGCTTCCTATATCTGCATGAACTGTAAAAACTTGATAAAATCCATTCGGGCAGATCTTAAATGTCCCATCAAAGAAAAAACTTCTTGACTGCCGCAAATAAACAGTGAAATCCTTATGTCCAAATATCAATATTCTTTTTTGTCTGTATTGATAATCCGCAAATAACATAAATAAATATTTTTGAGGGATAATAACGTCAGCTCCTTTTCTAAAGCAAAGTCTCTTGGCTCCAATTGAGCTATTTCGTTTTTGGTATAGATGTTTGCTTATATTTTCAAACTTAGGTAAAATTTGTACTCCTTTTTGTGTAAGTATTTGCATGTGCTCATTAAATATTTGAGGAATCGGAATAGATACGTCGTGTTGAACAGCGTTTATACATTTTTCCATTTGCTCTTTAATTTCCCTCGTTTCTAAGTCTTTAGGTCCATGATTATGTGATGTTTCACGTACAACTGTTAAAGGGTTACTTTTGGTTTTAATAGAAGCACTGCACGTACTTTTTTTTGCACAACGCCAAAGTTCTGTTCCGTCTTTGTTCAGCCTTTTCCAATTATATTCATAACCACCTTTACGTAGAAGGCGAGCACCTTTTCTTGATTTACCCTCACTTGCAGATTGTGATGTAGAGGGATGTGCGGCATCCATTTCTATGATTATTTAAACCTAGAAAATACAATATGGGCCTTAGAAGTGTGAAAGTATATAATACAGATTTGTATGTGTATGGTCTAAAATCTAGTCCCTGTCATATATTATTTATGTTCTAAATAAAATATGGTAGCTTAGTCTTTAGCCCGAATATTGATGTTGTTTACATACGAGTTGAAAGAGATGTAAGTACTTATATTAAATTCGATCATATTATGTTCTTGGACCCAAAAAGATAGAATACATATGAAACGCCTTTAACTGAAGAAACATTTTGAGAAAAATATTGCAGTAAGTATATGCAATTGGCTTTATAATATATAAAAAAAAACTTACCAGGATCCAACAGTAAACAAAACACAAAACTCTCGAAAGTAAAAGTTCAATGCACAACATTAATGGACAATTGCAAAATTAACAGTGGTGTTACTAAGTTGCATACTATTAAACATATTTCTCCATAGTCCTCTGACGTCACAGATAAGCATCCTACTTGTGATTGGATGACAAGAAGGGTCATTGTTTATCTAGCTACCTGAAATCGTGCCGACCGCTTATGAAGATGTATTCCGTTTATTTAGACGATTTCAAATAATTAAATATTTATTTAGTTAAAATTCATAAACTATGTGATTAATAGAATGTTTGCGACTGTACTTTTGAATTATTTTTAAATTCATTTGACCACCGGGCCATTCGAACGTAGACAATTTTTGTTTACGGTCGAATGGCCCGCGTGCCATTCGATTTGGGCCGTTCAGACTAAGTACCCTTATTTACATGTTCTTCATACGTCTGATTATTGGAACATTTAATTATTGCTGTACTGTCATCAGCGAAGAGGATCATTGGATGCTTTATTTGTCGTGGTAGGTCATTAATATTGTATAAGAAATAATGGCGGCCCAAACACACTGCCCTGTGGTATCCCATAGTAAAGCTTCCTACAGTTTGATAGGTATTTTATTTCCAGTTTCTTTTTTAAATTGACTCTAGTTATTTTTGTATATTGATTGCGGTCATTTAAATAAGATTTTAATAGTTCCAAAAGTACATTGGTAGGTGCTGGATACAGACAGTTTAGATTATTAAGATTACACCACTGTACCCATTTGCTCCATAAAGGATTATAATTTTTGAGCATAGAAGCTCTCCAATATGTTGACAAAAGCTGTTTTTCCTCACCAGGAGGCCTTTTTTTTTTTTTTTTTTTTTTTTGGGTGGGTAATTATCAAATAACTTCTCCCGCTCTGGGTGGAGCGGGAGGGCGTGTCAGACTCTTACTGACTAAAACCCACCCGTGTTCCTTCCTATGCCATATTGCCGGGGGCCACGATTTCCCCATCGGTTTTCTTCGAACCCCCGGCAGGCTTCGAACCCCCGGCAGGTCACCAGGAGGCCTACCACCAGCTCATAAAGAAGTATTATTTTAATATTACTTCAGCGTGGGAAAGAGATGACGCTCTACAGGACGTATAGCTCCATCTCTTTCTCCCACTGAATTAATATTAAAATAATACTGCTTATGAGCTGGTGGTAGGCCCCCTGACCAATTTTGTGTTAGGGAGTCCCAGCCGAAATCAGTCAGGCATCAGCTGTAGATTGAGTACTTGAGCTGGGGGACGCCCAGTCATTGTGTCCACCAATGATGTTTTCACTTGGGTGCTACTATTATCAAATTTCCTTTTGCTGAGTTGAGATGGTGTAACAAACGTGGGAGCAGAGCTGGTGGAAGAAAAATCCACGCCAAGTCGTACAGCCAGTATCTGCTGAAAGCTTTGTGAAAGCAAACGATCTAGTCTGGTAATTCTAGACTAACATAGTTACACACGAGATGGATGGCCAAAACGTGAATACCTTGGGCTACAACTTTTTCAAAGGAGATCCCTACTGAGGATTCAGTAGGGATCTCCTTTGAAATACGCCTGATGACAACACGGGTTATAGTTTCCTCGGGGAGGGAATAGGTATGGAACGAGTAGTTCCGAGCACTGAGGAGACAGGAGAGATCCCTATAGTCCGAAGACGGTGGGAACTGCGACTTTAATGCCCTGCTGGGTGGAGCGGGCATTGGAGTAATAATATTGATCTAGCGATCATTACACATTTCGGATATTTCTGTCGTTTTATTTTTACTCGGAAGGGAAGACATTGACAAACGTATTACAATGCAATGACAATTAATACGTTAAAGAAATACACTATCAATCCAGACTTGATAAAGGCAGCAAATTGATAACACTGGTTGTTGTCGAAGACGGCAGGCGTAACGATCAGATAGGCGATTGTGGTGAGTCAGCAGTGTAGCGAACAAGTAGGAACGGCATGTCCGTTCACGGCTGGCGTCGAGCGGCGTGTGATTTTTTGACGACGGCCATATTTTGCATCTTGTTTTATCATGTTGGTACAGTGATGATGCCTGAAATAATATACATTAGTATCGTTATATCACTATATAAATTACCATAGTAATTGTTTGGACACTACGAATAATATTTGGATAATTTTATGTCACGCATTAGTAACAAGAATAATACAAATTCAAATGTAAAACGATACGATAAAAAAACCGAAATCATCGGAACAACACTGCGATAAGAAGCTGGCCACATTATTTTGAAGTTTGACATTTGCAGTTGTCAATTTAGTCTCTGAGATTTAAAAAACGGACTTTACACGAGTATGGCGATATTTATCGCTCGCTAAACCGTGCCTGTCATTTGAGCTGCGAAAGCCGCTTATTCGTCGAATGAAATAGCTATCTGTGACAAGGCGGCAAACAAAACATTTACCTGACTGTACGTCTTAGGTGGGTATATATGATCATAGATCTATGATCAAGGACATAATCACTACATAGTATAAAACAAAGTCGCTTTCTCTGTCCCTATGTATGCTTAAATCTTTAAAACTACGCAACGGATTTTGATGCGGTTTTTTTGAATAGATAGAGTGATTGAAGAGGAAGGTTTATTTGTAAAATAACATCCATTAAATAGTGGAGAAATACTGTTATTTTTGAGGTTTCTAATGTGATGTCGTAAATAATTACATTTTTTCCGCTTACATTGCAAACGCAGGCTAAACCCTACGAGATTTATCAAAATAATGTACTAAGTATTGTACACATTGAAAAGGTCTACAGAAAACTCCGCGATGGTATATGTCTATCTCTTATGGATATTCCACAATAATTTTTTTTTGTCATTTACTTTTTACGACAAATAATGGCTAATTTTATTGTTGTAAAAATAAAATAAATAGGTAAAAATGTAAAAAGTAAATAAGTAAAAATGTAGTGTATGAATTTAGATATTTCAAAGATAGCAGGAAATCTTCATGGTATAGGGAAAGGGGAATGTTTTACTCCAAATTTAACGCGTGCGGGCCACGGGCAGTAGTGAATAAATCAAAACTACTGGATCGATTTTAATCATTTTTTCAGTGAGTGACATAGGCTATATATTTTATACCCGTGCGAAGCCGGGGCGGGTCGCTAGTTAAATTATAAAATAGACATATAAAATTGGTATATCCCTCTTAGGGGGATATTACACTATCATACTATATCATATACCTATCTACGAAGCTCACAAATTAGCCATAACATGTCTATTTTACAATTTCATTGAAACTTTGATCATAGATCTATGATCATAGATATGATAGTGTAATCCCCCCGTTACGGTTTCAGACGAACTCTATAACTAATAACTGTATTTAGTAGTCGAGTTCAATTTCGCCAAAAAATACTTGCTTTTGCAGATGGGTGTCTTCGTGGGCGACGACCCGTACAAGGCAGAACACATCGCTTATACCATCAAGCAATACGACAAAATCATTCGACCGAGGAAATAGTATGTTCTTTGTCCACCTAACATTTGGTTCCTAACGTATAACATCACTAGCTGCTGGCCGCGGCTTTGCCCGCGTGGGCCCTAATAGGTACTTTTTCTAAAATAACTCCTTGTAACATTTGCTATCTGCCAGTGAAAGGCCCGTCAAAATCGATTCAACCAAACAGACAAACTGTCAGACAAACATTTTAAAAATTGTTTTTTGTTATATTAAATTAAAAACTTTATTTCGAGCCAAGACTCATAGCGGATTAGTAACAATATCCTTAAAACTACGTGTTAGTACAGACGCCAGCACATCAAGCTATTACAATCTGTCAAATTTATTTAATAGATTTTCAACTTTATCGCTGAAGCATAAGGTTCAAAGTTGATTGGGAAAATTTGACAGTTTCGGGTAGCTTGATGTGCTGGCGTCTGTACCTAAACAACACAATACGGTGACACATGTAACTAACAGCAGTGAATTATATAAGGACAGTCCACTCTGTCAGCTATCATTTTCAGAACCCTGTTGGGGCTGGCCATGACTCGTGCCACCATTGGTGCAGCGCGCTTGCGCATTATAGTATAAAAACAATCTACACGCGCCGCCGCAGACAGCCCTGACGCACTGCAACGCCAAGGCAACCCCATCAGTTTTCTGACTGCATGACTAAATTGGACACGAAGGGCTCCATACGATGCTCGCGAATACTTCTCCCACAAGCTGCATGTGTAGAAGGTGGTACAGAATGCTCTAAAGAGCATCACCTTTACGTCTGCACTACAACGTGCAAACCTGCGGGCTATCATATTCGCGCGTTATAAGTAACGTAGATACTTCTAAAATTATGCATTTATTAAAAACCTGTTATTTTAAAATGCTAAAATAACAGGTTTTTTGTTTTTATTTCAATTTTATTTCTTTGTATAGATGTGTAGATGTCGTGGCATGATCTTAGAATTGATCATTTCAAGAAGTGTTCGACCATTTCATGAAATGGGTGTATTTAATGAAATAGACATCGACCGCTAGTTACATCATGATGTGGTCTGGGCAGATCATTGAATACTCAACGTTTGACGATATGAACAGTTAAACGCACGACTACTTCATGATGTGACCAAACATTAGTGATCATATCGTACCTAAAATAGTTAGATTATCCACCGGCAGAGGCGTGATGTCGCTTTGTTTTTACCCGACTGCCCCAGAAGGAGGGTAATGTTTTTCGAGAGTATTTATGTATGTAAGTAAGTATGTATGTAAGTATGTATGTATGTATTTATGTATGTATGTCTATTTCTTTGGCACGCTCTGTAGCCTAAACGGCTTGATGGATTTTAACATATGAGGTGTCGTTAGGTGCGTCTTAATAGTGGGAGTGACATAGGCTATATAATATTTATATATTGCATCTGCAAATACAAAAAAAGGGAGGGGTAGTTTTAAAAAAAAATCAACATTATTGGTATCAAATAAAAGTTAGTAATGAGTCAATTCCAAATATATATACATATTTAAATATTAATTAAACTAAAAAGTTTGAAATAAAACAAATTATTTAAAAAAACAAAAACCCGACTGCAAAAACTTTTTTAAATAAATGATAAATGATTTTATTTCTGTAAGTAGGTTTGTACAAACACTTTTACACGTCAATCATATTTTAAAACTAGATGAGGTCGGCGTTTCCTATCTGACTACTCTGAGAAGAAAGGCCGAAACAAACTCAGAGGTCTCAGTCTCTTTTAAAGTCCAGACATAATCTTGGTCAGATCATGTGAAGGCCATGTGGATTGGTGTCTGAAGTGGTCTTTTGAGGAAAGCACCACACAAATTGAGAGGGCCTGTCCAGTCAGTGCACGCATTTGTCAGTTATCGTGCAGCTCAACTCAGAATTTAAGGAGCTCAACGATTCGACGAACAATACCAAAAACAGGACATTTGGGTAGGCCACTTAAATTACTCAAACTGTCAGACCATGATTAGAAGTAACTGAGAAAATATTAAAAACAAAACAAAAAGGAATGACCCACAGAGTCTTCACATTCACAATAATTAAAATAATAAAATACTTTAAAAGTAAATATTCATGTCATTGTTTATATAAAATTCATTAATGTCAATGTGTATATAAAAACCCAGAAATAATCTTGGTCAGAGCATTTCATTTGAGGACCATGTAGTACAGGACAGTGTAGTAATTTGTTTTTGTTGTGCATCATAGCACAACAAACAAAGTAATGACCACCCAAAAAAAGTTGATGGTATTTTATTTTATTGGATTTACAAATATTTTAATAAAGAAGTTGAAAAAAAAAATTGAAGTTTACAACTCTCTAAGTTACCTACCCTGTTAACTTAGAGAGTTGTAAAGTCAAAGTCAAATCATTTATTGAAAGACTATTTCATGAAATGATGACATTTGAGGCCAATTCTAACTTATGGAATTGTTTTGCTGATTCTAATGATAATAATTCTAATAAATACGTATTTGTTACGGTCGCGAATCATATTTAAATAAACATGAACCCGATACTGACCTGTAACACATGCCAATAAAAGTACGAAAATTTTAATTATTTCGCGGGCTTCTCCGGGTTTTTGCCTTAACGTACGCGTGCGTTTGTACTGAAGCAGAGACGTGCAGGAATCGACTAATCACAAACGAGAAGAGAAATGCGAAGTGGATTTCAACCCATGTGATTGGTCGATTCCTACACGTTCCCTCTCCACTCCGTCGCGGCGGCGGCGACAGCGGCGCGTTCTAAGCCGACGTTCGCACGGACGTAATAAAATCGCAGCGATTTTTTTTCGTGCACTGGTTTTTCAACGCTCTGCTTAGCACAGAGAGTTGAAAATCCAACAGTGTGTTTTTTCAACCCGCTGTGACGAAAGTGCGTCGCAGCGCGTTGGATTCTCAACGCTCGGCTTAAAACCGAGAGTTGAAAATCCAGTGCGCAATAAAATCCCGCCGCGATTTTATTACGTCCGTGCGAACGTCGGCTAATGCATAGTTTTATATGTAACTGCTTTCCAGAACGGTTCCATATAAAGTTATGAATGCGCCGCTACCGCCGCGCCGTTGCCGTCGCCTCCGCTTCAGTGAAAACACACTGTACCGCACAAAGTAGGGACTTTCGCGATCATATTTGGAAAATGTCTCAAAAAGTTTAAGGACAGTCTCCTAAGACCGTTTTCCTGTAGCTACATCGGTTAAAGTACCCTTACTGCCCCGCCTCAAAAATCCACCCTGTATAGATAAATTAGAATTACTCCTGTGATATTGATAAAACTTTCGGCAATCATTCTAATTTACACCTTACTGTACCGAGATAAAAGTCACATTGTAATGAACAGTGATTGGAGTAGGTAGAGTGATTTTATGTACTCGCATCATGAATAGTCATAGAAATCATAACACGGATAAGCCTTTTTTCCGGGATTTCATTTTGGTACTAACGGGATTGAATCAAATATTGTTAAACTAAGAATTTTTAAACTACTACATTAGAAATTTATAGAATGTGATAGATTAACATTTAAAATAAATTATATTATTATATTGTTTTTATAGTATACCTATCCTTTTCTTGGAGTCCGATCACCTATATACTATTAAAAAGACAGCAAAAGGGTTAAATATTTCTTATTCATGTTGATGTATTCTTTATTCTACACATTACAACATTTAAAATTCCTTAAAAATGTCTTAATAGTTTCAAAATCCCGGAATCCCGGGGGCATATCCATACTAATATATACGTGCCAGTGCATTGACCCCAAATCACTCTACCTACTCCGATCACTGGTAATGAGTTACTAATGGTTTTCGATAACATCCTACTTAAAACTTCTTGTTCCCAGTTACGACCGTCTAGCTCTTATGGTGTCCCGCAAACGAAGCTTGGCTCTCCTGCAACTAGCCGGCCTCAACCCCGTCTACATCAGCTCTGACATCCACTCTGGCGAGAGGGAGTGCTTGGCCATGTTCCCGGTGGGGTACGGCGATGAATACGTTGAAGAAGAGAGCATTAAGGAAGAGGAAGAGGTAGTGAGGGCTATAACGACTCGTACCTTCTTTTGTTACATAATAAAATAAAATACAATAGACGTGGATATATTCAGTAACCTGTTCCGCTTAGCTATTTCTAAAGAGCTATAAAAAACCCTGAAAGAAATCGACTTGTGTTTCACCTCTCAACAAGGCATCCTCAGGATGACGATTGACTTGTCGTGAACTCGACCACGGCGTGATGCCTCACCGAGCGCTGAACGCAGAGTGAGCCTTAACGAAAGAGTTCGCTACGCCCCCGCAACTATATACTGCTCGGCTCACCTCGGATATCCACGTCTATTGTATTTTAAAATATAATGGATTTCCGCAAGGTCACGCCTGAGTCAATTAACTGTAATAAAATATTAAATAAACGCCTTCTTCCCATGGGGGCAGGAAATTACAGAACGCTGGCTAAGATCCTTACATACTTCTTTTGGTTCATCCACATTCATGTATCTGGCCATACATACATGCACGCCGGTTGCGAGTACGCACCTGACCTTTCTGAAGAACGTCGTAATAATTTTGGCCGACGGGTGGCGTGTTTTCGCGGAAGGCTACATGACTCAGCGCAATACGTTGCCGACCCAACGTAGTAACTAGATTTTATAGAGATTTTTTTTTTTTAATATTATGTATTAGTTTATTATTGTGTAAGATTATTTTATGTATTTTGTCTATGGGCCTTAGTTGCCTGAAAATAAAGCAATTATTATTATTTTATTATTATTATTATAAATCTTATGTTTTATGAGGGTAACCCTTCAAAAGACGTTCGGCCTTGGGAATGAGACCAGGGAGTGTGGGATTTTTACTTCACTAAACTCATCCCAGTGGTCACCATCAGCGCAAGGAGAAAACCCCTCCCTTTCGGCACCAGTTGGGACATTCCTGGAGTCTTTCTCCTTGAAATAACGCTTGCGTTCCCCGAAGAGCAGAGGGCCTGGCAGAGGTGTATATGTAAATACCTAGTACCTACTAATAAAAAAATCTCGAAAGACGACCTGTTTCCATTAAACCGACTGAAACTTATCGTGAAAATTCTGATGGAACAATACAATTTTACACTTTGACCTGGGAATCAAACCAAGGAACCTCCTGTTCTCAGAAGACACAATTGCAAGTGTTGCAACCACTGGGCAATCGAGGCTAGGCTCTCTAGCGGTTCATTAACCATGGACTCATAGGAAACCGAAAAGCAAAAATATATATATACATAAATCATTTGTATTTACAGATAAAGGTGGTGGGCCCCCATCCGGAAACAGTTGTAGAGGTAATTAAATATGTATTAATTACTAGCAGATCCAAAAGACGATGTCCGGCCAAAAAAAAACCATTGTAAAATAAACGTTAAGTTATTCCTAAATTTATTAACACGCTTTTATTAGGTCGACCTGTATGTAACTATGTAATGGAATCTAAGGTAACTAATTTAACCATCTTCCAAGGGTCGTAGCGTAATGAAAATTGGCAGCTGTATGTAGTTCTGATGACAATACAATAATATGGTACTGTCGAACTGATCTGATGATGGGGCCGGAAGATATGAACTGGAACTTCATGATGGAAAATCGTATCATAACTGTTTTGGATTTCTTAGAAAAGTCTTGTAATGAACTTTGACCACGATTAGGTCTGATGATGAAGCCGGAAGATAGGCACTGGCATTCCATGATGGAATATCGTATCAATGTCGTGTTTGCACTTGTGAGAAAGGCCACGTAAGTGCATTTATAAAAGCGTGTTTTTCTAGTGTTTTTTAAACTATTAATTTATAAATTTTCCGGGATGATTTTCCAAATTTTCTTTCCATAAAAACCAAATTCGGATTATCACGAACATTTTGAAACAATAAATAGCCAAATCGGTCTAGCCGTTCTCAAGTGATGCGCTTACCAACGGACAGCATTTAATTTTTATTATACAAAGATCAAATTAAATTAACTAGCAAAACTCCGTAAACGTGAAGGGTGTTTTTTTTTTCGGGGATCAATGACCACGGGTGAAGTTACTTGAAGTAGTTGAAAAACTCTGTTTTTGCTTTTGTTTTATAGTGTTTAGTAGATATTGACCACGCCTGTGAAGTTTACAGATAAAAAAACAGATTTTGAAAAACTGATATGTCAAGTAACTACACTCGTTGACCCCAAAAAAACAATGTATTTTTTTTTTTTTTTTTTGATTTATCGTATTACGATATCGATATCGTATTACGAAACAAACCAAACACCTAAACCCCCCCTTATAATAAACCTATTTTTCTTTCTTTATATCCATCACGTCTGCAAAGTTTAGCTAGCTAATTTAACTTGACCCTGTATAGATGCATATCCATACTTATAAAAAAGAGTAGTATTAGTTAATTATAAAACCTTACCGGCATTACGTTTGAGCTAAAGTTAACCATCGCGGACGGTCAACGGCATTAGGTTTAAAACCGTGTTATAAAACACTGTAAAACGAGTTTTGTCGACGGAAGAATAGACAAAAATGACGTTCCGTGTAGACAGGATGGCAGGAAAGTAGAAAGACTCAACTGCACTTTTTACGAAATATTCTCTCTTCATAATTCGACTCAGAATTCTTTGTTTTGTCATAGGATTTTTTTTTCTGTTTGATTCGCAATTTTTATCGATATTAAGTCACGTCAACTACATAAAAAAATCTCGTGTATACAATCAAAATTCAAAGTACCGTATTTTGGAAGAAAAAGAAATTGGTACAGTATTTTATATGGAATTTTTCACTTTTTGTATGGAAAATAAGAAAAATTTTTACCTACGTATTGAGTCTAAGGGGATTAAGAGTTTTACAGAGGGGGTCGAAATTTTCATTATTTTTGCGATTGGACACGCCATTTTCGAGATATTAGCAAAAGAAAAAAAAGATACAGTACTGTTTTTGCACCTGAATTCGATGTGTTGGTGTGAATTTTAGTTCATATTTTATTCCACACCTTTTAATCGCGATTAGAAATAGTCAGATTTATTTAGACAATCATTATGTAACTTATGATTTTGTAGATAACCGTATATACTTTGTGGCCGTCGAGTAAAAAGTTTTCTACTGTCTTTAACATGGCGATTACAAAATCAAATTGTCTTCACTACCTTAGTGATTTTGACAGTTTGGGATAGAAAACTTTCTTCTGAAATAGTCGACATTGTAAAAGGACCTAGACAAAGATCGTTAGAAACGAAAGACAAAATGACAGATTGTAGAATGATTTCTACGATGCGATGTCAAAAATGGAGAAACGAAACGTCACTTTAAAACTCACACAAAGAGCTGTGTCTATTCTTCGTAGAGATAGAAAGCGTCATGCTACGCGTGCTGGGGGTCTTGTCGCTTTATGTAGTTTCCAACCTTTTAAATTTTTTAGAGAATATTTATGTTTAACCGAGAACAAAAAAAAAAATCTTGGATTTTAAAACCAACGCATATACTAATAAATCTTATTAAAATATACATCTGATTTAATTTTCACGATTTAAAATGCTGTGTTCGCTAAGAAAAACCTACATTTAAAATGAGGCCTCCGCGATGGCTCTCGGCATCACATATGCGACTAGGTGAACCCTCCAGGCTGTGCACGGCAAAACCCGTGTTAAAATTAATTAGGACAGTGGTCCTAAACTAGGTTATGGGCAGACGTCAGTTTTTTTTTCAGTGATTTAGTTACGAGTATAATTTCTATCTAAAACTTTATGCCTTCTTAAAGAGCGTACTATCAAAGAAACGCATACATAAGCAGTTTGAAAACAAAATCCCGTGCACACAAACCTTTTTTTTCTTAGATAAGTGTTACTATATCGCCGAGTGCTGCAAGCAGAAATAGTCCTTATGGTGTATAGAAATGAGTTTCTTCGATGGTACTGTGAAGGTTTTAATATGAGATGGAACCTCATATATATCACAGGCTGGCATGAAACCTTTATTCCGAATAATCTGTCAAAATATATTTAAATAGAATTCATGAGGGTTTTCTTTTGTTGAGGAAAATATAAGCTAGTCAGCCTCAGGCCTCCGCTCGCGTGTATCTTTATATTTATAATTTAGAATATAGTCTCTGCTCTTTAAAAGTGTTTAATTCATACACACTACACGATCCCTAAAGTACCGCAGCCAAGCGTGGTGCTTACAGTACCTACCTACCTAAAGCACGTAATACACACGCCTGTAAAGCTACGGTTTCCTTGAAGAGTGGTGGCCGCCATATAACGGCCGCCACATAACGGCCGCCACATAACGACCGCCACATAACGGCCGCCACATAACGACCGCCACATAACGGCCGCCACATAACGGCCGTCTTAAATATGATGACAGCGGGGTTTGATTTGACTTTAAGGTATCAAAAAATTATCTCTAGGAAAACACACCAACTTACTTTCATAAAAACGTTTAAGTGACGTGATTTGCCGACAAATTGGGGACGCTTTGTAGCAAACTTTGCTCTTCTAGGGCCTTACCTTAATCTGCACAAAATTATGCATGTAGCTTGCATGCCATTGCCAATCACCAATCAGATTTTGTCATGGCACAATGGATTAAAAGATAATTTATGAGTAAACAGTACCTACAAATTGCAGTTTGCAAGTTAAGATGTTAAGTTTCAAATTATGGCCCAGATGTTTTTTTTTTTTAATAGCATAAGAAGTAAAAAAAAAATATCTTTATTCCAAATAAATTGACAAACTCTTGCATACTTTCTGCAAAGGTCGGTTTAAACCAAATGAGCGAATGAACAATCTATTCTCATTCTGGCAAATTCTTGTTATGTCAACAGGGATAGCAGTCTTTTGTTGGAATACCAAGACTATAAATAACCAAGAATGCTCTTGTTTTGGTTCCATGTTCGTTTGGTCTAAACCCACCTTTATGAGCGTTTATTCTGAAAGTGGGCAACGTCGCAAATAGATGTCAAATATTTCGCTGTTTTGATTAATTTGGCATTACTAACTGTATGGAAATAAGAAATGTGGCTAACTAGTTCCTTAGAATATTAATAATGAATTGCAATTATAACACTGAATTTGATGTTGTAACAATTTTTGGTGTAAAAAAGGCATTTGGAAAGTTTTCAAATACTTTTTTACATCTAAAACTAAATATTCGGTGTTACGATATTTAATTATTGCATTTCATAATCAATATTTTAGTTCCCTAGCTAGCCACATTTCTTAATTCCATACAGTAATATTGCAAAATTAATCAAAACAGGTAAATATTTGACAGCTATTTACGACGTTGCCAACTTTTAGGATAAACCCTCTTAAAGGCACCTATTTGAGTAAGTAATGCTGCCAATAAACTGAAAAATCGCTTAACTTTGTCTCCAGGTCGCAGAAGTTAACGAAGAGAAGGTCGAAAACGAAGAAGAACAGGAAGAGGAAGCACCTCCGGCAACCCTGTGAATTTACCTGGGGGCTTACCACCAGCTCATAAAGCAGTATTATTTTAATATTACTTCAGTGGGAGAAAGAGATGGAGCTATACGTCCTGTAGAGCACCATCTCTTTCCCACACTGAAGTAATATTAAAATAATACTGCTTTATGAGCTGGTGGTAGGCCCCCTGATCACTACACCCGTCCCTGTGATCCTGTCCTCAATCACTGGGCCCGATCCTCTGACTCCAACGCCTGCAAACCTGTGTCCAGATTGGCGCTATAAAGCCACATCTGTGCCGTATCAGAGACGTTGCCGGGACGTGGTTTATCTAGTATAGCACTACAAGGTTATTATGGCGCGTGGCCAAAAACGGAACTAACGACGCCATCTTGTTTCTTGAATACATTTGAAGTGACGTTTCACAAAATAATTGCAAAAATGTTTCCCGACAGCGCCCCCCTGTTAACGTCATTTAAGCGTCAAAATATCCTTGTAGCAGTGTGTAGGTACTAGTCTGTGTACGACCAAAATGTGCACACCTACATCATTCCCCGTCCCGCTTGTCTATGCATTGTCTTTGTTCATTAAGCCTCGTGCAGACTAGCGCGATGCGACACCCCGACGCGACTCGAACAATACAATTTTTCTGAAAACTTCACGATATAACAATAACCGGCGTCGCGTCGCGCCGTCGTTTGCGTCGCGTTAGTCTGCACGAGATTTTATGGTCTATGGCAGGGGAAGAGCGTGGGGTTTTATCCATTTAATTTGGATGGTGCCTTTTCTTAGAAAAGGAATTGAAATTGTTGGCGAGAAAATAAATTGTGTACTTTAATAAAATTGTACATAATGTGATTGTGTTTTCCTATTTGTGACGTGAAACGTGTAGCACGCTATCTAATAAGTACCTACTTTATTAGACATTAAAATGTCGCCCGCGTTGATATCAACTTTTCCTAAAAAAAATTCAATCAACACGCTATTTTACACACACTAAAAACACGCCCTCAATAAAATTCAGGATAAAAAGTATCCTGGAACTGAAACCTGGAGATGGTCGTAAGCATTTTTTTTTTACCCGACTGCGGCGAAGCCAAACGAGGAGGATTACCTATTTGTTTGACCTGTGTGTATGTATGTATGAATGTATATACAGTAATATTGCCAAATTAATCAAAACAACGAAATATTTGAATATACAGTAATATTGCCAAATTAATCAAAACAACGAAATATTTCAAGACATCTATTTGCGACATTGCCCACTTTCAGAATAAATGCTCATAAAGGTGGGTTCAGACCAAACGAACATGGAACCAAAACAAGAGCAAGAGCATTATTTTTTTCTTGGTATTCCAACAAAAGACTGTTCTATCCCTGTTGTTGACATAACAAGTCAAACTCAAACTACAAGCATTTATTTCAAATAAACCAATTACAGGTACTTTTGAATTGTCAAGGGGTCGGTCAGTCAAAAATGAAGCTAGTTGCCCATTCCAAAGTGTAGTAGGTACCTATGGAGAATAACGGGCAAGAAACTCCACGGACACTCTTTTAAATCAAAATATTGTTACAAAATATTGGTTACATCATTCGTGTTGAACTTATACATGTGAGAACAAGAATTTTTCAGAATGGGAATAGATTACACATGTTCATTCGCTCATTTGGTTTAAACCGACCTTAATTTGCAGAAAACATCCCAAATACAAAAGTCCAGCGGATTCAAGTCGGGCGATGACGACGGCCACTTATCTCGGTCGATCAGCACTGGAACGTTTGCTTTCAACCAATTTTGCGTTCCAATTGCCCTGTGCGATGGTGCCGAGTCTTGCTGAAAAGTATAACGCTCAGAACCGAATGTGTTGTGTGCTCACGGTATCAGCCCTGGTCGTGAGACTTTGTCTCGATAGATTTGTTGGTTTATTTTGACTTGGTTGCGACCCATTGAAAGAAAAACTAGCGGAGAACGACCTTTTTCAGACACTGCCGCCCAGACCATGATTTGGTCGGCTTCTTGGCGTCGAGTGATTTGCAATTCGTCTGAATGGTCGCAGACACGTCCAGAGTCGAGCAAGCGAATCAGCTCTTTTGATCGATCCAACCGTTTGCTGCGCTGTAAAGCAGTGAGTTCCTGAGAAAAGTTTTTTTTAATGGTTTGACTTTAAGCTTTTCCTTCAATATGCGACGAACGCTGCGATCGCTCACCTTGAGATCCTGCGCGAGCTGGTTTGCTAAGCGCGCGGATTTCTGTCTAATCAATGACGCACCTTTTCGATAACTGCTGACGCCGTTGCAGTACAGCGTCATCCGCCACCGTAGCGTTTCTTAACGCTACCAGTCTCATTATAACGTTGAATAGTGCGATGCACAAACTCGTTCAATTGAAGATTTGGCAGCGCTCGACGAATTCCGATATTCGATTTCCCCTCCAAATGAAGAGCAATCACTGAATTTCGTTTTAAATCCAATTGATAAAAACAAGATCCACAGAGCTGTCTAAAGCCCCAACAGAAGCTTCAAAATATATTGGAGGTATTGTTAAAAGAAGCATTTACTTTGATCGATCGACGAAAAGACAAGACTCAAAATCCAATTCGAATAATTGATGTTCTCTTACTATGTCTTTCCTCGGCACAAACAATCTGTGGAAAGATGTATTAAACTGTTCTCGGCAAGCAACAGAGGCCTCACAAACTATACCTGATGCTACTTCTAGAGATGGCTTTATTAGATCCAGGTTGCAAGCTCGACCAGAAATGCCAAATTTGGACACAAAAATAAATTAAAATTCTAAATTTCTGTCATTGATTATAAGCTCTATTTTGTTTTATGTGCTTTATTTCTCTAATTTCAATGATAAAATACCTTTTAAACTTCATTTTTGTATTATTTTAGGCATACCTAAGAGTTAGGTCTGTAAAAACGTAAAATTTCCAAAACTTCAAAGTGCGGTAGAGCCCTCAAGATGATAAGCAATTCGAGTATTTCTATCTTTTGCGTAATCTATGTAAAATTACGCAAATTTTGATACCTCTTGCGATAGTGTAGATCGATATATTGACGGGACACCCTAATGTGCAGTATGCTTTAAAAAGCGTGATTTTGATCGAATCTGCAGTGTTATTCTGTAAAAATCTCACCGTGAACGCTAAGGTGAAGTGAGCTTGAAGTGAGCTGTCATTCCACCAAAAACTAGGGGTTGACACTGTTGATTTTTTACAGAATAGCACTGCTGTACATCGCGCGAACCTACGGGCCAGCATATTCGCCCGCACCGCCAATGCCCTGCGTTCGGTTGAAGATAGACATATTCAGGATTCGAAAATTAAGTTCAAATAATGCTTCTAATTACAACTTTTATGGATTTAACGTAAAGTTTATAGTGCAGATTAACTAAATAAATCAAACGCACGGTATTTGAAGTTCTTTATAGGTCTGAATCTGAAGCTGAAAATTTTCGTCGAACGGTGATGAGATAATATGAAATACACGGTAATTAGTGTTTAAAAATGGTAATTATACTTCGTGATTGGTAATAATTATAAATAAAATAAACAATTTACTTAAATCACATATTTATTTATTATTTAGGTGACATAATAAATGACATCAAACTTAGCTATATAACGACTTGATTGAATAAAAAAAAAACTCAAAAATCAACAGGTTTTCCTAAAAATAAATAATACAATCTGTCTAGTAATTTCAATAAAATCAACTAAAACACTGGTTCAAAACTTAGTGTAAATAGAACTCAGAACTATACGTGTTCCATCTAAGATATTTCTTAAGCTCGATGAGATCTTATATAAAAACTTAAAAGTATTTATGCTTAAATCCGAATCAGTCTCCTTTCATGGCCAGCAACCGCGCATGTAGTTACTTATTTATAAAAGTAGTAGATCTGCAAGATCATCACATGCCTATCATAAACAGAAAAATACAAAAGATTTGCTGTTTCTATCAAACTTTGGTAAATATGGACCTTGACTTAATTTAAAAAAATAAGTAAAATATCAACAAAACTTCTCCAAATAAAATTTTCTTCTTAGCTTCTTCTACTTTCGTTTTGTCTGCAAGTAGTGCTGTTACTTTAGAATTAGGACTCTGCAGTCGTTTTCCAGTCTCATAATAATTTTCCTTTACGCATTATTTTTTCGTTGCAGGGATTCTAATTATAATATGTATAGTTGATCTTTTTTTCTAATATGTAGCGCATCTTTCTCAATTTGCTTCTTAAGTTTTTAAATAATGGTTCCTGTAGATCGTTAGATGTGGCTCATTTTCACAAATTGGGTGTAGTCTTCTGGGTCTATTTTCATTATTATTACTATTTTCTTCGCTGTCACTGGAACTTGGTGTATTTTCATTCATATGTTTAATTCCTTCCTTTATTAATTTCTTATTTTGAAAATGTTTTATAAAGTTTTCTCTCCATTTCTTTCTCTGTAGCCTTCTAGCTCTTGGCATCATTTCTTCAACTGACAAAAGTTTTTCTGTTCTCTTCATTTTTTGTAGCGTTGTCGTTCTTTTTCTTTTTCAAGGGCGTATAAAATAGGGTCAGCTTTGATTTTAGCGTATCGATTCCGGCGTGCGATTTTGGCTTTAGCCAATATTTCCTCCTTCGATTGCTGTTTTTTCCGAGGCATGTTTACTCTGAAAAAAAAAATAAGTTAGCGGTAAGTGGGTAGTCAGTATGCAGGTTTATTTTGTTGCGGAAGTGTCAGTTCACACCGAATGATCAACAATCGATCGCTTCGACCTTGGGCTGGCCTAGCGGAGTAAGAAGTTTCAATATAGGTACCTAATAAGAAGCCAGCTTATACTAGTACTAATTACCATTTTCAGTTTCTCATTACCGTTCGCCAAAATACGAACGGGAAAAATGGTAATTATATAAACGGTAATTAGAAATTTGTACACTCTCTCACATTATACGTTCTTTCTAGAACTTAATAACTTGGGAACTTAATCAAAGCAAAGAGTTTCCTATGGCGACTATTACAGTGCATAAAAAGGATAAATAAGAATAATAGACTCACCACGGGCAACTCGAACGGTAAGGAGATTTTTGTTTGCCAAACACGATTTCTGGGCGATTAATGTACGCTACAGTTGGTGCCAAAACACTCTTTGACGTGTGACCCGCATGAGTCGTGACGTGGATCTAAGCGCGACCGGTGAGTTACTCTTTCAGATACCAATAAACTACGCGGAAACAAAATAATCCTGCGACTGTTTGAACAAATGGTAGTTAGCATAAAGTGTTGGGACAATTTTCAAAGTCGTTAAAAATTACTTAAAAGTGTTCTTTATTGTGTATAGTTTTGTTAATTGGTAAAGCATGTCGTGTACTATCTAAATTACTACAAAAAAATACGATCTTTAGGGTTTATTTATAACTTTTCGAGCATGAACTGCAAAAATTTGGAAATTGGGACACGAATGGTGATGAGATTTGAGGGACGTTTATAAATATAACTTATTTGTTTATAACAATAGGAATATGTTATGTCCATCTGTATATAGTGCTGGAACTATGTTTTACGTGAAATAAACAAAAACATAACTTTATATCTCACTAAGTAGTTATTTGGGGAGGGCCGCGTAATATGCATATGTTCAAAGAATCACCCCCGCTCAACATCGGCATCGTCTTTAAGGTCGTCAGAAACGAAATGTCCAAGGTATTTGACCTGGTGTACCAGACGAATCGAGACGCCGTTAATTTTAACAGGTGGTACATTTTCTTCGTTTTTTTTAGTCGTGACTGAATGATGAATAAACGAAACAAATGATGAACTTAATCATTTTAATATTCATTGTCAAAATGGAAGACCACTTGTACAAGTGGCGCCACCTGGTGACGTCAATTTTCATGAGAACACAACACAGCTCTCTTCTTCAACCTCATTCAAGTGTCAAAACATCCTTGTAGCAATGAGTGCTACAAGGTTTGGTACCTGGATGAGGATGATACATTTGTGAAATTGTGTCACTGGAATGGTATTGACCAAATAAAATGGCAGTTCCAATTTTGTCCATGCACCAAAATAACAGAGTAGCATTGTACAGATGCCAGCACATCAAGCTACCCGAAACTGTCAAATTTTCCTAACCTAACCTAACCGTACAGTTCAGCGATAAAGTTGAAAATCTATTAAATAAATTTGACAGATTGTAGTAGCTTGAAGTGCTGGCGTCTGTACAACTGTAGCGGTTACACCGCCACATACAAAACTACGCATCAAAGACATGACGTCACACAAATCCTGCATCGCGCATTTAGAGTTTACCGAGCGATCGACATACATACAAGATTTCAACTTCCAACCGATGGGCAGTTGCCCGCCAGACACAACACCCGTCTGGTCGGAGGATCCTCCCTTTTCTATGGTGGATGAGTGAACACCCTGTTCCTCATGCCACTAAATTGGTGACCCCGAGTATGAACGTCAACGCAGCCTTCATGCAATTACTTCGGCGTGACGTCATCATCATCATCACTCCCGCAAGCTTTCGTGAGGCGAGTTACACAGCCAGCCAGCACCCACGGCTTCAACGGGTATCCTGACCACCAGCATGCAGCGAACGCGCATTCCTGGTCATCACCCTCAGCCTCATCACCCCGACTCACTGGGGAATCAACGCAAGCAGCCTCATCACCCCGACTCACTGGGGAATCAACGCAATCAACGCAATCACCTCAATCACCCCGACTCACTGGGGAATCACAGCAATCACCTCAATCACCCCGACTCACTGGGAAATCACCACAATCACCACAATCGCCGCAATCACCACAGAAAGTTCCGACTCACCGCGAACTATGCGGCATCCGGTTCCGACTCACTGGAACCACAGCTGGCACTTTGTGAAGCATCGCAAGATTCAGCCGACCGACCTCCGACGAGATCGACCTCCGGTCTCCAGAGGGGAGTGATGTAGCGGTTACATCGCCACATACAAAACTACGCATCAAAGATATGACGTCACACAAATCCTGCATCGCGCAGTTAGAGTTTACCGAGCGATCGACATACATACAAGATTTCAACTTCCAACCGATGGGCAGTTGCCCGCCAGACACAACACCCGTCTGGTCGGAGGATCCTCCCTTTTTTATGGTGGATGAGTGAACTTTACACCCTGTTCCTCATGCCACTAAACAACCAGCAACACACTTAACTGCCACATAATTATAAACAATTTTATCTGATATATCGCAGGAAAGAGACTAACATTTGACTAACAATTTTATCTGATATATCGCAGGAAAGAGAGAAACATTGTCTGTTTGTGACCGCGTTCTATTTAGTGACTGGGCAACTCCAGGTATTTACAAAAGTAGGCAGAGGTTATTTGAATTGTATCATGAAAAAACATGTAACCATGATGAAACTTTTAAAGAATTTGTTAGGAAATATTCAAAAACTTTTAAAAGAGCCTGTTCCTCAGCAAAAGCCATAAATTTTAAAAATAAAATAAAATCTTCTGGAAATAAAATTAAAACAACTTGGAATATAATTAATTCAGAAACGGGAAGAACGATAGTACGGAATCGTGACTTCCATCTAAAAATCAATGATGTAGATATTAAGGCAGACGTGGAGGTGGCAACTGAGTTTGAAAATTTCTTCACTAATATTCCCATTTTAACAACCAAAACTCTGTCATCGTCGTCTTCCACTTCTGCTTACTCAATACTTAAAGAATGTGTACCAGAATGTGACAAACTGTTTGAATTCACAAATATTACTGCTGAAGACATTATAGAATCTTTTAAAAATCTTGATGTAAAAAAACTGCTGACCTTTGGGGATTATCAGTACTACATACCGTGTCCTCAATAATTGATGTTATTCCACCCTTTTTAGCAATCGTTTTTAACTCTTGTATTGCATCTGGTGTATTTCCTGATCTGATGAAACTTAGCAAAGTGATTCCACTGTTCAAATCTGGCAGCACAACTGATCCCACAAATTTTCGGTCTATTTCGATATTACCTACATTGAGCAAAATCTTTGAAAAATTAATTTTAAAACAAATGTTAGGACATTTCAATGCACATTATTTACTTCATCTGAAACAGTTTGGTTTTACTAAGGGTCGTTCAACTACAGATGCGGGCGTGGAATTACTGAAGAACATATTCGAGGCCTGGGAGGAGTCGCAAGATGCTCTTGGCATTTTCTGCGACATGTAAGAGCCTTGTCCCTCATACCATAGTGGTAGGAAACTGTACCACTATGGTATGAGGGACAAGGCTCTTGACCTTCTGACTTCTTATCTGAACAACAGAATTCAGGGGATCATGTTAATTGCAAGAGATCTGCAGGATCTGCGGTCACCATGGGCGTTCCGCAGGGTTCAATTCTTGGTCCTTTCTTGTTTTTAATTTATATAAATGACTTATCTTATCACATAAGGGATAATCACAAGATCGTATTATTCGCAGATGATACTTCCCTCATTTTTTAAATCAAACGTCAGTTAGTCAACTTTGCACAAGTTAATGATGCACTCTCTTAAGTTGTGCATTGGTTTAATGTAAATAATCTTCTCCTGAACGAAAAAAAGACTAAACTCATTAAATTTTCAATGCCAAATGTCAGGCAGCTATCTACCAATGTTCAGGTTAATGAAACATAGTTGGACCCTGTTGAGTCAATAGTTTTTCTTGGAATCACTATTGACGGTAAATTACAATGGGGCTCACATATAGAAAAATTGTCAGGAAGGCAAAGGTCGGCCGCCTATGCTGTTAAAAAAATTAGACAGATAACTGACGTAGATACAGCCAGAATTGTTTATTTTAGTTATTTTCATAGTCTTGTGTCATATGGGATTCTTCTCTGGGGAACCTGTGTGGACATTAATACTATCTTTGTTCTACAGAAAAGGGCTGTTCGAGCCATTTACAACCTAGGTCCAAGAGATTCCCTTAGGGAAAAATTCAAAGAAATAAATATTCTCACAATATGTTTTTGAAAACCTATTGTATGTGCACAAAAATATATTAAATTTTAAGAAAATGTCCGATATTCATAGTTTAAATAACAGGAATAAACACAACCGTGCTGTACATCGCACACGTCTCCACAAAGTAGGCAACTCATTCATGGGTCAATGTATACGCTTTTACAACAAACTCCCCATTGACATTCGAAACTTACCCATTAAACGATTTAAAATCTGTATTAAAACCGTAAAAAAGGTAAAAAAGGGTACTATACAATTTCAGATTATTTAGAAGATAAAAAGCTTGGGATTGAACTGCTCGCTCTGCTAAGCCTTGTGATAAAACCATAAAACTAGACATTTTAATTATTATGTAAAATCAACATATACCAGTTTTATAAACACATTGACATTGTTGAAAATTATATTCAAAATGACATGATTACTTTGTAAAGTATTATATTATTTTAACTATTGTGAATGTGAGGACTATGTGGATATAGTTTTTATTTCTCTGCTAGGTTTAGTGATGGTCTGGCAGTTTGAGTAGTTTATGCGGCCTACCCAAATGTCCTTTCATTGGTATTGTTCGTAGAGTTGAGCTCTTTAAGTTCTGAGTTGTGCTCCACGATTACTGACAAATGCTTGCACTGACTGGACAGGTCCACTCAAATCTGTGTGGTTCTTTCCTCAAAAGACCTTTTCCGACACTTATCTTCATGGTCCTCATGTGGCCTGACCAAGATTATGTCTGAACTTTAAAAGAGACTGCGACCTTTGAGTTTGTTTCGGCCTTTCTTCTCAGAGTAGTCAGATAGGAAACGCCGAACTCATCTAGCTTATTTTTTTTTTTTTATGTGACTTGTAAAAGTGATTTCGATATCCTATTTACAGAATAAACAATTTCATTTCATTTCATTACATTTCAATGAAGAATTATTACCTGAACCGTTTTCTGGAAAACATAAGATTACATTGAAAATGATTAACATATACAGTCAGCCCTTTCGAACAGTCATAATTTCTGTCAGCTACGTCTTTATTTAAGTGTATTGCTGTTTCTACATGAAAATTTCACTAAAGTAGAAATTATCTAAAATACTTAACATACCAGCACAGCACCATAATTGCGTAACACACTTCCAATCACAAACTGAATGATTTTGAAAGATATTGCTAATCCATTGCTTCATATGTACGAAAAATTTGTCTACTCAACAAGTTGCTGGGGTCGGCTTCCAGTCTAACCGGATGCAGCTGAATACCAGTATTTTACATGGAGTGACTAGGCAGTCGATCTGACCTCCACAACCCAGTAACGGAATAATACGATATCCCTTGGTAAGACTGGTTGTCAGACTTTCGAGCTTCTGACGATCCGTAACGACTGTCAAAGATCCACGAATGACAGCCGGGACCAATGGCTTAACGTGCTTTCCGAGGCACGGAGAAGTCTCGGTATGTTATGATGGTCACCCATCCACAGACCAACCTCGGCAAGCGTAACTTAACCTGATGGATCGACCCGTGCGGCTGTTGTTACTTAGCCACGAGCTCCTCCTCTACTAAATTTGTCTACTCAACAACGTAATTATAATTATAACGCAATGAATGTCGTTGAACTGTCAAAGTGAAAGCCATTGCTACTGTTAGTGTGTTACGTGATTACCCCTCTTGTCATATATGACGTACTATCGAAAAAACACTTTGTACACTGTAAGGACTACTCTTGCTTCCAGCGCTCGGCCGCTATAGTATCGCTTACCTAGGAAAAAAAAGGGTCGTGTGCACGGGATTTTGTTTTCAAACTGCTAAGATATGCGTTACCCCGATGGTACAAGAGAGCAGTGGTGGCCCAGTGGTAACGGCCCCGACTTGCCGAAATGTAGATCGTAGGTTCGAACCCAGGCAGGCGCTTTACTTTGTGTAAATAATTTAATCACCACTGCTCTCAAAACGGTGAAGGAAAACATCATAAGGAAACCGGCATACGTGCTAGAACTGAAAATTCGAAGACATGTGACATCTACCAACCCGCATGGGGTCCGCGTGGTAGATTGCAGCCCACTTTCTCTCGAAGAGAGGAGGTGTCCCAGCAGTGGGAACATTGTAGACTGATTATTCTAAGTGGCATTCAACCTTAGGGTGGTAAAGCAATCACCAGGTGGACTATAGGTACCTACTGTCAAAAGGTTAAAATCTACAGTGCATAACGGTAAAATGAAACAAAAATCAAATCATGCTAATTAACTAACATGTTCATTAACGAATACAAATTAAAAAATAATTGGAAATCAGTTCGCCTTACTAAAACACAAGCAAACTGTATGTAGAGTAAAATTCGTAAGAATAGGTTTTGATTTTAGAGACAGCAGCAAGTAGCAAAAAAACATGTGGATACCTCTAGGATTGCTCATGAAAGAGCACTGCCAATTCCCTTGCTTTGGGTGGACATTAAAAGTTTGCATAGTGTTCATAGTTCTGACGTCTACAACCTCACTGGCATGCTGGGGCGGCGGCGGCGGTGGTGGCGCAGCACCAACAACAACAACAACAACAACAACAACACCACTTCCGCCAACGCCCGAGCCAGACGACTGGGAAGACTTTTTGAGTAAAAACGAAAACGACACTATGACAGTTCCCGATATAGATGAAAAGCTTGTCGTAAACCTGACCGGTATCAAAGACCCTTTGGAAAGAAACATAAAGACTGCGTTTAATGGTTGGGATCCTTCTGATGAAACAAAGAAGGATTGGAAGAAATGGTATGAGAATTGGAAATTAGAAAATGAAAAGAATGGAGAGGGACCCTGGAACAAGAAAAAGGGTAAAGGAGATGATGGAGGGGACGGGTCTGGCGGGCCTGGAGGGCAGGACTTTAGTCATGAACGTGGACCAGGAAGTGGCTGGCCCGATTCACCCGATTGGGCAGGTATTATATGTACAATGCTTTATCCGCTTTATTCTTTACTAGCTTTTGCCCGCAGCTGCACCCGCGTGGGATTCGGAAATATCGCACGGGATCGAAATTGTTCAGATGTTAAGTCGTGAAAGAGTAAGTGCTTGGCCACACTGGCAGCACGGTCCGGGGAAGCGCGCGATCGTGCCTGTCCGCAGTCGAGCGCGACTTCAACGCGCGCGGTCAGTTCGAACTAATTTAAGAACCCCGCTCCCGCGCGGGTTGCCGCTTGCCGCTCGCGCACTCACTGCGGATACTTGTATGAACGAGCTATGGCGTGACTGCGTGAGTTGCCCGCGCCAAACAGCCCGCGCCGCTCCCCGCACCCGCGTGCCGACTATGCACGCTCAAGTTCTTATGTTAGATTACGTCGCGCCGCGCCCGCGTTTGCAGTCTAGCCAAAAATTAAGCCGACGTCCGCACGGACGTAATAAAATCGCGGCGAATTTTTTCGTGCACTGGATTTTCAACGCTCTGCTTAGCGCCGAGAGTTGAAAATCCAACAGTGTGTTTTTTCAACGCGCTGAGACGAGAGTGCGTCTTAGCGCGTTGAATTCTCAACGCTCGGCTTGACACCGAGAGTTGAAAATCCAGTGCGCGATAAAATTACGCCACGGTTTTATTACGTCCGTCCGTGCGAACGTCCGTCGGCTAAGTGCTCTGCCATCGCTCCTCGCTATTGGTTTCGTGCCCGCCCGCTAACGGACAAAGTTTCTTTCGCATTCAGTCAGTATACTTAGTGTGCGTCCACAGTGAATGCGCGGTGACTAAGGCCCACGGGGGCGCGACGGCGGGGGCATGCGGTGGCCACAGTGACGTGCGAGCTGTTGTAGTGCTGACGTAAGTATTTCAGGAGTAGCAAACCATGGACGAGGATTTGGTATTTTTACTAGATAGTCCGATCCTGAGATGGGCCGGTGTTAAGAGGGTCTAAAAGTTAGCAACGTCTTAAATAGCTATCAAATATTTACCTTTTTTGATTAATTTGGCAATATTACTGTATGAAATAAAGAAATTTGGCTAACTAGGGAACCATGTTATAGCTGGTTTAGACTGAAATCGCACTTATAAACACTTCAGTATTCACCGCCATTTAAAAAAAATGTTTGCAAAAAAATATATAGGAACGTTTGAAAACTACGCGCGCTATCTCGCATGGGCACGGGCCCACGACACGGGAACCCCCTAAAGCGACAGTGCTTTAGGTTCCCGTGTCGCAACGCTACATATACTTTTACCTTTAGCGATGTATCGCGGGCACTAGGTACACACGGCTACACTTCGGTGCCCTTGCGTAGTGCGAACAGGGATAGTTGGTGCCTCAATACTTAAAAATGTCTAAGGGGCCTCTGCGAGTTGGCTTCGGCCCCTCGTACGCCTTCCAAAGGTCCGGGACCCCAGGGTCCCGAGATAAAGTTAAGACATTAAAAAAAAAAAAAAATAATAATAACCCCACCGCCGTATCTCTACGTTGACGCCGTGGTGGGGCTTGCGCGCTCCAAACTCTAGGTCTGTGCCGGTACAGTTTACTTTGCCGGAACGGGTCTGGGATAAGGAGCCAGACCAAGAGAGATACAAAATCCCGCAGGGCAGCATGTGGCGAGCTGTTGGGCAGTAGCGACCCCACGGACCCTATCTCCCGGGAGAAGTCTTGTTCCTCACCTCTAGCTTGCCTTTATTGGCCGGCTGGAGTGAACACTGACGAGGAACAGCGCTTCCGCCTCATTCTCGCCTTAATTGGCCGGCTTGAATGGAGATTCGCAAGAGCAAACGTGCTCGGAGGAAGAAAGTATTCTAGTAAGTGCTCGTAGGGATCTTGACCATCTTCCGGGCTCTGGGATTGTTCTGAAAGCCGTGAAATACCTCTCCACTCCTCAAGCAGCTCAGGACATGTTGCCCCCTTGTTGCTACGTCACTACGTGCTAGCGACCGTTTCTGGGGCCCATTATTGAGTGTGCAAGTCACCCCCTGCCATTTTATCCGTGTAAATATAAAACATTGATTAGGCAGGGGCTATAGTCCTACCGTAGTTCCAGGTAACCAGTTTACTTTAGCTACCCAAACCCATAGTACAATTTTTTTTTTTCCATGTACTGCAATAGTCCTACACCAACCGGGGGTTGTTCTTTGGTGCACTTGCATAGTGCATACAGGGATAATCGTCGGTTAGTGCCTCATTTCTTTAAAAGCGTCTAACGGGCCTCTACGAGTTGGCTTCGGCCCCTCGTACGCCTTCCAAAGGACCGGGATCCATGGGTCCCGAGAATAGTTAAAAACTAAAAATAATAATAATTGTCCCACCGTCGTATCTCTACGTTGACGTCGTGGTGGGGCTTGCGCGCTCCGAACTCTAGGTCTGTGCCGGTAGAGTTTACTTTGCCGGAACAGGTCTGGGATTAGGAGCCAGACCAAGAGAGATACAAAAACCCGCAGGGCAGCATGTGGCGAGCTGTTGGGCAGTAGCGACCCCACGGACCCTATCTCCCGGGAGAAGTCTTGTTCCTCACCTCTGGCTTGCCTTTATTGGCCGGCTGGAGTGAACACTGACGAGGAACAGAGCTCCCACCTCATTCTTGTCTTAATTGGCCGGCTTGAGTGGAGATTCGCAAGAGTAAACGTGCTCGGAGGAAGGAAGTATTCCAGTTAGATGCTGGTAGGGATCTTGACCGTACTTCCGGAATTGTCCTGATAGCCGTGGAATACCTCTCCACTCCTCATAAGCACCTCAGGACATGTTGCCCCCTTGCCACTACGACACTTTGTGCTAGCGACCGTTTTCGGGGGCCCATTATTGAGTGTGCAAGTCACCCCCTGCCACTTTATCCGTGTGCATATAAAACATAGATCAGGCAGGGGCCAAAGTCCTTCCATAGTTCCAGGTGACCAGTCCACTTTAGCAACCCAAACCCATAGTCCGATATCTTTGTTTCCATATCTTACAATAGTCCTACACCAACCGGGGGTTGTCCTTAGCTGCACTTGCATAGTGCGAACAGGGATAACCGTCGGTTGGTACCTCATTTCATTAAAAACGTCTAAGGGGCCTCTGCGAGTTGGCTTCGGCCCCTCGTACGCCTTCCAAAGGTCCGGGACCCCTGGGTCCCGAGAAATGTCAAAGACGTATAAATAATAATAATTGCTTTATTTTGAGGCAACTAAGGCCCATAAACAAAATACATAAAATAATCTTACACAATAATAACCTAATACATAATATTATATTTAAAAAAATCTCTATAAAATCTAGTTACTACGTTGGGTCGGCGACGTATTGCGTATGCAATAGTGTCACTTTTGAGTTGTGGCAGTTTTGCACAAATATCGCGGAGTTTTCTTAGTTGTGCTGGTAAGGGGTTCCCTCTATCTGGCAGAATCTTAATGCTCCGAAATTCATTTGGCATAACACACTTGGCATAATCTTCCTTAAACGAATATTTTAAAGGCATATTTTATAAATTATTTAATGACCGAATTTTTATATGTCCGAATTTACAATGGCATACTTTTAAGATGGCAGAATTTTGTTTGGCATAATTACCTTTGGCAAAGTTAAAATTCCGCATAATTTCGTTTAGCATAACGTTTATTTAGAGCGACAATTATTTGGTACAATTTCACTTGGCATACTATGAAGATGGCAGAATTTCATTTGGAATAATTTTATTAGGCATATTGCCATTTCTATAAAATAGCATTTTTAACCTTAAATAAAAAATTAAAATATTGTCTTAAAAAGTCAATATGTTGTGCTACAAAATTTTGTGACAGAAACGAATCACTACAAAACCGACTCCACGTAGCCTTGTCTGCCCTACCCCTAGAGTGTAATTTAAACCCGCCTAGGTGCGGAGGGGCGAGGCGGCCCTCGAGCTGAGGAGCAGGTGGTTTTAACGCTCGCCTCTGCGGCTGAGGCTGGCCGGTTCAGCCGGACAACAAGCCGAAGCTGCGGTGATGAGCGCCAAAAACATCTGCGACGATAAGCTTGCGTGGGACCGCCGGAGCTCCGCAGCGCCGGAGCCGTGACAGAAACCATGCCTGCTGCATATTGCATGCTTGCTTCCCGCTTGGTGTATGCTTATTTGCATGCTGCATGCTTGCTGCATGCATGGTGTATACTTGTTTGCATGCTGCATGCTTGCTGCATGCATGGTGTATGCTTGTTTGCATGCTTCTTACTCACAAAATTTAAAAAAATATATACATTATGGATATGGAATGTATGCCAAAAGATGATTCTATCTGTAAACTTTCTGAGATATGATAGTTCTGCCTTTTAATGATTATCGATATGAAATGTATGCCAAACGACGATTCTGACTGTGAACTTTCTGCGATATGATGGTTCTACTTTTTAATTATTATGGATATGAAATTTATGCCTAAAGATGATTCTGACTTACAAAATTATGAGTTTTGAATGTATGATAAATGAGTGTCTGACAAAAGATTTTCTGCGAAATTAAGTTATGCTATCCACTGTTATGCAAAATAATATCATGACATGAAAAGTTCTGCTATAAAGGGTGGACCCGCTGGTAAGTATTCCACGGTAAGTAGTCATTTATTTTGTTTTAAATAAAAATAATCACCATTAATATACAATAACTGTTTTTTTCAGACCTAAAGAACAAACCCAGATCCTGGTGTAAAAAAAAATTGTGGTGCTAGAAACACAACTAATAAAAACAAATGTTTCTCTGGACTTGATTATGATTAAATGAAGGTTCTCTTTGGCAAAAACTGTGTCTCGAATGTAGCTCAGATTTTATGTGACTCACCATTGACTGCATCAGATTTTGAGTTTCCGCAATATCAACCTGAAAGCTTGGACAAACAATCAAAAAGTGTAATTTCTTTGCAAAACGATAGACCAACGTTCTTAAGCGAGCCATAGAGAGACATATTGCGTTTACCCATCATACTAATAGAAACAAGAAGCAGGCGTGAGATAATCCTGCAGTCTTCAGACGATGAGCTCAAGTACCGGCAGCTCAATAGACGGATCTCTAAGTCCTTGAAACGCTTTTCAGCAGTGAAGCGGTGAAGGTTGCCTTCACCGCTTTAGTGCAGACCGCATTAAGGACACGATAGAGCGGGATAAAGGCTCTAAGGTCTTTGCAAGAGATCTGTCTATTGGGCAGAGCCAGCTTGCGAAACTGAAGACCAAACCTGAACTAATATGGCAAACGACCCAAGAGCTAGATTGACCCGACACTACACCGAATACATCCTAGACGTCAGCTTGTAAAAGACTCAAAAAACAATAAGGCGCCGGGAGATGACGGAATTACGGCCAAACTCCTAAAGGCCGGCTGGAAAACCCGCTCTGAAACAAACAGCCGCTATCAAACAGCTTCTGGAGGGCTCCAGAAGCTGTTTGATTTTATAATACTCAAAGGAAAAACGCCACAGGTATGGAACAGAGGTGTGGTGATACTTTTCTTAAGAAGGGCGGCAATGGCCTCCTTAAAATGTATAGGAACATCTCACTTCTGAGCCATGTCTACAAGCTGTTTTCAAGAGTTATCACGAACCGTTTAGCGCGCAGGTTTGACGACTTCCAGCCTCCCGAACAAGCCAGATTCCGTAAGGCTTTAGCACCGTAAACCACATACATAAGCTGCCGCGGGTTATACAGAAGACTGAATAGTATAACCTGCCGCTCTGCTTAGCGTTTGTGGACTGCGAGAAATCCTTCGATTCGATCTTCAACGGTACCAGATCGACTACCAGTACATCGAGGTGCTGAAATGTCTGTACGAAAACGCCATTATGTCAGTCCGACTCCAGGACCAAACCTCGAAATCTATCCTTCTGCAGCGAGGTGTGAGACAGGGAGACGTTATCTCTCCGAAACTGTTCACTGCTGGGGTCCACCCTTTATAGCAGAACTTTTTATATCATAATATTATTTTGCATAACAGCGGATAGCATAAAACTTCATTTCGCAGAAAATCTTTTGGCAGACACTCATTTATCATACATTCAAAACTCATAATTTTGTAAGTCAGAATCATCTTTAGGCATAAATTTCATATCCATAATAATTAAAAAGTCGAACCATCATATCGCAGAAAGTTCACAGTCAGAATCGTCGTTTGGCATACATTTCATATGGATAATCATTAAAAGGCAGAACTATCAAATCTCAGAAAGTTTACAGATAGAATCATCTTTTGGCATACATTACATATCCATAATAATTGAAAAACTCACCTATCACATTACACCACATCTATCACATTGATTGTGAACATATGTGGTTTTTATTTCCCTGTAAGCAAACATGCAAACAAGCATACACCATGCATGCAGCAAGCATGCAGCATGCAAACAAGCATACACCATGTGGGAAGCAAGCATGCAACATGTAGCAGGCAGGTTTCTGTCACGGCTCCGGCGCTGCGGAGCTCCGGCGGTCCCACGCGAGCTTATCGTCGCAGATGGTTTTAGAGCTCACCACCGCAGCTTCGGCTTGCTGGCCGGCCAGCCTCCGCGGAGGCGAGCGTTAAAACCACCTGCTCCTCAGCTCGAGGGCCGCCTCGCCCCTCCGCGCCTACGCGGGTTTAAATTACACTCTAGGGTAGGGCAGACAAGACTACGTGGAGTCGGTTTTGTAGCGATTTGTTTCTGTCACAAAATTTTGTAACACAACATACTTACTGAATTTTAAGACCATATTTTAATTTTTTATTTAAGGTTAAAAATGCTATTTTATAGAAATGGCAATAAGCCTAATAAAATTATTCCAAATGAAATTCTGCCATCTTCATAGTATGCCAAGTGAAATTGTACCAAATAATTGTCGCTATAAATAAACGTTATGCTAAACGAAATTATGCGGAATTTTAACTTTGCCAAAGGTAATTATGCCAAATAAAATTCTGCTATCGTTTTCGAATTCGGTCAAACAATAATTATATTAAATCATTTTTATGCCTTTAAAATCTTCGTTTATAGAAGATTATGCCAAGTGTGTTATGCCAAATGAATTTCGGAGCATTAAGATTCTGCCAGATAGAGGGAACCCTCACCGCTGCACTGGAGGATGTCTTCAAGGTTCTGGACTGGAAAGGGCTAGGCAATCTAGGCATTAACATCAATGGCGAGTACATCAATAACTTTTGCTTTGACGACGACAAAGTTGTCATGGCTGAGACTATGAAGGAGCTTAGTACAATGCTTGATGACTTCAGTAGAGCTTCCGAAAGTGGTTCCGAGTGGGTCTTAAAATAAACATGGACAAGACAAAGCTCATGTCAAATGCCCATGTAATACTGATTCTCATGAAGATCGGAGATATGTCTTCACTCGAAGTGGTGGAAAGGTATGTTTACCTAGGACAAACTATCCAATTAGAAAGGTCCAACTTCGAGAAAGAGGTCAATCGTCGAATCAAACTCAGCTGGGGAGCGTTTGGGAAGCTACGCAATATTTTCTCGACACATACCGTAGTGTCTCAAGACGAAAGTCTTTGACCAGTGCGTGTTGCCAGTGATGACCTATGGCACTAAAATGTAGTCGCTCACAATGGGCCTTATTAAAAGACTAAAAGTCACCCAAAGGGCAATGGAGAGGGCTGTGCTTGGAGTTTCTCTACGTGATCGTATCAGAAATGAAGAGATCCGCGGAAGGACCAAGGTAACTGACATAGCCCGAAAAATTGTCCAACTTAAGTGGCAATCGGTAGGGCACATTGCTCGCAGAACAGATGGCTGATGGGGCCGAAAGGTTCTGGAATGGTGACCGCGTACCGGAAGACGTAGCGTCGGAAGGCCTCGCACAAGGTGGACCAGACCTGGTGAAGGCCGCAGGAATCCGCTGGATGTGGGAAGCACAGAACCGACGAAGTGGCGGTGCTTGGGGGAGGCTTATGTCCAGTAGTGGACGTCTTTCGGCTGAAATGATGATGATGATTCTTAATACGTTTTCTAGGAAATCACAGACTCAAAAGTTTGCTAATAAATATTAAGTTGCTTAACATTTATGGTAGTTTTATTATGATTTAAAAATTCCATTGATGAGCACTTCCAGTTTTTTAAATACCTATTCTATTTAGCTAGTTTTTCGTGAAATTGTATTCTTATTTTCTTACTTTTATAAGATAATTTCTGGCATTAATCAAAAAAGTGAAAAAAAACAAAGCAGTACTGGCACAAATCGGAGTCGCCACGTTGTTATTGGAACGTAATTTTTGTTTTATGTCATCATCCGTCATTACATGGTAGGCGGAGTGGGGGGTGTTAGGTTTTATTTTCGTTACGGAATTTCTTGATTCGGTAGGCGCGCTAAAAGCCCGCGATAAAAGCTATGCAATAGCTTAAAAACTATTTCAAAATTATTATTGCCGGCAACTGAAACTATAACGTAGATGTATAAAAACAAAACAAGAACTATATAGTTCATAAAGTACAGTCAGTAAGAGCTAATTTGTGCGCGCACACTTGTTTTCGATTATTTATTTGTGCGTTTTCTCAAATTTGTTGAATTTTGTCTTGTGTCACTATTAAATTCAGTCAGCATTGTGTGCGTGGGAGCGTGTATGTATAGAGCGGAGGTGTAGTTTTGGCATGCTTCACTGTATTGTTCGCAGCACTATGTCTTGGTTTTGTCTTGCTGGCCAGCCTCAGCCGCGGCGGCGAGCGTTACAACCACCTGCTCCTCAACTCGCGGGCCGCCTCGCCCCTTCGCGCCTTCGCGATTTTAAATTACACTCTAGGGGTAGGGCAGACAAAACTAGTGGAGTCTGATTTACAGCGATTCGTTGCTGTCACTAAAACCTAATTTTCAGAAAAAGTTTTAGGACTAACAATTTTATTTGAACATTCGGAATAATACACATTAAATAATACAATACTTAGGACATATGACGTTATTTCATGCAAAATTAGGAGATTCAATTATTATAGTACTCGATATTATGACAGAATAGTTTTAGAAGTAAAGATAAGTAATTATATAAAACAAAATTTCGAATTTTTGAACATTATGGTTACTGAAGTTTGTAGCAAACGTGTTATGGATAATGATTTTCGGACAAATAATTTTAGGAGACGAAAGGGAGTATCATGTATGACATGTAGCTCCTTTTTTGCTCCTTTTTAAATAAAGGCTGTGCATTAGCGTCTAATACACGATTTATCGAACCCATCAATCTTTTCAATTAATGAGAGTCGTTTTTTCGATGAAGCAGCTGGCTTGACGGTGTATGTTTCAATATTATTCTTTTAAGGTACGATATATATAGCCGATTTCCAAATGCCCAAAATATCTGCTGTTTGTCCTTCATTTCTTTTTTTGAAGGATGTTTTTCAGCAGACCAGGATTCTTTAACGTATTTAAACACGTTAATATATAATAATTATTACCTTCTCAGATACACTAAAGTGTGACATTTATCTTTTCTTCTGCAGAAACAAACTCCTTGAATGGACGCGAGGTAGATGGCAGGGCTTGAAAACGTTAAAAATAACGTTAAGTAACGGTATTTCCGTAGAGATACCTGGATATCGGTACGATTTGGTAGTGTTACTTAGTAGCATAACATAATAATAACGTTAAAAATTGCGTTAAAAATTAACGGTATTTTTAATATTATTTTGAAAATAGCGGTAAAAATTACCGGTATTATTTTGGTTATTTTATGCGACGTTGCCGTTTATTATATTAACAGTATAGTACAGCTGGAGCCCAGAGATAGATTATCCCTAGATGAATCCGAATAACCCCTATGTATGTTCTACGATTTTTCGTAGTTATGAGTTACGAGTTTTTTAGTTCTATTTTTGAACAGTTTCTGACATTTAAGATATTTCTGTGTACAGTGATGTCGATAGCATAGATGTAGGCTAGTTTTTTTTCTGCTTATTACGGGTGGATAAAAGCTACCAAGTATATTTACAAGAACAAGCACAACACAGAAATAGCAAAGAGAATATTAAACGCGCAAATAGACGTATGGCAGTCTTAGTGTCGATGCAGTCTGAAAGTCTTTTGCGATTGGACGAGAGCGACGGTAACAAAACTAACTCATAACAATAAAATTTTCGACAGCGTAGATTTTAACGTTACGTATGTTTAACGATAAAATATGCCAGATATAACGTTAAATATTATAACGCTGTTTATTAATTAACGATATCTGCATCAAAAGGCTGTAACGATACCATATTTTTAACGGTATTTCAAGCCCTGGTAGGTGGCGCTGGTTCCATTTTAAAACAGTGAAGAAAACTTAACAAATTAACAAAACCACTTAACAATTAAAACAAGATAAAAATTAAAACAACAACAAACTAAGAATAGATAACTGAGATAACTGTGTCCAAAAACTGAGCGATTACTAACGCATCCCAAGAAGGAATGTCGTTCGTTCGTTTAAAAAAAAATGGATTATGTCAAGCAAGCCAAGGATCTTTTGTTGTGATTCAAAGCCAACCAAAAAACCACGTGCAAACAAGATCAAACCTTACAATCTCAGGTAAAACGTTTACAATCCCTAAGGACAGCGGCCATTGCATCTGTGCGAGCGAGACTCATTATACCAATTTACGCGGGAGTGACAGAGACAGGTAATAACAGGTTCAAGTACGATATTCTTCCAGCACGCGTAGCATGACCACCGTAGAAACGAGTTTTGTCGACGGAAGAATAGACAAAAACGACGTTCCGTGTAGACAGGACGGCAGGATAGTAGAAAGACTCAAATTCACTCTTTTCATAATTCAACTCAGAATTCTTTGTTTTGGTCATAGCATTTTTTTTTCTGTTTGAATCTCTATTTTTATTGATTCAGTCACGTCAAATACAAAAAAAAAACTCAAAGTGTCGAAGTATCGTATTTTGGAAGAAAAAAAATATTACAGTAATTTTGGATTTAACTTTTTCCTTGGTTCTGAGCCGGAGGCGCGCAGGCTCGACGTATTTTATTTATATGGAATTTTTCACTTTTTGTATGGAAAATGAGAAAAATGATTACCTACATGTTGAGTCTTAGGGGTTTAAGAGTTTAATAAAGGGGGTCGAAATTTTTATTTTTTTTTGCGATTGGACACGCCATTTTCGAGATATTAGCAAAAGAAAAAAGAAGATAGGTACTGTACTGTTTTTGCACCTGAATTTGAGGTGTTGGTGTGAATTTTAGTTCATATTTTCCCCCTTCCGACCGGACCTCTGTGTGGTGCAGACGTGTTTTAAGTCAGCTATTTTGTCAAAATTTTATTTAACTAATGAAAATCAAATAATAAAAAATTGCGCAAATACCAGGCGCACATAAGCAGTACGAAGTGAAGCGGTGTGCGACGAGTGCCACCTACATCAGCTGTCTCTGCGCATCAACTGCGTGAGTAATTAGCTAATTAGCCAATAAGCTCAAAACCACACCCTTGGCGCTAATCACCAACACGCTAATTGCACGAACGCGACGCTACGGTCACCGCCCATCAGCCGTAAGTGCGTCCGCACTGGGAGCGTAGCTGTTGCCGAGTATCAGGCGCACGAGTTGAAGTTAAAGTAAACATGTCGATGCGACGTACTCCTCCGCAAATTGCGACCTCCTCGGAACCTCTGCTCTCTCCGTACCACGGTGGCTCTGAACCAAGTATTCCCACCTGCGATTTTGATAAAGAAGTTTTTGATGAACCTTCTAAAAATGTAAGCATGCGCCCATCGAAACGTAAATTTGACCATGAATACAAAGTGGAGTGGCAATCTTTCAAAGCCGAAATTATGAGTACACTGAAAGCTTGGTCTGACACTCAAAATAATAAAATCGACCAAATACTCACTAGCGTAAGCGAGATACGAGAGGAGTATCGTGAGCTGCGGAAATCAGTTGAGTTTAACTCCGGCAAGTTCGATGAAATAATTGCAAACATATCTAAACTGGAAAATGAACGACGCGATCAACAAAAATACATACAATCTCTGGAAAATAAACTGGAATATATGGAGAGAAGTTTAAAATGCTCAACTATCGAGATACGTAACATCCCTAAAAGTGAACAGAAAGAGTCCACCGCAGATCTGATCAACTCAGTAAAAAAATTAGGAAAAACTGTCAACATAGACATTGAAACAACAGGGATCCGAGACATATTCCGAGTTAACACCAAAACTGTCAGTTATAAACCTATTATCGTCGAATTTACCAGCAAACTTGCAAAGGAAAGTATCATAGCGGCCGTGAAAAAGTTTAATCACGATAATAAAAACAACAAATTAAACACTACCCACTTGCAAATAAAGGGACCGCAGACTCCGATATACGTAGCAGAAACCCTAACGGCAAACGCAAGAAAGCTTTTTTATTTGTGCAGAGAATTTGCCAAGGAACATAAGTACTCGTTCTGCTGGGTAACGCATGGACGGATATTCCTACGGAAAGCTGAAGGACAGGAGTAAATTCGAGTGGATAGTGAATCTGATCTCAGTAACCTTAAAAGACAATGACTATTTACTGTAATTGTCAAACTTAAGTACAGCATGCAAAGTTTTATATTATCTTTTTTAGTTTTAACTTACTTATTTTTTTTTTGTTTTCTTACTATGATTACTTTTATAAAAATCTGCCAACAGCGCCTGTGCCTTTTGTTGAGCTACATTATAGTAGTAGCACACTGCGGCGCAAATGACTGCTCACACTTTCATGACACTCAAAACACAATCATACAATTGACACATACTATTAACAAGCACATATCAGCATACAATGGAAAATGTATATGTATGCTTTTAATAGCCTTCAGTCCGTATTACCAAATGGAAACCACATTTGTATTGAAAACTCTATTACAAACACATAACTTCACACGGCCTTATAGCTGGTACCTCAGGTTCTCTTATATCAAAATTCGATACTTCTAACTTGACTATAATTAATGATCTTGATAATACGGGTAATGCTGACTGCACCGAGCTCACTGATTCATCCCAATGTTCTCTTGTTTTAAATAATACCGCTGGTTCGAACCCCCTTTGTATTCTTTGTTTGAACATTCGCAGCATATACTGCAACTTTGATTTGCTGCTTTCCTTTATAGCGACCATCAATATAAAAGTGGATGTCATAGTATTAACTGAGTGTTGGACAAAAAAGGGAGTCGCACCTCCCAACTTAAATGACTATAACGTGTACCACACTAAGAACAACTTAAATCAGAATGACGGTGTAGTAGCATATGTGCGTACAGAACTCAGTGTTGTTGTCTCTGAACCAGACATAATAATAATAATAATAATTTTTTATATTTTTAAATGTTTTTTTTAATGATTTTTATAAAAATATTTAAAAATGTATTTAATATGTAAAAAAATGAATAAATGAGAATAATAATAATAATAAAGCCTTTATTTTTCCTTCTCCTAAGTATTACAATTACATAATGTGTTTGATATAGTTTTTAAAAAAATTTCACTTATAATTAACTGTTTACACTTTTACACGATTTTATCGTAATGTTTTTCTATGCTGTTGTTTGTGTCATTTACATACGCTACTTTCTTGGATAGGAACCCCTATTTGGGTGTAGGCCTCCTCCAGTTTAATCCAGTTTTCTCTGTCTTTAGCTTGTTCAATCCACTCTTTTCCCGCTGTAGCTATGATGTCGTCATTCCATCGTTTTATAGGTCGTCCTTTTCGTCTTTTTCCACTAGGTCCTTTCCATCTCGTGGCTTCTACTGTCCATCGCTTGTCACTATATCGTGATACATGGCCCGCCCATCGCCACTTTAAACTTAGACTATAGTGTAGGACGTCAATTAGCTGTGTCTTATTCCGTATAAAATCACTTCTTATTTTATTTATTTTTCTTATTTTCAGAATACTCCTCTCCATTGCTTTCTGGCAGCTGACTAGTTTAGTTTTTATTTTAGTGTTGTAGGTCCTCGTTTGACAACCATACGTTAAAGTAGGTAGAATGCATGTATCCATTATTGTTTTCTTTAGGTGGAGCGGATAGTCCCCTTTCATAATCTCTCTGAGTGACCAGTATTTCTTCCAACTCATATTAATTCGGCGTTCTACCTCTTCTTCTTCGTTTCTGTCTTCGAATGATATTTCTTTTCCTAGATATATGTATTTATTTACGTATTCGAGTGCCTTTCCTTCGAGTTGTATTGTGTGTGTATAGCTATTTGTCATGAGTTTTGTTTTATCTTTATTCATCAAAAGACCTACTTTTTTACTTTGTTCACTTAGCAGATTTATCATTTTTTCCAATTTCCTGCTGCTTTCAGCAAAGAGGACAATGTCATCTGCGAATCTGAGGTGACTTAAGTACCGATTACCCATTTTGATTCCTTCGTTTTCCCATTCCAGATCCTCAAAGATGTTTTGCAGCACTGCTATAAAAATTTTGGGGGACAGGGGGTCTCCTTGCCTCACTCCTCGCAGAATTGGTATTTCCGGTCCTCGTTTCTCTAGTTTCACACAACTTGTACTGTTGTCGTATATATTTTTCAAAACGTTGTTGTATTTTTCGTGGATGTGACATTTGTTCAGTGCTTCCCAGATCGCCTCGTGTGATATCGTATCAAATGCTTTAGCGTAGTCGATGAAAGCTACATATAATGATCTGTTAAACTCCTTGTATTTTTCTATTATTTGTTGCATTACATGTAGATGGTCTATAGTTGAGAAACCTGACCGAAAACCCGCCTGTTCTAATGGTTGAAGATTTTCAATTTTTCCACTGATTCTGCCAAGCAATAAGGAGGTAAAAAGTTTGTAAGTGCTAGGGAGAAGGCTAATTGGACGATAGTTGCCTATATCTTGAGGGTCACCTTTTTTGTACAGCAGAATGATATCAGATTTCTTCCATTGTTCAGGTATTTGTCCCGTGTTTATAATTTTGCTGAACCAGACATAGTGGACGGTAATTGTTTGCAATTGGACTCTGTCTGCTACAGTATAATTTGTTCTTATCGTCCTCCTAGTTTCAAAAACCCTCAACTTTACCTAGCATCACTTGACGAGATTCTTAAAAAGATTCGTAATAGGGACGTCGTCTTTACTGGGGATATCAATATCAACACGCTGTCATGTGATATTAATAACAGTTATGCAAATGACTACTCATGTATCATGGCATCGCATGGCCTACAACAGGGTATTTTATACCCAACTAGAGTAAACACCTGCTTGGACCATTTTATGGTACGAACGAAGGAACACTGGCAAACAGTAATCTTTCCAGAGCTGACAGACCATAGCCCTATTCTATTGTGTATCACGCACGCAGGGTTGCCTAAAAATAAACCTACGTATAAAAATATAAAACTAGATTATGTTTCCGCACACCTTAAGCTCAAGGAAGTAGACTGGTCTGACTTTTATATGCTAGATGATGCTAACCTTGCCGCGGAATGTTTAGTAAAGACGATCCGGGGTATTATGAATGATTGTACTAGTATTTCATATAAACCAAAAAGAAAAGCTCCACTGAAACCATGGATTACCGTGGGCGTTGTTCGATCGATTCGTAAAAGAGACAAGCTTCATCAAAATTCAAAGAAACAACCCAAAAACGAGCAATTACGCCAAATATATATTAAGTATAGAAATTCATGCAATAAAATTATTAAATCACTAAAATCACAATACTACCGTGCAGAACTAGAAATGAATAGTAGTAATCTTAAAAAAACCTGGAATATCATAAAGGATATCTGTAATTTGAAAAAAAAAAATGACGTACCTGAAGACTTACTGCATATTGACAGCACACCAATTACGTCGTTGAATCAAGTAAACACGTACTTTACTACTATTGGTAGTGAGCTAGCCGATGCCACTCTCCGCAAATTAAATAAAACCGAAGCCGAACTAGCCAGCTCATCAGGTACAAACACAGCGCCAACCACCATGTCTTTTACGCCTACAGACGCAACAGAAATAGATAGCGTTATTGCGTCTTTTAAAATAAATAGTGCACCTGGCCTCGATAATATCTCTAGTAGGTTAATTAAGTTAGCCAAAGACGTACTAGCAGAACCTATCAGCCACCTTTGTAATCTAAGCTTAGGATTCGGCACTTTTCCTAATATTTTTAAAAAGGCAATAGTTACACCTATACACAAGGCTGATGATAAGCAAACACCTTCAAATTATAGACCCATCTCGCTGCTCTCCTGTTTATCGAAGGTTCTTGAGAAACTAGTGACAAAAAAACTCGTGAGCTACCTGGACAAAAACAAGTTGTTAACCGATCGTCAATTTGGGTTCCGAAAAGGAATATCTACAAATGATGCCCTGCTAAGGCTGACATCGATAATTACAAAGCATGTTGATGCGGGAGAGAAAGTAATCGGTGTTTTCCTCGACCTAAAAAAAGCATTTGATACTGTATCGATCCCAATACTTCTAACAAAGCTGTGCAGTCTGGGTGTAAGGGGCAATGTTCTTCAGTGGTTCCAGGACTATCTGGCGGGTAGGGAGCAGCGAATCAGGGTAGATAAGCACTTAAGTGACGCTGCGACTTGCACGTTTGGCATTCCGCAGGGAAGTACGACTGGTCCGGCTCTTTTTTTGACTTATATAAATAGTCTTGCGGAGATTGCCATTCCTAACGCTGAAACCATTATGTTCGCAGACGACACTGTCATCTTATTCCATGGCCAGACATGGGAGCAGGTGCAGTCATTAACAGAAAGCGGTCTCGCAATTGTCACGAAGTGGCTTGAGGACAACCTGCTGTCGTTAAATACATCCAAAACAAAATATTTATGTTTTACAAAGACTAATATCGCTCGTCCGGACTCGAAGTTTAGTATAAGAATTCATGCTTTCCCATGTAACCGAAACCCGCGCGGGAATACCAAATGTACCTGTGATGTTTTGACAAGATCAAATGTTATAAAATACTTAGGCGTTATAGTTGATGAGAACTTAAACTGGAATCACCATATTTCAAGTCTAAGTGCCCGACTTCGAAAATTAATTTATATATTTAAACAACTAAGAAATGTTGCACCTACGAAGCTTCTGATATCAACCTACAAAGCATTAGGCGAATGTTTACTTAACTATTGCATCTGTTCCTGGGGTGGCGCGTCGAAATCTGTTATAATAGGACTGGAACGTGCTCAGCGTGCGCTCCTTAAAGTTCTCATGTCCCTGCCGTACCGGCACCCCACAACGGATTTATACAATCGCACTGGTGTTCTATCGGTCCGCAAGCTCTACGTAAGTCGGGTACTACGCAGATTTCACCGTATCACAATTCCCCAGCTGCTACCAACCACCAAGAGACGCTTCATATGTCCAGCACCTTCAGTGAAATCCACTTTTGCAAAGCGCCATTACAACTCCACCGCACCACGTATATACAACAAACTTACTATTAAAAATGCACAGAATTTGAATAACCACAATTTCGGAAAGAATATACTAATCTGGCTCAGCAAATTGGATTACGAGCAAACAGAAAATCTTGTCACCACTAACCCAAACAAATAAAAGGGCTGCACTACGAACAGATACACACACATCGTAATTCTTACGATTACATACAAAAACACAGCATCATGCGCAACACACCACACCACTTGGGCAATAATATTTTAATTTTTATCTAACACAGTTTTTTTTTTTTTTTTTTTGTAACTATATTGTATTTTTTATTTATTAATGTAACAATTAGTATTACACCTAGCATGTAAGCAAAATGAATGATATATTAAGGAAGGGAACTGTCTCCTGAGATACAGGTTAATTACCTAGTTCGGGAGGCAGAGCTTCTATGTAACAGTGACACGTGTTTGCAAATAAATGAATTTTTATTATTATTATTATTTTATTCCACACCTTTTAATTGCGATTAGAAATAGTCAGATTTATTGAGACAATCAAAATTATATAAATTATGATTTTGTAGATAACCGTATATTACTTTGTGGCCGTCGAGTAAAAAGTTTTCTACTGTTTTTAGCATGGCGATTACAAAATCAAATTGTCTTCACTACCTTAGTGATTTTGACAGTTTGGGATAGAAAACTTTCTTCTGAAATAGTCTACATGTAAAAGGACCTAGAAAAAGATCGTTAGAAACGATAGGCAAAATGACAGATTGTAGAATGATTTCTACGGTGCGACGTCAAAAACAGAGAAGCGAAATGTCACTTTGTATAGAAAAAGCTATGTCTATTCTTCGTAGAGATAGAAAGCGTCATGTAGCATTCTGCTTTTTTCATGTGCTGCTTCGCGTCCGGACTTTAGTTACCTACTAAACTTTACTCTTTAGGTGGGCAGCGGACTGGCGCGCATCGCCAACCGCTTTCCTCATTACGGCCCGGGCGGGCGGTAGGGTTGCCAGTTTCAACCTCTTGTTAGTTAAAATCCGAGAGAGAAAAAAACTATTGTTTTTACATTTAATTTTATTTTGAATTTATATTTTTCCATTTGAACGTACAAACTTCAAAATCGTGAATTAACTTTAAAATAAACTGTTTGCAGTCCATTTTAAAATTAAAAAAGTTTGGATTTCTGCCTTAACATGTTTGTCATTTCAGCGGGTTCTTTCTTTTGTCCATAATGTCGAATACTATAGTACTAAAAACACGCTCGTAGGAAAGAACACCAAAACAAAAAAGAACAAGTTGGGGGAAAATATGCGTCACATTCACGCAAAACGGCTAGTCTGGCCACGCCAACTCTTCAATGGAATAAGTGGGCAAACCCAAAAAGTTTAATATGGTATACTTTTATATCAGTCAGTTATGTCAGTTGCGGAGTACTTGAGCTGTCAGATTGCTTATGCTGTAAGTTGTTTTCACAAAATAAAAGACAAAAATGGTTAAACCTATTAAAAGTAGAGTGCGGGAGTTATTATATAATTTATGATACGTAAATTCCAAGATGTGAGGGAACAGCACGATGTCGTCCTTAACCAAAAACGACAATGTTTACAAGATATCGAAAAGTTGACGTGTAAGTAGATCTAATGATTTTAATATTTTGCCTTTTGATTTTCGCATAATAGATTGTGTAATAGATTATGTGTCGTAGCTATGCACTACCTCCATACGATGACAAAACTGTATCAAATCTACACTGCATCGTGCTAAAGTGACTATTCTTTACCAAGTATCAAATTCTTTTTTCGTAGGGCAGATGTTGCCGTCTATAAATTTTCAAATTCCACCGTTTTTTTACATAAGCAGACTTAGCGTGGCCAGACTCTATTGCTCAGTATAATGCTGGGACCCTACGCGAGACAGAGCCCCAGCGCTGGTTTTCAACGACAGCGTGGCTGACGTTATGACGTCGACCGGTGCAGCATAGATAATAGGTAATACGGGCTGGTATCCGCAACTCCACGTCAAAACGCGTATTTTGCGTACGGGTGGGAAAATCGGTTATTCGATCCACCCCAGCTCCTCAAAGGCCAACAACGGCAACGCCTTGATGTCACTCACAATCTCTCGTAGGGTACCTGGGTTACCGAAGTACTTTGTCCTGTATGTGGCGATCACCGGGTAGTTTAACAGCACATGAACTGCTGTCTCTTCGTCCTCCATGCAGGCTCTGCACAGCAGACTATCTATGACTCCTACGATAAAGATATATGATATGATATGTTTATTAAATAACCCATGGCCAGTTACAGCTGCTGTAACTGTTCGCACCGGTGCAGCATACAATGATATATCAATAAGATATGAAAATAAATAAATATACAATAATAATTCTACATGTTGTCTGTCAATTATTCCGCCAGCGCGCGTGAATTTTAAATTCCGGGAGGATTTTGTGTTTATTTGAAATTCCTTCCGGGAGGCGGGAGATTTCAATTTTCTAATCTGTTTTCCGGTAGACTCCTGGTATTCCGGCAGAGATAGGAACCCTAGCGGGCGGCGGCGAGGAAAAAAGACATAGGTATAGATTATTCTATTTGTCGGAGACGGGTATGTAACTCTCGTTATTATCAGGCATATTTTAACTAATGCAGGCGTAGTGTGGGTAGTGTTGGTTCATGCGCAATAGAAAAACAGTTTGCAGTTCAGATTACATTATAATTTAGTATCAAATTAATCGCACCAGCTAAATTATACACACACCGGGTATGACGGCGTTTATTAAAACTTTTTACAAAAAAAAAACAACCGACTTCCAAAAAAAAAACACTACAAAGTGAAAAATAACTTTAATTTCGGAAGTCGGTGTCTTGGGTTTTGTGTTTTCGTTTTTTGCCACCGACTTCCGAAATTAAAGTTATTTTTCACTTTGTAGTGTTTTTTTTTGGAAGTCGGTTGTTTTTTTTTTTGTAAAAAGTTTTTGTTTTTCACTTTTTAGTTGTGGTACCTACCTCACACATATTCGAATACCACTACCTGCTACCAGTGACACGAACTTATCATATCATCTACATACTAAGTGGGAAAAAAATACGTATTTTGTAGCTAACTCAAAAACTACCCAAACAAAGTTAATAAAATTTATATGGGACCAATTTGGGAGCATACCCTTTCAAAAAAAAAAGAATTTTCAAAATCGGTCCTCAAATGACGGAGAAACCGGTGGACATACATAAAAAAAAAAAAAAAAAAAAAAAAAAAAACAAACATACGCGACGAACATCACAAATTAACACAATGATCACAAATTACAACTAACACAATAACTGAGCACCACGAATCGAAAATAGTTCCGCGACGACGTCTTAACTCCGATGCGACCAGAGGCTGAATCCCTCCTCGCCGTGGCCTTAACTGACTCTGTAGAAGCGCGATTTCTGGTGTGGGTAAATCACTTGATGTCGCCAGTGGCGCGCTTGCGATTCGTTTCGTGTTCGTACTAATGACCGGATCCGACATATTTAATGTATATAATCCCTTTCGTCACGATATTATCGTGACAGCACGTGACCACGGGACACCCTAAAGGCTCGTGCAGACTGGCGCGGCTTGTCGCACGACTCGACACCGGTAATTGTTCTACCGTGAAGTTTTCTTTGAAATTGTTTTATTAGAGTCGCGTCGCGTCTGTTTGCGGAGCCTTAACTGGTCAAGATTACTTGAGATTATATGCGGGTTGCTAATATTGTTTTTTTTTTATTGGCACTTGAAAAATTCAACATGTATATATCGTAAAAAAATGTCCATCGCGATTTGGTCACGAAGTTTGTCCGTACCTACCTAAGTATTCATAAATGCAATAAAAATTTTAAAAGTATAAAATACATACCTGCCTTTTATGATTAAAACAGATCTAGGCCTGGGCAATGGTGGATCTCCTGTTCCGCCGTGGGGATTTGTTCCCAAAAACATTGGCAAGCCTTCATTGTGCTATCAGCCACCAATAGAAGGAATTTGCAAGACTCTGGAAGAACGCAAAGAAAGTAAACCAGGACCGAGGTCAGAATTAATATTTAATACCTTTAAACGAGCAATTCTTGTATATATTATAGTATAATCTGAATCTCGGATACGGCTTCAACGATTTTCACGAAATTTAGTATGCAGGGGGTTTCGGGGGCGATAAATCGATCTAGCTAGGCTTCATTTTTAGAAAAAATCATTCCAAAAAAAAAAAGACCGGTCTAAGGTCATCCAGATATTAATATAAAAAATTACATTAATTTCTTAAAAGTAGTCGACTTCGTAATTGCTTTAGGACTCAACGTTTACGACCATAGGGTTGAATGTCATTTGCACGTTATAAAACGTCAAGGTCTATTTTTACTGTGATAGTTATCTAACTGTCTGTACCTAGTTTCAAATTTTCAACCCAGGGTATGTGCCTTTTCATACGTCCCGGTTGCCGGATATCTGGTGCCGGGTAACTAGCGGCTAATTGTATGGGCAATGTGGGCATGTCCGCTATCCTTCGCCGGTACGTGTGAAAGATAACGTACATGCCCATACTCTTAGCCTCCGGGTACTCGGCACCGGTTACCCGGCAACCGGGACGTATGAAAAGGCACTGGGTTTATTTATAAACGTTGCTTAAAGTTAAGTGACGTTCATACGTCAAAAATATGGTTAAACAGTCGCTAATCATTACTTAACTTTAAGCAACGTTTATGAATAAACCCTAATAGGTTACAGCTTATGCTGTTGTTGTTATTGTGAAAATCACAAGGTGGGGCAATTTTTAAACACATTCGATTCTCTTATTGCAACAACGTGGTTTAGGTGCCAGCCATGCATTGAGGGTTTTCATGAAAATTGACGCAACCAGTTGGCGCCACTTTGACAAGAGTGGTTTTCAATTACAATAATGTACTTAGATAAAATGTATGATGACCAGTGATCGGAGTAGGTAGAGTGATTTTATCACAGATATAGATAGACCTAGATAACGCAAGTATCACGATCTGTATGAAAACCAAGCGTGCCATTTTTTGACTACCTACTATGACGTCACAAGCACTAGGAAACGTTTCTTTTATTTTTTCTCCTCGCATTTGCACAGTTTTTACAATTTATAACCGCGTAATTAACCATTTTAAATTTTTTAACTGACTTCCGACAAGCGTGGCACCGATGCAGACTGAGCGCGACAGCTTACGATTATTGTACGTAAGCTGGGCACGAAAATGGCACGCGAAGTAGTTGCTCTTGTGTTATCTAGGTATATCTATATCTGTGGATTTTATGTACTCGCATCATGAATAGTCATAGAAATCATAACATGTATAAGCCTTTTTTCCGGGATTTCATTTCGGTACTTACGGGATTGAATCAAATATTGTTAAAGTAAGGATTTTTAAACTACTACTTTAGAAATTTATAGAATGCGATAGATAAACATTTAAAATATATTATATTATTTTTATAGTATACCTATCCTTTTCTTGGAGTCCGATCAACTATACAGGGCGTCCCAAAGTTATGGGACATGAAGGGAAAGTACCTTAAATATCGTAGATAGGGTATTTTGCTGAAAGAAGACTTTATGTTATTTTTAAAAGTTAGTAATTCTGCATTAAAAGATTTTCTAAAAATTACTTGCCTCGTCTGGGAATCGAACCGACTTAAATGTAAAAAAAAACACCCCTACTTTTATGATGCCAATCGAAAGAATGGCCAAAAAATAATAACTGTTCTTAAGTAACATAGTATTTTAAAAGAAAGGAACAGCGTGAAATTAATCAAATTAAAAACATACATGAAACTGCCGTAGTCAATTAAGTGGGTATTTTTTTGTAAATTAATTAATTAAATGCTCAAAATGTGATCCCTCTTGTCTTACGCAAATCACCAATCTTTTAATGAGTCCGCTGCCTGTTGATTTTCTTATCATTTTATGGTGAATACTCGATATGATATGGCACAATTCTGTTTGTAACTCGCCCACGTTCTCGTATCGCTTTTTGTACAGCATATCTTTCACGTATCCCCAAAAGAAGAAACCTAATGGTGTAAGGTCCGGGGATCTGGCCGGCCATCTAATCAGTCCATTTGTACCAATCCAAGTAGGAAAACATTCACTACTTTTCGAACATCGTCGTCGGCAATCAATAACTTTCTTGAAATTTGACTCAAACATTTTACGTTGTTCGTTTCTTTTAAAATACTATGTTACTTAAGAAGAGTTATTAGTTTTTGGTCATTCTTTCGATTGGCATTATAAAAGTTGGGGTGTTTTTTTTTTACATTTAAGTCGGTTCGATTCCCAGACGAGGCAAGTAATTTTTAGAAAATCTTTGAATGCAGAATTACTAACTTTTAAAAATAACATAAAGTCTTCTTTCAGCAAAATACCCTATCTACGATATTAAAGGTACTTTCCCTTCATGTCCCATAACTTTGGGACGCCCTGTATACTATTAAAAAGACAGCAAAAGGGTTCAATATTTTTTATTCATATTGATGTATTCTTTATTCTATACATTACAACATTTAAAATTCCTTAAAAGAGTCTTAATAATTTCAAAATCCCGGAATCCCGGGGGCATATCCGTACTAATATATACGTACCAGTGCATTGACCCCAAATCACTCTACCTACTCCGATCACTGATGATGACGTGCATCATTCATAATCCGATATTCATAGTTTAAATACCAGGAATAAACACAACCTTGTTGTACATCGCACACGTCTCCACAAAGTAGGCAACTCATTCATGGGTCAATGTATACGCTTTTACAACAAACTCCCCATTGACATGAAACGATTTAAAATCTCTATCAAAACCAAACTTTGTAAAAAAGGCTACTATACAATTTCAGATTATTTAGAAGATAGATAAGCTTGGGATTGAACTGCTCGCTCTGCTAAGCCTTGTGATAAAACTAGACATTTTAATTATTATGTAAAATCAACATATACCAGTTTTATAAACACATTGACATTGTTGAAAATTATTATTGTTGAATTTTAATTATTGTGAATGAATGAGGACTATGTGGATATTATTTTTATTTCTCTGCTAGTTTTAGTGATGGTCTGGCAGTTTGAGTAGTTTATGCGGCCTACCCAAATGTCCTTTCTTTGGTATTGTTCGTCGTTTTGAGCTCCTTATGTTCTGAGTTGAGCTCCACGATTACTGACAAATGCTTGCACTGACTGGACAGGTCCACTCAAATCTGTGTGGTTCTTTCCTCAAAAGACCTTTTCCGACACTAATCTACATGGTCCTCATATGGCCTGACCAAGATTATGTCTGGACTTTAAAGAGACTGCGGCCTCTGAGTTTGTTTCGGCCTTTCTTCTCAGAATAGTCAGATAGGAAACGCCGAACTCATCTAGCTTATTTTTTTTTTTTTTATTGGGCTTGTAAAAATGATTCTAATATCCTATTTACAGAATAAACAATTTCATTTCAATCATAATCATAATCATTTAATCATTTGTTAACATAGGTACAATAAAATAGTTGTTATAAAAAAAAATTACAAGCGCGCTATGTTATACCAGAAGGCGTACAAATATTCATGGATGTCATTGATACTAAAAATTTATAACATAATTACATTAATCAAACGATATTAATTGACTTCGTTTCATTCATTCGTTCATCATTCAGATACGACTAAAGAAATGGGGATAAAAACTGCCACTTGCTCACTTCAGATGGCGTTGATCTCCAGCGTCTTATAATTTGACAGCTAGCCATATTTTTTTTTGTAAACAAGCGACTTCTTTAACGCTTAATTCATTATTGAGCTCAGTTGGGCAGCTGTTTACTGCAAAAATACGGGGACCCATGTATTTGCCAAAGATGTTATAAGAAGAAAAGTGTGGGAGAAAGCTCTCCGAAAAAAATTGGAATCCGATATTTCCTCGAGACGATGTGCTATCCTTGAAGTCTTATAAGGGTGATGCTCCCAAGAAAACTAAGTCTGTTTTTGTTACATACAGGCATTTTTTTTTTTTTTTGGTGGGAAATTATCAAATAACTTATCCCGCTCTGGGTGGAGCGGGAGGGCGTGTCAGACTCTTACTGACTAAAACTCACCCGTGTTCCTTCGGTTGCCCTGTTGCCGGGGGCCACGATGTCCCTTTTGGCCCCTATTCGCAGCCCCGGCAGGCATTGGCCCTAACGGACCCCGTTAATTCTGCTGACATCTCTTTGAGGCGTGCGTGGAATACAAGGCGCCTTCGACCCGGGCCTGGTCCTTATCGGACGGCGAGCTACCCATTGCTCACCGTCCGCAAACCCGCGCCTACGGTGGCCGGAAATCGGCTCGCAATTCACGCCCCGGGCGTCTGTCTCCTCCTGCGGCGGTTAGGGGCGTGAGGGCGCGAAATTTGCCTCTCCCTCACGCGTTCCGCCTCCTCCTTCGCGAGCATTACCGCTTCGCAGAAGGAGGTGACGGCCCGCCATTTCCTCTCGCTCCGTACCATGGCCTAAACCAGGGCCGGACGCGAGAGATCACCGCCGCCGATCGCCTCCACGAGGACACGGCGATGCTCCGCCCAAGCCGGGCAGACCTCCACCGTATGCTTAACCGTGTCCTCCGGGCGATCCACACACACATGTGCGCGAGGACCTTTGCCTCCAGATCCCATGGCGGTAATCCGGCAAGGAGGCTCGCCGCCTCGCAGGAGACCGTGCGGTATCCCCGGGCAAGCTGAATGGCCATCACCCTCTGGGACGCGTTCAACCGGCGAGCTGGCCGCAGCCTCAATGAACGCGCCCACACCGACGCCCCGTAGAGGGCCATGGACCGCACGATCCCCGCGTAGAGCCTCCGGCAGGAGGCGTTCGGATCCCCTAGATTGGGCAGGAGCCGCTTCAAAGCAGCCCCGGCCCGCTCTAGTCTGGGAGCCAAACGTCGGAAGTGTTCTACGAAATTCTACTGGCTGTCGAGGATGAGTCCCAGATACTTCATCGTCGACTCGACACCGATGTGAACCCCTCCCGCCATTACCTGGGAACCCGCCGTTGGCGCATTCCGAGGACCATGAAAACCCATGGCCTCGGACTTGTGCAGGGCCACCTCGAGTCCCAGGTAATGGCGGGAGGGGTTCACATCGTTGCGACAATCGACGATTGTCGCAACCCCGCGTGTCGCTAAGTCGGCCGCCGCCTGGTACGACCTCCCCTACGCACATATACAGGCACTTGTGATGTGATGTTATGTAATTCAAATAACACAAATTAACCTATAAAATATAAAACGTTCATAAATTATTGATATTCCCATTAAAGCTGCTTTTTTACCAGTGGTAGACGCTTCCCCCCTGTCCTTAACTCGTCTTTTAATAGAGCTACACTCCAAGTTTCAGACAATATCTAGTTTTCGGATAATTTGTGATCGACACAAAAGTAAACATAAACACAACAATGGCCACAATGGCGGTTTAAAGACGTACAACTGTGCTGCCATCTGTTCTGAGCTTTCAGTTTTTAACCTCATTATATGCGCTTTGACCCTTTTGACAGGTGACCGGACTGACGTCTCAGTTCTGCCACCTAGTGAACGCCATTTCAGAAAACCCTCATTACATTACAGATACAAGACATTTCAGCTTGGTCTCTGGGATGGTAACATATGTTATATTGCTGACTATTTCGAAAGGCGACGGTTGCCACATCCGCCATATCTTACCATCACGCAAAGCCATCTTACCATCATGTTACGCCATTCTCACACGGGGTGGCGGCAACTCAACATAAACTGGTTGGCAACGGGCGTCGGGGTCATCCATAAATCACGTGAGGCTCAAAAGGGGGGAGAGGATTCGGAAAAATGATGAAATACCACAAGGGGGAGGGGGGTGTAGTGAGATATCACGTGTACTTATTAATTTTTTTGGTTAACCCGCTTTTCTAAACCGAAAAGCGGCCCCTCTAATAAAATATTTTTCTTTCTATTTAAAGATAAAATCTATAATAGTCCTTACATTATTATAAAACAAAATCCCCCGCCGCGTCTGTCTGTCTGTCTGAACGCGATAAAATCAAAACCTACCGAACAGATTTTCAAACGGTTTTCACCAATGGACGGAGTGATTCATGCGGAAGGTTTTAGTGTATAATTCATTAAGGTTTTGTGTAAATTGACTGAAATTTGACGATTATTGTTGAAGAAGTCGGAAAAAATTATGCCGACTGAGAGCTTTACTGGCGTGCGCTGCATTAACCGGAAAAGATAGATCAAATATATGTTCTACGGTATTGTTCATCTTAAAAAATTCAACAAAAAAGTCCGCGATGGCATATCTTCTAAGAATGACCCACAATAACCATTTTTATCTTTCAGAATTTGATAAAAATGTAATTGTTATTTCCGAAGGTATTTTGAGCGGTATTATATTTATCCTTATCCAATAAAATATGTTATTTAAATTGGGCATTTAATCTAGATAAAAATATACCTAGAAATCATATCATTAAAATGAACACTTTAAAACATATCACAGATTCAAAATTACGCGTAACAAAATAATTATGGTTGACGATAACGCGGGCGCAGCGGTAGAAGTCAATGACTTTTTCCTCGGCTATTGGGTATGTAATCCTGGTAGTACACACGGCTACACATCAAGCCATACATTTCCAGTATAAGCTGACCTCGCATTGTTCGGAAATCCTTTAGAATGCGAGATCAGCATAAACTGGAAATGTATAGCTTGATGTGTAGCCGTGTGTATGTACCCGTGGGAATTTTCCGACATCCACGCGGGCGAAGCCGCGGGCAAAAGCTAGTATGTTATAAATAGTGTACATATGTTTGTATGTAGGGGGTAATCTCTGGAACTACCGGTCGGAATTAAAAAAAGCTTTTTGCACTGGTTAGCTCAATTCTTGAGGAAGGTTATAGGCTCGCAGACGAAGTCGCGGGCAGAAGCTAGTATTCTGTAATTTTTAAGATACTTTGCACCAAAAAATACACGTGACTTTGGGTTAGTCTAAAACATCACCACGTATCACCAGGGGGGGGGGGGGATAAAAAGTTGCTAAAAATTAATGGACGACCCCTTTGCCAACTGCGATGCGATTGGTACTCTCACATGACGCAGCTCAAGTTGTAATCAATTTTATAATATTATTTTTTTGCGCTGTCGTCTTCGATCAATTGATCGAAGGCTGTCGTTATAAACTTATGACACACGATAACGCGCCAATTTTATGAAAAATTACGTTGGCAACGACCGCCGCGCGTGACTGGTTGCGTCGCCATTGACATTTAGTTTTTGACAGTTGTGTCAGTGAGAACTGCCATAGAAATGTATGTACACACGGTTACTTAGAAAGCTATACATTTCCAGTATAAGCTGAACTCTCATTGTTCGGAAACCGTACACAATGCGAGATCAGCTTATACTGTAAATGTATAGCTTGATAATGTAGTCGTGTGTGCTGACGCGATTGGTTGCGTCGGCGTTGAAAACTGGTTCATGTATGAATGGCCTTAGTCGTCAGCTTGCTTAGGTACCAATAGCAAGGGAAAAAAAATATGATATGGTACTGCGGCAGTTGCGTGAAAGCCAAAACGCATAGAAAGACACCAAGATCGAATGCTTAAAAACAAATTGGATAGTATTTTCAAAGAGGGTCCGTCAAGTTAACCCGCGAAATTTGAATTATCAAGTTTTTGTGAATTATAGAAAATTATTACATACAGCTTGACAAAAAAAAGTAAAATGAAAACGAGGACGCCACTATCGCACTTAGGTCACTTCGAATGGAGAATAAGTACTTTTAAAAGAATTTAAACAAATTGTTAAAAACGCTGCTTGTGGGTGACTCAATACACTACCTACTAGCACTTGTCGGCAAAGTAGTGCCATCATCGTAGGTCTGCATTACTTAATTAGTTCCAAATGTCACCACGTCAGACTCTTTTATGTCGACCTTGCATCTAAACATATAGGGGGGAAAATATACAAATGTTGAATTTCGCGGGATGCATTGAAGCAATCGCCATAAGTGGGATCTAATTTCAAAACCAGCTACAACTTTTTTTTTTATTCAATTGAAGATTTTTAAATTCAATAAAATTTAATCGCGCTCCTTGATGCACAACACAACAAGTCGCCATTATTGGTCCGCCCTACTATTCTTGTATGGTCACTTGGTGAAAAACCAAGCGCTGTGATTGGTTGATTACGTTGTCGAATAATTTGAATTTACCCATGCTATTTATAGTGGATATTGTTACCATGCTTATGGTTGGAGGCTCAATTTAGGCTTGCTAAAGAGAGATTTGCTGGGAAATGAGTTTGTCACTTAGTACAGAATTGACAAAACTTTCAAAAGAGACTGAAAGTCGATTTCAAGGAAAAATCATTTTAGCAGGTTTTGAAATTAGGCCCCTCTAAGTGGTTACAGTCTTACAGTGCCTCTACAAGTTACATGACCCACCGTTTTACAGATGGGGCTACAACCCTTACACGGACGAGTGTCAAGAATACGGATGGAGTGGATGTGGCGGCACTCGTAACAAATTTTTATCGAAGGATAAATGTGAACAGCATTGTATGACACCTACACCACCGACCTGTGCCGTTGACTCCGGTATCCGGGACAAGTCTAAATCTTAGATTAATTAAATCGATCATGGTTATTATTGTTAAGTTTTATTTCTTTTGTCCTTTTCCTGATTCCCTCGGAGTGTTATCGAAGTTTTAAGCATCCGGATTTTGATACAGAATTTCAAATGTTCACCATAAAACCATAGACATAATGTCTAAGTAGGTGTGACATTCCTTTTTACTGGTTCTCCCCGACTCCTGTAAAATTAATACGGGCTCACACGGCTCACAAATGGGGGACTTGTTGTCCCTTTGGAGGGTCGGGCGGTATGTTGCATCGTTAGCCTCATTTTATATACAGGGTGGCAGGGACATCGATGCGAAAACTGTTACCGTGGATTCAGTACATGATTCTGAACCCCTCTGCGTTGAAATTTTTCTTTTAAATGATTGAATAGGTCTGTGACATGGGGCGAGTGATTGTGTGATAGTCACCTTGAAGAGGCTTGATAAAAAAGGTTATTGACAAAGTAAATAAAAAAAGTGAAAGTGGGACAATTTAACATAACGTCAGTACCTAATAGAAATTGGAAGTCACTGCTGATATATCAGAATGTTATCCACTGGGCAGGAGTGAGAATGCGAGCAGTTGAGAAAAGCGGTCGTGTTATCATCCGAAGGGATGTGGGGACGAGGGTCTTTAAAATTTTAGGTCGATTTGGGATCTGGTCCAGCGTGGGTACGAAGGTCTTCCAATGATTTGATGGCGATAGTAGGATTTCTTGATGTAGATGAGCCCACTTTGATCCAGCAGAAAGTGAAGCCAGCCTCCTTCGAGAGAATTTTAGTTTCACGAAATAACTGCCGATTCACTTTCGTAAGACGCTCGTTAAAGTAAATTTTCCGTTGGATGCCTGTGACTTCGATGTCGGAGCAGTGATATTGCGTCTACTTTTAAATTCGTCTCTTATGCTGACGGACAAATCGGATATCTAATGGGCGCGGAAGATTTTTAACTGCTGATTGAGTTTCTCCTTCTTCCTGACGACGTGGACCTGGACGTTTTATAAAGTCGATATCATCATCTGCTAGCGGGACTCCAATCTTATTGCCAATAACGCTTACCATATGCATTGTGTTCTCGTTGGCGTTCTCGTTTATGCCAGAAATTTCTACCACGTTCCTTAAACTAGCCTGATCACGTAAGTTTAGTTTCTCGCGAAGTTGAATGACTGTCGTCTGTAAGATTGCGATTTCAGATTCGCGCCGTTTGAGAGATATTAATCTTTCCTCTGCGCGGTTTAAACTTGATTCTTGTTGGTCAAGACGCGAGTAGCATTGTTTGATGTGTTCTGTTAAGTTATGTTTGTGTTCATTACGCCTACATCTTCGCGGATCAACTTTATCTCGACGGCCAAGTCACTTATTGCCTCGATGTTTAGCGTAGGGGTGGAGCATAAGACGGGCGCGATGGAGCTAAGTGTCGTGGAGCTGGGTGCGATTTCTTGAGATTGGAGGTGGCGTGCTGCGGCGTGGAGTCAAGAGGCTCCGCTGCCGCTGCCGCTGTGAGAGACGGACGACCTAAGAGGCGTTTGAATTGTCGCTTTTAAGCTCTTTATATAGACATTGCGGGCAAGTCCAGTTAACTTTCGATTCTTCCGTCATTTTACGAATATCGGAAACGTTAACACACACTGTGTGATAGTAACCGGCGCATCTCGAGCATTTCATTTGTTGAGCCAATCTAATGATCCTGTTACAAGCTGCGCAGTTATTTATCATTTTGTGTAGTAAAGCAGGTAGCCAGGTATAAACGCAACACAAATCGGAGTTGTTATGTTATGTTGTAGTGACACGTGCTGCTGATCCTGTCTGCTGGGCTAGACAGAGATGAATTATTTTAAACTCACAGCCTGTCTCTTTTACCCGTGGTGGAGCGGGGGCAACCTCGGCGCTCGGTAGCTGTTGATCTTTATTTCTGTGATAATTTTTTTCCTGATCACTTACACTCGGTTTTAGTAGCTATTGTAACCTTAGTTATGGGTAGTGTTCTTTACAAGAAGGTTTAGTTTAATTAGCACAACACGAAACGCGACTGCTCCAAAACTAGTCAGGATCGACGCTCTCTTTAATGAAACAAAGGATAGGATACTTTTTATCCCGATATTCCCAGGGGATCGAGACGTATGTGGGTGAATCCGCGGGCCGCTGCTAGTACAAAAATAAGAATTCGAATGTGAAGTAAACGTTACGTAAATACGTAGTTAGCGGCATCTACATTGTTGCTATGTCAAAATAACAGCTTTTTACTAAATGCTTATGAAAGTACTAGCTATTTCCCGCAACTTTGCTCACGTGGAAGTCGAAAATTATCCCATAAAACACCGGGATAAAAAGTATCCTATGTGTTAATCCAGGTTAAAACTTGTATTTGTGGAAGATTGCCATATTAATGTTCCTAGAGAATAAAGTTTTGAAGTATTTGTATGAAATCTAAAAAAAAATCTAATTTCCTCTACAGACTAATGTTTTTTTACAACTAGGAAGAGTTTTATTTACACGCGTATTTACATCATTTAAAAACTATCAGACTAAATATAATAATATGTACAAGTATATAAAAAAGGGGGAGGACTAATCATAGGGCATCAAAAAATTTGTACGCATCTCTGTCAATAGGAAAAGTGCCCAAAAGGCTGGCAGCATTGCCACGTTGTATCTAATCATCGCGCTGTACAGTACAACATTTACTCAACGTAAGTAATGATACCTCTGATTCATAGCAACTAAGTAGTTTTATACATTACATAATTTATGTATACGTAAATGTTTTATATAGGCGCCATAGTCTGCACAAAACACCCAATCATACTGTATAATGCTTTTAGAATAAGATCTGAATGTCATTATCTGTTTGTTTATGTTAAAATAAAGAAATTTTAAAATCAATCAATCAATTGCCACGTTGTATGGTCACGTGAAGAGTTTAAAATTTTCATTTAAAAGAGTGGCCTTGGAGTTTCTTGCCCGTTCTTCTCCATAGAGATCTACGTTTTGGAATGGGCAACTAGCTTCAACTTTCTGACTAACTGACCGATTCTTTGACCATTCAAAAGTGCCTGTAAATGGTTTAATTGAAATAAATGCTTTGAGTTTGAGTTTGAGTCGACCAGCCGCTTGGCGATGTCTTGAAAAACTCGGACCCCATGGCCCTAATCCAGGTTATAAATTATCTGTCTGCCTCAACTAAACCCTATTAGTAATTTAGTGGCATGAGGAACAGGCTGTAAATTTCACCACCTCTTCGAGTAATAGAAATGATCGACACATTTAGAAGACGCCTACGGCAGTATCTCATGGATGCGCAACGGAAGCTAGACATGATCAACCTTAATGTTTCATTGATATAATTTGTATTATGATAAAGTTATCTATTATTTATTGACGGATAGTCCTTTGTTTATTGTGCAATCATACCATTTTAATTATTTTGTTAAACACCACTGTATAAATCTTGTATCATTTCGATTTTATTATTATTAAATATTTACACTATAAAACTGATTTACATCCGTAAGACGTACTCGTAACATAAGTTGGAAAGGTTCAGTTGAAAACCAGCGTCAGGCACTAGTTGTCTGGCATTTATGCTGAACTGGGCCTATTTGTCGCAGCCGTGAGGCACACAATACTGTTTTAAGCTTTCTCTGTTTTTTTTTTGTTTTTGTTTTTGAAAACTCTGTGCCTTAACCTGTGTCAAATAAATTTATTTTCTTTCTTTCTTTTCTTTTCTTTATAGAAAAGGGAGGATCCTCCGACCAGACGGGTATTGTGTCTGGCGGGCAACTGCCCGACAGTTTTTTTTTTATTTTTATTTTTTTGTAGGGAGGTCTTTAAAGGTGGGATGGGCTGGGGCCCGACGGTTGATGTCGGATATTCTTATATATGTCGGCGCGAGACGATGGTGTCAACTCACACCTCGTCCAGTTCTTATCAGCGTGTGACGAAGGTATCATTCACACCTCGTCTAACTCTCAAGACCATGGTGGTCTTTGTTAGCGCTTAGAGCTTATTGATATTAAATAATTAATAATTGTTTTCGACATGAAAAGCGACGACATCTGATTGCGTCGAACTTGGCCGGGGGTCGGCATTTTCTCGTGAGATCGTTTTAAGACGATAAGAGTTTAGCATCAGAGGAGCCTGAATCAGGCAGTCAGTTCCATTCAGACCGCGAGATCGACTGTGCGCGACCCGCGGACTTGTTACGCCCTTCTTATTCATTTAAGAAAAGCGGAGAATTATAAGTTACTTTTAGACGTTTCTAGTTAGACTGATTATTTCACGCGTTTCCTTTGCCCACGAAGTAGACAGACAGTCACATAATGAAGAATTTAATTGATAATTACCCTTCTGACGATGATTGTGAGCTCGACCATGACCAGGCCACTTATTAGTGCTTTTCTAGAGCCCATCATCTGATATCCATTAAAATTCGAAAACCGATATAAAATCCTAAAGCAGTTAGCTAGTTATAAATACATACATAAATTATATAATATGGTTGTAAATGTTTCTACAAAACTAAATCAAGCCATAAAAAGCCACTCTTACCGAAAACTGAAATATTCTCTTGGAGACATCAAACGCTTCCAATAGATCAAGATATGCTTGAATTTTTTTAAAGTTATTATTATATTTGTCTTCTCCTAGTTCCAAGCTCAGTTTACTATAGTGCTCAAAGTCAAATAATTTATTTCAATTAGGCACATAAAAGGCACTTTTGAACGTCAAAATTTACAAAAAAAAATATTGATTCTAGTCGCCCATTCCAAAAGGTAGTTTTCGTTTGGAGAAGAATGGGCAAGAAACTCCACCGTTACTCTTTTAAAATGTTTTACAATAATTCGTCAATAATGGGTAGGTTGCGCGGAAGCTCCAACAGCATCCTAAAAACATTATTAGACAAAGTTGACAGTCCCTTTATAAGGCACTGGGTACGGAGGCACGTGCCAACAACGTGTGTTGGGCCACGTCAGTTTTAGCTGTTTTCGTTTGTAAAAGTTTACTAACATAGTTTTTAAATTATTGTTACTAACACTATATCGATTGTTTGTACTTGTATGTGTAGTCTGAAATAAAGAATACATTAAATTATTATTTTTAAATGTCTTTGACAAATCTCGGGACCCTGGGGTCCCGGACCTTTGGAAGGCGTACGATAATTAATTATACAATTAAATTAACAACCAGTTTGATTTTGTCTAAACTCTAAATTGTCCTATGGAGCTAGACTAGCATGCTTCCAAGCATTCTTATCTTGGATATAATCCTCTAATTTGTAATATGCTTATTTAAAAAGAGTACTTTTAATATGAGTTTTAAATTTTCTTTCAGTTAATTGCAATGTATCACAAGGTATTTTTTGTAACATTTAACACAGTACCCCATAAAAGATGTATGTACTTTAGATAATCTGAAAATTGGTTGATCTATTTTATCTTTATTTCTAGTATTAAAATGATGTTTATCACTTATTTTATTAAAAAGATGTCGATTTTTCTTCTCGACCTCAGAGATCCATGTAATCACTCCATCTCTCATCAAAGAGATCATCACATATGCTATAAGTTGTGTTCACGACAAAATAAATAAAAGAATAGAAAAACAATGCGTTGCGCATATTAGACAACATTGACGCCAGAATAAAGAACGTGATAAATTGCCGCAAAACGCTGATCCAGTTCCAAAAAGTAGTGAATATCTTGAAGTTCTTGTAATGGATGATTCTAAAAACTTCTTGAATCTTAAAAATCATTTGCACGTTGGCTACCTTTGGGAGAATGTTAATACAGTAAAAGACAAAAAAAGACGTCATCAACATTAAATGATTCAATTTACTGAAAAATTTGAGAAATGGATTGTAGTATCCAAAATATTCCCCATTTAGATACGTAAACGAATGGAAAATTATAAAAACAACGGTACCGATAAGCGATACGATACAGTAGGACACAGTATCGGGCATGATAAGGTTGCACTTTACGGAGAAACTTGATAGAAAAAACATATGCTTCAAACACCTGAATGGGAGGATCATACTTTGGAACCTCCTGTCCAAGAAATTGTCAGTAATGTATCTTTCAAGGGGTTTCTTCATCATGTTGAATTCACTTTCCAATCCGCTTGTGCTGATGTACAATTCGATAGACATCTTCAAATTAATACTTATTGTCGTTTGTCCATGTCACAGAATATTGTTTCAAAAGTCAAGGTTCTTGTTAATCAAATTGAAAGGGTTTTTATAAGTGAAGCATGGCCATATAAAATGTATTGAATTTATTCATTAAATAGATTTCTGAATAAATTGAGTTGAAGCAGTTTACACAAATATAAGTAAACTTCAGAATTTAAATTCATATTTTCAATTTACAGCTGCAACGTGCATAGTCAAAAAGTAGAGAAAATTTACATAATATAGGCAAAGACTTTTCATGGAATCAATTTATTTAAACTTAGGTTACAAGAATGCGAACTGTAGCAACACTATAGAATATTTTGCAAGAAGGCTCATCAGACTTAATTGTAATGCAGCGTCTACGTAGAACAGGCCACACACACGGATCTTGCTGAATGATGCTCGATGCAAGCGCAGTACGTTCTTGCACAGCTTTTTCTCCTCATCTGTCAATTGGCAAAAATATATTTTGAAAACGTAAACACTTGATTTTTCATTCCTAAGTTTGGCTGATGTTACTGCTGTGGATTTTCAAGTCAATATTTTATTTTATTCTTGGGAGAAACTTACCACTCTAAAATTGGACTAAGATCTGAATAAAGTAATGATAATGAATACCTGAACAATTGGACTTCAAAATGAGCGCGCATGAATCTTGGATACTTTCAATTGCTATGTAGAATTTCTCACATTGTTTGTTCAGCATTGTTTGCCACGTTATATTCTTTATCAACCATACGAATAAGTACAACGAAACTGTAATTGGTTCATCCTGCAATAAAATTAATATAAGACGGTTTAATCATATACAGTTTTAGTAAAAAAGTGTTCACTTACTTGGAGATACTTCTACCCAATATTTTGATTTAAAAATTAAGTAGTGTACAAAAAATGTGGATGACTAGAAATGAAGTATGGTAAAACAAAAAAAAAACAATGAATAGATTATGAGAAATATGATATGGCTTGATATGGAGAAAGAAAACGGAATGCAGCGAAGATTCCAAAAACTAATCACAACCCTCCTTTTTGCTTCGCCGTAGTCGGATAAAAATAAAACAGAATAATGCTTACCCATCTATTAATCATATTTCCGTATTTCAACATTTGTATTGACGTTTGAATGTAAAATAGATTGTGACTAAATATTTCTAAAATGTAATAAAGTATCTGAAAAGCGATAAAATTAAATAAGATTCCTCTTTTGCGTTTCTGTATCAGGGCCAAATAAAAAAGTTCAAAATGTTGATAAGATTTTCTAAAGTTCAATTTGATTATTATTGATTGAATTAGAAGGCTGAAAGTCACCCATAGGGCAATGAAGAGGGCCATGCTTGGAGGTTTCCCTACATGACCGAATCAGAAATTAAGAGATCCACAGGAGAACCAAGGTAACCGACAATCTGAAAAATTGCCAAACGTATGTAGCAGTGGGCAGGGCACATTGCTCGCAAAACGGATGGCCGATGGGGCCAAAAAGTTCTGGAGTGGCAACTACGTGCTGGAAGACGTAGTGTTGGAAGGCCTTCCAACACTATGTGTGGGAGGCCTCCCACAAGGTGGACCGATGAACTGGTGAGGGTCGCAGGAATCCGCTGGATGCGAGAAGCACAAGTTGGTCGGGGTGGTGGTGCTTGGGGGAGGCAGTCTTTTAGCTGAAATTAATGAATGAATACATTTAATTATAAGGTACTTACGAATTGTTGAAAACAACATTTATGCATCTCATAACACTCTAATATATTAACGTAAGCTTGAAACATTTTTAAGCAATAGCTTTGTTGTAGTGTTTCTTCAATATTTTGAGAATTTAAAGCTTGAATATGCCATTGATCAATTTTATTTTCCAACAATTTAATGACGCGAGTGAAATAAAGTATATTAAAATCAAAAAACATCAAAAGATAGGTAATGTACAAATAAATGTCAGATGTACTGAGATTATTGCCAATATATATGAAAACGACGGGATAGACGAGCAAAGCTACGATGACAAAATACCAATTCCAAATGGTGAAGCGTCTAGAATTGGTTTTATTATTTAAAAATCTGTGAACTCTTTGAAAAGTTAATACAAACTTGACAGATTTTTTGGTTTGAAGTATCCCGACCACGAAATTCATAGTGAACCCGAAAAAATAGTAGACAACATCATATAAGGAAAAGATTTTCATAAAAGTGGTACATTGGAATAAATCTTTGCAAAAATACAGCAAATTATATGCGCGATATATGATTAAAAATGTTAATACTAGTGTTCCAAGCATTGAGATAAAATTGGAGAAGAAACTATTTGGAATTATAGCATTGTTTTTGATGCGATACTTAGGACAAAACATAATATTTTGCAGCAGATTTAAAGGCAGAAACATAGATTGCACGTCTTTGTCCACCGTATTATTTAAAACAAAATTAATAGGATAGTTCTGTTGAATATTACGGAGTTTATTCATTTTTAAATATACCGTACAGTACTGTGGCCTCCTAACACACAAGTGTTTCAGCGGCAAGCTAATAACCGCATCGAATTAAATTATGATGACCTTGGAATGGAGGAAATCAATAATGAATTACTTAAATGAATTTGATTTATCACTATAACATGGTGAAAACTCAATTCATTAAAGTAAGTAAGTAATAAAGGGTTACTTATTGTGTAAAAAAAGCAACCATATCCAAATACAAAAAAAAAAACACTAAAATGTGAAAGCCAAAAAACTTTTTACAATAAAAACAATTGACTTCCAAAAAAATAACATTAGATACAAATTGAAAATAAATTTAATTTCGGAAGTCGGTGCCAAAAAACTAAAATACAAATACAAAGATACCGACTTCCGAAATTAAAGTTATTTTTCAATTTGTATCTAATGTTTTTTTTTGGAAGTCAATTGTTTTTATTGTAAAAAGTTTTTTTTTAGTTTTCACTGTTCAGTTATGCTTACACTTACCCCGCACCAATACGTATACCACTAATTGCTAAGTAAACAACGGTGACAGAAAGTATTATAATATCATTAGGATACACACAAAGTGGATTAAATACGTATATCGAAGCTAACTCAAAAACTATCCAAACCAAGTTAATAAAATTTATATGGAACCACCGCGCAATCTTCCTCTACCAAATAAAATATTAAAAAAAAAAAAACATGCAATGTAATTTATTTTTAACCGACTTCCAAAAGGAGGTTCTCAATTCGTCGGTATGTTTTTTTTTTTTTTTTTTGTATGTTTGTTACGCGATTACTCCGCCAAATATGAATAAATTTTGATGATTCTTTTTTTGTTTGGTAGATCATACTTCAGAGGTGGTCCCATATAAATTTTATTAACTTTGCTTGGGTAGTTCTTGAGTTAGCTTCAATTATACGTATTTTTTCCCACTTAGTATGTAGATGATATGATAACTTCTTGTCACTGTTATTTACATAGCAAGTAGTGGTATTCGAATTTGTATGGGGTAGGTACCACAACTAAAAAGTGAAAAATAAAAACTTTTTACAAAAAAAAAACAACCGACTTCAAAAAAAAACACTACAAAGTGAAAAATAACTTTAATTTCGGAAGTCGGTGACAAACGAAAATTCAAAACCAAAGACACCGACTTCCGAAATTAAAGTTATTTTTCACTTTGTAGTGTTCTAAGCCGCCCCAAGTACATAATTATGGTCACCTATAAACTATAACTAGACAATAATTTCTATTTGACTTATTTATAGCAAGGAGTATTCGTGTGGCGTGAGTGGGTTTGTGAGTGTTTGTGGGGGGGGGGGGGGGGGTGAGTGTGTCGGGTGTGTGGATGTATGGGTGTGGGTGATGGAGAAGTTGGTGCGTGTTAACCTAATTGTTGAGTGCCATATTGTTGAGTGCCCCAGAGATAAACATATACGGAATGCGGTGACTATTTTGGAATAGAAAGTAGATTTTCGGTTGTGTCATAATCCAGAGTCATAAGCCATCCATTAAGTCCTTTTTACACAGGCGTTTTGTGAGTGGGAAGATGTTGCGAACTTTATTTATTTTATTATAGAGGTAGCCTCCTAGAAAACAGAAGATTCGCCTGGAGAAGCAGGTTGTAACTCTACTTAGGGACCGGTCGACAGGATTGTAGCGCCTCTTACCGAGCATAGGTGTGAGACTGTAAGAAAGAACCGCGTGTTGTTTCAGGATGGTCTGTAGAATGAATAGTTGGCGAACGGTGAGAACCCCACTTTCCCGGTATAGGTCGGTTGTGGGGTAGCGGAATGGTCGAAAAGAAGAAACTTTTAGGATTGCTCTTTGAACATGATTCTGAAACTCGCAGCGTCGAAATTATTCGTCGGTTATTTAAAAAAAAATCTGTTGTTTCATAGAATAGTGCAATACCTACGCGGTCAAAATGTATGGAACAGCTGATTTTTTTTAATTAACCGACGAAAAATTTCAACGCAGGAGGTTCAGAATCATGTACCGAATCCATGGTAACAGTTTTCGCGTCGATGAAATGAAATTGTTTATTCTGTAAATAGGATATCGAAATCACTTTTACACGTCATATAAAAAAAATACATATTAAAAATGAGCTAGATGAGTTCGGCGTTTCCTATCTGACTACTCTGAGAAGAAAGGCCGAAACAAACTCAGAGGTCGCAGTCTCTTTTAAAGTCCAGACATAATCTTGGTCACGCCATATGAGGACCATGTAGATAAGTGTCTGAAAAGGTCTTTTGATGAAAGAACCACACAGATTTGAGTGGACCTGTCCAGTCAGTGCAAGCATTTGTCAGTAAAAGTCAAAGTCAAAGTCAAAGTCAAATCATTTATTTCAAATAGGCCCATGGATGGCACTTTTGAACGTCGAAATTTACAAAATATTAAAAATGATTCTAGTCGCCCCTTCCAAAAGGTAGTTTTCGTATGGAGAAGAATGGGCAAGAAACTCCACCGTTACTCTTTTAAAATGTTTTACAATAGTTTGTATAGGTACGTACATTAGTTAAATAATTATATGTGAAGACGATGCACCTAGAATAAAATTACTATACCACAATAGGTAAAAAGAATTAAAAATGAAGCAACAACAGATAATTTAATATGTGATAGATACATGGTGCTCACATATTTACAAACATTGTAAAAGTAGACGATTTTCCTAAAATTTTGTAATTAATAAGTCAGTGTGTGAGAAAGTAATCACAGAATGTTAAATCAATGTCATAAAACACAAAATAATCAATTTTACAATTAAATTAGCAACCAGTTTGATTTTGTCTTGATTCTAAATTGTCCTATGGAGCAGGACCAGCATGTTTCCAAGCACTCTTATCCTGGATATAATCCTCTAATTTGTAATATGCTTGTTTACAAAGTGCACTTTTGATATGAGTTTTAAATTTTCTTTCATTTAATTGCAATATGTCACAAGGTATTTTGTTGTAACATTTAACACAGTACCCCATAAAAGATGTATGTACTTTAGATAATCTGTAAAATGGTTGATCTAGTTTATCTTTATTTCTAGTATTAAAATTATGTCGTGGAGCTCAACTCAGAACTTAAGGAGCTCAACTCGACGAACAATACCAAAGAAAGGACATTTGGGTAGGCCGCATAAACTACTCAAACTGCCAGACCATCACTAAAACTAGCAGAGAAATAAAAACAATATCCAAATAGTCCTCACATTCACAATAGTTAAAATAATATAATACTTTCCAAAGTAATCATGTCATTTTGAATATAATTTTCAACAATGTCAATGTGTTTATAATACTGGTATATGTTGATTTCACATAATAATTAAAATGTTTAGTTTTACGGTTTTATCACAAGGCTTAGCAGAGCGAGCAGTTCAATCCCAAGCTTTTTTATCTTCTAAATAGTCTGAAATTGTATAGTACCCTTTTTTTACAAAGTTTGGCTTTTGGGCACTTTTGACAGCGATGCGGACGAATTTTTTGGTGCCCTATGATTATTTCTTTGACCCCCTTTTTTTAAATACTTGTACATTTTATTATTTTAAGTCTGATAGTTTTTAAATAATGTAAATACTTGTGTGTAAATAACAAAACATCAAATTTTCCAAAAACGCTGAAACATATTATGGTTTTAAAAATTTACCTGAATGCTAAATAACAGTTTTCATGGTTTAAACTACAAAAATGGCGATTTTCCATACTAATTGATTAACATTTGCAAATACTATTGGAGCTGCTGAAGATTGTAAGACCATATTTGCATTGTATAAACTCAATCTCCTTTGTATTATATAATTGCATAGCACAGGTGTGAGCACTATGTACTAAAGAGTTACCATTTACCGGGTAATATGTCTTGCATTGACTTGAATGTGCCCTGGCGGCTGTGAGTATGTCATGCTCACTCAAATGTTTCGCTGATAGTGGCGCGTGTGTTGGATCATTTAGCTCCCTTCAAAATGGTTGAGCTGAATGGTGCTAATCCAGGCGTCATGTTCGTGAACGGGCGCCGTCAGTTAGGACTGGTCATCTCTTAGCAGCCATGGCTTATTTTTAATTTATTTTAATTTTTGAATTGTTCTTTGTTTTATCTTTTTATTACGGACGTTTCTAAGGTGCACGTCTTTCTACATTGTTCTCACATGTATAATTTCAACATGAATGATGTAACTAATATTTTGTAACAATTTTTTATTTAAAAGAGTGTCCGTGGAGTTTCTTGCCCGTTTTTTTTCATAGGTACCTACCTACTACACTTTGGAATGGGCAACTAGCTTGAATATTTCTGACTGAACGATTCCTTGACAATTCAAAAGTGCCTGTAAATGGTTTAATTGAAATGAAAATTTCAAACTCAAACTCAAAGAATTTATCATCATTTACTCCCCTACGGGTTCAATTTTGAAAAATCTTTCCTTAATCCTTGTTTACATTATAAAGGGCACCTCAGTGTAGCTTTCTAGGTCCAAGGGTTTGGCGGTTTGGGCTGGGCGTTGATGAGTCAGTCAGTTAAGATTTGTCTTTTTATTTATACAAGCTGGCAGGGACATCAGAAAAAGAAAAATTTAATAGAAAAATTGTCAGGAAGGCTAAGTTTGGCCGCATATGCTGTTAAAAAAATTAGACAGATAACTGACGTAGATACAGCCAGAATTGTTTATTTTAGTTATTTTCATAGTCTTATGTCATATGGGATTCTTCTCTGGGGAACCTGTGCGGACATTAATACTATCTTTGTTCTACAGAAAAGGGCTGTTTGAGCCATTTCCAACCTAGGTCCAAGAGATTCCCTTAGAGAAAAATCCAAAGAAATAAATATTCTGACTGTAGCCTCACAATATATTTTATATATTTTTGTGCACTATGCACAAAAATATTTAAAATTTTTGTGCACTATGCACAAAAATATTTAAAATTTTAAGAAAATGTCCGATATTCATAGAAGAAACTCCACCGTTACTCTTTTAAAATGTTTTACAATATTTTGTATACATCAATTATGTAATTGTATGTGAAAACGATGCATATGCACACAATTTATACTTAAGACTGAAAATAAATAAAAATCGATATCAGGGTTTTTTTAAATCTACCCCTAACGGGCTGAAAAGGGATATTCATTTTTACAGGGGAGGATTTTACTGTGTAGCCACACAGTAAAATTATTATAAATAATTTATAAGTCAAATAATGTATATCACAATAGACTTTACAAAACAGATTATCATGCTATTTGGTATGGGGGATGAGCAATATTGCATTATGTTCGTATTCTTCTTTGTTTTACCACAAATTGTAAAAAAACTAGCCAAGAGGGTAGAATTTTACAGATAGTTACGGATTTAACCTTTTAAAAGATTACAATCACGCTATACCTTTATGGAGCTAAGCAGTCAATATCATATACAGGTCATAACATATACAGGGTGGATTTTGAGATGGGGCAATAAGGGCAGGTACCTTAACTGTTGTCGCTACAACAAAACAGTCTTAGAAGGCTGTCCTTAACTTTTTGAAACATTTTGACCTGCATTCACAAATTTGAAAAAAAATGTACAGTCAGCAAGAAAATTGCCATTCATATGCCATCATATTTCTTATTTTATTACTATGGTCAAGGAACTGTATCGGGCCAACTGAGGTTTAAGTACGAGAACAGTCAGAAATTGCAAAAATCTTCCCATAAATTTTGCCCTCACGCTGCCCAGTTTGGCCGCCTTGTGTATTCACCGAGATATCTCTGGTAATCTACAACCTAAGGAAGTCGTTGAGGAATTTGCGAAAAGTAATCGGAGGAGGCTTGTGAAATGTTGAGTGCTTTTTAGTGTTTACTTTGCCAAAACCTACCCTCAGCAGGGTCAAGCCCCTCCCAAACGACAATCCTGGATCCGCCACTGTTTTGTAGCACAGAACATATATAAGAGTATTATATAATACTCTAGGAGGTGTGTAGGCTACAGGGAAGTTGTGCACGCTTGCACAAAAATGATTGTTCGTGCAAGGTTGTTATGCTTGCAGTAACGTGTGTACCCTCATTTACATATTCTTTTTGCTTCGTTTACGTGCATGTATCGATCTAAATCATTTTAACGTCATAATCCGTCCGTTTCTGTAGTGATTATGTTATTTGCATGCTGTATACGTACAACTAACTCGCACTCAGTCTGCACACTCACTTAGTACTTGAAAGGTTGGGATCGTTCGTGCGTGTTTGTATATGTTCGCACGAATAAGATTCGTACAATTCGCACGGCCTTATTCTAATTTTATTACATTCTGCGACCCAGTGGTATATTTTATGTTGCCCATAAACATATGTTATTTCTATTTCAATGATGTTGCCAAAACTGGCAGTTCTCAGCCCTGCTTGTCTGTCAGTAGCAGCGGTGTCAATGGTGTCAACTTTCCTACGTCATGTCAACGTCACATCACACAATCATGAATCGTTTCATTTAAAATTTTCAGTTGAATATTTTACACTTTATTTTGAGAAATTTTCCTAAATTGTTCGTAAACTTTACACGAGCCTAAACCCGGTCTGTTACGTATGTTTATACTGTCAATATTGGACAACTATGCGTGCGAACAATAATAACAACTTATTTTTAAATTTCGGGTCTGTATAATCTATCGTGATGTCTCATATAGATGAAAATTTGTGTTTATGTGTGGTGCAGTCGAATTAAATCGTTGTGAAATAGATATTTGGTGATATTAGTGATAATGATTTTAAGAGTATTATCAGTTTTGATGTGGAAACATGCGGTGGTTAGGAAACGGAAGTTTATCCACACAACTGTGGATTGTGTGTCTCCTCTAATATTTTTCTTGTTTTTTTTTGCCATAAAAGATAAGCTGAGACCACTTAAGGCATCCACACATAAGAAAGACCCAGTGGTCAACACGGTGAGTTTGTAGCATTGATTTTTTTTCTTATATTCTGACTTTTCCTTACAACAAAGTCATTATTCAACTACTGTTAAAAAGTTAAATCAAATTACCGGAATTCTCAATCAAACATGTCTATTACATTATTCAAACAATGCTATGCTGTTGAATTTACTTTAGAATCAAAGAAAATGGTTTTAAGCTTGAGTTTTTAACGTAGCTTTACATGTTTACTTGAAGGTTTGAGTTTAAATAAAGAGTCTTCCTGTATTTTTTTTTTCATATAAATGGGGTCCTAAATATTATGAGCAACGGCAATTAAATCATTACAGTAGAGCAATTTATAATTTCCATAATTATACTTATCAAGCATTTGGTCATTTCCGCAACCAAATTGGTAATTTATAATTTCCTGTTTCTGTGATTTGTTTCTTCATCATTTACAACTAGGCATTATGAATAAAACTTGGCATCTAGTCCATAGAGTACAATACTTCTATTGCTTAAGTACCCAGCTTGTATTGGGAAGCTCAGACCTCCCTCTTGTGGAAAATGCGCAAGCGAAATATTTTAAAGTCGAATGTACAAAAGGCAATGTTACTACTACTGTTATCAGGAGAACTTAGGATGCAAGAGCCAGCGAAGCGAGCTCGGGACTTGGAGCACCCCGACTCGGACGGGTTACGTTCGAAGGGTCTAGTGAGCGAGCGAAGCGGTTTTTTAACCGTCGTCGCACCCTGTGTGTGTATAATTTAGCTAGTGTGATTAATTTGATACTAAATTATAATGTGATCTGAACTGCAAACTGTTTTTCTATTGCACATTAACCAACACTACCCACACTACGCCCACAGTAGTTAAAATATCGCTGATAATAACGAGACTCACATACCCGTCTCCGACATATAATACTACGTTAATTGCATTACTTATGCGATTATCAACGAAATTGCCTGATGATGTAGATATCTAACACGTCACATTTCTTAGTTACAGTATCTTGATTATTTTTATGTCATCGTCATCATCATTTCAGCCGAAAGACGTCCTCTGCTGGACATAGGCCTCCCCCAGGCACCGCCACTTCGACCGATTTTGTGCTTTCCGCATCTTAGCGGATTCCTGCGGCCTTCACAAGGTCATCGGTCCATCTTGTGGGAGGCCTTCCAACGCTACGTCTTCCGGTACGTGGTCGCCACTCCAGAACCTTTTGACGCCATCGGTCATCCGTTCTGCGAGCAATGTGCCCTGCCCATAGCCACTAAAGTTTGGCAATTCTTCGGGCTATGGCGGTTACCTTGGTTCTCCTGTGGATCTCTTCATTTCTAATTCGATCACGTAGGGAAACTCCAAGCATAGCCCTCTCCATTGCCCTTTGGGTGACTTTTAGCCTTCTGATAAGGCCCATTGTGAGCGAACACGTTTCAGTACCATAGGTCATCACTGGCAACGCGCACTGGTCAAAGACTTTCGTCTTGAGTGGTATTTGGGACGAAAAGATATTGCGTAGCTTTCCGAACGCTGCCCAGCCGAGTCGGATTCGACGATTGACCTCTTTCTCGAAGTTGGACCTACCTAGCTGGACAGTTTGTCCTAGGTAAACATACTCGTCCACAACTTCGAGCGTAGCGTCTCCGACCTTCATGGGAGTGGGTGTCACATGGGCATTTGACATAACTTTTGTCTTGTCCATGTTCATTTTAAGACTCACTCTTTCGGAGGCTCTACTAAGGTCATCGAGCATTGTACTGAGGTCTTCCATGGTCTCAGCCATGATAACTATGTCGTCGGCAAACCGAAGGTTAGTGATGTACTCGCCATTGATGTTGATGCCTAGCCCTTTCCAATCCAGAACCTTGAAGACATCCTCTAGTGCAGCGGTGAATAATTTCGGAGAGATAACGTCTCCCTGTCTCACACCTTGCTGTACCCTCAAAAATAATACGATTGTAGGTTTAAGCGACCAATAGGAGGGAAACGCAATTTGGTAGTTTTACTTGGATTTTATTGGTGGTGTTGTAATCGTGGTGCCACCGAAGCAAAGTGGACCTTAAGAAGGCATTTTTGTCGGCCCACAAAATAAGAAAGACAATGAATTCGATAAAAATCTTACCAAGAAAGAACTCGCGGCTTGGTTGTCTCTGAAAAAGGTAATACAAGGATTTTTAGGCAATCATAAAGCTGAAAATGCTGAGTTTTTAGTTAAAGACTTGTTACAAAAATACAAATCGATAGCGTGTAAAATGTCTTTTTAAAGACATTTTTATATTCTCATTTCGACTTCTTTCCTTCTAATCTTGGAATGGTGAGTGACGAACAAGGTGAACGCTTTCACCAAGATATTAAACAGATAGAAGAGCGTTATAAGATGGGATGCCAAAATGTTAGCAGATTACTATTGGCTTGTTATTCAAGAGGATTTTATAGTCCACAAAAGGAAAAGTTAATTTATTGTAATTTTCTTTCATAACATGTGTCTAATTTTTTTTTTACATACTTAAACCTGGATTATTTTTGTTCACAATTTATGTACAAGTATATAGTACTACTATTTTTGTATTTAAATTCAAAATACAGGTGACTAAACATGTTAACATTTGATTTGAAACTTTTACACTGCCTTATTTCATTCACGGAAGTAAAATTTAACTTTGAAACGGTACATGTTACAAGAAATTTATTCATATATTCGTGGTCAGCGAACCCAAATTGACAGAAATCAGCTATTTCATCGAAGTTATAAAAAAAATCACACTTATGTCAGCTGAAGTTGGCATAAGTAGTATCAAGAAGCTGAAAGGATCGTCCGACTACCCAAACTGGAAATTCTTGGTGCGAAATTACTTGGAAAATAAAAACTGGTGGGGACTGGTGAGTAATTTCTAAAGATGTAGTAAATGTTGACGTAGACTGAAAGGCACGAACGATAATATGCCTGTTATTAGTGCCTACGTCTACAGTGCGCAGACTGCGAAAGAAGCCTGGAACAACTTACAGAAGCGTATCTCAGCGTATGAAGACAAAGTTTGGAGAACACGTATACATATTCAGCGAGAGCTTTTCAACTGTAAGCTAGAGAATTTCAATTTTATGGAAAGCTACATACCTAAAATGACATTCCTGACATAACAATTGTCTGATGTTGATGCTCAAATCCCTGATCATATCGATTTTGCTGGGTGGATTGACCGCTGAGTACAGCCCTATCATCATGGCTGTAGATAATAGTGGACAGGAGATCACGTTAGAGTAAATTCAAACGAAATTGTTACAAGAAGGAAGTAGGCAGAGTAAGTTGAACACAGACTACGAACAAGCCTTAGTTACACGTAAAGTACAAAACGATGCAAGATCTAATACTAATTAACTAACGATCGTAAGCAGAAGTTCGTCTACAAATGTTTTAAGTGCCATAAGCAAGGACACGAAGCGTCCGAATGCAAGGAGCGGATCAAAACTGCGAATATCTGTCTGAATACAAAGGAGGCGATTAACAAAGATAGACGGTATTTAAAAAGTGGGAGCTCAAATTATATGACCCACGATAAAAACAAATTGTTGTCTTATCAACCTGAAAAGGGCAATATGAAGATTGCAGTAGCAAACGGCGAGAAATTATTGGTTAAAGGACGAGGAAATGCTGAGCCACGAGTCAACGAAAACGAAAAATTAATTTTAGAAAACGTTTTATATGTTCCTGATTTATCCATGAGCCTAATTTTGATGAGCGATTTGACCAAGAAGAAATAAGGCATGAATTTTGACAATGGAGGTTCAATGATTCAAAATAAGAATCAAATTATTGCAAGATGTCAAGAGATCGACGGAACTTATGAGTTGACAGGATATATACTACTCTTTATATGTCTGTGGTAAATATACCAACAAAGTAAAGAATAAAATAATTACATGCCAGTGAGGAATGGAACGCAGCATGTTAAATATCAAGAAAATACAAAAAATAAACCACAACAAAATACGGTCAAAATCAAAAGCAATAGATGCTCTCAAATACAGCCAGAAGCTAAAGTGGAAATGGGCCGGTCACATAGTACGTCTTAAAGATCGCAGATGGACCAAAACGGTTACGTCATGGAAAGGCCCACCGGGCAAACGGCATAGAGGAAGACCGTTCACTAGATGGGACGACGATATTAAAAAAATTGCTGGTCTAGAATGGCAACGAATAGCCCAAGACCGAGAGAAATGGAAAGCTTTGGAGGAGGCCTTTACCTGAGAGGGGTTCCAGTACAGAAAAAAAAAAAAAAAAAAATGCTACTGCCAATTATTACAATATTAGTCAAATTTAAATAGTTATTAAGATAATTGTATTTAAGTATAATTAGTTTCTCTATTTTTTATCCTTTTGTTAACTAAGTACTTTAAGGTAGGAGACAGCATTTGCATGTTAATGTGTTACTGGAAATAAAAGGCTTTTTATTTTATTATTTTATTTATATGTCTGTGGATATATATTACTTTCCTCTATGGTTGACAGCAAATAAAAAGAAACGTCGTGAATGTGACACTGTCAAAAAAAAATGAAAAATTACGAACATTTGGCAAAAAGATCAGCTCATTTATCACGTAATTATATGAATAAAATGAAAGTTTTACTAACCGGTATGAAAAATTTAAGAGTACCGATTTATGCCGTATATTCCATGTATCGAAGAAAAGACTTGCAAAAGTCCCTTTAAAAACCAAGGTACGAGAGCGAACGAGGTCTTACAGTTGGTTTTTAGCGACGTTTGTGGACCAATCGATGAGCCGTCATTCGGTGGTTCAAGGTATGTTCTTCTATTTATCGACGATTATAGTCGGAATACTCATGTTTATTTTTTTGGAGAACAAAAGTGAAACTTCCGTGAATACAAGGCGGAAGTTGAGAATGAGACAAGTAAATCCATTAAATGTCTGAGATTTGACAACGATGCAGAGTACTGTAACGGTAAATTAAAATAATTTTTGAAGTCTGCAGTTATACACCAGATGACTGTACTCTACATGCCGGAACAAAGAATTTTGACAATGGAGGTTCAATGATTCAAAATAAGAATCAAATTATTGCAAGATGTCAAGAGATCGACGGAACTTATGAGTTGACAGGATATATACTACTCTTTATATGTCTGTGGTAAATATACCAACAAAGTAAAGAATAAAATAATTACATGCCAGCGAGGAATGGAACGCAGCATGTTAAATATCAAGAAAATACAAAAAATAAACCACAACAAAATACGGTCAAAATCAAAAGCAATAGATGCTCTCAAATACAGCCAGAAGCTAAAGTGGAAATGGGCCGGTCACATAGTACGTCTTAAAGATCGCAGATGGACCAAAACGGTTACGTCATGGAAAGGCCCACCGGGCAAACGGCATAGAGGAAGACCGTTCACTAGATGGGACGACGATATTAAAAAAATTGCTGGTCCAGAATGGCAACGAATAGCCCAAGACCGAGAGAAATGGAAAGCTTTGGAGGAGGCCTTTACCTGAGAGGGGTTCCAGTACAGAAAAAAAAAAAAAAAAAAAAATGCTACTGCCAATTATTACAATATTAGTCAAATTTAAATAGTTATTAAGATAATTGTATTTAAGTATAATTAGTTTCTCTATTTTTTATCCTTTTGTTAACTAAGTACTTTAAGGTAGGAGACAGCATTTGCATGTTAATGTGTTACTGGAAATAAAAGGCTTTTTATTTTATTATTTTATTTATATGTCTGTGGATATATATTACTTTCCTCTATGGTTGACAGCAAATAAAAAGAAACGTCGTGAATGTGACACTGTCAAAAAAAAATGAAAAATTACGAACATTTGGCAAAAAGATCAGCTCATTTATCACGTAATTATATGAATAAAATAAAAGTTTTACTAACCGGTATGAAATTTAAGAGTACCGATTTATGCCGTATATTCCATGTATCGAAGAAAAGACTTGCAAAAGTCCCTTTAAAAACCAAGGTACGAGAGCGAACGAGGTCTTACAGTTGGTTTTTAGCGACGTTTGTGAACCAATCGATGAGCCGTCATTCGGTGGTTCAAGGTATGTTTTTCTATTTATCGACGATTATAGTCGGAATACTCATGTTTATTTTTTTGGAGAACAAAAGTGAAACTTCCGTGAATACAAGGCGGAAGTTGAGAATGAGACAAGTAAATCCATTAAATGTCTGAGATTTGACAACGATGCAGAGTACTGTAACGGTAAATTAAAATCATTTTTGAAGTCTGCAGTTATACACCAGATGACTGTACTCTACATGCCGGAACAAAGTTTTGTCGCAGAAAGAGCGAATTGGACTATAATAGAAAAGGCTAGAACATTACTCTCAGAATCAAACCTGAGCAAGAATTATTGAGTGGAGGCTGTAAATACTGTTGTATACCTAAAGAACAGAAGCCCCATGAAAGCATTGAACAATGCGGTACCAGAGAAGCTTTGGACTGGAAAAGATGTCAGTCATCTGAAAATCTTTGGTTGTTTAGCGTATAGATTGATACCAAAACAAAAGAGACGGAAACTAGACATGAAGACAGAACCGATGATTTTCATTGGATATTCAGATAATCAGAAGGGTTATTGTGTGATGAATCCTAAGACAGGTGAAGTCACAACTGCGAGAGATGTAAAATTTCTGGAAAACGTCTTTCTGCTAAAAGAAAACGTGGAAAAGTCGGAAGTTATCATAAACCTGAATACAGATTCTGTTCCTTCCAGTTTACACAACGAATCTACAAGCAGATCTGAACCCTTGGAGGCTCGTGACGCTGAAGATGAGAACGTAGAGGAGGTAGAGCCTGAACCTGTAGTACTAGAGCGAGTACCTGATGACGTATTGACTGAAGTGGAAGTGACAATACCTGAATCAGAAAGAAGGTATCCTATGAGAGAACGCAGACAAGTTGATCCGTACGGATGCAATGTTATGTATTCGCAATCTTGATGATGATTCATTGACTATTAATGAATCTTTGGCGAGACCCGATGGTGACTTATGGAAAAAAGCGATAGATGGATGAACTTATGTCACTAAATGAGAACCAGACTTGGACGTTGATGGATCGTCCAGCTGATAAGAAGCCTATCCAGTGCAAATGGGTGTTCAAAATCAAGAGAGATCGCGATGGTAAGGTAACGAAGTACAAGGCTAGACTAGTAGCAAAAGATTTCACACAGGTATATGGTGTAGACTATACTGAAACGTATTCTCCAGTAGTTATAAGTTTTACTCTGCGCATGTTGTTCTCGCTAGCTGTTGAATACGGTTGATTTATTGACCAATGGGATGTCATGACTGCCTTTTTATATAGTAAGGATAATGAGGACATTTAAATGCTCCAACCGAAAGGAGCAGTAGTTAAAGGTCAAGAAACCAAGGACCTCTCTTTTTCTTTCTCTTTTTCTTTGTATGGATTGAAATAAGCTTCGAATACTTACTACTTCGGTTCAAGGAATTGACAAAGAGATGTTGAACTTAGGCTTTGCACGATCAAAACAAAAATAGAACCGTGTTTGTATCAAAAGCAGCTTAAAAACAATAAGAAGTTAATTGTTGTTATTTACGTAGATGACCTTTTTATTTTTGTAAATTGTGAACAAGAAAAGCAAAAATTAAAAACTGATTTGCTTGACAGGTTTAAGATATAGGCGCGGCTGGGCATGTTTAAAACCGGTTGCAGACCAAGAGCTAAGCTAAGTTAGTTTAGCTTAGCTCACATAGCTGACGCAGTTTTCCATACTTGTGTGCAGACCGCAAACTATGACTCAAGTATGAAAAACTGCGTCAGCTATGCGAGCTAAACTAAACTAACTCAGCTTAGCTCTTGGTCTGCAACCCGCATTAGGCATGAGGTTTAGGAGAGATAAATATGTTATTTGTCTAGATCAGCAACAATTCGTTTCGGAAATTTTGAATGACTAACATGACAGACGCTAAGCTAGTTTCGACCCCAATGGAAGTCGGTATGAAATTAGAAAAATCGACATTCTCATAGCAATCTACCATATCATAGCTTAATAGTGTTTAAACTATTTGGCCTGTAATACGTGACCAGACGCAGCACATGCGGTGAGTGTACTTTCACAATTTACTTAATTCGTGTTATGACAAAATACACTTTAAATGTGCGAAACGGGTCTTAAGATATTTAAATGGTACGTCGAACCTTTGTCTCAGCTTTAGAAAGTCGAGAGATTTAGACTTAAGAGGCTACGTTGATGCAGATTGGTGAACTTGATAGAAAATCTTTCACAGGATTAATTTTCAAAATAGGTAAAAATATAGTGTAATGGGAGAGTAGGAAGCAAGCGACAATATCCTTGTCCTCCACAGAGACGATTGAGTCAAGCTTCGAAGGAAGCTCTTTATTTACGTAGTTTACTGAACAGTTTTGATAGGTGTGGATAGTGAAGCGGTAGTAATTTATAATGACAATTAGTCGGCGCATAAAATTGCAGCTAACAAAATGATGCATAACAGAACAAAGCATATAGATATCAAGTACCATTTTATTCGTAAATGTGTACTGGCTAACAAAGTTGAAATAAGGTACATGTCAACTGATAAGATGATAGCGGACATCTTAACGAAAAGTGTTCACAGCTTAGAGAACTTTTACAGGATTTATCCCTATCAAATTATTTTATTAAAGGGGCGATGAGTAGTTAGATGTTTTGATATTTTATATTTTTTAAAGTGATTTATATAATAAGAACCATCCTTACTCTAAAATAACTAATTTAATTCCGAATATAATTATTTAACCTCAAAATAGATACTAATCCCCAAATGAATCATAAAGTCGTTACCCCAATATCATGATCTCAAACTGTTTAATAAAACTACATAATTTACAATATTTCAGGGATAAGGAAAATAATATGAAACACCAAGATATTTTGTCAGTCATTTATATTTCAAATTCAATATTCTACACCATACCATCACATCTCCTATTCCCCACATAATATCACAATTCAATCAGTATTCTAATATTTACCATGAAACTAATAGGTTACCTTAATTTACAGTAGATCTCCAACCAATACTATGCCAATCTATCTTTTTACCGACACAGCCACTAAACACGTCTTACCGTCACGAGCGCCTCATTTATTATTTATTATTATTTTATTTTATTTTTTTCCTCATTTTGACATATTGAATCTTTGGGTGTTGCCAGTACAATATCCAACAATTACGTATTAATAAATTGAAACCTAACATTTGTATAATAGATAATATTCTAAATTTAGTTTCGTTATGTATGCTTTATTTTGTTAGATTTCTTCTGTTTTTGCTGTACTCTTCTTTTGGGTAAAGCTAAGTACAGTCGGATACAGAAGTGATCATACGCAGCGTAAATAAATTAAGAGGGCGTACTGGAAGAGGTCGCATATATGTATGCACTGGCCTGTTGCACAATGCACATGCCTGTCACCGATTCAAATTAATATAGTTACGGCTTATGTTTTTGTTTTGTACAGTACCGACCAAAAGTCCATGAGCAATCTCACAAAGCAATAGACTGACGCTTCGGTTTGACTTACGACCTTCTTCTATAAGTTGTTACAATACTGTAGACACGCACATTACACACACACACTCACTTTGTCTGCAACCAATGACTAGTTCAATAATCATCATTCGTTTTTAGTTTCATTCGTCTTGTTCACATAAATATTAAAGTTTAGCAGGTAGACCACAAAAAACTAAGTAAATTATTTCGATTTCTGTGGGGTAGATGCAGTTTGTTACGAGTATTTAATTAATAGAACTTTTTTGGTTCGTGGATAATATTGGTGACGAGTATTTAGCGCAGTGTTGTGGTTATTATTATCAAAAAGCAGGCATAAAATATATTGAAGAGATCAGATCAGAGAATATTATTGCGCTGCGTAAAAGTGAAGTGAATATCTAATGAAACCGGACTAAGTGTGAGTGTTTTCATTAATATATTTCATATTTTACTAAACATAAATCTTAATCAAGGGTATTGTTGATAGAACAGAGGTATTGTTGAGACAGAAGATGCCTTTAAAGTTTTAAATTCATTGTGAGGTTTAATTCGATTAGTGAATAATAAATAATAAGGTATTATGTGTAATAAAAACAATGTTTTTCTTTGTTCTAGAGAAATACTGTGAGGGTTAAGAGATATGCGGAAGGGGCTTATTATCGAGTAGCAGCGACGTCAAATGGTGAATGAAACAAATGGTTTCATACCAACGAGACATTTTGCTGAATTATTAAAAACACGTCATTATGAACCGTTCGCCGTGCACTCTGAAGGCTTGCATCACTGAAGACCAGCTAGAAAACCGTTTTTGACCTTAAAATATTGACCGTACCAACTTAATAAACAACAGATTCGTTATTGCATGAATTTATGGTAACGAATTTTTTAAGCACGTTTCAATAGGGTGTTTGTCGTATTTCTTGCAGATATACCGAAATTGTTTAATATTATTTTAGTAATAGTATTATTTTAGGATAAAAATTTGAGGTTTAGTTTCAATCTTCTTTTCGTAAAGAAAATGAATACTTAAGCTTTAACCTCAATAACAACCAATATTTACTAAAGTCAAATAAAATGTAAAATAATTAATACAAATAAAATATAAACAAACTGCCCATATTTAACCTTAAAATTACCTATTCTGTAAGTAGTTTTTTTACATTTTAAGTAGTCTAATATTCTTATTTATTACTTAATTACTTCGACCATGATCAAAGCTTAATATTTATGGTGAAAAAATCCATTAAAAATTTAAAATATTTCATAATTTAAATATGTCTAAATAATACAAACTGCTTCTAAGTTTCTTGACATCTATTTCACATCTTATTCAGCTGAAGTAATGATAAATAATTGTAGCAGTTTATTAACTTATGTAAAATAAATATAACGAATAAACATATTTTTTTTAATTTTGTTATCATATATCACGCATTTTTTATTCTAAAACCTTTATTGCAATAACAACATAAAAAAGCAGCAATATTAAAAAAATATTATTATCGAAAACAAAAATAATAATATTTGCAAAAAACCGCACTGTGTTTCACGAGATTAGAACCTGAGGCAGTTTGAATTCCATACCAACGCTTAACGCTTTCTGCTATCTGCACTTGTTAAGTTACTATCGAATTTTAGCAATGCCATTAACTGGTCAAGTTCACGCGCATTGTGCGTGTGTGCTAGCATGTTTAAAGCGACGGAAATATATTGTTGTTTCGTGTAACTGCGTTATCTGTGGTGTGTGTATCGTGTTGCTTACACATACAAATGTACGAGCTATACCGCGTGTTCACAGCAATACGACTCTTAGCGTGCTCATGCACTTTTGAGCGCTTACTGTACCTTGTCACTTGTCACGTGTGTAAAAATATTGACCACGAAATATAGTAATTTATCAGACCACTGCTCATTATTGCTCCTCCTGTTTTTCATTACATATTAGCCACCCCACCAACGAGTGCGAGCCTCCAACCTTAAGTAGCCACTCGTTGAGGCTCATTTTGCGCACCCCTCAAACATTCCTGGGTGAGCAGAATTAACCAGAGTGTAGTAAAAGGGGGTGCAAAGAATAAAAAAATAACCATAAACAACATGTAAAAAAAACCCTGTCCGATCCGTGAGGATGTTGTTAAGTATCAAACTGAGAGTCTAATTAATTAAGTAATCAACCCAACCCTTCGAGGAAACAAGGGGGCCTAAAACGGTCACTTTAGCAATATTGCTAAAAGCGATTCATTTCCTGAATTCCCAGCAATTCATTAGCAATTCCTCTAATTTTCGTAAAATGGTGACACATAAATAGCTGAATCATATCCCAATTCAATTCATATCTGAATCATATTTGGTGTAAATATTGCCGCATGAAAAAAATAAAGACCATAATTTTACCAGTTAAGTTTTCTTTACTGTTTTTATTAATCAAATTAGTTTTTTATTTTTTTTATTTCTATAGTTACAATGTTATTTGATTTTATTAAACTTATAACTGTTAAAAATACTGCAGATAAGCCCTGAAAACGGAAAATAAAAACAATAAAAACTTTGTGGACTGGGAATCCATACAAAGGAGTTTTAGTCATTGATGTAAATCATCGATGGTTTTAGTTTATCCCTTGATTTATGTCAACTTCAACTAGACGTGCGTAATTATAAATAGCTTCAGTATTTCGTGCGAGTTGGATCTTTTTTAATACAAAGTAAGTGCATACTTGTTTATCTTAGATCAATATTTAATATTATCGTTGTGCAAAAGTAGGTATTCAAATGTTCGTAATATTTTTTAGGAATGGAAAGGCGTGCATCTAGAGTATATGAGATACAATGGAACATTCTGCTCGACTTTCTACACTGAAAGTGGGAGCTCTGTCGGTGTTGAGCCCCTTATTGGGATCACTGGAGCCCCAACTTCTGGCCAGACTCGTGCGTCAACATCAAGCCCTACCCCGGCCGACGCTATACAACAGTGCTTCTGCCTCGTAGAACACGGCAATCTAGATACCGCAGTGAGTAGAATTTTCTAACCCTACAGTTATTCATATTGCGGTTAAGACTTGATGATGACTATTGAAAACGAGTATGTTATAAATTATAATATATATTACGTTTTTTTAGGTCGCCCTCTGGCTTCACTAGATGAGTCTCGGAGAATTTTATTTCTGATGATGCAACGTGCTGCAGCTGGTATGGCGAACCAATTAATAGCGCAGAACCTTGAGAGGCTTGCTGATGCAGTCTAAAGATATTCCTTCCATAGAGGTAAAGTATGAATTTTTTGTACATGCAAAAAAAAAGAAGTATATCAGAGAAGAAAACAAACTATATTTTATTTAACATTTAACTAACACAAAAACTTAAAATAAAGGCAAAGAAGGTATCAGCCCACTCTGTGTCCACAATTAAACCACAAGTTTTCATTTTCAGCCTGGTGGAGTTGTGCCAAGGGATGGTGATTCCATACAAAGGAGTCATAGTTCGCACCTCTGTGGCTAGCTTCAAAATATCAAAAAAGAGTCACAAACCTGAAACAATCAAAGACCGATTAGTTTTTATGTTTTTGTAAGTTTTATTATTTGATTATTGCTAGATGTTTTTAAATAATATAAGATGAAAATTGTTAATTTAATAAAATATTTTTCCTAACACTTGTTTTATTCTAAAGTTCATTTGAAATAAGATTAGACATTTAAATAAATCTTTCATACAGTTCGTTCAACCGATATTGACTTCTATTGCGTTGACGGTATGACAAATGGCAGCTGCAGTAAACAGTTGGTTTTTTAACCACTTTTTTGCTTTTAATACCATCCTTATGCCTACGGCACAGAAGTCAAAATCGGTTGAACGGACTGTAAAAAAGGTTTGTTTAAATGTCTAATCTTATTACAAATGGAGTAGGTATAGTAAGTAATAGCTAAATGTATCTCCTCATACAATAGGTCTCCTACGTATTACTACATAATAAAATTGAAGTAAAGCAAGACAATATAACATAATATCACCTAGGTATTTAACTCGGAAGGGTTTGACAGAGGTGCACCAAAGAGCCAAAACACACGATACGACATCGTGATACGTTGCGCGACCGACGCGGACGTTGCTACATTTTATTTTTTATTATTATCTACTATTTTCACATAACATAACATCACGCCTGTAATCCCCGAAGGGTTAGGCAGAGGCATACTCATAGGACACCCACATTTCGCCAGTTATGTTTAAGTTCCATGTAATAGGGGGCGAGCTTATTGCCATCAACCGGGCACAAATCCAGGCTCCGGGCTGCTACTGAGAAATTCCAGATGGAAAAACCCAATAACACTTTGCCCTACCTGGGAATCGAACCCAGGCCCATGAAGACCTAAGGGCCTAGGGGTCGCAAGCGCTACTGCTGAGTATGAACTCAGCAGTAGCGCTGGCGACCGCTAGACCAACGAGGCAGTCACTACTCTACTATTTTCGTTTACCTACCGTTTACACCTAAAACAAGGTGTAAAAACTAGTTATCAATAAAAAATTGTTATTTAAACATGTGATGCGACGCCGTGTCATGTGTTTTGGCCCTTAGTTCATCCACTTTTTGCCAGTTATGTTTAAATCCCATGTATATGTATTATTGTCAGCCAAAATAGTTGGTACCTACTCACATTATTTAGTGTCACAGCTCTCATCTCACACTAACTTGGTATATCTCGCTCCTATAAAGCTATGATCCAGAGGCGTAAAATCTAAGTGTACTCAGCACCTAAATGTAAAGAGAAAATTGTAGTAAGTTGCCATTTAGGTATATATATATAAAAGTTTTTATTTCATCGAGGGGGTACACCGTACAGGGTAAACCTCTACAATAATAGATGATAGGGTCTATCTGGAACTACTTAAGTAATTAATACATACTACTTTTATCATAATCCTTTTACTTGCCTTAGAGGTAGTACTTATGCCATCGCGGCGGGTAGGTACACAACACAGGTATGTACGGCTCCTGCTCATGGATGAGGCCACGACACACACTTTTATCTATCCTATATGAGCCAACAAATTTGAGGTCCGGCATTTTGAAGGCTATGTCCTTTTTTCGAAGAGCTGCACTTCGTCGGCGATATGCAATGGTCTCTATAACCCGCGCGTGCTCCAGAAAATTTTCATACAGGGCTAAATCTGCCGTTATTGCAATATTTCTTGAAAAAATCCGAAAAATGATTTGCAAGATGTTGCTTTTGACTAATTTCTTATGATTCTGTTATTTGACATTATAATTGACAATAAAGCAATTCGTAATTTGTGGACCATTTTACGAATCTCCATACAAAACTGTCAAACAGATGAATTGGAATAATATGAATTGCTAGCAGATAATAATATGAATTGTCAGTTTGTGACCATTTTACGATTTTTAATATGAATCATAATATGATCATATTATGATTCTGCAAAAGTGGCCGTTTTAAGCCCCAAGGCGTGATGTTATGTGTTTTCAAGAAAAAAAAATGCAATGCATGGAATTATTGTTTTATTTCTTTTAAAGCTTATATTCGCTCCGCACTAGGAGTAAAAAAAAACTGTGTACAGAGGATATGTTAATAGTTTCTAATGTCTAAATCATTTTCGTTTTCGGACGAAAGTATAAAACTAAAGCCGAAGCTACTTTTTCGTTTCCGACTGAACATCCATCGGACGTCAGACACGAACTAGTAAAAATTTGAAGAAGAATAAAGAAACAAACAAATAACATAACATCACGCCTGTATTCTCCGAACAGTTAGGCAGAGTTATATCAATCAAAAAATCAGAATCAAAATATTTCACATAAACCTACATGGGCACTTATGAAACGTCAGAAGCTAGGTGCACGGTTCCAATTGGTCGCTTCCTATGGAGAAGAGCCGGCAAGAAACTCCACGGTTACTCTTTGAAAATAAATTGTTTCTACAATGTTTTCAAATTTTTTATTTTATTTATTTATTTATTTATTTATTTATTCTTCAGAAAGCTTACAGTCTAATATCTATTTACTATGTACAATAGCGCTTACGATTGCCATTTAAAAGCTTCCACAAATTAAAAACTATGTACCTAAAATTAAAAAGAAAGAAAAGATAAAGAATACAAAAATAAAAACAAAATCTTCTTAAGTATAACCTAACAAAAAATGTTCTTTAAACAAAACAAAAAAAAATAAAAATCTTCTTTAAAACAAAACATATTTATGAATCATATACATAATCATAATAATTAGGTAGTATCTAATAAACGTGTCGTCTTTATTTATTGTTCTAAAAACAAACAAACAAAATGTACACATGTGTTATGATATATAATTATGAATAATGCTACTCATTGCGGTCTATAACAAAGTATTCTTTATTTATAGTACGTCTTAATGTGCTAGGGCTGGTTATAAATAGATCAACATCTAAGTGAGAGGGCAGGTTATTAAAGCTTGTTGCGCTACGTAAGAAGAAGGCATTGCGTCGGTAGTTTGTTGATGCAAATGGAACGTGAAGAAGTGGCCGCCGTCTGTAGCCTACGTGATGGGTTCGGAGTGATATTTTGGAGAGAAGTTGGGGAAAATTACAGTGTTAATACTCGTAGGTATGGGAGGACAGTGTAGGCCTAACAACAAATACCAGGTACTTAGTAAAATAAAAAATGGTACACAAGTTTACAGCCTACAACGTTCTCACATTCATAAAATCTAAAAGAAAAGAATCTATATAAAAGATAAACAAAATAATAAAAAATAAGAACCTATTTAAACCAAATGAGATGACACAGCTACAGCATGCTACAGCTGTAACAAATCTAATTTGATAAAAAAAAATATATAAAATTGTAGATATTGTATAATGTCAAATACTGAAAAGATTATGTCAATGAAGTATGTAAAAAAATGTAAAATAAATATCGTAATTTGGGAGTAGTTAATAGACATTTACATTGTTATGCCGTTAATGAGGTACCAGGGAAGCCACATGTACAGAAGGAATTATTGTATCTATAGTACACACACATTTCGCCAGTTGTTCAGGTCCCATGTAATAGCGGACGAGCCTATTGCCATCAACCGGGCACAATAAGTAACACTTTGCCCTACCGGGGAATCGAAAGCGCTTGCGACCACTAGACCAACGAGGCAGATAAGCAAACACATTCCATTTAAATGCAACCTTCAACAATGAGTTCATTTGTATCCACCCGATCAATATCATCCCCCTAGCTTGGTGCCAGTTGTCCTTGGTTGAACAGTTTTGGGCATAAAGCCATGGTTGAACCGTTATCCCCACTTCCCGAGATCTGAAAAGCTAAATAGGGACCTAATCTATACTTAATTTTGTTAAGAGGTAAAATTAGTTTGTAAGTTTGTAATTAGTATCCTATACTATTAAATGAGCATTATCTATTTTCATCAGAGCAGAGCTCAGTCACCCAGGTACTGTTAAATTAAAGCAGTATAATATTCTAAAACTTGCCCCTCAAGTTTTAGAATATCCCCACAATATAGTGACGCTGTCTGTACATGATTCTAGACCCACCAGCGTTGAAATTTTTCTTCAGCTTTGATATTTTTTTACTACCGAAGATAAACTTCAATGCTGATCTAGAATCATTAATTTAATTTATAGTAATAGTTTGCGTGTCGATGTCCCCCTTATACAATGTATTTGGACATAGCTCTAAATAGGTAGGTACTAGCAATGTTGAAATATTCTTGAAGTTTCCTGTTTGTTTCTTTCCTGTTAAATGTTTTTGTTGTTTGTACACATTTGATTGAAAATTCAGTTGCCAGGAAGTCTAGAACTTAGCCTGAGATCTACAAAAAAAACCGTTGATGGTAAACAATCTCAAAAAGACCTCTTTTCTGCAGGAAATAATACGGCTCGATGAATTCATGCCTCAGCCATATTGGATTATGTACTACCCCGAAACAATGCTCACTAATTTGCTCATGGATAACGTGGGCCGTAAACTAAACCTAAAGCGGCTGAACTCCATCACAGGTAAGTAATAGAGAGGATGAGAGTAGATCCTCACTTTGACTGGTGAACCGAATTTCAGTCAGTCGGAAGTGTCCTGTGCCAAGTAAGATATTGAAAAGGTTGTCTGCAAAAGGGAACATAACAACAAGCAGGCTAGCATTCGATCACTCAAACGAATTTAGAACCAGTTTCAAAATTGAATATGCGTCGCTTGCTTTTATAAAACAACAGTTTTTTGATAGACGTGTAAAAGTGAGCACGTCCTCTTGAAATACATACATACATACATAAACTCACGCCTTCTTCCCATGGGGGTAGGCAAAAACTACAGAACGCCACCTGCTACGATCCTTACATACTCCTTTTGCCACGTTTACGTTCATACATCTGGTCATACACGCACGCCGGTTGCGAGTACTACGCACCTGGCCTTTCTGAAGAACATCACCAATAAGGTCAGTATATGTCCTCCTAGGGCGTCCCCGCCCGGCCTTTCCCTTCATATCAGCCTCGTAAATACATTTTGTTAGTCGCCTTTCATTCATCCTCTCAACATGCCCAAACCATCTCAGCATACCCTTTTCAATTTTTGTCACTACATCTTCTTTTAAATCACACCGCTGTCTTATCACATCATTCCTCAGCCTATCATTCATAGTCAGACCATACATGCTTCGCAACGAACGCATTTCCACAGCATTTATTCTACTTTCATGTTGTTTTTGCCACACCCAACATTCACTTCCATACATAAGCGTGGGCACCAGCACACCATTGTGAACAGCCAATCGAGCCTTTTTAGACATCGACTGGCTGGTCACAATCGCATGTATAGCACCATTCACTTTGTTTCCTGCGTTTACTCTCCTTTCCACATCTCCATCAATCTTCCCATCCCTTGTGAACAGACTCCCCAAATATATAAACTCACCATACTCAGACCGCCAACTTCCTAACTCCAGGTTGCTAGTTGCTACTGAGTATTTCTTGAGAGAAACTCCAATAACTTTTTTTCTTAACAGGTCTCAAAATGTTAAACGGTGACGTCGTGCTCCGCTGGCGTACTAGCTCGCGTACGTATAAATTAGCCAGATGTAGACTAGACTAACAAGGCTCTAAATGGTAAGTGTGCGCATTGTACGCACTCGGTGCGTACCGAACCGCATCGCACTTGTCAGTTGTCTGTGCCAATCGATTGATCTCTGTCATGAAATTACTCATACGTCGACTTATCCACAATTCCGAGGTGTTAGTAGCCAGTAGCAGTAGCCAAACGGAAAAGTTGATAGAAGTTATAAACTATAACCACTACACATTACTTAAAATATTATGTATTATGGCAGTGCCAGACTATATCTACCGACATTAATACTATAAAATTATTCATTGTAAAACTGATAACTGTTCTGTACTGGGGGCCGACCACAATCTTTTACGAAACAATCTTATTTCTGGAGAGTTTTATTTCAAGCTTACAATAACATAACTCATATTCGTACCAACCACGACCTTTATCGTTTAAGAATGTTTTATTCCTGCTTAGTGCTGGGAAAGAACGAACTATTTGTAAGATTTGTCTATTGCCTGCTACAGTAGAAAAGAAACAACGCTATGTGAACTGTATAGCGCTGTCCCTTTCACACGTTGGTCCGAATCGCTACTACGAAGTATTGGTCTTGAAGCAAAATATTATTTTCTTTTACTTAAAATATTACTTTGCATTAGAATCTAATTTTTAACCGACTTCCAAAAGGAGGAGGTTCTCAATTCGTCTGTATGTTTTTTTTTTTTTTTTGTTTTTGTTTTTGTATGTTTGTTACGCGATTACTCCGCTAATTATGAATAGATTTTGATGATTCTTTTTTTGTTTGGTAGATCATACTTCAGAGGTGGTCCCATATAAATTTTATTAACTTTGCTTGGGTAGTTTTTGAGTTAGTTTCAATTATACGTATTTTTTCCCACTTAGTATGTAGATGATATGATAACTTCTTGTCACTGTTATTTACATAGCAGGTAGTGGTATTCGAATTTGTGTGGGGTAGGTATCACAACTAAAAAGTGAAAAATAAAAACTTTTTACAAAAAAAAACAACCGACTTCAAAAAAAAAGCACTACAAAGTGTAAAATAACTAATTTCGGAAGTCGGTGACAAAGAACGAAAATTCAAAACCAAAGACACCGACTTCCGAAATTAAAGTTATTTTTCACTTTGTAGTGCTTTTTTTTTGAAGTCGGTTGTTTTTTTTTTTTGTAAAAAGTTTTTTTATGAGTAATTTCCATGAAATTGACACAAATATTAAAAGATTTGGTTTTGAAAAATAAGAAAAACAATTGAAAAAAATAAAAATAAGCTACGGCTAAGCTGTTACATGATATAAATCGGAACAGAACGAAATTTGAAACTCGGGCCGCATTCGGAGTTACGCCTTAATCGCTCACATCAATATTTTGCGTACCGATTTAGATATGCTTGCACAAGATGGTTGGATTACAGTATTTCTTTGAGTATACACAACAAATTTCTTCTTCTTTGATTAGGTGACGACTGTAGCCAAAAGCACAATTTCCAAAATGCCACGTTAGTTTAAAGATATGGTGCAACTCAAAACAAAACAGCACAACTGTCATTTTGACAGCGCTCACGGTGATATTAATTTAGGGCATGGTCAGCGTTATCGCAAGATGGCGCATGCTATGACGTCATGTATGACGATTCACAGCACGTTGTTATCGCGCTGACACTAATTCGGTATGGGTCGGCACGCTCTAATCGATTGCAGCGTAATTCTGAACACAGCCTCGATGTAGCGATATTTTTGTTTACAAGTGGATAACTACTACGAGGTTGAACTTATTTTAACATATTTGCTAATGAATTTATGATCTAACTGGCTACAAAGTCGACATGGAATCAAGGGAAGGTTAAGGCTCAGTGAATAAGTTTTAAAACAAAGAAATGTGTAATGTTTTGACGAAGATAGTTCGAAACAATATATTGTGGTCAGACTCAGTGATTAGTGTTTTGTTATTAATTTTGCAGTCGGGTTTCCGGGTGGCAGCTAGAGGTACTCTGGGAATTTTTATTTTTCTGTGTTATCCGCTTCCAAAAACTCAAATGTTTCGTATGCATTCGCCATCAAACAAGAAATTAATTACACATGTACTAAAATCTATAGATACACAATTCATTCGGCAAGTTTACGTAAATAAATACATTTGACTAACTTTACATGACACGAAAATGTTTTTTCTTAATATACATTGCAAAACAATAATATTTCCGTCGATTCCGAGGAACTTTTTTAAGATTGCTAAATTTGACATTAAAACAATATTGCTAGTTGTCAAAAGTCACGTCATGGTACGAATTGAATGAACTTTTAGAGGTGACGTCACCAAAATCGCTAAGAAAATGAGATTCTTTCAACATTACAATAAGCTTATTTTATGGACGTCATGGTACGAAAAGTCAAAGTAAGATTATAATAATACTGCTATAAGAGCTGGTGGTAGGCCCCCTGAACTCATCGAACAAATTCTGCGAAATTTGTGTAAGATAAGAGACAAACTTAGCGTAGACTAGAGCCCCATTTACACGGTGCAAGTTTATAGCCTGTGGCATACCATAAAATTGAAGCAACAATTGACTGGCACCATCTAAACAGCACGTACAATTTTTGCACAATACGGGCAAGTTAGTTGCCATTCAAAGTGGTATAAAACCACATTACAATAAAATCGCATTCAAATCTAAGACGTTCAATAAAATTGAATTAAATATTTGGCAGCGCAAAAACGGGTAATACTTGAATAAATTGTAAAAGGACGTACAATTCTGTTTAGACGAGGCAAAACTTGCATGCAATAATTGATCTTGACATTACCCGTGGGGTACCACAGGGTAGTATCCTTGGCCCCACATTATTTTTGACGTATATCAACGACTTTTGTAACCTCAAATTACATGGTGGCAGGATCATCACATTTGCGGATGACACAGCTCTGCTTTTTCACGCGGACTCATGGGAAGAAGTTTTTTCAAATGCTCAGCTTGGTTTTGACATGGTCGCAGAGTGGCTAAAAAATAACAAACTCACTCTTAACGTGTCTAAATCTATGTATATGCCCTTTACCATGAAAAATCACGCGATCCCATCTTACACAAATCTTTCTATTACATCCCACACTTGCTCTTCCCTGCAAGGCAATCCTTGCACATGTCCTTCTCTCAAAAAAACGGCTGTTATCAAATATTTGGGTATTCAGATTGACGATCGTCTTAGTTTTCAGCCGCAGGTAGACGCACTTACAGCGAGAACACGAAAATTGATATATGTTTTCAAGAAGCTATGCCATGTGGCGGAAGCTAGGACCATCGACACCGTATACTATGCACTAGTTCAGTCAATCTTATCATATTGCATAACAGCATGGGGTGGAGCCCCAAAGACATCCTTGCTGAGGTTGGAAAGAGCTCAGAGAGCTGTTCTTAAAGTTAGTCGTAAACTTCCCTTTCTCTTTCCAACGAAAGAACTTTACCAGCAGTGTAAAGTACTGACAGTTCGCCAATTATTCATTTTAAATATCATCATTCGTAGGCATTCTCAACTTCTATACAATCCTGTCGAAATCCTTACCAAAAGACGCAAACACACAGTCTGTAAATCAAAGTCCTTCAAAACCAGCTTCAGTCGTAGATTCTTTTGTTTCCTAGGGGATTACCTTTACAATAAAGTCCATAAAGCCATTTCTATCTACTCCTTATCCATATTCAATTGCAAAAATAAAGTCCAAAATTGGCTTCAATCTCACGATTATGAAGCCACTGAGAGACTCTTGGAAGTCATCTCATAAAAGCAGCTCAACATGTCCTCAATAGGTATAGGATATTAAGACAAATTTTTGTATACCACACACACATGCACTGCATACCCACACCCACACACCCACACCCCACACACCTTCACACCCACACCCACGCACTTACACTCACACCCATAGACCCTATTTTTGTTGTCTAATTAATTAATTAATTATTTGCTGTGTATTTTCTTTGTTTTTTATTTTTTGTTTTTTATTGTTCACCCCATTATCATCTTTTAGTAGTATACATTTCTATCAGTGTAACTTGTCCGTGTAGTTTGGAGGCCTGGAGACCTGTAACACAGGTATTCCTAGTACAGGCTCCAGTCTCCACAACATCAATGTATTTTTTGTGTACACACAAATTTTTCATTATGTGGTGGAGAAAATAAACGTTTTTTATTATTTTATTATTTATTGTTATTATTATTTATTTATTTATCAAACAAAGTTTATAAAAAAAAATCTTAAGAACAATGTCAAACCCGTTTTTAAAGGTTTGTTTGTGGAAACAGAAAAATAAAATTACAAATAAGGTTTACTAGTGCGGACACTTAATTTCCACTTATTGCACATCTATAGTAACAAACAATAATAAATATCTTATCTTAAAGTATTCAAAGTGAATAAAGAAAATGTCTTTACTCACATCAAATGACATATTTAACAAACATAAAATAAATAAACACTACATTGAACGTGCTTATGGCATGCAATTATTGCTCTTGAACGTTCCAAAAACTTGCACCGTATAAATGGGGCTTTACGCTCCGATCTGTCAGAATCTGTAATTTTTGCATGATTTTGGAAAAGGACATGATTTTTTAAAACTATTTTGCCATAACCTTGACTATTAATAACAAGTATAATTAGACGTAGCAAACGTACGTGACGTATACGAATGTAAAATCTACAGCGATTCCACAATCGCCGGGCGGTGATGACCTAGAATATTAGAGAATAGCTCATTGATGACGTCCTTCAAAATGGTCGGGTGCATTAAGTACTCGCAACCAACACGTGTAAAACCAGACGTAAGACGAACAGAGTAAATTGAGTATTGTTGGAATCATAGCAGGTGGCGTACTGTACTTTCTGCCTAGTGCCTACTCTCATGGGAAAATAATATTAGTACCTGGGCGACCGAGCTCTGCTCTGGTGAAATAGAGAATGCTCATTTAATGGTATAGTCATATATCAGTAGTAGTCAGCAATCCACGAAGACGCCCCACTGTAAGCTGTACTTTAATACGGCGCGGAGCAGAGTGGGGCGCGTCTTCGTGGATTGCACTATCTATAGTCAATATATTCATACTAATTCCTTGTATAGTATATACTAATTATATGCTGCCATGATAGTACATAAGTACATGTCATTATTCTAAGGTAGCCATCTTGTTCTAAACTTTGGGTGACCGAGCTCTGCTCTGGTGAAATAGAGAATGCTCATTTAATAGTATAGTTTGTTCATACCAGGGACTGAAAGTGGTTACGGTTAAAGGTTAAGATACCTCAAAAACATACCGGTACCGGTTTGAAATAAAGGTTGAGCTATACCGATACCTTTATAAATAAAGGTTGGGCTAAACCGTTATTTAACCTTTACACGATTTCGGTACCGAAAAACATGCGAGACGGCGCCGGCGCGGCGCGGGTGGTTACACAGTTGTGTCCTTCCGATCGGAAATAAAAACCAATACTTAGTTACAATCAGCAAGTGAACGACAGACAGAGTAGGGCGGCGGTACATCAAAGAAAACCCCTATTTATTATTAAGTTTTAGGTATTGCTACCGATACATTTATAAAGGTTAAGGTGCTCCTACCGAAATATACCGGTATGCATTTCCAACCTCAAAATTCCGCTACTAAAAAAAAGAACGGTATCGTTATATTTCGGTAACCCTTATTTAACGGTATGACGACATACTGAAATTTAAAGGTACCTTAATTTTTAGGTAATTCAGTCCCTGATTCATACTAATTCCTTGTATAGTACATACTAATTCCATGCTGCCATGATAGTACATACATGTCATTATTCTAAGGTAGCCATCTTGTTCTAAACCTTGGGCGACCGAGCTCTGCTCGGGTGAAAATACGGAGTAAGTATGGGCGTTATTTCTCGTTACTATTTATATTAACTGGCTACGGGGGGTTATCCGATTATCCTATACTCAGAAACGTATGTCCGAGAATCCACCTCAGATGGGGTGGATAACCGGTATTCGTTTTATTTTTCTGCCGATTTTCTCCCTCGATTGTGTACACTTGTAAAAATATTTGCACTTTAAAGCTTAATATTTCGCAAACAGAAAAATGGTTTTAACACACTCACAATGTTTTTGAAAGACCTTTCCAACGATACCCCACAACAAGGGATAGAAAAAATTAAATACATCCCCACTTTACGTGTAGGGGAGGTACCCTAAAAAAAAATTTTTGTCGTCATGATTAATATCTATACCCAGGCCAAATTACAACTTTCTAGTACTAACAGTCTTGGAGATAGACCGCGGACAGACAGACAGACGGACATGACGAAACTATAAGGGTTCCTTGTTTACTACGGAACCCCTAAAAACTGGCCCAAGACATTAGCATACCTAAAAAATACAAACAATAAACAACTTCTTCTTTGAAGCTGAAATCGTTTGTGATTCCCTATCATTCAATGTGATAATGATGAGCTGAATAGTCGGAAGAACAATCAAAAGTGGACACGCGTTTCCGAGTATCCACCCTAGGGTGGACAAACGGAATAACCGGTTACGAGCCATGTAGCCGAATAACTAGTGTCGAGTCAAACGGTAAACCCGTTATTTTGTAAGTAGTTACATTTTCGATGCAGTAAACACTTTTTTTTTTGGGTGTCTTACTCTAACTGACTAAAACCCACCCGTGTTCCTTCAGTTGCCTGAATGTTGTCAGGGCCCACGGTATCCCTTTCGAACTTTCCCGCAACCCCCGGCATCTCTTTGAGGCGCGCGTGAAACACAACGCGCTGTCGATCCAGGCCTGGTCCTTATCAGATGGCGAGCTCCCCATTGCTCACCGTCCGCAAGCCCGCGCCTACGGTGGCCAGGAATCGGCCTGCGATACCCGACTCCTGCGGCGGTTAACGGCGTGAAGGCGCGAAATTTGCCTCTCCCTCACGCGTTCTGCCTTCGCGAGCATTACGGCTTCGCAGAAGAACATGACGGCCTCCCATGCCCTCTCGCTCCGTACCATGGCCTGGACCATGGCCTGGACCGTATGCTTTACCGTGGCCTCCGGGCGATCCACACAATGGTGACACCCGGGCGTTTCCTCCCGCCTTATCCGGAACAGGAACCTCCCGAAACAACAGTGTTCGGTGAGGATCTGCGTCAGGTGGAAGGTGAGGACGCCGTGGTGCCTCTCTAGCCACTCCTCAAAGAGGGGACTTATCGCCGCAATTGTGGCTTGCCCGTGCAGTCAGTCCTAAGCCTGAATAAGGGAAGTATATTTGTTTTACGTTGTATTTAAAGTATATTTTAGAAAAAAATCATGAGTATTCAGATCACATGCCCATGGGCGACATTGTATAGTCAGGAATTCTGGGAAATTTTCAAAAATACTTAAAAATTGGGTTTTCTCGAATCCCATGAATTTTCGCCTAGGCTTTATGGGTTGCTTGATTGTTGCAAATGGGTCACACTACCACGTCCTGGAAGGAATACGTCAAATTACAAGTCATCCTGTATATACAAATATTGCTCATTTAATAGTATAGGATTTAACTCCCTTTACTTTATTTAAGTACGTTCAAACATCTTCACCCTAATTGCTTAACACAAGATCAATCATAATCTGAATCATTTTGAAGGATATTGCTAGTCCATTGCTTCATATGTTCGAAAAATTTATCTGCTCAACAACGTAAATAACGCAATGAATGTTGTTGAACTGTCAAAATTAAACAGATTGCGTGTTACGCAATTAGGGTGCTGGTCATACAATAGACGCACGCGCCGGTTGCGAGTACTGCGCGCCTGAGCTTTCTGAATAACATCTGCAATAATATCACTATATATGTCCTTCTTTCCACTCACATCTGCCTTATATGGAAATTATACCTTTTGTTAGGCGCCTTGACGTGTTTAAATACATCACTTAATTTAATTCTATTGCCCACAGTTAACCCAGAAAGCGGCTATTACTTTCCGTTACCGAATCTATCTGAGCTGCCTGATATCGCAGCTAAAATGGAAATCACGGAGGCCATCATCATTTTTCAAGTAAGTCCAGCATAATTAGCCTTTTATATTACTTACTTAGTCTTATTTTATATTTTTTATTGCTATGACCACATTGACATTTTTTTTTTTTTTTGTAATTCCAATGAACTGCATATTTCTAAAAAAAAAATTATTTGGAATTGTAAACCTTTGCATGCCCATGTGACGGTAAAATATGGAGAACTTTATTATAAAAACACATTTGATTTGAATATTCCCACTGCTGGGACACAGGCCTCCTCTTTGTGAGAGGGTGTAGGCCATAATCTACCACGCGAGCCCAGTGCGGGTTGGTAGATGTCACATGACTTCGACTTTTTGGTTCTAGGACATGCCGATTTCCACACGATGTTTTCCTTCACCATTTTGAGAGCAGTGGTGATGAAATAATTTACACAAAGTAAAGCGCCTGTCAGGGTTCGAACCTACGACCTACAAGTTGTAAGTCGCGGCTGTTACTACTGGGCCACCATTACTCTCAGTAGTAAATACAGCACGTGGCTATAAATATGGAGTTTTACAAAAACTTCGGGTTTGTACAGTGTCGTCGCCGTCACACATACCAGTGTCAGTTTCTTTGAGAAATGCGATCATCATAAATAAATATAGTCTCATGCTGGAGCGAATACAAAATAAATTTGTTAGATTTTTATATTTGAGGCTTTATGGCGTATATCCTTTTTACCCCCTTATGTATCCAACCTTGCTTATATTAGGCATGGTTGGATACAATGAGCTGAGAGTTAGGCGCGAGTTCGCACTTGTCTCATATTTATTTAAATTAATTAGAGACAAGATACATTACGCCAACATATTAGAGTTGGTGTGTTTGAGTGTACCCGACAGATATTTGTGGCCGCCGCTCAGCTGCTGGCTGTCCCTCGTGGCCGCACTAATTTGGTAAATGAGGCGCCCCTGACGCGGGCGATTCGCACCTTGTAGCAGAGGAATTAGATATCTTTGCTTGTACATGGAGTGAATTCACAAGGATAACATTGTTTGTAATAAGTTTTAGAAAATAAGTTGTTATTATTAAGTTTTCTTCACTATTGCATTGGGTTTTGCCTGTAAAAATATTTATAAGTGATTATATAAATAAATCATATTAACATATTAACGCTCGGGTAGTGTATTGCAGCACCCTAATTGCGAATACACTTACAATCACAATAAGAATGATTTTGAAGGATATTGCTAATCCATTGCTTGATATGTTCGAAAAATTTGTCTGCTCAACAACGTATTATCGCATTGAATGTTGTTGAACTGTCAAAATGAAAGTTATTGCTACTGTGTGTTACGCAATTATCCTGTTGTGAAAGACAGAGGTTAACGTAAAGTTTTTAGTATTTGATTGAAACGTTGTCTAAAATGAAAATCATGGAGGCTGTTATCATCTTCCAAGTAAGTACAGTACGTGGCTGTAGATATAGCACATCAAGTTTTATAAAAACTTCGTTATAGCGTCAACGCTGTCATTCACACTAATGTCAGTTTCTTTGAGAAACGCGACTGTGCCATATTATGAGCGTTTACTCTGAAAGTGAGCAACGTCGCATATTATGTCAAATAATTCGCTGTTTTGATTAATTTGCCAATATTACTGTATGGAAATAAGAAATGTGGCTAACTAGTTTCCTAGAATATTAATAATGAATTGCAATTATAACACTGAATTTTATTTTGTTACAATTTTAGGTGTAAAAAAGGCATTTGGAAAGTTTACAAATACTTGTTTTGCGTCTAAAACTAAATATTTAGTATTACGTTAATTATTGCATTTCATAATCAATATTTTAGTTCCCTAGCTAGTAACATTTCTTAATTCCATACAGTAATATTGCTAAATTCATCAAAACAGGTAAATATTTGACAGCTATTTACGACGTTGCCAACTTTTAGGATAACGGGTATATTCAAGGCAATGGCACGTAAAATATTATCGGAGAGGCAACCGGATGGCGAGTGGTAATCTGGGTATTATAGTGATACCAAACCCACCCGCACCGTCCGAATGGACCCCAAATGAACGGGGGTGGAGATATGGGGGATAGGGGCCTATCATTTTTTTTTTGACATTGACACAAATTCCTTGCACATAATAGAGCTTATATGTTAAATGCGATTATCTGTTGAACCGTCTTCTTCTTTTCGTGTGATTAGAGACTAACCTGGTAGAGTTTTAAAGCGCTCATGAGCCTCTGACTTGGTTTCTCATGCCGTCGAAAAATATATTTCAGGCATGCCGGTTTCCTCACGATGTTTTCCTTCACCGTTTTTAGGGTTCCGTAGTAAACAAGGAACCCTTATAGTTTCGTCATGTCTGTCTGTCTGTCCATCTGTCTGTCGGTCTGTCTGTCTGTCTGTCTGTCTGTCTGTCCGCGGTCTAGCTCCAAGACTGTTCGTACTAGAAAGTTGTAATTTGGCATGGGTATACATATTAATCATGCCGACAAAGTGGTAAAATAAAATTATGAAAAAAAAAAATTTTTATGGTACCTCCCCTACACGTAAAGTGCGGACGTTTTTTTCTTTGGACGGTCTTTCAAAAACATTGTGAGTGTGTTAAAACCATTTTTGAATTCAATGATCCGTTTGCGAAATATTAAGCTTTAAAGTGGAATTTTTTGTTAGAGTCAAGTGTCCCCCCCCCCCCTGCCAGCTAAATGGTTGGTTTTAGATATGTGAAAAAATTCACGACAGTAGCCTATATAACGAATTTAAAAGGAAAACTATCACAGCTAAGTAGAATTTACAAGTTAACGAGTAATAATCGACCAACTTAGATTTGCGGTTGTAAAAGCATGTTCTCCCATACATTCTGTATGAAAGATTTTTTTTTTCAACTACAAAGTTAAGTTTGTTCTTGGGATAAATTCATCCCAACTACGGAACCCTACATTGTGCGTGGTCCGACATGCACTTGGCCGGTTTTTTTTAAGCAAGTGTAATAAAACTATCCTATCTCTAAAATAACTAACCGAGTATAATTATTACGAGTATTTAACCTCAAATGGATACTAATCCCCAATTGAATCTTAAAGTCGTCACCCCAATATCGTAATCTAAAACTGTTTAATAAAACTACATATTTACAGTATTTCAGGGATAAGGAAGTAATATGAAACACCAAGATATTTGTCAGTCATTTATATTTCTTTGCCAACGTCAAATTCAATATTCTACACTATGGTGTAGAATATTGAATTTGACGTTGGCAAAGAAATATAAATGACTGACAAATAGCGACTCAGCGACTGCGAGCTCAGTCGTGCATAAGACGTCGAGATACGAGTACTAAAGCTCGAGCTGTGATTTTAAAAAGATATCTAGTGTTAACTGTGAGGTATATTTGATTGTGATATTATGTGGGGAATAGGAGATGTGATGGTGCCATCACATCTCCTATTCCCCACATAATATCACAATTGTAGACTCTGTACTCTTACAGAGAATCTAGTAATAGTTTAAATATGAAAATTAACTATTACTCAGGTTCATGGCTTTTGAAAATAAAGTTTAGAAATAATAGGCACTTGTTCATGTACTTACATATTCTATTTCTCCCACACAAAATCAAATATACCTCACAGTTAACACTAGATATCTTTTTAAAATCACAGCTCGAGCTTTAGTACTCGTATCTCGACGTCTTATGCACGACTGAGCTCGCAGCACTGGCACGACAACCATAGTGGCGTTCTCCCACCATTATGATTCCCGCCATTGACTGGCAATGCGCTGTGATTGGTTAGTCGTGCCATCTACGAACACAGTCGGTACTACATTAGTCAAAACAATACTTTTAATATTAAAACAGATTAATTTAACATATTCAGTTAGCGAATAAAATACGATATAATTTACTATTGATAACACAATTCATTTCACCATCAAATCAGTATTCTTATAATACTTTTAATAAAACAGATTAATTTAACATATTCAGTTAGCGAATAAAATACGATATAATTTACTATTGATAACACAATTCATTTCACCATCAAATCAGTATTCTTATATTTAACATAAAACTAATAGGTTACCTTAATTTACAGTAGATTTCCAACCAATTTTATGCCAATCTGTATTTTTTACCGACACCGCCACTAAGCACGTCCTACCGTCACGAGCGCCCAACCCAGAAGAACACATCTTTCGGTGCTGCCAGTATAATAAATTGGAACCTAACACTCGACCATCCTGACATCGTGCATGTCCTCATGCACGCAAGTGAATTAGCATCTAAAACCTAACACTCGGCTTACAACTATTTATACGTTATTTCTAAAACTTATAAAATGAGAACCGTTCTTCTAGCCAGAATATAAAACATAATGCAAATGAGAGAAAAATTATTGAAATTTCCACTAATCGTGATATGATGGTATGACGTAGACTAAAACTCAAAACATTTATTTCTATTAAACCATTTACAGGCACTTTAAAATTTTCAAAGGGTTGTCAGTTATTCAGAGAGTTGAAGCTAGTCGCCCATTCCAAAACATAGGTAGATCTCTATGGAGAAGAACGGGCAAGAAACTCCAATGATACTCTTTTAAATAAAGATATTACAAAATCCTGGGTACATTATTATTGTTGATTCTATATGTGAGAACAATGTAAAAAAAACAATATCAAACAACTCAAAACACACGATTAAAGATAAGCGTTGGCAGTTCAGTCTAAATTGACGGCTCCCGTTCATGAACATGACGCATGGCTATGCACCATTTAACTCAACCATTTGAGTGTGCATGACATACTCACTTTCAAGTCTAACAACATCATAATAACATTATAAATTGATACATGGTACTCACATTTACATTTCTTTATTCTGCACGGAACTTACTATAAAATGCACTGACATTTGCTTTTATACCTTTCTACATCTAAATCAAGTTTGTAATCGACTTCCATTCGCTAACCTAAGGTCTATTACGCATATTAAATAGCAATCAGCAATTATCGACACTAGCGCCAAAACAAATAAGTAGTAATCTTCGAAACTAACGTGATAAGAAATTCAACTTTCAAACACATGTAACAAATTCTTTGTCATGAAAAAACAAAGAATCCATTTTCTACTTGAAATTTACCAAATAGCTTAGCGTCGGCTACAAGATGGATAAGTGGATGAAATTAGTGTTTACTTGAACTACAAACAATATTCGACTGTTCTCAACAAGTTAAAATAAGTTTTAAAACATTAATAATATGAGAAACAAAGAGTTATACGTAATATAAATAAATTTAAGACTGAAGCATTTATTTTAACTTAGAGGTTTTTATGAATATCTATATATTTTTTATGTCGACATTTTTAATTTATTATTGTTTGCTAAATTCACATTAAATGAATGTTTGACTTGAAATTAATTATTAATAATCATAACTATTCATATTTGCACGCATAGCATGTGGCAAACATGTCTTGTATTTTTTTATTTTTTTGTTATCCTTCACGCACGTTTTTATTATTGTACGTGTACACATGTTTGAGCAAATAAATAAGTCTTATCTTAATAAAGTTAACTTTAAAATTTACAGTACCTAATCCTGTTTCAGTGTAAAATGGCAAATAGAGTATCCAATGACCAATTAGATGAACTTTTAGAGTTTCTTAGCCATCCTTACCCAATACATCAATAGAGACGCAAACATAACTAAATGAATAGTCTTTTACGCTACACACAGTTTATTCTAATGAACACGCGACGAAGTTAAATTTAATGTAGGTACACAATTTTAGTTAAAATTCTTCGAATTATAAGACCAATTTACATTTTTCAATCAGCGAGCGACAGGCAAGCGATCGACAACACGGGAAAAGGTTATCGCAATTTGACAGCCAAACATGCTCGCCAATGGCTGTCGCTCGGCTACCAAAAACTATCCTTTCAACTGTCATTAACGAGACAAAATAGAATTTTAATTGTTATCCACCTTAATGAGGCGTCATAACAGATAATGAGATAATACGAAATAATCGCGATCACCATGCGACCACTGCACACTTCAGTTGACTGATTGTTCCCTAGAGGCAGCACTATCGCTAGTTTGCTATGGTGTGGCTATCGCCGATACATAATACGGATTTGCAATTTAAGAGCAACTATTGCGCAAATTTCGCTATCGCTAGGCTTCTGCAAGATACGTAATAAGCCCGCGGAGACTGTAATTACAGCACCGGAAGTCGGTTTCAGAAAGTGTCAAATGATTAAGTAAAACATTTACAAAATAATCTGCATCCTATCAACAAGATTTAGTTACGTTAAAATCATAAGCTAACATTCGACCTTCCTGACATCAAGTTTGTCCGTAAGCTTTATATTATAAAATAAACGTTATGTTGTTTGTTTGTTCAATCAATATTATAGAAGACCTGATTATTTAGCGTTAAATATTACAAGCATGAGTTAACAATATTCTCAAAAACTATGGAATTCATTAGTCAGTGACAATTTACTCCAAAAACGCTTAAAAGGTAAGATATTACATTATCGCATTTTGTTAATTTCTCAGTTTGCTCATACAGACTTTTCAATATTAATTTACATCCGTCACTCATTGCACCGCAAGCTTCACTGATCAAGCACTCTCACCTGTCAGCCACTGTACGACTTACAATGAATGGCCTATGCTTCGACTTCGACCTAATATGTTAACATTACATTCTGTATATGCCACATATTGCACCGCAAGCTTCACTGGACAAGCACTCTCACTTGCCAGCCACTGTACGATTTCCAATAAGTGACATAATATCCTGCACGTGCCAAACATTGCACCGCAAGCTTTACTGGTTAAGCACTCTCACTTGCCAGCCACTGTACGACTTCCAATGAATGGCCTATGCTTCGACTTCCATCTCTCAATCATATATAAGTATGTATTTTCATTTTAGCTTAACTTAAGTAATATCGATATTTTCCCTTAAAAGTTTCAGTTTCATTAAAATCATAACATTTGCCTCTATTATTTTTAACACAGCATGACTTTTAACAAAACAGCATAATAATATTTAATTCACACTTCCTCTTCACTTTCAAACAATAACTTAATCATAAAATTCATAGATTAATTAACATACATTATTTGTTCTTTCAGGTCAACCGTATCATATGAAGAAACGTAAATCATAAACTTCTGATGTAACACAATTATTCTGTTTTTAAAACCTATGACCAATTACATACTCCACAATTTAGGCGTATTTCATTCATCACCTGCCTAATCAACTTAATCATTATTTTCCGTCTTGTATCTAAAAATATTTCATTCATAATATTCTCACTACCAAGGATTAAATTACGACCAAACAAGCTTCTGTTGGGGTTTAAACACTTCCTCTCTCCAAAGGACCGGCGTCTCTCATGAGAGACGGCACACCCACGCGACTTACATCTCTATTTGTACTTGTTGTAATGGCTATTATCGTCTGTGGATTTTTCTGTCTATGGTCGGATAAATATTCTCGTCAAATAAATCGACTAAAAGCAAAAATATTAATAGGCAACATTTTAAAAAAATGTTAAAAATCACGTTCCCGCGCGGTAAAATGTCAGTCAAATGTCACTCCCGTCCGCTGTAATAATTCGTTTTTTAATGGTTTTTGTGTGTAAATCGTCGGAAAGTGGTGATATTTTCATTTTGAAGTAAATATTACATCGTTTTAGATAATATTCGCACTAAATAATACCTATTTTGACCCAACCAAAAAAGTGTAAACAAACAAAAAAGAGAAAGTTCCCGTCACAGTGAAAGTTGTTATATTTTGTGGTTTTTCTGTATGGATCTGATCCGTAAGTGTTTTATTTCTTTTCTATATTACATGTATCATCGTTTTAGACAACATTTAGAACAAAATAAAACAAAAAAATATTTTTTTGGTACGGTGAAAGTTACGTAAGCAATAGAAATTCTAGATCATAAAAAATCTAGATTTTTTGAATTTTTTGTTTTCAATGTTTGTCTCTAAAAACGCTTTTGTTAGATAACTTATCTATCCATAATGTACCCTGCAAAATTTCGTGTGAATTGGTACGGTAGTTTTATCAGAAATCCTTATCACAAAGAACAAAAGAAATAATAACAAAAGCGGGTAATAAAGATAAGTGAACGTTGTTTACAAAGACTGTAACCATTTGAAACGTATTTCTAATCTATTCGAGTAGCAAAAAACATAAACAATACTACTTGAGACGTTATAATGAAACCTGAGTAATTGTTTATTTAAGTGCGGTCGTAAATCTGTCACGGCCGTTGGACGCACCGGTGCGTCCGCGGTCCTTTACTTTCCTTTTCATTAGGTACATGTAGTTTCTTGCTCTTGTTTCATGTTTATAATTTTATATAGGTGTATCTGTTATTTATCTAATATATATATATATATATATTTATATAGGTAAATATATGCTTTATGTATCTGTGTATCTGTTGTACATGTAAATGGTACACCACTGACTACCTGCAGTATTGTCTCTCCTTTGCCATTTAAATCCATCTAAAGGTTGTCTGTAAAAGATCGCTTTTAGCGATAAGACCGCCCATTGTGACACCCAATGTAAAATTTCTGAATATAATGTCTGTAATTTTTATGGTGTACATAATAAAGAATATTCTATCTAACTGTCTATCTATCTTATAATCTGATTCTAAACTAAAAGAATTCAATTCCTTGATATTATTATCAGAACTAACTGTATATGTTCTAACCAGTAGCTTCTTACTAACCATATTTAACAAAATACCCGATGTAATAAAAATGAGACATTTCTACTTTTCAAAAATAAATTGTCAGATCAATTAATTAATTAATGTTATTACTCAAGTAACAACAATATGAATCATTTGTGTTCGAGTTAAATAATAAAATAAAATAAAATAAATAGGCGTTTTTTTTTTTTTTTTTTTGAGAATGTAAATTGTTATTATATATCTAATAATAATAAATAAATCTCTGTACTCTTGACTTGTACTAAATCATGTTAATTTAACCGTATTGACCTCGAACTTGACGAATTTATGATCCCATTTTAGTAAACTTGACATTATGTATTGTAGGTATTGCTTATTTCAAATTATTTACTAAATTTCATCTTGACATGGTAAACTTGTATTGTTTTGATTGAAAGTTTTAATAATATTATATTAAGGGAGTCTTTATCATAGCTTAAACTGTTTGCATGCCTTAATTGAGGTAGTTAGTATAAGGATCAATTTTAAACTTAACATCTGTAACTTGTACCTACTTTCTGTGCAACTAAAGAGCTATTCTATACTTTTCATAATTTCTTGAACCCTCCTTCTCATATTAAATACATAAAAATAATTATTAAGTCGCGGTGGCAATGTACGCTCTCTCGAACTATGGTGACATAACTTGTGACCGCTCGCATAAGCATAAATACATAAATATAATCATAAAGTCACGGTGGTAGCGAACGCTCTCGCCAACCGTGCTCATAACTTGTGAACGCTCTCACAAGCATAAATATATAAATATAATCATAAAGTCACGGTGGTAGCGAACGCTCTCGCCAACCGTGCTCATAACTTGTGAACGCTCTCACAAGCATAAATATATAAATATAATCATAAAGTCACGGTGGTAGCGAACGCTCTCGCCAACCGTGCTCATAACTTGTGAACGCTCTCACAAGCATAAATACATAAGTATATACTGATTGTTCGAAATTATAATTTTGATATTCACAGAAGTATCACAAAATAACAGTTACACACATATGTACATGTGTGCTACATATGTGTCATATTCAAATACATATTCTCATCCTTATCGTTCCAGATATAATTAATCAAATCTCAAACCAGTCAATCTACACATATAATTAACTAGGAATACTAATAACTTTAGACACAATAAAATTATACATAAACTTATCCGGATTGATTTATCCTATTAGTCCTCATTAAAACTTAGTTAGTTTACCTTATGACATCTGGGAAGTACTATTAATCAAATGTAAGAAACTAACAGCAGGCAACAAGCTACTATATGCCCCTTGATGCCCGACATGGTCCATATTGATCTTTTACTTTGTTATGTTTTCTATGTAATACATATGGAACGCAATAAAGAATTGAGTATTGATCTCGTAATACTAACTAGTTATATCAACCCAAGACGAAACTCACACTCAGATCCAACAACAGCTTTATCATGTGTATCGAATTGTATAACTGAATCCCAAGTACAGTAAGTTATAAGTTGTAAATTGTAGTATTTTGATGCCATTTATGAATAAGGATTGAATTTAATATTACTTACTAATCGCATCCATTATATAACTTAATTAATTAATTTCTCAAAATAATAATCCAGTATGTGCACTCCGTAATTAAAGGCATAATATAAGATAGAAATAATTATCTTAAAAACTTTCTGTACCTTATTTGCAAATAAATAATTTTGAATAAATACGTAACTAAAATGATATAATGAAAAGATATTGAAGCAACAGCACCGATTATCAGCACCAAGTGCGACTGCACTAGCATCCAGCTATACAGGCGTCCAGCTTCACTGGCATCCAGTTGCACTGGCATCTAGCTGTACAGGCGTCCATCTGCACTGGCGTCTAGCTGCACTGGCGTCCAGCTGCATTGGCGTCCAGCTGCACTGGCGTCCAGCTGCACCAGCGTAACCGCTTTTGCCGGATCTCACTCGCACATCCCGCGGTCCGCTCACAATGGACGCTGCACACGAGACTCCGACCACGGTGGCTGCGACCTCCATGGCGTCGGCTATGACTGCGACTAGTTCCCAGTTCTACCCCTGAATGGATACCACCTCGGGCCGGGGTCGTCAGCCGGTGTCGCGAAACATTATCTGAAACTCATAACAACGGGTTTGACTCCTTTTCGAACAAGCCGTGAAAAAGTTAAAATGTCTAATATCTTCTAAACGGTAGGTCGTAGCTCAAAAATAACAAGATTTTACTTCCCCTTGCACCCCGTGAACTTATCCAGGAGATAAAGGACATGTCCGGAAATGGTTTTTTATTATTCAATAATTCTAACCAGGATAAGTTAAATATATTTGGATAGACATCCTAAAAACTAGTGGTTTTAACTTTAACAATTTTTTTTAAACACCTCTAATTTTGAGAAAAATCGTTTTTTATTTTAGTGTTAATTTACTCCTAAAACGAACGAACCTTTCCAATTATCTAAGTTATTAAAGTGAACACACCCCAAAAAATAGTAAACTTGTCAAAATTGACACATATTACTGTCAACTGATTGACAGTACCATGCGTCAATTTATTTGTCATATTTGACAAATGGATATAATCATCAATGTAAACAAAACATTAATCTAATTATATTATTTACAGTACCATTAGGAAATAAGATGAAATAGTATATTATCAGTGTAGCATAAAATTATTCCTTCAAAACTGAAAGCACACTCTATATGATTATGGCTACTTCGAATGTTCATGTGCAAGTTGCAATATTTTATCAAGAATGGCATGTTTCAGCATAGTCCACAGGGATTGCTTAGCAGGAGTAAATGATAATAGTATCTACTAAGCGAGAACATTTTTTAATTACGTAGGAGAATTCGTTATTTATGACTTAGAATCGAGATTGGAAGTGAATGAAAAGCTATTCGACAATTAGGTATGCTAGGTATTTAAAAACTGAATTAATATGCTATAATTGGACGCAAGTGTTACAGTTTTGTTATGAAATAAAAGATTTTTTTAATTTTAAATATTCGTTTATTGATTTTCTTCATTTTCAATGTCTTCTCTTATTAAAATATTGTCGAGAAACTGAGCAGGTGGAGATATATCATTTTGATGTCGGCATCAAAATGATATATCTCCACCTGCTCAGTTTCTCGACAATATTTGACAATGACAATGACAATTGTCTGGTATCTTGGATGGGCTCGGGCCCATCCAAGATACCAGACAATTGTCATTACATGAGCACAGCTTCCAACAGTCCTTTTCCCAATTATGCAACTGCAATAATACTCAGAAATGCAACTTTGCCAACTAGCCTCTGCCACTTTCAATAAAATGTATGTATAATACACTCTATTTCCTATGTGGCGTGACTTTATTCGTCCTCTGATCAAAGCTGTCTCATGTGATGACGAAATGTCTGGAATGTTTATCAATTCTACATCTTCACTTACTTCTACAGTAAAAGTACCATTTGGCCGAATATGTTCCCCAATCCCCATAATAAGAGCGAGCCTGTTTAATTTGATAAATTCCTAAGCTAAATAAAACTAAATCTGACATGTCCATAGTGGGGAACATATTCAGCTGTGGTAATTGACCAGTTATCTGGACGAAACTGGCTCGGCGTCTATTAAGCTGATGCCCAATCACATGTTCAGCTAAAGCATTTGGCATGTTCATTCTCTGACTAGCTCTTTCCAGTATATTTTGGGCATCAGGACGGTCAGTCAAAACGGGATGGAAATGGTTTAAAATGGCTCCTGCTATTTTAAAATCATCCATAAGATTTCTAGACCCTATATTAAAGTATTTATTTCGAAAGATTTTAAAATCCCGTTTAAACCGACCGTTTACAACTTCAATAACCCATCTACACAGTGTCACTAGTCGTGATTTGTTGGCTTTCTCGGTCGATAATTGAGTTTCCCCTACACTTAGGGTCTCTGGTTTACACACAGTATATCCCAAAGATGTGAGCAATGGGATAGAATCTCTAAAACCGCGGTCAAGAATAAATACATCATTATGTCTAAAATATTGCCTTAAATTGGAATTTTCATTCTGTAACAGCAGTCGCATAATTGTAGCATCAGATGTTGTGGCTGCGTATGGACCAAATATGTCGATAATGTGGCCATCGGTGGCCACCAGCAAAAAAGGCTTAACAAGATTTGCAAACTTATGTAAGCTGTATGATTTTTTTTTGGAACAGATAATTTGACGATTTCTGTAAGTATATATAGGTTCCATCGCATATAATTATGGGGTTATTTTCTGCTGTTCCAAAAAGACCCTGTGGGATTAAAAGATTCCTATTGGACAGGTTTGCTCGAGAAATATGAATGACACCTAAATGTATTGGTACATAAAATTCTTTCATGCAGTTACGTGCCTTTTTCATATAGGTGCATGCTACAGATTTATTTATGCAGATCAATGATGCAATTCGTCTAATTGGCTCCCCAGTTCTTATTTTCATGAGGTATAATCCTAAAGCTGTTTTTGGTTTTCGACACACAGCTGATAATTGATTACTAATACAGCTTAGTATTGTTAAAAAATTCAATACAGTCAAGCCTGTCCAGTAACGACAAATCTGGTTGTTCATATTTTCCACATTTTCAAAATTAATAATGTTAGTTTTGTTTTTTCTTAATAAATCTAACATTTCTACAATATGAGTCAGGGTAAATTGTGTTGTGAACTGAAATTCATTCAATAGTTCCCAATTATAAACACTTGCATGTTCTTCACATACTCGGGCAATCGGTGAGACATATAATTTATAGTCCATTAATATTTGTTTTTTAAGATACATGGGTACTCTTAAACGTTCCACATTTGTACACTCAGGAACAAAACAATGATTTGCTGAATCCGGGGTTCGGCTGTAACCATCTAACTCAATATACCTGTTCTCATTTCGAACTACATTGTCAATATCAATTTCTGAACTGAGTGCACTTACAGGTTCAGCCACAGAGCTAGACTCACTTTCAACATTTTCAACAATCACTTGGGCCTGTCTTGGTGGTTCCATCACTTCGTGAATATTGTGATGAGCCCTTTGGCAGCAGGCATTACATGCTTGAGCATTAGCAGGGATCTGAAATTAAGTTTTCATTTATTGTGTGTTCCAGTAATCAGAGATATAATTATCAAGTATAAATGAGTAAATATTTAATTGACTGCTGAGTATGAGGTCCTGGGTTCGATTCCCGGGTCGGGCAGTGTTATTAAGTTTTTCTATCTAGAATTTATCAGTAGCAGCCCGGAGTCTGGATTTATGTCCTGTTGATGGCAATATGCTTGCCCCCTATTATATGGGACTAAACATAACTGGCAAAATGTGGGTGTACCTGCTACAGGTACATCTCTGCCCAACCCTTCGGGTAAACAAGGCATGATGTGTTATGTTATGTGTTAATTTTCATTTACCTGACGGGGGTTGATGATGCTAACTATATAAGCCTGCTCAGGATGACCATCAAGTAAGGGACGAGAGCGCCTGCCTGTTCTTCTTGAGATAGAAATGCCACAACAAACACATACTGATTGATGACCCAGCTGTCGGTCACCAATGTTGTGCTCATTTCTGTTATTTAATTCTGTCAGTAAAAGGTTGATGCATTCTTGGCAAATGCGGTCTCCATCAGTTACCTAAAAACAAAATAATTTGTTGAAAACACAATATCGTTTTTCTACATTTTCTTTAAGCAGTAGTACTGTTTAATCTTTTTTAGCAAAACCCCAGCTAGAAATTATAAAAAAAAACCTAACAATGTAAGTTAAAGAATACCTTACCTCTTGGGCAGTCCATTCTTCAATTATTGAGACTATCTCAGGGCTCATGCTTAAAGCGTCATATTCATACTGCTGAGTAGCGTGTATTGCTATGTTGCAATTCATGCAGTGAGCCATTACTGTAACAATAATCTGAAATGCAAATAGAAAAGGAAGTTAATGGTTGCAGACTGTGGACTTAAGTGGCAAAGATAGTGCAAATAAAACCCGTATGGAGCTAAATAGGAATACAGAACAGTACTTACATTCAGGGTTTTAAATTCGAATGCCGAAGTCCTAATCGCGTGCAATATCAAATTACCGTTATGAAAAAGTAAAGTCGTCAGGGTTAAAGGTTCATAAGCTACCAGTATCCTAATCATGTGCAAAATAGAAGAATCCGTTGTGAAAAGGCCAAGTCCGTAAAATCAGGTAAATCAAAGAGAGGTAAGCACAAATTAAAATACGATAACACTGGATAACACAAAGGCAAGAGCGAAAGTGTCAGTGTGACGGATCAGACGATCAGACGGATGAATGGGATGAATGAGGTTGAGGCTGTCAATCAACACTTTATGTTATATTTGACAGATAATTATATTTATCTGTCAAATATGACAGAGTGTCAAATGTCATAATTGACAGATGAATTGAATTATCTGTCAAATAAGACTTTTATTTGGGTTGCCATCAACAAATAAAATATATGTAGTAACATTAAATAGTTTATTATTTTTCTCTTAAATGGAGGGTTCTAAAAATATTATTTCAGTGGTTCCTAGTTCCATATTTTTGTCGCTTTCATTTATGTGTAGTTTGATGCTGGTTAGATTTTTCTCGGAATAAAAAACCAACCTCCATACAAAAAGCGGACATCTCCTTTAGAGAAAGAAAAATGTGACCTTCATAAAGTGGAACTTCAAAAACCGAAAATTCGAATATACCAAAAGAGATGTGATGTAGGTAGGTTAGGTATTTCTACAATTCAATTTTAACCGTTAATAATACTTTTAAATGAATTCTATTGTAATGCAAAAGAAATAAGCGGGCCACATACCACTTCTGAAATGTAATAAAACTATCCTATCTCTAAAATAACTAACCGAGTATAATTACGAGTATTTAACCTCAAATGGATACTAATCCCCAATTGAATCTTAAAGTCGTTACCCCAATATCATAATCTAAAACTGTTTAATAAAACTACATATTTACAGTATTTCAGGGATAAGGAAGTAATATGAAACACCAAGATATTTGTCAGTCATTTATATTTCTTTGCCAACGTCAAATTCAATATTCTACACCATACCATCACATCTCCTATTCCCCACATAATATCACAATTCATTTCACCATCAAATCAGTATTCTTATATTTAACATAAAACTAATAGGTTACCTTAATTTACAGTAGATTTCCAACCAATTCTATGCCAATCTGTATTTTTTACCGACACCGCCACTAAGCACGTCCTACCGTCACGAGCGCCCAACCCAGAAGAACACATCTTTCGGTGCTGCCAGTATAATAAATTGAAACCTAACACAAGTGATACTAATACCAACCCTACCGTAACAGATAGAAACTTGAAATTTTCACCGAGCGCGTATGTGGATTAGTACGGTCGATAGACAACAAATGACTGTCTGTCCGTCTGTCACAGCCAATTTGCTCCGAATTTAATGGACCCACTACGTTAAAATTTGGTACACACGGCTACACATCAAGCTATAAGTTTGCAGTATAAGCTGACCTCTCATTATACGGAATTCCTATACAATGCGAGATCAGCATAAATTGGAAATGTATAGCTTGATGTGTAGCCGTGTGTACACATAATTGTGTATTTCGGTGACCCAAACACGGACGTGTAACGTAAATAAATGAATTTAAAAAAAAAAGTGCGATCTGACCGTGTGACATATCAATGAAAGGGATGGAATTTAGGGGAAGGAATGTATAGGGAACATGATTTTCAACTACAATGTTAAGTTTGTTCTTGGAATAAATTCATCCCTGCTACGAAACCCTTCATTGTGCGTGGTCCGACACGCACTTCCCCAATTTTTTTTTTGTGTAAATGAAATGTTGTTTTGACAGGACATGACGGGCGTGACGTTGCCCACCCGCCTGAACTACACCATTCGCATGAAGGTCGACGAAACAGGGACGCACCAGACTTTGGATGATACATCAGGACCTCATAGGACGTTTGGTACCACAAGTAGTTAACACTTTCACTAATATACTAAACGCCAACGTAAGCGAAAATCGTGGTCATAAAAAAAAATATTGTTTAGTAAATTTTACTTAAAAACCCGCACCCGCATAAGTCTCGATCCCGTAAGAATATCGGGATAAAATGTATCCTATGTCCTAATCCAGGTCATGGTCCAGCCATGTGCCAAATTTCATCCAAATCCGTTTAGCCGTTTTATCGTGAAAGCGTAACAAACAAACTCGCTTTAAGATTTTTAATAATTAACTTGCTGACCCTGCAAACGTTGTTTTGCCTTATAAATGCTTGGGGTGCACCATCTTTATCATTTATTACCTACCTTACCTACCCTACCTACCCTAACTACCCTACCTACCTAACCTAACCTAACCTAACCTAACCTACCTACCCTACCTAATCTAACCTAACCTAACCTAACCTACCTACCCTACCTACCCTACCTACCCTACCTACCCTACCTACCCTACCTACCCTACCTACCCTACCTACCCTACCTACCCTACCTACCCTACCTACCCTACCTACCCTACCTAACAGGGTCAACCTGGACTGCTGCACGTCATCGCAGCACAATGCCATCGATTTCTGCATCGCCACCCGCAGACCTATATCAAAAGGAAATAATAATAACTCCACATTCTTACTCAATACCAAAGGAGCAGACTGGGCAGCCTTTAAGGATGCTGTGCTGCACAGAATGACGGTCTCAGACGTGCTCGATAGGGATGTGCCCAACCTCGATGTCGATCAGCTTGAGCACCTCGTTCACCAAATCACTGATCTGATACACGACAGTTGCAGCGAAACCATGCCCACTAAAGGTCAGAACCGCAAGTACAAAGCTCCATGGTGGACCGAGAGCCTTGAAACCCAAAAAACAGACATCATTAATCTTCACAGACGCATCCACACAGCCAAACGGCAAGGTTTACCACTCGAAGCCCTTCTGGAAGAGAGCCAGAACAAGAAAGCGGCCTACTCGGAAGAACTCAAAAAAGAATCCACCAAAAACTTCCGTAAGTTCTGCGAACTACAGCAGAAAGAGAACGTTTGGTCGCTGACCAACCGACTTCTCAAAGAGACTGCGCCTAGAAGACCACCCATTACCCTCAAAGTAGGAGACAAATTCACCACCGATGGAGAGGAGACAGCCACCGCCCTCCTGAACCACTTCTACCCTGACGATACCTGTGACCATATGCCAATACAAGCAGAACTCCGTCGCCAATACCATAGCCCTACGACCAACACGGTAGACGACCATCCATTCACAGAAGAAGAGGTTCTGGAGCAACTAAAACAGATAAGCCCCAGTAAAGCCCCTGGCCTTGATAATCTCACCTCCGATATTTGCCTTCAATTTGCAGCACATTACCCGAGCTTAATAACCGACATCATGAACAGATGCCTTGCTCTACAGCATTTCCCCCGAATATGGAAGGAGGCCTATGTCAAAATCATTCCCAAACCGGGAAAGGATGATCCAACAGATCTCAAATCCTTCCGCCCCATAGGTCTAATTCCAGTGTTCGGAAAACTCCTGGAGAAGCTGTTCATTAAAAGGGTAGCCCACCATGCTGAGGTAGGAAACAAACTGAACCCTCAACAATTCGGCTTCCGTCAACAAAAGAATACCACCCAAGCCATCCATACAGCTCTAGACCATGTACACCACGCCAAACAAAACAACAAACTTGCCATAGCAATATCTCTAGACATAAGAGCGGCATTTGATAACGCTTGGTGGCCTGCTCTCTTCCATCGTCTAAAACACATTGGAACGCCGCAAAACATCTATGGGCTGATTAAAAACTACGTGCAGGATAGAACCGCTACGCTGGATCACGCGGGAGTCCGAGTGCGCAAAACCCTGACAAAGGGCTGCATCCAAGGATCCGCGTGTGGTCCAGTCTTATGGAACCTGATCCTTGACGAGCTCCTGGAAATGCAACTGCCATCGGGTTGCCATATACAAGCCTTCGCAGATGACGTCCTGCTGATAGTTACGGCGGATAAACCAGAAACAGTGGAGCAACTCACCAACAACATTCTCGCCAACATCAGCGAATGGGGCAAACGCGTCAAACTGACCTTTGGCCCGGCAAAAACCCAAGTCATCGCCTTCACGCCCAAAGCAAAAACCGCGCATCTCCAAATGGACGGCACCGACTTAGTGTTTGTGCCTGAAATTAAACTGCTTGGCGTCATCCTAGACGAAAAACTACTATTCAATAGTCACTTAAAATACGTGTTGGGCAAAGCCACTCGCATATTCAATAAATTACAAATGTATACCAGGTGTACATGGGGCGCGCACCCTGAAAACGCCCGCACAATTTATTTGCATGTGATAGAACCAACTATCACCTACGCTGCTGGTATATGGGGGCACATAGTAAGCAGGAAGAGTGTCAAAAAGCAAGTCGCCAGCCTCCAGAGGGGATTCGCACTGAAGGCCATCCGAGCCTTCCGGACTGTCTCTACCACTGCCGCTCTGGCACTCGCAGAGCTCATGCCTCTCGATCTCAGGATCAAGGAAGTTCACCATGTCGAAACGACCCGCCTCACAGGTACTAGTCACCTGTTGCCAGCGGACATCACTCCTGAACGCCCCACACCTGTACGTGAGCTACTACATCCAGCAATAAGACTACCCAAATCAGTCACGTGCACCCGGACACATAGACAAACTGAAATTGAGGCGGCCCAATCGACATCACAAACACAGCACTATATATACACTGACGGTAGCAAACAGGACGACGGTGCCGTCGGAGCAGCCTTCGTCTGCTACGATCCGGGAGGAACAACCATTACGAAAAAATTCAAACTTCACAGCACCTGCACAGTCTTCCAGGCTGAACTGTTAGCCATCCTGGAAGCTTGCAATTGGGCTTATACAAAGGCTCAAACCAACACTACCATCTTCTCTGACTTCCAGTCGGCTATACAGGCGATCGCAGATCGGAGCAACACACATCCGCTGGTCACGAAAATACACAGAACCATTCATAATCATACACACACACGCACTCGCATTGACACTCCACCACACATAGAAATCACGTGGCTGAAAGGGCACAGTGGAGTTGCGGGTAACGAAGCTGCAGACGCAGCTGCGAAAACGGCCAGTCAGCTTCACAAAGCGCTGGACTACAGTGCATACCCGATGTCATATGTCAAACACCAACTGCGACAATCCAATTTGGCTAACTGGCAAGCCAGATACTCATCAAGTGAGCAGGGACAACACACCAAAACAATTTTTCCTACACTTCTTCAAATTAACAAATTCCGCAAAAAAACTTGATCAGAATTTCTACATCACTCAAATTTTGACAGGTCATGGATTCCATAAGCAATACCTCCATCGTTTTAAAATAACTACAGACAACTGTTGTCCCTGCAACGACAACACGGTACAAAGTATCGACCACCTCCTCAGAGATTGCCCCAGATTCGCTATGGATCGCATGCAGTATGAGGCAATCTCTGAGAAATTTGGTATCACGACGTATGACATCGGGATGCTAATGCGAAAAGAAGAAGTCTTGGACGCCTTCATCAAATACGCGACGAAAATTATGAGCCAGCTCAAAAACTTCAATGACACATAGAACACCACCATCTATACTACAATTATTATTTAGATCTTACAATAGTCAATATTTATAAATTATATATCTTATAAAATCATCATAACATTGCGCATAATAAAATAACTAAAAAAGACAGCAACTGTATCAAATCGCAGGAACTGTCCGAAAGTGAAAACAAATAACAATTGAAACCTCAACCAAACGAAAAACCCAAAGCGAAACAAATAATATCAAAAAAAAAAAAAAAAAAAAAACCTACCCTACCTACCCTACCTACCCTACCTACCCTACCTACCCTACCTACCCTACCTACCCTACCTACCCTACCTACCCTACCTACCCTACCTACCCTACCTACCCTACCTACCCTACCTACCCTACCTACCCTACCTACCCTACCTACCCTACCTACCCTAAACCTAAAAATAACGAACATTTAAAAAAAGAATTGGCCAAATTGGTCTAGGCGTTGTTGAGTTATGCGCTTACCAACACATTTTGCGATTCATTTTTATATTATAGATATAGATTTTAGTTCGGGTTTCTCGACTCCTTTTTAACCGACTTCCAAGAAGGAGGAGGTTAATGTTCGGCGCGTATGTTTGTTTTTTTTTTTTTTTTTCTTTTTTTTTATGTATGTCCACCGATTTCTCCGTCAATTGTGGACCGATTTTGAAAATTCTTTTTTTGTTTGAAAGGGTATGCTCTCGAGGTGGTCCCATATAAATTTTATTAACTTTGCTTTGATAGTTTTTGAGTTAGCTTCAATAATACGTACTTTTTCCCATTTAGTATGTGGATGATATGGTAAGTTCCTGTCACTGTTATTTACATAGCAGGTTTTCGAATTTGTGTGGGGTAGGTACCACAACTAAAAAGTGAAAAATAAAAACTTTTTACAAAAAAAAAACAACCGACTTCCAAAAAACACTACAAACTCTACAAAGTGAAAAATAACTTTAATTTCGGAAGTCGGTGACAAAAAACGAAAATTCAAAACCAAAGAAAGACACCGACTTCCGAAATTAAAGTTATTTTTCACTTTGTAGAGTTTGTAGTGTTTTTTGGAAGTCGGTAGTTTTTTTTTTGTAAAAAGTTTTTTTGAGTAAATAGATAATTCCTTCATATTTTGCAATAAATTACAAGCGTTGTGTGAACTTGTGTCATCGCGCTTCTTTTTATTTTCTTTGCAGTCCGACAGCGACCGCGTTTTAGCTCTTGTCAAATTCAAATAATTCAAAAGTCATTTATTCAAACTAGGCTGAGAATCAGCACTTTTCGAACGTCAAAATTACATAAGACAGTCCCCCAACCCACCCTTCACCACTTCCTAGTGCCTTTCGCTGGGAAGAAGAAGTGGCGCAACAAACTCCCCAGCAGCACAGCTGTCTGTTCAAGCGTCTGTCTAAAGTTAATGTATGTTTATGTGTTTTACAGTTGTCGACTATGCGACATTCATACGCATCCAATGGGCGGTCGACACAAGCTACATCACGTTACAGACAGGGCATGAAGTGTCTCGGGTGAGAATATTACGCACACCTATTAAACCAAATGACGTGTTTGTCAATAAATCTGAATGCATATTGTTAGGTTTCAATTTATTAAACTGGCAGCACCGAAAGATTCGATGTGGCCTTCTGGGTTGGGCGCTCGTGACGGTAGGACGTGCTTAGTGGCGGTGTCGGTAAAAATACAGATTGGCATAGAATTGGTTGGAGATCTACTGTAAATTAAGGTAAGCTAGTAGTTTTATGGTAAATATAAGAATACTGATTTGATGGTGAAATGAATTGTGATATTATGTGGGGAATAGGAGATGTGATGGTATGGTGTAGAATATTGAATTTGATGTTGGCAAAGAAATATAAATGACTGACAAATATCTTGGTGTTTCATATTACTTCCTTATCCCTGAAATACTGTAAATATGTAGTTTTATTAAACAGTTTTAGATTATGATATTGGGGTAACGACTTTAAGATTCAATTGGGGATTAGTATCCATTTGAGGTTAAATAATTATACTAGGTTAGTTATTTTAGAGATAGGATAGTTTTATTATAATATAATGTCCACAAAAGCCAATCCGAAAATCAAACGCGTAATGTTTCTCTTCCATTATTATTACTAAAGCACGACGCTACGGTACATTACAAATGCCCCCAGAACAAAGGCCTTTCAATGTTCTATCATGGCAAAAAATAATGTCTATTGTATTCGAATGTCAATTGACGAATTTCTTAATGATGAATCACTGACTGATTGACATTTTTTTATTACTGCTACCTTTTTTTTGACATTTGACATTTTTTGTATTAATTTGACATTTACTGTAATTTGAACGATTTGACATAAATTTTTATTATATGTTGTAAAAATTTCCTACTTTTTATTTAAATTAAATATGTCTTTAATTTTGTGTAAATTAATATGATTTGCCCATGTGACGGTAGAACATGGAGGACTTTGTTAATAAAACATCAATGTAATAATTACCCATGTTTGCAAAGTAATAAATGATTTGATTTGATTTGATTTCGACAGAATAAGGTCACAAAGTGAGCCATAGGCATGACAAATCACCATGCATTATTTTATCACTGGCTGATGAATGACTGATAGCAAACCTGCCTAGCCTTTTCCCAACTATGTTGGGGTCGGCTTCCAGTCTAACCGGATGCAGCTGAATACCAGTATTTTACATAGAGCGACTGCCTATCTGACCTCCACAAGTTATACGATACCCCTTGGTAAGACTGGTGTCAGACTTTCGGGCTTCTGACGACTCGTATCGACTGTCATAGATCCACGAATGACAACCGGGACCAACGGTTTAACGTGCTTTCCGAGGCACTGAGGAGTCTCGGTATGTGAAGATGGACACCCATCCACGGACCAACCCCGGCAAGCGTAGCTTAACCTGGTGGATCAACCAGTGCGGCTGTTATTACTTAGCCACGAGCTCCTTGATGAATGACTGATAGCATAGTAAAAGTTTATCCCGCTGGTTTGGCCCCTTATTTAGAAAGAAATGGAGAGAAAACCGTTATCTTGCGGAGTATAATTTCACATTTATAGCCCAAAAATATAGAGACGGTGAATAATCTTTCTTTTTTTTTTCGTGTGATTAGTGACTAACCTGGTGTTAGAGTTTTAAAGCCACCCATGGGCCTCTGACTGGGGTTCTCATGCCGTCGAGAAATATCTGTCAGGCATGCCGGTTTCCTCACGATGTTTTCCTTCACCGTTTTTGAAGGAAGTGATAATTATACAATATGCACATGAATGAATGCAAATACGAAAAGTCAGAGGTGCATGACTTTTTTTTGTTTTTTTTTTTTTTGTTGGGAAATTATCAAATAACTTCTCCCACTCTGGGCGGAGTGGGAGGGCGTGTCAGACTCTTACTGACTAAAACTCACCGGTGTTCCTTCGGTTGCCCTGTTGCCGAGGGCCACGATTTCCCTTTCGGCCTTATTCGCAACCCCGGCAGGCATCGGCCCTAGCGGACCCCGTCAATTCTGCTGACATCTCTTTGAGGCGCGCGTGGAACAGAACGCGCCGTCGTGTTGACCCGGGCCTGGTCCTTATCAGACGGCGAGCTACCCATTGCTCACCGTCCGCAAGCCCGCGCCTACGGTGGCCGGAAATCGGCTCATGATTCCTGAAGCCCAGGGCGTCTCCTGCGGCGGTTAGGGGCGTGAGGGCGCGACATTTGCCTCTCCCTCACGTGTTCCGCCTCCTCCTTCGCAAGCATTACTGCTTCGCAGAAGAACATGACGGCCTCCCATGCCCTCTCGCTCCATACCATGGCCTGGACCAGGGCCGGTCGCGAGAGATCACCGCCGCCGATCGCCTCCACGAAGACACGGCGGTGCTCCGCCCAAGCCGGGCAGACCTCCACCGTATGCTCCACCGTGTCCTCCGGGCTATCCACACAATGGTGACACCCGAGCGTTTCCTCCCGTCTTATCCTGAACAGGAACCTCCCGAAGCATCCGTGCCCGGTGAGGACCTACGAACTTAATTATATTCATACCTATATTAAAATGGATTCTGTTTCACTGTACTTTTGAGTCAGTAGCCATACCAACTGGCAAAAACATGTGCTATAATAGTCGAGGCCACGTTTCTGTTTCAGCTCATAGTTCAATAATGTAGATGTAATAAGTCGTATAAAAAGGGAGTAAACGTTTACTCAACGCGATTTGGGCGCAAATTATTCAGCTAATAGTGCTATGAAAGTCATGTTATAGTTGAATAAGGAACATAATTGTGAAATAATTAACGAGTAAAAGCAAAACTAGACCAAATTTACAGTATCAATAGCAATATTGCTGCCTTTCCATGACCATTGATGGAGTTAAAGCTTTTTCGTTACTATTAATCAACAAAATCATGGAGTAAATGTTGCGGATTAGCCATAAATCATCATTTTTGTCAGTTAAAAGCAAATAATTTGCTGTTATTCCATAATTTCGCTGTGGAACTTTTTGTGTGACTTATTATAACAAATATGTACAAATATGGAAGTATTGAATATACCTAGTTACTTAATATAGAATGTTATAGCAATGTACTGTCTATAGAATTTTGCATATATATATGTAAATGAACATGCAAAATAACTTTATCGATGAAATCGTAGGAGTTATTTAACATATTATTATGTTTGTGGGCCATGCTAATTATTAATAATAAAATAGTAATAATAAATATTTTTTATCAAGATCCATTAAACAAATTTAAGTAAATATATTTCTATTACATCACAATATATCGGTTATTAGTCGAATAATTGTATGATTTTATCTCATTTATAGGACATAATGCCGCCATATGTAGACAATTTTGGTATTCCTTTATTAAAATATTTTTTTTCCTTTTCCATATTTTTTATTCCATTGCGTAATCCATCACGTAAATTGTTAAAATTTTTCAATAAAATACTGGTACGCTGGATGAGATATTATATAGCTTGTAAGGTAATTAAAAATCAATTATACAACACCTAATTCAATAAATGTGTTAAACCAGCATTCATAACGATTCAAGTTCAGTAACTGCAATATAAACACTTACATGCGTATAATCGATTTAGCGTGCTATTATAGATATTAAGATACTTTTCAGTAAATAGGCAGCTTTTATTCGGCGAATTCGCTCCAATATAGTAATGTCGAGTAGCAGCCATATATCAGCTTTTTAAACATGAAACTTGGGAATCGGTTACTCTAATAGCGCAATTACTGCACCACATGTCGTATAAACGAGAAATGGTAGTTACTAATTTAATTTAATTTATTTATTTAATTAAATAATGCATATTTACAATATTAAGCCTTATAGTAAAATGGTAGGTATATAATAATGGTTCGACCTGAACTAGGATAAACCTGTATCTCAGGTGTCATAAGTGCAAAATTACATTAAAATTTTCTAAAATTGATGGTAGACATAAATAGTGAGTAACTTAACAGACTAATGATAGGACAGTACTTAATTAAAAATAATATTTAACTTAAAACAACCAGTAACTTTTCTGTGTCATCATAAGACAAATTTTGTAACCAAGTTGAAATAACATTTTTGCATTGTATCGTTTTTAATGCAGACATAGACAAAATTGCGTTTACTTTATTATACAAAAATGGGCCTAAGAATATAAAAAATCTATACATAAACGAATGCCTTAATCTATAATTATCCATACAGATGTCTTTACGTCTTTTATCAGTGACAACTCTATCGTACGGCAATTTAGAGTGCTGTTTTATTAAAGTATTCATAATGAATAACTGCCGCACTGTCAGAACATTGCAAGATTTATATAAAACTTGGGTCGGGAACAGGATAGGCCGGAATGTGGATACTTTCAGAACAGCTCTTTGCGCGCGCTCCAGTGGTAGTAAAATTGTTTTAGCCGCTCCTCCCCATGAAGTAATACAATATGTAATTATCGATTGACACAAAGCATAATATACCTGTCGTGCAGGCCTGGGTGTCATCATCGGACAGGCCTGCCGACATCAATGACGAGGCGGAGTGGTTCCGGGAGGCCATGTCCAATGTGTGTGACATGGCAATGCCCCGGGTCCATCCTAGACGTGCTTCGCGCCAGGTGTACTGGTGGTCGCAAGAGCTTGAGGCTCTGCGCAAGGCGTGCGTAGCTGCGCGACGCCGGTACGCCAGGCACCGCAGGCTCCGTATCCGCCCTCCGGATACGGAAGCCATCCAGGCGGAGTTGTACGAGGGGTACAGAGCGGCGAAGACCGCCCTCCAAGCGGAGATCCTGCAGGCCAGGGCACTGGCCCGAGAGGAGATGCTGGAGACTCTCAACAGGGACCCGTGGGGGCGCCCATACAAAATGGTGCGGGAGAAACTCCGCCCATGGGCCCCCCCGCTGACGCAGAGTCTCCGGCCCCAGCTTGTGGGGGACGTGGTGAGCGCTCTGTTCCCTTCCAGAGGGGATCATACCCCTCCGCCCATGGCTCCGCCTTCTGCGGTGCCCGATGCGGACCACACCGACGACGACGATGCTCCAGAGGTGACTGAGGTAGAAATGAGAGTGGCGGTACGCAAGATGAGTGCGAAGAATACCGCCCCAGGACCCGACGGCATACCCGGAAAAGCCTGGGTCCTGGCCATGGGGGCTCTCGGGCCTCGACTAAGGGGGCTCCTAAGCGCATGCATGGAGAGGGGCCAGTTCCCACTTTGTTGGAAGACGGGGAAACTGGTCCTCATCAAGAAGCCGGGGCGCCCAGCGGACTCTCCGTCCGCTTATCGGCCCATTGTGCTGCTCGATGAGGTGGGCAAGCTCTTTGAAAGAGTCATTGCGGACCGCCTCGTCGGGCAGCTGGTGCGAGTGGGGCCGGATCTGGCGGAGAGCCAGTTCGGCTTCCGCAGGGGGCGCTCTACGGTGGACGCCATCATGCGCGTGCGGGCCCTCACGACGGGGGATGCTGTGGCCCGGGGTGGGGTCGTCTTGGCGGTGTCTCTAGACATCGCCAATGCCTTCAACACCCTGCCCTGGAGTTGCATCAGGGAGGCACTCCGGTATCACCGGATGCCGACCTACCTCTGTCGTGTGGTCGAGGCCTATCTGACGGACAGGGCCGTCATCTACCCCGGTCACCGAGGAGAGTGGAACCGGCAAGAGATGTCGTGCGGTGTCCCACAGGGTTCGGTCCTGGGGCCGCATCTGTGGGACATCGGATACGACTGGGTGCTGCGCGCCGACCTCCCTAGCGGTGTCAGCGTCGTTTGTTACGCTGACGACACGCTAGTCCTGGCGCAGGGGAGGTCGTACCAGGCGGCGGCCGACTTAGCGACACGCGGGGTTGCGACAATCGTTGACAGGATCCGGCAGCTGGGACTCGAGGTGGCCCTGCACAAGTCCGAGGCCATGGGTTTTCATGGTCCTCGAAATGCGCCACCGTCGGGTTCCCAGGTAATGGCGGGAGGGGTTCACATCGGTGTCGAGTCGACGATGAAGTATCTGGGACTCGTCCTCGACAGCCGGTGGAATTTCGTCGAACACTTCCGACGTTTGGCTCCCAGACTGGACCGGGCCGGGGCTGCCTTGAAGCGGCTCCTGCCCAATCTGGGAGGTCCAAACGCCTCCTGCCGGAGGCTCTATGCGGGGAGCGTGCGGTCCATGGCCCTTTACGGGGCACCGGTGTGGGCGCGTTCATTGAGGCTGCGGCCAGCCCGCCGGTTGAACGCGTCCCAGAGGGTCATGGCCATCCGGCTGGCCCGAGGATACCGCACGGTCTCCTGCGAGGCGGCGAGCCTCCTTGCCGGATTACCGCCATGGGATCTGGAGGCAAAGGTCCTCGCGCACATATGGGAGTGGCGCGAGGAGGCGAAACGCCGGGGCTTAACTCCGATGCCGCAAGAAATCGCGGCACAGCGGACAGAGCTCCGGCGGGATCTCATGGCGTCATGGAGAGTGCGATTGTCGCAACCCCGCGCTGGGCACGCCACAATTGCGGCGATAAGACCCCTCTTTGAGGAGTGGCTTGAGAGACGCCACGGCGTCCTCACCTTCCGCCTGACGCAGGTCCTCACCGGACACGGCTGCTTCGGGAGGTTCCTGTTTAGGATAAGGCGGGAGGAAACACCCGGGTGTCACCATTGTGTGGATCGGCCTGAGGACACGGTGGAGCATACGGTGGAGGTCTGCCCGGCTTGGGCGGAGCAACGCCGTGTCCTCGTAGAGGCGATCGGCGGCGGTGATCTCTCGCGTCCGGCCCTGGTTCAGGCCATGGTACGGAGCGAGAGGAAATGGCAGGCCGTCACCTCCTTCTGCGAAGCGGTAATGCTCGCGAAGGAGGAGGCGGAACGCGTGAGGGAAAGGCAAATTTCGCGCCCTCACGCCCCTAACCGCCGCAGGAGGAGACGCCCGGGGCGGGAATCGCGAGCCGATTTCCGGCCACCGTAGGCGCGGGCTTGCGGACGGTGAGCAATGGGTAGCTCGCCGTCCGATAAGGACCAAGCCCGGGTCGACGGCGCGTTGTGTTCCACGCGCGCCTCAAAGAGATGTCAGCAGAATTGACGGGGTCCGTTAGGGCCAATGCCTGCCGGGGGTTCGAAGAAAACCGATGGGGACATCGTGGCCCCCGGCAACAGGGCAACCGAAGGAACACGGGTGGGTTTTAGTCAGTAAGAGTCTGACACGCCCTCCCGCTCCACCCAGAGCGGGAGAAGTTATTTGATAATTTCCCACCCAAAAAAAAAAAAAAAAAAAAAAGAGTCAGCAAAAGGCCTAATTTTCTTGAATATGAACATCAACTTACGGACTCTACTGCATAATAGTTCAACGTGATGTTTAAATGTAAGAGTAGCGTCAATAATTACTCCAAGATATTTTATAGTTTTCGTATTAAGGATAGTTGGGCAATTGCATTTAGAGTTTGCAACTGTGTTACATACATGCGCATGAATATCTGGAATGATCATAGATGTCTTTGAGTTGCGTAAAGAAAAGCGTATGTATTTAGTTTTGTCAGCATTTAATGTCAGTAAGTTATGTTGTAACCATCCATTAACAATATTGAAACCTTGCTGTGCACATAACCAAACTTCATGTACTGTATTTGCGGAGAATAGGAGTACGGTATCATCAGCATAAGATATAATTTTCCCTGAATTTAGATTGAGACTGCAGAGGTCATTTACATAAATAAGAAATAAGGTTGGTCCTAATATACTTCCTTGCGGGACTCCAAAAGAAGTATTTTTTAGTTCTGAGCTAGTAAAATTACCAATCTTCACACATTGACAGCGGTTGTCTAAATAGTCTGCAAAAATCTTAAGCTGCTTACCTCGTATACCAATTTTCTCGAGCTTGTTCAATAAGATAGGAACAGACACGGTATCAAAAGCTTTTGCTAGGTCAAGAAAAATACCAATAGAATGATTACCTTTGTCTAGTTCTTGAGATATATAATCGGTCATATCTTGCACAGCATCAGTTGTGGATAATTTTGGTCTAAAACCAAATTGATTATCCGAAAGGATGGCTTTAGACTCGTAAGTACTTCATTAACCTATTGTTAATTATTTTTTCTAGTATTTTAGATGTAGATGAAAGTATTGAAATGGGTCGGTAATTTGAAGGTACTTTTTTGTCACCTGCTTTATGCACTGGGACGACTAAAGCTTTTTTCAGATAGTCGGGAAAAATGCCTTCAGAAAGGCAAATTTGAAAAATATGAGTTAACGGCGGAACAAAAATGTGTCTGAAATTCCTTAACACACTATTTGAGATACCGTCCCATCCAACCGCACAGACTTTTTTCAGCCCCAAAATAACCCTTTCGACTTCGTCTTTGTCTGTATCCAGTAAAACAAATGAGGTTAGTTGACGATATAGCGATGACACAATGGCCCTGTTTCCGTGTATGCTGTAATTTTTGTTATAGTTACATTTAATTTGCTCAGCAAGATTTTGACCCACATTAATAAAGTAACTATTAACATGATTTGCTGATGTATGCGGCGAGGCGAGCGTTTGTAATAACTGTGACGATGATTCATGCTGTTTTGATACAAAAGCGAAATTTTTTATATGGCGCCACATTTTTTTGCTGTCGTTTCCTGATTCTTCAATTAAGTTTCTATTATACGTATTTTTCAACTTTTTTAGTAGATTGTTACAGAAATTTCTATATCTTTTATATGATGTTTGTAAAATGGTATTATCTGGAGAGGATTTTGCATGCATGTGAAGTTTATCCTTGTGCTGAATGCACTTTATTAGCCCGAGTGTGATCCATGGTTTTAGGTTATTGTTTTTCTTAGTTAGTTTTATGTGCGAAGTATTATTTACAATAGCACATTGCACTTTATTAATAAAGTATGGCAGCGAAATGTTCACATCATCAGTTTTGTAAACTGGGTCAAAGTCAATATGATGTAATGCGTCTTCAAGTTTTTTCATATTTATTTTAGTAATGGTATTTGTGCACTTAGATCTAGGGGTTTTTACTTTTAAACTAAGCAGGACTGCTCCATGATCGGAAACTGAAGGATTTGTTACTAGGGTAATGGATGCAAGGTTAGTTTTAAGCAAGGTGTGGTCTAAACAGGACCCGCTCAAATGTGTTGGAAGCAAATGGGCCGGAAGCAGTCCCTTGCATGCGCACATGTTAAGGTAGTCTTTAGCAACTCTATCACTGTCTTCTGGGTTAATATCTATGTTGCTTAAAAGCACAAGGCCTATAAATACATAGGATAGCAGTTTCTAAGCTCACTTTTATCAATAATCTGCTACAATCTTGTATGGGAGGTTCTTCTACCGATACGTTCAAACTTTGTTTGGCATAAACAACTACACCGTCATTTTGATTATGAACGGTCTTACTACTAAACATTTGGTAACCTGACAGAGAAGGAAGGTTCTGTTGACATTAAGATAGCCAACATTCAGTCAATACAATAATGTCACACTCAGTATCCAGACGTTTCAACAGAATGAACAGGTTGTCCATGTTTTTATTTATACTACGAATATTTTGCGTAAGAATAGTAAGTGATTTAGAGGGATCAGGGAGATATGCTTTACATTTTTCAATCTCGCATGATTTTGCCACTGATAAGGAGACCACATCAATATCATTAAGTAACTTATCCATAATTTTATTTACTTTAAACTCCTAGTATAAAAAAGACTTATCGATTAATGCAAAATAAAAGATTAAGGGCGGCGCTCTTAGGCGCCTTCATTATAATCTATAGAGTTAATGTACCTGCTTTCAGCAATTTTCCTTGCCGGGCATTCCAGCTCACCTGTTTTGTGGTCGCTGGGTTTTTTGAAGCGCAAACATGTTGCACACTGTGATGGTTTATCGCTCGTAGTACAATCATTAGACTGGTGACCTTGTTGTCCACAATGTCCACACGTATGGGTAGTCTCCCGACATGTCCTTGCAGCATGCCCGTACTGATGGCATTTAAGCACCTCGTCACAAGTGTGAAATCCCTAACTGGGCAGGATGTCCAATTTATAAATACTCGATTCTGGTTAATAAGGGCTTTCCTTATGTTGGCAGGTACTTCTAAAATAAAATTGCAAGTAGGTCCATCTTTTTTCCCCGACTTATGACTTAATTTCAAAGAGGCCAGGAAAGAGTCACGAGGCAGATTAGGTAGCTTGTCGGCTAGGTTTTGTTCATAAATGCAGTCATATACTTCTTGGTCAGTTAGGGCTGAGGGTACTCCTATCACTATAGTTCTTGGTCTTCTCTTTTGTGGCTCTTCCGCTTTCAGGCCGGAACTACTAAGCTGCGACGAGTTTCGTAGTTTTTCTATGTCATCCTTGGTTTCGGTGCTAATGATAACTCCTCCGTTTTTGGTTTTACGCATTCCTCTAACGTGCAGTTTCATTTGTTCTGGGCATATTATTTTTTGGACCAGAGATTTAGTGTCGTCACTAGTTTTAAGCTTATCATCAGGATAAATTGCGATAGTGCTGAGATTACTGGGGCGCAAGTAGTTATTATTGTTCGTCTTTACCATATCAGCAAAGGAAACATTTTCCATCTTTGTTGGCCGGGCGCAATTTTCTTTAATGCTGTCTTCTATTGTTTTACGGAAGTTATCAAGGCAAGCCGTGAGGTCTCGTTCTTCTCTCAGTGCTTGTAGTGAGTTTTGCACTTCTCTGGCCTTATGTTTCAAGTCCTGGTAAAATACTGCCATCTGGGATACGCCATTTCCTACCTTACGTGATAGGGAATTGATCCTCAGTTTTTGCTCGGAGTTCAGTTTTCCATCCTGAGCAATGGAACAAACTTCATACTATATGACCATTGAATAAATGCACTATAAAAATATCGAGTAAACGTTTATAAGACACGGTTAAAGCACTTAAAAGCAAAAAATGCTAAAAAGTCGTAATAAACGCTTTTACTCTACATCGTGGTTACTACGTAGCAACTACCTACTCAACATTTATTCTATCTGTAACTGAATAACTCATTCATTATTCGACTATTTTGCTAGTTGGGATCGACTTAGTTTTAGTTTTAGCTTCCCTTATTGTAAGAGGATTAATATTGAGAGCACTGTTTGTTTTATTATAAATGTGATTTGATAAATACATGCGTTGCCTTCTAGCAGCTGCGGTGTCTAATTTAACAGATAGGCAAACATTCTTTATAGTACGCTTACTTAAAACTTGCTTATTTATCGGTGTGACAAGATGCTGCTTGGCAACCATATGTAAAACATACATTTTCCGTATTGTGAGAACTTGACACTTATCATATAAGGTTGTGGTGGGGAATCTAAAAGGCCTAAACGTCATTACTTTAAGCACAGATCTTTGGGCCCTTTCAAGTCGAATTATGTACTTTTGCATGCCCCACCCCATACACCAATGCAATACCCGATCACTGATTGAACCAGTGCGTAATATACCGTGCGTAGTAGCTCATAATCAGCGACGTGTCGAAGTGTCTTAAATACTCATATGAGTTTTCTAATTCGTGCAGTGGTTACCTCAATGTGCTGGCGCCAAGTAAACTTATCGTCAAGTAGTACTCCTAAGTATTTAACTGCATTTGATCGAAGAATAGGTAGACATGAACAGGACGTGTAGTTCTGGGGGCATTACATACATGTAACTTAACGCATATATTGGAAGACTTAATTTTAGAGAAACTAAATTGGATTAGGGTCGATTTTGCAAGGTTTAAGGTTAGTAGGTTAGCTCTTAGCCAGTTGCACACGTTAAGCAGGCCTGACTCGGCTTTTTGTCGTACTTCATCCCAGGTTCATCCATGAAATACGAGTGCTGTGTCATCAGCATATGTAAAAATCTTACCATTTGCAAGAGCTAGCTGACACAGATCGTTTATGTAGATGAGGAAGAGACTGAGTCCAAGAATACCACCCTGTGGTACGCCGTATTTGGCCTAGGTATCTGAGCTTACGTGTTCTCGTATTTTCATTCTCTGTGTACGATCATAGAGAAAGTCTTAAAAGAGTTTTAGTGCCGTTCCCCGAACCCCAATCCGTTGCAGTTTGTCCACAAGAATAGGTATCGAAACGGTGTCAAAAGCCTTGGCTAGGTCAAGAAAAATGCCGATGCACTTTTTTCGGGCATTTAATTGAGATGTTCAAAGTCTCTAGCATCTCCTCTCGGGCTAGTGTATTCGGGTGAAATCCAAGCGATGGTGTTTACAGTATTCATCAATGTGAGGCAGCCGATTATACCCCATCTAGAATCAGTCAGATCCGCCGTCCGAGGCATATCCTTTCCGACCCAGATGACCCCCATAACACTCCTCCAGGAGAAGAATAAAAAAAACATATATGTAAATATATGAAAAATAAACATATATGTAAATATTGTTATTTTTGTCAGAATTATTTATTTTAATGTAATCTCCAACTTTTTAATTCATTACTTTCAGACATAGTTCATAACAATGGGCAAAAGAAAAAAAAAACTAAAATAGACAAAGATACACATTTAAGGATTGCTTCATTATAATTTTTTTTAAGTGTGCATATTTGATTATAATTACCTACTAACCTACCTGTTTTTAACACATTGTATGCATTTTATACTATTATCCAAACTGTATTATGTATAACATTATTCAAACTGTAGAAACAACATCACGTTGAATTAATTTAAATAAGTAATTACTAAAATGTCTACTTACCTGCTAAATTACATTATAAAGAAATTTCGTATAAAAGTAGGTACAGTACCGACCAAAAGTCCATGAGCAATCTCACAAAGCAATAGACTGACGCTTCGGTTTGACTTACGACCTTCTTCTATAAGTTGTTACAATACTGTAGACACGCACATTACACACACACACTCACTTTGTCTGCAACCAATGACTAGTTCAATAATCATCATTCGTTTTTAGTTTCATTCGTCTTGTTCACATAAATATTAAAGTTTAGCAGGTAGACCACAAAAAACTAAGTAAATTATTTCGATTTCTGTGGGGTAGATGCAGTTTGTTACGAGTATTTAATTAATAGAACTTTTTTGGTTCGTCGATAATATTGGTGACGAGTATTTAGCGCAGTGTTGTGGTTATTATTATCAAAAAGCAGGCATAAAATATATTGAAGAGATCAGATCAGATCAGAGAATATTATTGCGCTGCGTAAAAGTGAAGTGAATATTTAATGAAACCGGACTAAGTGTGAGTGTTATCATTAATATATTTCATATTTTACTAAACATAAATCTTAATCAAGGGTATTGTTGATAGAACAGAGGTATTGTTGAGACAGAAGATGCCTTTAAAGTTTTAAATTCATTGTGAGGTTTAATTCGATTAGTGAATAATAAATAATAAGGTATTATGTGTAATAAAAACAATGTTTTTCTTTGTTCTAGAGAAATACTGTGAGGGTTAAGAGATATGCGGAAGGGGCTTATTATCGAGTAGCAGCGACGTCAAATGGTGAATGAAACAAATGGTTTCATACCAACGAGACATTTTGCTGAATTATTAAAAACACGTCATTATGAACCGTTCGCCGTGCACTCTGAAGGCTTGCATCACTGAAGACCAGCTAGAAAACCGTTTTTGACCTTAAAATATTGACCGTACCAACTTAATAAACAACAGATTCGTTATTGCATGAATTTATGGTAACGAATTTTTTAAGCACGTTTCAATAGGGTGTTTGTCGTATTTCTTGCAGATATACCGAAATTGTTTAATATTATTTTAGTAATAGTATTATTTTAGGATAAAAATTTGAGGTTTAGTTTCAATCTTCTTTTCGTAAAGAAAATGAATACTTAAGCTTTAACCTCAATAACAACCAATATTTACTAAAGTCAAATAAAATGTAAAATAATTAATACAAATAAAATATAAACAAACTGCCCATATTTAACCTTAAAATTACCTATTCTGTAAGTAGTTTTTTACATTTTAAGTAGTCTAATATTCTTATTTATTACTTAATTACTTCGACCATGATCAAAGCTTAATATTTATGGTGAAAAAATCCATTAAAAATTTAAAATATTTCATAATTTAAATATGTCAAAATAATACAAACTGCTTCTAAGTTTCTTGACATCTATTTCACATCTTATTCAGCTGAAGTAATGATAAATAATTGTAGCAGTTTAGTAACTTATGTAAAATAAATATAACGAATAAACATATTTTTTTTAATTTTGTTATCATATATCACGCATTTTTTATTCTAAAACCTTTATTGCAATAACAACATAAAAAAGCAGCAATATTTAAAAAATATTATTATCGAAAACAAAAATAATAATATTTGCAAAAAACCGCACTGTGTTTCACGAGATTAGAACCTGAGGCAGTTTGAATTCCATACCAACGCTTAACGCTTTCTGCTATCTGCACATGTTAAGTTACTATCGAATTTTAGCAATGCCATTAACTGGTCAAGTTCACGCGCATAGTGCGTGTGTGCTAGCATGTTTAAAGCGACGGAAATATATTGTTGTTTCGTGTAACTGCGTTATCTGTGGTGTGTGTATCGTGTTGCTTACACATACAAATGTACGAGCTATACCGCGTGTTCACAGCAATACGACTCTTAGCGTGCTCATGCACTTTTGAGCGCTTACTGTACATATTTACAAAAAAAGCATTTTTATAAGTAGCAGTGCGAATCCAAGAGGCTGCTAACGTGCAAGTGAAAGAAAATTCTGGTAATAAATAACATTCATCAGTACAAATAATATTTCACGAACTATATTATCAGTAATTTAATTTATTTCGAAACAAAAGCGCCAACTGCTCAAGTTCGTTTGTTCCTCGCGTCCGACGCAGAGCGGTTTGCATGTGTGCGTGGCGTACTTCACTAGACGCACACGAGCGTATCCGCTGCCGCGCGCCGTCAAATTTACCTAAAACTGTGCACTTCGATTTTGTAATAGCCCTCATAAGGAAAGATCGCAAGTTTATTATATTATTTTAAATAGTACGTGTTGCTAAACTATTTGATTACCAAATAACGCTGTACGGTGCCTTTTAACTTCAAAACTCACACCAATACAGTTTTTTTTTGCAATGTCCACAGTGTTTTTAATTCACGGATGAAGGCTCCTTCAAACAGGCGCGACACGCGACGCGACACAAAGACACCGCTCGTCGCGTGACGAGGGGTCCACCCTTTATAGCAGAACTTTTTATGTCATAATATTATTTTGCATAACAGCGGATAGCATAAACTTCATTTCGCAGAAAATCTTTTGGCAGACACTCATTTATCATACATTCAAAACTCATAATTTTGTAAGGCAGAATCATCTTTAGGCATAAATTTCATATCCATAATAATTAAAAAGCAGAACCATCATACCGTAGAAAGTTCACAGTCAGAATCGTCGTTTGGCATACATTTCATATCGATAATCATTAAAAGGCAAAACTGTCACATCTCAGAAAGTTTACAGATAGAATCATCTTTTGGCATACATTCTATATCCATATTATATATGTTTTTATTTTGAAGCATGCAAACAAGCATGCAGCAAGCATGCAGCATGCAAACAAGCATGCAGCATGCAAACAAGCATACACCATGCATGCAGCAAGCATGCAGCATGCAAACAAGCATACACCATGCATGCAGCAAGCATGCAGCATGCAAACAAGCATACACCATGCGGGAAGCAAGCATGCAGCACGCAAGCAAGCATGCAGCAGGCATGGTTTCTGTCACGGCTTTGGCGCTGCGAAGCTCCGGCGGTCCCACGCGAGCTCCTCAGCTCGAGGGCCGCCTCCGCGCCTACGCAGGTTTCAATTACACTCTAGGGGTAGGGCAGACAAGACTACGTGGAGTCGGTTTTGTAGCGATTCGTTTCTGTCACTAAATTTTGTAGCACAACATATTGACTTTTTAAGACAATATTTTATTTTTTATTTAAGGTTAAAAATGCTATTTATAGAAATTGCAATATGTCTACTAAAATAATTCCAAATGAAAGTCTGCCATCTTCATAGTATGCCAAGTGAAATTGTACCAAATAATTGTCGCTCTAAATAAACGTTATGCCAAACGAAATTATGCGGAATTTTAACTTTGCCAAAGGTAATTATGCCAAATAAAATTCTGCCGTCTTAAAAGTATGCCATTGTAAATTCGGACGTATAAAAATTCGGTCAAACAATAATTATATTAAATATTTTTTATGCCTTTAAAATATTCGTTTAAAGAAGATTATGCCAAGTGTGTTATGCCAAATGAATTTCGGATTATTAAGATTCTGCCAGATAGAGGGAACCCCGTGACGAGCGGTGCCTTTGTGTCGCGTCGCGTGTCGCGCTAGTCTGCACAAGCCTTTATACTGTGTATTTTGTTTGTGGTATGTAAAATTCGTGATCTGTTGTTAAGCTAAGTGTATACTATAGAAACTTAGTGATTAACTTCTTAGTATAAAAATTCATTTACACATTTTTATTTTTTTATGATACTTCGGAAGACGATCTACGTATACTTTAATTGCTTTACTTGTTTTTAAATTTTATAGTTCAATATTTAAATAAAATTTTTAAACTTTTTAAATGTTAATGTTAAAAATAAAATGCTATGGTAGGTGTACTACCATAGCACTTTATTTTCACAATTTGTCAACATAATTATGTTTGTTTTCGAATTGTCGAAATGACCATAACAAAATAATTAAGAATTTCTCTCACATGAACCCTACCTAGGCTTTACAAATTCACGTGTGTTACCTTCATTCTAGTGTGTTACTGTGTGTTACCAATTCACGACTGTTACTCGGATTGTACAATTTTTGGCGGCCATACTCATGTATAAGTATAAAATAAGAGTGATACAATGGGCAGTCTTATCACAATCAGCGATTTCACCCAGAAAACCTTAGGAACCTTAGGATCAGCTTACACGGGCAATTCATTGCGCTATTCTTGGCAATTATGGTCAATACGACCCCTCAGCATTTCGGCAACATCGAATAATTTTCGGCAATTCCAAGATTGCCTAGAAATTGTCAAGAATTGCTCAATTTTAGTTTTCCGTGTACGTGTAGCGTTTGATTCTTGTTGTTTTTAACAGACTTCCAAAAGGAGGAGGTTCTCAATTCGCCTGTTTTTTTTTTTTTGTATGTTTGTTACGCGATTACTCTGCCGATTATGAATTGATTTTGATGATTCTTTTTTGTTTGGTAGGTCATACTTCAGAGGTAGTCCCATTTAAATTTTATTAACTTTGCTTGGGTAGTTTTTGAGTTAGTTTCAATAATACGTATTTTTTCCCATTTAGTATGTGGATGATATATTATCGATACCGAAAATTTCAATTGTCGTAAAGGACAGGGGATACAATGTCCTTTACGACAATTGAAATTTCCGATATCGTTATGATAAGTTCCTGTGACTGTTATTTACATAGCAGGTAGTGGTATTCGAATTTGAGTGGGGTAGGTACCATAACTAAAAAGTGAAAATAAAAACTTTTTCCAAAAAAAAACAACCAACTTCCAAAAAAACACTGCAAAGTCAAAAATAACTTTAATTTCGGGTGTTTTTTTTTGGAAAAAGTTTTTATAATCAAACAATCGTGTGTTCCGCGCAGGCGCTGTCCCTTCAAGAGTTCCCGTACCACTACGAACCTTTGGACGAGCTCACGTCCGGCCTCTGCCAACTTTTCGGACTGGTGTGCTGGTTGTCTTTGTTTCTTACCTTCGTGTTCCTCATGACTCGTCTGCTCCAGGAACGAGCCTCTGGCATTCAAGTGAGTGTCAGCATCTGCCTACTCATATAAGGTTGGCTTCCAATGTAACCGCAGCTGAATAGTCGATTTTTTTATGGAGCGACTTAAATCTGACCTTCAAAACGCAGTTTACTGGGTAAAATGATACCCCTTGGTTAGACTGCATACAGGCAAATTTATTTGTGTAATTATACTGATACGCTTTCAGCTTGCCTTAAGGAGTTCAGTTAAGGCTCCCGCAGACAGGCGCGACGCGACTCTGCTAGTGGAACAATTTTTATGAAAAGTTCACGTAAATTGTTCCTCCGGTGTCGCGTCGTGTCTTTACTGAATTTGAACTGGTTGAAAGAAAAAGTGTTTTTATAAACTGTATAATTATGATATGGTAAGTTACTCTGAATGTGAGATTGAAGAATGGTGTTGTAGCGGTTACACCGCCATATACAAACTACGCATCATAGATACATACAAGATTTCAACTTCAAACCGATGGGCAGTTGCCCACCAGACACAACACCCGTCTGGTCGGAGGATCCTCCCTTTTCTATGGTGGATGAGTGAACTTTACACCCTGTTCCTCATACCCCTAAAGTGTCATAATAAAGACAATCTTGGGGTTTAAATAACTATGTTGGGAGTAGCTAAAATTTAAAACGGTATACTTTCAATCATAGGTGGTTTGGGCATTCGGATCGATAGAGTATTGCTGTGATTATGGTCGATCAACATCGTCACGTCGATTGATAGAATAATGGGTTTTCGGAAATTACATAATCACTAGGTGGCAGCACTGAGACGTCAGGTCCGGGCATCTGTCAAAAGCGTCGAAGCGCCTGTATTTTCTTTAGTCGTGACTGAATGATGAACGTCATCATAATTATTTTATACTTACTAGCTTTTGCCCGCAGCTTCGCCCGCGTGGATGTCGGAAAATGTCCATCTGCTAAATTCCTTCTCTATTCAGCCCAATGAAGTATTGGAATAATTCAACTGTTGTATATTGGTATATTGTGTTCATTTAAATAATATTATGTTCCTCAATAAAAAATTATTTTATCATACAAAGGTATATTGTGTTCTATCTCCTCTCAGGTTCACTTCCTATGAAATGTATGGGAAGTTTTTGCAATTTCTGACTTTTCTCGTACTCAAACCTCAGTTAGCCTGACATAGTTTTTGACCCCAGTAATAAGAAATAGGATCGACTGGCATCAAAAAAGTTTTTGTGAAAACTGGCCATTTTCATGCTGACTGTATTTTTTTTTCAAAATCTGTGAATGCAGATCAAAATGTTTTAAAAAGTTAAGGACAGTCTTTTAAGACCGTTTTCTTGTAGCGACAACGGTTTAGGTACGTGCCCTTATTGCCCCATCTCAAAATCTAACCTTTATATGTTATGATTGACTGCTTAGCTCCATATAGGTATAGCGTGATAATAATCTTTTAAAAGGTTAAATTCGTAGCTATCTGCAATATTCTAACCTTTTGGCTAGTCTTTTTACAATTTGCGGTAAACTATAGAAGAATACGAACATAATGCAATATTGCTCATCCCCATAGCAAATAGCGTGATAATAATTTTTGAAAAATCTATTGTGACGTTTCCATTTTTTGACTTATAGATTATTTATACCAATTTTCAAGTTAATCAAGCCACACAGTAAAATCCTCCACTGTGAATGAATACTCTGTTTCAACCCGTTAGGGGTAGATTTTCAAAAAACCCTGATTTAAGTTTTTATCTGTTTTCAGTTTTAATTATAAATACTGAGTTTCGAGTTAATCAGACCGCGCGTTAAAATTCTTCCATACAAACTTTGACACTCCTCAGTCCTTCTTTAGGGGGTAGTTTAGAAAATCTAAAAATGGCAAACTTTATAATTTACATAGATAAGTTTTCGTGCCAAGTTTCAAGTTTATTAACTCAAGAAATAAGATTTTTCATACAAACAAAATCTCCCCTTTTCACCACCTTAACCCTTGGTATGCCGGAACGTAGATATACACGAGACACAATGGTTTTTTAATTGTGTCTGTAATTACGGCATTCGAGAGGTTAAAGGTCGAATTTCCAAAAATCCGTTCTTAGCGGACGTCTACTAACTATAAACTACCTTTCTGCCAAATTTCATCTTTATCCGTCTTGTGGTTTTCGATATTTCGTATTGAGTGAGTGAGTGACCTTTCGCTTTTATATATTTAGAAGATTTGTTGTCGAATTGAGAGACCTCTTGTCAAAGTGGCGCCAACTGGTGGCATGAATTTTCATGAAAACCATCACTGATCAAGCCAGAAATAGACTCCATACGTTTTCAAAATGTTTACCAACCGAGGGTCAGTCATTCATCAATCGATATGAATGATCGATTATCTGTTGAAGCGATCAATATCGACATCGATCGACCGCAATCTAGTTGTTTTACACTCAATTAAAACCAATTCCTTTCACAGGAGCTGATGAAAATGTTAGGGGTGTCCACAAAAGTTTTAGGGCTGTCTCATTTTCTGAACGTGCTGCCAATTGGCCTGATATTTTCCATCGTAAGCGCCATACTCTTGACGGAGACCGCCAACCCTCTGATACCGCACACCTCAGGGTTCCTCATATTCCTGATGCTGCTGCTGTACTTCAATACGATTGTCTCCTTCGCGTTCGCCTGCAGTTACATTCCGCCAGGAAGTAAGTATTTTTCAATGACAGCAATGTTCTTATTAGTTTAGTTTTAAGTTTAAGTTGTTTTTACTAATACTAAAAGAATAGTGTGAACTTCAATGTGTGATTCGAAATAAAGCATAATACCTATATTATTAGGGTTCCGTACCCGAAGCTTGCCAAAGGGAACCCTATTACTAAGGCTTCGCTGTCCGTTTGTCTGTCTGACTGTCTGCGTGCTGTATCTCATGAACCGTAATTATTATTTATTTATTCAGACTTCAAATGAGGTCCATTGTGTTAGTAACAATCTTACTTAGCCTATGTTAGTACTTAATAACTAAAACAGATCTTGTTCGATCGGCTAACACCCACACAAGCGGACTGTCTGCCCGGGCGGCTATCGAGTGCAGAATGGTGTTGGGACTGTCACGCAACCTGCGAAGTAACTAGGTAGATTTCTTGCGCCATACTGCGTCTAAGCTGTCAGTGCGCGCGTCGGCAAACGTCGCCGACGCCCTGCAGAAGCGTGGCAGTCGCAACAGCACCCTGAACGCATTGTTATATTGGATTCGCAGAGCATTGCAAGCCCTTTGGGTATATCTGAACCACAAGGTACCCGAGTACAGTGTTGTGCAATACGCCTTAAAAAGTGCTATTTTAACTGCGACTGTACATCGCGAGAACCTGCGGGCCAGCGTGTTCGCCCGGACTGACAACGCTCTGCGCTCCATCTCCAAACCTAAATCGTCTTTCAGGGAATCTGATACCAGATGACCCAAGTTTATTTATACACCCTGCTTATTGGGTGACCTTTAAGTAACAGAGGAAGGACCGTAGATAGACATCTGGCACCAGACCTGAAGACGATATACTCTGTCTTTTTGGTGTTGTATATCAACCGATGAGACTCCGCGTACGACTAACACACAGCCAGTAACTTTCGGAGAGCATTAATTGAGGGAGCCAGCAGCACCATGTCGTCCGCGTAGCTATTATTAAAACAAACACCGTCCACATAACAGCTGACACACATGCTGCTGAGTCGCTCGACCAAGGCATTCACATAGAGTCCGAAGAGCAACGGCGAGGACAGTCCCCTCAGTCTCACCCCACACTCCGGCCTGCATGGCTCCGAAAGCTCCCCTACCCATCTCACCCGAGTCTCTTGGTGTAGGTACCAGTATTTGAGGAGGAATGCGATCTCTGGCAGCAGTGTTGTGTCTCCTAGCTTCTGCCAGAGTAAATCGTAAGAGACTAAGTCAAAGGCCTTGGATAGGTCCAGGAAAACCGCGTAGACTGGTGTCTGTCTATCCGTGTAATACTTAACAGCGTGCTTCAGACTTCAAGAATGGCCGTCTCCGTTGAAAGGCCTGCCCTAAAACCGAACTACGCATCATGAATTTAGATGGAGTTGAGCACGCTGTCAAGTACCTTGGCTATGACGGTGGCTAGTGAGATTGGCCTGTTTGACGCGTCCGATACGTCTCCAATCTTGTTCTTGACTACTGGCACCACCAGAGTCAGCATCATGTCCGAGGACAAGTACGAATGAGACAGACACAAGTTAAATAGTAGTGCGAATACTCGTGGCAAGTGTGTACCAGCATGCTGTAGTTGCTCGATGGTTAGCCTATCGTGCCCTGGGGATTTCCTTATAACCATATTTTAGAACAAGGTTCTTTAACGCGGCTTGTAAACTTTCAGAAACCTTCATGCTAAAAAGTGTTAATACTTGCGACTGTCTTCTTCTAATTCAAAGAGAAAGAAAGAGAGAGAGAACGCCGGCAGAAAAAAACAAAAGAAAAGAGTAAAGTGATTACAGTGTCGTGGGATAAAATCGTACACAGCAGCCCGAGTACACTGCATAGACGGAGAAAGAGACAAAGTGTGAATTTGGTCAAAATGAAAATCCAAGAGGGTGGCTCTCAAAATTTTCAAATTTTTCATTATGGGTATCGTTGTTATGGTTTTCAAGGGTGCAAAAGCCGATAGTGAGGTCTTAGTGGTCGTTCATAAACATTTAAAATCCCTTGACTTGACCAAATCTGCCGGCCAAGTTTTTTTTTTTTTTTTTGGGTTGAGAATTATCAAATAACTTCTCCCGCTCTGGGCGGAGAGCGGCACAATTTCCCTGTCGGTTTTCTTCGAAACCCCGGCAGGCATTGGCCCTAGTGGACCCCGTCAATTCTGCTGACATCTCTTTGAGGCGCGCGTGGAACACAACACGCCGTTTGCCTCTCCCTCACGCGTTCCGCCTCCTCCTTAGCGAGCATTACCGCTTCGCAGAAGGAGGTGATGGCCTGCCATTTCCTCTCGCTCCGTACCATGGCCTGAAACAGGGCCGGACACGAGAGATCACCGCCACCGATCGCCTCCACGAGGACACGGCGATGCTCCGCCCAAGCCGGGAAGACCTCCACCGTATGCTCCACCGTGTCTACAGGCCGATCCACACAATGGTGACACCCGGGCGTTTCCTCCCGCCTTATCCTGAACAGGAACCTCCCGAGGCCCAGATGCCCTACCTACTGTGTTCATAGTTAAGTGCGCTGAGGAACTAGCTCTACCTGTATCATTTTTATTTCAAAGGTCTGACGGTATTGTGCCTTCTTTATGGAAATCTGCTTTTATATCACCCATCCATAAGAAGGGTGCCAAAGACAAAATTAAAAATTATAGGCCAATTTCAAAACTGCTTGCTAGCTAAAGTACTGGAACGCATAGTTTATAATCAATCAGTTATATAGTAGTGTGGTTTCTAGCTTGAGTCCTCAACAACACGGATTTCTGAAAGGAAGGTCTACAGTCTCTAACCTGGTTCTGTTCACAGATTTTATTACTGAGCACATGGATAATGGATCCCAGGTGGACGCTATTTTATACTGATTATAGCAAGGCGTTCGATAGAATCGATCATGACATTCTACTGAGGAAACTTTTTGACTTGGGCATTAGGGGAGACCTATACAGATGGTTTTCGTCTTATGTGCAAAATAGAACACAAGTAGTGGTCCTCAGTGGCTTCATATCCTCCTGGTCAATCATCCCCTCTGGTGTACCGCAGGGTTCCCTGCTGGGGCCGTTATTATTTGTACTTTTCATTAATGATATCGACGAGTGCTTGAAATATTCTAAATGACATGAAAATCTATACATCAGTTGAGAATTTAAATCACGCTGGACTTTTGCAGGCGGACATATCTTGATTAGCTATTTTACATGGTAAGCTATTTTAAAATGAATAAATTAGATCTTAACATATCGAAATGCTTAGTTATCACCTTTACCCGGAAGAACTTATCAGTCATGTTTGACTACTCAATTGCAAATCAGCCTTTATCTAACTCATGTCACCAGAGATCTTGGTATTCTGCTTGACAATCAGCTTGCCCTTTGAGTGTCATGTCGACCATATCGCCAAAAAAGCTTCCAAAGCCCTGGGATTCATTATCCGTAATGCCAATTTGTTCAATAAAATGAAAACGTAAAAAAAATGTATTGTGCTTACGTCCGCAGTCATCTTGATTATGGGAGTCAAATTTGGAATCCGAATTATGCAGCGCATTCTGACAGATTGGAACGAATACAAAGAAAATTCACGAGATACCTAGGCTACAAATTTAAAATCCCTTGTGTGAGTTACAATGAAAGATGCACTCAATTCCACTTACTTCCACTTGTAACTCGGAGAAATATAATATCTGACTTACGGTTCCTAGTGAAAATAGTACAATCAAGGATTGAATGTCCTGAACTTCTTTCTAAGCTGTCTCTGAATGTTCCACCTCGACATTCTCGTTTGAGAAATATTCTTCATGCTCCATATGCTCGCACTGTCTATTGTAGTAATTCTTACATAATTCGCTCAGTCAAAGTATTTAACCAAATTATCAAGAATAAACACTCCTCAAACGATTTGTTTGCAAGCAGCTTAGCGTCCATTACTACTGTTTTATCTAAACACTGTAATATTGTTTCTGATGTATTATAATAGCGGTTGCGCATGCATCTTTTCAGGTAATTAATTTAATAGTTGATTTAAGGTTATACTTAGTGTTATAGTTTACGAATCTAATCAATTTGGTACAACTATATTCTATTGCTAACTGTGGAGGCTTGTAAATGGCGTCAATTACCTCACTGTTCTTTCTTTAAAGATAACTGTAAGCCATCCAAACACAATAAAATAATATAAAATGAAAATCCTAGATGGCGGCTGCGAAAATTTTCAATATTTTCATCATGGATATCGTTTTCATAGTTTTCGAGGGTGCTAAAGCCGTTATGAGGTCAAAATGTAAATCAAAGATGGCGGCTTTCTGTTTTAAATCATACGTGAGAAAGAACTCGAAACTCTTCGCTCTACGTCCGTACGCTGGACTCTGCGTCCAGCGTTTGGTGTGGCAACACGCCCTGTTCGGGTTCGCGACAAGTCAATCGTCATCCTGAGGATGCCTTATTGAGAGGTGAAACACGTGTCGATTTCTTTCAGGGTTTTATATGGCTCTTTAGGAATAGCTAAGCGGAACAGGTTACTAAATATGTCCACGTCTATTGTATTTTATAATGGGTTTCCACAAGGTGACGCCTGAATCAATGAACTATATTATTCTATTTTATAAATAAGCTATGAATAGTTACGACAGAGAACTGCAATTTACAATATTTATGTATCATGTTTTGTATTATTTTGTATAGCTGTGATTTTATTAACGGAAGTGACAACAAACTTATTACAGTTACTGATGGTATGGCCGATAAGCCGATAAGATACTAAACCTCCGAATTTAACAACACTAAACTTTTTATAAATATTTCAAAAGATGTTCACAAAAGACTGTGATTCTCTATAATACTGTGTCTATAGACATAGACACAGTATTATAGAGAATCACAGTGCTGACACAGAACTTAATGGCCGTTTAAAACTAAGTTATATTTCAGAATTCAACCCTATCTTATTCAGTGTTTTGTCCCCACAGTGGAACACGCGACAAGCCTGGCCGTCCTGGCGAATTTTGTACTCTTGATGCCATTGCGAATAACCAGGGATTACAAAATGCCGTACATATTGACAGTTGTCACCGGCGTCTTTCTACATGTGCCCATGCACTGGTTTTGGTCAGAGGTGGGCGCGCTTGGGTTGCATGGTCAGTGTATTAATATAAATACACTCCCGGAATACTAAATCGAGCCTCCATACATTCCATGTTGGGTTTAAAGGCCTACAACATCAAAATAGTGTTAAGTCTCAGAAAAAGTTTTGATGTAGATTTAAAGCCGACATAGGTACTGGTCATCATTTTTGGTGTCATCATTGTTCAAAAATTTGAATTCACAACCATTTAAAAAGTTATAGACCTTATTACAAAATAAAGCAAAGGCTCGATTTAAGGGTCTGAGAGTGTATAATAATATAATTATTTAATGTAATATATTATATAATTTCTTTATGTCATCAAAAGCCATTCTACAACAGCCTCGCATTTACACAAATATTTAAACAGTCTGACTCCTAAACTAGGTTAAGTTCTTGTGAGTTACGAGTCAGTGATTCTCCGTAGCAACAAAGCCATAATATTTGTAGTAATTTGGAACATTTAAATAATAAATGGTGTTTTCTTTTTATGTTATCGTGATTACCGTATTTCTAGATGAAAAATAGTGTGTGTTTCAATAGTATAGGGTGGTTTTGGGCAATACGCACCTGATGATAATTATATTAACAGGCTTGTTGACAGTTGTAGGGAAACCAATTAGTAAAGTTTAACTAGCCTAGCAAAGAATCCCGATTTGAAGGAAGTCATCAATAGATTTTAAAGTTGGCTTGAAAACAAAATTCTTCCGTATAAATCGTGCATTCATATTACTGTCGTTAACAATAAACTCCATAAATCAGTTATTTACCTATGCAAATACATAGGCACTAGCTCCAAAGCTAAGAATAACATTCTTGTGTTTCAAGAGACAGGAGACTTTTTTCTCCAAAATATCTTAATTTGATGGAACTTATCTTATTCAACTGAGCTACCACAGCAATAATTACCGTCCTGTTCTGTATAACAACAAAAAAAAACAAGGTAGTAAAAGTCTCTTAACAGTTTATACGATGAAACCAGTACCACCAAAATCTTGTTAATTAGCATATCCAAGGTGTTTTACCTCGTAATAGTTTATTATTAAATTAAACAACATTTGTACACAGACTTCCGCAGTTTATTAGGCAAGTTAGCAAACACCAAGACGTTGAAATGAAAATGAATAAAAAAAAATGGTTTACAATAAAGATTTATAACCGCCATTAGTCTCTCGGTTGAGTCGACAATCGGTGCGCGTTCCGCCGACCAGTGTTGCCAATCGATGCCGCAGGGTTCTCTCTCATACGCGGCGTCGCGAAAAATTAGACAATCGCGCGTTACAGTGTCCGGTAGTGAATTGATAACCTTGAAATAGCTTACAGTAGACAATATGACCGTTACAAAAAAAAATATCCTAAGTAGTACCATTTTTTTTTTTTTTTTTTTGCGTGGGAAATTATCAAATAACTTCTCCCGCTCTGGGTGGAGCGGGAGGGCGTGTCAGACTCTTACTGACTAAAACCCACCCGTGTTCCTTCGGTTGCCCTGTTGCCGGGGGCCGCGATGTCCCTATCGGTTTTCTTCGAACCCCCGGCAGGCATTGGCCCTAGCGGACCCCGTCAATTCTGCTGACATCTCTATGAGGCGCGCGTGGAACACGACGCGCCGTCGACCCGGGCTTGGTCCTTACCGGACGGCGAGCTACCCATTGCTCACCGTCCGCTAGCCCGCGCCTACGGTGGCCGGAAATCGGCTCGCGATTCCCGCCCCGGGCGTCTCCTCCTGCGGCGGTTAGGGGCGTGAGGGCGCGAAATTTGCCTCTCCCTCACGCGTTCCGCCTCCTCCTTAGCGAGCATTACCGCTTCGCAGAAGGAGGTGACGGCCTGCCATTTCCTCTCGCTCCGTACCATGGCCTGAACCAGGGCCGGACGCGAGAGATCACCGCCGCCGATCGCCTCTACGAGGACACGGCGTTGCTCCGCCCAAGCCGGGCAGACCTCCACCGTATGCTCCACCGTGTCTTCAGGCCGATCCACACAATGGTGACACCCGGGTGTTTCCTCCCGCCTTATCCTAAACAGGAACCTCCCGAAGCAGCCGTGTCCGGTGAGGACCTGCGTCAGGCGGAAGGTGAGGACGCCGTGGCGTCTCTCATCCTAAGTAGTACCATTACAACAACAAATAACCAATGGAATTCATTCGTTTGTGGTTGTGGTGAAGAAGAATGTAAAATAAGGTAAAAAAGTTATTTAAAATCTTAGGTAATAAAAGAATCAGGACATAAAATACTAAACAAAATCAATAAAACCTATTGCACAAGAGACTAAACACAAAGAAATCTATCCTAGACCATGTCAGTACAAATTTAAAAGATGAACATTTCAACCTGACTATCATCAATTCATCCATGTCAGATCGTAATCAAATTTACCTACAAATAAACAAATTGAAACCACCACCTAAAATATGCCTAAATTACGAAATAATAGATTATAAGAAACTATATGCTTTGATGGAATCATGTGTAATAGAATAGAAGACGTGTCAAACAACTAAAGTGAACTAGAATTAAAGATAAAGCGGTGCGTAGAAGACAATAAAATATTGAGAACAAAGGTTTTGAATCCACTTCAAGAAGATTGGGTTAACAACGATATAATGACTGGAATCAGCCAAAGAAACCATCTATCAATCAACACAAGAGTGATCAAGAAAATGAGTTATTAGAAAAGAACTATAAAGATATTAAAGTAAGAATCACTAAATTAATACAAAATACGAAAAATTCTTACTACTACAAACTATTTACATATTGTGTTAACAACCCCAATAAAACATGGTCACTTATAAATAATTTTGCTAAAAATAAAATAAAACAAAGTGGTGCTCTTTCAAAGCTTTTAGTTGATGCTAACAAGTACTTTTCTTCCATCGGATCGATACTGGCAGACAGAATACCGAAGATTTTTTTTTTATTATAATTCACAAAACTGGTGTACAATCACAAAATGCAATAGAATAGCTACAAAATAATATGTCTGATTGACATCTACTAGATGTGAATCTAGCATGCATATTTTAAGTAACACTTACAAATGACACTTACTATTTAAAAAAATTAAAATGAAAGATAAACAAATCCCAATTTGAAGAAATGGAAAAAAATTCTGGCAAAAAAAAACAAAATATAAAAAATAAATAAGTTTAAAAAATAATTAAACAATTAAATCTCTAAGTTTAGTCCTTACTGAGGCTACGGAACCAGCAAAAATATCTATTTCGCCACGAACAGAGCTGGCAAGTGAAAGCATGCGGCAAATGGGTGAAAAAATAATTCTTCGGTTAATTAGACGGCTACCACTACGCGGGATACAAATGTTTACTTTTTCTAAAAGCTCGGGAGAATCTATTAAACCATTCACTAATTTAAACAAAAACATAAAATCCAAACATTTCCTACGTGCGCCTAAAGATTTCATTCTATAATGGCTTAGCCTAGAGTTATAAGAGTTTAGACTATGACATCTGTTATCCGAGTAACACAAGTGATATAAAAACCTTTTCTGGACGCGCTCTATCCGATCAGAGTGCACCTGATAAAACGGGTTCCATACCGCAGTACTCCAGAATACTTCGAATAACGCTGTTGTAAATGGAAATAGTCAGAACAGGTTTTTTAAAAAAAATCATTTCCCTGACAATGAAACCTGACAATTTTGATGCACGACTAGGGTTTCTCATTTCCCGACTTTTTTTTGTTCCCGACTTTTTTTTGTTCCCGGATACCGAGACTTCTCGAGCACCATTTCCCGGGAGTTCCCGAGAAGTCGGGAATTTGATTTACCTCAATAAAAATATATGAAAAAGGTTTTAAAATAAAATACCCACTCATTTTCGTAATCAACAATATGTTCATTTTAATCAATCTTCGTCAATTAACAAAAAAATATGCCTTCTTAATTTCCTTTATAATCACAGAGTTTTAAAACTAGAACAAAATATTAAATAAAATCTTTAAAATTAACAAAATATCAATCACAGACATTTTTCTTTTATAATTAGCTGTTACTGATAAATATGATCACTTTGATATATACCTATTTAATGTAAAAGTCAAAAAGTTTCATTAAAATAAATAATGATGTTTATGAAATATATATATATAAAATTTTTGTCATAATAACTAACGACATTTAAATCACAGTCTTTTGATAATCATCTCCGTTACTTATATAATATTACAAATTACAGTAACAATTTTCTGTTAATAGCTCTGACAAATTCGCTAGCAGGTTCTATTAAAATAAGATTTAAAAAATACCAATGCATTAATTGATTTGTCTGATAGACAGTTCCTAATCTTTGTAACGATGTAACCAGATAAAGAGAACACTCGTTCATTTTCAGTTGACGTAGGCTTCACAGTCATAACGGCATTATATAAATTTTCTAGATTTGGCGTTCGTTTTCCGGTAAATTCAAATAAATTAAATTCTTTTTTATCAGGCTTTTGGTTAACTGGGCTTCAGTAGTATTTGTACCCGTAGACGACACATTTCTCCGGCGACTCTAGATAGGCGCACCGACACAAGCTACACAGTCAAATGTTTGCGAGTGACTGTCTGAACTAAACAAAAAGAGAGATCACGAGGTGGGGCGGGCAGGAGGTGGGTGCCTTATTGGGTAGTACGAGTAAAAGGATGTAAAAGGGAAGAGGAGATAGAGGTTATAATTTTTGTTATGAGTAACACAGAAATTAACATCAAATTGTTATTTTTTTAGTTTTTTTTAATTTCTCGACTTCTCGGGTACTCGACCCTTTTTTTCCCGTCTCGACTAAGGCCAAATTTCCCGGGAATTCCCGCGCCGAGACTTCTCGATGAGAAACCCTATGCACGACTAATCATTTGGTCATAATGGTTTCTAAAACATAAACTACTATCTATTTAAATATCATGACATCTCAACCCAATGTGTTTACAAATCCCAAAAATTAAATATGAACTGTTGACATTGGATCCATGTAGTGCTGATGAAATAACTAAAATTATTATTGATATCGACCCAATATTTTTTTTCAATCCTCGTCGCCAAATGTAGTAGCTTGTATATATAGCTACACAATATTAAAATGGTATTTGGCTCGCCTACGCACCACCACGTGCTAGCGGGCTGGCGGTTGGGCATAAAATGACCCCCACTCAGCCCGCGCCTTGTGACATATGCGCTCGAGATAAATCATAAGCAAATCTACTAACATGTACAACAATGCTTTGTTTTTGAGTAAATAAATATTTATTATTATTATTATATTTATCTATAAACACTACAGGTGTCTTCCCAACGTTTCGCTTGTCTTCCTTTGCTCCTTTTTCCATCCCTTTATATTTTTTAAAGAAGAATAACGAAGTTTCAGATGTTAATTAATTTCTTTACAGACGAAGGTTTGTCCTTCAGCAACATGGCAAAGACACATGCTAAAAACAACTGCTCCGTCCTCCTCAGTTACATCTTCATGTTGCTTCAAGCCGCCATCGGTTATTTCCTGACGTGGTACCTCTCCCACGTAAGGCCAGGCCAGTATGGTCAAGCCTTACCCTGGAACTTCCTCTGCAAGGTATGTGGGGTAAACGAAGGAGAAGTGAAGAGAGAGATCTTTTTCGTTTTGATACTAAATGGAAATAGCTCATACAGTAGTCAAATAGGGATGACTAAACATTTTTTTTTGTCCGTCAATATTGTTAAAAAATACTGGACACGTATTTTTTCTTTTCTTACGTAATCAAAAGATTTCGGCGATACATTGAGTTAAAATGTGCCATGATGTCACGACATTTTATGTAGATTTTACACTTACTTATGACGTAGCAACCCCCACTCCCCAACTTCAATGCGTTTTATCTAAGTCATTTTTATTAATATTATTATGAGAAAGCAAAAATACGTGTCTACTAGTATATTATGCAATATCGAGGGCCATGAATCACTCGCGTCGCTCAGGATTCTAACATTTGAATCAGTCGCTGCGCTCGTGATTTAATCATCATGGATCACTCCCTACGGTCGTGATTCAGTCGTCAGAATCCTTCACTTGCTCGTGATTCATCTATGGCCCTCGCTTTAAATCCGTCCTTTATTCACTAATTGCATAACATACTATTTATTGACTGACGGACTAAATAGTTTTTTTTTTTTACCCAGGCATCATCCCTATGATTAGACCCGCGTCCGATACAAAGTGTTTATAACAATCCGAAGGATTTTGAAGGAATATCATAAATCATTACTTCACATGATTGAAAAATTCGTAAATAATGTATTGAATTGTCAAAATGAGTGGGATGGGAGTGTGTTACGTTAGTACCTCGCCGGTGTGGAACAAACTATTGTGACGATTGCTTCTATGAGGACACCCGGTAAGCGATCATGGAGGCAATTCAGAGATGTTTTTTTAGAATTTTGATGTGATGTTCTGACTGACGCAAAAGGTCACGTAATTCAGTGCAAAAAAACATAATATTTTAGACTTGCTTCCCTACTGAGTTACTTGTAGGTACATTCTGTTGCTTCATTAAGCTTGGGTTTTCTAAGAAAGTGATGCCGTCTCTAGTCCTCTATATGTTCATACTAGCTTTCGCCAGTGGCTTCGCCCGCGTAATTCATCTATATAAATATCTCTATAAAAGGAAAGGGTGACAGACTGACTGATCTATCAACGCACAGCTCAAACCACTGAACGGATTGGGCTGAAATTCTCACACAGGTTATTATGACGTAGGCATCCACTAAGAAATAGTTTTTGGAAATTTGGTCTTTAGGGGGTTGAAAAGAGGGGGTTTTGTTTGTATGAAAAATCTTATTCCTTGAGTTAATAAACTTGAAACTTGGCACGAATACTTATCTATGTAAATTATAAAGTTTCCCATTTTTGTTTTTTCTAAGGTGGGGTGGGGTACCTTAGAAAAAACAAAAATGAGAAACTTTATAAACTTAAAGTAGGGAGTGTCAAAGTTTGTATGGAAGAATTTTTGCGCGTGCTCTGATTAACTCGAAACTCAGTATTTGTACTTAAGACTGAAAATACCTTAGAAAAAACAAAAATAAGAATCTTTATAAACTTAACTTAAAGTAGGGAGTGTCAAAGTTTGTATGGAAGAATTTGAGCGTGTGTTCTAATCAACTCAAAACTCAGTATTTGTACTTAAGACTGAAAATAAATAAAACATAGGTATATCAGGGTTTTTCGAAAATCTACCCCTAACGGGGTGAAAAGGGGTAGTCATTTTTACAGGGGAGTATTTTACCGTGTGGCTTGATTAACTTGAAAATTGGTATAAGTAATCTATACGTGAAATAATAGAAAAGTCACAAAAAACTAAATAAAATGTCACGCTATTTGCTATGGGGGATGAGCAATATTGCATTATGTTCGTATTCTTCTATAGTTTACCACAAATTGTAAAAAGACTAGCCAAAAGGTTACTTCAAGACACGGCCTATGAAAAGACCATGACCAAAGTCGTATACATACGTAACCTAAGCAAAACGAACATATACAAAAGCCACACATGGTTCATTTAAAAGCATATTAGACCTAGATTTTGAAAGAATTTCTCTATTTTAATTTGATATCCAGTTTTTTGTATATTTCGTAACAAAAAAAATACTTTTCCTGCCACATAGCTTATTCGTTACACGTCAAAAACTATTGCTTGCTAATCATTTTTTGTTAGGCGTGTTTATACACAATTAGTTCACAGTCGAATTTAAATTTAAAAAATAAGGTATACTCCTACCATTCATCTGAATGGAAGGAGTATACCTTATTTTTAACCGACTTCCAAAAGGAGGAGGTTCTCAATTCGTCTGTATGTTGTTTTTTTTTGTATGTTTGTTACGCGATTACTCCGCCAATTATGAATTGATTTTGATAATTCTTTTTTTGTTTGGTAGATCATACTTCAGAGGTGGTCCCATATAAATTTTATTAACTTTGCTTGGGTAGTTTTTGAGTTAGCTTCAATAATACGTATTTTTTCCCACTTAGTATGTGGATGATATGATAACTTCCTGTCACTGTTATTTACATAGCAGGTAGTGGTATTCGAATTTGTTTGGGGTAGGTACCACAACACTAAAAAGTGAAAAATAAAAACTTTTTACAAAAATAAAACAACCGACTTCAAAAAAAAAACACTACAAAGTGAAAAATAACTTTAATTTCGGAAGTCGGTGACAAAGAACGAAAATTCAAAACCAAGACACCGACTTCCGAAATTAAAGTTATTTTTCACTTTGTAGTGTTTTTTTTTGAAGTCGGTTGTTTTTTTTTTTGTAAAAAGTTTTTTGAAATTCACATCATATTGACCGAATGAACGGAATGAACTGTAATTTTTTACTCATTGTCGCCACTAAACTGAAAATGTAACCGGTACTTTAAATCTTAAAAACATGCTTTGATTGACTCTAGACTATTGTCTTAAATCTAGTTTGAATTAATAAAGAATACTTAAAAATATGAATTGGCTGGACATGATTGGGCCATAAATGGTCATCATCATTTTGATCCCAGATTGAAGAACAAACTTAACTTTGCATTTCATATACAGGGTGGCAGAGAAATCGACGCGAAAACTGATACCATAGATTCAGTACTCGTACATGAGTCTGAACCCTTTTTTTTTTGGTGGGAAATTATCAAATAACTTCTCCCGCTCTGGGCGGAGCGGGAGGGCGTGTCAGACTCTTACTGACTAAAACCCACCCGTGTTCCTTCAGTTGCCCTGTTGCCGGGGGCCACGATTTCCCTTTCGGCCCTTATTCGCAGCCCCGGCAGGCATCGGCCCTAGCGGACCCCGTCAATTCTGCTGACATCTCTTTGAGGCGCGCGTGGAACACAACGCGCCGTCGACACGGGCCTGGTCCTTATCGGACGGCGAGCTATCCATTGCTCACCGTCCGCAAGCCCGCACCTACGGTGGCCGGAAATTGGCTCGCGATTCCCGCCCCGGGCATCCCTCCTGCGGCGGTTAGGGGCGTGAGGGCGCGAAATTTGCCTCTCCCTCACGCGTTCCGCCTCCTCCTTCGCGAGCCTTACCGCTTCGCAGAAGGAGGTGACGGCCTGCCATTTCCTCTCGCTCCGTACCATGGCCTGAACCAGGGCCAGACGCGAGAGATCACCGCCGCCGATCGCCTCTACGAGGACACGGCGTTGCTCCGCCCAAGCCGGGCAGACCTCCACCGTATGCTCCACCGTGTCCTCAGGCCGATCCACACAATGGTGACACCCGGGTGTTTCCTCCCGCCTTATCCTGAACAGGAACCTCCCGAAGTAGCCGTGTCCGGTGAGGACCTGCGTCAGGCAGAAGGTGAGGACGCCGTGACGCCTCTCAAGCCACTCCTCAAAGAGGGGTCTTATCGCCGCAATTGTGGCGTGCCCATTCCGCTTCCCCTGCAAAGGAAGTTTGTATAAATATAAACAGGGTGGCAGGGAAATCGACGCGAAAACTGATACCATAGATTCAGTACATGAGTCTGAAACCCCTGCGTTGTTTTTTTTTTTATCTGCTGTTCCATACATTTTGACCGTGTAGATATTGCATTTTTGTATGAAACAGCAGATTTTATTTGATTTTCGTTACAGATCCAAGGTTATCGTAGTGCTTGCTTAGCCTTAGATCTACGGTAGATCTAAGGCTAAGCACGCACTACGAATTTTAATACTAAGTTACTAATTAACTAACTTATTACTAAGTTTTTGATATCTATGTCAACTTCATGCCTCCACGCGTTCCTGAGAAAAAGGGTCTTGACAGGCAACGAAGTCATCCTTTAAGGGTTTCTATTTTTCATTATTGAGGTATGGAACCCTAAAACAGATTTATTATCTGCCTGTTACCTTTCCATGCCGTAATGACTGAACAGATTTAGATGAATGGCATTCGGATAGGCCATAGGTTACAACATTTGATAAGTACTCTGAATCCCGATAGTACGTTCCTGTGGGATATATTCCGACATACGCGTGCGAAGCCGCGGGAAAAAACTAGTATCTTTGTAGCGGTTACACCGCCACATACGAACTACGCATCATAGACATGACGTCACACAAATCCTGCATCGCGCATTTAGAGTAGGGCGTGCAAAACCGGAAGGTCTTCAAAACCGGTTTTGAATTTCGGTTTAGAGGGCTCAAAACCGGAAACCGGTATTAGCCCCGGTTTCGGCTACATTTTTATATAGTAGAATTTTAACAAGAAAACAATATTCTTAAATACCCACAAAATCTACAAATAAAACAAATTTTATCATATACCTTTTTTTAATCAACCATGTATGCCTACCAATATTTATTTATTTATTTATTTATATATACTTTATTGTACACCACAAAAATACACAACAAAAAACAAATCAAACACTACAAAATATACATACCAAGTAGACAACATTAATAGATTAACTAACTGAGATCAAATCAACAACAAGTTTGTGGTACCTTTAGTAGGTACCTAACAATAAAATACTGTTACAATGAATAATATATTTTAAACATACAAAACACATTCATCATCTTAAGATACTAAACACGACTCAGTTTCTTGAATCTTGAGCTCTTTAATTACGAACCACTAGCAACAGTAGCAACATTATTAAGGGATTCACAATATTCATATTTGACTTTCATATATACTATAAAGCGAGATCAAATCAACTGTGTACCGTACACTAATTTAAATAAACAATAATCATTTTTTTCCCGCTGTTCTTGATAATGTGTTCTTAAGAATAAAAGTGTATCTAACATTTTATCAGATAGCGTACTTCTTATTTTGTTGTAAAAGTACCCAGCACTCGAAAAGCACTCTCAACACTTGTTGGTAGTACACACATCAAATAGTTGTAAGCTTCTGTGAGATATACACCTCGATGCCCTCCGCTTTCATACATGGCTTGCTCTACCTTGAGAAACCCTGCAAGGTCGAAATCAGACCGATTCTTGAGGGTTTTCCTGCATTTATCCAATTCCTTATCAAGCTGCTCTTGAAGAGTTAGCTCATCAGTTACAACTTCAGCGTCAGATGTTGAAGATAACGATGGCACAGACCGCTCGGAGAAACCTACGGGGATGGTATCAAAGTCCTTGGGCTTATATTTTAGCTTTTGCAATAAGTTTGTAATAGTATCAGCATTAAATTGAATATTAATGCTTGAGTGCGTTCGAAAAAAGTTGCTTTAAATCAAAATGTAATTCAATAACGGGAAAGCCGGAGGTAACCCCGGTTTTGTCTCTTAACACCGGTTTTAGAAAATCAGCAAAATTTGTCCGGTTTCCGGTTTTTAGCAAAACCGGAAAACCGGGTTTGCACGCCCTAATTTAGAGTTTACCGAGCGATCGACATACATACAAGATTTCAACTTCAAACCGATGGGCAGTTGCCCGCCAGACACAACACCCGTCTGGTCGGAGGATCCTCTCTTTTCTATAGAGGATGAGTGAACTTTACACCCTGTTCCTCATACACCTAAAGCTTTATAAATTATAGCCTATGTTACTCAGTGATAATAAAGTATACAACTAGTAAAAGATTTTTTTAATACGGTTTAGTGTGTTTAACAAAAATACAAATCTTTTCTCTTTATAACATTACTAGCTTGTGCCCGCGACTTCGTTCACGTGGAAGTCGAAGACACCACAATATACTAAAATAATAGTCTCACTTTGCAGAAGCTCGTCCTGCAGCCTTCAGTAGCAAAATCCCATTGCTTGCGAAGCTTTTCGTTTTTAGGTGTTCAGCATATACCTTCTACCTAATGGCACAGCACTGATTTAATGATCTGCTCGTCGCGCGACAAGCGGTGCCTTTGTGTCGCGTCGCGTGTCGAGCCTATTTGTAATAGCCTTGATACGTTCTTACAGGTTATTCCTGACGAACGGCTATCACTAAAATAATATAACAGTAGATTGTAAGCACACGGGATTTCTAATGACCCCAGTCACCTAACCATTTATCCTAAACTAGCTTCTGCCCGCGACTTCGTCCGCGTGGAATAGTTACTTTGGGTGCTTATTTGGATAAGGATTAATATCATGTTTATAAAAACACCTTCGCAAATAATGCATTATTTTAGAACAAAAATTTGGTTACCATAAAAAAGGTTTTAGTGAGCCAACCTTAAAGATAGACATGCTGTCGCGAACTTTTCTTTAGAACTTTTAAAGGGGAATATTTCTGTGATAATTTTTGCTAAACTTTAACCGTTTACGCAACGCACGCAGCGAAAGCTCTCAAAAGGAAAAAAAAACTCGATTTTGAAACATTCTTCATTGATGCTCCGCTCCTATTAGTTTTAGCGTGATTATATATAATTTATAGCCTTTTTCAATAAATGGGCTATCTAACACTGAAAGAATTTTTGAAATCGGACCTGTAGTTCCTGAGATTAGCGCGTTCAAGCAAACAAACAAACTCTTCAACTTTATATATTTTCTAGTAATAGATATTCTGAATATTTAATTCTATTATAACCAAAGATAACAGAAGTGGTCTAAACTTTATAACCGACTTCACAAAAGGAGGAGGTTGGTATATGTTCGTCTGTATGTATTAAAAAAAAGTATTTTCATCAATATTTTCTTCAATTGTGAACCGATTTCGAGAATTATTTTTTTTCTTTTATTAGAGTAAGCTTGCGCTGTGTTTTCGTATATGTCGGAGACGGGTATGTGACTCTCATTATTATCAGCGATATTTTAACTACTGTGGGCGTAGTGTGGGTGGTGTTGGTTAATGCGCAATAGAAAAACAGTTTGCAGATCAGATCACATTATAATTTACTACCAAATTCATCACACTAGCTAAATTATACACACACTGGATGCGACGGTGTTTATTAAAATCACCAATTAACAAAATGATCACAAATTACAACTAACACAATAACTGAGCACCACGAATCAAGAACAGTTCCGTGACGTCTTCACTCCGATGCGATCAGAGGCTGAATCCCTCCTCGCCGTGGCCTTAATTAAAACATCGCGACTCTGTAGAAGCGTGCGCTTTAGGTGTGGGTAGATCACGTCCTGTCGTCAGCGGCACGCTTGCGATTCGTTTCGTGTCCGTACTAATGATCGGATCCGACATATAAAAAAACTTTATTACTTTGCTTGGGTAGTTTTTGAGTTAGCTTCTATAATACGTATTTAATCCACTTTGTGTATCTTGATGATGTTATAATATTTCCTGTCACTGTTGTTTACATAGCAGGTAGTGGTTTACGAATTGATGTGGGGTAGGTACCTACTATAATTAAAGTAAAAATAAAAAACTTTTACAAACAACCGAGTTAACACTATTTATTTTTTCTGTCTACATTTTACGAACTGTCATATTTATAAAATTAAAATGCAAAAAAAAAAAAATTGTGAATCGAACTTAGGTTTATAAAGCATTCGTATTCGTCAAACCGCTAAGGTATTTGCTTTGTTGAAAGTTGACTAAAATTGCCGTTTTTGTGTATGTCATGATTGACTGCTTAGATCCATAAAAGTATAGCGGGATGATGATAATCATTATAAAGGGTTAAATAATCATTATAGATTAGATATTCATTTAAAATTAGATAATCATTATAAAGGGTTAAACTATCTGTTACCCTTGAGTTTGTTTCGCCATTTCTTCGCAAGACTAATCAGATAGGAATTGTCGACTCCATCTATCTTATTTCAAATCCTTTTTTTTTTTTAAGGGTAAACGACCCAGAAAAAAATTAAAATATATGCATTCTCAAAATATAAAATTTACTGCTATAAATACTAATTTTCCGACAGCTTATATGCGAATGAATACAAATCCGAAAACACTGAAAATTCCGAAAAATCAAAACAGAATTTGCTGACGTAATATTTTTCAAACTGCTTGGAAGCGAGCATGCAATATACAGCAGGCATGGTTTCTGTCACGGCTCCGGCGCTGTGAGACTCCGGCGGTCCCACGCCTCGCCCCTCGCGCCTACGCGGGCTTAAATTACACTCTAGGGCTAGGATTGACAAGACTACGTGAAGTCGGTTTTGCAGCGATTCGTTTCTGTCACTAACTTTTGTAGCACAACAAATTGACTTTTCGGAAACTTTGTATTTTTTCTTTTGGAAATTTAGTATTACAGTCAACCACAGATTTTCGGAATTAAATTTTTTTTTTCGGAAACTTTATTCTTATCCTTTTTTTAATATGACGTGTAAAAGTGATTCCGATAACCTATTTAAAGAATAAACAATTTTTTTTTCAATGCGTTTCATTTATTCCCTTTTCAGCCCAGCAAAGGATTTGACTAATTCGATTGTTGTATTGTAGTATATTGTGTTCATTTAATAATAGTAGGTACCTCATTAAAAAGTTTTTTCATCATACAAGGGTATATTGTGTTCATTCTCTCATCTAAATCTCATTTCCTACGAAATTTATGGGAAGTTTTTTGCAATTTCTAAGTTTTCTTGTACTCAAACCTCAGTTGGCCTGACACAGTATTTTGACCCTAGTAATAATAAGAAATGGGATCGACTGGCATCAAAAAAGTTGTTGGGAAAATTGGCCATTTTCTTGCTGACTATACATTTTTTTTTAAATCTGTGTATGCAGATCTAAATTTTTCATAAAGTTAAGGACAATCTCCTAAGACCGTTTTCTTGTAGCGACAACGGTTAAGGTACCTGCCCTTATTGCCCCATCTCAAAATCCACCCTGTATTTGTTACGATTGACTGCATAAAGGTATAGCGTGATGATAATCTTTTAAAAGGTTAAATCCGTAACTATTCTATCTGCAATATCTAACATTTGGCAATTTTTTTTTAAATTTGCGGTTAACTATAGAAGAATACGAACATAATGCAATATTCATCCCCCATAGCAAATAGTGTGATAAAGTTTTTGCGAAATGTGGGGGGTACTATAGGTAGATACACCTCTGCCTAACCCTTTGGGGAATACTGGCGTGATGTTATGTTATATCTCTGTCACTCATATCTGTGTGACAGTCTCAGTCTAAAACTCGATGTGTCATATTAACGCCGGGGTACAGCACGTTCCTGCTTTCAGCGGGAACCCAAGTCAAATGAAAAGGAAAACTACGAGAAAAAGCAAAGTGAGAAAAATAAGAATTATGAAAAGTCTGAATATGGGAGCTCGGTTTTGTCCTCAGCAAGAACCCACAAACTGAGAAGAGTGTCTCAGAGATTCGGCAGACTGAGTGATTACTCCACTCGGTCCTATAGTAGCGAAGCTGATGATGTTAGTATAGCTGAATAGGGGTCTTCTGGTGCGTGGCCAAAAGCAGAACTAACAACGCCATCTTTATTTTTCCATTACATTTTATAAGTTTTTACTAACAGCCTTGGAGAGCCAGAGCCAGGAGATGCGCTAAGGTAGGTCGCGAATCATATTTATATCGACGTACAACCTGATACTGACCTGCAAATTGCAAAAAACGTAAGAAAATTTTAATGTCGCTGACGCTTTCGCCTTAACAGCTCCTCCCTGTCAACGCCATTCGAGCGCCAAATGATCCTTTTAACACTGTAGCTCTTGTATCGATAAATTGTAGAATCTGGTTACTTTGGTAGATGACATTCCAATTTCGAAAACATGTTGCTAGAATGTTATACATTAATAAATAGTTTTATTAAATAAATAATGAATAGCTGACGAAAAAACTGTACTTGCGGGATATACTAATATTAGCACTCTGTTGCCCGTTTTCAATAACACTGAGAAACACATAATTGAACGCCTAAATATTATAGCGCTGTTGGATTTTCAACTCTCGGCGCTTAGCCGGGCATTGAAAATCCTTTGGTCGTAAATATCCACGAGTCGTCTGTAGGCTGAAATTATGATAATGATACTTGCACTATCTGCAACCCTATCCCATATTAATGTTATAGCTTGTCCACTCTGAAATGACGCGCCCCACTACCGCATTATCGTGGGACCTAAACTAAGGTTCGATGGCCCGCGTCCCGCACGCCTAGGGACACGAAAAAAGTATCGATACTTTGTGGTATCGAGTACATTTCCATTCGATACCGATACTTTTGTACTCGATACTTTGCATTCGATACTTTTACTTAATGAGTACTTTTTGGCAGGTATCGTATCGAATGAGAAATTAAGTTTTAAATGGGTAATCTTAGAAATTACCCATTTTATTACTACTACTCCTACTAGTATTACCGGCAGTGAACCTGACAGCGATTCTTCTATCGAAACAACAAACGATTTCTGGAGTCACCATAAGAAGTTGGCTCATGCGAAAAAACAAAACAAAAAACCAAGTTCTTCATCTTCATCACAGTCTGAAAATAAGGATGAATTAAGCTATTACTTATCTGCACAGGTTTCACCACTTTCCTTAGATCCCTTGAAGCAATGGGAAGATATGAAAGTTGTATTCCCAAAATTATACATTCCTGAGATGTCAGTGCCTTCAGAACGATTATTTTCTAAAGCAGGAAGTACAATCACAAAAATTCGAAACCGCTTATCTCCAAAACGGCTCAATAAACTTCTATTTTTAAGTGATTGTACGGAGGAGGAATGGGAACTTTAATTTATATGCTTAAAGTACCTACTAAATAATTTAATTGTTTCAATTTTTTTTTTTTTTTTGATGTTACATTTGTCTTATTCTATTATTTTATAAAATTTGTGTACCAATACCATTTGTTTTTTCATGTCCCGCCCTACTGAAATAAACTGACGTTATTTACTCTCGTGTGTCTCGTGTGTCATTCTTTTCTCTCTCTATGCGCATTAGGCCTCGATACCTTTGTATCGATACTTTTATGAGTACGATACTTTATTTTCGATACTACTCATGAGTACAGTATCGATACTTTCTATTCGATACCGTGTTCCTACGCACGCCGCACGTCTCGCCACCGCCCGCCGCCTTCCGCTGTCCCTGACAGCAGCCGAAGATCGCCGAGTGGTCGGAGACGCCAAAACAGTGTGCGTAAAATGCGGTAGTGGGGCGCGTCATATCAGAGTGGACAAGCTATTTTGATTATTGACCACGGTTTCCATGTCAGGTACAGACAAAGAAAAATAAACCACTTGAGAGCTGATATACCGATTTCATCTAGGCACACGACTACGACTCACCACTGCGGGCCAGGGGACGAAGAAAAAGCAGAAATTGTGATTGGCCGTTGCAACCATGTGCATATTTCAACGATAGTGATGTACAAGTCAGTTTTGCAACAATAATATCCATATCGATAAAATCAACGTCTATTAATTCCACATGTTTTTAAACTATACTGATAGGGGGTTAACTGGGTGCAAATAAAACACTGACGTAACACTTCAAATTTAACTTTATCTATTAAATCAATGCTAAAATTAAATCAAGCTTATTTGATCGACTGAAACTATGTCTAATAAAAATAATAGCAACGTCAATCCGTATCGGATAGAACAATAAATTCTCATGTGAAATTCAAATTCAAATAATTTATTGTTCAATTAGGATTTAAAAATCACTTTTACACGTCATTATTTAACAAGTTAGCTGGAGATATAACAACCTAACTTATAGTCATATGGAATGTCAAAACAAACTCAGGGGTCACTGTCTGGTCCTCGCGCATATCTGGGAGTGGCGCGAGGAGGCGAAACGCCGGGGCTTAACTCCGATGCCGCAAGAAATCGCGGCACAGCGGACAGAGCTCCGGCGGGATCTCATGGCGTCATGGAGGGTGCGATTGTCGCAACCCCGCGCTGGGCACGCCACAATTGCGGCGATAAGATCCCTCTTTGAGGAGTGGCTTGAGAGACGCCACGGCGTCCTCACCTTTCGCCTGACGCAGGTTCTCACCGGACACGGCTGCTTCGGGAGGTTCTGTTTACCCAGAGCGGGAGAAGTTATTTGATAATTTACCACCCAAAAAAAAAAAAAAAAAAAGGGTCACTGTCTGTTTTGAAGTTCAGAAATTTCATTTCGTTGGTTCATATTATTCATGTTATCTCTGCATCACCCAAAGATAGACTGCAATAAAATGCCTAAGGCAATAAGTTTCTCCTTTGTGCAATTTTTTATTTTACATAAAACATTAAATAAATTTGCATAAGTGGCATCGTTTAACCTAGCCGCGAAATTCAATTTTTCATTAGTTTTTTACAAATTTCAGCTCTTACTTGATGTCGTAAGTTGTATATAATGCTAGACGTCGCGTCTAGCATATAATAACGGTTTAGTAAAAACGTCACCGTTGTTGTAATGTCTTAAAGTTCAGGAAATTCAACAGTTTCGTTACTAATGGTCTCATCATCGATTGTGTTTTGGTCCATGTGTCTTGTAGTCACGATAATGCGCTCCACTGCAGATGTACACTGTAATATAGATATTTGGTAAAAAGCTGAGCAATTACCGCTTCCGCTATATTTGATTTGAGCGTAAATCAGGAGCTTTTTGTAAATGCTCTCGAACAGCAAATCACTGGGATTATTGTTAGACCTGCCATACCATCTTATGCTGCCAAAGAAATGTTCTTAATGCTCCTGGCTTATTTTATGTAGGGGAAGGTATTTCATTGCACTGACTGTATTTAAAATTACGTCCTGGATGAGGAATATTGCACTTTCTATGCATACACAAAATCCAAAAAATCCGGTATATCTAGACGATTTCACTAATAGAACCGTTTGTATAGAATCTCGTTACTTAATTTCTGCTGACTTGTTTAACAAATAATCTTTCGCCGTCTTAAGTTTTGTTAAAACATGTGCAGCATTTTCTTCATTGACCGCTCTTTTTAAGCCATACTCATGGGTGTGCGAGGCCAATATATAAAATAAATCATTCATCATCAACACATTGAATGCCGACTGCGAATATATCCGATATGGTTTCTATGCAGGACGCCGACTACGGATAGATACGTAGAACTTCTATACGAGTTTCAATAGAATCTGCAGTAGCTGGCCTCACCAATAAGGTATTTTTATATAGGATGGCATCTCAAATAAAACAAGCTTTAATAAAAGAGTAACTTTATTGACTATAAGTAAGAAGAAAACACAAAAATTCAAAAGCTTTTTGGACATTTTTAGACCTGATAGTAATATTTTTTTTGTAATTTAGAACCTCAATTTTTGTTCTGAAAATCAAAGAACGACTTGGCATTTGCTGATTATTGGCGCAAACAGTAAAATAAAATAAAAAAACTTGATAACTTATTCAATTATTTTTCCGAACAAAACGAAATCAGTCACATTTTAGTAACTCAGAAATATTTATCATAATCGTAACTTCTAATCAGCCTTTTATAATACTCTTAAGATATATTTTGGGACTCTAATACATAAAAAAGAACTAATAAAATCAGGCTACATAAATCTAGGATCTGTGTGATATATTTTGAAGCATTCGAGAATGCATAAGGCCGGCTTTTCGGGGCATACAGGGCAAAAGTAACAGCTTTCTTTGCCTTTTTTTTTGTTTAGTGCAAACTCTGCATGGTTTACCGGGGGTCTTCTTTTTATCTTATCTGGAGAAGCTCTAGACATCTGATTTACTGGATGGATTGATTGTGATGACATGGACGACCGTGATGTAAAAGTTTCTGTATTCGACATTCCAAACAGATGTGTAACAAATTCTTCACGAAATTTTAGCAGCCTCATCTTGGAAGTTCGATCTTGTTTTCGAAGAAGCCTGTACGCATTTTGCACGTAAACATCAAATATATGCAGAGCCAACTTTTTATGCCATCGCAATGTTTTTCTCAGGCAAGAATAATAGGAGATCATTTGGTCACCTCGGTCGACTCCAGACATGCCTAAATTATAACTATGTTTGGCTAATCTGAAATTCTCCCATTCTGGTTCTTTACTTTTACCATTTCCAGCTTGTGTTTGTTTGAAATAACCAAAACATCTCGCTTGTCTCTCTACTTGCAAACAGTTATGTCGGCACATGACTGAAAAGCCAGTTCACCTTTTTTCAGTCGTGCTGTAGTCACGGCTGCTGGATTGCCTTTTCGGTTACTACGTAAAGTACCACACACATACGTCTTTTTCTGCCCAAGACGTCTTGTCAAATCTACAGAGTTGTAAAAATTATCTCCGTAAAGGACATGGCATTTGTCTAAGTACCCATCAAGAAGATCAAGAACAACCTCTGTAATTATTTAAAAAAAAAATCTTATATAATTATGTATTATAATAAAATATACCAAAATAGGCAAAAACAGGGTCGGTTTGTGTTGCTGAACTAAATAAACGGCGTCGGTTCTTTGAAGTTTCAAAGCAATCTGCTGTGAAATGCGTCGAACAAACAACGCTACTTGTTTTTTGGTAACCAATTTTCCCTGTGAATTGCATTAATCCACATTACTTTCAGTTCCGGAATATTTTAAAATCTTCATTTTTATGTGTTTATTTTGTTGTTTTATAATTTAATTAATTTAAAGATTTTAATGAATTTTTATTTTTATTTGTAATATTATTGATAATTTTAAACATTTTAATAATTTAGATTCTGATATTTAAATCTTAGTAATAATAGTATGAGTGTGGTGTGTATTTGAATACTAACATAAAGACTCATTCAAACAGGCGCGACACGCGACGCGACACAAAGGCACCGCTCGTCGCGCGACGAGCGGTGTCTTTGTGTCGCGTCGCGTGTCTCGCTGGTCTGCACAAGCCTTAATTCTTAAGTACATCTACTAACAAAAATTTGGATCATTGTGTCTGAGTTAAATAAATAAATAAAATTAATATGTAAACATTAAGTAATGTTACTTTTGTTACCAATATGAAACATCCAAATTAGTTGTCACAACACTACAGCATTAGTACAGATAGATTGGGACAGACGTATTGACAATACCGTAGTGACAGGACGGAACTTTTCAAAAAGACATCAACGCGGTATACATTTATAACTTATTTTCGTAAACAATTATGACTGATATGTTTCATTTTGACAGTTCAACAACATTCATTGCGTTATTTACGTTGTTGATCAGATTTTTTTTCCAACTTATGAAGCAATGGAGCAATCTGTTTAAAATCGATTCAGATTTTTTATAAATTATTATATATATTTAAATATCTCGGGACCTTGGGGTCCCGGTCTTTTGGAAGGCGTACGAGGGGCTGAAGCCAACTCGAAGAGGCCCCTTAGACAATTTTTTATGGAATATGGCACCAGCCGACGATTATCCCAGTAGCGCTATGCAAATGCACCCAAGGACAACCCCCGGTTGGTGTAGGACTATTGCAGGATACGGAAACAAATCTATCGGACTATGAGTTTGGGTGGCTTGACTGGTGACCTGGAACTATGGAAGGACTACGGCCCCTGCCTAATCAATATTTTATATGTGCACAGATAAAATGGCAGGAGGTGACTTGCACACTCAATAATGGGCCCCCGAAAACGGTCGATAGCAGTGTCGTAGCGAAAAGGAGGTAACATGTCCTGAGGTGCTTATGAGGAGTGGAGAGGTATTCCACGGCTATCAGGACAATCCCGGAAGTACGGTCAAGATCACTACCAGCATCTTACTGAAATACTTCCTTCCTCCGAGCACGGTTGCTCTTGCGAATCTCCGCTCAAGCCAGCCAATAAAGGCAAGAATGAGGTGGAAGCTCCGTTCCTCGTCAGTGTTCACTCCAGCCAGCCAATAAACGCAAGCCAGAGGTGAGGAACAAGACTTCTCCCGGGAGATAGGGTCCGTGGGGTCGCTACTGTCCAACAGCTCGCCACATGCTGCCCTGCGGGTTTTTGTATCTCTCTTGATCTGGCTCCTCATACCAGACCTGTTCCGGCAAAGTAAACTTTACCGGCACAGACCTAAAGTTCGGAGCGCGCAAGCCCCACCACGACGTCAACGTAGAGATACGGCGGCGGTGGGGTAATTAATGTATATTATTAATATTATCATACATTATAAATTCATAATATTATTAAATTATAAATATATTTTACCTAGCGATGAAAAGTTATGCCATCTTTTTTATAGCTGGATGTTCTAGACGATTTCCAATACCATTTAATTAAACTGGAACTCATAATTGTTTTTAACCGACTTCCAAAAAGGAGGAGGTTATATGTTCGACGCGTATGTTTGTTTGTTTTTTTTTTTTTTTTTTTATGTATGTCCACCGATTTCTCCGTCATTTGTGGACCGATTTTGAAAATTCTTTTTTTGTTTGAAAGGGTAGGCTTCCAAATTGGTCCCATATAAATTTTATTAACTTTGCTTGGGTAGTTTTTGAGTTAGCTACAAAATACGTATTTTTTCCCCACTTAGTATGTAGATGATGTGATAAGTTCTTGACACTGGTAGCAGGTAGTGGTATTCGAATGTGTGTGGGGTAGGTACCACAACTAAAAAGTGAAAAATAAAAACTTTTTACAAAAAAAAAACAACCGACTTCCAAAAAAAAACACTACAAAGTGAAAAATAACTTTCATTTCGGAAGTCGGTGGCAAAAAACGAAAACACAAAACCCAAGACACCGACTTCCGAAATTAAAGTTATTTTTCACTTTGTAGTGTTTTTTTTTGGAAGTCGGTTGTTTTTTTTTTGTAAAAAGTTTTTATTTTTCACTTTTTTATTTATGCAGAAATGTTTTAGAAGGTATCAAAATAACCGCGTGTACAGAGATCCAATAACTGGTCATAACTACAAAGGCCAGTCATATAGTCATCTAACATTAGAGCAATTTCATATATGTTTCGTGAGCCTGAGACGCCCGTATGAGCAGTCAAGAGCCTGTATAGTCATTGGGTACAGACAACCAAAGAATTGGGTATGCAGGAAAGATACAAACATGTTTGCACAACGTAATGTCTGTTCCAAAAGTATGTGATGAAAGTGTAAACAAACCCTGGGGGCTTACCACCAGCTCATAAAGCAGTAATTCAATATTACTTCAGTGTGGAAAGGAGATGAAGCTCTACAGGACGTATAGCTCCATCTCTTTGTCCCGCTGAAGTAATATTAAAATAATACTGCTTTTAAGCTGGTGGTAGGTCCCCTGTTCGCTCACTAAAGGGAATAAGTAACACATGCATCTGTATTTAGACGGTTTCAGCTTTTTAACTCACCACTTTTTCCAACAATAAATAATTTTTCAATAAAATTATAATTCAAAAATCATCGACGGAAATAACCACAATTGTCAAACGGGTTTAAATTATTCAAATAAACATATCAAAGCACTCAATTTATAAGTGGCACAATAAATTGGCGCCTACAGGTACGTTTCTGATCCATTTATTTACATTATTTGTTGTCCTAACAACATTTATTTATTATTATTACGAGTCTGTTAATTGAATTCACAAATTTTTTAAATATATAGAAACGTTGTTACGGGAAAATAAAAAGAGTACAACTTTTAAACAACAAAATAACGGTCGATTTTTTTCAAAATCTTGTCTTTTCTGCACATGCACAATAAGCTAAAACGATACAGTAAGCTGCCTGTGTACACATCTGTTTGGTTGACTGTACTAATAGCTTAGTACGTGGCAGCTCAGAAATAATTTTAGAGCATACAATTCTTAACAAAAAAAAAAAAAAACAGGAAAACACTGAAAAACTTGTTTAAAAATATCACAATCTGAAAAGTAGACACCGTCACTGCTATCACATTTTGTGCATCTCTCTCTTTACTTCTGAACTATTCCACATGGCACATTAGTACCTATACCATACTTACCCCGCGTCATCAAGGTATAAAACACTGTAAGTACATGTTGTGTCTATTGTCTTATATCGTTTACACCAAAAAACAAGTTGTAAAGACTAGTTGTATTCAAAACTTGTCAAACAGGTGAACAGAAAAGGGTCCCCGAAACGATCAATTGCAATTGTCAATTTTTACGTGATTGATACACATTGATCCTCAAATTGATCGTCCAATAAATGCAATTGAAGCATTATCTCATCATCTTCTTGCCCTTGTAGACAAAATATGTTGTGCCCACCTCAAGTAACATGGGGTTACTTGTGGTCGGCGAAAAATGTTTTGTCTTTCCATTCTCCGCTGTTTACCGTCACGCTATCATTCACTCCCTTCTCTTTCATATCATTCCTCACACAGTCCATCCCATCTTTTATTTGTCCTTCCTCTCCCTCTTCATCCATCAACATTTCTATTCATCACTCTTTTAGTCACATGCGTTTCCTCCCTCCTCATTACATGCCCATGATACCAAGCTAAATGATTTCCTTTCAACTTTTCTGTAACTGGCGCCAATTTCAAACTTCCTCTCATATACCAAATGCAATTGAACCGATTGATAATATTACTACTATACAAATTGATTGCAATTGAGCGTTTCGGGGAGCCCATAGTTAACAACAACAATACATGTCTGTAACAACCTCAATGCATGTATGATACATGTTTTATACCCGACATGTTTTTGACAAGTTTAGTCTTTGAAAGACACACAACACAAGACTTGTTTGAAAATATAAATGGGTGTAAACACATATTTGTACATAGGCCGCGTATTGGAGCAAAAAAGAGGTGAATCTGGATGTGGACGCTGATGAAGTGCACCCCACGAATTACGAGCAGCGATACTTTGAACCAGTGCCGGCGGGTGCCGAGCCCGGAATCCAGATCATCAACGTTTCCAAGGTAGGAATCGTGAAGGTTTTAACTGAAGGAGACTGGAAAGAATAATAAGTAATTTTCGATATTAAATAGTACCAGCATATTACTGTCCCACTGCAGGGCAAAGGCCTCTTCTCATAGAGAGAAGGCACGAGCATTGATTACCACGCTTGCTCAAAACGGGTTGGTGATTTCAAACTTTTAATGTTAACTATAAAAGTTCATGTTTCCTCACGATTTTTCCCTTCACCGACGTCAGTAATGTCCAAGTTAACTCAGAAAGTACATATGAATTCAAAAAGTCACACTGGTGCTTGCCCGGCTTCGGTATTATCTGAAATTAATTAATATAGAGTCAAATTAAATTAGCTAGAAAAACTGCAGACATGTTGGATATCGATATTAGATATCGATACCAACACGTCTTCGGAATTTTGTGATAAAGCAAAAAAATAAATTTGGCGCTCAGTGTTTGCAGTGCTTGCACAGTTATTTTTACCTCTGATTTTGCATAAAATTGTAGTTACTATAAGGTTGCTGTCAGATGTAAAATTGAGTAAGGACTGTATACAACCATGGGCGTCGGCAGGTTTATTTTCAGGGGGTGTATCTACAGGTCCACGAAGCGAGCTCGATCATTTTTGCAGTTCACCTCGGATATGTTAGAGGTTTTCGTTTGTCCATTCATACAAGAAGTAACTTGGTCGACTTATGCAGACTTCGCCGAGTTATCTATCTCGCCTCGAATGGGATAGGTTTTATTTTGTCCATTCATACAGAAAGAGGACTATCTGTCTCGACTTATACAAAGAAGTAATGTTAGCACTCTGCCTAGGGCCGATTCGATTTTTGGAAATAGGAGTTCGGTACTTTATCGACTAAGGCGATTAACACACTGTCACGTACCACGCAGCATAGCGCGTGAATGCGTGTTTTAACGTTGCTTGTAAGTATCTCCGTTTGTGTAGAAAACACGCACAGTCCAACACAGAGAAAATGCATCTACGCGCGTTCATTCAGATCACGCGCCTACAAGCGGAGAAACATGCGCACACGCGCGTGAGTGGGGGGCGAGACGCAAGGTATGGATTTGGATGGGCTCGAACGGCTTTGAATTAAATGAGCCAGCCGCCGTGAAATCCATAAAACGCAACTACGCGCGTGAGTGCGTAAAAAACACGCACGATGATGCAGATCTGCACTCCCGCAAGTACGCGCGTAGGTGCGTTGACACGCAACATGCAGCGTGATGTGGTGCAGTGTGATAATCGCCTTATGCATAGAAGCTTTAGAATTCAGAGATTACAGAATGTGCAAGAGCGAGCGAAGCGGCCCCCCTCCTGGCGCCCATGCATACAACTGACAAGTGTCAGGCACGCACTCCCTAATGGGGTTGGTCGGTGAAAACTTCAGAAAGATGACGCTAGCATTGCTTTCACCTGTCAATTTTGTGTTGTGTTTTGGCTTCCCATAATGACTGCGTTTTTTAAATTATATTGTAAGAACTGTTGTGAAAAAACGTGTATTACACATGGCGGATAATTGAGTTAAAATCTGAATTGAAGAAACAAAGTGCATCTTTCCGAGGAAGGAAAGCAAACCTTGTCAAATCAAATCAAATGTCAAATCTAATGTTCTCTATTTTGGTTAAAGCTATGCTAACGCCACTTTGACAGTTGCCAACCCAATCATTTTTGGTTTGTATAATTGCCTCGTTTACGGTCATACATTTGGTCATACACGCACATATGTGTAAGGATCGTAGCAGGTGACGTTATGTAGTTTCTGCCTACCGCCATGGGAAGGTGTGAGTTTATGTATGTAGGTATTATCGTTATCGAGATCAGAGTACAAGCTATAGAATGTCATCTCTTGACAATAAGGGCATTTTGCATCAAACCCTAATCCTAAGTGCCTAACAAGAGTCTCTTCAGATATTTAGCCACTTTATCTATGAGGGTGCATACTGAAAGTTGGCAACGTCGTAGCTGTAAAATTTTCGCAGTATTGTTGAATGAATCAATGTTACTAAATGAAATGATGAAATATTCATACGACAATTAAATTAAAATTAAATTAAAATTCATTTATTACAGATAACAGGGATCCATATTATGTTAGTATTACAAAAACAACTTATATTCTAGTGTTAGTAGTATTTAACGGTAGGTATAAAATAAAATAAAATACAATCATGCACACTCCACCCAGAGGACGAGCAGGCAAGAAAACACGTTTCCTACCTGAGCAACCTCCGGATAAAATGCCGAATATTTGGAGTATAGCTCTCCGCCACAGCTCTCAGGATATAGTTGCGACTACCTCGCACTCTGCTCAGCAGCGACGCGGTTTTTTTACGGATTATAGCATGAAAGCCATCTGTGTGGGTCTCAGCAAACATTTCCGAAGCGCTGCAGAAACGGGGCAGTCGCAACAACATCCTGAATGCATTATTATATTGTACGCGCAGGGCATCCAGCGATCTCTTGGTGTAATTGACCCATAGATTGCTCGTATAAAAGCTCTGACAGTAGGCCTTAAAAAGCGTAATTTTTACTTGGTCAGAGCACCGAGCAAATCTACGGGCCAACATGTTACCTCTGACCGCTAAAGCCCTACGCTCCCTCTCTATGTCTATATCATCCTTAAGGTCGTCGGTGATGAAATGTCCAAGATATTTAAATTTGGACACCCTGTTTAACGGGAGCCCATTTAGTCTTATTATTTCCGGAACAGAGTCCGGACACCTACCCGCGGCCTTAAAAATCATATATTCACTCTTAGTGACATTATAAATCAGTCCGTGTGAGGCAGCATAATTCTCACACACTCTGAGCAATTCTCTGATTGCCCCAGCAGTTGGGCCCAGCAGCACCATATCGTCCGCGTAGTTGATGTTATTGACGCTTACTCCATTTATTCGACATCCAATACTCATGCTGCTGAGCTCAGTGATGAGGCCATCAACATACAGATTGAAAAGCCTGGGGGATGTTAAACCCCCTTGTCTCACACCGCATTCCAATCTATATGCTGAAGAGAGAGTGTTAGACCACTTTACCTGGTTCTTTTGATTGGCATACCAGTACTGGAAAATTTTCAGTATTTCAGCAGGGGCACCCCTGTCCCTCAACTTGTCCCAAAGCACATCATAGGAAACAAGATCGAAGGCCTTTGAGAGGTCAAGGAAACAGGCGTACACCGGCGTCTTACGATCAGTATAGTATTGAACAGTATGCTTGAGACTCAAGATAGCAGTTTCAGTAGATAGTCCAGGCTGAAACCCGAACTGTGCTTCATGAAGATTTAAGATATTTTTCAAACATGAGTCAAGCATACTGTCCAACACCTTAGCCATGACCGTTGCCAGGGAAATCGGGCGATAATTCCCTTCACTGGATATGTCCCCTACCCTGTTCTTAACAATGGGAACCACAATAGTTTTCATTAAACTTTCCGGCAGGTATGAATGGCTAACACACATCGCATAGAACAGTGACAAGACCCTTGGCACGTGGACCCCTGCATATTTCAAGTGCTCGATGCTGAGTCCATCATGACCGGGAGACTTGCCCCTGCTCATGCGCTGTATGACTCCTTTGACTTGCTTGGCTGAGAAGTGCATAGGTTTCTCCTCTTCCTGACAACAATACTCCGCGCCTGTGGAAGGAACTGAGGGACCAAGAGGAGATTGCACCTGGAAATGTTTCATAAACAGGTTTGCAATATCCCCGTGATCACTCTCCCCCCCCACATTCACCGCGAGGCCAGGCCTAGTATCCAACTTACCTGTGGATTTCCAGAATTTGCCAAAATTCTTAGCAGCTCGTTGTTCTGTTAATATGTCCATTTTAATTTGTTCTTGACTCTTTTGGCACCATTTCAAGCGACTTTTGAATATTTTACGAGCCTCTCGCATTTGCTCACAAATGTAACCCTGAGTCGGTCGCTTATATTCGATCCAGGTTTTAAGTTTAAGCCTAGCCTCGCTGTGAGCATCCCGTACATGCTTATTCCAGCCATGCAAACACCGATATTGTCTGTGAGGCCTATAGTCTCTCGACTCCTTAGATTGTTCAGCCGCCTCACACAGAATGTTCACAATCCGATCATACAACTTATCCAGTATAACTTTATGTTCAGCCAGGCTGCATGACCCATGACTGCACTCCGTAAATTCTTGGGGGAAATCAATGTCACGCAATTTACTATTGCACAAAAACTGGTACCTGTCAATTTCAGAACAGTTTCTTTCACCCCATATAATCGCACTACGGTGCACTGTCTGAGTCACCAGTTTTGACCTTACTATACTCAAATCACATACAATATAGATGGGTAAATGGTCAGAATTATATACATCCTCTTTAATACCTACATCTACAACAATGTGCCACGCCGATAAAGATACCACACAGTGGTCGAGCCATCTCCTACACCCATGCGCATCACTAATATATGTGTAGTGATTACGCTCAGCATCTAGTTTTTTAATATCAGCACAAACCCATGATTGGTCCGTACAGAAGTTCATCAATTCATTGTAAAAGTTTTCTTTGGGGTGCGCGTTAAAGTCTCCCAATATGAACACGTTTTCAACATCATAACTCGCTACAATAGCACTTATCTCACTTAAAACATCAGTAAACATAGTTAAATTCTCCAGCGAGTCTGTAGGCATATAGACAGAGAAAACAATAACGGAGCGTTCCCCAGTCACTGCCTTAATGGCCACAATCCGTTTACTACTACAGTCCAAAACAGAAACTGACTCAAACAAACCTTTCCTCCAGAGAATGGCCACTCCCCCATACGGTCTTCCTTTTAACGGCCCGACAGATGTGTCAACCGCTGACTTACCAGTAAATTCAAAGTCTTGACTTATGGTCCCTAACATCAATATGTCATGCGGTAGAAGCCATGTCTCTTGGAGGGCTACAAGATCTGACCAGGCACAGATTGCTCGAATGTTATCAACAGAGCGTTTAGCTGACTGACAATTAAAACTAGTAAATTTTGAGTACTTATTGGTGTTACTATACATTATGAAAATATTTAACTAACTATAACTTTAGACTCAGCGTTGGTTCGATACATGAAGTGCACAAACCGCCTAAAAGTAATGCCATCCGGCCACAACTGGTCATTTAGAAATACATCAACTTTACGTTTCGAAACAAATACTTTGTACGCATTGTACTTCTTAAATGACTTAATGTTCATCTTTTTTAAAGACACACTCTCATTTGTTTTAGCCATAATGTAACTAATAATATCACTTTCTTCTGTTTCAGTACTAACGTTTGAAATTAACAATGGCACTTTTACATCGGCTGCCCGAAATTTAACATCAGGCTCATTGGAAGCACGACCCCTCTGACTAACCAACCTATTTAGTTTCGATGATTTATTTTGTACTAACTTCCATTCATTGTTATGGACCGCTACCATTGGCTCACTATTCACGTTCGAATTAGACGTACTCGAACTGTTCACTGCTTGTAATTCACTCGACTTAGTCCCAGTCGACACCGCAGTAGCAAACGTAACGATGGTAGGGGTCTCGACCGGCCCAGGCGCAAACGAAGTCGGCTCAATGATTGGTTCGCTCAAGGTCACACCTGCTGCGTCACTTGTTTCCGTCATTGCAAACATCATGCTCTCTCGTTCGCTTCTTTTTGATGTCTCGCTCTCGCTCGCACCATTCATAATCACTGCATCTCTTTGTTTACATTTTCTAGACTTACCGTCTTTAGCGCTGTTTATCGCAATTGATGACAAATCTACCGTCACTGGGTCGTTCACCTTTGAATCAGCTGTTAATTGCGCTGAAGATATCGGCACATACTGCAAACCTATAGGGCCACTATTATAGAATGTGTCACTATTCTCCAAACAAGCACCTCTCCTTTTATTTATATTAATATTAGGAGTACAGTAATTGTCTACTAACGATGCACATTTCATATTTTGTACCTCGAACTTGAGCACATCAAACTGTTCTCTTGTTACCATGGTTTCTTCAAAAGCCTTGCACTTATTTTGTAGTATTAAAATGTCCTTTAAAAGTCGGGTCGCATCCACATGATCAAAGGTTACAGGTGGAAGTTTATGTAACTCCTTGGCCACAAATATAGGGAATAGGTCAGGATCCGTTGCTTTCATTAGACAAATCACGTCATCCAAATCTCTGGACATTTTCTTCTTGCCGTCTTTTCGACGAATTGGCATTTTTCTTGAGGTGGCCAGCGATTCAAATAGCAGTACTTTTGCTTTAACAATATCATCAGCTGTGAAGGATGATGTACACAACTGATGAATGCTCTCTTCATCCATAAATTCTAATACATTTCTTAGAAATGCCAGAAGTTCATTAATCACAACATTGCAGTTAACACATTTTACAGTCTTTGACGACATTATTCTCGCGATGAGTCACTTGTCACTTCGTCAAGCAATACGCGTCCGTGCTCCGTTGAGAGCGACACGAAACTCAAACAATGTTGAACTGAAATATTTATTTTGAATTGCAATAACTATAATATCTTGACCTATCTAATATTTAGTTTTAGGTGTAAAAAAGTACTAGAGTATTAAAACCCAAAACTGTTACTTTATCTAATTCAGTGTTATTATTACGCTAAAATACGAAATCAGACTATATCAATTCACCCAACATCCAGTGTGAGTGCTCCTGAACAGACTATGCCCCATCTACTAAAGTGTCCCAGTTGTCCATTCCAACGCCATCGAACAACGCCTCTGACGCCGCAATTAATGTGGCCACCTACTGGTCTCAAACAGTATTTAAAGCAACATAGATTAACCGTCAATACGAAAAGATCATTATATTATTATATTCATAATCAATAATATTTATTATATTCATAACCTATTTTCAGTGCAGCAGAGCGATATTTCATAATTTCGACTATTTGCGACCTCAGACCAAGTAAAATACCAAGATATAGCGCTGCGAACAATACAGTGAATCATTCCAAAACTACACCTCCGCTCTGGGCATACACGCTCACACGCACACATGTACTAGTACCTATACCCCATTCATAAGGGAGGTGACAGAGGCAGTGTCACTAACTACAGACCCATATCGGTTCTTACCTCATTATCAAAAATCTTTGAGAAGGCTTTAACTTCCCAACATTATTTAGAAAATAATAATATACTTGTGCAAAACCAATAACAAAACCAATGGGTTCAGAAAACATAAATGTACTGAAAATGCAGTTCTAGGTCTGACCAATAGCATAATTAATGTCCTAGATAATGAAACCAAAACACTAAGCATATTTCTAGATCTGTCCAAAGCATTTGGCACTCTCTGTCACCATCCTTCTGAAGAAAATGGAACGCGTGGGAATAAGGGGCGTTCTGAACATTTACAAAGACTACCTTACAGGACAAAGCCAATTTGTGAAAATACAAAACTCACAAAGTGATAATATTGATCTCAGTGGCTTTTGGGTGCCCCAAGGTAGTGTACTTGGTCCTACGCTCTTTCTAATTTACGCAAACGAACACTGTCAATTAAACTTAAAAAATTGTAAAATATTTGTCTATGCAGACGACACCGCTGTACTTCTTTGTACAAACCCTGGGAGGATGCTCAAACTGATGCAGAAAATGCTCTCAGAATTGTCATGACGTGGTTGAATAATAACGTCTTGCCTAAATGTCGCTAAAACTAATTATGTCGCTTTCTCACCATTCACTCAATCCCAACCTTCAAGTAATTTGCCCTCCCTTGAGGCTCATAGCTATCTTGGCACAAATACCTGACCTGCAATTGCCAATGCATAGAGAGGGCAAATAATGTCAAGTACCTTAGAGACTTCTTTGACTCCACCCTGAATTGGCACAGACATCTAAAAGTACTGATAGGTCATATCCGTATACTAATATTTACCTTCAAAAGGCTTAGATCGACTCTGCAGAGTGTTTCGCTTACAGCTGTATATTATGCTTTGGCACAGTCCCTTCTCTCATACTGTATCTCAGTGTGGGGTGGTGCTTATGCCAGTGCGTTTCTAAAAGTTGAAAGAGCGCAGAGAACTGTCTTAAAGGTTACGCAGAAGAAAGCACGCATGTACCCTACATTTCCGTTATTTAACGAGTGTAAACTTTGATCTGTGAGACAGCTCTTTGTCCTTCAATAAATTTTGCGCCAACATTCATCTCTCACCTATATTCCAGGGCTCATGAGTGAGAAACGACGCAAAAGTCATGTTTGTCCCACCGTACGCCCTAGGACCACTCTTGCTAGTCGACATTTCTATGTCCTTGGTCCTCGTCTTTATAACAAAGCGAATAAACTACTCAACATTTACGAACACTCATTTCCAAAGTGCAAATTACTGCTGCGTGATTGGTTTCTAAAACTTTCATAAATGGTGATACTGAAAGTCTTCCGACTTGACAACTCTGCTTATTACCGACATGGTTCTACAGTGAAATCTATATACTCATACGCAATCACACACACACAACACACTTACAGAACACACACCTACAGTTACTTTTGTTTTTATTACCAACAAGTTTCTACCTTTTCATGTTTTTATTACATATTAGTATTTTTTTTTCCAACAATCTTTGGCTAACATACATTGTCAATACGCTGATTCATTTTAAACTGAAGGTCCTGTCTCCTGTGATAGTTTTTTTTTTTTTTAACTAATTTAGGTCACAGGTGATCTTTTCCACTAAAGTTAAGAACTGTATTGTATTGCCCTGAGATTGTATCTATATTTCAGTACTAGTATGTACAATAATCAGAAAAACACTGTTAGGTGGGCGAATAGTAAATCGGACGAGTGGGGTGCGTCAGGGGGGGTTGACCTCACCGAAACTGTTTCATTTGTATATGGATCGCCTGATTGGAGGGTTGAGCAGCACTGGGATCGGATGTCATGTAGACAGAATTTGCGTTAATAATATTAGTTACGCGGATGACATGGTGCTGTTCAGCCCATCAATCGGTGCGTTTCGCAAGCTGCTTCGTATATGTGAAGGGTACTCTTCACATAAGCCATGGGCTCAGATATAATGTGAAGAAAAGTGAGTTTATGGTTTTTAGAGCACCCAAAAAAGATTACTCAGAGGTACCACCCGTCTCACTCTATGATACAGCATTAAACAGAGTCACTGTAATTATCTGGGCCACTGGGTCACCGAAGACCTTACAGATAATATGGATGTGGAAAGGGAACGTAGGGTGTTGTCTGTTCGATGTAATGTGTTGGCTCGCAGATTCGCACGTTGTACTGAACAAATGAAGGTCACACTATTTAGGGCATTCTGCCAGACCTTCTACACGTGCAGTCTGTCGGTCAAATACACGCAGAGGTGTAACTGTCAACAAACGCCCTGCGTGTCGGTATAATAACGTGTTCAGGATGTTGATGGGGCTGCCGCGGTACTGTAGCGCGAGTGGCATGTTCGCGGATGCGCACGTGGACGGTTTCGGATGTTGGTGCGGGTGCGCGGCAGCCCCAGTGCCATCCTGGCTGCGTGTGCTGGCCGATGGGACTCGGTACTGATAGCGCATTGGATAGGCCTTCACGCGAGGGCAAGGGCCTGACCACTAAACTGGTACTTTTACTAATACTAGGTTAAGAACATTGTTACTAACAAATTTATGGACATAGTCTGAAATAAAATACTATTATTATTATTGCACAGTTTCTGGTTATCAATAACTAGTGGAAAAATTATCTGTAACACTGTTTTTGGAAAAATAAGAATTGTTATTATTCACAATCAAACTACACCTCGCTAAGTGCACACATGTTTACGAAACCGGCCTCACTTCACTATTGACAGCGCTGTCTTGGTTTTTTTATTTGGTCTGAATTTGCGACGTGGTCAACTGTCAGAATGCACAGCCGAAGTTTTTATTTTCGTGGCGTTTATTTACAACAACACTGACGTTATATAATTATATGAGACAGTTCTTTGAAATTAAATTATTTGTATCATCAGGTGTACTCGAAAAACCGAGCGTTGAGTAATGTGTCCCTGGAGGTGTATAAGGGAGAGATCACAGTGCTGCTCGGTCACAACGGTGCCGGCAAGACCACACTCATGTCTATCATAACAGGTAAGAACAAAAGAAAAACATTTGTTTGCAACATTAAGGCGCATCCACACCAGCGCACGTGCATGAACCGCGCACGCGAGGCGCCTCGAATGGCTATGGACGCGTTACACTCTATACATTATGTTGCGAACGGTTCGCGTGCAAGGATCCACGCCTGCGCAATTAAAGCTCATGCGCACGAACCGTGCAGTGAACGTGTCCAAACTATGTTCCTAAGGGCGGATTCAACCAATCAATCCGCCTAGCTTTTTCCCAACTATATTGGGGACGGCTTCCAATCTTACCGGATGCAGCTGAATACCAGTATTTTATATGGAGCGACTGCCTATATCACCTCCACAATCCAGTAACTGGGTAATACGATACCCCTTGGTAAAACTGGTTGTCAGACTTTCGGGCTTCTGACGACCCGTAACCACTGTCAAAGATCCACTAATGACAACCGGGAACAACGGCTTAACGTGCTTTCCGAGACACGGAGGAGTCTTGGTATGTAAATATGGTCACCCATCCACAGACCAACCCCGACCAGAGTAGTTTAACCGGATTAATCGACTCGTGCGGCTGTTTTTACTTAGCCACGAGCTCCTTAAGGGTGGATTCGACCAAACAGGAATAAATTTTACTCTAGGAATAAATCGCTATTTACTCGAGAGTAAATCAATTTCACGTTGAACCAACTACAATTCGAGGAATAGAAAGAAAGAAAGAAAAAGTATTTATTGAGACTCGCACAGGAAATCACAAATTAAACTAAAACACACTCATTAAAACATTAATTAAAAAAAACGTGTGGCACTCGGGGACTGCCGCGGTAAAGCTATTGCATAGCATTTGTAACCTCTATACTTCCTATTTGTCAACGCTACACTTGGGATGATGACGTGATGACATAAAACAAAAATTACGTTCCCATAAACCGTCATTACATGGTAGGCGGAGTAGTAGTAATAGTAATAGTAATTTATTTCTCTCAAAAAGGTACAAATTTAGTACATGGTATATAGGTTACAGGCAGATTCAAACCTTTGTGAGAGCTGGAGTCTATACTGGGTTCGGGACCTGTATTACAGATCTCCAGGCTCACACTCTTAAAATTATAACATTAAATTGCACTTACGTACTACATACAACATTGTAAAAGCTCCAAGTAATGAGAGGAAGGGAAATTAATTTACAAAACAAAAGATGTGCTATGTGTGTCTTTGTGAGTGGGGGGTGTTAGGTTTTATTTTCGTTACGTTACGGAATTTCTTGATTCGGTCGCCGCGCTCAAAGCCCGCGATAAAAGCTATGCAATAGCTTAAAATAAAAACAATAAAAAATAAAAACAATTAAAATAAAAGCAGAAAGTCCTGTACGAGGCCAAAAGGCTCCTATCTCAGCATATGTATAAATTCAATCTCTTTGTATTGTATAATTGCATATCACATGTGTGAGCACTGTGACCATGTTGTACATTCCATAAAGCTACCATTTACTGGGTACGTCTTTCATTGACTTGAATGTGCCCTGGCGGCTGAGAGTATGTCATGCTCACTCAAATGTCTCGCTGATGGTGGCGTGTGTGTTGGATCATTAAGTTCCCTTCAAAATGGTTGAGCTAAATGGTGCTGATCCATGCGTCATGTTCGTGAACGGGCGCCGTCAGTAGGGACTGGTCATCTCTTAGCTGCCACGGTTTATTTTAATTTATTTAAATTTTTGAATTGATATTATATTTTTATTACGGACGCTTTTAACGTGCACGTCTTTCTACATTGTTCTCACATGTATAAGTTCAACACGAATGATGTAACCAATATTTTGTAACAATATTTTGATTTAAAAGAGTGTCCGTGGAGTTTCTTGCCCGTTCTTCTCCATAGGTACCTACTACGCTTTGGAATGGGCAACTAGCTTCATTTTTCTGACTGACCGACCCCTTGACAATTCAAAAGTACCTGTAATTGGTTTATTTGAAATAAATGCTTTGAGTTTGAGTTTGAGTTTATGCTGCGACATTTAAGCAAAAACATAAATGACACAGCGCTGGTATTCTGATAGGGCCCGCAGTGATGTCACGGATAGATAAAATACAGAAATAAATATAATAAAATAAAAATAGATGTGAGAAATACTTTAAAAAATAAACTTTATGTAGTCCACGTGTCTGCACCCGACGTAACATCAGTTACCTACTTGTAATAGCGAGCCTATTCGGGAATAGTCACTAGGTATACCGCCGATAAGCATGGAATACGGAGCTATTCCAAAAATAACGAAATGCCGTCCTGTTGTTTTTTGCTGTCATTTGAACTCGACACAAGGAATTATTTTATCCTGTTGAATTATTGTTTCAAAAACATAAAATACATAACGTTTGAGCAATTTGATTCAAGATAGTGACAGTGATGAGGAACTTATATCTAGACGTCCAAGGTGGTTAAAAGAGAGAATAGATTTATTTGAATACAATGATAATCGTGATTTTCACGACAGGGTTTCCTTTGAGCTAAGAAACAACTTTGTTTTTTCTGACGAGAACTAAACATAAATTGGCAAAATACATTGCCAATTTATTTCACTTGCAAAACCCGAAAATAAACACCACATGAACCAAACCGAACCGACAAGCAAAATTTAAAACGAATTAGGTACTACTACAATTTGTACATTGACAGCTAATTTCCCAAGCTATAATACGACAAATGAGAGTTGAAAAGAGTTAAAACTTCTGCACCGTCCGTTTGTATAGAACAACGTTGTTTTGCCGGTTATTACATTCGTTCAAATTCACTCCGCTATACACTTCTTTATCGCGTGACGAGAGACTGATGTTGCAAATTATTAAAAACAAATTATTTTTATGATAGCAACATCGGCTTCTGTTTCATTCATTCAATTTTATGCATGGAATTATATACTTTATTGAATAAACGTCTCTCTCTCTTAATTGTTCTATCTTTTAATCATTTATGATTAGTTTTTTATGTAACCAACTTTTTGATACTTAAGTGATTTCTTTGGCATGCTGAAATTAAAACACAAAATGACAGAAATTAAAATTAGTGGCATCTATACTCATTAGATAATCACCACAAATGACAAATGGGCCGACGATCGCAATTTGACAAATCGAAGCTTATTATTGTAACAGTTTGACAAATTTTGTGTGGTGATTAACAAATTTTGTTAATCACCACACTCACCAAAAGGAATGACAAATAAATTGGCAGGTGGAGTTGATTCCGCTATTATAACCATAAAAATTGTTAATCACCACCCTTAGGAAATAAACTGGTGATTTTAGTAATTATGTTGCGAAGGTTTGATATTACCATACAGCCATCCCTAGATTTCGTTAATTTATTGATTTATTTATTTAATCACCATAATTGGCAAAGCGACTGGTTATTACTGAAATTAATAGTGATCTACGTGATAGTGCTTCCCTCTACTACAGTACACCGGTGTAACCCACATTTAAATAAAAAATAAAAAAATATTGCCTACAACGAGTACGACTATGAATCTGCCATATTTTTTTCGAGTTTTTTTATGTATCATAATTTTGTCTTTTTGTCTACACTTATCGTCGTCAAAATCAACGACAACTAAATACGACAAAATGACTGATTATCTCGTGTTGAACTGTCAAAAATCGAGATAAATAACGTGTCATGTTAGGGTTTGTCGACAAAACATCGATCTGTCTGTCAGAAAACAATAAAACTACAGAAATAGACAAAAATTGATCGCGCGAGAGTAGATAATTGTCGCGTGTCATGTTAGGCCTGCTGGTATATATACGAGTATATACTCATGTATATCTGGTATATATATACTCATGTATATCCGCTCTAAGAAGCACGCGAACCGTAATGTTCGTGTCCGCGAGAGCACATAAAAGATGCACGCGAACCTGCTCGCGCGCGTGCGCAGGTGTAGACCCGCCTCTACAAAACAAGAATAACAAGAGACGGAATAAATCTGAACGAGACAAAAATTGAAACATAAACAAAAAGCGATGGCCCATAATCTCCTCGTGGTATATCCCAGGAATGACAAGATCTACATAAAAAAGCACTTGTGTGCTTACTTATTTTCAGATATAAAAATTTAGTTAAAATGGTAAAATCTCATCTGACGACGACTAAAGAGAAGTATGGAAGAAAAGGACATGTGGCGCCAACCCCAAATAAATTATTACATCTTAGACATAGTATAAGGAGTTCCTAGTAGGCTATCTCCGGCCCAATCCGCGATATAATTGCCTACCATACGTATTGCCTGTCTCAGGGTTGTCACTTTTAGCTAAATTTTAATATTTAAAATTACGATTTTATAACTGTAAGAACTTAATTACTTTACTATACCTACAATACTGAGAAATCGGCATGACTAAACGTAAACAAAGCATTAGCGGCATATCAATTGACAGATCAAAAGTAGGTACCTAATACATTTTAATGGGAAAGTAGGCCTGCCTACTTCGTCTGTCTGATAGATAACTAATACAACAAAAAATAAGTAGGTATCTCATCATCAAGTAAAAATTATATGCTAGAATAAGTGACTTGGTTACCTTTCCTGTTCAGTAGGTAATCTGTACAGAGACAACTCTGGAATTGATGAAGTACCTTGTGCGGCGAACCCCGACTGGTGCACTGAGAAACGGGTCGAGATTTTGTTTAAGTGTGCGTACGGCTACGCATAGATACTATGGCGCACACATACAAGCCGCGCGCGATACGTTTGTATGAAGATAGCGTACTTCCACTCCTTTTACTATGTCTTGGATCTATCTATGCCAGAGTCCTCCCTTGACTATGTCGATGTTCCACATCTATGCTATGTCCACAGGAATGACAAGTGCCACAGAAGGGAAAGTATTTGTGAACGGCAAGGACTCGGTGATGCAGCAGAATGAAGTACGCAAGCGCCTCGGTCTGTGTCCGCAACATAACCTGTTCTTTAAGGATTTGACTGTACGGGAACATATAATATTCTATACGCTCGTAAGTATACCACACAAATACATTGTTGCTTGCAACTGGTTGGCGAAACTTTATTTTATAAAATGGACTGTTGTAACAGAAATTGTTCACGATTAATTTATTTAAAAAAATTGTTGTCACAGATGAATACAGATGGTACACTTGTTGATGTTACACTCCGAAAAATCATTAAATAAAAAGTTACTTTTGCTAAGACACAATAAAGTGCAATTCAGGTCGAACAGTGCTAATTATCTACAGTTATATTCACCTAGAAGTTGCCTCTCTTTCTATCGCGTAACTCTTATATGTTCTGACTACGTTACACTCACTGAATTGGTCCAACTAGTCGGGCCCGCTGCGTACTGGTACCTTCGTACCTAAAAAGCGGCTTGAACCATTTGTATTCATCTGAGGTTATGTTTGTAATTTCAGTTCTGAAAATGACATATTTATTTTCTTATTTATTATATTATATCTGACTTATTTATTATATCTTGTCGTAGTTACGTACTAGATCCTGTATGTTATTTTTCCTGTATAAAATTTTCATATTTGTAATCGTTTTTCCTCAGCTCAAACACGGGACATTCGCAGAAGCGCGGATGTCGGCCAGCAAACTTGCCGAACGACTGACTATAAGCGACAAACTCAATTCACTGCCAAAGCAACTATCAGGAGGGATGAAGAGAAGGGTTCAACTAGCTTGTGCCTTGACTGGCGGAGCTAATGTCCTGGTGCTAGACGAACCCACGTCAGGACTCGACGTGGAGACTCGCAGGCAACTGTGGGACTTGCTGCTGGTAAGTCATCTCAACTAAAGTGCTGCAAGGTTATTTTGACGTCCAAATGACATTGACAGGGGGGCTGTTGGTCGTGCGATTATTTTGTAAAATGTCACTTGAATGAAAATGTACCTACTCAAAGACCAAGATGGCGGCCTTGGTTCTGATTTCAGCCACGCGCCGACAAGACCTTGTAGCGCTTTAGCCTGTGTTTCAACAGATGGAGCTGATGTCTTGCCAGTCTATTCTGTAAAAATATCTCAAACTTTGGTGAAGTGTGCTATCAGTAGTGTGAATCCCTAGCATCAGGTGGAATGACAGCTCACGTCAAGCTCACTTCACCTAAGTTTTCACGGTGAGCTGTTTACAGAATAGACGTGCTTGACAAACCCTCGTCAGGATCCGACGTGGACACTCGCAGAGAACTCTACGCAGACTGGCGGACGGGACGGCACAGGATTTTAAATATATCAATTGAATTTAATACTTATCCAATCGAAATAAGGTATATATTTCAATGCTCGGTGATCGACCTTGGAGCATCGCAGCTCAGTTTTCTCTGGAACATCGAAGAGCACGCTGGAGGATACCGTGGCAGGAGGCGGCAGTATGCGGGTCCGTGGCTTAGGCCCCCAGTGGTCGAGGCACCTGTGGCCGACGCCCCCGATTCGATCAATTTAATTCAAGTGTAGCGGTTACACCGCTACATATGAAATACGCATCAGAGACATGACGTCACACAAATCCTGCAACGCGCAATTAGAGTTTACCGAGCGATCGACATATATACAAGATTTCAACTTCAAACCGTTGGGCAGTTGCCCGCCAGACACAACACCCGTCTGGTCGGAGGATCCGCCCTTTTCTATGGTGGATGAGTGAACTTTACACCCTGTTCCTCATACCACTAAAAAAGCAATTTTTGATTAAATGTACTGTCAGGCACAAAAATGTTTTACAAAAATAATAAATGTATATTGATTGTAAGGGTATGTATAATATTAAATCATAATTATATCTATAACATAGAAATGCTTTTATATTGGATGTATGTTTTGAAAAATGAAAGTCTTAGTTGTTTTTCATTATTTATTTATGTATCTAAATAAGAAATCTAGTAAAAAAATCCTACCAATATTATAAAGGCGAAAGTTTGTGAGTGTGTGAGTATGTTTGCCTCTTCTTCACACTCAAACGGCTAAACGGATTTGGATGAAATTTGGTACACAGATAGTTTATAACCTGAATTAACACATAGGATACTTTTTATCCCGATATTCCCACGGGATCGAGACTTCTGCGGGTGAAACCGCGGGGCACAGCTAGTCTATATAAATAAAAATGAATCCCTATTTCCCTTGGTCACGGCATCACGCTAAAACGGCTGAACGGATTTGGATGAAATTTTGCATATGGGTAGACCATGACCCGGAGAAGGACATAGAATACTTTTTATCCCGACATTCCTACGGGATCGTAACTTATGCGGGTGAAACCGCGGGGTGCAGCTAGTTGTATATAAATCACAGTTTTCATCACCTGTAATCAAAAGAATCATTTAACTTAATTATAATAATCAGTCTCAAATGTAATAAAATAAGATGGTGATTTTAAATAATCAGTCTTAAAAATTACTGTTGAGCAAAACATTTTTTACATAGTGAAATGTTCTTTTTATCTTTGTAACAATAATAATTAAACATAATCAACTGTAAAACCTTAAACAAATGAGAATAATTTTACCTAATTATAACAGTCAGTTTCAATAGACAAAATAATCAGGCTTAAAAAATAAACGTAGGTACTCGTAGAGTAACAAATTTTTTACATGTGAAATGTTTTGAAATTTTATAAGCATAAAAATAATCAACTGTAAAAACTTAAAAAAAGATAAAAAATTAAATTTCAAAAACTAAAACTTATAATTAGTATGCAAGCAAAATCATCTATTTTCACTAAGTTAAATTTATTACTTTTTTGGACGGCTTGCCACATATTTGTTCTAAAAACATGATCGTGGTAATTTTTTTGTTTTTATACTGTTCAGTCAAATTGACAATCATTTTTTCATTTTTTCTTGTGTTGTTCTTTCGTCTGCTCACAGGAATGTTTTTGGTTTTCAGTCTGAAGCATCTGAGCATGCTTAAGTTTTGTCCACTGTACCATCGGGGTAATAATAATAAATATGCTTTTACTAGAAAAATGTGCGGGGGAGTAGCAACAGCATCCTGAAAATGATAGCAGATAGGTTGGACGCGGCTGTGTTCAAACGATTCATCAATCTGCATGTGAGAGGTACGGGTTGATGAATCGACATGATTGTTTTTACACTTTTATTTCTGTACCTACTAACATACTTTTTAAGCTTTTGTAACTAACACTATGGGCCTTGGTTGTCTGAGAATATATATATGGAGACGGGTATGTGACTCTCGTTATTATCAGCGATATTTTAACTACTGTGGGCGTAGTGTGGATAGTGTTGGTTATGCGCAATAGAAAAACAGTTTGCAGTTCAGATCACATTATAATTTACTGTCAAATGAATCACACTAGCTAAATTATACATACACTGGGTGCGACGGCGTTTATTAAAATCACCAATTAACACAATGATCACAAATTACAACTAACACAATTACTGAGCACAACGAATCGAGAACAGTTCCGCGACGTCTTGATTCCAATGCGACCAGAGGCTGAATGCCCTCCTCGCCGTGGCCTTAAAACATCACGACTCTGTAGAACGCGCCTTTTTTGGTGTATGTAGATCACTCTTGATGTCGCCAGTGGCGCGCTTGCGATTCGTTTCGTGTCCGTACTATGACCGGATCCGACATATATATGTCGGAGACGGGTATGTGACTCTCGTTATTATCAGCGATATTTTAACTACTGTGGGCGTAGTGTGGGTAGTGTTGGTTAATGCGCAATAGAAAAACAGTTTGCAGTTCAGATCACATTATAATTTACTATCAAATGAATCACACTAGCTAAATTATACACACACTGGGTGCGACGGCGTTTATTAAAATCACCAATTAAGACAATGATCACAAAATTACAACTAACACAATAACAGCACCACGAATCGAGAACAGTTCCGTGACATCTTGATTCCAATGCGACCAGAGGCTGAATGCCCTCCTCGCCGTGGCCTTCAAACATCACGACTCTGTAGAAGCGCGCCTTTTTTGTTGTAGGTAGTTCACTCTTGATGTCGCCAGTGGCGGGCTTGCGATTCGTTTCGTGTCCGTACTAATGACCGGATCCGACATATGTATATCTTTTTTTATGGGGAAAAAGGTGTGTAATGTTATGGTTAAGTGGCGATCTATTATCTTTGCTATTTGATAAATAAATTTTGCTTAGCAAGGAAAACTGGTTTATTATTGTGGTAAAACACTTTTCTCATTTGCTGTACTAAGTGAAAAAGCACAAAAATATAAAGATATTTAATTAATTGAATCAGGGGCGTCGACCACCGGTGCTTCGACCACTGGGGGCCTAAGTCGCGGACCCTGGTATGCGCTGGAGTCTGACAGGTCTACTTATCCAATCGAAATAAGGTATATATTTCAAGCATGAGCATACCGGCGCATGCCACGGCATACCGGCGGATGCTCGCGGTATTGCAGAGATTTTTTCTTGTCAGTGTGCGCTGGCGGATAGCAGAATCCTCCTCAATGCTGTCCCCTGCCGTCCGCCAGTATACATACATATAACCCCCGACATACAAGTGTTTCGAGTTGAAGGTATTTTAATATTAATAAAAACTTTTCGCGTTTTTTGCTTATGCTGAATTGTTCACCTTAGTTAATCCTGACATTTGAATGTGATAAAAATAATACTAGTTTATAAAACTGTTGCTTAATGAGGGCTATTTAAAACACGAGTGTGTGTTTAAAAACCGAGCCATGGTAGGCGAGGTTTTTAATAGTATCACACGAGTGTTTTAATACCAAGTATGTGCAGTTCACACACTACTTTATCTACTCTCATACATTTGGATTGAACCTACTAAAAAAAGATCAAAGTTAAAAGAGTAAGAAAATTCCCACAAAATTCAGTAGGTACCTATAGCAAAAAGTATGCATGCGCTAAAGCGGCGCTGCCAAGGACAAGTAAAAATTGGAATCAAAACGTTTTTGTAATATAAAAATGGCGCGCCCCGCCTATGCGTTCCATTAGAAAAAAAATATTGATAGAAACTCCTTGGTGAATTAACTACTTGGATTAGCCCTAACGTATTGGAATAAAATGGTTTTATTTACATCTATTCAAAAAAAGCTAGTTTATTCTTCGTAAACAGGGACTAAAATAGCTTTTTAATCCCTAGTGACTAAAATATCTTTTTAATCCCTAGGGACTAAAAGTGATTTGAATTTGGAATGTGGATATTGTGAGTAAAAGTTCCAATCACCAAAGAGATCAATCACGAACATTGTATGAACAAGTAACAGGCTGACAAGAGAGAGAGAAAGTATGAATTTGGTCAAAATGAAATATCAAGATGGCGGCTCCGAAAATTTTAAAAGAAATCGTCTTTGATGTCGTTTTCATAGTTTTCGAGGGTGCTAAAGCCGATAGTGATGTCAAAATGTGAATCCAAGATGGCAGCTCTGAAAATTTTCAAATTAATCATGTGTCTTCATCGGATCATTCGTGTGTCTGTACACACAAGTGATCCTATAAATGTTCCGTTTTTCCTTTTGAGGTACGGAACACTAAAAACGTTTTTCTCCAATTGGAGGTCTTTAAAAATTTATGATATAGTTAGAACCACTAGTTTTTGTGATGTCTCTCCAAATATATTTAACTTATCCTGATTAGAATCATTGAATAATTAAAAACCATTTTTAGTCATGTTCTTTTACTGATTTGGCATCAAACCGGTTGCAGAATTATATAGGAATACGACTTGACAGAAGATTTTCCTCTTTTGACCAAAATTCATAAACTATTCTCTTTTCAACTAATGAAATTTACTCAAGAGTATCCATAAAGGAGTTGCAAAAAATATAGTTAAAAAAAATAGATTTTTTGTAACTAGCAAAAGTTCTTGATCCCTAGACAGTTTTGATTTGTCTATATAAAGAGGGGTGTTATAAGTTTTATTTTTAGCTCCGTCTTTCTGTGGCTGTCTGGCATCTTAGCCCCAAAACGGTTGGTCCAATTTCAATGCGATTTTTTTAGTAGAAAGCTGTTTATCGGGCTGGTTTTAAGCTATGTTTCATGAAAATCTGTTCAACAATTTTGAAGATAATCAAATCTCAGCCACACAATAGTAATTTATTTCACCACAACCACGAGACTAACGGGGCAGTTACCAGTTACGAGACCGACGGCCAATATGATCGTACCTTTCGTTGCAGTCTCTCCGTGGCGAGCGTACAGTGCTACTCACGACACACTTCATGGAAGAAGCGGACGCGCTCGGGGACCGCGTGGCGGCGCTGCACGCGGGCGTACTGCGCTGCTTTGCGACACCCATGTATCTCAAGAAGGCAATGGGTGAGTACATACAGTGAACGCCATGCACAACATTACATCAATGCAAGTTATGCATAGTTAAGTTTCAATAAAATCGAATGATATTATTGATAAAACTCTTCAGGTTTATTAATAGTATATAGATACTATTAATAAACCTGAAGAGTTTTTGTTTGAACGCGCTAATCTCTGATACTATCAGTCGGATTTAAAAATAGTAGATTGTTATACGAGGGACTAAAATAACCCATTGTAACGAGGTAGTTTTACTCCCGAGCTTTAGCGAGGGAGTAAATAGAAACCGAGTTATAATGGGTTTTAGCGCCGTGTGTTACACTCTACTTTTCACTACGATTGCGAGAAAACGAAATAATCCAATACAATATTAAATAGTTTATTTTATTTAAATGTACAATTCTGGATATTTAACAAGATGTTTTTTCCGGCAACTTAATTTCAGTCCTCTGTGAAGATGTTCACACTAGATGATGACATTTTCACTGTTCTAAATTATATTACGGTCACCAATTCAATTCGTAATTAGAGAAAAATTCTAAAGATTTCGCGGCAATGCTTTTTTTATTTTGTCTGTAGCAAAGAGTATGATCTGTAGCAACGCAATGCACGCATTCTACCGAAGAGATCTTAGTTCCATTTTCAGAAATAAAATGTTCTTCTTTTTTTTTTGTGAACCAGTAATAAGTCGAAAGACTTTACAAAAATTAAAAAGAAATTACTTTTTCCCCTAGAGCAAGAAATGCTATTTTTTCACCGCTCTGGTAGTCTATAATGACGGCTTTTTTGAGCAAGAGGAGTAAAAAAAACTTTTTGCAAATGAAAGCTATAACATCACGCTAAGATCTCCCGACCGCAGAGCAAAAAGCAAACAAAATAGTCAGAAATAATGATAAACGAAAACGAAGGATCTAATGACGTAGGTGGGCGTTACGATGCTGTAGTTTAATGTAATGTCTCACGACTTCCACGTGACTGAAGACGCGGACAGAAGCTAGTTAGAACAAGGAAGGAAACAACAAGAAACAATACACAAAATTTACTAACAAAAAAACCGGCCAAGAGCGTGTCGGACCACGCAAATTATAGGGCCGTAGTTGAGATGAGCTTATCCCTAGGACAAACTTAACATTGTTGTTGAAAAACATGTTCTCCCATACATTCCAACTGCAAATGTAAGTTTGTACGCACAATATTGGGAGATTCACCATGTTATTTTAAGATCATAGACTTTTTATAGGTTTTCCTGTAATATATGAGTAAAGAACCATTCTCTGTATTTTTTTCAAAATTTTGGTCTCAGTAGTTTCGTCGATAATGGTCAATTTTCATCTATTTTCTTAACCTTTAAGGCCCTATTTGACAGATGATGACTCATTTGTCAAGCCCCGCGACCACCCACGACGCAAAAGATTTATGACTCACCTTCAGATAAACAAAATACTCAAGTTTCCTAGAAGGCGTCGAACGGTAAAGTCTATTGTTTTCGGTTCTCGGATAGATAAGGAACCCAACATAAATATTTATAACTTTCGTGAGAAATGTTCACTAAGATTTATTACGCGTTTTTGTTGGCGAGTCTATTGTCCACTAATTTAACGGTTTCTGATAAAACTAGCTAACTAATTCACACGAAATTTTGCAGGGTACATTATGGATAGTTATGTTATCTAACAAAAGCGTTTTTAGAGAAAAACGTTGAAAATTAAAAAATACTAAAAATCTAGATTTTTTAAGACCTAGAATTTCTATTGCTTACGTAACTTTCTTCGTTCCAAAAAAATATTTTTTTGCCGTATTTAGGCAAAAAAAGTGCCTAACATTATTAAAAATCTAATATGTTGATTAAAAAAGGCGACTTACCCATCAAATACTAACGATTACACACCAAAATACCACAAAATCACAGCACGGTCACTTTTTCATTCACATGTTTGTTTACACTTTTAGTTTGGGTCAAAATAGGTATAACATGATGTTATTTACTGCAAATATTATCTACAACGACGTAATATTTACTTAAAAATGAAAATAACACCACTTCCCGTCGATTTACACACAAAAACCACAATAAAAATGAAATATTACGGTAATAACCTTCAAGGCCGGAGCGATTCGTAGACTGACATTTTTTCGTCCCCGAACGTCACTTTCAATATTTTTTTTAAATATTGCGTTCCAGGTATTTTAAAATGAAATGGTTTTGTTGACTAGCATATCTATCCGACCATAGAATAACAAAGCCACAGAGGACATTAGACATTATTTTATATTAGAAAAAGAGTAAAATCCCTGTGTCGGTGTTCGGTTGTCGGATTTTTAAATGATAATTTTTTTTTTTGTGTTGTTTCATGTTTTTCAACTACAAAAAGTTTGTTCTTGAGATAAATTCATCCCAACTACGGAACTCTTCATTGTGCGCGGTCCGACATGGACTTGGCCGGATTTTATTTCAAAAATCTTCAACACAATTGATAATTAATATTGATAATAGAGATGATGCCTGGGTCAGAAAAAATTAATTAACTATATATACTATATAATATAATAAACTAAATACAGGGTGGCAGGGACATCGACGCGAAAACTGTTACCATGGATTCAGTACATGATTTTGAGCTCCCCTGCGTTGAAATTTTTCGTCGGTTAGTAAAATAAAAATCAGCTGTTCCATATATTTTGACCGCGTAGGTATTGCACTTTTCTATGAAACAACAGATTTTTTTTTAAATAACCGACGAAAAATTTCAACGCAGGGGAGTTCAGAATCATGTTCTGAATCCATAGTAACAGTTTTCGCATCGATGTCCCTGCCACCCTGTATTTAGACCGTCATTCAGTCAGATAATAAAAAATATTAAACACGAATTTTTTTGCTTTATATTAATAATAAAAAATGACTTAATAAACATTAAAGTTGGGAGATGGGGGTCGCTACGTCACAAGTAGGTTTAAAATCTACATACTCCTGACTGACGTCATGCCATATTCTAACTCAATGTACGCTGTAATCTTTTGATCGCAGGTTCGCTCGCTGCAGTAAACAGGTAAAGGTCACACTTTTTAAAGCTTAGTGCCAAACTTTTTATACGAGTAGCCTGTGGGTCAGCTGTACTCAAATATCGATCAATGCCTTGCGTGTCCAGTATAATAATGGGTTCAGGATGCTGCTGGGGCTGCCCCGCTTTTGTAGCGCTTCGGGCATGTTTGTGGAGGCTCGGGTTGATGGCTTCCATGCTATAATGCGCAAGCGAACCGCCTCCCTACTAAGCAGAGTGCGGGGCAGCACTAACAGTATCCTTCAAGTAATTGCTGAGAAGTATGACTCGGCAGTCATGAAGGCTTTCGTTCGGATTCTGGTCAGATAGCGTGGCAATCTATCCTGAACTCGAGCGGGAGGTTTCATGACTGCTTACACCTTTTATGTACTTACCTTTTTGTAATTTATGTCTGTACTAACATAGCTTGTAAGATAATTCATGTGACTAACAATTATGGACTTTGTCTGAATAAATAAATAAATAATAATATTTTTTAATAACACCTGACGGACACATCAAAAATTTTTAGGCATTATTCCTATTATGATGATATTTTGTTTTGGCATCAATGACTGTAGTTAGTGTAACGTAGTTACTTGAAATATCAGTTTAAAAAACCGGCCAAGTGCATGTCGGACCACGCACAATGTAGGGTTCCGTAGTTGGGATGAATGTATCCCAAGAACAAACATAACTTTGTAGTTGAAAAACAAAAATCTTTCATACAGAATGTGAACATGGTTTTACAACCGCAAATCTAAGTTGGTCGATTATTACTCGTTAACTTGTAAAGCCTACTCAGCTGTGATAGTTTTCCTTTTAAATTCGTTATAAAGCTACTGCCTTGAATTTTTTCACATATCTAAAACAGTATATGTAATCTGTGTCTAAAACCAACCATTTAGCTGGCAGGGGGGGGACACTTGACTCTAACAAAAATTTGCACTTTAAAGCTTAATATTTCGCAAACGGTTCTCTGAATTGAAAAATGGTTTTAACACACCCACAATGATTTGGAAAGACTTTTCCAACGATACCCCACATAAAGGTATAGAAAAAAAAAAAAAAAAAAACATTCCCACTTTACGTGTAGGGGAGGTACCCTAAAAAAATATTTTTCATAATTTTATTTTACCACTTTGTCGGCATGATTAATATGTATACCCATACCAAATTACAACTTTCTAGTACTAACAGTCTTGGAGCTAGACCGCGGACAGACAGACAGACAGACGGACATGACGAAACTATAAGGGTTCCTTGTTTACTACGGAACCCTAAAAACAGTTTTTTATATCTAAAATCGATAAAACTCATACTTCAAGTTAGAGTAATTTTTTGGCGAATTCAGGGTTGGCCCCATAGTAAAAGTTGCTCATAATGATGAGTTCAACTACCCCCTTTTTTTGTTTTTGAGTTACACAAACAAAAAACATTCATTAATGCAAGCCCTTTTCCCATGGGGGTTAAACAAAAAATGGATTTTCTCTTCATTTCAGGTTCCGGCTACCGCCTAACATTAACCACGAACGGATCCCCGAACGAGCACGAGATTACTAAATTAGTGACGTCAAAGGTGCCCGACGCGTCGATAAAGGAGCAAACGATCAACTCGATCACGTACAGCCTGCCGGCGACGCAGAGCGGCAAGTTCCCGGGGCTGTTCAATGCGTTGGAGGCAGAAAAATCCAATCTGGGGATAGATTCTATAGGAGTTGGCGTGTCTACGATTGAGGAGGTGTTCCTAAAGTAAGTCATCATCATAATTCAGCTTTTTTTACCCGACTGCAGCGCAGCCAAGAAAGGAGGGTAATCAAATCAAATCAAAATATTCAAATCAAAATATTTTATTTCACATAAACCTAGCAGGGGCACTTATGAAACGTCAGAAGCTAGGTGCACGGTTCCAATTGGTCGCTTCCTATGGAGAAGAGCCGGCAAGAAACTCCACGGTTACTCTTTTCAAAATAAATTGTTTCTACAATGTTTTCAAATTACAGTGTTAATAGGTATGGGAGGACAGTGTAGGCCTAACAACAAGTACCAGGTACTTAGTAAAATAAAAAATGGTACACAAGTTTACAGCCTACAACGTTCTCACATTCACAAAATCTAAAACAAAAGAATCTATATAAAAGATAAACAAAATAATAAAAAATAAGAACCTATTTAAACCAAATGACATGATTGCCACTACAGCTGCACAAAAAATCAAATTTGATTAAAAAAAAATAGAAAATTGTAGATATATAATGTCAAATACTGAAAAGGTTATGTCAATGAAGTATGTAAAAAAAAGGTAAAATAAATATCGTAATTTGGGAGTAGTTAATAGACATTTACATTGTTATGCCGTTTATGAGGTACCAGGGAAGCCACATGTGCAGAAGGAATTATTGCCAAACTTCCTTGTCTTCAACGTAGTCTTTAATCTTATAATATGCTTTTTTGATAAGGACACGTTTGATGTGGGTTTTGTACTTCCCATCGCTTAGTTCTGTAACAGACTTTGGCAACTTGTTATAAAAGCGGATACCGTTTATATGAAATGACTTACTAGTTTTAGTTAATCTAAATTTTGGTATCACAATTTCATGTTTACTACGTGTATTTATATTATGGAAATCGCTTCTTATTTTGAAAAGTCCTAGGTTTTTGCGAACATACAAAATACTTTCTAGGATATAAAGAGAAGGCTGAGTCAGTATATCAATTTCTTTGAATTTATTTCTAAGGGACTCACGAGGACTCATTTTGTAGATCGCGCGAATTGCCCTCTTTTGTCAAATGAAAATTGAATCTACGTCAGCTGCCGATCCCCACAGCAAAACGCCATAAAACATAATACTGTGGAAATAAGCAAAATACACTAACCTAGCTGTGGCTACATCAGTTAACTGCCTTATTTTTCTTACTGCATATGCAGCTGAACTTAATCTACCTGAAAGAGCTCTAATGTGGGCGCCCCATTGCAATTTCGAATCTAGAGTAATTCCTAGAAACACAGTTTCCGTAATAACATCTAGTTTCTTGCCATCAAGTTTTAAATTGAGACCTACTTGAGGTACATTTGGTAATGAGAACTTAAGACATTTAGTTTTGTTCGCATTAAGTAAAACATTATTAGCTGCGAACCATTTCGAAAGTATTGCTAGACTATCGTTGACATGTAAGACATCCGTATCTTTTCTATCTATTTTAAAAATAAGAGAAGTATCATCAGCGAATAGAATTATATCCGATAAATTAGCCATCATGTAAGGAAGGTCATTAATATAAACTAGAAATAGGAAAGGGCCAAGAATTGATCCTTGAGGAACGCCCATCTTAACTAGAGACCCCGATGACGTCGCCCCGTTAACATTAACTTTTTGCTGCCTGTTTGATAGATAGGAAAAAACAAGATCAGCAGCTTGTCCACGAATTCCGTAGTGGTGTAATGTACAGATCAGTGTTTTGTGGTCAACGCAGTCAAAAGCTTTTGAGAGGTCACAGAAAATGCCAATTGCATCCTGCGACTTCTCCCAGGTTTCCAAAATGTGACTGATAAGTTTTACTCCTGCGTCAGTCGTCGACCTACCTTTCGTAAAACCAAACTGGTGACTATATAAAATTCCATTTGAATTAAAATGTGACAACATCTGGTCTAACATTATTTTTTCATATATTTACTCAATGCTGGTAGCACAGATATAGGTCTATAATTTGAGGGATCACTCTTACTACCCGATTTGAAAATTGGTACTACTTTGCTATGTTTCATTAAATCTGGAAATGTACCGCTCTCTAAACATTGATTAAATATGCTTGTTAGGACAGGGGCAATTGAGTCAATGATATCCCCAAGAACTTGTTGAAAATCTGACACTAGTTGACGGAGATGGTGGTGTTGGTCAAGTATGTCCATATGCTGGGTGTGAAGTTCTACAAGCTGGCTCTTTAGTTGAGTGTTTTTGTCTTTAATCCTCTTGACTTCAACCTCACTGTCCTCTATTTCCTGCAGCAGCTGGTTGCATTCTTTTTTTGATGCCTCCAGCTCCTTCAGTGTTGCATTCAGTTTGTCACTCAAGTCACGAACTGTGGCTGCGCGGGTCATCATATTCAATAGTTTCCTCAAATGGCACCTGGAATGTGACAGAAAGCAACTGAGTGTATAAGGAATTAAAATGAGTTGAGAACTTAACTTGAGAAGGTAGGAGGGTAAGACAGTTAGCAAGAAATAAAAGAACAAAAGATGAAGTTTTTTAGAAAATATTATGAAAATATGGAGGTACTTAAAGAAAGTAAGTAGGAAGCTAATTAATTTATTTTGGGGCTTATCACATATCAGAATTATTATTGATTAAAAAAGAAAAAGACATAAGTAAATTACCATTTAGGATAATAATATTAGAGCTAACAGTTATTTTCCATTAAGAATGTTATGGACATGAGATTAGAGGTACCTAATAAAGTTTCATTTCGACAATGCAATTGGTTTTAAACAACAGTAATAAAGCAATTTAGGGATAAATATGTGTGCAGTAAAGTTTGTAGTGTATGTTTTATGTCTGGGATCGTCGTAGATTTTGCTTCCACAATTTGTCAAGCAAAAGGAGACATAAACGGTGCCTGTTACAGGTGATGTATAGTGTGTAAATATAACTACAATAATGATTATTATAAAACAAAATACTCCCCGGGTTTCATGAATTCAAATCCACAATCCAAACGTTGACAGCCGGTAGATGATTTTTTTGAAATCTCTGTTATTATGAATAATCGCGACAAAAACACGTCACAAACACTGTGTGAGACACTTTATACTTAATTCTAAGATAAACAGTAGATTTAACACAAAATAAACACAATTATTTAATTAACTAAAATATTTTGTTATGTGTTCGACCTGTATTTATGTATGTGTATTTTTTGTATGTGTCCGTCTCTATTTTCCCTCGTAACTACGCAACGGCTAAACCGATTTTGATTAATGATATGTCGTTAGATTTGTATTTATTGTGCGAGTGTCATTGGGTATATTAAAATAAAACAAAATTACGGATTTTGACGCCAAAATGTATATTTAAAAAATTTAAAAATCTTCCAATCCTATCGAGTATCAAAATAAAGGGGTATCAAAATAAAGGGTTTTAAAATGTGATTCCAAAAATATATACAAGTTATTTGTTTAAATGTAATTTAGAATGACAAATGATAAAACAATCCCGAACTTTTGAAGTGAGTAAGAGGCTGTTTTTTTTTTCTCTTTTCAGTTATGTATTTTTGCAGTCGGGTTTTTTAGTTTTTTTCAATTATATACTTGTTTGTCTCAGTTAGTTTTAATGACGGCCCCGACATACAAGTTGTAGGTCGTGGCTTCGAACCCAGGCAGGCACTTTGTGTAAATAATTTCATCGCTACTGCTCTCAAAACGGTGAAGGAAAACATCGTGAGGAAACCGGCATGTCCTAGAATCAAAAATTCTAAAACATTTGAGATCTACCAACCTGCACTAGCCCAGCGTGGTTGATTACAGCCCACTCCCTCTCGAAGAGAGGAGGTCTATGTTAATATAGGCTGATTTTGTCGTTTTAGTGATGATCTGGCAGTTTGAGTACTTTAAGTGGCCTACCCAAATGTTCTTTTTTTATATTGTTTGTCGAATCGTTGAACTAATTAAGTTCTCAGTTGAGCTAGACGATTACTGAAAAATGCGTGTACTGACTGGACAGGTCTTCTTAAATCTGTGTGGTTCTTTCCTCAAAAGACCATTTCAGACACTAATCAACATGGTACCCACATAATCTGACCAAGATTATGTCTGGACTTTAAAAGAGACTGTGACCTCTGAGTTTGTTTCGTTGTTTCTTCTCAGAGTAGTCTGATCGGAAACGTAGACCTCATCTCGGATCGATCCAAAAGCATCTTCTAGGCATGTTTTGTGTATGGTCTGGGTAATTGCTGGAGGTGGATGCTCACTGTGGGCGGCGCGTATATGCCGTTGTATTCCATTTCGTTTAAAGCTTCTAGGACAATGAGGGCACTGCACGGTATTTGATGAGGTTTCGCATTGGCTTATTGGGTTTTGGATTTGAGTGATCATTTTTTTCATAATCATCATAATCAGGCAAGGGGTCCTGCCCTCAGCCCGTACAGAGAGGCGACCTCCACGTGCTACTACGCTGACTACCAGCGTCTTACGAGGGCCGTCCGGCGTACTGCGGAACCTGTGCTGAACAGGCCCCCACGTCTACCACGTGCTGCCAAGGACGGTACCCTTCCTTCCTAAGTGTGCGAGTGCTCAGATCTCAATTTCAGTGACCTTACCCACGCCCTAGCCGTGTTTCTACTACCTGTCAATTATAAGTATTAACCTATCTGTTTCAATTATTCTACCTCTACCTACCTAACCGTTAATGGCCTACGCAGCCTACACTGCACACGGTGTTCCGTGTACAAACCGGCCTGCACAGGCAAAACTGTGGTGAAGCTTGTGCGTGTGGTAGGCCCATAACGTTGGCTAAATAACATTGTCATTCTGTCCCAAGGTTATGCAGTGACATCGACACAACTTTAACTGAAGATGAAGTGGACAACGTTAGAGAGCCGGGTGAGTACCTCTCTTATTTATTATAATACTGAAAGAACTGGTGCCATACCGTTGCGCATGCGCATTTTTAAAGATAGAAGCAACAATCTAGCGAAATAAATCAAACAAAATAGTTGTTTATATAATAAATTATTCTGACTTTATATTCACCAATCTGCACTGTCCCAGTCCCTCTCACCCAGAGGAGGCCCGGGGTCCTAGCAGTGGGACATTTATAGACTCTAATATTTTACTCCTGAATGTTTCGTGATTGCACCTACGACTGTTTGTCTCTGCATCACCCAAAGGTTGATTGGTACGAAAATGCCTATGGCGCTAAGTCCGACTTTGTACATTTGTGTGCTTGAAGAATTAAATAACTATATAACACCTCTCTGTTTGCGTCGGAGGTTAATTAGATGCTGATTATGTAATTAGTGAAAACAACAGTACCACTTTGTGTCTCCCGCTTATTCCAGAAGTGCCACCGAAGAAAATAACTGGCTTTCCATTATGTATGCGACAATTGCGTGTGCTGTTGAAGAGACATGTCAAATACATTATCTTTAAGAAATGGTTCTTCCTTATAACTGTAAGTTAGTAGTACAGAACATTAAAATAATTTTTATTTGTTAAAAGAGTGTCCATGGAGTTTCTTGCCCGTTCTTCTTTTAGGAACCTACTACTCTTTGGAATGGGTCCATCAGCTTCATATTGACTGACCGACTGATGATAACAGGGTGAAAAAAAAAAATATTTAGTCCGTCGTCAGCCAGATAATAAAAATATTAGACACGAATAGGAAAGTTCTTCTCAGGGTATGTGTTGGGTTTATAATGAGTTCGAACGCACGTTAACAGTAAAAGGTATATGGAAGATACAGAAATACAGTATAAAGGGCACAAACAGGTAAAACAATCTTTTAAGTAAAACTAACACGAGCGTTTTGCGAGTCGTGAGTTCGTGACGTACGCTCTTGAGTTCTTTCGTCCACTGTCCGTTGGCGGGGACGCGAGCGCGCTGGCGAGGGTGTCGTCTCCCGTCGGCTAGTTCGTACACAAACGTTAAGGCACTGCTACACACGTATTTTTGCTTTATCATAATAATAATAATTACTTAAAGGAGCATGGGCCCGAAAAAAATTTGCTAGCGTCCGTAGCCTGGCTGCGTTTTGGTGACCTCTTTGGGGAAACCGAAGGTTTTGTCTGTGCAAATGGACGAAGTTATGATGACAAACAATTACCGGAGATTTGTGAAGGACGGCACGGTTGACATTCTGTCGGGCATGCCACCGTCCGGGAGAATCAATCCGACATATTATCTCCGGGTGTTCTCGTTTAGCTAACGAAGAGTATTTGCATAGACAGAACCTTGCAGCCAGAGTTATCCATCAGCAACTTGCTCTGAAATACAGCCTTGTGGAATCGGAATTGCCGTACTACAGGTATGTGCCCGACCCAGTTCTCGAAAATGGAATTATCACATTGTACTGAGATTGATCCATCATCACTGACAAGACTATGTTGCCAATAAGCCTGATATAGTGGTGGTGGATCGAGGAGAGCGGCGCACAATGATTATGGACATAACGGTCCCGCATGACGGGGATCTCGTGAAAGCCGAGAAAGATAAACAAATCAAGTATCTTGACTTAGCTCGCGAGGTTGTCGACATGTGGGATGTGGACTCAACAATCATTGTTCCGGTAGTCGTATCAGCCAATGGCTTAATTACCAAGAGCCTCGACCACCACGTTGGACAGCTGGATTAAGGGCTTGATTCAGAAAGTGGTACTCCTGGACACGGATCGCATTGTTAGGAGGTTCCTCTCTCTGGAGTCCTGACCGCCGTGGCGGTAGCTTGGACCCTGTTCCCGATACCGGTGGGCTACTATTTTATTATATTTTTAAATGTTTTTATTCTAGTATTTAATACCAGCGCTGCAATATTTATTTTTTAAATGTCGCAGCATATGCTGAGATAGGAGCATTTTGGCCTCGTACAGGACTTTCTGCTTTTGTTTTAATTTTACCTTGTTTTTTTATTTTATTTTTTATTAATGTTTTAAGGTGAAGGTGTTTAGTTTAATTTTTGATTCCCTGTGCGAGTCTTAATAAATACTTTTATTTCTTTCTTTTCTTCTTTCTATGTAAATAATGAAATAAAGGAAAAATAATTACTTAGATAAAACGCATTAAAGTTGAGGAGTGGGGGGCTCGCTACGTCACAAGTTAGTATAAAATCTACATAGCCGTTACGTCATGCCACATTTTAACTCAATGTATCGCCGTATTTTGAATATTTTCTATCTTTTGATTACATTTGAATTGAAACAGCCACTAAAGCCCTGGATAACCGTTGGTTTCGTCAAGTGTATAAGAAAAAGAGGTAAAATGCATGTTAAACTAAAAAAGGCTCTAAACAGAAAAAACTTATAAAAAAGAATACGAGTAGGTACTTGAATTACAGGGATACCTGCAACAAAATTGTCCAAAATTTAAAACACTCGTACTATCAAACGGAATTAGAAAAAAACCAAAACAATATCAAAGGAACATGGAATACTATAAAAGAAATATCTAATATGAAGATCGCCCCCCCGACCCTTGCTCGAAAACGAGGTGCCAGCAATTGTTGCAGCTGAGCACGTAGCTTTAAATACCCCGCATAATAATCATGATGAAAATATAAATTTGATCCAGCCTGTCCCTTCTTGCTGTCCTCCCATCAGCGATGCCCTAAGCCGAGGTTCGTACCCCACAGGGGGTGCCCTTAGCGAGCATTCGCTTCATTTTAATTTAGAATAAGTTCAAAAAGCTCCTGGCTGGAGGCTCTAAGTGTAGAAGCTGGCATTCACAGGAAAATCCGGTTAAGCTGCCAAGACCTTAGTGGTCAGTACTGCGAGAGAGAAGAGTATCAGAAACAGAAGATACATTCTTTAAACGAAGCAAATGATATTTTACGTCAGTCGGGAAAGAACTGGCTAACAAAACTCTCACTAGGCTTAATTTAGCCGAAGATACGCTGGCGAAACATGACTTGAGGTCGAATAGCTGTCTGAACTCGATGACACTTGGACCAACAGATGAGTTTGAGGTTATTCAGGTGGTCACTGGCCTTAAGAATGGAAGAGCTCCTGGGTGGGATAACATTCACGTCTTTTTATTAAAAATATATAAGCACAAACTTGCTTCGTCCGTTGCACACCTCTGCAATATTAGTTTCATGCATGGTTTCTCAGTCAAAAAATCAGCTGTTCCCTACATTTTGACGAGTTATGCGAACATAAATGCAAGGAACAGCTGATTTATTTTTCGCGATTTCAGGTTTGGCCCTATAGTAAAACTTGTTCATAATAATGAGTAAAGTCACGTGTTAAAGTTTGCTCACTGGATAAAAACTTATCCTGTATATTATTCATCTGAATCTCGGAAACGGCTCCAACGATTTTCAGAAATTTAGTAGGCAGGGGGTTTTGGGGGCGATAAATCGATCTAGCTAGGTTTCATTTTTAGAAAACGTCATTCAAAATAAAAACCAAGACATCCAGTTATTATTTATTTATTTGTTTAACCATTTATGTACACACATAATATACACAGACAAGACAAAATAAACAGAAAATTACGTACCAAGGAATGAAGATTTAATTAATGGATAAATTTTGAATTACGTGCATATTCCCCTATTTGGTTTTAAGTTGCCGGAAAGCTTTTATAACGGCTTATTCCGATCGGATCCCACAATCAGATCCCACTTTGTGGGATTCCTTAGAAATAAGTATAAAATTGATATTTTGTTCCGAACCGATCCCAATACGAAATGATCCCCGCTGTGAAACCATAGATGGAAATGAAAATTAAGGGTACAGAATATCGATATACATAGTAAAGCAAATGGAAATCCAATATAGTAAAATAAATATACTAATAAAAAAAAATACTACTTTTACAACATTCTAAAAAAACTTTTTTACAAAAAATACAACCGACTTAAAAACTATAAAGTAATTTCGGAAGTCGGTGGCAAACTAAAATACAGATTCAAAATTAAAGTTATTTTTCACTTTGTAGTTTGGAAAGCGGTTGTATTTTTTGGAATAAAGGTTTTTTTTTTCACTTTTTTGTGGGTTGGTTTGTAATTTATCTAAGTTACAATAAGCCTAATGTCAACTGCTCTTCGCCTTTTGATTGCTTTTCCCGATGCAGGGACTTTGATTGATGAGGAGTCCTCCAGGTACTTCATCATCAGCTCCATTGCACCATATGAATTGTGACGAGCATCAATTGCTTACCAACCATATTAAAGTAATCGAATCGCAACCCGTGAAATACATATTATTGAGTAGTACCGGTGGCCATATGTGTCCTTCATCATCAGTTCCACTTTACCATATAGTTTTCCGAGAGCAAATGCACGAGTTACTATAAAAAATATCCAAATCGCTATAGGTGTGCCTATTATATTTGAAGAGTTCCCTGGATTTCTCCAAGATCCCATCATCAGATCATGACCAAATGACAATGAGACCAACTAGAAAGTATACCTTTTCAAACAAAAAAAGAATCTTTCAAATCGGTCCAGCCGTCTTCAAACACAATCGGCGAACATACAAAAAAAAAAGATTCCGACGAACTGAGAACTTCCTCCTTTTTTTAAAAATCGGTTAAAAAGTGAGGCCGCACGATGCGTTGCCTTGCGACGCCTCACAGTGGATCGTCCCCATACAAGAGGTCGGACATAGAATTAAAAATTGAAAAAGTATTTAATTGAAAAAAATGAAATATACAGTTGCATTACTCTATTATAGAACTACAAAAAATGTTACTACAATTTTTTTATTTGACCAGTACTTTATGAGCAATTCGATGAAAACTGTTATTTTTCTATGGAAATGGTCACAAAAATGTCTGTATCTCATGATTCCCTCCTTGTTTCGATTTGCGGTTTTCACTACTGTTATTTACCCATTTTATGCCACGTTTTCTTCAAGGACACATGGTGCCCCCAGCGACCCCCTTCCGAGATATTTTGCTTTTAGTAACTATACTTTTTATTGTATAACTGATGAAATGGAGGTACATTAAGTATATTCATTACTGAGAATAAGTCATCCCTAAGTAGTTCCTTAAATAACAGGTGCATTTGCGATTACTTTAATGACTTATGAACGCTTCTGTTGCCATACAACAAAAGCGTTAATGAGTCCTTAAGTAAAGATTACCAGTACTTGCTTAATCTAATTAGTTATTGTAATTACTATGTTAACAGTCCTTAATCTCTGCATTGTGATTGGATAATGTCATCATTAGCTTAGTAATGACTGAGTCGAATTTACAATAACACATCGAAAAGAAATAGAGTTTTATGATCAATAAGAAAATATGTAGGTATAAAAATATTTTTTATTTAAACAATATAACACTGTAAAAATAATTTAAAAATAAAACAACTATGTACCCTAAAACAAACTAAAAAATTAAACAACTACTGAGAACTAAATTATAATAGGAAATTAATTAATTAACACGACCATTTAGTTACTAACAACAATAGAAAAGAAAGAAAAAAAAAACATTTATTGGCCGATGGGTGGCATAACACAAAACAAAAAAGAACAGAATAAAAAAAAATACACAAAAACAAGAAATTAACAAAGAAACTGCTTGTTAATAATAATATTAGGTACTATAAGACTTAAACTATATTTTCTTCATCTTCATCAATAACGACATCATGATCATTATTATCGTCATCATCTTCTTCAACGTCACTACATGCAGCAAGTGTATCAGTTGAAACGTCAATGAACTCCAATTCACTCTGATCAACTATGAGTAAATCGTCTAGTTCACTAAATGAAGACTTTTTGGCTTTATTTGTCATCTTCGGTCGTAAGCTGGTGAGAAGAGGATCGGAAGATAATAGGAGATTATGAAGAATGTCTTCATTAGTGGCGATGCTACTATGCTTTCGTGTATGATATTCTCTAAATTTACGAAAATCCTTGTTTCTTGCTTCAGATGCTTCTTCAGACAAAAAACCTATAGGTACTACTGATAAGTGGTCCACTATCTGTGATCCATGAATCAGCAATTTGTGTAAACTTGCTGGCATGTTATACCATGGATATAATTCCACGAATAAATTTGCTGTTTCATCACAATATAATTTAAATTTTTGGACTTGAATTTTTTCGCCTGAGGAAATGCATTGCAAAATAACGGCGAGTCTTCTAATTAAATTAACGTCTAATTTAGTAATTTCCGCAGTCGTTTCAGGGTTTGCAAAAAACCTTCTTGCAGCATTTCCAGTGTTTGTATTGCCACTACCCTGCTTAACAACGTCTAGAAGTAAGCCTGTGCTTCTTCGGAAAGCTTCTTGAATGGCTTCTTTCTTATCTTTAACTTTTTTTTTATTTTCGTCACCTTTTGCTTGCCATGATTTTATGTCCATTCTGTAAGCAATGTGTAATAAACACTCCATAGACCGAATCCAAGCATGCAATGAACTAAATTCATGCTTGTATAAATCTGTATTCACGGGTTTAGCTCTCACTTCTTCCAAGTTATTCATTTCGCTTGGGCGAGCTTTGCACAAATCACACACTGCTGCCGATGTACCAGATATGATTGAATGTACCTTACCATCAATCATGGTTAGCCATAGATTGTGAGTAACAGTAGCATTGCCGCAATCAGTCGGGTTCAGTTCACGAATCTCGGTCTCAAATATTTCCATTTCAGCCTTAACATTCGCTTCCGTTTCTTTCATAAATGTAAATGAAATCGGGCGACAATATGTGGTTGACGATGGCCGATCATTCTGCCACACTATACTTCCACTAGAAGTCACTAACTTAAGCGGTACAAGACTTGCCATAAATACACTGGATAAGTCTTGTTCACTTGTTGTTGTCGTTTGATGGTAAATGCTTTGACTTGAAGCTCCATCAAAACCCCATTTACTGTGAAGCACAAGTGGTTCACCAGCATCAAAATTTGATTCAAGTGAATCGATCAGCCTCCTAACTGTGAGATCAAGGAGGGCTTGGATCCGTATCTTTGCGGAAGTTTCAGTCACAGTTATGTCTTCTTTTGCCGGGTAGCATTTAAGCTTTTCTTTAACTAACAAGTAGTAGCTTGGGTATTTCGCATGACCTTCTTTTAAACGAAAGTCCCGAAGTGTGATGTAACGCCACTTGGATAACTGCAAGTAAACGTAAAGAGCAAGTGCTTTGTGAGTAGGAACTTCACGAAGCGAAGGATTCTGCTTAGTTTCCAGGACATTTAAAACTGTTGAGACGTGTTCAGGATTTTCCAGCAAATTTTTCATTATTCTGGCCATATCATTTTTTCCGGCAGACTTAAGTATACTTTCAACAGTATGCAAAAGCTCATCCGGACGACTGCAACTAGCAACATTTTCATTAACACGTCTTCTTTTGTGTCTAGTCGATAAATCTTCAAAGCGTTTGCGAAGAGATGTATATGTTGAAGTTGATGCATCTGATTTTGATGGACTGACTACCTCTTCTGCCTCATTTTCATTTGCTTCTTCAGTGTCAACAACATTTTCTTTAAAGCAATCTGACCAAACGATATCGGAATTTAACCACTCTCCGTTCTTGTTAATGAACCTGTCGACTGTCCTTCTTGATTGCACCCATTTGGTGTAAACCCTATAGCAAAATCGTCGACACCAGTTCTTGAGATCCGTCACATCACTTTCACTTAACTGGACGTTAGTAGTCGACTTCAATGTGTTAAATAAATTGTCATAGTCACGAAGATCTTTATGATTACGAAGAGCAACGTAAAGATCTAGATAAGTAGAAAACCCACGGAAAGCCATAATGACAACACTTGATAGAAGTTATAATTACAACTGAATTACATTTGCTAAACACACTCAAATATATAGGGCAGCAAGTAGGCAACTAGCAATGAATTTGATAAGCTAATGATGACATTAGACAATCACAATGCAGAGATTAAGGGCTGTTAACATAGTAATTACAATAACTAATTAGATTAAGCAAGTACTGGTAATCTTTACTTAAGGACTCATTAACGCTTTTGTTGTATGGCAACAGAAGCGTTCATAAGTCATTAAAGTAATCGCAAATGCACCTGTTATTTAAGGAACTACTTAGGGATGACTTATTCTCAGTAATGAATATACTTAATGTACCTCCATTTCATCAGTTATACAATAAAAAGTATAGTTACTAAAAGCAAAATATCTCGGAAGGGGGTCGCTGGGGGCACCATGTGTCCTTGAAAAAAATGTGGCATAAAATGGGTAAATAACAGTAGTGAAAACCGCAAATCGAAACAAGGAGGGAATCATGAGATACAGACATTTTTGTGACCATTTCCATAGAAAAATAACAGTTTTCATCGAATTGCTCATAAAGTACTGGTCAAATAAAAAAATTGTAGTAACATTTTTTGTAGTTCCATAATAGAGTAATGCAACTGTATATTTCATTTTTTTCAATTAAATACTTTTTCAATTTTTAATTCTATGTCCGACCTCTTGTATGGGGACGATCCATTGTGCGCCTCATGGACCTCGGTATCATATTTTCGTACTGGGATCGGTTCGGAACAACATTTTAATTTTATTCATATTCCTAACGAATCCCACAAAGTGGGATCGGATTGTGGGATCCGATCAAAATAAGCCTTTTATAACTCATCATAGGGTTTATACATTTAAATTTAGCCTGGAACGCGCTTAATAAATCAATTGCGACATCGGAGTGAGGAATTATTTATTTTTAACCGACTTCCAAAAAGGCGGAGGTTATTATGTTCGTCGCGTGTTTGTTTTTTTTTATGTATGTCCACCGATTTCTCCGTCATTTGTGGACTGATTTTTTTTTTTTTTTTTTGTAAAAAGTTTTTATTTTTCACTTTTTCGTTGTGGTACCTATCCCACACACATTCGAATACCACTACCTGCTACCATATCATCTACATACTAAGTGGGAAAAAAATACGTATTTTGTCCGCGATTGATTGACCGCGCGAATCATATTTTCATCATCAACATAAAACCTGACACTGACCTGCAAAATGCAAAAACCGTAAGAAAATTTGAATTTCGCGGGCTACACTTTTTTTTTTTTTTTTTCGGTTGCCCTGTTGCCGGGTGCCACGATTTCCCTATCGGTTTTCTTCGAACCCCCGGCAGGCATTGGCCCTAGCGGACCCCGTCAATTCTGCTGACATCTCTTTGAGAAGCGCGTGGAACACAACGCGCCGTCGACCCGGGCTTGGTCCTTATCGGACGGCGAGCTACCCATTGCTCACCGTCTGCAAGCCCGCGCCTACGGTGGCCGGAAATCGGCTCGCGATTCCCGCCCCGGGCGTCTCCTCCTGCGGCGGTTAGGCGCGCGAGGGCGCGAAATTTGCCTCTCCCTCACGCGTTCCGCCTCCTCCTTCGCGAGCATTACCGCTTCGCAGAAGGAGGTGACGGCCTGCCATTTCCTCTCGCTCCGTACCATGGCCTGAACCAGGGCCGGACGCGAGAGATCACCGCCGCCGATCGCCTCTACGAGGACACGGCGTTGCTCCGCCCAAGCCGGGCAGACCTCCACCGTATGCTCCACCGTGTCCTCAGGCCGATCTACACAATGGTGACACCCGGGTGTTTCCTCCCGCCTTATCCTAAACAGGAACCTCCCGAAGCAGCCGTGTCCGGTAAGGACCTGCGTCAGGCGGAAGGTGAGGACGCCGTGGCGCCTCTCAAGCCACTCCTCAAAGAGGGGTCTTATCGCCGCAATTGTGGCGTGTTCGCGGGCTACCCTGACGCTTCCCCCTTAATGCTTCGCATTATGAGTCAGAGATCATTGGATAAACAGTGTGAGTCTTTATAATGTGCTCATATCGAAATGAGGGAATCTATGCTTAATTTTATGGTCGGAAAAAAAATTGCAACTAAACGCCGTTGGGAACCGGCAGTACGTTACTGCTAGCAGCCGAGATTAAAAACATCGGCTGCCAGTGCCGTCGGCTCCCATAATGGACGCCGGCGGCGGCGGCGGCACACAGTGGGAAAAAAATTACTTTTTGTTCAAAAATCTGCCTACACCACAATTTTTGACGTACCTATCGCTGCCTTTTTTTTTTCATACACTCCTGAGATAACACACTTTGGTGTGTCACTGCCACTTTTCCAAAATCGTAAATTCTTTTTTTTTTAATTTGTTTTAATAATCGGGAAATGAATAAATTTTTTTTTGGACCGCCTTTTTGTATCCGCCATTTTGAATTTTTATAAACAGACAATAAATTCATGACGACCTGAAAAACCCCTGGAAACAGATTTTTGTTAAAATATTTTTTTTAGGAATTGTTTTTTGCTTCATTTCCTGATTTTTTGAGGTTATGGTATTGACTTTTAAGGAAAAGTGGCAGTGACACAACAAAATGTGTTATCTCAGGAGTGTATAAAAAAAAATGGAAGCGTTTCGTCAAAAATTGTGGTGTAGGCAGATTTTTGAACAAAAAAAGTCATTTTTTTCCCACTGTGCGCCGGTGTCCATTATGGGAGCCGGCGCTACCGCTCCGGCAGCCGAGGTTTTTAATCTTGGCTGCCAGCAGTAATGTACTGCCGGTTCCCAACGGCGTTATTTTTGGGCGCCGGCAGCGGAGACACTCCGCACTGTATGGCACTTTTGAACGTCATTTAGGTACAAAATAATAGAATTGATTCTAGTAGTATTTCTAGTAAGTAGTTCCAAATGGTAATTTTCGTTTGGAGAAGAATGGGCAAGAAACTCCACCGTTACTCTTTTAAAATGTTTTACAATATTTTGTATGGTACCTAGTTACCTACATTATTTAAATAATTATATGTGAAGACGATGCACCTAAAATAAAATTACTATACCACAATAGGTAAAAATAATTAAAAATGAAGCAACGACAGATAAATTAATCCTGTGATAGTTACATGATGCTCACATATTTACAAACATTGTAAAAGTAGTAATTATTTTTTTTATTTATTTCTTTACATTTACAATTCATTTTACATTTCATTTTCTTATTTAAAGTAAGATAAGAATAATGCCCTTAAATACATATTATATTTAGTATTCTAGACTCATCTCAACTTTTGTCCCCAGGAATTAATTCTACCAATAACGATGATAGCCGTTATCACGCATTCATTGAACGGCCAGATGAAGGAGGAGGAGGAGGACTTGTCGACACCCCAGGCTATGAACCTGGATCTGTACAGAGACCGGGTGGTCAGGCGCGTCATCTACCATATAAACGGACCGGTCGTCCGGTCGTCGGACCTCGATAAGGTCCGGAAACGGTATCCCTTGGTCGTCTTTCAGGATGCTGGTAATGTTACCACTGGTTCGTATACAGGGTCATATTAAATTGTTATCTAAACATTATGAAACACATAAAATTGTTTTGTTGATCTTTTTTTTGGGGTCAACGACCGTAATTAGTGTAGTTAGGTACTTATAATATTCGTTTTTTTGTGTAAACTTCACAGACGTCATGGATATCGATATCTAAACACGTTAAAACAAAAAACAAAAATCTCAACTCATACATCATGTAAATGTACTACCAGCGGTCGTCGACCCCAAAAAAAGGTTCATCAAATCTTTCTTTTTTTTGTATTATTTTGTGTAAATATCGATATTATCACGTCTGAGGAGTTATGCTAGTTTTTTTTTTTTTTTTTTGTTTGCCTACGCTGTCCCACTGCTGGGCGAAAGCCTCCCCCAAATCCTTCCAAGCATCCTTTTCCAGGGTTTAATTTGACCTTCTTAAATGTATCTTTATTATTTTATATTTATACCTAATAGGCCGCGATAGACACAATTTATCGAAGAGTGGGATTACTGACCCTTCTAACATCTAGTGTGAGTGCGGTGATTCTGAGTAGACCATGCCCCCACTTGCAAAGGAGAAAGCTCATGGATGTAAGGAATCCCGTACCATGATACATCAAAATCAAATTTTGTATTTTAAAGACTACATTTATCAAATTAACTCCTACAAAAGTCCTTTTTGTAAACAAAACCCGGGTTTCGGAGTTATTTTATAACAATTGAAAATAACCTAAAATTAAAACTAGGTATATTTTGTTCAACGCTACCAATGTCGTATTTTTTATAGACAAGTCATACACGAACGAACATTATTACTCAGCGTAATCCACAATAAGAGTTATAGCGACGTTTATGGTAAGTTATAATGTTTTTCTAACATGATTTTTGAAAGTAATTTCAAAAATAATAGTTATACATTTATTAATAATACCATGTGAAACGGAACGTCACGTAAAGGGAACAAAAAATATTCATACTTTGTAACTTAACATTAAATTCCCTGTTCAAAAATCAAATCCCTGACGCGTCACGTCGTAAAAAATTATGAAAATAATTACTATAAAATTTTGGTCTTGATGCGCGAGACATTTTGGTACCACTTTTGGTCATTTTCCTTTGATGACCTAAATAATGATGCTGCTATCAACTTGGTCACCTACTGGGTTCAAATAACATTGAAACAAAGAAAAGACTACCGCCCACACCGAAAAAACGAGGGTAAAATTTCTTAAAATCCTTTTTGAAGAACTTACTGTCCAAATGACGATGACCATGCCCTAATCATGTCTAGCCAATTCATATTTTTAAGTATCCTTCATTTATTCAAACTAGATTCGAGATAATATGATATGATATATTTTTTATATTTTTTTCTTTGTTCCTCTCAAACAGAGCACCTGCCATCTAATCTCTTCATCACCCTTGGTTGACTGGTAGAGAATGCCTATGGCATTAAGTCCGCCTTTGTACCTTTTTGTGTGTGAGAAGTTTAAATAAATAATAGTCGAGAGTCAATCAAAGATGTGTTTAAGATTTAATAAAAATAAGTATTATTTAGAGTTCCGGTTACATTTTCGGTTTAATGGCAACGATGAGTGAAAGATTCATTCTTACAGTTAATTTCGTTCATTCGGTCAATGTGATCAGATGAATAATTGGAGTATATCTAATTTTTTAATATTATTTAATATATGGCTCTTCAACGACTAACTCACACTAAAACATACACAAACAAAAATTAAATATACAGTTTTAGGTAATGTGAATTCGTTACTTACAGAAGTGATAGGATGTGTTGTATTAGTTAGGTTGACTCGGTTTTATTTAGATTTTAGATTAGAATAACACTTGGCAATCATTACCCGAAATAAGTAATACAATATTTGAATTAAACGTAACTCAATTTCGAATGGGTAAAAAGAAATACAACCATCTGAAAACAATAATTGTAATTGTCACTCGTTTCCATAGAAACCTACTGTTACTTTCAAACTTGTGCTCTGTGCGTGTATTGTTGTTTGTTTGATTATTAATTATTTATTAAATCGGTTATACGGAAGAGCACCTACGACTCAGCAACCTAGTGCTGGGATGTATTTGTTTTACAGGACGTTATTAAATGAAAGGTATCGATAAAAATCACTAGTATGTTTATTAATTACACATATTTACGTAGGTACATATGAAATTTGTCTAGGCGACATTCAAAAATGAAAAATAATAAAAATCACTATCACAATTAGTACATTACTGCCGCGGTCTATAATGACTACTTTGCTGGTCGCGCTGATGATGGCCGACAGCGCAGCGTAGCGCAGCTCCAGGCCGACACAGCGCGATCAGCGTGCAGCACTTGATGGACGAGCTGAGATAAAGGCCGAGGCCGTAGGTCGAGGCCTTTACAGCGAGGACAGCAAGCTTATATTTTTCCTTTGAGTTTCGCGGTATTACATTTTCAACCACTAATTTAGCTTCATCTTTAATATCTGGCAGTGTTAAACACATTGAATCGGAAGAATTTTCGCTTTGAGAGCTCATTTTTAGCAAAAAAGTCACTAAATAAAATTAAAATTTTCGCTGAACCGCGCTTTTGTTACTTCTTTGTTTTTTTTTATACCTATCTCTATAAATACAAACAACTGTGTTTTAAATAAAATCTTTTTGCATTTGATTTTTTAAAACGTTGAAACGTCAAAATAGCGGCCGGCAATGTTTTGCCGGCCTGTTAGAGCGACCAGCAAATCTTTGCCGGCCGCTCCTTGAAACAGAACGGCAAGGTCGACTTTGCTCAAACAAGGTTGTCAAAATAATGACCACATTACATGCATTTTTGAGTAAAATTTATTAATTTTACCAAATAATAACACTTCTTATTTTTAATATATCATAATCAGTCTCCTCATATCACATTTATTGCAAAATCAGCATTAATCAAATCTTACCTAATAATACCACAGGTAAAACAGGAGTGCAAATTAACAACTAATTACCTATGTTATTATTATAGGATTGCACCAAGAGAAAGGGAAACGAGTAATCTGCTCGATAGATTATGTGTGCTAGATCATAAGCTTTCTTTGTTGTTGTTTTTTCTGTATCTTCCGCCAAATTATGATCGATTGATCGGTAGAAGCACTAGCTGTCATGCAGACAAAACAACTTAGTTTCGCAGTCAGGGTAACATCCTTGTCAGCAGAATTGACGGGGTCCGCTAGGGCCGATGCCTGCCGGGGTTGCGAATAAGGCCGAAAGGGAAATCGTGGCCCCCGGCAACATGGCAACTGAAGGAACACGGGTGGGGGTTTTAGTCAGTAAGAATCTGTTTCATAACTTCCCACCCAAAAACAAAAAAAAAATGGTAACTTCCTGGGTACCAACACTTAGCAGATTACTTGTTTCCCTTTCTCTTGGTGCAATCCTGTAATAATAACATATAGATAATAATTTTTCTTATTTTCCATACAAAAAGTGAAAAATTCCATATAAAACACGTCGAGGCTGCACCCAATGCGCGCCTCCGGCTCTAAAAAGATTCACGTGGTTAGGTATCACGTGTGGAGTTGCGATTGTCAAATTCGATTTAAACATGTCAAAATTATTTTTAAATTTAGAGAATTTATTTTGCAGAATAGCTTTGAGAATCTCAGAGTCCTGCCTCACCTAGATGTGGCCGGCCCTTACACTTGTTAGAATCGCCCTTTAACTATTTTTTCCAAGGGTTCTTCGATGTTTCTATAAATATATGTTTTCTGTACAGCGGTACTCCGAACTGCCCAGACAGAAATTTTGAAGTACAACAACTATTTAGTGGGAGTGGAGATCAACGAAACTGATGCCAAGGTAAGCAACAAGAATTACGAGAGCAGCTATACTATACCATCTCAATGCTGTAACTAGGGTTGCCAACATTTCTTCGGCGACAAATAGTATTTTTCAAAATAAGCAATAAAAAAATAAAGTACACGTCAAAAAAAATTAGTATTTCATGGAAAAAGTTAAAAATAGACAAAGATATATTTGTTACTTATTTATTTTTATAAAAATTTAAAATTTTTGCACTTATTGCATTAAAAAAAAAATGTCTAAAATTCAAGTGTCATAATGCTTTATTACATTAAATGTTTAAATTGATGTAAATCAAAGCACATTTTTTATTAATGAGATTCTCTTTTATTCTTTCTTCTCGCCATTTCAAATTTATAACCGAAACATGAACATGATAAATTATTTTCAGTATTTTTTAAAATATGCTGCCATTTTTGGCCTGTAGTTTTGTCAGTAAACTCAGTACATTCTTTTATTTTTGCAAAGATTTCATTTGCTATTGTTATTTCAGAGAAATAGAGTAGCATTTTTTTAATGAAATATTTTTTCTTAGATTTCCGTGTTGAGAATATAGTATTTTTGCGTACCTACTATATATTTATTCAACAGTATATATATAGTACGCAGACTCGAAATATAGTACAATACTGTATATTATAGTACGGTTGGCAACCCTAGCTAACCAACATATTATGGGTTATCGTGATTGTTTAAGAATTATAATTATAAGAATTATAATTGTAAGAATTACAATCTGTGGCCCGACTGTCAAGCCGACTGACATGAATTTTTTTCTCTCCGTTTTATATTTATAGTATTTTTACCGATTTCTTTGATTTTTACCAATTAAATATGACACAAAGTTGTGAAATGTGAGACCAAAATGACCCCAGAGGAAACCAAAATGGGCAACAAAACCAAAAGATTCACCACCCTGATCTAAGAAGTAAAAGTATAGACGGAGAAGAATGCAATGCTGACGCGAAGTCGGGCACGACGATTAATACAAAACACACACCCAACATCTTCGGGTTCGTCGCTGAGCTCCGCCTCGCAGTTGCCGGATCCTGCTCCAGACGTGAGTCCAGTGATACCGGCCGCTGCAGTTGCGTCGAGCTCGAGCGACGAATACTTCTCACCGCCGACGACACCACCACCAGTACGTCGGCGCGGAAGAGGCCGACCACCGGCCAGCTTAGGACTCCGAGGCCCACCGGCCTTTGATAGGGTCCCCGCTCCCGGTGGAAGTGTGCAGCGCATGAAGTGGACACAAACTGTCAATGAAAATGTCATGCGCGCATACTTTGGGGCTACAGAGGGGGGAACTAACCTGACTGCGTACCGTGGTCGGATGCTCTCTCTGTTTCAGGTGCTTGAACCAACTATCAACGTGTCGGCGCAACGACTGTCGGATCAGGTGCGGGTCATCCAGCGTAACCATATGCTGGATGACGCCGTACTTGATCGACTACGCCTCGAATCACGGAATAACCATATTACACCTACTTCGCCTCTGGTCGCGGTGCAATTGCAAAATTTACCCAGTTCTTCACCGCGACCCGACCGCGTTGGTGAAGAGGATGATGACGGGGTTATATCCGTGAGTTCGCAATGCAATGCACGATTGAGGAGCGCTCTGGAGGATGCTTTTCGGGAGTACCGTTCTATTCCGCCTGGACTTAGACCACAATTACCTCGTTTGCCCATGCACAAGAAAAACAAGGCGCTGGTGTGTACTCTAGACTCGCTTCTGTCAAACTGTTTTGACGGCAGCAAAGTCCTCGCCGATACCCACTCGATCTTGTACTGTGCAGCTGTGGCAGCATATCGTGTAGCTCAAGTTAAATTTGCCAACAGTGACAGAGCTCCACGACCAAAACCAGCTGTACCAGCTTGGCAGTGCAGGATTGAGCGTCGTATCGGTGAGGCTAGAGTACTCATCGGCAAGCTAATCTGCTTCAGGGAGGGCAATACTCGCCCTAGAGTGATGCGCTTTGTGAAGCGGGCGTTCTCGGGAACTGAAATTAGCTCTCAAGATTATTTGACCCGCGTCACAGAGCGTATCGACTTCCTGAAGCAGAAGATCTGTGCATGGGCAAATCGCATTCGACGGTACAGGCGGAGAGTGGAGCGGTACACTCAAAATCGCACATTCCAGAGCGATGAAAGGTGGGTTTACAGGGCTTGGGAGCGACCGGACAAAAGTGTGATTGACACGCGCCTACCGGATGATGACGCCATGTGCTCGTTCTGGCGAAGCATATGGTTGGCGCCTGTCAATCACACCGAAGGAGACTGGACTAGGAAGATCGAACGAGCGTGCGAACAAATACCGGAAATGGGGGCACTCACCATCAGCCCCCAAGGTGTAGCTCGTGCAGTCCGTCCGTTACCTAACTGGAAATCACCAGGGCCGGACGGGCTGCACAATTTTTGGATAAAATGGTTCCAAAGGTCGTCGAGGTATGCAGTCTCAGGGAATACTTCCTAGAAACCGACGTGGGGATGCACCGAGATGTAGTCTCAGTGGACAAGGGCCTCACCCCGCTATCCTTGGCTAACGAGAACTGGCGCGCTGGTTAGATACTAATGACCGCAGGGAGGTATGGCAGAGCAAAGAGCTTCACGGGCGCTTTTACCGGGCCTTACATGGGCCCGATGTAGACCTGTTAGCGTCCGTATCCTGGTTGCGATTCGGTGACCTCTTTGGGGAAACCGAAGGTTTTGTCTTTGCAATTATGGACGAAGTTATGATGACGAACAACTACCGGAAATATATTGTGAAGGACGGCACGGTTGACATCTGTCGGGCATGCCACCGTCCCGGAGAATCAATCCGACACATTATTTCTGGCTGTTCTCGTCTGGCTAACGGAGAATACTTGCATAGGCACAACCTTGTAGCCAGGATTATCCACCAGCAACTTGCTCTGAAATACAGTCTTGTGGAATCGGAAGTACCGTACTATAGATATGTGCCCGACCCAGTCCTCGAAAATGGCAATATCACGTTGTATTGGGATCGATCTATCATCACTGACAGGACTATTGTTGCCAATAAGCCCGACATAGTGGTGATAGATCGATTAGAGCGTCGCACAATGATTATTGATATAGCTGTCCCGCATGACGAGAACCTCGTGAAAGCTGAAAAAGATAAACAGATTAAGTATCTTGGACCTGGCTCACGAGGTTGTCGACTTGTGGGATGTGGATACAGCAATAATTGTGCCGCTAGTCGTGACGGCCAATGGCATAATAGCCAAGAGCCTCGACCAACACCTGAGGAGGCTCTCGTTAGGCAGCTGGATCAAGGGCTTGATCCAGAAAGCGGTACTCCTGGACACGGCGCGTATTGTTAGGAGGTTCCTCTCTCAGGGGCCCTGACCACCGGTGGCTTGGACCCTGTTCCCGACACCGGTGGGCTACTATTTTTTATATTTTTAAATGTTTTTTTTAATCATTTTATAAGAATATTTAAAAATGTAAATTATATGTTTATAAATGAAATAAAGGAAACAATAATAAGAATTAATTAATACATCTCTCTAAGTTAAATTTGTTCTCAAATGTCGTGATTTCATGAAAAATTCATTCAATGAAACCTTTTATTCCAGAAATCACCACCGACAAATCCCCACCAGTGGGGATTGTTATTTATTTTTCCAGAAATCCCCGCTAGTTAAATAAACTTAGCCTTTTTAGGGTTCCGTAGTAAACAAGGAACCCTTATAGTTTCGCCATGTTCGTCTGTCTTTATGTCCGTCTGCGGTCTAGCTCCGAGTCTTAGTACACACGGCTACACATCAAGCTATATATTTCCAGTATACGCTGACCTTGCATTGTACAGAAATCCTAAACAATGCGAGATCAACATAAACTGGAAATGTATAGCTTGATGTGTAGCCGTGTGTACTAGAAAGCTGTAATTTGGCATGGGTATACATAATTAATTACGCCGACAAAGTGGTAAAATAACTTCCTTTTTTTTTTAGGGTAGCTCACCTACACGTAAAGTGGGGACGTTTTTTTTTTTAAATACATGTTTGTTATGGTCGCGAATCATACTTTTATCAAGATATCTTACAACCTAACACTGACCTGCAAATTGCAAAAAACGTAAGAAAATATGAATTCCGCGGATCCTATTGTGTCAGTCAGTGAGCCTGTTAAAAGAGAAATGATATTTTTATAACCCTATTGAAAGCATCAAATCCACACAAATATTATAAATGCAAAAGTAACTCAGTCCGTCTGTTACCTTTTCACGCCTTAGCGGATTTCGATGAAATTTGGAAAACCGGTAGACCATAACCTGGGTTAGGACATAGGATACTTTTTATCCCGGTAGTACAATCCTGCGGGATAATTTCCGACCTCCACACGGGCGAAGCCGCGAGCAAAACTAGTTTTACGATAAATAGTACATTATGAATTTATGATACAAATGTGGTGTATTGGTTATTAATTCATCCAGGCGGTATTATTGGATAAGATAAGGTAGCCGAGTGTGTAATGATTCAATGATCAATGCACACGCGTTTCATACGACGTTTTTCAACACACCTGCGAGGAAGAAACCAGACTTGTTGTAAGAACTTATGTTACAATTACGTAACTATAGAGATTCATTTAGATTTATAAAGTTCAACTGACCTTTGTTGCTAGATCTAACTATCCAGAGCTTACTTTAAAAACTTTTCTGCGTTGGTTAGTGACAATAATTTAGATTTCGTATTTTTGATAATAATTAATCACACAAGGAAAACTATAACAAATATTTATGGAAAATGGCGCGCTTGTTTTGTTTTTTCCGCTAGCGATGCGCGCGCAGGTGTATATAAAGGCACTGACAAAACCGTTGAACAGCCTTTATAATAAATACAAAATAATGTTTTGATTACTCAAATTAAGATTAATATGTAGGTAGTGAAAAATATATAATTTGATGAAATATTATAAAACGTTATTTACTTATCATATTTTATTTATTTACGCCTAAGTCTCTTTGATCAGATTAAAAAAGCACACATCTCTGCTCGGGTGAAAATAGAGATTGTTCATTCGTTGGTGCATTCTAAAAGTAGGCAACGAAGCAAACAGATGTCAAATATTTCGCTGTTTTGATTAATTTGGCAATATAACTGTAAAGAAATATAAAGTATGGCTAGCAAGTGAACTAAAATATTGATTATGAAATGTAATTAATATCGTAACATCGAATATTTAGATATAGATGTAGAAAAGTATTTGGAAGCTTTCCAAATGCCTTTTTTTATAGCTAAAACGGTTACAACATTAAATTCAGTGTTACAGTTACAATTCATTATTAATATTCTAGTTCACTAGTTAGCGATATTTCATATTTCCATAAAACGATGACTCTAAATAGCACACTTTTTCAGAAATCATTAAATTAAATTACATTAGTTCCACTATCGGCCAAGAGATGGCGCAGACCTAAAACTGCAATATTCTACACGGCAGTGTGCACTGTGTGCGTTGTTAAAATTCTCTGACAAATAAAGGCCTCGCTGTGCACTGTGTGCGTTGTTAAAATTCTCTGACAAATAAAGGCCTCGCTGACGAAAATTTTAAAATAATATAATATATTTTATTTCACATAAACCATAAACCGTCAGAAGATAGGTGCATGGTTTCAATTGGTCGCTTTCTATGGAGAAGAGCCGGCAAGAAACTCCACGGTTACTCTTTTAAAAATAAATGGTTCCTACAATGTTTTCAAATTACAGTGTTAATAGGTATGAGAATGAGAGGACAGTGTAGGCCTATCAACAAGTACCAGGTACTTAGTAAAATAGAAAATGGTCCACAAGTCTACAGACTCCAACGTTCTCACATTCACAAAATCTAAAAGAAAAGAATCTATAAAAAAGATAAACAAAATTATAAAAATAAGGACCTATTTAAACCAAATGACATGATACGGATAAAATGGTACGGAACCCTCGGTGCGCGAGTCCGACTCCGAGTCCGACTCGCTCTTGACCGGTTTTTTTTTTTAATTTCCTTAGCGTGGATGGACAATACGCCTCTGCCAACCCCTTCTGGGAAAACTAGCATAGTCTAATGGTTTTTTTTTTACCAATACTAGCGTGCCAATTTGTTCAGATCCTTTACACTACGGTAGTGCGGCACGCGGCGCCGGTGGCCGTCAACCTGCTGTCCAACATGCTGGCGGCGCAACACGTGTCTTGGGCCGACGGACGCACCATCACCACTATGAACGACCCCATCAACCGCGAGCTGCAGCTCCCAAAACCGACCTCTACTCCGCCCAAGGACTCAACCTATGCCACCATGTGGTGCGTCTTTATTGCATTCAGTAAGTTATGCTTAGCATTTATTTCCCAGAAAATACAAACAATTATTTTAGTAATTACATAAACAACTTAATCACCAGTGTTAGAACAGAACACCACACAAAACACTTCGACGGTGGAAATTTCAAATGTCTTAAGGGACATTGTATTCCCTGTCCCTTACGGCATTTGAAATTTCCGCCGTCGACTTGTGTGTTCCACTAGTGTTATAGCGCTACAAAGTTACTTTGGCGTGGCCACAATCGGAACTAACGCCGCCATCTTTTTTTATAGGATTTCAAGTGACATTTCACAAAACAATTGTACAATTTTTTACCAACAGCGCCCCTTGTCAACGTCATTCGAACGTCAAAAGATCCTTGTAGCAGTGTACGAGTGGGTTCATACTTACCCTGCGTCTTAATAGAAAGCGACTACGGGTCCATCGCAAGTTCGCGCGATCGTTGTTCGTACGAACTGGCGATCAAACGTACTGGAGTCGAACGGTTGAACGCGAATAAAATGTTTGATTACTAATTCGCGCGAACTCATAAGTTCGTACGATTACACGATCAAACTTATTGATACCAAACAGGTGGCCTAACTGACATTCGGGCGAACGTCATAGAGGCTCTTTGTTTGTGGGAAACAAAAGTAAAAACTCTTTTCTGTAAAATTTATGTTGCGAACTTCTTGAAATTTGCGTATTTATCTGTGGTTTTTTGACCAAACTAAAAGATTTTTCTTGTGTTCCTATCAGATTTGCCATGCCGTTGCCATTTTACATATAATATGTTTATAAAAACGTTTAGGACTAAGTATTGTATTTATTTTATTTTTGATTTATTTCACTATATGCTGCACCGCAGCTCGCAGCCTAATTGCGTGACATATTTTATTTTTGATTGCAATTCTGATACGAAAGCAAGCCCAATCATAATCGCATGCCATAATTGGAATTGCGATATATTTTTTTTAACAATCGACTGGAATTGGCTAGCTAGGGTTGTTCAAAGCAATAGCTATAATCTAATAATAATAATTTAAATTGATATGTTTAGTTAAAACAAAAGGCATGGTTAAATTTCAAATGATTGTGCTATAATTTAATTTTGTTTTAATTACAATACAACTGATACTCTACTAGTGCTTATAAATAAAAATGTACAATGATTGACGAAAAATTAAAAACCAATTTTTTCAACACTTTCTACCAAAAACTACCATAATTGAAGTACGAAACAAAACGTTTTTCTTTTCACGTTTTTTGTTATCTGTGGCCAGTGACAAAATCGTAAAAAAACAGTGTCGTCAACATGTGGGATTTCCACTAAACAAAAAAAAAAAAACCGCCCGGGTGTTACCATTGTATGGATCGCCCGAAGAACACGGTGGAGGTCTGCCCGGCTGGGGTGGAGCATCGCCGTGTCCTCGTGGAGGCGATCGGCGGTAGTGATCTCTCGCGTCCGGCCCTGATTCGGGTCATGGTACGGAGCAAGAGGAAATGGGAGGCCGTCACCTCCTTCTGCGAAGCAGTAATGCTTGCGAAGGAGGAGGCGGAACGCGCGAGGGAGAGGCAAAATTCGTGCCCTCGCGCCCCTAACCACCGCAGGAGGAGACGCCCAGGGTGACGGGAATCGAGAGCCGATTTCCAGCCACCGTAGGCGCGGGCTTGCGGACGGTAAGCAATGGATAGCTCGCCGCCCGATAAGGACCAAGCCCGGGTCGACGGCGCGTTGTGTTCCACGCGCGCCTCAAAGAGATGTCAGCAGAATTGACGGGGTCCACTAGGGCCGATGCCTGCTGGGGTTGCGAATAAGGCCGAAAGGAAAATTGTGGCCCCCGGCAACATGGCAACTGTCCTTCAGTTGCCATGTTGCCGGGGGCCACGATTTTCCTTTTTCTATATGAGTGGGTTTTAGTCAGTAAGAGTCTGACACGCCCTTCCGCTCCACCCAGAGCGGGAGAAGTTATGATAATTTCCCACACAAAAAAAAAGGGAAGCCACATGTGCAGAACGAATTATTGGCAAACTTCCTTGTCTTCAACGTAGTCTTTAATTTTATAATATGCTTTCTTGATAAGGACACGTTTGATGTGGGTTTTGAACTTTCCATTGCTAAGTTCTGTCACCGAATTTTTCAACTTGTTATAAAAGCGGATACTGTTTAGAAGAAATGACTTGCTTGTTTTAGTTAATTTAAATTTGGGTATCACAATTTCATGTCGACTACGTGTATTTATAGTATGGAAATCACTTCTAATTTTGAAAAGTCCTAAGTTTTTGTGAACATACATAATAGGTACTTTCTAAGATATAAAGAGAAGGCAAAGTCAGTATATCAATTTCTTTAAATTTGTCTCTAAGGGACTCGCGAGGACCCATTTTATAGATCGCGCGGATTGTCCTCTTTTGTAAAATGAAAATTGAATCTACGTCAGCTGCCGATCCCCACAGCAGGACGCTATAAGACATAATACTGTGGAAATAAGCAAATTATACTAACCTAGCTGTGGCTATATCAGTCAACTGCCTTATTTTTCTTACTGCATATGCAGCTGAACTTAATCTACCTGAAAGAGTTCTAATGTGGGCATCCCATTTTAATTTTGAATCTAACGTAATTCCTAAGAATATATATAGAATATATCAACAGATATACCGGACGTGCGTGATCCCCGGACGTGAAATCGGGAAGGTTGTAAGGCTATCCCAGTCCAAGCGGCGCTGACGTCCTGCACCAATAGTTCAGGGTATCTTCAATACTCACTGCGATAACTCTTAAAGGAACACGGGTTTTTGACGGGGGGAATAATAAGACCATATTACTGATAAGTCTTCATAAGTATTCAGGAAGCGATTTCAGGACTCCTCAGGGCTACTACATTACTAATTTAGGTGGAATTAGTAATAATTTATAATTCTTTGGAATTAGAATTAAATATTATTATAATAATTTTTGCCATCAAGTTTTAGATTTAGACCTACTTGAGGTACATTTGGTAATGAGAACCAAATACATTTAGTTTTGTTCGCATTAAGTAAAAGATTATTAGCTGCGAACCATTTTAAAAGTACAGCCAGACTATTGTTGGCATGTAAGACATCTGTATCTTTCCTATCTATTTTAAAAATAAGAGAAGTATCGTCAGCTAGTAGAATTATATCTGATAAGTTAGCCATCATGTAAGGAAGATCATTTATATAAACTAGAAATAAGAAAGGGCCGAGAATTGAACCTTGAGGCACACCCATTTTAACTAGAGACCCCGAAGACGTCGCCCCATTAACATTCACTTTTTGCTGCCTGTTTGATAGATAGGAAAGAACAAGATCAGCAGCTTGTACACGAATTCCGTAGTGGTGTAATTTAGAGATCAGTGTATTGTGGTCAACGCAGTCAAACGCTTTTGAGAGGTCACAGAAAATGCCAATTGCATCTTGGGACTTCTCCCAGGATTCCAAAATGTGACTGATGAGTTTTACTCCTGCATCAATCGTCGACCTACCTTTCGTGAAACCAAACTGGTGACTATGTAAAATCCCATTAGAATTAAAATGTGACAACATCTATTCTAGCATGATTTTTCACATATTTTATTCAATGCTGGTAGCACAGATATTGGTCTATAATTAGAGGGATCACTCTTACTACCCGATTTGAAAATTGGTACTACTTTACTACGTTTCATTAAATCAGGAAACGTACCACTATCTAAATATTGATTAAATATGCCTGTTAGGACAGGGGCAATTGTGTCAATGATATCTTCAAGAACTTTAACGGAAATCCCCCATAAGTCTTCAGTGTTTCTTATGTTAAGACTATAAACTGTTCTATAATCACACACACTCGTACTGTAAATCAAACAATTAGGATTCAGTCATATAGTAATGAAAACCCATAGTATAGGTATATTATTTGTTCTTTTTAGCTTTTTAGTATCTAACAAACATCCAAACATCTTCACTAACTTTTTCTATAATTATTCAAAACTCAAAAAAAAAAACTAAAGTCATTTATTCAAATTAGGCTGGGAATCAGCACTTTTCGAACGTCAAAATGACATAAGACAGTCCCCCAAAACGCCCACCCTTCACCACTTCTTAGTGCCTTTACCTGGGAAGAAGAAGTGGCGCAACAAACTCCTCAGCAGCACAACTGTCTGTTCAAGTTAGAAAAAAAATATTCTATACAATAGTATGCAAAATAATTTACATTACGCAACACAAAACATAATTTAAATGATAAGTTATTGGCCATATGTCAGCTAGTACACGCCAATATACCAAACAAAAACATCGAGAACTATACTCAAGCAAAAATAAAAACTAACCGTAAACGACTAAATATCTAAATAAAAGCCTCCAGGCATAAAGGGCGTGCTCGCTTACATAAAGCTATTTTAAGCTGTAATTGGAAGTTATAAATGATAAACTAAGACCATCGAGGTAAAATAAATGTTCGCGACGATGCGTCACCAACAATGTGGTTTATATAGAATCAGTAATTTAACTTAGCTTAAGTATATAGGTAATGATGATCATAATGATGTGTCATCAACAATTAGTTTGTTTTAAAATCAATAATTTTAACTTAGCTTAAGTATGTAGGAAATATAATTTCCCCTCTGTAAATGTTTATTAACATAATAAATCATGTAATTCGATGATGTGCGCGCCAATGCGCCGTCAGAAATGAGTTTTATTTGGAGAATTTCCTATTTACGTATGCGCACACGTTTTTTGCACACAATTTTGCACAAAGTGTGACCCGCCTACGAATAGGAAACAATTTTATGTCGCAATAATGCGAAATAAAACAATACATAGTGCGTGCAGACACTATACTAACTCAAATATGTAATAATTATAGCTATTGATAGTGTTATCTAGCAAATAAAACAATCAAAATGACAATTTTGATGAAAGTCGTGAACTCGACCATTGTACGCCTCGATTGGGTAGGTAAAATAGTAAAAAGGTAAAATCTTTTAATGCATCCAGGTCACCTAGACCGAGACCTAGCCCTGGACCTAACTTCCTGAAATCTAGCCCTTCAGGATACCTACCTAATCGAGTCTAAATGCCGCAAAGCGGATTTCGTAAAATAAAGGCTACCCAACCTGTATTCAGAGGCTCATAGCGGGCTGAAAAATCTAGATACAAAAAATAAAATACTAGATTTTTCCAGGGGAATAGACCAGCTTGAGGTTTCTTTTAGAATGGTAAAGATCGGTTCAGCACTTTGCCCGTAAAATCACTTGCAAATAATTTAATATTTAATTAATTAAATAAATCCCGTTATAACTGAAATATCTTTTCAGCGGGAATAGCTAGAATCATGAACGAAACCTCATTAGAAAGGCCATAATTTTACAAATCCCGTGATATATAACACACTATGTAAAGTTATTGTAATAAGGGTATTTAGTCATAAAACAAATAGAAACTTAAGCTATTTTTAACAAATAAAGTTTGTGAAACAGGAGGCGATTCGCGGCTCTCAATAAGGTAAAGGTTCGCTACTACTTAAGCTAGCGCGCTACCTGCCAACTTTGTAGTCATCGATATGGAAACTAATTCCACCTAAATAGTAATTTAGTAGTACTGGAGAGTCCTGAAATCGCTTCCTGAATACTTATGAAGACTTATCAGTAAATATGGTATTTTATTCCCCCCGTCAAAAACCCGTGTTCCTTCAAGAGATTTCGCAGTGAGTATTGAAGATACCCTGAACTATTGGTGCAGGACGTCAGCGCCGCTTGGACTGGGATAGCCTTACAAACTTCCCGTTTTCGAGTCTGGCGATCACGCCCGTCCGGTACAATAAATAAACAGTTAATTACTAGTTACAATAACAAAACCATGATCAGCAAGACGACCAGTCACCACAAGCAGCACCTGTTCCCGAGCATAACGTAAAGGTCAGCCATTACCCCCCTCGCCATATTTGAGGGAAGGAGGCAACCCGACTCCCGACGCTACCGCTAGCAGTGACATCTAAGGGAGCATGAGGAACTTGCTGCCGGTTGCTCAGGCAAAAAATAATATGATCAATTGTCGAGGTCGCTTAGCTAACCACAAATTGCAATACAACTCATAACAAAAATATTATAATGAGTAAATTATGTCAACAATAAAATAAAATAAAAATAAATTGACTCATAAAAAAATAATTGACTTATAAATTCAAATAAAATAAACAGTTATAGAAACTGTCAGTAGGTAAACTAATTCTGGAGAAAGAACATAAGCATTGTCTTGAGTTATAGTACTCGATATTAGGACAGAATAGTTTTACAAGTAAAGATTATTATGTTACACAAAATTTCGACTTATGGTTACTGAAGTTTATAGCAAACGTGTTATGGATAATGATATTCGGACAAACAATTTTAGGAGAAGACATCCCGAGTACCTACCAATATCTTTGAAAAAATCTCTCGGTGAAACTCTGGCACCTAGCTGGTAAATTGCTCGAACAGCTCGTTTTTGAAGGACAAATATGTGATACAAATATTGTGTGATATTATTGTAGGATGATGTTTAAAAAACTGGTCAAGTGCGTGTCAGACCACGCACAATGGAGAGTTCCGTATTTGGGATGAATTTATCCCAAAAACAAACTTAACTTTGTAGTTGAAAAACATGTTCTCCCATATATCGATATACGTCACGGTCAATTCTTCAACTGCAAATTTACGAGTAAGTTTATAATCGTTATTTCAAAGTCAAAGTCAAAAGTCAAAGTCAAATCATTTATTTCAAATAGGCCCATGTATGGGCACTTTTGAACGTCAAAATTTACAAAATATTAAAATTTATTCTAGTTGCCCCTTCCAAAAGGTAGTTTTCGTATGGAGAAGAATGGGCAAGAAACTCCACCGTTACTCTTTTAAAATGTTTTACAATTGTTTGTATATGCACGTACAATTTGTTAAATAATATTACCTATATGTGAAGACGATGCACCTAGAATAAAAATACTATACTACAATAGGTAAAAAGAATTAAAAATGAAGCAACGACTGATAATTTAATATGTGCTCACATATTTACAAACATTGTAAAAGTAGACGATTTTCCTAAAATTTTGTAATTAATAAGTCAGTGTGTGAGAAAGTAATCACAGAATGTAAAATCAATGTCATAAAACACAAAATAATAAATTTTACAATTAATTTAGCAACCAGTTTGATTTTGTCTTGATTCTAAATTGTCGTATGGAGCAGGACCAGCATGTTTCCAAGCACTCTTATCTTGGATATAATCCTCTAATTTGTAATATGCTTGTTTACAAAGTGTACTTTTGATATGAGTTTTAAATTTTCTTTCATTTAATTGCAATATGTCACAAGGTATTTTGTTGTAACATTTAACACAGTACCCCATAAAAGATGTATGTACTTTAGATAATCTGAAAAATGGTTGATCTAGTTTATCTTTATTTCTAGTATTAAAATTATGTCTATCACTTATTTTATTAAAGAGATGTGGATTTTTCCTTACATAAATAATATTTTCATAAATGAATTGGCAAGGTACCGTCATAATATTAATCCTTTTAAAAAGTTCCCTGAGAGATTCGCGGCGACGTAGATTATAAATGGCTCTGAAAGCTCTTTTATTTATATATGTGACTAGCTGACCTGGCAAACTTAGTTCCGCCTAACAGTCAATGAATGTACCTACCCTACCTACCCTACCTACCCTACCTACCCTACCTACCCTACCTACCCTACCTACCCTACCTACCCTACCTACCCTACCTACCCTACCTACCCTACCTACCCTACCTACCCTACCTACCCTACCTACCCTACCTACCCTACCTACCCTACCTACCCTACCTACCCTACCTACCCTACCTACCCTACCTACCCTACCTACCCTACCTACCCTACCTACCCTACCTACCCTACCTACCCTACCTACCCTACCTACCCTACCTACCCTACCTACCCTACCTACCCTACCTACCCTACCTACCCTACCTACCCTACCTACCCTACCTACCCTACCTACCCTACCTACCCTACCTACCCTACCTACCCTACCTACCCTACCTACCCTACCTACCCTACCTACCCTACCTACCCTACCTACCCTACCTACCCTACCTACCCTACCTACCCTACCTACCCTACCTACCCTACCTACCCTACCTACCCTACCTACCCTACCTACCCTACCTACCCTACCTACCCTACCTACCCTACCTACCCTACCTACCCTACCTACCCTACCTACCCTACCTACCCTACCTACCCTACCTACCCTACCTACCCTACCTACCCTACCTACCCTACCTACCCTACCTACCCTACCTACCCTACCTACCCTACCTACCCTACCTACCCTACCTACCCTACCTACCCTACCTACCCTACCTACCCTACCTACTGAGATATCAAAAAAGCCGATCCACACAAAATGTATGAGAACGTGAATTTTCTTCACTTTTTTTTTTCGTGAATTTTTCCTTATTTTCTCACCGTTTTAAACCTTCCCTGGACTACGACAAACATTTCAAAACCAAAATCAGCTAAATCGGCCCAGCCGTTCTCGAGTTTTAGTGAAGGTCGATTTACATCAAACGAACATAGAGCTAGAGCTAGAACAAGAGCATTCTTTCGTAATCTTTTAGTGTAAACGAAAGCTAGAGGTATCGATTTACATCAAACGAACATAGAGCTAGAGCTAGAACAAGAGCATTCTTTCGTAATCTTTTAGTGTAAACAAAAGCTAGATCGAATGTTCTTTGCTCATTCGTGTCAATTCTGTGGTTAGTATTGGTAGTGCTTCGTTATGTCTGACTCTGACAGCGATATCATTATTGCAAGTGCTGCATTTATTATTTTGTCGCAAAAACTCAAAAATAAAAGAAGGAAGAGACGTTGGTGGGTTACAAATTTAATGCATCGAAGGAAACTGGATAATGTAGGTGAAACAATGACGGATATGCAAAAACAAGAAGAAAGTGGACAATTCCAAAACTTTTGTAGAATGGCGCCAGAGGATTTTGATCATTTACTATCTCTGACCAGCGAAAAAATTCGAAAATCAAGTACGAATTTTAGAGACTCGATTCCTGCATATGACAAACTAGCAGTGACTTTGCGATTTTTGGCAACTGGAGATTCCTATGAAAGCCTCATGTATTTTACTAAAATGTCTAAATCGACAATATGTAATGCTATATCTGAAGTATGTGCTGCAATAAATGAAGCATTGCAAGACTATGCTAAGGTAAGTAAAGTTATTACTTTTATACATACCTACACACCTATTATCACGACCGTAATTATTAGTGAAAGTAAGTAAATAAACTAAGACAATTTATTTTAAGATATTTATTTAAAAAAACACAATCAGAGAACTTAAATAAACAAAAAGTAACTAGAAAAGATATACATGTTACTTAATTTTTTTAATAAAATGCAGCAAAGACTCGCTGGTTTCTTCAGTTGCGGTATCATCCGGAATGTGTAATTGTTGGCCTAAATTGACATTACTTTCTGAACTGGCTTCCATTTGGTTGGGTGGAGGGGATTGATCTGAGGCTACAGAATACACAATGCAAGTATTTTGTGAACTGTCTGAATATGAAGACATCGGAGTTGATGCTAAATTTGACTCATAATCAAATTTCCCCAAATCAGCGTCGAACAGTATATTATTTATGTAATGTTCAACATACGCTTTCGTCCTTTTTGAATATTCGCGATGTTTTGAAGCAACATGATTTCCAAAAGCTTGACTCTTGTCCCTTATCTTTGAATCATGTGTATCTTTTAAAATACGGTAGGCTTCGGCTACTCGAGGGTCTTCATGTTTTGATTTTTTTGGTGGTATTGTGTGGCCAGATTGCAGTGATGTTGATGGTTGCCATTGTGGTGTGGTGTTTCTTGACCCTACTGAAGCTGCAGGTTGTGAATGTGTTGTTGAATCTGACTGTGTATCTGCATTAGGGTCCACTACCGGAGTTTCTTGTTCAATTCGCTCATTCTCCTGCTCATCAGCCTGTAAAAAAACGGTTTAATTAATATACACCCTAAAATAATTTTTTATTCATTTCAGACACCGTCAACAGAAGAAGAATGGCTATCAATCGCTCAGGAATTCAATGAGAAGTGGAATTTTCCAAACTGTATTGGCGCTGTAGACGGGAAACACTGCGTCATACAAGCACCTATTAACAGCGGAAGCGATTTTAATTATAAATCCACATTCAGTGTGGTGTTAATGGCCATAGTAGACGCTAACTACAATTTTATATTCGCCGATATTGGTTGTCAGGGCAGAATATCAGATGGCGGAGTTTTCAGAAACACTTCTTTCTATCAGAAACTACAAAATAATGAATTAAATTTGCCCAATGACCAAAGCCTTCCAGGAAGACAACAGAATATGCCATTCGTATTTGTAGCAGATGATGCATTCCCATTACAAAGACACATCATGAAGCCGTATCCTGGTACTCATGCCAGGGGATCCGAAAAACGAATTTACAACTACCGTTTGTCTAGAGCAAGACGAATAGTAGAAAATGCATTTGGCATTCTTTCAGCAGTTTTTCGTGTATTGCGAAAACCTATGTTGCTACAACCTGATAAAGCATCTCTCATCGTAATAACCTGCGTGTACCTACATAATTATTTGATGAAAAGGAAAGCTTCTAGGAAGCTGTATAATTCACCGGGCATGATGAACAGAATTGAAGATGACGTCGTCATTCCAGGCCAGTGGAGAAATATGGACCGTTTATCATCATTTCTCCCGTTACCCAACACTGGACGAAGACACACTTTGCAATGTGAAAATATCCGGAAAGAATTTTCAGACTATTTTAATTTGACTAATATTTTGCCATGGCAAAACAATATTGCATAATGAAAGCGATATGTTACTTTATAAAAAGCGTAAATAACCCAACCTAAAATTATGGTAGAATACCCAATAAATAAACATAACTACCTACTTACCATGTTTTTATTTTGGTTAGTGTCGAAATCAATTGTTTTCCGCGGTTTATATTTGTCCATCAAAAAGTGCATGCTTTTAAATGCAAACCATTTAGAATTATAAATACAATCGGCACCGCTGCCTGACTTCGTACTCATTGTTTTTTGCCTTTCCCGGCGGTAAGATGCAAGAAGCGAGTCCATCTTTTTTTTTAACTCTTCATCTTTTATTTATTTATTTATTTATTTAAACTTCTCACACACAAAAAGGTACAAAGGCGGACTTAATGCCATAGGCATTCTCTACCAGTCAACCAAGGGTGGTGAAGAGATTAGATGGCAGGTGCTCTGTTTGAGAGGAACAAAGAAAAAATTATTAAAAATATATCATTAGAAATAAAATGTAGGAACAACAGTACATAAATAGGTTATAACTTATAATACACATACATACATTTAATATAATATATATCTATAATATATATATACATATATACAAATTCAAGGGAGAGAGGTGTTGAGATGACTCTACTCTATTTATTTTGAAAAAATCTCTGCAATTTCCGCTTAAATGCATACCGACTGGTGGCCGTCCTGATATCAAGAGGAAGCGCATTCCATAGAAGAATGGACTGAATATGAAAGGAAGAATGAACAAAGTCAGAAGTATGAGAAGGACAAAGTAGGAGAAGATTGTTAGAAGAACGCAGATTCTTAGTGTGTGAAGAACAAAGATATTGGAAGTGAGATAAAAGATAAGAAGGAGGAGTGGGAGAGTTGAGAAAGGAGAAAAGCGTGGTCAAAGCGCGCAACCTTCTTCTTTGGCGAATGGACATCCATTTGAGCTCAGACCTATAGCTCGACACATGATCATATTTCCTGAGATTGAATATGAACCGGATACAATTGTTGAGCAGTCTGTCGAGCTTATCCAGCAAAACCGAATTCAAGTCAAAGTAGCACACGTCACCATAGTCGATGATAGGGAAAATCAAAGTCTGCACAAGCATAGTTTTCGTCTTAGCGGGCAAAAAGTTTCTCAGACGATACAGGGATCGCAGAGTACCGTTGACCCTTTGACTAACACCAGAGACCTGGCGTTGCCAGCCAAGCGTCGAGTCTAGATGCAGTTGTTTTGCGATTTCCCGCCAAGCATCTTGTTTGTAAGTTGTATTTTTATAGTTTTCATACGTCGGATCCCACAGACATCTGAAATTGCGGTAGGCTTCTATCATTAATAAACATTTTTCTTGAGACCAATCCATAATATGTCGTCACTAGTAACCATACATATGTCGTCACTAGTAACCATACATATGTCGTCACTAGTAACCATCCTACTGTTAGCTCTCATGCAAGTTCAGCTCACCCAACCGTTGTTTCACAAATCAATAATGACGATCCTGTTTGCGTCGACTCGGAGCCACCTAGGTATTTGGACCTTACCAACTCGTCGGTGCTCGCAGCCCCAGTCGTAACTGTCTCTCCATCGAATCACACAGCAGCAGTGGATACTTCCCTAGACTCTGCCCACTATAAAAGCAAGAATCAGTATTCCATGAGGGAACTGATGGTGAGAACCGCCGATGGTACGCAGATTTGTGCTGCTCCTACGGATGGACTGCCCAGCCATAAAAAACGACAAAATTCTATTCGTTGTACTGCTGGGCCTAATATTACTTCTCTTAGGGCGGCTGAAGAAACCAAAAGTATACACTTGTGGAATATGGAGTCCGGTCCCGACGAAATTGCATTATATCTACAACAACTGTACCCTCAAGTGAAATGTGTCGTAGATGAAGTAAAAACAAAAGCCAATTATAGGTCTTACAAACTGGTGGTACCGATAGCCTACTACGATAGCATTCTCTCCCCGGAGATTTGGCCAGAGAATGCTCGGATTAAGCCGTGGATTGCCTTTCGTCGATTTCGCACCAATGAGCAGTACATGCGATCTCCACATACCGAATATATGTAATCCTATGCCTGTTGTAAAGAATCGCCCTACTCGCACGAGAGCAATCACTACGCTTAATATATTTTATCAAAATGTTCGTGGTATTAAAACCAAGTTACATAGATGGAAAACTAATATGTTACTTCTGGATTTTGACATTATTGTTGCCACTGAGACTTTCTTGGATTCGTCGGTGGAGAACTCTGAGGTTGTGTCCACTGGCTGGAATGTAGTACGTCGAGACAGAAACAGACCAGGAGGTGGCGTCCTGGTGGCTGCTAAACCGGGAATCGTGCCTGTTCGAACAAATGAGTTGGAAACCACCGATGGAGAAGATCTATGGGTTAAGTTTAGCATTAGAGGGATTAGTGTATATATCTGTGCTGTGTATATTCCTCCAAGTGCCGTGGATTCTGTGTATTTTGACTGGTTCCGTAAAGTGGAATCCTTTGTAAATGAGTTGAAAGGTAACATATTTATAATTGGTGATATCAACCTCAACAGTGCATCAAAATCTGTAAACAGCTATTTTGCATATTTCCATTCATATTGTTTAATGGTTGAAAATAATAATATATTTAATGTTTTTGGCGGCAAGTTGGATGTCGTCCTTTCAAGGGATACTGATTGCGCTGTGCAGGTCCAAGCCGCTGAGGCTGGTGGCATTGTGAATATTGATTCATATCATCCTCCCCTAGATATTGAAGCTAGACTTCTTACGACTTTGAGCGAGGAGAAGACCTGCCCTAGTAATCTGGACTCGGCGACTGACTGGAATTTTTGTAAAGCTGACTTTCTCTTACTATATGAGCACATGTCACTGGCTGACTGGAGCTATGTCACAAGTGCCACGGATGTACAGTCGGCTACTGATGAGTTTTACAGAATGCTTTATAAAGTATTCGATACTTGCGTACCAAAAAAAAAGAGAGCAATATCTAATAAAAAACGCTATCCCGTTTGGTTCTCCGCGAATATTATTAGAGATTTGAATAGTAAAATTAAGCTTCACAGACAATGGAAACGTTACGCTGACCCTAATGTGTATTTTGCCTTTAGTAGTATTCGATCTGAGCTAAAGGAACGTATTGATTGTGCATACAAAACTTACACGGCATCAATCGAAAATCGGATTAGAAGTAGCCCACTTCAGTTCTGGCGGTACATCAAAAGTATTCGGTCCAAAGGTGGCTTTGAGCCCACAATGAGTTACAAAAACAAAACCTTCACCGGCAGTGACGCAGCCAATGCCTTTGCGTAGTATTTTTCTAGTGTCTTCTTGCCACAGAACCCTAAGTTGGATGCTGATAATATATCATCCGTTGCAGCTACAACTGACGGGGGCTACATACACATTGAAAATTTCACCATATCTCAGGTAAAGGACGGAATTCGTAAACTAAAACCGCGGAGCTCACCTGGCCCAGATAAAGTTCCACCATATATTCTAATAGGCTGTAGGGATCTTCTTGCTCTTCCACTCACCTATATAATAAACTTAGCACTTCGAAGTGGCAAATATCCCGACCAATGGAAGGTGTCCCGAGTTACGCCGATACCGAAAACCAATAGTAAGTCCTCGGTTGAGGAACATCGACCTATTGCCGTTTTGTCGTGTCCGGCCAAGGTGTTTGAAACAATTGCGCATAGGGAAATTTATCACCAATTAAAATCCCACTTATGTGATGAACAACATGGCTTCCGACCAGGTCGCTCAGTCGAAACAAATTTATTGTCACTCGTCGATTGCGTCTCGAGGGGTCTGGATAGGGGGCATGAAGTGGATGTTCTCTATTTTGATTTCAGAAAGGCATTCGATGCAGTGGACAATGACATTTTACTGAGCAAATTACAAGCCATGAGATTCACACCAAAGCTTCTGCGTTTTTTCGCTAATTATCTCTTGAACCGGAAACAATTTGTTGCCCATGGGTGCTTTCTTTCGGGTTCTTACCACACGCGATCTGGGGTGAGTCAAGGATCAGTTCTTGGCCCATTACTTTTTCTTTTAATGATCAATGATCTCGTTAGTGTGGTACAACATGCAAAATGTCTGCTGTATGCGGACGATTTAAAGTTAGTACTCGAAATTACCGAGAATTGCACTCATGATGATCTTCAAAGTGACATTGACTCCCAACCTCAAAGACGATGATGACATTGAACGGGAGCGGAGGGCGTTGTCGGTTAGAGCGAACATGCTGGCTCGCAGGTTTGCACGATGCTCACTTTCTGTAAAGAACACGCTCTTTCGAGCTTACTGTACTAGTTTTTACACGTGCAGCCTGTGGGCTAGATATACGCAAAGATCGTATAGCGCTCTCCGCGTTCAATATAACAATGCGTTTAGGATACTGGTGGGGCTGCCCCGTTTCTGTAGTGCATCAGGGATGTTCGCAGATGCGCATGTAGATTGCTTTTACGCAACAATGCGTAAAAGGTGCGCTTCCATGGTGCGCAGGGTGTGGGGCAGCTCCAACAGTGTCTTAAGCATGGTTGCGAGTCGCCTGGACTGTGCATACGTAGGTCACTGTTGTGCCCTCTCTCATGGGATGTCGCAGCGGTGACCAACTGTTATTGTATTGTTACTGTTATTGTATTGTTGTACTGTTACTGTATTGTTTTCTTTGTTTTTATTTAGTGTCTGTGCTTACTAACATAGTCGTAAGTTTTACTAACAATCTTAATGAGTCTTGGTTACTCAAATAAAGAAAAATTCTATTCTTACAGTGGAGTCTAACTAATAAATTGTATTTTAACATTAGTAAGTGTTATGTCATGACGTTCAGCCGGAAATCACGACCTAGCCAAGCCACATACACATTGGGTGATACAGTCGTAACTCGCGTATTCAACATCCGTGATCTTGGTGTGACATTTGACTGTCGCCTGACTTTTCACGAGCACATCTCCTTAGTGGCCGCCGAGTCATACAGACGACTGGGCTTTGTCTTGCGTAATGCACGTGACTTCCGTAACCCTAGCATAATAAAAATATTGTATAATTCCCTTGTTAGAAGTAAATTAGAATTTGCAGCTTGTGTTTGGAGTCCATATGAATCAACATACACCCTAGTTATTGAAAAAGTTCAAAAGGCCTTCCTACGCTACTTGTATAAGAGAAACCACGGGTACTATCCATTTATGTACCCTACGGATTTTTTACTAGGTATTCTAGGATATAACTCCTTAGCTGTCCGGCGGTCTCGAACGCAGATCATCACTGCTCTGAAAATTATACGGAATATAATTGACTCCCCAGAATTGCACAACATACTATGCACATTTTATGTCCCTGACCTACCCATCGGTCTAACCGCCGACACAAACTATTCGCGACTGCACAGTGCCGCACGGTGTCCCGTGCGCATTCCCCGCTGTGTCGCATGAGCAGCGCAATCAATGCCCTTATTTTTGACCTACCTGATTGTGATGTGTTGACCGACAGATTAAACCAAATTATGTTATTGTGCTCGAGATTTTGTGAAAGACATTGTATATAAATAATTGCCAAATAATTTGTAACCCAACGAAACGTATTTTTTTTTTTTCTTCTTGTTTTTTTGTTTTTTTTTGTTTTTGTTGTTTTTATTTCATATTAATACTGTACCTACCAATCAAGATGAAATTGTAATTTATTTAATAGTTTGAAATTAATTAATTAATTAGTTACTGTTACTGGTGTACAACCGTTGTAATTAATAATAATAATAAATAAATAACTTAATCGATAAGATACGTAAACAATCGCTAGAACACAAGAACGCTTTGATGAGACCGCTCAGTGGCGCGAGCACGTCCGAACACGCTAGAACGCTCTAAGCAACTGTTCGCGCGCTCTTGCGCCGTTTACATCAAGCGAGCGAGCATTCTTAGAATATTCCATAGAATCTTTGCGAACGCACTAAGAACAACGAAGGAATGCTCTACGCCTGTTTACACTAGAAGAATTAGCTGTAGTGGGGATAGAATGAGCATTCGCTCGTTTGATGTAAATCGACCTTGAGACTAACGAACAGCATTTGATTTTTATATAATATATATAGAGGATAAAACTGAAAATTTTCGCACATTTTCCTTTACTTGTGCTGTGAGACGACGGGTTTTGTGCCAAATTTCATGATTCTAGGTCAACGGGAAGTATCCTGTAGGTTTTGATTTATTTGCGAGTATCAAAATATGTCGCTTAAATGGCCATATTTTTTATTGCTTTGACTTAGAAGCTTGATTTTTTAGAGCTCTAAGGGACCACAGATGTATTTGATATTTATTTCAACTTGATACCTCCGTTCGTTCATGAGAAAAAGGGTCTTGACAGACTGACAGACGGACAACGGAGTGATCCTATAAGGGTTTCGTTTTTTCTTTTTGAGGTACGGAACCCTAAAAATACTATGATTACATAAGTTATGTTTTATTTTCATTCTCAAATCTTCAAATGGACCCCCAAAACAGCGACCGAATGTCGGTAACAGAAAATCGATTTCAGGAGAGGCTCCAGCTTGCAGTTTTTCAATCGTCTCCAGTAATATTAATCGGTTGTAAATGCATCGATCAAAACTATTAAAATATAAACAAAAACTTGCTTAGGCAAAGCCACACTTCCAAGATTTTGTGAAATCGGTTCGTCTAGTTCGGATTATCGATTCGGTTCCATTTCTAACTGAAATCGCATTTTAGATTAATTTTGATGTATCTGACGCATGTGGACTCAGGGGAAAAAAAATGGCAACACTGAGAGTAAAAGTTGAACGATCTGCCGACTCATTGCGTCGACGTGTTCAGAATCGAATTTAATGCAATCTACTGCCGTCTAAAGTTTAGCCATGCCCTGGTAACTCACGAACAAAATATGATCATGAACTTTTTCAGAATATAGCCATCTATACGCCAAGCCAAAGGAACTTTGGTTGATGTTGCCACTTTTTTACGTGATTTAATGGGACGTAAAATTGTATGTACATAAATAACTACCTAAACCTAAATAACAATATAACGTTGGTTTGGTTTACAGTTGACCTGTTAACCTATCTAAAAAAGTCACAAGAATTTTTTTTTCCGGTGCTGGTACATGCCAAATTTCTTGTAATTTCAGTGTTTTTGTGTTATTTACGTCGATTTGAGCTTTGGTTCTTCCTTAAATCAAGAAACACCAAAATTTCAGCATTGACTGTGGTCTTGTGAAAGTGTTTGTGACATACAGTTATGCCCTTCGTAAGGAGTTTGGACTATAATAATATCATAATGTAGTGTTGTTTTACATTCTACACAACGCCGAGATATGTTTGCGGTGTTCCTGGACGCTCAACCGATGAAACTGACCGCATCTTCATACAGACTCGAGAACATTATATTAAATCGAAATGCAAGAAACGAACGAGGCAAACTGGTGTAGAATTAATGTAATAAAGGACCCCGCACAAAATGTTTGGAAAAAGCCGTTCGGCCAATTTGGCTGAAATTCTGGTACAATATAGCCTGTAACATGCTGATTAAAAGTTAATATGGGTGCAAAAAATAATAATGGCCAGTTTTAGAGATATAGCCATTTTTATGTTGAAGTCAAGAAGATGATTTTTATGTTATAGTTACTGCTAAAGAATAAACAAAAAGCAATCAAATCAATTCCAACAAGTTCCAATTCATATTAACTCTTTGTCTGAAGGGGTAGGCAGAGGTGTACTATATACATTTCGCATAGTAGACAAGTCGTCCGGCCGATTTTGCTGAAACTTTGGGATCTTGTATTGCACGATATTGGATATCTAAATGAATAGTTGCTCCAAAGCCTTGCGACAGTCATATTGCATTCATTTTAAAAAAAAAACTTGTTGAAACCTTCGTTGTGAGTTGCCCCCGATGGCTATATTTTAGATATTCAGGGACCATACTTTTCTAGTAATGTAAACAATGACGCTACCATTCTCAAATGAGTTGGATCGTGACTTTCATGGTATGCTGGGTTGGTTCTGATCACATGAGATATTCATCGTGGATAGCGAGTTACCATTTCACCACTAAATCGATTGGGTATTCAATCAATGATGCCTCCTACTTTGACAACTGAAGAAGCTAATAAGGCGCAGATTGTAACCAAAATATGATGGATAGTGGAAGCATGAAATGGCTATCTAAAAATATTTTCAAATTCTTCAATAATTCCATATCCTCGTCTCATGTTCCGAATTTAAGCGACTTTCTCCGTATCGCTACCATAATAAATAAATATTTTAGAATTATTATAATGCCAAATGCAGACGTACAGCTAGCAACTACGATACTTACCAGTGTCGGTGAAGTTAGTATCGTACAGGCACGAGTAGAGGCTGAACATCTCCGACAACGAAAAGCACGATGGGTTAGATTAACTGCAGCGGATATACTTACCACTCTTTCCGCGTTTAAATATTGCATTTTTTTAAGATTTAACTTTTGGAACATATTAGGTTTACCTATCGCCCGGTTATATACAAGACAGTTCACTTAAGCATATATAGGAGACAAAGCAGCGCAAAATGAGGATTAGCGAATTTTTTAAATAGATCGAAATTACAGTGAACCAGGATTTCCTGTCCCTCGCATACTCTCTGCTCCTTTAACGCTCTCTTGGACGTTAAGTCTGACTGTGATGTGTTCGCGGATGAATACAAGATCTTGTCAGTATGTCTGGAGTATTGTGAGATGAGCGTATGACTGTTGTGTAGTTGAATACTTTTGTTTCTGTAAGTACTTTAATAATGTGTTTTCACTCCTCTTGCTCAAAAAGGCCGTCATTGTAGAGTACCAGAGCGGGGAAAAAGTTACATTTCTTGCTCTAGGGGGAAAAGTTATTTTTTTTTTAATTTTTGTCTTTTCCAACAAGCCTTGAGAAATGAAAAAGTCTCTATTCTTTTGTAGAATAATCATGAGTATGGACTCGACTTATTACTTGTTCACAAAAAAAAGAAGAACATTTTATTTTTGAAAATGGAACTAAATGCGGCTATCTCTTTGGTAGAATTGGGTAGAATGCATGCATTGCGTTGCGGCTACAGAAGAAATAAAAAAGGCATTGGCGCGAAATCTTTAAAAAAAAATCTAATTTAATGCTTAAAACAATTTTATTTAATTTTTCGATTTCTGATATTCGACATCGTCGATCAAAATTGAAAAAAAAAATCGTTTGGCATAATCGTTTTCGCACATCATTACAAAAAAAAAAAATGGTCGGCGATTTTTAACACAAACTGAGTAGTGGTAATGAATATTACGTGTTATTGGACCTGTGTTCGTATATTACGTTAAGATCTGGGCATTTTCTAGTTGTGTATAATATTTTTAATAATATTTGTCACATTTTAAATCGTATCTACATGTGTATGTGTGATATTTGTGAAAAGTTAAAATGTAAACTCGCACGATTGGCGCGAAACTTCGACTTTGGATATCAAAAACTTAATTACCACTACTTATTTAACTTGAACAATGGATGAACTCGTCAAATAATTAAATGATGTAGTATTCACTGCCCCTGTGGTGTTTGGATGTTCGAAATCCCCAATTTTTATGTTTTTAGCGTCGACCTCGACTGTCATCAAAATGGCGATAATCGCATTTACAGATTTGAATTTTATAAAGATAAATTAATATTGTATTGGATTATTTTATTTTCTCGCAATCGTAGTGAAAAGTAGAGTGTAACACACGGCGCTAAAACCCATTATAACTCGGTTTCTATTTACTCCCTCGCCAAAGCTCGGGAGTAAAACTACCTCGTTACAATGGGTTATTTTAGCCCCTCTTATAACAATCTACTATTGTGTCTTTGTCTATAGCTAATGTAACTGGCCTTGGCCGTTTTATATTAAAATAAAATAAATAAATAAATGTCACAACATCGAGATATCTATGCTATTTAGGGTGTAAAAAGACGCTTAACGAAGCCAAGAGCCACTTATACTCCCCGTCATTGTGATATTTTTTTTGTTCTGGACCGTATCAGGGAACATTCTGGTTACAGAGATTTGAAGGCCAAAGGTAAAAGACCAAAACAAGTGTTCAATGTTCAAAAACTTAACTTATATTCTTGTGCCGTTGCATTCACCCAATACTACCTATGGCATAATGTTATGCGTGCGTTACAATGCATGCTGCCGTAAACAGCGACGTTTCACACCAAAAGTTGTTTCCTAGCAATAATTTTACACCATGTATCTAAGTTAAATATTAATGCATACATTTATATATACATACATATGTATGTGTAGGTAGGTATACCTACATAAACCTCCTGAAATAGATTCTATAAAATTATGATGAAATCCATTGTGTCACAGGTCAAACAGACAGACACGAAAAGCGACTTTGTTTTATATGTATATTGTATTTTTCTTTTTTTTTTTGCAAATATTACTTCAGTATTGTTGAAAATAATCTTTAAATAAAATACTCCATGAAAAAAAGACTCAATACAAGATCCCAAAATTTCAGCAAAACCAGCCGAACGGCTTGTCTACTATGCAAAATATGGGTAAAACATCTCTGCTTACCCCTTCATACGGACGTAGAAATATGTTTTTAAACCGTAACATATGAATTGAAACGTTGTGGTTGATGTGAATGCTTTTTGTTTATTTATAAATCATCTTCCTGACTTTAACTTAAAAATGGCTATATCTCTAAAACTGGCTATTATTTTTTATTGCGCCGATATAGACTTTTAATCAGCATATTACAGGCTATATTGTACAAAAATTTCAGCCAAATTCGCCGAACGGCTTTTTCCAAACATTTTGTGCGGGGAATGATTAGATGAATGGGGAGATGATTGAAAAGTAAATAATTATTTATAATCAAATGTTTTATTAACAAATTAATGTGGGGAAGTAAATCCTCTATATAGGATACTAATTTGCTTTTCACTGCATATTTGATTTTGGAGAAGAGGTGATTTGTTTTTTTTGGGTTGTCAGTCGAGTCAATTGCGAAGGCAGATGTTTTTTTTGCTTAAAATTTTTATCTTTATATATTTTAAATAATATACATAAGTTACTTCTATCGAGAAATAGTTTTATTTGCCCTACCATTCCTACAAATTTTGGGGGTCGTCCGGGATGGTAGCGGTGTATACAGCTAAATAGTGGTGTTTTGTCGTACGTAGAGGCGATGAAAATTTTACCATAAAAGGTGTCTTTGTGGTGTTTGTAGCGGTGAAAGCAGTAAGGAGTTGGAGTAATAAAGGTGTGAAGGTGTGGGTGGTGTGACAGAAAAATAAGAAAAATAAAGATTGGTCCAAATTTCGGAAAGATGTTTAGATCAACTGTAACAGCGGCGGTTCCAGCTGCTGCGTCGTTGTGGTACGACGGTCTAGTGCCAAAGTTTGACGGGACGGACAAAACGTACACGTCGAGTAAATGGGCCCAAGACGTAGAAGACCATGCGGACATTATGCAGTGGACACCGGCGCAAACACTGATTGTGGCCAGGCGCTCACTTGCTGGTGTCGCAGCTATGTGGCTCAGAACTGAAAAGATACATCGCACGTTTGATGAGCTGAAGGCGGCAATCGCCAAAGAATTTCCAGACAGTATCAATTCCAAAGAAGCCCATGAGTTGCTGTCTTCAAGGAAGAAGCGTAAGGAGGAGTCATTTTACGAATACATGATTTCGATGAAGGAGATAGCGAAGCGTGCGAAGATTGCCGACTATGTTGCGGTGCAATACATCGTCGAAGGAATTTTAGATTACGAGAGTAATAAAACCATACTTTATGGCGCGACTACATATAGTCAATTAAAGGAGAAGCTGTCGTTATACGAGACGATGAAAAAAAATACGGTGAAGGTGGCCAAGCGGAACGTAGCCACACCCTCGTCGTCTCGTGACGAAAAGAAAATGGAAACGCATGATCGGAGGTGTTACAAATGTGGGGATAGGGATCATCTAGCACTATCCTGTAAAAAGGGAATCAAGTGTTTTAAATGTGGTGCGTTCGGGCACGTAGCACCACAGTGCACGGCTACCAACATAAGCGGTGATAAAAGACAATTAAACTCCATGTGTTCAAAATTGACGTATGAGGTTGGCAGCACTGACGGTGACGGCGGCCATTGTTGTTGTGGTCAAAACGATGAGAAACGTCAAACTGACAATACTTTGAATGTAAACTAAGTGAGTAAATCGGAATTATGTGTTGAAGTAAGTGGTGTTTGTGTCGAAAGTCTAATTGATTCGGGTAGTGATCTCAATCTTGTAACGGAGGACTTATTTTTTGAACTTCCGAAGTGTGTTTACACCAAAGAAAATAAAGTGTTAACGGGTTTAGGTTCTAGCAAGGTAATAGCATTCGGAAAGTGTACGTACGAAGTAAAAATTGGTACTAATTTTTATAACATTACTTTTTATATTGTGCCCAGAGATTCAATGCCTTATAAGATGATTTTAGGTCAACCTTTTTTAGATATGAGTAGGGTTGTTTTTGATAAAGGTGTTGTGAGCGTGATGCCTGAAGGTGAGGGCGAAATTTTGAGTTTGCTTTCAGATGATATAGGCTCAAGCTCGACTGAGTTGAGCCATATTCCTCTAAGTGTTCGGGCAGCTGCGGCTAATCTGGTTGAAGGATACCAGCCCTCACAAATCAAGGAAGCACCGCTGGAGATGGTGATTGTGTTGAAGGACAATATACCGGTGGCACAGCGTCCTCGGCGCTTGTCAGCACAGGAGCAGAGGGAAGTCACTGAACAAGTAGGAGAGTGGTTACAGAAAGGTATTGTGAAACCAAGTTTTTCTGAATATGCTAGTCCATTGGTGTTAGTTAAAAAGAAGAATGGTAAAACACGAGTTTGTGTTGACTATCGAAAAATATATGAAAAAATGGTGAAGGATTACTTTCCTTTACTAAATATTGATGATCATTTAGACAAGTTGTCAGGAGCTACTATTTACAGTAAGTTGGATTTGAAAGGTGCAAAAAATTGTAAGATGTTAAAGGTGCAAAATATAATTAAGACAGTGATGATGGATGTAACTAAAAAGATTGAAAGCTGGCCGGACTAATGCTAAGGTAGCATTTTATTTTATTTAAACTGCTCAGTCAAATTATGATTGCTATGATTGCAAATTAAGTTAGTTGAGTTATCATTTTATGTGATGTTGTTTCTCTGGCAGTTCGTGATTGTTTTATATTTCATGTTAATTAGATATAAGGTAGGTTGTTGTAAGTTGTTTTTAAAACTGAAATGTGTTTGTTTAACTTAAATTTAATAAGTGTGATGATGTTTATTTTTATTTCATTTAACTAGAAGTCTGAGGACAGACTTTTAAAAGGATGGCCGAGCTGTGGGGAAGTAAATCCTCTATGTAGGATACTAATTTGCTTTTCACTGCATATTTGATTTTGGAGAAGAGGTGATTTGTTTTTTTTGGGTTGTCAGTCGAGTCAATTGCGAAGGCAGATGTTTTTTTTGCTTAAAATTTTTATCTTTATATATTTTAAATAATATACATAAGTTACTTCTATCGAGAAATAGTTTTATTTGCCCTACCATTCCTACATTAATATACCTATGAGTATAGATATACCCAAACTGTTATAGAAATTGAACATACACTTTCCGTACATTTTTCTTGGCCCATAATATAGTCTAAAAGTGGAATAATACTTAGTGAAATATATAGCGCCCGCTAGAAAGAATACTTCCTTGCAGTGACACGTTGATTATTGTTTTCTGCGAAGTCTTTATATATATTAGAAATACCACGGAATGACCTCACACAATTTTTTTGTCCGTAGTATTCCTAGCAACACAAATCAACAACGCCTCACTCCCGTGCAAGGAGCGGCAGACAAGCTCGCGGCACATCCACGTGATGTCCGGCTGCCCGCCCGAGCTGCACTGGCTGGTCACAGTCTGCTTCCACGCTGCAATGGTCGTGCTGGCGCTCGTGCTACCCACCGTGCTGGCGGTGATCTTGTTAGAAAAAGATGAGACCACCAACCATCCGGATATGTTAGGTGAGAGAAAGAAAGAAAATTTGGTTTATGTCACAGAAACACTAAGAAATACAAAAAAAAAATCTTTTCTCAAACATGCTTGGAAAATCGAACATTATTTTGACAACCTTCTTCGAGATAATGCGGGTAATTACACTGCACTGAATCAGGGTCCCTAAACCCTTAATAAGAGAGGTGTAATAAGAGTAAGGCAACAAGGGTCCCTAATTAGGGCGTCAGAGTGGACCCGGTCCGCCTTACTCCCTTAGTGCGCTTACCACCGTACAGTGTAATAATACTGGCAGTTAGAGCACTTATTCGGCTTATTCTACTATTCCTCCTGAGAGAATCCCCCTCAAGGGGGAAACTGGACCCTAATATAAAAAAACAAAGTACCCTTTTCATTTTGAGTTATTCCACTATTCCCCCCTGAGAGTCCCCCCCTTCGGGAAAAAGTGGAATCTATAAAAAAAAGTCTGGAATTCCCCCCTGATAATCCCCGTTAGGGGGGAAAACTGGATCCAAAAAAATACTTATTCCATAGATCCCACCTGAAAGTGAGGGAGAAAACTGGAATCTGTAAAAACCCAACGTCCAGAAATCCCCACAGGTCCTCAAAATTTAAGGAGTGCCTCTGCTGCCGGCACTAGGTGCCGATTAATATTGTTCGCCGATGCTGGTTGCCAAAATATTTGCCTTGGGCGCCGGCAGATATTTTACTTAGATAACCCAGAATGCAGTAGCGAGCGAAGCGAGCTTGGGAATAAAAATATGAGTTGAAACAAATACCAGTGGTATTAGTTGTTGGTATAAGAACGGAATAAATCATAATTTTGACCATTCAAACAATAATAGGAGCACCGCCAAGCGAGCCTTTATCGACGTCAATAAAGCTAATATAAGATGTATACTGAATAGGTTTATTTTTACTTTGAATTGTTAGTATTTTTGGTTGATAATAGTGTTAGTTACTGTTGTGTATCTTTAATGTAGGTACTTGGAAATCTTCTTGACTAATTAGATTTGTACAAGTACCCCACATGTGTAATAATATCACATTAGTGTAAGGCTATCTAGTGCTTATGCTATCCACAAAATAAAACAGTGAATTACCTAATTCGTGTTTTGTTGAACATAATAGTGGCAACGAGGAATAAACTTTTAAGAATGAGGTGTAGGGCAGTGAAGTTTTCGGAATTTGATTCTCAAACAGACAATTGGAACAATTACATAGACAGACTAACATTTTGCTTTGAAGCAAATGTTGTTGTGTTGGATCGAAAGTGTTTGATACGCTTCTTGCTTTAATTACACCTAAAAAAGCTAGTGATATCTCGTTTACGGAAATCGTGAACGTTTTAACGAAACATTATAGCCCTAAACCTAACGAAATATCAGTGTCATATAAGTTCTATAAACGTGACCAACAACAAAGCGAATCAGCATCGGAATATATCGCTCAGCTGAGGAAGATTAGTTCGGATTGTAATTTTTCGGATTTAGAACATATGTTACGTGACAGACTCGTGTGTGGAATGAAAGATCACAGACTGCAATATGATTTATTGAAAAGAGATAAACTTAGTTATGACAATGTGGTTGAGGCTATTTTGTCTTCCGAAAGCGCGGTAAGAGATGTTCGCATGATACAAAATGTAAATGGGAGCACCAGCAATGTTGCAAGCGGATTCGAATCGACGGCGAGTACATCGACGACCACGCCGGCAGCTCCTGAGCCCATGGACATTAATGCAGTGCAAACAAACATGAAACGTTGCTACCGCTGTGGTAATCGCCATGCTGGAGAATGTCGTTTTGTTAAGGTTACTTGTCGATACTGCAAGAAGGTAGGACATTTAGAAAAGGTTTGCATTGCAAAGAAGAAAGCCTCGAACAGTAAAGTCAATTTCACAGAAGAGGATAAGTCACACGTTCAGTTGAATGGTATATACAACTTCGATAGTAGTCAATTGCGGGTGTCAGCGTATGATGTTAAGGTTCATCTGAATAGGATGTCAGTGACTATGCAGGTGGACTCCGGTGCTGGTTTCTCACTCGTGAACGAGCGCACGTGGCGAGGCCTGTGCAACGCAAAGACGCGCCCCGAACTGCGGGCCGTACACAACAAGCTAAGTACCTGGACGGCGACTCCGGTTAATGTGCTCGTCGGTCAGACAGTAGTGCACGTAAACTTTAGAGACATCCCTTCAACTGTCATTAACGAGACACAATAGAATTTTAATTGTTATCCGCCTTTATAAGGCTGCTTAACAGGTGATGAGTTAAGTGTGTTTTACCGGTTATTGTAGCTAGAGGCTCAGGCTCCAATTTAATTGGTCGTGATTGGTTTTCAGCTCTCAATATAAAAGTTTGTATTAATTTTGTGTCTAGTACTGGCATATCAATGACAAATGAAATGTTACAAAAACACTCTGATGTTTTCAAAGAGGGTCTTGGTACTTACCGAGGCGAACCGGTGACCATACATTTAAAACTGAACGCGACTCCTAAGTTTCTTAAAGCTCGCCGAGTTCCTTTTGCAATTAAGCACAGAGTCGAAAAGGAAATAGATCGATTGATGACTGAGGGGGTACTACGCCCTGTTTCTTACTCACAGTGGGCAATACCAGTAGTGCCCATTGTTAAGAAAACAGGCGAGATTCGCCTGTGTGGAGACTATCGCAGCACGGTGAATCAGGCTTTCGAGTCAGATATTTACTCTATGCCAACTGCTAATGAGGTATTTGCTACAATTGCTGGAGGAAGGTACTTCACTACTTTAGATTTAGAGCGTGCATATACACAAGTCGTTGTGGATAAAGACACGGCTGAACTGCTAACATTAAATACATGTAAACGTCTTTACACTGTTCTCAGGCAGGCGTTCGGAGTAAAAGCATGTCCAGGCATTTTTCAAAGGTTGATGACATCTTTACTGGCAGGTATTTCAGGCGTCGCAGTACTACTTGATGACATTATTATAAGTGGGCATACCTTGACAGATATGAGTCAACAACTGGATGCTGTACTAGAACGCATACAAAAAGCTGGCCTGCGACTGAATGCAGGATGGTGTAAGGTTGCTAAAGAATGTGTAGAATTTTTGGGTTTTGTTATTGACGCCGACGGGATTCATCCGGCTCCTAGCAAAGTGGAATCGATTGTCAAAACCCCAGAACCACAGAGTGATCAGCAGCTACAGGCTTTTTTAGGGTTGTACAATTTTTATGAGAGGTTCGTACCTCATAAAGCTACTATCCTCGAACCGCTCCATAGGTTGCTTGATAAGTCTCGCAAGTGGCAGTGGACAGAACGTGAACGAGAAAGTTTCGACGTAGCGAAACGGTTACTATCGTCAGACATTACGTTAGTCCATTATGATTTAAATAAACCCTTAGTACTCACATGCGATAGCTCTGAGTATGGTGTAGGCGCAGTATTGTCACATGTGATGCAGGATGGGCAAGAACGACCGATCGCTATGAGTTCTAGGACATTACAACACTCACACGAGCGTAAATACTCTCAGCTTGATAAAGAAGCTACAGATCATGTTCGGAATTCAAAAATGTAATAACTATCTTATGGGAAGAACTTTTACAATAGTATCACGAGCCACTGGTCAGAATTTTTGATCCTAAGAAGCCAATACCTAATATTATATCGCCCCGATTAACTAGAATCGCAATTGTTTTGACTTCACACAGTTATGATGTAACGTATAAGCCTGGTAAACAAATAGGAAATGCAGATGGTCTCAGTCGCTGGCCATAACCGGTGCCAGAGGAACCTGAACAGCAGCTTTGTGATATTTTATTGATGGCTGAGGCTCCTGAAGACTTTCTAGTTGATGTTAATCAGATCGAGCTGCTTACAAAAACAGATAAGACTTTATCACGAGTCATGCATTACGTGTTATCTGGTTGGCCAGCTAAAGTCACAGAGGAAGCTTTGCACAGTTATTGGTTACATCGTACTGTACTTTCCTAAAATGATGGTTGTATCTTGCTGGGTTGTCGCGTGGTGGTACCACCACCGCTACGGAAGGATATTTTACGTGCTTTACATAGGGCACACAGTGGTATAGTTCAACATCAACAACATCATCTTATGAACCTATGATCCACAATAAATGATTTGAATTTGATTTTTTTTTTGTCGTATTTGCTTATAGTAATTTGTAGTAACACTACAAGCGGTCGTTGACCCCAAAAAAAAATCATCAAATTATTTTAATTTTGTCGTGTTTAGACATCGATACCCATAACGTTTGCGGAGTTTTGCTAACTAATTTAAACTCTTTTTTTACTTTTACTTTTTTTACTTGAAAGTGCAAATAAACTATTTGAATTTTATTTAATGGTTCTATCTGCAGCCACATTTGCGCTGATCCTACTGCTGGGCTGCCTGTCGTTCTCCGTGTTCAATTACCTCATCAGCTTCAACTTCGGAGAGTCAGGCACCGGCCTGCTCGTCTTTACCTGCATCTTCATATTTGGTCAGTAATTTATGGGAAAAATATCTATATCTATATGTCGCAGCAAGATGGTTATAGCCGTGATATACTTATATCTATATAATTAAAATCAAAACTAATGGAATGGCTACAGGACTATCTACGAACAGAATCCTTACTTAAGTACGTGTCCTAACTACCTACATATCCCCAATCACACACGTACACCCACCCTCACGCACAGACTCATACACACACCCCAACAGACACACACATCACATATAAAATATATTGTATTACTTAATTTAGCTCTATATTAATAGTCGCTCAGGTAGATCGACACAGTCTACTATTATAATAAAGCATCACTTTTTTAAGCTGAATCACTGTCTCTCAAGATACAGGTTTCCTAGTTTGAGAGGCAGGGTTTTCCATATTGTGTGTTTCAGTTATTAGATTATACTGCATTGTGTTACTACCAAAGCTCATCTAATTTGTGTTCATTTATAAAATATGTTAAATCTGTATTTTTGTAAAATAGAGTTATTATTAATTTATCTTATCTTATATATTTTATGTTTTTAATACATTAATATTAAACTTACACATAAAATAGGAATCTCGATTTTTTTTCAAATTGTCATAACTCTGCGAAGCAGGGATGGGTCGTTGGTTACTAAACAATCAAAGTAGATACAAATACCTTACAATTTTAACCTTTATCACTGTTTTTTAAAAGTAGTTTGTGTTGTCTGAACTTTGTCAGGTCAGGCGAAGCATCCTAAAAACGCGTACTTTAAAAGTTTTTTATGGGAAACTTCGAAACTTTCACGGAAGAACTCGCTGGCTAAATGCTCGTACCACTCATATTTTTGTATATTCTGTTCGGAAAAGCAGGCCTATAGCCCGCACTGCGATTAAAAATCTCGTGAATTTTTTATCGCAACTCTGTAACACATGGTACCTTATGTATCTACGAGGACGATTTAAAATTCGCGCTCGTTGCAATGCCGTACACTGAATATGAACCGCGCGAATAAAATTCGCAGTGCGGGCTAGGCCCTACAGATTCAAATTCAAATTCAAAAGTCATTTATTCAAACTATGCTGAGAATCAGCACTTTTCGAACGTTATAAATTACATAAGACAGTCCCCCAAAAACGCCCGCCCTTCTCTTATAAGTGTTCTTAAAAAATATGACTTTGAAGGCCATCTACAAGTTTCCGCTGATGAACACTAAAATAAAAACGAAAAAAGTCGGTACAAAATAGTTTTAATAAATTTAAAAAATATTGTACACGATCGATTCATACAAACCAATAATTTTTTAGACAAGTTACTTTCCCGTGAAGAAGCTTTTCACCGACAAATGCTTAAGCCTGTAACGTTTATTTTTGCAGCAATCTTCACGCCTCTCACGAAGGTAGCTCGAGAAAAAATCAAAATGGACCCCGGTATGATGGACAAGGTCCTAAAGGTCTGCAATTACATCGCACCCCCTCACACGCTGACCGAAGCGTTATTTAAGTGCGTCGACGTGGCTCGTCTCAACGCGCAATGCAAGTTCGTCAAGTCAGACTGTCCGGACATCTTTGGCGAACCGGGCTTGGATACCAACAAGTGTTGCGGTGAGCTTGCTTTTTTAATGAAAATGAATGAGAGAGAAAGTACTTGGGTTCAATTCTCAGGTCGGCCATAGTGTTATTGGGTTTTTCCATCCGGTATTTCTCAGTGACATCTGGGAATCTGGATTTGTGCCCGGTTGATGGCAATAGGCTCGCCCCCTATTACATGGGACTTAAACATAACTGCTGAAATGTGGGTGTAGTATAGGTGCACCTCTGCCTAACCCTTAATAATAGGGGAATACAGGCGTGATGCTATGTTATTAATGAAAATAAAGTTAAAAATATTAATAAAAAACGTATTTATTCAAATTCGTATGAGCACTATTTATTTATTTAAAATACGTACGCCGACAGCATATATATTGTGTTAACAGGTATGGGCTCTTATACGAGTATATATACCAATTACAGGTGTACACGACATTCACATAAAACAAAGCAACCTTCTTAAATTACATAAAATTAAAATATTCATTAAAATTAAAATGGAAAACAAAATAAAATAAAATCATAAAAAAAAAACAGCTTTGACCTAAGTCTAAAACAGAACAAAAAACTGACTGACACAAATATCATTCAATATAAAATAACTAACTAAAATAAGCTTAACTAAATATTGTTTAAATGACTGCGCAAGAGGGTTTTGGATTGTGGCAAGGAACCAAAGAATACATCTAAATCAGGTAGTCTTGTGTTGAGTTCGTTGAATTTAATACACATCCTAGATCTTGGCGAATGTCTCTCAATGTTATTTCTACAGGTGGGCGGTTCCAAAAGTCTAGATATTGGTCGTCTAGGAAGATTATAAGGGACTGTCAACATGACACGTTCAAGCAATTGCTCGCATTCTATTTGACTATTGACAATTTTATAAAGAAAGACTAAGTCATGGACAGTACGACGGTTCCGAAGCGACTTAATGCAAAAGAAAATCAAACGTTGTTCATATGGACATCTGTGGGAGATTCCTGAGGACATGTAAGCAATATGCCTTGTAAACGCACGCTGGATATTCTCGAGACGTTGCGAATGTACAGTACCGACCAAAAGTCCATAGGCAATCTCACAAAGCAATAGACTGACGCTTCGGTTTGACTTACGACCTTCTTCTATAAGTTGTTACAATACTGTAGACACGCTCATTACACACACACTCACTTTGTCTGCAACTCATAGTAATGACTAGTTCGATAATTATTCGTTTTTTGTTTCATTCGTCTTGTTCACATAAATATTAAAGTTTAGCAGGTAGACCACAGAAAACTAAGTAAATTATTTCGATTTCTGTGGGGTAGACAGATGCAATTCGTAAAGAGTTAGAACTTTGTTGGATCGTGATTATTTCGGTGACGAGTATTTAGCTATTAGCGGTGTTGTGGTTATTGCGCTGCGTAAAAGTTACACAAATATCTAATGAAACCGGACTAAGTGTGAGTGTTTAACTCCTTATCATTTAATAAATATTTCATATTTTACTAAACATAAATCTTAATCAAAGGTATTGTTGATAGAACTGAGGTATTGTTGAGACAGAAGATGCCTTTAAAGTTTTAAATTCATTATGACGTTTAATTTGATTAGTGAATGATAAATAATTAGGTATTATGTGTAATAAATACAATGTTATCTTTGTTCTAGATAAATACTGTGAGGGTTAAGAGATATGAGGAATAGGCTTAAGTATTATTGAGGTGCAGCGACGTCAAATGGTGAATGATTATGAAATAAATGGTTTCATACCAACGAGATATTTTGCTGAATTATTAAACACGTCATTATGAACCATTCGCCGTGCACTCTGAAGCCTTGCATCACTGAAGACCAGCTAGAAAACCGTTTTTGACAGAAAGGCATAAACCTGAACATTTAAGTTTCGCACGATAATATTAAGACTTGAAGCTGACACTGCTATATTTTAACCTTAAAATATTTACCATACCAACTTAATAAACAACAGATTCGTTATTGCATGAATTTGTGGTAACGAATTTTTTAAGCACGATTCAATATGGTGTTTGTCGTATTTGTTGCAGATAGACCGAAAATGTTTAATATTATTTTAGTAATATTATTATTTTAGGATTAAAATTTGAGGTTTAGTTTCAATCTTCTTTTCGTAAAGAAAATGAATACTTAAGCTACAACCTCAATACCAACCAATAATTACTAAAGTCAAATAAAATGTAAAATAAAATTAATGTAAACAAACTATTTAACCTTAAAATCACCTATTCTGTAAGTAGTTTTTTACATTTGAAGTAGTCTAATATTCTTATTTATTACTTAATTACTTCGACCATGATCAAAGCTTAATATTTATGGTGAAAAAAATCCATTTAAAATTTAAAACATTTCATAATTTAAATATTGACATATTTAAATTATGAAATGTTTTATATACATATAACATATAGAATAGAATAGAATAGAATAGAATAGAATAGAATAGAATAATTATTTATTTGCATAGAAAGTAGGTACAAAAAATGCAGATGTTTTATAATTAGAGATCCTTATACTTTCTACCTTAAATTAGGCATGCAAACATTTAGTACAAGTGCTTAATAGTCTAGATATACTGTCAATATGAAAATTCTTATAATAATATGGTCAATAAAATAAAATAAAGATTTAAAGATATTAGATAATACAAATTGCTTCTAAGTTTCTTGACATCTATTTCACATCTTATTCAGCTGAAGTAAATGATAAATAATTGTAGCGGTTTGTTAACTATACTTAATTAAAATAAATATAACGAATAAATATTTTTTAATTTTATTATCACATAAATTTATATTCTAAACCCTTTATTGCAATAACAACATTAATAAAAAGGCAGCAATATTTAAAAAATATTATTATTGCAAACAAAAATAATAATATTTGCAAAAATAGCGCTGTGATTTACGAGATCAGAACCTTACCCATCTTGAATCTAAGACCAACGCTTAACGCCTTCTGCTATCTGCACATTTAATTTACTTTCGAATTTTAGCAATGACATACACTGGCCAAGGTCACGCGTATAATGCGTGTCTAACAAATATTTTTGTTTAATAAAGTACGGCGCCCGCGAACCGTGACGATACGACAGCGTGTAGCGCAAAACTGCGTTCTCTGTGGTGTGTGTACGGCACACACGCCACAGACGACTGACTGTTTACACATACAAATGTACGGTCTACACCGTGTGTTCACAGCAATACGACTCTTAGCGTGCCTATGCACTTTTGAACGCTTACTGTACAGCGTACACGGGATTCCATGGTATGCTAGAAAATTCTAGATGAGAACGCACTAGAGCATTGTAAAGGATAATTTTAGTTTTGACCCCAAAAGAATTTGCATTTCTTTTGACGAAACCAAGCATTTGAGCCAATTTTTTTACAATTTCTGAGATATGAGAGGTGAATTTTAGTTTTTGGTCTATAATAACGCCTAAGTCACGAATTTCAGAAACTTTTTGCAAGGTAGTATCGTTTATAATGTAAGGGGAAAGTAATGTCTGTAATTTTTGGCCATAACGGATGCAAAAACATTTGTCCGCATTCAAGGTCATCCCGTTAGATTTACACCAGAGACTGATTTGATCAAGATCGTGCTGGAGTAGACTGGCATCATCATCAGCATAGAAAGAAAAGTCGCAGCTAATACCAGACGCAAGATCGTTGACAAATAATTATGATGAGAAGTAGAGGACCCACGTGCGAGCCCTGTGGTGCTCCAGATTTGGCATAATACATAATAGAGTCATAACCTCCGACTGAAACAACCGCTCCGCGCGTTTCCTTCCGCTCAAATATGATTTAAACCAGTCAAGAAGGGAACCGTGGATGCCATAAGAGTCCAGCTTCTGCAATAATATGTAGTTGATGATTTACCTATCAAAAGCACTGGAAAAATCAGTGTATATCGCATACACTTGATATCCCCCATCAATTTCCTTTGACAAATCAGAAATAAAACAAGATAAATTAGTCTCAATAGAACAACCACTTCTAAAACTGTGTTGATGAGTTGAGATAAACTTACTAACATGTCAATATATAACAGGATAAATGAGAGATTCAAAAATTTTGCCCTAGGTTGAAAGAATAGCAATGGGTCTATAGTTTTTAATGCTGTCCTGGTCGCCTTTTTTATAAACTGGAACAATTCTAGATTTCTTCCATTCTTCTGGAAAAATTCCTTCGGCAAGAGAGCGGTTGTAGACTTTAGCTAAAGGTGCAGCCAGAACATTGGCACACAGTTTTAAAAAATAGGGATGCATTGTATCAGGACCTGCACCTTTGCTAGCATCAAGCTGAAACAGCTTAACAAATATTTCCCTTGGAGTAAACTGAATGTTGCAAGATAATAAATTAAAATCTTTTATTTCAGACCCATAAAAATGTAGTCCATTTGGTTAGTAGCATGTGGTTAGTAAAGAGGCGTTAACTGTGTTGATTTGAATGTCAAAAGTTACATACGACATCCTCCGAAACGCCCATCCTTCACTTTCTGATGTTTTAACTTGTTTTTGGGGTTCCGTAGCCAAATGGCAAAAACGGCACCCTTATAATTTCGTCATGTCCGTTTGTCCGTCCATACAAATGTTACAGTAGACTAGACTATTTGCACTATATTGATGAAAATTGGAAAGAAAGTGAATTCTGTGCACCGCTAAACAATAATGTACTAAAATTCCGGAAACAATTATTAGGGATGCACATACGCATGTGGAATATGCGTAAATAAATATACATCCTTACTACGGAACTCTTCTCTGTGCGTGGTCCGACACGCACTTGGCCGGTTTTTAGGGTTCCGTAGTCAACAAAGAACCCTTATAGTTTCGCCATGTCCCTCTGTCTGTCTGTCCATCTTTCTATCCGTCCGTCTGTCTGTCTGTCTGTCCATCTGTCTTACCGTCCGTCTGTCTGTCTATCCGTCCATCTGTCTGTCTGTCTGTCCGTCTTTCTATCCATCCGTCTGTGTGTCCGTATGACTATCCGTCTGACTGACCGTCCGTCTTACCGTCCGTCCGTCTGTCTGTCTAACGTCTTTCTGTCCGTCTGTCTGTCTGGCCGCGGCTTAGCTCAGAGACTTAGTACTAGAAAGCTTTAATTTGGCATAAGTATACATATTAATCACGCCGACAAAGTGGTAAAACATTTTTTAGGGTAGGTACACGTAAAGTGGGGATGTTTTTTTTTTCTATCCCTTGTTGTGGGGTGTCGTTAGAAAGGCCGTTTAAAAGTATTGTGAATGTGTTGAAACCATTTTTGGATTCAGGGATCCGTTTGCGAAATATTAAGCTTTAAAGTGCTAATTTTGGTTAAAGTCTAGTGTGGGGACACTAGACTCTAACCTAAATTAGCTACTAACATTTGACATTTGCAAACTTGCAACATTAGCAAACTAACCATTTAGCTGACGGGGGGAGGGGGGGGGCTAAAAATAACTACGGAACCCTTCATTGCACGTGGTCCGATCTGCACTTGGCCGGTTTTTTTGAAGTGAAAACTTCTTTAGGTGCGTTGGGCATTTTTGAGATTACAAAAACCATTGGACTTGCGACACCGTTACCGACACTTCATTTTTGTAAACGCGAGTGTGCTCTTTATTTAGATAAGGTTACGGACCAATGTTCTATACAAGTATTTTTCTTCCACCAAGGCGATCTTGTTCAAGTTTTCACTTCTGTCGGCACTCCCTGTCGGCCACCACGTTTTTATTTTATTTTAAATCCATCTCCGGCGTTAAGGTGAAAACATAATAAACTTATATATGTCGGATCCGGTCATTAGTACGGACACGAAACGAATCGCAAGCGCGCCACTGGCGACATCAAGTGACCTACCTACACCAAAGACGCGCTTCTACAGAGTCGTGATGTTTTAAGGCCACGGCGAGGAGGGATTCAGCCTCTGATCGCATCGGAGTGAAGACGTCACGGAACTGTTCTCGATTCGTGGTGCTCAGTTATTGTGTTAGTTTTAATTTGTAATCATTGTGTTAAATGGTAATTTTAATAAACGGCGTCGCACCCAGTGTGTGCATAATTTAGCTAGTGTGATTAATTTGATAGTAAATAATAATGTGATCTGAACTGCAAACTGTTTTTCTATTGCGCATTAACCAACACTACCCACACTACGCCCACAGTAGTTAAAATATCGCTGATAATAACGAAAGTCACATACCCGTCTCCGACATCATAAGTGGGATTCGTGTTGGTTCAGGCGTATAATAAAAACGTTGAAAGTGACCGTTGGCGTGCCATTTTGAACATTAAAATAAAAACATGCAAGCGCTTATGCGTGATCGTGGTGCACGACAGCCAAGCCAAGCCGATTGACAGCAGAAGAAGATCTATGACGTCCTCAGTATCGAGCCAAGCAGCCGTCAGTGAAGCCCTTCGTGTGCTTCACGTGTGGGAAACCAGGACATATCGAGACTCGGTGCACGAACAGTGGCAGCCAGTCGGATGCTGGAGTACGTGTTGCAAGCAGTGAACAGCGAGTGGAAGTTTGCGTCGCATATATACCCTCAGGCACGTTAAAAAAAAAGGTGAGCTGTATTGTTTTATTAACGATTCTGGTGTTGAATGCTCTGGAGTTGTGTAGCCAAATTAAGTAGCAAACGAGTTTATAACGTTGTTGCGTTTACTGGTATTGGTCAAACACGTGTATTCAGCTTAGAACCATTCTTATGTAGTGTAACGATTAGCGAACACCAACTTGAGGTTTTTGTGTTTTATTTGTTTCGATTTTGGGATGTGCTTCCCGACACATACTTGCAAAGTGATTAAATTATTATGATAGGACGTTGATGAAGTCCGCGAAATTGTGTCAGAGAATATTAGAAAAAAAGCAGAGATAACAAAAATTTCGTTTGAGGATTTCGTGTTATTAGAAAACGAAGAGCGTAAACAAATTAAGCTTAAGCCAAGTACCTACTGAGGTTTTGAGGGAGACGAGATAGTGAAAACAGAGTCGAACTGAATTGTTTGTGTGAGATGCACGGGTTCTCGATTCGTTGGTTCGGAGACCGTACCAGAGTATCGTAGCCATAGCCCGTTAGAAATCGGCATCTACTTGCTAGACCGTGGGTACGTGGTGCGCAGTAGCTCTGGGTAGTATGGTCGGGTCTAGCCTTGTAGCCAAGACCGTAGAGTCAAAGACGACTCGGCATTCCTTCGGGAAGTGCGTATGTGACAATGTTGACCGCGAATGATATACCTGGGGCTTTGTTAAATGGTTAATGACTTTGGGTCAATTCTTAAATGATCAGTTTACATAATCCTCAATAGTACCTGGATTCTAATTGATTGTCATGTTGCTTATTTAATTGTTATTCCTACCTATAATTTGACTTGTAACCAAATTATTTAGCTATTGTTTTAAATGGTTTTCTTTTTTTATTTTGGAAGTTAGTAGAATGATTTTAGAAATGTGTTGTTGGTTAAATAAACAAACTTTACAGAAGTTCACGTTTACGTTAGGTGAAGAAAGATGCCAGTAGATCATGTACCAGTCGAAGTAGATGGTGATCACAGTGGTGATGAGCAAAGCTAAGTTATGGGAACCACGCGAGTAGGGTTCTCTAACGGCCGTATTGTGTGCGACCGTACCAGTAATTACTGGCGGAGGTCGGGATCTAAAAGACCATAGTTTTGATCCATGTGATGGATGTGTGAGAGCAATGCGATTGCTAGTCGGCTGGAAAACCGTGGTGTTGGAGTGGTTTACTTGTGTGTGGGTTTCCAAGTGTCCAAGGCTCTTAGCGAAAACCGATGGTACATGGCTCTGGTTGATTAATTTTTGCTATGAGTAGTAGAAAGTTTGTTTAGTTCATTTAAAAGTACCTACTTATTGTTTTGTTAAAACAATAAAAATATTGAGAATTAGTTTCCGGATGGCAAAAGGTCAGAATTGGCCGAGTCGAACAGGTACTGTTGTTGAGTTTTGGTTGCAGGTAAACACACAAGGACATGTGCATAGCAGGATGGCCGTGTCGTATCCGGTCATTAGTACGGACACGAAACGAATCGCAAGCGCGCCACTGGCGACATCAAGAGTGATCCACCTACACCAAAAAAGGCGCGCTTCTACAGAGTCGTGATGTTTTAAGGCCACGGCGAAGAGGGATTCAGCCTCTGATCGCATCGGAGTGAAGACGTCACGGAACTGTTCTCGATTCGTGATGCTCAGTTATTGTGTTAGTTGTAATTTGTGATCATTGTGTTAATTGGTAATTTTAATAAACGCCGTCGCACCTAGTGTGTATATAATTTAGCTAGAGTGATTAATTTGATAGTAAATTATAATGTGATCTGAACTGCAAACTGTTTTTCTATTGCGCATTAACCAACACTACCCACACTACGCCCGCACTAACAGTAGTTAAAATATCGCTGATAATAACGAAATATAAACGAAAGTCACATACCTGTCTCCGACATATATGTATAAATATAAATAAAGGCGAAAGGTCACTCACTCATTCATCACAAAATATCGAAAACCGCTTGACACATAAAGATGAAATTTGGCAGGGAGGTAGTTTATAGTTAGTAGACGTCCGCTAAGAACGGATTTTTGGAAATTCGACCTTTAAGGGGGGTGAAACAAAATCGCACCCTTTTGGTGCGATTTTGTTTGTATGAAAAATCTTATTCCTTGAGTTAATAAACTTGAAACTTGGCACGTAAATACTTATCTATGTAAATTTTAAAGTTTGCTATTTTTAGTTTTTCTAAACTACCCCCTAAAGGAGGATTGGGGGGTGTCAGTTTGTGTGGAAGAATTTTAACGAGCTGTCTGATTAACTCGAAATTCAGTATTTATAATTAAAACTGAAAGTTAATAAAACTTTATATCAGGAATTTTTGAAAATATACCCCAAACGGGGTATTCATTTTAAAGTGGAGAATATTACTGTGTGGCTTGATTAACTTGAAAATTGGTATAAATAGTCTATAAGTCAAATAATGGAAACGTCACAGTAGATTTTTTAAAATTAATATCACGTTATTTGCTATGGGGGATAGGATACTCTGAATCCCGGTCGCACGTTCCTGTGGGATATTTTCCGACATCCACGCGGGTGAAGCCGCGGGCAAAAGCTAGTAAACTTATATTGTTTGGACTTAGGTATAGTTAATATAAGTCTGAAATCGCCAACCCATCTTGAGCAAGCGTGGTGATCTATACTCGTACCTTCTCTGTATGAGAAGAGGCCTTTGCCCAGCAGTGGGACAGTAATAGGCTGGTATTATTATTTCATTATTATTGTTTCAGCTGGTGAAAACCCTCGGTGCTATTTATGCTTCGATGATTTCTCTCCTGCACAAAACATTATCATACTGCTTGTGCAGTTCTTAGTCATGTTGGTAAGTGCAGGCACTTTCACAGGCTCTAAGGACCACTGACGATTTGCCAGCGTGCTTCTAGCGAGGCGATCTGTGAACGAGAGCGCGCTAACCGCGACTACGCGACGTGTTCTCTGCGTTTTCATATTATTGTACACTCGCTTGTCTCGCTCTCTCTTGTACACTCGCGTCAATCAAGGCGAACACGTTGCCCACACGTGGCGTGTTCGCTACGCACACGCAGCAAGCGCATTGAACAACCGCCTCGCTGATAACTCGCTCGTAAATCGCCAGGATTAAGATTCTTAGTCGCTCGTGAAAACAGGCAATCTTTCTCGCCTTTTTTATTTATGTAATCGTTTACAAGAAGAAAGAACAAAACAATACGTACAAATATGATGCTTATTTTTTAATAAATCTTTCATATTTTCTTCTTTTTTTTCTTATTGATAGAAAAGCGTATATTTTCATCACCTATTTAAACCCTTTAGGGGATGAAGAGCAGCGGTGGCCTAGTGGTAACGTGGCGACTTACGAGTTGTAGGTCGTAGGTTCGAACCCAGACAGGCGCTTTACTTTGTGTAAATTATTTCATCACCACTGCTCTCAAAACTGTGAAGGAAAACATCGTGAGAAAACCGGTAAAAAAATCAGCAGCTCCCCACATTTTGACGAGTTATGCAAACAAATGTTTTTTTGCGATTTTATGGTTGTCTCAGTGTGCATGTTTTTCATAATGATGTGTAGAATGTCCCCTTAAGAGCCCCATGAATTCAATTTCACCTGTAGATGATTCACATCAAAAGCGGCATCATTAGGAGATCAGCAGGTTTTCAGAGGCTCAATCAAATATTTCCCTTATTTTTTGTTCCTTAGACGTTGGTATTCCTAACGGAACGCGGCTTCTTCAACCGAGTGCTCGACAAAGTGATGAACATGGCCTACCAGCCAAAGGAGTTTGAAGAACAAGACGAGATGGTGCGCGCGGAAAGCGCATACGTTAACAAGGCTATCACTCTTCGTAAGTACATAAACACTCTTCTATCTAGCTAGATGATACTACATTTTTATGCGAAATAGTGGAAATATGAACGAAGGAGAATTGCACCAATATCATAGAACATTGTGAACCTTGCTTTAAGAAAAACTATGTTGTTTACATTCCCATTTGTAGTAACAGTTTGCCACAGGAAAAAAATAACTTAAGATTTTAAATTAATATGACATTGTATCAGGTGGTCTACCCCTATGCACGGAATCCGTAGTATCGGCCAAAGTTACGGGCCTTTTCTACTCTATCACTTACGGATATAAGATTAGTTCGGACCCTTAACTAAGAATGAAAGACAATACGATTTGACAGTTGTCCCTAACCCCGAAGTGTTTTTACCCGTCCGAAAAATTTAATTTGTCACGTGTTTTGACGGATCAACTACTTTCGGACGGGCCCGTATCACCATTGACAGACTTAGAAAGGTCACCTGTCAAAAGTATCAAAGCGCCATCGGAGCAGACTGGAAGAAGCGCGCTGTCAAGCGCTATGGCACCAGAACTGGAGAGAAAGCCGAAATCATAGAACATATATGTTCAGTTCTGCTGATTTTCAAGCCAACATTCTCCAGCTTCTGTTGCCATTTCTCCAATCTGCTCTGGATCTCAGGTTCATCTTCATTGACAAGAACAATGTCATCGGCAAACTGCATGCACCAGGGTGCCTTTTCCTGTATGTCAGACGTCAGAGCATCCATAATCAACAGGAAGAGGTAAACCCTTGTTGCAAGCCTACAGCCACACTGACCTCGTCGGTATTGCCAGCAGCCGATCGGACGTAGGTACGAGATTTACTGTAGGTACAGTAAGCGCTCAAAAGTGCATAAGCACGCTAAGAGTCGTATTGCTGTGAACACGCAGTGTAGTCCGTACATTTGCATGTGTAAACAGTCGGACGTCTGTGGTGTGAGTGCCGTACGTACACACACCACAGAGAACGCAGTTTTGCACTATACACTGTCGTATCGTCACGGTTCGCGTGCGCCGCACTTATATTTCCATCACTTTCACATCATACGCGTGACCTTGGCCAGTGTATCGCATTGCTAAAATTCGAAAGTATATCATATGTGCAGATAGCAGAAGGCGTTAAGCGTTGGTCTTAGATTCTAGATGGCTAAGGTTCTAATCTTGTAAATCACAATGCTGTTTTTGCAAATATTATTATTTTTGTTTAAAATAATAATACTTTTTTAATATTGCTGCCTTTTTATTAATGCTGTTATTGCAATAAAGGGTTTAGAATAAAAATGCGTGATATGATATGTGATAATAAAATAAAAAAATATTTATTCGTTATATTTATTTTACTTAAGTATAGTTAACAAACTGCTACAATTATTTATCATTACTTCAGCTGAATAAGATGTGAAATTGATGTCTAGAAACTTAGAAGCAATTTGTATTATTTTGACATATTTCAATTTTGAAAAGTTTTAAATTTGAAATGGATTTTTTTCACCATAAATATAAAGCTTTGATCATGGTCGAAGTAATTAAGCAATAAATAAGAATATTAGACTACTTAAAATGTAAAAAAAACTACTGACAAAATATTTGATTTTAAGGTTAAGTATAAGCAGTTTCGTTTACATTAATTATTTTAAATTTTATTTGGCTTTAGTAAATATTGGTTGGTATTGAGGTTATAGCTTAAGTATTCATTTTCTTTACGAAAAGAAGATTGAAACCAAACCTCAAATTTTAATCCTAAAATAATAATATTACTAAAATAATATTAAACATTGAAATACGACAAACACCATTTTGAAACATGCTTAAAAAAATAGTTACCATAAATTCATGCAATAACGAATCTGTTGTTTATTAAGTTGGTATGATCAATATTTTAAAGTCAAAAACGGTTTTCTAGCTGGTCTTCGGTGATGCAAGCCTTCAGAGTGCATGGCGAACGGTTCATAATGACGTGTTTTTAATAATTCAGCAAAATATCTCGTTGGTATGAAACCATTTGTTTCATATTCATTCACCATTTGACGTCGCTGCACCTCGATAATAAGCCCCTTCCTCATATCTCTTAACCCTCACAGTATTTCTCTAGAACAAAGAAAAACATTGTTTTTATTACACATAATACCTAATTATTTATTATTCACTAATCGAATTAAACCTCATAATGAATTTAAAACTTTAAAGGCATCTTCTGTCTCAACAATACCTCTGTTCTATCAACAATACCCTTGATTAAGATTTATGTTTAGTAAAATATGAAATATATAAATGATAACACTCACACTTAGTCCGGTTTCATTAGATATTCACTTCACTTTTACGCAGCGCAATAATATTCTCTGATCTGATCTGATCTCTTCAATATATTTTATGCCTGCTTTTTGAAAATAATAACCACAACACTGCGCTAAATACTCGTCACCAATATTATCCACGAACCAACAAAGTTCTATTAATTGAATACTCGTAACGAACTGCATCTACCCCACAGAAATCGAAATAATTTACTTAGTTTTCTGTGGTCTACCTGCTAAACTTTAATATATAAGTGAACAAGACGAATGAAACAAAAAACGAATGATGATTATCGAACTAGTCATTGGTTGCAGACAAAGTGAGTGTGTGTGTGTAATGTGCGTGTCTACAGTATTGTAACAACTTATAGAAGAAGGTCGTAAGTCAAACCGAAGCGTCAGTCTATTGCTTTGTGAGATTGCTTATGGACTTTTGGTCGGTACTGTACATAGCACGAATTAACTTTACATACTTCCGAGGCAAACCTTTCTCTTTCAAGACCCACCACAACACATCCCGAGGTACCATATCATACGCTTTCTCCAGATCAATGAATACCATGTGCAAGTTCTTGAATCCACGTCTGTACTTCTCGCACAATTGGCGGAGTGCAAAAGTGCCGTCCATTGTTCCTCGACCTGGTATAAATCCAAACTGGTTTGGGGTAATCTCACTTTCCGCTCGCAGTCTTTTCTATATTACTTTCTCTCATACATTTATTTATTTAATACTTCAAGCACAGAAATGTACAGAGGCGGACTTAATGCCATAGGCATTTTCTACCAGTCAACCTTTGGGTGATGCAGAGACAAACAGTGGTAGGTGCAATTACGAAAATGGAGGAATAAAAAAAAAAAAAATATGAGTATACACATATACTTATTACAAACTATAAATATAATATATAGGCCTAATTACATATATAAAATAAGCACAAATAAATACACATAAATACATGAATATACTAAATCAAATAAGACAAACAATGGGAAAACATTAGCGTTTTGATGATACTGCCAGCTTCTTACGAATGTGCTCACGAACTTTAACTTTAAAGGATAATCGGTTGGTTGCCATCCTGATTTCCTGGAGGAGCGCATTCCACAGGGAGATAGACTGAACGAAGAAGGAAGAGTGAATGAAGTCTGTGCGGTGAGCGGGACATTGAAGAACGCGATCATTTGATGACCGTAGATTCTTATTGTGGTTGTTACAAATGTACTGAAAGTGGGAGGCTAGATAACTAGGGGAAGTGGGAGAGTCAAGAAATGAAAACAAGGTGGTCAGCGCCCTTTGCTCTCTGCGCTGGCATATGGGCAACCACTTTAGAAGCGACCGATGCGCAGAGACATAATCATATTTACGCAGATTGAAAACGAATCGAATGCAGTTATTGAGAAGACGGTCAAGTTTGTCGAGGAGATCTGCATTCAGGTCATAGTAGCACACATCACCATAATCGATGATAGGGAAAATTAAGGATTACACAAGCATCGTCTTCGTACTTGTTGGTAGTAGGTTTTTCAGTCGGTACAAGGCCCGCAGCGTTCCAGTAACCTTCTGGCTGACCCTTGTGACTTGAGTACGCCAGTTCAGAGTACTGTCAATGTGCAAGCCTAGGTCCTTCACATCAGTACTAAATGGGACGACCGTACCATTAAAGAGAACTGGTGGCAAGGTTGTACCATCCACCTTACTCATACTCCGACAACTTCCAAAGATGATCGCCTGACACTTATACAGGGTTTACTGCTACGCCAAATCTATCAGACCAGGTTTTTATGGCTATCAAATCCCTATTTAATTTGTCGATAGCGTCAGGTATTTCTTCAACCCTCTCTTGACAGTACAACTGCAAGTCATCTGCATACAGATGATACGCACTCTGAAGCTCTGAAGTTATAAGATTGATAAATATAGAAAACAGAAGAGGAGAAAGAATACCGCCTTGTGAAACGCCAGTATCCAAATCACACCAGCATAATGAAGAATCCCCAACATGAACGGACTGCTGACGTTCCTGAAGATAAGAGGAGAACCATTCCAGTGCGTCGGGAGAGACCATAACATAGGACAGAATGGCTAACAGGAAATCGTGACTATCGTATATCTATCTCATCATTTATCGTACATTCATACTATGTGACATGAGCTTTACCCGTCGATAGTTGTTGCAGTCCTATACATCACCTTTATTCTTGAAGATGGGCACTAGCAAACTATTGCACTATTCTTGTGGGATTCCTCCTTCATGAAACAACTTATTAAAGAATAAAGTCAGCCACATATATCCATCTTCTTTTAAACACTTCCATACTTCTACTGGTAATATCATGTGGGCCCATAACCTTTCCATTTTTCATACTTTGAACTGCCTTTCTTACTTCATCCATGCGTGGTTTCTTAAGCATAACCTTCAAGGCAGCTCTCTGTACTCTTTCAACTTTTAGAAAAGCCGTGGCATAAGCACCACCCCACGCTAAGATACAGAATCAGAGAAAGTACTGTGCCAAAGCATATTACACAGCTGTAAGTGAACCACTCTGCAGAGTCGATCTAAGCCTCTTGAAAGTATATATTAGTTTACGCACACGTCCCGTCAGAACTTTAAGATGTGTGTGCCAATTCAGGGTAGAGTCAAGGAAGACACCAAGGTACTTGACGTTATTTGCGCTCTTTATGCATTGGGCAATTGCAGGTGTGTGTATTCGTGCCATCACAACTATGAACCTTGAGGTAGAGGAAATTATTTGAAGGTTGGGATTGAGTGGATGGTGAAAAAGCGTCAAAATTAGTTTTAGCGACATTTATAGTGAGCAAGACGTTATTATTCAGCCACGGCATGATCATTCTGAGAGCATTTTCTGCATCAGTTTGAGTATCTTCCCAGGTTTTGCTACACACAAGTACAGCGGTGTCATGTGCATAGGCGAATACTTTGCAATTTTTCACGTTCAGTTGACAAGGTTCGTTTGCATAGATTAAAACCGGCCAAGTGCGTGTCGGACTACGCACAATGAAGGGTTCCGTAGTTGAGATGAATTTATTTATCCCAAGAACAAACCTAACATTGTAGTTGAAAAACATGTTCTCATTTCAACTGCAAAATTCCATTCATCGCTCGGCATACAATACCGTGATGTGACATTTTTTACTTTTTTTTTTTTTGTAATTGCAGGATCACTTATTTGAACGTGTAGAATGATATTAAAATAATAATAATATAAATCTAATACCATTAAACGAGCAATTCTTTTATATATAATCTGAATCTCGGAAACGGCTCTAAGAATTTTTATGAAATTTAGTATGCAGGGGGTTTCGGGAGTGATAAATCGATCTAGCTAGGTTTCATTATTAGAAAAAGTCGTTAAAAAAAAAATGGTCATCCAGATATTTTTCTTTATTCAAGTAACAAGGACTAGTAAACTTATGAACTATGTTAACTTATTTTACCAGGTCACTCAGAAAGTTTTGCGACTAACAGTTTTTGTCCATGGGATACTGGCTGGTTTTGATGTCAATTAAAACTATGACTATTTATTACAAAAACCGGCCAAGTGCATGTCGGACCACGCACAATGTAGGGTTCCGTAGTTGGGATGAATTTATCCCAAGAACAAACTTAACTTTGTCGTTGGAAAAAAAAATCTTTCATACAGAATGTATGGGAGAACATATTTTTACAACCGCAAATTTAAGTTGGTCGATTATTACTCGTTAACTTGTAAAGCCTACTCAGCTGTGATAGTTTTTCCTTTTAAATTCGTTATATAAGCTACTGCCTTGTATTTTTTCACCTATCTAAAACCAACCATTTAGCTGACAGGGGGGGGGACACTTGACTCTAACAACAATTTGCACTTTAAAGCTTAATATTTCGCAAACGGATCTCTGAATTCAAAAATAGTTTTGACACACTCACAATGTTTTTGAAAGACCTTTCCAACGATACCCCACACCAAGGGACAGAAAAAAAAAAACATCTCCACTTTACGTGTAGAGGAGATACCCTAAAAAAAATACTCTTCATAATTTTATTTTACCACTTTGTCGGCATGATTAATATGTATACCCATGCCAAATTACAACTTTCTAGTACTAACAGTCTTGGAGCTAGACCGCGGACAGACAGACAGACAGATAGACGGACATGACGAAACTGTAAGGGTTCCTTGTTTACTACGGAACCCTAAAAAACATAGCATTCCAAATTCGAAATTCCTTCTACTTTTTTTAAGAGCAAAATCAAAATACTCTGTCTTACTGAAAAGTGGATTTACAACGACAACATTTTTGCGCGATGATTTTGTACGATTTCAAATGTCGACTAAAAGCAGAAGAATCGTTTGAAAGACTTCGAATGATGTTCATAGAAAAAAGCCCTTCTAAAGCGACTGTTTCCCGCTGGTTCAACGAATTTATGCGTGATCAAGTAATTTTTGCGGACGAAGAAAGAAGTGGCCATGACGGCTGTTACATAACAAAACGTGCTGGCTGTGAAAAAATTAATTCAAAAGAATACGCGAATTACATATGAAGAGGTTCAGTATATACTGCAGATTGGATCGGGAAGTGTGCATGAAATTATACACGGGCATCTTCGAATAATGGTAATGTTTGCCAGAAGTTTTTACTACTGCAAGCAGCAAGCGACCAAACACTGGCCTCCGTGGGCTACTGCTTCACCACGACAACGCTCTGGCTCACTCGACGCTCAAAATAAGGGACTTTCTGGACAGCACACCGGTCAAATTTACAGGTCATCTTCCTTACAACCCCGATTTGCCTCCGTGCGACTTTTTCTTGATCCCCAAAAAAAAATCAACTCAAAGGAAAACAATTTTCATCGCCTGAAGATGCACTGGCTGCATTTGAGAAGGAGATTGGAAAGGTGTCTGATACGGACTGGAAAATGTGTTATGAAAATTGGTTTAGACGTATGAAACTGTGTATAGACGCCAATGGAGAGTTCTTTGAAAAAATATAATAAAAAAGTTATAACCTGTAGTATATTTTTTTCTAGTAGGTATGCGAAACTTTCTGAGTGCCTCACGTAATCTAGTTTAAATTTATTTCACCCCATGGGAGATGGCACTGCAGTGATTGATTTACATGCAATCCAGCCTGCTAGCGAATTTTTTTAGGATATTGTTGGAGCTGGCCCGCACTCTGCGCACCAGAGATGCACACCTCATTCGCATCGTTTCGTAAAAGCAATTAATATGTGCGTCCGCGAACATTCCCGATGCGCTACAAAAACGGGGCAGCCCCACCAATACCCTGAAAGCGTTGTTTTATTGGACACGAAGGGCGTTGCACGACCTTATAGGTTGCACGTGTAAAACGTTGTACAATAAGCTCGAAACAGAGTTATTTTGACTTTTTAAGTGAGCAGCGTGCAAACCTGCGAGCCAGCATGTTCGCCCTTACCGACAACGCCCTTCGTTCCCGCTCAATATCGAGTCCGTCATTGAGGTCAGGGGTCAATATACGACCAAAATATTTAAACGAAAATACTCTACAATCTCTCAATTCTCACATTTCTGTGCATTAGTCGACAAAGTACCGAACTCCTATTTCCGAAAATCTGATCGGCCCTAGGCGGGGTGCTAACATTATCAACTTTGCTTCGCTCACTCTTGCATCCTACTCTATCTTGATTCTTAAGCTTCTTTGTATAAATCTACACAGTTAGTCCTCTTTCTGTATGAATGGACAAAATAAAACCTATCCCATTCAAGGCGAGATGCAAAAATTATCGAGCTCGCTTCGCTGGCTTTTGAATCCTACTCCATCTCTTATTGGTTAAACTTTTCTGCATAAGTCGACAAAGTTACTCCTTCTATGAATGGACAAACAATTATCGAGCTCGCTTCATAGAGCTGAAGAGCACCACCCTCCTGAAAAAAAAACCTGTCGGTGCCCATATACGAAACTCTAAAACTGACGAACTTTCAATACAAACTTTCGAAAATCCTGTTAAGGAAGGAACTCTTTTGCATTTCATGTTTTTAATCCCAGCGGCTGTGCGTTGTCTGTCAGTGAATTAATGTGTAGCGGTTACACCGCCACATACAAACTACGCATCATAGACATGACGTCACACAAATCCTGCATCGCGCTATTAGAGTTTACCGAGCGATCGACATGGATACAAGATTTCAACTTCAAACCGATGGGCAGTTGCCCGCCAGACACAACACCCGTCTGGTCGGAGGATCCTCCCTTTTCTATGGTGGATGAGTGAACTTTACACCCTGTTCCTCATTCCCCTAAAAATGAATTAAGGATTTTTATTAACTTGTTTTTTTACTTACAGCTACGAAACAGATCCCGGACGCGATGTTAGTGCACGACCTACACAAGAATTACAGGCCGTTTTGCAGGAAGAGTGTTAACGCCGTCAGGGGCATCAGCTTCTCTGTCAAGAAAGGTAACAATTTCTCCTTTTATGACGTTTCACTACTCTAGCAGCACTTTTGCGAAAAACTGTCTATTGCATGGCTCCATTTTTTTTAAATAAACTACATAAAAGCTGTAACGAAGCGTTTAAAAAGAAAGTTATAAATTTCTTAGCAGATACAGCTTATTATAATTTGAGTGAAGTTTTAAAAACGTGATGATGATCTTTTTTTTTTACAAATTTGTCATTTTAATTATCTATCATATCATAACATATAAGTTATCACAGTTAAGCAATACGACTTAAAATTACCCAAAAGTTGGATTCCAATGTTGTGACGGCCTGGGAGATAAAGAGCCAGCGCACGAGTTTGCGGGTTTGACATCTGCCAAGTACTAGAATAGAATACTTTTCCTTATGTACACCATATAAATCTATCTTCTATCTATACATATAAAAATCAATTCTCGACCCCTGTCATCAGGTGTCCTACTTCAGAGGTCGAGACCTAATTGATGTAACGTGTTGTAAAGTTTGGAATAGTAGTATAGGTTACAATTTTTTTTTTTGTTTTTATTTGACAACCCCTGAGGTGAAGGCCTCCTCCAGTGAATGCCAGTTTTATCTGTGTTTCGCCACGTCCATCCAGCGTGATCTAGTAGTGGTCTCTCTCCTGGTATCGTTTCAGGGCATACTGCATTGACGAACGTGGTACGTTAAGCGCCACAGCAACTTCTCGCTGTGTAAAGCCTTGGTCGATTAAGGCTACAGCCTGTGCAACCTGTGCTGGTGTTAATGGCATTTTAATTGGTTATAAAGCACCTTTAGTGTTTGAATTAAAAGCACGGAAACACAACAATTTTATAACTTAATCACAAAACACAAATTAAAACTTGTATTGCAACTTAGTCGCTCAAGAAACCCGATTCAACAAAAAAAAAAAAGTTACGCTACAGTGCACTCAAACATAATGAATTACCCTCTTCAAGTAAGGGTAAACATTATTTGAACTACCTTCATAAGAAACAAGCGTTATCAACACTTAACGCTTTTGTTATTGCGAGATAGGTAAGGGTTAGGCTTGGCTAAGATTCCGTGCCGCTGAGTGTATTAACAAACAGTAATTCGGTATAACACAAGTAAATATAAAACAAAGCAATACACGAATTTCTTAATAAAAAAGAATGGCGAATTCTTTTTGTGACATTTATGAGATTAATGACTGTCTTAATGTTAACGACTTCATAAACTGTACCCGTCTTATTTTTTTTCTTTTGTGGGTGTCAAATAACTTCTCCCGCTCTGGGTGGAGCGGGAGCGCGTGTCAGACTCTTACTGACTAAAACCCACCCGTGTTCCTTCAGTTGCTTACATTGCCGGGGGCCACGGAAACCCTTTCGGACAAAACCGCAACCCCGGAAGGCATCGGCCCTATCGGACCCCGTCAGTTCTGCCGACATCTCTTTGAGACGCACGTGGAACACAACGCGCCGTCGACCCGGGCCTGGTCCTTATCAGACGGCGAGCTACCCATTGCTCACCGTCCGCAAGCCCGCGCCTACGGTGGCCGGGAATCAGCCTGCGACTACCGCCCAGGGCGTCTCCTGCGGCGATTAGGGGCGTGAGGGCGCGTACAATTCTTTCAATAGTATCCAAGCTTTGTAAAGCTTGCATTGTTTACAATGTCAGTACTAAATATACGTACGCAGACTAATAAATAAATGGCCAGTAAAAATGATGGAATGGATAGTTAGTTAAACAGTTCGGCAGTTCACAGGGAGCGGAGACACCCGAACTCGAACCGATTGAAATTCTCTATTCTTGGTGAATCGATTGCTGGTGAATCATTTGGGTTAGGTTAGATTAGAACTGTGTGATGTGAGAACTGTGATGATCAAAGCGCGAAGGGGAGCGAGCGAAGCGAGCGTGCTGCGGTAGCGACCGCCGAGCATCAGATCCCCTCTATTGTTGGTGAATTACTTGGGTTAGGTTAGAACGTTGTTTATAGAACTACTTAGAATGAGATTTCTTACCGACTAATTCCGATTTGTCAACTGCCCACTCGTAACTACCCATTTTACTGCTCATTATTTATTAAATGATCCATTTTATTATTTTTACGACTCATTTTTATTTACTTTACTGCTAAGTTTTAACTGCCGAACTTGTTAATAAATATGCATTTTGTAATTTTTTACTTACCAAAACTACTATATAATATACAAAATCAGTGCCATTCATTATAATGGCAACATATTATAAATAAATAAAATATAATATTAAGAATGCGGCGACGCATGAATTGTCCATACAAACGTAATACATAAATCATTTGCAATTTGAGCATATTTCCACCATATTATGTTGATATTCGGATTGAGACAGTATTTATCTAGGCTCCTACGTCTTTTTATTTCCAAAAACTTACCTTTAAATGAAGTGTAAGCGAATTGCATTTCGTACATTTTTACAGCGTAAATGAAATGTTTTCATATTGTTTTTTCTGTATTATCAACAACAATATTTGTAATATTGTTTCCGCAGAAGCATAGTTTATGTTATCAAGTTACAAATTATCGAAAAAAAAATGGAAATACATTCAGTTTTAATTCATATTTTTTTGTATTACGGAACACATCCAAATTTATCATAAATTTTTGAAAGCTAGTAGTGCTATCGCGTCAAGCAATAATTGTCAATGTGTGCGTGGTAGTATTGCTCACTGTAGGTGTGTATCGCTCCGACAGGCACTTACATTAGCGCAACGTGCTTGGAATTGAATTTTGCAAACATCTCGATTTGTAGTTGCGAGCCGTGTTCGCCGCCAGCCTCTTAAGTAGGAAGTATGATAGTAGGCTTAGTAGGATTTACTTAGTTTGAATTTCCGCGCATTATTTGAGAAAAGTACTATACAAGCCTTGGCCGCAACCAGGCATTGATGAACTCACGTAAGTGTGCCTCGGCTACGCCTCGGTCCACATTTTCACAATCGTCAATCAATGCCCTTATTGCAAACCGCGACAGTAATGTACTATAGGTACTTAGTTTGAATTTCCGCGCATTATTTGAGAAAAGTACTATACAAGCCTTGGCTGCAACCAGGCATTGATGGACTCACGTAAGTGTGCCTCGGCTTCGCCTCGGTCGACATTTTCACGATCGTCCATCAATGCCCCAGTTGCAGGCCACGACAGTAATGTATTATTTTTATTTTATTCGCCTCAATACTGGGGTGGTGTAAGAAAAAAAATAATTAGGAAAAACGAAAAGTAACAGCCGAAAAATCGAAAAAAAAATTGTCTAACTTGGTACGTACGTAAATGTACTAGCTAGCCTTTCCAAAATTATTTGCCCCTAAATTCAGCAACTTCTACTAAGAGTTTCCTTAAGGAAAAACATAATAATAATACTTTGCTGGACCTGGGGATCGAATCTCCGACCCTAGGCTCAACAGTCGCGCTTTCGGCCATTAAACAAACGAGGTTGCCTCTATTGTCTTTATGTTTAGGCGAGTGTTTTGGCCTTCTGGGCATCAACGGCTCGGGCAAGTCCTCCACCTTCAAGATTCTGACTGCCGAGGATACCGCCACCAGAGGAAATATCTTCGGGAACGGATACCACCTCAAGACAAGGAACAGTCAGGTAACGTACTGTAGTCCTTATGACGCAGACATAAGATCCACATTCTACTGCTAGGGTATCGTTAGATCCCATAATTAAAAAGATGATGATGTTTCTGACTGCCTTTTTTATTAAGTTTATGAGATATGCGATGTTTTCGGTTAAAACTGCACTAATAACTTTGTTTTTCGTAGTTTTTTCCAGAAATGCTATAAAATACAAACTTATTGTTACGGTCGGTAAAATCAATACTGATCATACGTAAATACTAATCCCGACTCCGAAATTTACTGAGCGTGGTCCGACACACTTGGCCGGTTTTTCTATAATCCTTTGTTCCTCCGCCCACAGTACCTCCACACCCTGGGCTACTGTCCACAGTTCTTTGGGCTGGATATGTTCTTGACTGGCCAAGAGAACCTGGAGCTGATCCTCACTCTGCGGGGGTTTGACGAGCAACGGATGAAAGAGGAAGTCAGGAACTGGATACATATTGTTGGTGAGTGATCAGTTTTTTACTTAGGGTTGAGGGGGATGCGCTAAGGTAACCCTCGAAATCCAAATTTGCAGGTCAATATCAGGTTGTATGTTGATTAGATTGATGACTATAATAATTACTAGCTTCGCCCGCGTGAATGTCGGAAAATATCGCAAGGGAACGTACTACCGGAATTTATAGTATCCTATGTACTAATCCAGGTTATGGCCTATCCGTATGCTTTTCATCTAAATCTGTTCAGCTGTTACGTCATGAAAAGGTAATAGACAGACAGTCAGGTAATAAACTCAAACTAAAAATAAAAAATTGGAACCCATATTGGATGACTTCGTTGTCTGTCAAGACCCTTTTTCTCAGGAACACGTGGAGGTATCAAGTTGAAATAGATATCAAAAACTTAGATCTACGATCACTTGGAGCTGTAAAGAAAATCAAACTTCAGGTCAACGCAATTAAAAAATACGGCCATTTATGCCGCATATGTTGACACCTGCAAATAAACCAAAGCATAAATGGTACTTCCCGTTGACCTAGCAGCATGAAGTTTGGCGAGAAGCAAGGATTTACAGATCAAATTAGTTAGGATATTATAAATATAGTTAGTATAATTAGTAAATATTAGTAAGGATTAAAATCGCTTTTCGTGTCTGTCTGTGTGACCGCGTTGTTCTTCGAAACTACGTAACGGATATTGATGCGATTTTCACCATCGTTTAGAGAATTTATTCCGGAAGTTTTATGTGTATATGTTACCGTTAGAATACGGAATACGTTAATATACGCATTAACTAAATAATCTGCAAATTACCGGGAACGACCCGTTAAAGTTTAAAATTTTACTTAAAGTAGTAGATATCTGCATTCTACCTAGTTAATCGGCATATTAACGAATGCTACACCATTAAATCGCAGAAGACAATGAACGAAACACTTCTTTCTCGTTTTTTGCTGACGTAATATTTTTCAAACATGCAAACAAGCATCCACACCATGCATGCATGCACCATGCGTGCAAATGAGCATGTAATATGCATGGTTTCTGTTTCGAAGCTCGGAGCCGGAGCTCGCGTTGGACCGCCCGCCGCGGCGGGCGGTCCAACGCGAGCTTATCGTCACTGCCCGTGGCTGAGGCTGGCCGGCGAAGTTAGCCAGCAAGCCAAAGCTGCTGTAAAACCACTTGCTCCTCAGCTCGCGGGCCACTTTGTCCCTCCACGCCTACGCGGGCTTAAATTACACTCTAGGCCCTAGAGTCTAGGGGTAGGGCAGACAAGACTACGTGGAGTCGGTGTTGCAGCGATTCGTTTCTGTCACTAACTTTTGTAGCACAACAAATTGACTTTTCGGAAGCAGCTTTGGCTTGCTGGCTAACTTCGCCGGCCAGCCTCAGCCACGGGCAGTGACGATAAGATCGCGGAGCTCCGGCTCCGAGCTCCGAGTCCGGCGCGCCGGAGCATCACAGCTCGCTGGAGCTGTGACAGAAACCATGCATATTACATGCTCATTTGCACGCATGGTGCATGCATGCATGGTGTGGATGCTTGTTTGAAAACAAGCAACATGAATGTTTGAAAAATATTACATCAGCAAATGCTGTATCGATTTTTCGGTATTTTCTGTATTCTATTCGGTCGTTATGTCTTTATTTGTTGCATTAAGTTGTCGGAAAATTAGTATTTAAAGCAGTAAATTTCATATTTTGAGTATGGTTATATTTATTTTTATTTTTTCGGAGCTAGGGAAAAAAACGATTTTAGAAGCTTTCTTTTCTTTGTTTGTTCACGATTTCCGCACGATTTTTATCCGCACTAGATTTTCAACGCTCTGCTTAGCACCGAGAGTTGAAAATCCAACAAGAGTGTTTTCTTGACGCACGGGATGCGCTTTGTGGGATTCTCAATGCTCAGCTCAATACCGAGAGTTGAAAATCTAGAGCGGGAATAAAAATCTTCGCGTAAAGAAATCGCCCGTGCGAACATGGGTTTAGACGATTTCGTCAGCTTAGCGCTTCTGTCTTTTTGTTTTTTCTTTGGTGAAAGTAAAAGAAATGCAGTTTAAATTTTTTTTATCATTATATTTAGCGGTTTTTAAACGTAAATCACACGAAATTTTATGCTTTTTTCAATGATATAATAATCAAATAATCTGATGTTATATGTGTCAAAAGGCATTTTTTAAATAAATTTCACAATTATTTTGTTTTAAGTGGTAACTATCGATTTTCTTGTAATATAAAAGTACCTATTGATTTCCCGGCACTTAACTTGTTCGGCTAGTGCCGGAATGAATTTTTTATCACATCTATTCAAAAATTGCTAGTTTAGTCTTCGTAAACAGGGACTAAAATAGCTTTTTAATCCCTAGGGATTAAAAGTGATTTGAATTTGGAACGTGGATATTGTTAGTAAAAGTTCCAATCACCAAAGAGATCAAACACGAACATTGTATGAACAAGTAACAGGCTGGCAAGAGAAAGTGTGAATTTGGTCAAAATAAAAATCAAAGATGCGAAAATTTTCAAATTTTTCGTCATGGGTATCGTTCTCATGGTTTTCAATAGTGCTAAAACCGATAATGAGGTCAAAATGAAAATCCAAGATGGCGGCTGTGAAAATTTTCAAATTTTTCGTCATGGATATCGTTGTCATGGTTTTCTATGGTGCTAAAACCGATAATGAGATCAAAATGAAAATCCAAGATGGCGGCTGTGAAAATTTTCAAATTTTTCGTCATGGGTATCGTTGTCATGGTTTTCTATGGTGCTAAAACCGATAATGAGGTCAAAATCAAAATCCAAGATGGCGACAATGAAAATTTTAAAATTTTTCGTCATGGCTGTCATTTTCAAAGTTTTCGAGGGTGCTAAAGCCGATAGTGAGGTCAAAATGTAAATCCAAGATGGCGGCTCTGAAAATTTTCAAATTTTTCGTCATGGGTATCGTTTTCATGGTTTTCAAGGGTGCTAAAGCCGATAGTGAGGTCAAAATAAAAAACAAAGATGGTGGCTGCGAAAATTTTAAAATTTTTCGTCATGGGTATCGATTTCATAGTTTTCGAGGGTGCTAAAACCGATAATGAGGTTAAAATGTAAATCCAAGATAGCGACTGCTGAAATTTTCAAAATTTTCGTCATAAGTGTCGTTTTCTTAGTTTTCGAGGGTGCTAAAGCTGATAGTGAGGTCAAAATGTAAGTCCAAGATGGTAGCGATTTTTATTTTAAATGAGAGCAACGTGAGAAGGAACTTTGTTCCTGACGGGGGTTGGACTGCACACGTTTTTTTTTCTCACAGAGGGTGATAAAAAGTAAGAGTGTTCATCTCGGGAGCAACACTATTTTAAGCTCGAGTGAAGTACTTTGAATCCCTCGCTGCGCTCAGGATTCTACTTTAGAATCCTTCGCTACGCTCTGGATTCGAAGAAACACTCTCGCCTTAAAAATAGTTGTTTGCTCCCTTGGTAAACAATCTACTATTTTGTTTTTGACCCAAAAAATATTAAAATTGCCCAAAACCGAAAACAAATTTCGGTTATTAATATAATCTAAGAAGTGTTTCTTTGGTACATGTGCACGAGTTTCCCGCCAGGTCTGGAGAAGTACGCGCAACGCCGGGTGAACGGCTACAGCGGCGGCTGCATGCGGCGCCTGGGCGCGGCCTCGGCGCTGTGCGGCGGAGCAGGTACACGGGCACATATTTAATCACATTACATTAATCGGTCGGCCCCGCACCCCGCGTTTGAAGGTCATAGAAAAGTCTTTTCTATAACCTTAAAACTTATTTAAAAAATAAAGATGTAGGTAACGTGCACTTTGCTTGTTGTCTCTTTTTCACTACCATTTTCGGACACTAGAACTCTATCTAACCTAGCTAACAGTAGCGAATTTTATTTTTAGAAGAAACGTTTATTCAAAATTGCTTAAATAAAGTAAATACATAATTGAGTTTCATTGAACCTGTTTTCATTGCGTGTTGCTATTAACCACTGCTCATAAACTGCGTCCTGTTTTTAATCCGAAGTGTCCTGGTATTTTCACCTTCTAATCCTGGGCTTTCAAAATTTGGGGATGCCAACCCTAACCTACCCCGATGGGAAGGAGGTGTGAGTTTTATGTACGTAATGTATATGTCACCGTAAGATTGTGAGAACCGTTAGTTTATAACCTGTCGGAATTATTTCCGATAGATTATAAACTGTCGAAAAATTGTGAACTGGTTGAAATGGGTTAGGTTAGGTTAGAACTGTGACTAACCGCGCGCGAGCCGAGCGAGCGAAGCGAGCGGTGCCGCGGTAGCGGCCGGCGAGCGCTACTTCCAAATTGCTCGCAGCCAGGCAGGCTATTTAATATTAGCGCAAGGTGCGTTACGTCGCAAGCAAGTTTGATATCAGTTCACAATTTGTCGGTTTCCCATGGAAAGATTATAAACTAGCGAAAAATAATGCGTTAAATTGTAAATGGTTCGTTGCAGTTCACAATTTTTCGGCAGTTTATAATTTAACGGAAATAATACCGATAGATTATAAACTAACGGTTCTCACAATCTTACGGTGACATATACATTACGTACATAAAACTCACACCTCCTTCCCATCGGGGTAGGTTAGGGTTGGCATCCCCAAATTTTACTGTGACAATACATGTTGTAAATAATTTTTAAAGAGTTCCTTGCCCATTCTTCACCTTTTGGTAGGGGCACCAAGAATCAATAATATTTTCTTGTAAATTTAGACATTCACTTGCTTAACTTTGACCTTGACAGAGCTCGCTCTGCTTGACGAACCCACCTCGGGCGTGGACGTGGCCGCGCGCAGGCGGCTGTGGATCGCACTGCGCAAGGCCCTGAGGCAAAAGCGATCTATCATCATCACCTCACACAGGTACACTTGAACCACACATAACGGGTGTAAAAAGACACTTAATGGCCTGCGCAGACTGGCGGACAGGACAGCAGACCATTTTAAATATATTGACAGAATGTAATACTTGTAGAGGTATCGGAACAGGGTGTAAAGTTCACTCATCCTCTATAGAAAAGGGAGGATGCTCCGACCAGACGGGTGTCGTGTCTGTCTGGGCAGTTGCCCGCTGCCCAACGATTGATGACGGGGAAGTTACATATATTCCAGTCACGCGGTAAACTCGTAATTGCGCGATGCAGGATTTGTGTGACGTCAGGTCTTTGATGCGTAGTTCACCAGTGGCGATAGATGCCGCCACAGATTTTTTTCTTTCCCATACAATGAAATGATCCTTAAAAGAAACAGACAAACGGCATTTAAACAAAATGGTCAATTTATCATTTTTATGAACACACTTGACCTAAAAATTAAGGACATGTTAATCGATCCTCTAATTCCCATTTTGCGCTCCTAAAAATATTATTGAACACTCTAATATCAATGCGGTGAAAGTGGCAAAGAAGAAGAAGAAGTAGAAAATAATATTTGCGCTTCTTTTTGTGAACGTCAAAAAATCCAAAATCAATATTTTAGTCAATTTCTATCAACTGGAGGGGCCTAGACAAAATCCCTTTTCTGTAAGCGTTAACGCCAACGGAAAGATCAAATTGTATCGAGTTGACTTTAGCTTTAGAGATGTCACGTGACTGCTGCTAAATTGGTAGACTAAGACTAAGGCACAACATAAGGAAGACTGGAAATGTATGGGGGAGACCTTTGCCCAGCAGCAGCAAAATGGGTTAACAAAAAAAAGTCATTATTCCTCATGCGAAAAGAAAAGGAACGTTGAAGTGAGCGTGACGCATAGCTGCCAAAAATATTCATCATACAACTTTTTATAAAAAAAACTTTTTACAAAAAAAAAACAACCGACTTCCAAAAAAAGCACTACAAAGTGAAAAATAACTTTAATTTCGGAAGTCGGTGGCAAAAAACGAAAACACAAAACCCAAGACACCGACTTCCGGAATTAAAGTTATTTTTCACTTTTTAGTTTTGGTACCTACCCCACACACATTCGAATACCACTACCTGCTACCAGTGACAGGAACTTATCATATCATATATATACTAAGTGGGAAAAAAATACGTATTTTGTAGCTAACTCAAAAACTACCCAAGCAAAGTTAATAAAATTTATATGGGACCAATTTGGGAGCATACCCTTTCAAACAAAAAAAAAACTTCAAAATCGGTCCACAAATGACGGAGAAATCGGTGGTCATACATAAAAAAAAGCGACGAACATATAACCTCCTCCTTTTTGGAAGTCGGTTAAAAAAAAACAACCGACTTCCAAAGACTTCAGAAGTCAGTGACTTTGGTTTTGAATTTTTGTTTTTGGCCACCGACTTCCGAAATTAAAGTTATACAATATTTTATACTAAAAACAATTAAAATCCGCTGTCACTTTGTCTGAACGTAAAACGGAACAACCTAGGAGTGACTAGGAGTGAGGAAATTCGTACAATATCTGTGGTAAAATGTTAAATTTATTACGTAAAAATTAAAAAAAAATAGAAAATAAAAACTTTTTTACAAAAAGAAACAACCGACTTCCAAAAAAGTGAAAAATAACTTAAATTTCGGAAGTCTTTGGTTTTGTATTTTCGTTATTTGCCAAAGTTTTTATTTCTCGCTTTTTATTGGGTCAATTTGTAATTTATCTAAGTTACATTAGCCTAATGCCAACTGCTCATCACCTTTTACAAAATATTGCTTTTCCTGATGCAGGGACGTTCATCGTTGAGGAGTTCTCCTGGTACTTCACCATCAGCTCCACTTCTCTATATGCATTGTGACGAGCACTAATTGTATTGCAACCATATTAAAGTAATCGAATAGCAACTCGTGAAACAATTATTATTTAGTAGTTCCGGTGGCTATTTGTGGTCTTCATCATCAGTTCCACTTAACCAAATGGTGCTTTCCAAGAGCAACTGCACGAGTTACTATAAAAAATACCCAAATCGCTATAGGTTTGCCTATAATATTTGAAGAGGTCCCTCGATTTCTCTGAGATGCCATCATCAGATCCTGGTTTCCTTATCATGATACCACAACAAAAAAAAAGAATCATCAAAATCAGTTCATAAACGACGAAGTTATCTGCGAAAACACATTAAAAAAAATATATACGGTCGAATTGAGAAACCACTTTTTTTTTAAATCGGTTATAAATCCTAGTTTTTTTTATTTTTTAAACTAGATTTTTGCACAGTGTAATATTTTGCAAAAGCATTTTACTTGACGACATCCATACGCTATAAAATTGTGAAGCTTCGCACGCGCGGGTTATAATCTGCAGTAGAGCCTAATCCAGTTTAACATCCTAGGTTTTCTGCTATGGGAACCTTTGTCGAAGAAAACATATATTAATACATAGAATCAGGATAACTAATCAAATATTTAAAAAAAAGTACCTATAAAATTTTACCTAATTTATTTTGTAATATTAATTTCTATGTGACTCACAACCTTATGATCATAAAGGTTTACACATTTTTTTTGCTTTATGCTTTCCTATATCTGTAAAAACAAAAATAAATATTCTGCATAAAAATATTCAAGTATCAAATACGTTTTTCAGAGTTACTCCGGTGACAACCGATGTATTTTTTTTAAATTTGCCGCTCTTCTTCACTCAGCTTTCAAAAGACAGACTCTAATAATGAAAGAGCATTGCAAAGACGTCAAACAAGACCAAATCGTCCAGCCTATTCCTCTGGATATGTCGACATCCTGGATAGCGAAAAACCATCCTCTATTGCCCTAAAAATGACATCAGGAAGGTGCGTAGAGTTGCATCTACTTTATACAACTAGAGTTGGGTCCGATATCATGTCACATGTAAAAATCATCGATATTTTAAAATCATTTCATCATGCAATGACAACGACAAAATCATCAATGCTTTTAAATCATTTCATGAATGAACGAAAACTTCGGTGATTCGGATGCTACGTTGCGAGGCTGCGTGATCGGCGATACGTAGGTCACAGAATTCATAGTTTCGATAAAATGCCCGGTGCTAGGCGCACGTCACTGCAACAATGCTGTCACTTGCGTTGTTTAAGCGAGGCAAGTGTTATCTAGCATGTTGTGTTTCGTAAATCATTGTTTTGATTAGACGAGGACGACCACGACTTATACAAAAGCTTAAAGTTAAAATTGAAATATTATGTAGTTACTTGTAGGGAAGGTGCGTATTTACGCAATCAAGTTTTTACACCAGGTATTTACTTGCAAGAACGCCAGATTGCCAAAAATACAAAAAAATAATCAGCAAATATCGCTAATGGAAACATATTGAAAATGTCCATGATTATTAATCAATTAATACCTACTATTCTAAATACGCTGCCATGAATGTCGCAAGCAAAGAAAAATTTAGTTTCGCAATCTAACTTAGAGAATAACCCTTAAAGTGGACAAGTACGACCAATGCCTACTAAATATATAATGATAATTTCACAAAGCCGTTCCACCATCATTTGAAGTGACGTGATCATATACTCAAATAAAAATCATTCATCAATGATTTTGTCATTGTTCCCGTCATCGATATTTTTTTGTCATTGTCATGCAGTCATTGATACAGAAAAATCATCACTCAGCCCATCTCTATATACAACTCCAGCACCCTCATGAGCCATGTATTATTTAGCACCGAGTCAAAAGCCTTCTTTTAATCTATCGAACAATGTCCACAGATCCCATCGGGAACGACGAACCCGTTAGCTAATGGTCATATCGATGAGGAGCAGCTCTTTAGTACCGCGAGATCCGTTCCTGCATCCATTTTGAGAGGCAGACATTATGGAGTTGGTGTCTATATGTTTGTTAATTTTAGTTCTCAAAATGGATGTAAAAACTTTAAAGACCGTCGGTAGACAAGTGATCGGCCTATAATTTTTGGGTTCCGCAGTTTTACCTGATTTATGGAGCAGGTGGGCTATTCCTGTCATTAGGAACTAGGGCAGCGATCCTGACTCTAATGCTGACTGGAACTGGGATACCAATCGAAATCGGGCGTGCGGTCTTTGGAACCACTTTATCCAAAAGTTGTGCAGCCCGTCCGGCTCTGGAAATTTCCAGCTAAGCAATGGACGGGGCTGATGATAAGTGGCCCCATTTCTGGTATTTGCTCGCATGAACCCTCGATCTTCCCAGTCCAATCTCCTTCGCTGCGATTGACAGGCGCTATCATTATTATTATTTAAATGTCTTTGACATATCTCGGGACCCTGGGGCCCCGGACCTTTGGAAGGCGGCATACGAAGCGCCGAAATCAACTCGCAGAGGCCCGTTAGACATTTTTAAGTGTTGAGGCCAACCGACAATTATCCCTGTATGTACTATGCAAGTGCACCCAAGGACAATCCCCAGTTGAAGCAGGACTATTGCAGGATATGGAAACAAAGATATTGGATTATGCGTTTGGGTGGCTAAGTGAACTGGTTATCTAGAACTATGGAAAGACTACGGCCCCTGCCTAATCAATATTTTATGTAAAATACACAGGTAAAATGGCAGGGGGTGACTTGCACACTCAATAATGGGCCCCCGAAAACGGTCACTAGCACAAAGTGTCGTAGCGACAAGGGCGCAATATGTCCTGAGATGCTTATGAAGAGTGTAGAGGTATTTCCACGGCTATCAGGACAATCCCGGAAGTACGGTCAAGATCCCTACCAGCATCTTACTGGAATACTTCCTTCATCCGAGCACGTTTGCTCTTGCGAATCTCCACTCAAGCCGGCCAATAAAGGCAAGAATGAGGTGGGAGCTCTGTTCCTCGTCAGTTTTCACTCCAGTCGGCCAATAAGGCAAGGCAAGCCGGAGGTGAGGAACAAGACTTCTCCCGGAAGGTAGGGGTCGTGGGGTCGCTACTGCCCAACAGCTCGCCACATGCTGCCCTGCGGGTTTCTGTATCTCTATTGGTCTGGCTCCTCATTCTAAACCAGTACCCTAATTGCGTAATACACGATCAATCAAAATATGTTTCGATTTGAAACAGATTGCTAATCGATTGCTTCATAAGTTGGAAAAAAAATCTGCTCAACAGCGTAAATAACGCAATGAATGTTGTTGAAATTTCACAAAAACCTACATGGGCACTTATGAAACGTCAGAAGCTAGGTGCACGGTTCCAATTGGTCGTTTCCTATGTAGAAGAGCCGGCAAGAAACTCCACGGTTACTCTGTTAAAAATAATTGGCTTTTACAATACTTTCAAATAACAGTGTTACTAGGTATGGGAGGACAGTGTAGGTCTTTCAATAAGTACCAGGTACTTAACAAAATAGAAAATGGTCAACAGGTCTACAATCCACTAAGCCTACAGCGTTCTCACATTCACAAAATGGAAAAGAATCTATACAAAAGATAAATAAATTAATAAAAGTAAAAACCTATTTTAATTAAACGCAATTATTGACTGCTATTACAACTGTAATAAATCTGAATAATTATCATGTCCACAAAAGTCACTAATAAAGAGTTGAAGTTTGAAATTGCCACTCATCTTAAACAAGCATGGTGATCAATGCTCGAGCCTTCTCTGTATGAGAATAGGCCTTTGCCTTGCAGTGTATGTTTTGGAATGGGTTCATATTTCTGACTGACCGATTCCTTGACAATTCAAAAGTGCCTAGTTCAAGTTCAAGTTATTTATTTCATAAAAAAAATACATTTGTGTCGAAATATCTGCACAGTAAAAGAAACAACATAAACAATTATAATACAAGCAACCTCGTCCCTCACCCATCATCAAAAAACAATGGCAAGGTACTGCTTTTTGATCAATATTAATTTTAGTTTAATTTAATACTAGTTTTAAGATTTTTAACCGACTTCCAAAAAGGAGGAGGTTATATGTTTGTAGCGTATTTTTTTTTTTTTATGTATTTCCACCGATTTCATTTGTGGACGGATTTTGAAAATTCTTTTTTTGTTTGAAAGTGACTTTGCTTGAGTAGTTTTTGAGTTAGCTACAAAATACGTATTTTTTTCCCACTTAGTATGTAGATGATATGATAAGTTCCTGTCACTGGTAGCAGGTGTATTCGAATGTGTGTGGGGTAGGTACCACAACTAAAAAGTGAATAATAAAAACTTAAAAAAAAAAACGTTATTGCCATTTGGTTTAATTGAAATAAATGCTTGCCATTGATGTCAAGCGGGTGTGACTGATGATGACTGCGCCTTCGTTATGAAAGAATTATATTTTGGTGATGTCCAATTTGGTCTACGAGGATGTGTTAGTAGTTCGGTGGTTATGTTTGAGTTTGAGTGGGACAGCAATAGGCTGGTATTATTATTACTTATGTGTTTCGCAGCATGGACGAGATGGAAGCACTGTGCTCGCGCATCGCGATCCTAGCGGCCGGGCGCGTGCGCGCGCTGGGCACGGTAAACGAACTGCGCGCCGCGCACGTGCAGGGGAACTCCGTCATGCTCAAGCTGGCCGCCAAGCACCACGTGGGAGTGGCTGGTACGTATATACTGCAGTGGGGTCATACCGTTGGACTTACACCCTCCACATTATAATGAGTACCTGAAACTCAAAGCATTTCATCATTCTTTTGCTCTTATCCTAGTTTATTTGTGGTCGACGCAACATGTCTTTTTCTTCCATACGCTATCAGTCGTCATCTCTGCAGTCAACCGCTTTCTAGCCATATCATCTATCAAACAGTCCATCCATCGTTTCTATGGTCTTCCCCTACTCTTGTAGCCATCCACATTCATATTCAAAACTTTGCAGACGACATTTCCTCCATTTCTCAAACTCAAGCATTCTTGTTCTTCTTTTCGTGTGACTGTGATTAACCTAGTGTCAAAATCAAAATATTTTATTTCACATAAACCTACAAGGGCACTTATGAAACGTCAGAAGCTAGGTGCACGGTTCCAATTGGTCGCTTCCTATGGAGAAGAGCCGGCAAGAAACTCCACGGTTACTCTTTTCAAAATAAATTGTTTCTACAATGTTTTCAAATTACAGTGTTAATAGGTATGGGAGGACAGTGTAGGCCTTTTTTAGGGTTCCGTACCTCAAAAGGAAAAAACGGAACCCTTATAGGATCACTCGTGTGTCTGTCTGTCTGTCTGTCTGTCTGTCTGTCTGTCTGTCTGTCTGTCTGTCTGTCCGTCTGTCACAGCCAATTTACTCCGAATCTAATGGACCGATTAAGTTGAAATTTGGTACACATGTGTATTTCTGTGACCCAAACACGAATGTGAAACGTAAATAATTTAATTTTGAATATAGGTGTCACTTTTGGGGCGCAAACAAGAAAATTAAAAAAAAAAGTTTTGTTAATAGTACCGTGTGATATATCAAATGAAAGGGCTTGTTACGAGGATCTTAAATATATTTTTTATATAATTTTAAAGTAAATAGTTTTAAAGATATTTAATAAATTCAATGAAAATTGACCATTCCCCCCCCCTTATCTCCGAAACTACTGCACCAAAAATTTTGAAAAAAATACATAGTATGGCTCTTTACACATAGATTACAGGAAAACCTATAAGAAGTCTATGGTCTTAAAATAACATGGTAAATCTCTCAATATTGTGCGTACAAACTTACTTTTCGTCGCTCGGCATCCCATCTCTCTAGCTACTATAATATCAAAATATCAAAAGTGTTTGACCGTCTGCTTAATACACAAATAAATAAAACTGTTAATGTTCATGACAACTAATTCGGGTTTCGGCGTGGTTTGTCAACAGAAAGTGCAGTGTTGTGTCTTAAACATACTATCGTATACTTACTATACACAGCGTGGGACGCCGATTTATGCTAGCTTCCTCGACTTATTCAAGGCTTCTGATCTGGTTGCTTATGACGTATATTGTGGAGAAAGATGGAGAAGGATAGGTTGCTAACGGAGCTTATAAACATCTTTAAATAGTGGTATGGTAACCAGATCAATAGTGTACGATGGGCGGGGTGAGGCAGCATTGGCGAGCTCAGCAACACCAGAGTGGGTTGCTATATAGATGGTATTAGTGTTAATAATATTAGCTATGCAGAAAAATCACTGAACCTGACTTGATTTCCGTACATCTTCTTTTTTTTCGGGTGACCACTGAAAATCAGCGCTGTGCTGTGGGTCCCCCATAGCACAGCATCATGCTGAGTGGAAGCCTTCTTGTCGCAGTAATGTCGTGCAGCTGCCGCCTTAGTAGTAGTATTCTGTTCTATGCTCGTGATTTATTATGTACTTTGTGTTATTCTTTGTTTACTCATGTTTGTTATGTATGCACGTGTTTCTGTGACATATAAACCTATTTTTCTTTCTTTCTTTTCTTTCTTTCTTTCTTTCTTTCGTTAATCTGTGGTCTCAGAAAGTTGGTCGCCAAATGTGAGCAGTATGCCAAAACACATGGTTTGATGTATAACTCCAATAAGTCGGAGATCATGGTCTTTGAGGCTGGGGGTAGACCGGGTTATGTACCACCTGTATTACTCAATGGCACTCCACTACAAAGAGTATTTACGTTTAAATATCTTGGTCATATATTGACCCCTGACCTCAATGACGGACTCGATATTGAGCGGGAACAAAGGGCGTTGTCGGTAAGGGCGAACATGCTGGCTCGTAGGTTTGCACGCTGCTCACTTAAAAAGTCAAAATTACTCTGTTTCGAGCTTATTGTACAACATTTTACACGTGCAGCCTATGGGCGAGATATACCCAAAAGTCGTGTAACGCCCTTCGTGTCCAATACAACAACGCTTTCAGGGTATTGGTGGGGCTGCCCCGTTTTTGTAGCGCATCGGGAATGTTCGCGGATGCACATATTAATTGCTTTTACGTAACGATGCGAATGAGGTGTGCATCCCCGGTGCGCTCTGGCCAGCTCCAACAATATCCTAAAAAAGATCGCTAGCAGGCTGAATTGCATGTACATCAATCACTGCAGTGCCATCTCCCATGGGGTGAAATAAATTTAAACTAGATTACGTGGGGCACTCAGAAAGTTTTGTGATACTAGAAAAAAATATACTACAGGTTATAATTTTTTTATTATATCTTTTCAAAGAACTCTCCATTGGCGTCTACACAGTTTTATACGTCTAAACAAATTTTCATAACACATTTTCCAGTCCGCATCAAACACCTCTCCAATCTCCTTCTCAAATGCAGCCAGTGCATCTTCCAGTGATGAAAACTGTTTTCTTTTGAGTTGATTTTTTATTTTGGGGAACAAGAAAAGTCGCACGGAGCCAAATTTGGACTGTAAGGAGGATGACCTATAAATTTGTCCGGTATGCTGTCCAGAAAGTCCCTTGTTTTGAGCGCCGAGTGAGCCAGCGCGTTGTCGTGGTGAAGCAGTAGCCCACGGAGGCCAGTGTTCGGTCGCTTGCTGCTTGCAGTAGTAAAAATTTCTGGCAAACATTTGGTAACACCCCATTCAGTATTGATGCTCCTTTGATCTCGTCAGGGTACTGACACCAGATAACCCGGCAAAGAAAAAAATCTTGAGTAAAAATTTTGCGTGCACTTCTGGCTGGCTTCACTTTGGTAGGCGTTGGTTCATTTTGAAACAGCCACACGGTCGACTGACGCTTCATATCTGGATTTATCAATAAATCCAAGATTCATCACCCGTAATGATATCTTAAACGCGCCGAGACGAGCCTGCTACAAATTTTGCTATCGTGTCTCGGCACCATTCTACCCGAACCTTCTTCTGAGCCTGCGTTAGATTTTACGGTACCAGCGTGAAACTATCTTCCATAACCGAAGATGAATGTGTAGAATTTCATGCACACTTCCCGATCCAATCGGTAGTGTATGCTGAACCTCTTCATATGTAATTTGCCTATTCTCTTGAATTAAATTTTTCACAGCCAGCACGTTTTGTTATGTAACAACTGTCATAGGGCGACCACTTCTTTCTTTGTCCGCCAAAATTACTCGACCACCCATAAATTCGTTGAACTAGCGGTTGCTCGTTTAAAGGTATTATTATTATATTAATACCGCGAATGTGAAATTTTAACGAAAATCAGATTTTTGTTTTATTTCATTCTACACATTCAAATAAGTAACCCTGAATTTAAAAAAAAAAACGTGAAAAATCTCACATTCGCGGTATTGGATGCCGAGCGACGATTTGCAGTTGGAATGTATGGGAGAACAGGTTATTCAACTACAATGTTAAGTTTGTTCTTGGGATAAATAAATTCATCTCAACTACGGAACCCTTCATTGTGCGTAGTCCGACACGCACTTGGCCGGTTTTTTTTTTTTTTTTTTTTGTGTGGGAAATTATCAAATAACTTCTCCCGCTCTGGGTGGAGCGGGAGGGTGTATCAGACTTTTACTGACTAAAACCCACCCGTGTTCCTTCGGTTGCCCTGTTGCCGGGGGCCACGATTTCCCTATCGGTTTTCTTCGAACCTCCGGCAGGCATTGGCCCTAGCGGACCCCGTCAATTCTGCTGACATCGCTTTGAGGTGCGCGTGGAACACAACGCGCCGTCGACCCGGGCTTGGTCCTTATCGGACGGCGAGCTACCCATTGCTCACCGTCCGCAAGCCCGCGCCTACGGTGGCTGGAAATCGGCTCGCGATTCCCGCCCCGGGCGTCTCCTCCTGCGGCGGTTAGGGGCGTGAAGGTGCGAAATTTGCCTCTCCCTCATGCATTCCGCCTCCTCCTTCGCGAGCATTACCGCTTCGCAGAAGGAGGTGACGGCCTGCCATTTCCTCTCGCTCCGTACCATGGCCTGAACCAGGGCCGGACGCGAGAGATCACCGCCGCCGATCGCCTCTACGAGGACACGGCGTTGCTCCGCCCAAGCCGGGCAGACCTCCACCGTATGCTCCACCGTGTCCTCAGGCCGATCCATACAATGGTGACACCCAGGTGTTTCCTCCCGCCTTATCCTAAACAGGAACCTCCCGAAGCAGCCGTGTTCGGTGAGGACCTGCGTCAGGCGGAAGGTGAGGACGCCGTGGCGCCTTTCAAGCCACTCCTCAAAGAGGGGTCTTATCGCCGCAATTGTGGCGTGCCCAGCGCGGGGTTGTGACAATCGCACTCTCCATGACGCCATGAGATCACAGAAACCCTGTTCAAGTGTTCAGTAACATTTCATTTTCGTAACACCCAAATCATGCCGCATAAATAAATCGCAATTTTCTCCAAACAAGAAAATTTTTGTTATTTAGTTCTCCACCTACGCCGACGATATATGTATTTTATTTTATTTTATTATGTATAGGGTGACCCGATGTCCCGTATTTCAGGCACGAATTTTTCACTGTCCCGTAATTTAGCATTATCAATACGGAACAGTACATTATCTCGTAATTTTATGTTTCAATTGCATTTAATAATAAAAATGCCTATTTATATCATTCCACAATTTCCAAATAATTTACAAATTGTTGTGATTATTAATATTTATTATTGTTTTGAGGGTATTTCATTGGGAAAGTCAGAATTCGTTTATATATGTTATTTAGTTTATTAATCCACATTTTCTTATCCAAATAATTAACAAATTTTTAATATAATTTATGATTGTTTTAAGGGTAATACATTGATCAAATCAGCCGATAATAAAATAAAGACTGTTTGGAAAATTGTCAAAGACGAGACTAACAGGAATAAAAGACACAATTATGATTTTACACTAGAAACTTCACGTGGTCTCATAAGCACTAACAAAGAAGTTGCTCAAGAATTTGTAAATTTCTTTATCAGTATCCCACTTAAAACTACTGAAACCTTAAATTCCTCGCCCTCGCGTTCTATTGATTAATTAAGAGCAAACGTTTCATCCTGCCCGATTGAATTTAAATTCTAACATCCCCATAACAGTAATAAAAGCTTTCAAGCAAATTAAGATCAAAGTAACCGAAGATCTATGGGGAATGTCTATCAAAGTTTGTACCTCTATTATTAAAAGAAAGAAAGAAAGAAAAATATTTATTTGGACACAGTTCGTGAAACACAAATAACACAGTGAAAATAAAAATAAAAAATGTTTTAAAAACAATAGTATGTGCCTCACGGCTGCGCCAAAAAGGTTCATTTCAGCATTAATGCCAGACAGATGCTGTCTGACGCTGGTTTTCTAATGAACCCTTATGGACCAGTGACGGAGAGTACAAACAGTTTCAACATACCTAATACATAATTTGTATACTTAAAAAACTAAATAAATAAATAAGCACGTAATCAAATATAATACAAAAACAAAAAAACTAGCCTATAGCGCCGTACTTAGCCTTAATATTTAATTTGTGTGTGGATCAAGGAGTCTTCCCTGATCTAATGAAATATAGTAAAGAAATACCACTTTTTAAATCCGGGGACAGTAAAGACACCAATAACGACCTGACCAGACCTGTATCCGTGTTACCGGTTTTCAGCAAGGTTCTTCGGCTTAATCAAATGCTCAATCATTTTAATACCAATAAAATCTTACATGATCAATAGTATGGTTTCACCAAGGAACGTTATACGACTGACGACGGTGTCACCTTATTAAAGCACATATTTACGGGGTGGGAAGAGGCCCTAAACGCCATCGGAATTTTTTGTGACCTCTCCAAGGCATTTGATTGCGTCGTCCACGAAACCTTAATCCACCCTGTATATGTTATGATTGACTGCTTAGCTCTGTAAAGGTATAGCATGACGATAATCTTTTAAAAGGTTAAATCCGTAACTATCTGCAATATTCTAACCTTTTGGCTAGTCTTTATTCAATGTGCGGTAAACTATAGAAGAATACGAACATAATGCAATATTGCTCATTCTCCGTAGCAAATAGCGTGATAATAATTTTTGAAAAATCTATTGTGACGTTTCCATTATTTGACTTATAGATATTATTTATACCAATTTGCAAGTTAATCAAGCCACACAGTAAAATCCTCCACTGTAAAAATGAATATCCTGTTTCACCCCGTTAGGGGTAGGTTTTCAAAAAATCCTGATATATGTGCTTATTTATTTTCAGTTTTAATTATAATTACTAAGTTTCGAGTTAATCAGACCGCTCGTTAAAATTCTTCCATACAAACTTTGACACCCAATCCTCCTTTACCAACAGTGAATGATTTTTGGTTTTTCTGAACCAGGGGGTGGCCCCTGGTTCAGAAAAACTAAAAATCGCAAACTTTGTAATTTACAAAGAATTCGTGCCAAGTTTCAAAATTATTAACTCAAAAATTAGATTTTTCATACAAACAAAATCCCCCCTTTTCACCACCCTTAAAGGCCGAATTTCCAAAAATCCGTTCTTAGCAGACGTCTACTAACTATAAACTACCTGCCTACCAAATTTCATCTTTATACGTCAAGCGGTTTTCGATATTTCGTAATGAATGAGTGAGTGAGTGACCTTTCGCTTTTACATATTTAGATTTAATTGATTATGCTAAATTTTAGTAATAAAAAAAATAATGTTGTTTTTTAATTTAAAAAAAACGGCCTGCCGGAAATCAGATCTGGTCACCCTAATTGTGTATATCTTTTGTTGGAAACCCTAAATAAATAAATATGCGACGTTTCGTGTGAAGGACCTCGCCCTGTATTTTTGATAAGTCGACGATACTTAACCAAATGACTCAATCGCCCAAAGTGGGTTAGTAAAATACTTGATGAATGTATTGCAGTCAGAATTAAAGCTCGTTTATTATTTCAGAGGTACAAGCCGCTAAGGCAGAAATGAACCGATTAAAGGGGAAGATGAAAAGTACCTTCGACTGCGTACTAAGGGATGAACACAAAGTAAGTTTTTACATTTTTTATAATCTAACACAAACCCAACATCTTTAGAATAAATGATTAACTGGACAGTAAGTTACCAGCTTCAAGAAAGCTTTTAAAACGATACTTTTTCTTTTTCGTGTGGTTAGTAACTAACCTAGTGGCAGAGTTTTTATGCCGTTCATGGATCTCTGACTTAGCTTTACATAATTACGTACTTGACTTCAAATAGCAAATAGGACTACTAACAAAAAAAACATGCATTTCCGATGGCGCAACGAGCTTTTATGTGCACGTGATAAGGTTCAAATTGTATGAATGATGAATGAATGGATGAAATGCACCGGCCCCAGCGTGGTTTAACCAGACTCGATAAATCGAATGAACCCCAAGATTTGCACTAGCCCCTGGAGCCTCATGCTTCATGAGGCTACAGAGGCCATTGCATATCGAGGAGTAGACCGGGGGGCGCGGTAATGGTAGGGAATACGTGCCTTTAGGATATGGAAGGATTTGTTAGCCGTACTGGATATGCATCCTAGAGTAGGCAATGGAATAGTGGAGAGACGGGTAATATTAATCTATGGATGGGCATCTTTTTACGCCGGCGCTGCTAGGTTGGTTCAGGTTCAGGTCCAGCTTCACCGGTGCATCTTCTCTTTGCTGTTTCCAATGTCTTCGTCTGAGGTTCTGGCTGCTATCCGTTTCAGATTTCTTGTAAATCTCACTAGTAGTCTTCTTAAACTTATCTCGGTTGCCAGCCGTGTCCATCAAAAAATGATTTCCTTGTCGAAGTAAGTTATGTCCTGTTTTAAGTTGGCATTTCATGCGTAAACAGGTCGCGCGTAAATTTTGCGGCGCCTGTGAAAATGTGCGAGATAGCACATCCTGTGATTCTTGATGTGTTTCGTTACTGTTTTTTAAGTATTTTCTTTTGTCTTGGTTTATTCCTAGCGTGGTTAATCCAAGTCTCACATGAAGAACTCTCCACCAGGTTGATTCAAGTCCAGCTTCACCGGTGAATCTTTTGGCAGGGTTCGACCTATAGCTCCCGCTGTTCACCTCAGGTTGACGCGATTGGAAATATTATGGTTCTAAATTATGCACTCTATTCGGTACAAATACTCGTAATTAATAAGACTCTCACACTCATCGCTCGAATTCTTGTTTTTCTGTCCGTACTATCGCGGGTTTGCATATCTGACCACCGTAAGGACTACTCCTGCTTGTAGCGCTCGACCGCTATAGTAACGCTTACCTACGCTCATCAACCAATAGCATTGCAGCATCAGATTTTTGCTGAAGACCTAGTTTTTGTAAATAAAAAAAAAAAGAAAAGGACCGAACAAAACCAGCAGAGGTGGTGCGTTTTTTCAATGGAATTAAATATCAATACCTTCGTTAAGATGTGGTCATCGAGTGCAAGGAATTCCGTTTTCAAAGTTGTTAGGTAATCATGCCCGGGTTTGTAAAAACACCACGCACCACTCACAAAACAATGCTTCCTTGAACTTCCCCAGCACACAATATCATTCACGTATATCTTACATCATTTAGCCAAATAAACCTGTAGGAATAAAATAAACTAGTGACTTAAAATGATGGAACTAAGGTGGTCTTGTCAGAGCAAGTCACTAAAATATAATTCTAAAAAGATCTCACTAGATTAGCCTGGCCAAGCCTTGTCGCAACGAAGCACCTTTGCATGTATTTCACTTGGCGACTCTAAGAGTCACCACTACCAAAACAAAACAACAACCTAAAAAAGAAAAGAAAGAAAGAAAAATTGTTTATTCTGCACAAAGTAAACGCACATTACAAAAAAAAAATACATAACATAACATCACGCCTTGTTTCCCCGAAGGATTGTGCAGAGGTGTGCGTGCCTGTAGCAGGCAAAAAATACATAAATCATAAAATACACATTTACCAAAAGCCAAAAGCCTCGTATTCAATATTCGAAAACTAATAAGAAGTTGGACAAATTTTGTTTATTGCTTATGTCAAGGCCAGATACCAAAGACAATTTACAATTTTGTTTGCATTAGCAAATGAAAAAAACAAACAATCAAAACATAAACAAATAGCCGATTTGAAAACTCACTATCATTAAAAATAATTCATGACACTACACAACACGTACCACTCGAAACAAACAGGGTCTGAACCGAACGTATCTCATCGCACGTGCAACCCGACGACAGTCCACGCGCTAATCACGTGATAAGATTCAAATTGTAATACATTTATATAAATCAGCACCACACAGCACCACATAGCCTTGACGGGGTCCGCTAGGGCCAATGCCTACCGGGGCTGCGAATACGGGCCGAAAGCGAAATCGTGGCCGCCCGGCAACATGGCAACTGAAGGAAAACGGGTGGGTTTTAGTCAGTAAGAGCCTGACACGCCCTCCCGCTCCAGCCAGAGCGGGAGAAGTTATTTACAAAGATGCATACGTAGTACAATGATGTTGTTTTCTTGGTTACTTGTCTGTTCAGTAATAAATTCAAGGTCAAATTAAATTAAGTAGCGAAACTCCGCACGTCGTGATGGTATCGATATTTAAACAAATAAATGATTCGATAATATATATTTTTGTAGTCAACGACCCTATTTAATGTAGTTAGGTACTTAGAATATCAGTTTTTTGCGTAAACTTCGCAAATGTGATGTGTATAACCGTAACCGTGTAACCTAAACATGATTTTAAAGAAAAAAAAATCACAACTCATAGGTACTTCAACAAAGAAGTATATGACTTTTTTTATCGTGTTTAGATATCAATACCCATCACGTCTGCGTAGTTTTGCTAGTTTATTTAATTTAATTTGTCTTTACATAACTCACCACGACTAATTTATCCACAGACAATGCTACACTACCACATAAACAAGACAATGCGCTACAGCGACATCTTCACTGCACTAGAATCCCTTCGTACCGAGTTCCCTTCCCTCATCGAAGACTACTCCGTCGCGGAGACTACCCTCGAGGAGGTGTTCCTGTCCTTCGCCAAGGAGCGCTCGGAGCAGATCAGAGCGCGGAATGTTTAATAACGAAACCTGCTTACTCCCAAAAGAGCCACGAACACATCATTAAGGGCAAGAACAGGCTAACGACACGCCTTGTGGCAAGGCGTGACGTCAGTGTAGCTTGCTGATTGGTGTCATTTTTCATGTCTCAGCGTGGTGTCGGGTGTAACAAGTGTGTCTTAGTCGAAGCTTGATAAGTATTAGTTATAACAAACTCTTACTTGCTTATTGTTGTTGTCAACCTGGTTTTCATGCGGGTAGCTTGTGTTATACTAAATTACCTTTAAAAAAATAGTCTGTTTTAGAATCCAATAGAAATTATTTGTCTATCAATTATTAGAGAAAATGCAAAGTTTTAATGCATACTACTTTTCGCACTGGGTTTAAAGTAGGTATCAATTTCATCATGTCATCATCTCCCGAGTCGTTTCCCAACTATGTTGGGGTAGACTTCCAGTCTAACCGGATGCAGCTAAAAACAAGTAGGTAGCAATTTCCGACCACAAGTTCTTATAAAGTTGCTCCGAAAGCTAAAGAGGCTTATAAAATTATCGATCTAGTATTAAAGGAACATCCATATCCGCAGTTGACTATTATCGAACAAAAATGGCGGGATAGAACGTGAATTTGAATAACCTAAATTTTTTTTTTTATTATTACGGCGCTGTGGTTGTGAAACGCGCGTGCATGACAAAGTTATTTTTTTTTAGTTCGTGTTGTATAATGAAATTTAGTACATTATAATAACCTCAGAATAATAACTAAAGCATAGAAACCTCTCTAAAATAGCAACTGAAGTCACTATATCGCTCACCTAGTAATATTAGGCACATCTACTTTTCACATTTTCCAGAAACAAAAAAAAAGAAAAGAAATTGATTTATGGGTTCATTTTACGTTTGTTTACAGATTTTATTGGTTTGGTTACTAGTATAGACATCTATAGATATTGAGGCATAAAAATTTCAACTTCAGGTTTTCAGGAAATACTTCATAAAGATCAACGCAGTGGAAGAGGCATGCATTTGTGCCGTTGTCACTTTGAACAACCTCCAAAAATGTAATTTATGCACCCAGAAGCTTACAGAACTCTGTGTGAAAATACACGTTTTATTTTGTAAGAAAAATACATGGAACATGTTCTTAAAGTTGCAACATTTTTACAAGTATAGATAGTGCAGTGCACTCCGCTCCGCGCCGTACTAGAGTTCAGCTTACAGTACAGTAATCGCGGAGTGGGGCGCGTCGTCGTGGATTGCACTATCTACATGCTATGTTTGTCTTAGGTCACTTATAATTAATCAACATCATTATAGAAAATGAAATAAAATGTAATAATACCTCTATCTAAATAAAGTAAAAAGTAAATCTCCTTATAAATAACACAAGTACCTAATAGGTACCTATTAATGGCACTTTAAATTACGTAGGTACCTATATAAAATTATGATAATATTAAAATCGGTACCCTAATTACGTAACTTATTTTCGTGAGCGATTATGACTAATTTGTTTCATTTTGACAGTTCAACAACATTCATTGCGTTATTTACTTTGTTGAGCAGATTTTTTCCAACTTATGAAGCAATGAATTAATAATCTATTTTAAATCGAAACAAATTGTGATTGAACGTGTCTTCCGCAATTAGGGTACAGGTTTTACTTAATAGTTTTAACTTATTTCTATGTATCTTAATAAAAAATCCAACAACGTTCCTACTATACGTTATAATTTAAGTGCTTGTTACTTAATAAACTATAATATTATGCGTTAATTAAATAATAAATAATTAAAAAACACGGCAACCCTGCTAAAAATGAAACTAACATTTAAATCGTGCAATGACAATTTTATTTATCTGTTTAGTCAGCGAGTAAATAAATGACTTTTCGCTTTGTTATACAGATTAACTAATACAACTTGTTTTTTACATTTTTGTTCGTTTTTTTGGCAGGCAGCCTAGTTTTTTTTAAATTATTCACTAAACACTCCTTTTTGGGCAGTCGTGTAAAAAGAATCAGACTTAATTCACTTATAATAATTAGAGTTTTCATTCTAAAAGTTGACAAGTCAAATATTTACTCGTTTTGATTAATTTGGCAATATTACTGTATGTACCTAAATATGAAATATCGCTAACTAGTGAACAAGAATATTTATAATGAATTACAATTATAACAAAACTTGATGTTGTAACCGTTTTAGGTGTAAAAAAAGCATTTGGAAAATTTCCAAATACTTTGTTTACGTCTTAAACTAAATATTCGGTGTTACGATAATAGTTATTACATTTCATAATCAATATTTTAGTTCACTAATTAGCCATTTTTCTTATTTCCATACAGTAATATTGCCAAAATAATCACTTTTACTTATTAATAAACCGTTGTTTTACTATGCATGTAGTATTGAGTAGGTATAAAAGCGATGTCAGATTTTGTCAAATGACATTAAATAAACGTCAAGTTTGTGGTGCAACACGACGAAGCAAAATGCGTTGTCTGAATGTTAAATTTCATATGAACTTAAATTATGCGGCTCATTTTGCGCGACTGAAATTACGCTCATTGGCTTCACTTTAGCCGATAAATAATTATCGCAGCTTGTGTCGTTCTCAATTATCACGATATGATTATGTATTAGGGGGGTATTACACTATCATATCTATGATCATAGATATATGATCAAAGATACAATAAATTGTAAAATAGACATATTATGGGTAATTTGCTAATTTGTGAGCTTCGCAGATAAGTTTAACCCGTGAGACGGCACGGCTCAGTTTGTTACACGGAGATGCGCTCGCGAGCAAATTACTCACACTACTTTAAATACCTACTCATATTCGTCTAGGACATATTGAACAGAATCCGTTTGACCTAGGCTCGGCAAAAGGGCTAGGAGCCGGCACAAATCGATTCATTAGGAACTTGAGATCTGACGATATGTTCTCCATGCATTCATCACTAGAATCCTCTTCCAGCCACGAACAAATTTGTGCTTGACATCGATCGCCCATTTTACATGTGTGTTGTAGCTATAAACAACAAAAAATAGTATTATTAAAATATTACTATAGAGTATTTACGTAACAATTAAGCAATAAAATATTCGAAAAAATACAATAATACTTTATTTTTTGAAAAATAAATACTTACACGGATGGGCGCTTGATGAGCAAATTACCGCACGATGGTACGCGGTCTCCACAAACACTTCACTGCGCGGTCGCAACAGAACTGACCGGTATGAGCATAGATATAAGAAGTTTTTTATATTTCTATGGGTATGAGAGTTGCGGGAGGGGATGAATAGTTAGGAAGGTACCTAGGCGCTTGAGACGTTAGGGCGTCGATATCACCAAACATTTTTGGTTTCAATTTTTGTGTGAGTAAATGACTCATAGCGCGCCTTCTCAAGGGTTAAGATATAATATGATAGTGTAATACCCATAATAAATGTCTATTTTACAATTTCATCATATCTTTTATCATAGATCTGTGATCATATATATGATAGTGTAATACCCCTTATCATGATCTAAGAAGAATATTAAATTCATGTTTATTATCTTATTATTGTATTATAGGATTTAGAGGCAATATGATTTGGTGCCACACAGCAAAAGGACAAATAAATCAATTACCTTATAGTAATTTAATTAATTAATTAATGTGTAACACAGAGAGTCAACGGAATTTTTACTGAAGACCAAATGTATGTACCTGTGTTTAACAGATAAATATTCATTCATTCACTCATTCATTTGTAGTATAATTAAAAAAAGTCGTAGTCGACTGAATCAAAAATTGTATAATAGTCTTACAAGCTTCATAGACGTTTTATTGCCAACTATTTATTAATGTTAAGAGGCAAAAAAAATGACTGAAATACTAGTACTTACTCTAAACGAAACAAAAATCTGATAATATACAGGTTGACATAAAAGAGTGTGACCACAAGCAGCGTTCCCATTCGAAGTCACCTAAGTGCGATAGTGGCGCCCTCATTTTTTCCAAACTCTTTTTTGCCAAGCTGTACATTTAAATAAGCACAATAATTTATAAACCAATAGTTAACTAATACATAACTGGCAAATTGTAGCTGTACTATAAACCTCTGCCTCCCACATCGGGGAATGCTGGCGTGATGTTATGTTAGTCTACCAACAGAACTCGTAACTGAAATTGAAATGTTTTTATTTTTAATTTATTGTAAAATTGAATTCGTTTTTGTCATTAATGTACAGACGCCAGCACATCAAGCTACCCGAAACTGTCAAATTTTCTCAATCAACTTTGAACCTTACGTTTCAGAAATAAAGTTGAAAATCTATTAAATAAATTTGACAGATTGTAGTAGCCTGATGTGCTGACGTCTGTACCTATCTATACAATCTTATTGTTTATGCGTATGTTTAATTTTTTTTTTTACTTATTCTCACTATCAATAAATATTGTTACATGTATTTGAATGTTTTTTTTTTTTGACAGCTATTTTTTTCAAATCTAAGATAATCTGAGAATAAAATAACCGCCACCAACTGCATCGCACTGCTTGAAAAGTGAACTTGTTTGAATTATAAGACAATATTTGATAAAAATATTGAAAAATTGCCCTTTTCTTTTTATTGTTCCTCTAACCTACCACTGTCCCTATAGTTCCCTATATACAGGGTCAAATTAAATTGCCTAGCGAAACTGTAGACGTAATGGTATATATATGTGGGAATGAATGCGGAAGTAATAAAGGGAACGGAACGTAAGTGAAGGACTGAGTGAGTGAGAGAACGAGGGAGTGTGAATGAACCAATATGGCTACGGGTGTGAGACGATAGTCAGTAGAAAAACGGTGTATTTTTAAAAGGAGAGAAAATAAACGTTTGTCGTAGCATCAACTCAATTTCTTTTATTGGTACTCGAATCCCCAACACTACAAATTTTGGGGGCTCGTCCGGGATCGAGTCCAATAAAAAGTCAAACGAGTACGACCACGTGCGAATCGGCAAACGCCTACTACACGAAGAAACGATGCCAATGGACGACAAACAGACGGCGGCGATAAGTTTTGGGCTCTCAGACGGGCTACACGGCATAGCAAAATTCAGCGGCGACGACAAAACATACTCGTCAAGCAAATGGGCGCAAGATTTAGAAGACAACGCAGAAGTTTTCCAATGGACGCCTCAGCAGACTCTGATTATAGCACGAAGAACGCTTGCAGGAACGGCGGCACTATGGCTGCGGTCAGAGAAAACTTTCAAATCGTACGATGAACTTAAAGCGGCCCTCGTCAGAGAATTTCCCGATTCTGTTAATATAAAAGAAATGCATGAACTGATGTCTAGCAGGAAAAAGCAGAAGGACGAAACATATTTTCAATACATGTTATCAATGAAGGAATTAGCTAGGCGAGCGAAATTTCCAGACTATATTGCAATCCAGTACATCGTGGATGGAATCGAAGACTACGAATGTAATAAAGTAATATTATACGGAGTGACGACGTTCCCGGCGTTAAAGGAAAAATTAGCGATTTATGAAAAAATGAAAGCGAAAGCGGGCGAGCGTGCAAAACGGAGCGAGCGCCCGAAAAATGAAGCATCATCATCATCGGCGGCGGCTACCCAAAGGCGGTGTTATAGCTGTGGAAGTGTCGGTCATGAAGCAGGTGCATGTCAAAATGGTGTAAAGTGTTTTGGTTGCAACCAGTATGGACATATTCGTCAACAATGTACGACCTCGGATCCGGTGAAAACAAAGTTCTTAAAGCCAAAGATGGCGGCGGTGGCAGAAGCTGGCGCAAGTGGCGCTAGTGTCGCAACAAGCGGAAGCGGAGGTCAGAAATCGACGGCCATGTTCGGAACGATGAACGAGAAGGACGATCAGCCAAGGACATTCACAGATGACTGGACCGAAGTGAACCAAATGATGACAATGACAGCCGTCAAGTTGACATCGGAAGAAGACGTCAAGCGAAAAATAAACAAAGACAATCTGTGTTGCATAAAAAAACCGCTTAAAAGTGTAAAAATAAATAAATTAGTTGTAAATGCGCTAATAGACTCGGGTAGTGATGTAAATTTGTTATCAGTATCATTAGTGTCGAAGTTACACGCGGGAATTGCTAACGATGACCTAACTTTGTCTGGTTTAGGTCAGTGTAAAATCCAATCGAAGGGTAAAACTTCTGTCGAACTTCAAATCGACGATCAGAGTTATAATAACGTAGTTTTTCACGTAGTTCCTCAGGAAGTTATGCCCTATGAAGTGATTATCGGCCAAGAGTTTTTGAACTGTGTTAAGGTATTTATGAATGAAGGAAACATTACATTGTTGCCTGAAGGGTGTGAATGGGATTTAACTAAAATAAATTATTTTGCAGGGTGTGTGGATAGTGTGGTTGATCATATACGTGATTCAGTTGTGAAGGATGAAATTATGAAGTGTGTACAGGAGTATGAACCACTGCAAACTGAGGAGCCACCTATTCAACTCAAGATTATTTTAAAGGATGACATTCCAATCAGACAGCGACCTCGACGTTTGTCAATAGTGGAGCAGCAGATAGTTGAACAACAGGTAGAGGAGTGGTTGAATAATGGAATTATACGGGTAAGTTTCTCTGAATACAGTAGTCCTGTAGTCCTGGTCAAGAAAAAAGATGGCTCCATTCGTGTCTGTGTAGACTACCGCTTAGTAAACAAAAAGGTCATCAAGGATGAGTTTCCGTTGCCGGTGATAGATGACCTTATTGATAAGTTGCAAGGTGCAAAGGTGTTCAGCGTTTTGGATTTGAAGAATGGTTTTTTCCACCTGAGAGTCAGTGAAGAATCAATTGGTTACACTTCGTTCGTAACTCATCATGGCCAATTTGAATTTTTGCGGGCACCCTTTGGTCTATGTAATTGTCCTAAAACTTTTATGAGGTTTGTTACTATAATTTTCAGGGACCTAATAGCTCAGGGGGTGATACTTATATTTATCGATGACTTAATAATTCCAGCTGTTGATGAGTGTCAAGCGCTATCAAGACTGAAGCATGTGTTGGAAATTGCTTCAAAGAATGGCTTACGGATAAATTGGAAAAAAGCGCACCTGTTGCAGTATGAGGTGGAGTACTTGGGACATAGAGTCAAGGACGGAGAAGTGAGGCCAAGTTGTGATAAAACTGATGCGGTGATAAGGTATCCGGAGCCAAAAAATTTAAAATCGTTGCATAGTTTTGTGGGATTAACAAGTTATTTTAGAAAATACATACAAAACTATGCAGTCATTGCCAAACCATTGACTGATCTATTGAAGAAAGATAAGGAATTTATGTTTGGTGATGAGGAGAGGATTGCTTTTCAAACACTGAAGAATAGATTGGCAAGTGGACCGGTTCTGAAAATATTTAATCCCAGGTTGAAAACTGAAGTACACACGGACGCTTCAAGTATATCACTAGCTGCAATACTCATGCAGAATCATCCAGATTCAGGGTTACACCCTGTACACTATATGAGTCGGAAGACAAACGACGCGCAAAGCAGGTATTCAAGTTATGAGCTAGAGGCATTAGCCATAATTGAAGGTATTAAAAAATTTCGACATTACTTGTATGGAATACATTTTAAAATTGTTACAGATTGCAAGGCATTTGAAATGACGTTAAAGAAAAAGGACCTGACAGCAAAGGTTGCTAGGTGGGTACTCATGCTTAGTGAGTATGATTTTGAAGTGGAGCATAGAGCTGGCACAAGGATGAAGCACACGGATGCCCTAAGCAGAATACATACAGTTGCAGTTATTACGACGTTACAGGACAGTACGAGACAAGCACAGAACAAGGACGATGGACTAAAGGCGATAAAGGAAATTTTGAAAGAAAATTCATATGAAGACTATTGGCTGGAAAATGACATTCTATACAAGGGTGAGCAGAAGCAGTTGGTGGTACCAAGATCGTTAGAAAAGGACATTATCAATAGAGTACACAGCAAGGGTCACTTTGGAAAAGCAAAAATGAGGGAAGCATTGAATAAAGATTATTTCATCAGAGATTTGAATAAGAAAATAGATGATTTTTTACTGAGCTGTATTCCATGCCTATTGGCTACAAGAAAAGAGGGTAAACAAGAAGGATATTTGCACCCTATTGAAAAGGAAAGTGTTCCATTTGATACTTTGCATTTGGATCACGTTGGACCATTGTCTGCTACTAGGAAACAGTATAATTACATCCTCACAGTTATCGACGCATTTACCAAGTTCGTATGGTTGTTCCCCACGAAAACCACTTCAAGCAGGGAGACATTGAATAAACTTCAGCTGCATCAACAGATTTTTGGGAATCCTCGTAGAATCATAACCGATAGAGGAACGGCGTTTACCAGTAACGAGTTCGAAGAATATTGTGTAGAAGAGAATATAAGCCACGTGAAGATTACCACTGGTGTACCACGTGGTAACGGACAGGTAGAGAGGGTGCATAGGATAATTATACCAGTTCTGACGAAATTATGTTTGGAAAGCCCTGCTGAATGGTATAGATACGTCAGTAGAGTACAGAGAGCATTGAACAGTACTTTCCAGAGATCCATAAACGCAACCCCTTTCGAATTATTAATGGGAACCAAAATGAAAAATAAGGAAGATATAGAAATGGTACAGTTATTACAGGATGAAAATACATTACAGTATGATGAAAATAGGGAAGAAATAAGACTACAGGCTAAGGAACAGATACTAAAGATACAGGAAGAAAACAAGAAACATTATGATAAGAGAAGGAAGGAGAGCTATAAGTACAGGGAAGGTGATATGGTTGCTATTAAAAGAACACAGTTTGGCCCTGGACTTAAGTTGAAACCCAAGTACTTAGGACCTTACAAGATAACGAAATGTAAGCGTAATGATCGTTATGAGGTGGAAAAACTGGACAGTTCTGAGGAGGGCCCTAACAAAACATCAAGTTCGGCGGACCAAATGAAGAGATGGCCTGAGCACAGTGGAACCGAGGAGTTAGAAGGCTAGCATGTGTGGTGGAAGTATGGAGAGTGTGAGTAAGATGATGATTGTGTATTGTTAGTATTAAGCTAGGTTAAGTTTAGTTAGTATAGGAATGTCTGAGGTCAGACATGAGTGCAGGACGGCCGAATGTGGGAATGAATGCGGAAGTAATAAAGGGAACGGAACGTAAGTGAAGGACTGAGTGAGTGAGAGAACGAGGGAGTGTGAATGAACCAATATGGCTACGGGTGTGAGACGATAGTCAGTAGAAAAACGGTGTATTTTTAAAAGGAGAGAAAATAAACGTTTGTCGTAGCATCAACTCAATTTCTTTTATTGGTACTCGAATCCCCAACACTACATATATATATCCGAACACGTTAAAATTGAAAAGATTTAATGTATATTCTGGGGGTCAACGACCGCTGTTAGTGCATATTATTTGTAGTATGCGTTCATAAAATCTGATTTCTTTAGTTTTATCGTGTTTAGATACCGATACCCATCACGTTTGTGAAGTTTACGCAGAAAAACTGTCATTTCAAGTGACTACACAAACTGCGGACTATGAGTCAATGACCCCCACAAAAAAATCATTAATTTATTTTTTGTTTTATCATGTTTAGATATCGATACCCATCACGTCTGCAGAGTTTTGCTAGCTAATTTAATTTGACCTTGTATAATCTAATGTTATCTAATGATTATTTTTTTGTTTGGTAGGTAATACTTCAGAGGTGGTCCCATATAAATTTTAATAACTTTGTTTGGGTAGTTTTTGAGTTAGCTTCAATAATACGTATTTTTCCCACTTAGTATGTGGATGATATGTTAAGTTCCTCTCACTGTTATTTACATAGCAAGTAGTGGTATTCGAATTTGTGTGGGGTAAATACCACAACTAAAAAGTGAAAAATAAAAAAAACAACCGACTTCCAAAAAAAACACTACAAAGTGAAAAATAACTTTAATTTCGGAAGTCGGTGGCAAAAAACGAAAATTCAAAACCAAAGACACCGAACCCAGTTAAATTAATACCTAAATTTAACTGGGTTTTTAAGAATTGGCGGGCGGACTGTGGTGGGAATCGAACCCGCAACGGGCCGCTAGTCCACGACTCTTATGCAGGTCGCGAGTTCGACTCCTGAGGAGTGAAACCGTACGAGACGTAAATAAATAAATATACTTGTAGTATGCTCACCTGTACCCTAATTGCATAACTTATTTTCGTAAACAATTTTGCCTAATTTGTTTCATTTTGACAGTTCAACAACATTCATTGCGTTATTTACGTTGTTGAGCAGATTTTTTTTTCCAACTTATGAAGCAATGGATTAGCAATCTGTTTCAAATCGAAACAAATTGTGATTGTGTGTATTACGCAATTAGGGTACTGATAAATCCTGTGTTTTGTGCCCATCTTTCACCTTTCCACCAACAAATCTCGTTTGAAGCACTTATCGTCTGTACTTGAACTAACCCGATCGCATTCTACTGGTGACGGAATTTTTAAATGGCTCCAGCCGTTTTTGAATTTATTAATTTCAAACAAAGTCAAAGTCAAGTCAAAGTCAAATCATTTATTTCAAATTCAAACTAGCGACCCGCCCCGGCTTCGCACGGGTATAAAATATATAGCCTATGTCACTCACTGAAAAAATGATTAAAATCGATCCAGTAGTTTTGATTTATTCATTACTGCCCGTGGCCCGCACGCGTTAAATTTGGAGTAAAACATTCCCCTTTCCCTATACCATGAAGATTTCCTGCTATCTTTGGAATATCTAAATTCATACACTACATTTTTAATTATTTACTTTTTACATTTTTACCTATTTATTTTATTTTTACAACAATTAATATATTACAGAATGTCTTTATATACAACGTTCACAGCTTTCTTCTCATTAGACAATACAAACATGTTTTCTCTAGAGGTTACTCTTGAAAGAGCGACATACCTACAGTTGGCCATGTGAAAAACAGTCAACGCTCAAATCTAAGCCTGCAACGTTGAAGGTTTGACCCTGCGATTTATTAATGGTCATTGCAAAAGATGTCTTTACCGGAAACTGTAAACGTTTAAATTGGAAGGGTAAATCAAAGCAAAGCAAAGCAAAGTTTAGGTGGATTCAGGTTTCTTAATAAAATAACAGGACAACCTACTTTCAACACCATTTTGTGAGGAGGGAGTCCAGACGGGTTCAAAGAGTTTAGAAATTCTGTAGGAAAATGAACAGCTTCTTCCAAATCGAGAACAGTATCGACCGAGTAGTATATTTTCGTCGGCGGATATCTTTGAAAGAATCAAGTTATTTACCTTATCTACTTGTTCGTTAGTTGGTGATAGAATCGCTCTTTCTTTAAACCAAGATATTGTCTCATAACTTATATGATCAATGTCAGGATAGACATTGTTGACTAACTCTTGGATGTTGTCTATCAAAACACAAAGGTTTTCTAGGTTAATCCTTCCCTCACTTTGTGTTAACTCTCCATTGCCAACTTTTAGCAGCATCTCTGGAAATAGCCTGTTCTCACGTGAAGATGACGAAACCCTCATATTAGTTTTAAGCTCTAATTTATTGACATGTGGCCAAAGGTCGGATCTTTTTAGGGAAGCATTTGTTCCTCGAGTCACAACTGGTAGGATTTGACGGAAATCTCCTGAGAACAGAATTGTACATCCACCCATAAGTGAATTTTTGTTGCGCAAATCGCGCATTATCCTATCCAGTGCTTCCACAGACGTCTTGTTTGACATGGTAGCTTCGTCCCAGACTATTAATGAGCAGTCACGCATCAATTTTCTGTAATATCTTCGAAAATATTCATTTAAATCATATGCTGTAAAGGGCCATATAGATCTATATTAAATCAACAATGTATTTAAGATATTGTCATAAAAAGTAAATGACAAAAAAATGTTATTGTGGAATATCCATAAGAGATAGACATATACCATCGCGGAGTTTTCTGTAGACCTTTTCAATGTGTACAATACTTAGTACATTATTTTGACAAATCTCGGGTTCAGCCTGCGTTTGCGGTGGAGCATACGGTGGAGGTCTGCCCGGCTTGGGCGGAGCAACGCCGTGTCCTCGTAGAGGCGATCGGCGGCGGTGATCTCTCGCGTCCGGCCCTGGTTCACGCCATGGTACGGAGCGAGAGGAAATGGCAGGCCGTCACCTCCTTCTGCGAAGCGGTAATGCTCGCGAAGGAGGAGGCGGAACGCGTGAGGGAGAGGCATATTTCGCGCCCTCACGCCCCTAACCGCCGCAGGAGGAGACGCCCGGGGCGGGAATCGCGAGCCGATTTCCGGCCACCGTAGGCGCGGGCTTGCGGACGGTGAGCAATGGGTAGCTCGCCGTCCGATAAGGACCAAGCCCGGGTCGACGGCGCGTTGTGTTCCACGCGCGCCTCAAAGAGATGTCAGCAGAATTGACGGGGTCCGTTAGGGCCAATGCCTGCCGGGCGTTCGAAGAAAACCGATAGGGAAATCGTGGCCCCCGTCAACAGGGGAACCGAAGGAACACGGGTGGGTTTTAGTCAGTAAGAGTCTGACACGCCCTCCCGCTCCACCCAGAGCGGGAGAAGTTATTTGATAATATCCCACCCAAAAAAAAAAAAAAAGCCTGCGTTTGCAATGTAAGCGGAAAAAATGTAATTATTTACGACATCACATTAGAAACCTCAAAAATAACAGTATTTCTCCACTATTTAATGGATGTTATTATACATATAAACCTTCCTCTTCAATCATCCTATCTATTAAAAAAACCGCATCAAAATCCGTTGCGTAGTTTTAAAGATTTAAGCATACATAGGGATATAGGGACAGAGAAAGCGACTTTGTTTTATACTATGTGGTGATAGGCCCATGTATGGCACTTTTGAACGTCAAAATTTACAAAATAATAAAATTGATTCTAGTCGCCCTTTCAAAAGGTAGTTTTCGTATTGAGATGAATGGGTAAGAAACTCCACCTTTACTCTTTTAAAATGTTTTACAATAGTTTGTATAGGTACGTACATTAGTTAAATAATTATATGTGAAGACGATGCACCTAGAATAAAATTACTATACCACAATAGGTAAAAAGAAATAAAAATGAAGCAACGACAGATAATTTAATTATGTGATAGATACATGGTGCTCACATTTACAAACATTGTAAAAGTAGACGATTTTCGTAAAATTTTATTAGTCAGTGTGACAAACATACAAACATACAAAAAATCAAATCTTTTCTCTTTATAATATTAGTTTAAATTACACAGGGTCAAATTAAATTAGCTAGCAAAACTCCGTAGACGTGTTTTTTTTTTTTCCTTTATTATAAAGAACCTGGTTCTTAATAATTAATTACAATCTAGCCTATAAGACTAATAAGCAATTTTAATCTAACTTAATTTTTTACGTAATGATTATTTAAAAAAATAGAATAGTGTTGATCGTAGACGTGATGAATATCGATATCTTAACATGATAAAACAAAAAAGAAATTAAAATAAGGTTTTTTTTGTGGGGTCATTGACTTATAGACCGCAGTTTGTGCAGTCACTTGAAATATCAGTTTTTTTGTGTAAACTTCACAAAATTAAAAAAAAAACAAGATTCTAAATACCTATTTTATTTCACTTGAACCTACATGGGCACTTATGACACGTCAGAAGCTAGGTGCACGGTTCCAATTGGTCGTTACTCGTTTCATATGGAGAAGAGCCGGCAAGAAACTTCACGATTACTCTTTTAAAAATAATTGGCTTTTACAATATTTTCAAATAGCAATGTTAATAGGTATGAGAGGACAGTGTAGGTCTTTCAACAAGTGCCAGTTACTTAACAAAATAGAAAATGGTCAACAAATCTACAGTCCATTAAGCCTACAGCGTACTCACATTCACAAAATAGAAAAGAATCAATCCAAAAATAACCTATTTAAAAAAAACACTACTACAACTGTAACAAATCTGAATAATTATCAAGTCCCCAAAAGCCACTATAAAGACTGGAAATTAAATTGTAGGTATAAAAATTAAACTCTGACACCAGGTTAGTAAGTGTCAGAGTTTAAAACTTGGCTTCATATGCAGTCGAGAAATATGTCTCAGGCATTTCCTCACGATGTTTTCCTTCACCGTTTTTGAAGCACACGTCATAATTATACAATACGCACATGAATCCGAAAAGTCAGAGGTGCGTGCCTTGAGTTCTAACTCGAGACCTACGACTTGGAAGTCTGACGGTTACACCACTAGGATATCACTGCTCTGCTGTACGTTGCTTATTTCCACAGTATTATGTCATATGGCGTTCTGCTGTGGGGATCGGCAGCTGGTGTAGATTCAATTTTCATTTAACAAAAGAGGGCAATCGCGCGATCTATAAAATAGGTCCTCGCGAGTCCCTTGGAAACAAATTCAAAGAAAATGATATAGTAGGCTTTGCCTTCTCTTTATATCTTGGAAAGTATTTTGTATGTTCGCAAAAACTTAGGACTTTTCAAAATAAGAAGCGATTTCCATAATATTAGTTCACGTAGTAGACATGAAATTGTGATACCCAAACTAAAACAAGCCGCTTTTAGCGGCGGATGTGTCCTGAATGTGTGTATGTACCATATCCAACGAATAAATGTTTTTGTCTTTGAAAGCAAGTCATTTCTTATAAACAGTATCCGCGTTTATAACATGTTGCCAAAGTCTGTTACAGAACTTAGCGATGGGAAGTTCAAACCCACATCAATCATTTCCTTAACAAGAAAGCATATTATAAAATTAAAGACTACGTTGAAGATAAGGAAGTTTGGCAATAATTCCTTCTGGACATGTGGCTTCTTGGGTATCTCCCAATTTACAATTTTTATTTCTTTCACATTCTTCCTTGACATTATCATCCTTAATCCTACCTATTATTTGACATTATATACCTACAATTTAATTTCCAGTCTTTATAGTGGCTTTTGGGGACTTGATAATTATTCAGATTTGTTACAGTTGTAGTAGTGTTTTTTTTAAATAGGTTATTTTTGGATTGATTCTTTTCTATTTTGTGAATGTGAGTACGCTGTAGGCTTAATGGACTGTAGATTTGTTGACCATTTTCTATTTTGTTAAGTAACTGGCACTTGTTGAAAGACCTACACTGTCCTCTCATACCTATTAACATTGCTATTTGAAAATATTGTAAAAGCCAATTATTTTTAAAAGAGTAATCGTGAAGTTTCTTGCCGGCTCTTCTCCATATGAAACGAGTAACGACCAATTGGAACCGTGCACCTAGCTTCTGACGTGTCATAAGTGCCCATGTAGGTTCAAGTGAAATAAAATAGGTATTTAGAATCTTGTTTTTTTTTTAATTTTGTGAAGTTTACACAAAAAAACTGATATTTCAAGTGACTGCACAAACTGCGGTCTATAAGTCAATGACCCCACAAAAAAAACCTTATTTTAATTTCTTTTTTGTTTTATCATGTTAAGATATCGATATTCATCACGTCTACGATCAACACTATTCTATTTTTTTAAATAATCATTACGTAAAAAATTAAGTTAGATTAAAATTGCTTATTAGTCTTATAGGCTAGATTGTAATTAATTATTAAGAACCAGGTTCTTTATAATAAAGGAAAAAAAAAAAACACGTCTACGGAGTTTTGCTAGCTAATTTAATTTGACCCTGTGTAATTTAAACTAATATTATAAAGAGAAAAGATTTGATTTTTTGTATGTTTGTCACACTGACTAATAAAATTTTACGAAAATCGTCTACTTTTACAATGTTTGTAAATGTGAACACCATGTATCTATCACATAATTAAATTATCTGTCGTTGCTTCATTTTTATTTCTTTTTACCTATTGTGGTATAGTAATTTTATTCTAGGTGCATCGTCTTCACATATAATTATTTAACTAATGTACGTACCTATACAAACTATTGTAAAACATTTTAAAAGAGTAAAGGTGGAGTTTCTTACCCATTCATCTCAATACGAAAACTACCTTTTGAAAGGGCGACTAGAATCAATTTTATTATTTTGTAAATTTTGACGTTCAAAAGTGCCATACATGGGCCTATCACCACATAGTATAAAACAAAGTCGCTTTCTCTGTCCCTATATCCCTATGTATGCTTAAATCTTTAAAACTACGCAACGGATTTTGATGCGGTTTTTTTAATAGATAGGGTGATTGAAGAGGAAGGTTTATATGTATAATAACATCCATTAAATAGTGGAGAAATACTGTTATTTTTGAGGTTTCTAATGTGATGTCGTAAATAATTACATTTTTTCCGCTTACATTGCAAACGCAGGCTTTTTTTTTTTTTTTTGGGTGGGATATTATCAAATAACTTCTCCCGCTCTGGGTGGAGCGGGAGGGCGTGTCAGACTCTTACTGACTAAAACCCACCCGTGTTCCTTCGGTTGCCCTGTTGCCGGGGGCCACGATTTCCCTATCGGTTTTCTTCGAACGCCCGGCAGGCATTGGCCCTAACGGACCCCGTCAATTCTGCTGACATCTCTTTGAGGCGCGCGTGGAACACAACGCGCCGTCGACCCGGGCTTGGTCCTTATCGGACGGCGAGCTACCCATTGCTCACCGTCCGCAAGCCCGCGCCTACGGTGGCCGGAAATCGGCTCGCGATTCCCGCCCCGGGCGTCTCCTCCTGCGGCGGTTAGGGGCGTGAGGGCGCGAAATATGCCTCTCCCTCACGCGTTCCGCCTCCTCCTTCGCGAGCATTACCGCTTCGCAGAAGGAGGTGACGGCCTGCCATTTCCTCTCGCCCCGTACCATGGCGTGAACCAGGGCCGGACGCGAGAGATCACCGCCGCCGATCGCCTCTACGAGGACACGGCGTTGCTCCGCCCAAGCCGGGCAGACCTCCACCGTATGCTCCACCGCAAACGCAGGCTGAACCCGAGATTTGTCAAAATAATGTACTAAGTATTGTACACATTGAAAAGGTCTACAGAAAACTCCGCGATGGTATATGTCTATCTCTTATGGATATTCCACAATAACATTTTTTTGTCATTTACTTTTTATGACAATATCTTAAATACATTGTTGATTTAATATAGATCTATATGGCCCTTTACAGCATATGATTTAAATGAATATTTTCGAAGATATTACAGAAAATTGATGCGTGACTGCTCATTAATAGTCTGGGACGAAGCTACCATGTCAAACAAGACGTCTGTGGAAGCACTGGATAGGATAATGCGCGATTTGCGCAACAAAAATTCACTTATGGGTGGATGTACAATTCTGTTCTCAGGAGATTTCCGTCAAATCCTACCAGTTGTGACTCGAGGAACATGTGCTGACGAAATAAATGCTTCCCTAAAAAGATCCAACCTTTGGCCACATGTCAATAAATTAGAGCTTAAAACTAATATGAGGGTTTCGTCATCTTCACGTGAGAACAGGCTATTTCCAGAGATGCTGCTAAAAGTTGGCAATGGAGAGTTAACACAAAGTGAGGGAAGGATTAACCTAGAAAACCTTTGTGTTTTGATAGACAACATCCAAGAGTTAGTCAACAATGTCTATCCTGACATTGATCATATAAGTTATAAGACAATATCTTGGTTTGAAGAAAGAGCGATTCTGTCACCAACTAACGAACAAGTAGATAAGGTAAATAACTTGATTCTTTCAAAGATTGATGCGCCGACGAAAATATACTACTCGGTCGATACTGTTTTCGATTTGGAAGAAGCTGTTCATTTTCCTACAGAATTTCTAAACTCTTTGAACCCGTCTGGACTCCCTCCTCACAAAATGGTGTTGAAAGTAGGTTGTCCTGTTATTTTATTAAGAAACCTGAATCCACCTAAACTTTGCAATGGCACGTGTTTGCTGGTAAAATCACTGAAAACTTTCATAATAGAGTGCACAATACTCACAGGATGTGGTACCGGAGAAGATGTACTGATTCCCCGAATCCCTCTGATACCATCGGATTTACCCTTCCAAACTTCCTTAAATGAAAATTGAGAGCAGTGATATCCTAGTGGTGTAACCGTCAGACTTCCAAGTCGTAGGTCTCGAGTTAGAACTCAAGGCACGCTGGTGTGGCAAGTTATCGTCCCTAAGATCAAATTTGATTATGGGCGGTGTTCAGGTGTCTGTAGTCCAACCTTAGGCATATATTGCTGTCGCGGACATGTGAAGAGGGTATCGGGAGACTGAGCGGCCGGTGACAGCTCTAATGACGCTTGTCAGATGTCAAAGTGCGCGCGCGCCATTCGGTCGCATTTTGCTCTCACCGCAAACCGCATTATTAAATCTCAATTCATCGCATCCGCTGAAACTATAAACTAACGTGTATTATCCCGTAATCCTTGGGGATTTACCATTCTATAGTTCTAAATAATAATATCAACCCGCGTCCGATTAATGTGTAAACCCTAGACTTTCAAGTGACCATTGTGTACGAGAACGCCAGGTGGCCACCGGCTGAAGAATCATCAAGACTGAACAAGAAGACCACAGGTACCGCTTTGCATTATTTGCTGGGGTTAATTACAGACGCCACCTGACCGTCACCAATCTCCTTGCAATTTCTCGGACAAAAAAAAATAGGCATTTTGAATCAGCGTGCATTCCAGACGCAGATTTTTCTCTCGTCCTCATCCCGCATAGGAAACACGGCTATTTACACGCCTGTCCATCCATTTTATGGTCCTTCGAGCCGGATAGGTATCAGTTAATAAGTATAAGTATTTTACAAAATAACAGTAAGTACAAGTCATTGTAGGTACTTACTTACGATAACTTACAATAATTATTCAGTATTAGATAGTGCCTTATAATGGCTACTCATAAGCAAGAAGCTAAATTAGCTCAGCTTAATGCTAAAAAAAATATGATTTTCGAGCGAGTTAATCGCATTTATAATTCCTCGAAAAGTATATCTAATTATGATTCACGCTCAAACGAGCTATTCCTAGCGCAGTCAGAATCAATTAGTGAATTGCACAGCAAGTTTGAAACAATAATTGACCAGATCAATGATTTGCGGTTTGAAATTGATGAAACCCCACCAGACTATACGTGTCTATGTTCTATTGAAGACTTATATTCAAGTATTAAATACAAACGTAATCTCATACTTTCAAGCAACAAAATATTAACATCAGATCAGAAGGGAGGTAGTAGCATAAAATTACCACCGATCGAATTACCATCATTTGACGGTAGAACTGAAAATTGGCCGATATTTTATGAAATGTTCCGCAGTAATGTTCATTTAAATACTAATCTGACGGACTCGCAGCGTGTGCAATACTTGATCAGTAAATTGACGCATGATGCCTTAAAACTAACTGCAGGCATTGTTCCCACAGGAGATACCTACAGTGTTATGTGGAACAGTCTTGTCAAAAGGTATCAAGATAAGCGTAGTTTAGGTATTCATTATCTCAATAATATACTGGACATTAAGGTATGCGCCGGCAATGCTGCTAGTCTGAATGCATTTGTAGAACGATATTCAGCGTCTGTCGCTGCATTGAAGCAGTTAGACATTACGGACTTGTTAGATTTTGTGATATTACACTGTGGTTTAAGAAAGGTTGACGCAACAACTGTTCAACAATTTGAAAGTCGTGTGAGTGGGAAAGAATTACCTTCCTATACGGAGTTTATAACATTTATGCAAGACCATGTCAAGGTACTCCAGCGCTCACACGTTAATAATCCACAGCCGGAACCGCGTGCTAAGTATAGTTTAGCTCATAATCGAACAAGTAATACGCAAAGTACCGCTAAGTCGTTTGTGTCATGCAACGAACCCGTTTCTAATAACCATTGCTCGCTGTGTAATAACGATGACGTCGATCATCGACTATTTGATTGTCCACAATTTAAAAATATTAATTCACCGCAAGCTCGTTTCGAATTTATTAAAAAGAAACGCGGCTGTGTAAATTGTTTAAGTCTGTCTCACTCTTTGATTAAATGCAAGTCAAAGAGCGTTTGTAAAATTTGTAAAAAAACACATCATTCCTTGTTGCATTTCTCCGATGTAAAAGGTGATTCACCACGCGAGCCTCCTGCTACCTCTGTTTCGCTCAGTGCCGCGGCCAAGACGTGTTTACCGACTGAGACAACTGTTTTGTTAGCGACCGCGCAGATATATGCATATAATAGCACCGGCAGAGATAAGCTTGTTATCAGGTGTTTAATAGATAACGGATCGCAAAATAATTTAATTACTGTGGATTGTTGTAAACGTTTGAACTTATCCATAATTAAATTACGCAATTCGTTTTTACAAGGTGTTGGTATGACCTCACGACCTGTACACGGCTTTATTTATCTCAATATAGAATCTCGGATTAATCCTCACATTAAGTATTATATACACGCTTTAGTTGTTGATTGCATTACAGACAGACTTCCCGCTAGTTTTGTTAGATTAACTGATGATAATAGCATGTCATATTTAAATAATTTACCGCTTGCCGACCCAACCTGGAATGTACCAGGTGGAATCGACGTTGTGCTTGGAGCACAGCTGTTTCCTTTTATTTATTTAGGAGATAGGGTTGACTCAGGCACCCCCCGCACACCCCCGGCTATACTGACTAATTTCGGTTATGTGCTAATGGGCGATATAGATTGTCATAGTAGTGACGTAACAAACGTTACATCTTCGTTTACCGCACTTGCCAGCATTGACGTCGAGTCAAGTTTGCAGAAGTTCTTTGAGCTAGAGGAAATTCCAACTCAACGTTATATTAGTCCAGACGAATTAGAATGTGAAAATAATTTTAATTCTTCAGTCTTATTTAAAGACGGTAGATACTTTGTCGATTTACCTTTCGCGCGCACCCCTTCTGAGTTAGGTAACTCACGCGGTGTCGCTCACCGGCGGCTACTGGCGCTCGAGCGTAAATTCACGTGCGTGCCAACCCTACGCGAGAATTACAATAAAACTATTACCGATTATATAACTCAGGGGTATTTATCGGAGGTACCCGTCTCTGAATTGACAGAAGAGGGTTACTACATACCGCATCACGCCGTCATTAGACCGGACAAAGACAGCATTCGAGTGGTTTTGGACGCTAGTGCCAAAACGCACTCGGGGTTGTCACTCAATGACATTCTGCATGTTGGACCTAATTTACAAGCAGATTTGTTTTTATTATTACTCGATTTTCGTACGTTCCGTGTCGCGATGACAGCGGATATAAAACAAATGTTCCTTCGTATCGGTGTAAATGAGCACCACCGCAAATATTTACGAATCTTGTATCGTTTCAACAATAATGAACATATACGCACCTTTAATTTCAACCGCGTTCCCTTTGGGCTAAAGCCTAGTCCTTATTTAGCGATGCGCACATTACGCAATTTGGCGTGTGAGCATGGCGACCGCTTTCCTGAGGCTTCTAAATTAGTAAAAACTCAGTTTTATATGGACGACTATGTCTATTCTGTTCCTGATGAACAGATTGCTAAGCAATTATCCCGCGATTTAATTGATTTATTTAAAGTAGGATCCTTTGACTTAGTCAAATGGGCTACTAACTCACCCGCTTTATTGGAGATTCTCCCAGAATCTCACCGCTTACCAGTAAATTTTTCTGGCATGGATAATGATAACAATAATTTCAAAATCCTTGGATTAACCTGGGAACCCGCTGATGATTATTTTTCTTTGACAACAGTCGCTGTAGAAGATAAATGCACGAAGCGCGCGATTCTATCGCTAGTTGCCCGCTTGTTCGACGTACTTGGCCTCGTAGCACCCGTTGTGCTGTACGCGAAAATCCTAATTAAGGAACTATGGCTAGCTAAAATAGGCTGGGATGAAGTTCCTCCGGAATCCATCACCAATCGGTTTTACGCTTTGACGCGCGATTTTCCCTCACTCTCTTCTCTAAAGGTTCCTCGCCACATTGGCGTCTTTAGAGAAGCTGTAGTGAATATCGTAGCCTTCTGCGACGCCAGCTTTAGTGGTTATGGTTGTTGTATTTATTTACACATCACTGACTCTAAAGGTAATATCACCGTCCGGCTTTTATGTGCTAAGTCCAAAGTTTCCCCCGCTAAAATAACAACGCTAGCTCGATTAGAACTTGTCGCCGCTTTACTTCTGTCTAAACTTGTTCGCGTGGTCAAAGATAAACTTTCCACTCGTGTACCTATTGCAGGTGTCCACGCTTTCTCGGACTCCACCATAGCACTCTCGTGGATCCACTCATCCCCCCATAGATGGTCTATTTTTGTCAGCAACCGCATTGCCAAAATACAGGAAAACCTGCCTGCCGCTTGTTTTAATCACGTGTCCGGAAAAGAGAATCCTAGCGATTGTCTGTCCCGTGGCATGCTGCCCTCTGATTTAATTGATCACTCGTTATGGTGGAACGGCCCTACTTGGCTCCATCTGTCAATGAGCGAGTGGCCTTTAAAATTCTCATCTGCTGAATGTGAAACATTGCCGGAGTTCAAATCAAAGGTTTTTCTTGTAGAAACATCAAATACTGAACCGCGTATTTTAGATACTGTAGTTGACCGTGTTTGCTCATGGAATAAATTGTTACACGTGTTTATGTACATTCTTAAATTTACAAACAGGGTACATAGTCATAGCTCTGTTAAAAATATTCAAACCGCCGAAAATTTCATTATTCGAATAGTTCAAAATATACATTTTGCTAACGATTTAAATTTAATTAAAGCAGGCGAACTTCCATCTAAGAAGTTGCGCTGTTTGTCTGTCTTTGTTGATAGTTTCGGAATCTTACGTATCGGGGGCAGATTGTCGAAATCTGACTTACCATATGAAGCTAAGCATCCCGCGCTTTTACCTAAACGTGACCGCGTAGTAGATCTAATTATTGATCACTACCACAATACGTATTGCCACACGGGCCCTGGGTTACTGATGTCTATTATAAGACAGCGATTTTGGATATTGGATGGCCGAACAGTCATACGTTCCCGCTGTCGGAAATGCAATACTTGTTTTCGTCTAAATCCTACGCATCCAACACCCAAAATGGCTGAACTTCCTGGATACCGTGTCCGTGATGCTAAAGCCTTTGTACACACCGGAGTAGACTTCGCCGGGCCTCTTGCTTACATACCTATTCGCCGTAGAGGTCAACGTTCGCAAAAGCTTTATTTATGTTTGTTCATATGTATGGTAACTAAAGCCATACATATCGAACTTGTATCGGACCTCACATCCGAGGCTTTCTTATCCGCATTTAAAAGATTTATTTCTCGCCGCGGTCCAGTATCTGTTATGTACTCAGACAATGGTACCAATTTTGTTGGCGCTAAGGCGCAACTTGATGAAATTTATTCTTTCTTATTAAACTCGACTGTCCAAACGGATATTAAAAATGAGCTTCTTAAAACTCGCATTGAGTGGACAAGAATACCGCCGCGAGCTCCGCACTTCGGAGGTATTTGGGAATCGATCATTAAGAGTGTTAAAACTCACTTGTACAGAGTCATAGGAAAGCAGCTTCTCACTTATGAGGAACTCTCGACCGTATTGGTACAAATCGAGTGCCTTTTAAATTCTCGACCGCTTAGTGTTCTCTCATCAGACCCTCATCCTGACGTGCTCACGCCCGCGCATTTTTTAATGTCCAGTCCACTTACATATTTACCTTCTTCTGAATTGACAGAAGAAAACAGAAATTTAACAAACCGCAAAAGGCTTTTGGATCAACTTGTGCTATCCTACTGGAACAAATGGCGAGTTGAGTACTTGCACACGTTGCAAGTTCGCCAGAAGTGGTGCACTCAAGATCGCCCTATAGAGATCGGTACTGTCGTTCTCTTGGGTCAAGATAACGTACCACCATTAACTTGGCCATTGGGCATAATAGAGGAAGTTTTTCCAGGATCGGATGGTGTAATTCGAGTAGCCTCAATAAAAACCGCGTCAGGTACATATAAACGACAATAAATTAGTTAATATAGCAGCCGACGTAGCCGAGGCATTTAATGAGTTTTTTGCCAACATACCTATAACTACGACTCGCTCCTTAAATACGTCTCTGTCTAAAGCTGAAAACCTTTTGCATAGTAGTGTGCCTAAATGTAGTAGCTTATTTAGCTTCGAGCATGTAACACCTCGTGATGTAGTTAATGTTTTTAACACACTCAAGTTTAAAAACACTGGTGATTACTGGGGCATCTCCATTAAACTATTAAGTAATATAATAGACATCGTAGCCCCCTATCTAGCTGTTACTTTTAATAAATGTGTTGATTTGGGAACTTTTCCTGACCTCATGAAGAGTAGTAAAGTCATACCATTATTTAAATCAGGTAATAAAAATGACGTTGGCAATTTCAGGCCTATTTCTATCTTACCAGCATTTAGCAAAATATTTGAAAAGTTAATACTCAAGCAGTTGCTAAGACATTTTAATTTAAATAGCCTCCTTCATAATGAACAATATGGCTTTACAAAAGGTCGTTCGACTACAGATGCGGGTGTTGCTCTGCTAAAACACATATTTAATGCATGGGAGAATTCGCAAAATGCTATTGGAATTTTCTGTGATCTCTCCAAAGCCTTTGATTGCGTGCACCATGATACGCTTTTGCGTAAACTACATCATTACGGTGTGCAAAACGAAGCTCTAAACGTTATAAATTCTTATTTACATAATAGGTTCCAATGTGTAGATGTTAATGGTGTAAAATCTTCCGGGCTACCAGTTCAGTTAGGTGTACCTCAAGGCTCAATACTGGGTCCATTCTTGTTCTTAGTGTATATTAATGACTTACCATTCTATTTAAAGGGTATCTGTGAAGTTGTACTGTTTGCAGATGATACCTCTCTTATTTTTAAAGTAGACCGGAACAGACAAGATTTTGACGATGTAAACAGTGCACTCTCAATGGTTACGGATTGGTTTATGACAAATAACCTTGTTCTCAATGCCAAGAAAACGAGATGTGTAAAGTTCACCCTACCAAATGTTAGAAATCTAGGACCCAACATCGTCTTAGATAAAGAGGTGCTTGAAACTGTGAACTCAGCAGTTTTTCTGGGCATAACAGTAGATGCCAAACTTCAGTGGGGCCCACATATATCGAGCCTAGCGGGAAGGCTCAGTTCGGCCGCCTACGCTGTCAGAAAAGTAAGACAATACACTGACGTTGATACAGCTCGGTTAGTCTATTTTAGTTATTTTCATAGCGTTATGTCCTACGGTATTCTGCTGTGGGGCAAAGCTGCTGATATTCAAAATATATTTGTCCTTCAAAAACGAGCTGTTCGAGCAATTTACCAGCTAGGTGCCAGAGTTTCACTAAGAGATTTTTTCAAAGATATTGGTATTCTTACAGTGGCATCGCAATTCATCTTCGCCAACATTTTATATATTAGGCAAAATATACACTTATACAGTAAAAACAGTGATATACACAATGTTAACACTAGAAATAAAGACAAACTACGAGCTCCCTTTCACCGGCTTCATAAGGTTCATAACTCATTTGTTGGGCTTGGTATAGACTTTTATAACAAGCTTCCCTCTTCTTTGCTAGATTTGCCTTTTAATTCGTTTAAAACTAAAGTAAAATCTAACCTTTGTTCAAAGGCATACTATTGTATCAACGACTACATAAATGATAAGAATAGTTGGTCGCTGTGATTAACTCAAGACAATACTTATGTTCTTTCTCCAGAATTAGTTTACCTACGGACAGTTACATAATTGTTTATTTTATTTGATTTTATAAGTCGATTTTTATTTTTTTTTAAATTCAATTTATTTTTATTTTATTTTATTGTTGACTTAATCTACTCATTACAATATTTTGTTATGAGTTGTATTGCAATTTGTGGTTAGCTAGTGACCTCGACAGTTGATCATTATTTTTTTTTTTTTTGCCTGAGCAACCGGCAGCAAGTTCGTCATGCTCCCTTAGATGTCACTGCTTGCGGTAGCGTCGGGGGTCGGGTTGCCTCCTTCCCTCAAATATGGCGAGGGGGGTAATGGCTGATCTTTGCGTTATGCTCGTGAACGGGTGCTGCTTGTGGTGACTGGTCGTCTTGCTGATCATGGTTTTGTTATTGTAACTAGTAATTCACTGTTTATTTATTTTTTTACCTCGATGGTCCTAGTTTATCATTTATAACTGCCAATTACAGCTTTATGTAAGCGGGCACGCCCTTTACGCCTGGAGGCTTTTATTTAGATATGTAGTTCTGTTTACGTTTAGTTTTTATTTCTGCTTGAGTATAGTTCTCGATGTTTTTGGTTGGTATATTGGCGTGTGCTAGCTGACATATGGCCAATAATTTATCATTTAAATTATGTTTTGTGTTGCGTAATGTAAATTATTTTGCATACTATTGTTTAGAATTATTTTTTTCTAACTTGAACAGACAGCTGTGCTGCTGGGGAGTTTGTTGCGCCACTTCTTCTTCCCAGCGAAAGGCACTAGGAAGTGGTGAAGGGTGGGCGTTTTTGGGGGACTGTCTTATGTAATTTTGACGTTCGAAAAGTGCTGATTCTCAGCCTAATTTGAATAAATGACTTTTGAATTTTGAATTTTGAATTTTGAAAAACGTCCTGTCACTAAGTTATATCCTTTGCCAACCCAATAGAATAATATTATTACATAGTCTTAAGTTAGTCTATATAATGTAGTCATAGTAGGTATACTTTCTCAATGGTATGCCATTACATACTTAATTATAATTTAGCTTAGTTCAACTTTATCTTATCAAATTCAAACCGCAATTACATTCACTGGAATCTGATAATTCATTCCGAACGCTGTTTCCTTGTGATGGTGTTTCGGACTGCTGCTTAGGTCTCTTGATGCTTTCAGACCAGATACATAAACATCATCTCTTCCTCCCAACTTCACCAGCTCCATATAGATTGTCAGTTTTGAAAGTTGGATCTTTCAAGGCGGGGAGTATGGTGTGGCAAGTTATCGTCCCTAAGATCAAATTTGATTATGGGCGGTGTTCAGGTGTCTGTAGTCCAACCTTAGGCATATATTGCTGTCGCGGACATGTGAAGAGGGTATCGGGAGACTGAGCGGCCGGTGACAGCTCTAATGACGCTTGTCAGATGTCAAAGTGCGCGCGCGCCATTCGGTCGCATTTTGCTCTCACCGCAAACCGCATTATTAAATCTCAATTCATCGCATCCGCTGAAACTATAAACTAACGTGTATTATCCCGTAATCCTTGGGGATTTACCATTCTATAGTTCTAAATAATAATATCAACCCGCGTCCGATTAATGTGTAAACCCTAGACTTTCAAGTGACCATTGTGTACGAGAACGCCAGGTGGCCACCGGCTGAAGAATCATCAAGACTGAACAAGAAGACCACAGGTACCGCTTTGCATTATTTGCTGGGGTTAATTACAGACGCCACCTGACCGTCACCAATCTCCTTGCAATTTCTCGGACAAAAAAAAATAGGCATTTTGAATCAGCGTGCATTCCAGACGCAGATTTTTCTCTCGTCCTCATCCCGCATAGGAAACACGGCTATTTACACGCCTGTCCATCCACACGCACCTCTGACTTTTCGGATTCATGTGCGTATTGTATAATTATGACGTGTGCTTCAAAAACGGTGAAGGAAAACATCGTGAGGAAATGCCTGAGACATATTTCTCGACTGCATATGAAGCCAAGTTTTAAACTCTGACACCAGGTTAGTTACTAACCTCACGAAAAGAAGAAGAAGCAAAGTATACTAACCTGGCTGTGGCTATATCAGTCAACTGCCTTATTTTGTTACTGCATATACAGCTGAACTTAATCTACCTGAATGAGTTCTAATTTGGGCGCCCCATTGATATAAAGAAAGAAATAAATACAGGTACATTTGGTAATGAGAACCTAATACATTTAGTTTTGTTCGTATTAAATTAAAGATTATTAGCTGCGAACCATTTCGAAAGAACAGCCAGACTATCGTTGATTTGTAAGGAATCTGTATCTTTTTATCCATTTATTGAGACCTTTTTTTTTTAATTCGGCAATTATCAAATATCTTCTCCCGCTCTGGGCGGAGCGGGAGGGCGTGTCCAGACTCTTGCTGACTAAAACCCACCCGTGTTCCTTCGGTTGCCCTGTTGCCGGGGGCCACGATTTCTCTTTCGGTTTTCTTCGCAAGCCCGGCAGGCATCGGCCCTAGTGGACATCTCTTTGAAGCGCGCGTGGAAAACAACGCGCCGCCGACCCGGGCCTGGTCTTTATCGGACGGCGAGCTACCCATTGCTCACCGTCCGCAAGCCCGCGCCTACGGTGGCCGGAAATCGGCCTGCGATTCCCGACGCCCAGAGCGTTTCCTCCTGAGACCTCTGTTCTTAACATCGCCGCGCGCATGCTTGCGTGAAGGCGTGCAACAGCTGACTGCCGAGGCGCGGGGGCCCGCACATGGCTGTGAGGCCAACTGACTCGCCGCTGTCCCCGCACCCCTCGTTCACTACCGCCAGCGTGCGGCGATGTTGAGAACAGAGGTCTCAACACTATTTAAAAAATAAGGGAACTGTCGTCAGCAAATAGAATTATATCCGATAAGTTAGCCATCATGTAAGGAAGGTCATTTATATAAACTAGAAATAAGAAAGGGCCGAGAATTGAACCTTGAGGCACGCCCATTTTAACTAGAAACCCGAGGAAATCGCCTCGTTAACGTTTACTTTTTGTTGCCTTATTGATAGATAGGTAAGAAGATTAGCAGCTTGTCCACGAATTCCGTAGTTGTGTATTTTACAGATCAACGCAGTCAAATGCTTTTGAGAGGTCACAAAAGATACCAATTGCATCCTAATAGGTACTTCTCCCAGGACTCCAAAATGTGACTGATGAGTTTTATTCCCGCGTCAATCGTCGACCTACCTTTCGTGAAACCAAACTTGTTGGCGACGACAAGAAACAATGACTGATTAGTAATTAAGAGTTTTGATTAAACCAAATAAAAACCATTTCACGTAGTCATTAGACATAAGCAAATTACTTGTATTCTAATAAGCATAGGGTTAGTTTTCATTTCCTCTAGTATTAAGTCTAATTTGAAACCTATTCTCTCTCATTAAGCTTTATAAGTCCTATTGATTAAATAATTAAATTAAAAACATAGTTAGTACCCTAACACATCCCTACACTAAAGGTAATTAAGCAAATCTGCTTACAAATCACATATAAAACATTAGAGAGAATAATGGTATCGCCCAAAAAACAGGTCTCAACTTGTCAAGAACACACAGGTAAACCACTAACAGACACCTAAACACACATACAAAGAATATGGTATCGCCCACGAACAAGTTCAAACTTGTCGGGCAAAAAAGGTATCACTCAGGGAACAGGTTACAACCTGTCGAGAAACAAGTTCATGCTTGACCAAAAATCTAAGATTCCAACACCTATCATTGGTTAAAAAACATAAAATGTACAAACACAATGTAAGACCCACCCGCTACTTGTACTATAGTAAAATACTACTTAAGCTCAACCGAATTGTTAAACCTTAGGCGGCACTCGACGCTCGGCACTGGTCACGGACGGTTGTGTGCTTGCGCTCTCCCGTTCATGACTCAGTGTTCTTGAGTCATATTCCGTTGCGTTTACGTAACGATTCTCGTAGTCACCCGACTACATCCGGTCTCCAATCGTCAATCGATTGGACTAAGATCGAAAAACGGCCTTTTTCAAGGCTATCTTATTTCTATAACAGAAAATACGTGTGTGTAGCTTCACTAGGCCCCTTCTGGGTAAAACCACAGTTTCGTGGTCACTCGGTGGATACCATACGGTGCCAACGAAGCCGAGTGGGGTGTTGACCCAACACACCCGCTGATCCCCTTCAGGGTGAGGCAGTGAATTGGCCGGGTCCCAGTGTTTGGCCTTGGGGGATCTCCTAGTCAACACGTGGTGACAGTATTCCCTTCACAGCTACTCACCCTGTGTCGATCGGGTGTGTCTACACCCGGCGCACTAGACTGGATAGGACCCCGTTGCACATTAAGATAGGCAACGGGCCAAAGCAAGCTTAGGGCTCACCGATAGGCACTCATCCTCCCTGTCTTTACCCGACAGGGAGGGATTGTTACACATCCCCGGCATACCCACCGGGGAGATAGGATTATATAGGCATCCCCCCCCCCCCCCCCAATAATGGCTAAACAGCCAGATTACGAAAATGTAATCAAGCTGCTCGTACAGCTGATTGACTTATTCTTCCATAAGGAACCCTCTCTTAAAGGTCAATATGGGGACCAAGTAGACAAGGTCTTAGACCAAATTAAGAGTCACTCTGACTCCAGCATCACTACCTTCAGTGATGCTTTAGATACCCCAAATATAGATTCACCCCGATCTCCCTCCCCCCCTCCGTCAGTGTCAATGGACACCGACGCCCCCCTCCCCGCCCCCGCTTCTTCAAAGCGCCCCCCCACCCCGTACTCTCATAACTCAGAGGAAGAAGACGAGGAAAGGTCCGCTGCCGCCTCTTCTACCTCTTCCTCCCTTTCCGAAGACGGCTTCACAGCCGTCCAAGGAAAGGCGAGAAAGAGGAAGAACAGGAAGCAGATCTCCGCGCAGGCCAGTAAGGTCGCCGCGGTAGAGGACTCTGACTCCTCTTCGTCCACCATCACCATTAAATCCGGCAAACGCGCTACAGCCGCGACTCGCGCTACCGTAGCCCCCCCCGCCCCCGCCCCCGTCCCCTCTACCTCTACTGCCCCTCCGATCGCGTCGTCGTCATCCTCCGCGAAGGATACCCCCGCGCCCCCCGCTCCCGTAGCCCCCCCGACCGCGTCATCCTCCGCGAAGGATTCCCCCGCGCCCCCCGCGAGAAAGATTGCCCCTCCACCCCCCTTGTTCATTCAGGACAAAGGGAAGTGGACGGACATTTCCAAATGGTGCGTCGATCACAAGATCGACTTCACCTCGGCCCGAAACACCCAACAGGGTATTAAAATCCTTGTCCCTACATCGAAAGATTATAGGGAACTAACCCGTCTCCTGAGAGCGAGAGGTGTGTCATACCACACCTACTCCCTCCCGGAAGAAAAACAAGTCCGCGTCGTAATAAAACGCATCCCCAGGGAGATCCTCCCATCCGATATTCTTGCCGACCTTCAGTCGCAAAACGTCCCGGTAGACGAGGTCCATCGCATGCACCGCTCTAGAGGCGGTGACCTCTACGACATGGTCCTAGTTATATGCCCGCCCGTTGAGGGCCATCACCCGATTTTCCAAATTCGCTCCCTGTGTCATCTCACAGGGTTCGAGATTGAGAAACCCCAAAAGAGTGGCATTGTCGGACAATGCCACCGTTGCCAGCTATACGGCCATTCCCAGCGGAATTGCCATGCTACACCCAGATGCGTAAAGTGCCTGGGCGAGCATAGCACTTCCGACTGTTCGCGACCCAAAGACCGTACCCTCTGTACCGTACCTCCCAGCTGCGTTTTATGCGGCAAAGAGGGCCACCCGGCTAACTACCGGGGTTGCTCTAAAGCCCCTAAGGCATCTTCTCCCAAGCTGGGGAAGCGCTCCGGCGCTCGCCAGCAAAGGGAAACTCCCTCCTCATCCTCTTACAGGATCCCCTCCGCCCTTATGCCCCAACGACTAAGCCCTCAGAGGCCTAGTCCGTGGAACTATCTCCACCACCAGCAGTCTTTCCCTGCCTTGGTGCCCTCTTACGGTCATTTCCCTCCCCCGCCCCCCCGCCCCCTCCTCAACCTTAGGGACCCCCGCTTCCGTGGCACCGCGCCACCCGCGCCCTCAGCGCCCCCCGCGCACTCTGCGCCCCCCGCGCCCGCTGCGCCCGCCGCGCCCCTCGCTAAACCTGCGCCCGCTCCCGCTCCTCAAGCCCCGCGTCCCCCGACTGCCGGTCCCGCGACCGCGCAGCGCCAAGGTCTTGATTCATTCAATATCATTACCTCGACCTATATGGCATTTGTCTCCCCGCGCGCAAAGGCAATGGCCAACCTAATCATCTCCGCTCAAGGCAATATCCCTCAGATACAGTCTATTTATAATGCGTATCCGGATATTACGCAAGTCCTAGATAGCCTAGCTATCACACCTAAAACCTTCAATGGATAATACGGTGTTAGCTAGGCTCAAACCCCGATCCCTAACAATAGGCTTCTTTAACGCCAATGGCTTAACAACCCAAAGGGCAGAGATAGGGCTCTTCCTCCGCGATCACGATATTGACGTTCTCTTAATCCAAGAGACGTTCCTAAAGCCCTGCAATCGAGACCCGTCACTTGCCAACTACCGGATTGTTCGCAATGACAGGTCTCGTTGTCACAAGGGTGGCACCCTTATATATTATAAAAAGCAGCTTCACTGCATCCCATTAGACCCTCCTCCCCTCTCGGTATTAGAAGTTTCCGCCTGTCGCCTAGGTATGTCAGGTCACGAGCCGATCACTCTCGTATCGGCTTATAATCCCCCCGATAACGCCCCGGGGCACTATCAATCCCTCTCAAACGATCTCTCGATCCTACTCGCTATGAGTAACTCGCTCATCATAGCGGGCGATTTTAATGCCAAACATCCCTCTTGGAATAGTTCGGTAACCAACCCCAGAGGTCAACACCTGTTCGACCTCTCTAATTCCCTGACTTTTGACGTCATCGCTCCGATGACTCCCACTCATTACTCTCTCATCAATCCCAATTATACCCCCGATATCTTAGATGTGGCGCTCCTTAAGAACGTCAACCTAAAGTTAGAATCAATAGAAACGGTACAAGAGCTCGACTCTGATCACCGCCCGGTAGTCATGAGACTAGACCCCCGCATAGGTCTCCCCGACCCGAACGCCCCCCCTATCACTAAGAGGATCACGGACTGGAAGAAAGTAAGCACACAGCTGAAATCCAACACGTCCCCTCAGTTAGACTCTATCCCCGATCTCTTTGACTCTGTCGCCGACACCACGGCCGCGATCGACTCACTCACTGATCACGTACAATCCGTCCTGAACGACTGTTCAAGGGAAGTGCCAGCGACGGACGACCGTCGCTGGCGCTTGCCGGACGATGTGCGTGCATTACTGACTGAGAAGAACGCGGCCATACGTGCGTACGATAGCTTTCCCTGTAACGCCAACAAAGCCCATATGCGCTATTTACAGAGATCTGTAAAGAAACGTATAGCGGAGCTGCGGGACGCGAGCTGGGGAAAGTTACTCGGCGAACTAGAGCCAAACCATCAGGCCTTCTGGGAGCTCCAGAGGAAACTCAGGTCTCCCCAATCTTCCGGTATGCCCCCCCTGACCCGTCCCGATAAAACCATTGCATTCGACGATGCCGAAAAGGCTGAATGCCTCGCAGACAGCCTCGAGGCCCAATGCACTCCCAGTTCCCTACCAGTAGACCAAGCTCACCTGTCAAAGGTCGACGCGGAAGTCGAACGTAGAGCCTCCCTCCCTCCCGTTGATGACCCTGACTGTCCGCTGCCCCCCGTCCTCCCGGACGAGGTGCACGACATCATCAAAGGTCTTAAAGCCCGTAAAGCCCCCGGTTCAGATGGTATCACCAATAGGGTGGTCCAACTATTCCCCGCCCACCTAATAATGCTTTTGACCACCATCTTCAATGGTGCCTTAAGCAACAATATCTTCCCACAGTCGTGGAAAGAAGCCACCGTCATCGGTATCCCTAAGCCCGGCAAGCCCAAAACCGAGCCTACCAGTTACCGTCCCATTAGTTTGCTCAAGGTTCTCGGAAAAATCTATGAGAGGCTTATTTATAAGCGCCTCAGAGACTTCGCCGAGACCAAGGGCCTCATCCCCAACGAACAGTTCGGCTTTCGAACTGAGCACTCTAGCGTGCATCAGGCCCACCGGATCGTAGAATTCATAAGCGCTGGTTTCCAGCACGGTTATATGACCGGTGCAGTATTCTTCGACGTAGCGAAAGCGTTCGATAAAGTCTGGCACAACGGCTTAATATACAAGCTGTACCAACTCGGTGTGCCAGATCGTCTCGTGCTCATCTTACGAGACTTTTTATCGAATCGCGTCTTCCGCTATCGCATCGAAGGAGCGCTATCCACTCCCCGTCCCATCCGCGCAGGTGTCCCTCAGGGCTCTGTGGTGTCCCCCCTCATATTCACGCTATACACTAGCGACATCCCTAAAGGTTGCCGTAGTTCGCAGTTGGGTCTGTTCGCAGACGACACTGCCATCTATTGCAAATCTAGATCCCCTGACTCTATTCGCCTCACTCTCCAACGCGCAGTCGACAGACTGGCCGCATGGTTTACAAAGTGGCGGATAGAAGTAAATCCAGATAAAAGCCAAGCGGTTCTCTTCACGAAACTGCGTAAAAGGCTCAGATACCCCCTCCCCCGACCGATCACCATGTTCGGCAAGCCGATCCCTTGGGAGAAGCGAGCCAAATATCTCGGTGTCGTTCTCGATCATCATTTGACCTTCGCAGAGCACATAAAGATGGTTCGTTCGCGAGCCGCTTTCGCTCTCGGTAGACTCTTCTTCATGGTGAATGCACGTAGCAAATTGTCACTTAGGTGCAAATTGCGCGTTTACACGGCGTGCATTCGACCTATCATGACCTATGCGGGTGCCGTCTTTGCTCATGCAAAACCCCGTCATATACATAGGCTGCAAACGGTGCAGAATAGATTCCTTCGTAGGGCGACAGGTTCCCCATGGTTCGTCAGGAACGAGGCTCTCCACCTCGACCTAAAGATTCCCACAATCCACCAGTTTCTTAAACGCCTTTCAAAGCGTTTCTTTGAGTCCGCGGCCAAACATCGCAACCCTCTGGTTGTCGAGGCCGCCAGTTATGTCCCGAGTAGAATCAGTAAAGTTCGCCGTCCAAGGCATATTCTAGTAGACCCCGATGACCCCATAACCCTCCTCCAGGAGAGCAATAGGGAAACAAGCACAGTGTACAAACACAGACGCCTCCCGTCATTCCGACCTCGCCGCCGAGGTCCTTTGCGTTCCCGACCGCCGCGCCCCCGAGTAAATGATACTCCCCCCCGACCCTTGCTCGAAAACGAGGTGCCAGCAGTTGTTGCAGCTGTGCACGTAGCTTTAAATTCCCCGATTAATAATAATGATCAAAACCTCTTGATCCAGCCCGTCCCATCTTTTGATGTCCTCCCTCCGGATAACGCCCTAAGCCGAGGCTCGAACCCCGCAGGGGGTGCCCTTAGTGCGCGTTCATCCTAAGCTTTTTAGCTTAGTTTTATATATGTGCCCTGGCTGGAGGCTTTGAGTGTAGTAGCTTGAGGCAGCCACAGGATTGACCGGTTAAACAGCCATGGTTTTTCTAAACCAACTGTGAGATGCCATACCGAAAAAAAAAAAAAAAAAAAAAAAAAAAAAAAATTAAACCTTAGTTTTTAGTGCGCGATTTAAATATAATTTACAGTGTCAATCAAAGTGGAGTTTCAATGCAAATCCCCTACAAGAATTGGTCCTTCTGCAGCCAGATTTGAAGAACTGAAGCCTGAGTCTGAAGCAACGTGAAAATTATTTCTACAAGCAGCGCACTAGACTCATCTTTCGAAGTCCTACGTGTGACCGGGAAGAACATTGCTGGGAATAGGCGACTTGGAAGATCGCTTATTCTCGAAGCCAGGCCCTCTACGGAAGACCTGTTGGATATCTGGGAGGGACGACTGCAAGCCACGCCACGCCCTCTCGAAGCCCCGTGTCACTTGAAGCCCTACGTGTGCCCGTGAAGAATATCGCTGGGAATAAGCGACTTGGAAGATCGCTTATTCTCGAAGCCAGGCCCTCTACGGAAGACCTGTTGGTGCGCACACGACCTACTGAGTAAAGGATACAGCTGGGAAGAACGACTATAAGCCAAGCCACACCCTCTCGAAGCCCTGCAATACCCGAAGCCCTACGTGCACCAGAATTACGTGAACGTCGTATAGTAAATACATAAGCGTTATGTAAACGGTGTTTAGTGAATACATAAGGAACATTGAACGTCGTATAGTGAATGCATAAGCATTATGTAAACGGTGTTTAGTGAATACATAAGGAACATTGAACGTCGTATAGTGAATACATAAGCGTTATGTAAACGGTGTTTAGTGAATACATAAGGAACATTAAACGTCGTATAGTGAATACATAAGCGTTATGTAAACAGTGTTTAGTGAATATATAAGGAACATTGAACGTCGTATAGTGAATGCATAAGCATTATGTAAACGGTGTTTAGTGAATACATAAGGAACATTGAACAGTGTAAGTGTTATCGAACGTTGTTTAGTGAGTACATAAAGGACACTGAACTTTAGTGTTAAGTGAACATTATTTGGTTAAAGTATAAACTGTGTGTGTCGAACAATGTGTACTCCTACACATCAACACACCCCCTGCTGAAGGATTGTAACTTATAAACACTGGTAAGTCACTGAACAATATTAACAATAAGTCCTGTGAAAGTGAATAAACAATGATGACGCGAAGCCGCAAAGGAGAAAGCTCGCGCTCGACCACGGAAGAGGAGACTACGGAAACGTCAGCCACCACCTCTGAAACGGTGACAGACAGCAGCGCGCGTACTGAAGACACAACTTTGGTCGAAGCAGCTGATGCCACCATGGTGGAAAAGAAAAAGGCAAAAGCGACTTCGAATAAAGCAAGCAATAAGAAGAAAGAGCTGGAAGCCAGATTGGAATTAGAAAAACTACGATTGGAAGAAATTACCATAAAAACCAAGCTGGCAAATACCAAGTTAGAATTATCTCGTATCAACCAAGATGATACGGACTTGAGTGATGAAGAAGAAGATGCTGCAACCAAAGCCGCTGCTGAGAAGGCCACTGAAGCCTGGGTATCAAAGTCAAAGGAAGCAGAGCACGATGAAGCAGAAATCGGCAAGGAAACGCTGCCCATCGCTGAAACCATGCCATCCACAACGACCCATACCAATCAGCTGGCTGAAGCGATAATGGAAGCAGTCAAGGTCGCCACGGACAGTAAAGCAACAGCGATCATGCAACGTGCGCCGAAGTATGTCAGCGAGTTACATCAATTCGACGGCGATGCGAGAGACTGGATGGCCTTCAAAGCAACATATAAAGACTCGCAGGCTCTCTTCAGCTGTATTGAAAACATGGGAAGATTAAGAAGAGCAATCAAAGGGAAAGCCAAGGAAGCGGTGAAGTCCCTTCTCTACACACAAGTGGATCCAGAAGAAGTAATAACCGCATTAGAACGCCGATTCGGAAGACCCACTTACCTAATAAGAAGCGAGATAGAAAACATAGAGAAACTACCTCCCATGTCTGAAGATGCAAGAGAATTGGTGAGATACGCTGGAGCCGTGGCCAATACAGTCAGCGTTGTGAAGCAAATGAAGAAACAAAGTTACCTGCACTCGAGTGATATATCAAATCGAATAATTGAGAAGATGTGTATCTTAGTGCGATTCAGATGGTACGAGTACAGAGGATCCAAAGAAGAAAATGATGAACCAATCCTCATTAGCCTTATGAACTTCTTCAACCAGATGGTGGATCAGTTCGAGATGCACGAGTTCACAGGAACCAAGGTGAAGAAAGAAACATTGAGAAGTCGCATGCGACCTTCAGGTTCTCGCGGCGTGAACACCACTCGAGCCACACAGCACAGTGAAGAAGAACATTCATCGAACGAAGAAGATTCAGATGAAGAGTCGGCCGAACCACAAACAGCAATAGTTTGTTCATGCAAGGACGACACAAAGAAACCAGAGAAGATCACCTGCCCTGAATGTGCAGGGGAACATACACTTTTGAAATGCAAAAAGTTCATTGACTCCTCCATAGATGAAAGATGGGAACAAGCAAAGCGAGCATTCATATGTTTCAAATGCCTACTGGGGCGACACAGAGGATTCAGTTGCAAAGCAAAACCATGTGGAAGATGCAAGAAAGGTCATCATGTGATGTTACACCAGGAAGAAAGGACGAAGCCAGCCACGCAAGAAACCCAAGCTGTAGCATCAACAGTAAACGCAACACGGACAATATCGAGAGCTTACTTAAAAATCGTGCCAGTAGAACTGTGGGGACCAGATGCTAAAGTTGAAGTCTATGCTCTCATGGACGAAGGATCAACAGTGACCCTTATAGAAGACGACGTCGTGAACGCAATTGGAGCCCATGGCCCGGAAGAAGAATTGAGAATCGAAGGCGTAGGAGGCCATCGAATGGATCAGAAGTCAAAGAAGATTGACATCAAGATCAGAGGAAAGTTCGAAAGGAACATAGAAAAGATGTCAGGATATACTGTGAAGACCCTTAACCTATCCCCTCAAGAAGTCAGCGATAAAGATCTGGAAGACTGCCAGCACTTAGAAAAAATAGCAGAACAGCTGAAATACCCTAACGCCCGCCCTACTGTACTTATCGGGCAGGACAATTGGCATCTCATAGTGTCCCGAGAAGTGAAGACTGGTGACCGAAGCAAACCAGTGGCCTCCAGAACTCAGTTGGGATGGGTTTTGCACGGAACCAAATCAAGCAACAACGCTCCGATACGAATAGTCAATCATCTCGTGATGCAGCCTAAAGGAAAAGATGATTACCTCGAGAAGATGATCAGAGACCACTTCGACATCGAAGCTCTAGGAATCGCCGCAAAGAGACCATCGAGCGACGTCGACCAGCGGGCCCTCGACGTACTGCATTCCACAACAAAGAGATTGCCTGACGGAAGATTCAGTTCCGGTCTAATCTGGAAAATGGACAATGAAAGTCTACCTGAAAGCAGAACAGCCGCAGCTCGACGACTAAAAGGAATGGAGAAGAAATTCGTGAAAGACAAAGAATTTGAACAAAAATATGAAGAACAAGTTGAGAACCTTATCAACAGCGAGTACGCCGAGGAAGTAACAGACGAACCCACCTCTTCAAGAACATGGTACCTACCTCACTTCGCCGTCATCCACCCTCAGAAGAAAAAGATGAGACTGGTCTTCGACGCCGCAGCCAAATCAAATGGAAAATCGCTGAATGACGCATTGCTAGCTGGACCCGATTTGTTGCAATCACTGTTCGGTGTTCTGCTCCGCTTCCGCCAAGAAGCAATAGCCGTCGTTGCAGATATCAAGGAAATGTTTCTGAGGATAAAAATCAACGAAGAAGATAGAGATAGCCTTCGATTTCTCTGGAAGGACAAGGAATACAGAATGACATCTCTAATATTTGGAGCCGCCTGTTCACCATGTACCGCCATATACGTGAAGAATAGAAATGCCGAAGACTTCATCGATCACTGCCCAGAAGCTGTCAGAGCAATAAACCGAAACCATTATATGGACGACTATATTGCGAGCTTCTCCGACGTGGCGACTGCCACCAAAGTATCGAGAGATGTGAATGAGATACATAAGAAAGGAGGTTTCTTTTTAAGAGGTTGGGCAAGCAACGAACCCGCAACGATCGAAGAATTCACCGAAACAGAAAACAAGACAAACTCCGTTGTACTAGGGGAACCAAAGAATCAAGTCGAAAAAACCCTGGGACTCAATTGGAACGTCCATGAAGACAGCCTTCACTTCACTTTGAGTCTGCGTAACACTCCTGACGAAGCTAAAGAAGGAAGACGTGCACCAACAAAGAGAGAAGCCACAAGTGCAGTAATGTCGGTCTTTGACCCCTTAGGATTGGCGTCACCCATAACCATACAGGGGAAAGTAATGCTTCAGAACTTGTGGAGGTCCGGCCTAGATTGGGATGAGAGATTGCCTCCACCGAGAGAGGAGGAATGGAGAAAGTGGCTTGAAGACCTAAGAAAACTTGAAGATCTTCGAATCCCTCGCTGCCTCACATACGACGCGACCGAGGGGGAGTTGCACACATTCTGCGACGCAAGCGAGAAGGCATACGCATGTGCAGTGTATTGGCGCTCCCAACATCCGAACGATCGCGTAGAAGTAAAGTTGCTGACGGCGAAAGCTAGAGTGTCACCTCTCAAACCAACGTCAATACCCCGACTCGAACTACAAGCGTGTCTATTGGGAAGTCGCTTAGCCAATAGTGCAAGCCAAGAAATGGACCTGATTGTAACTCGAAGATACTTCTGGACCGACTCAAGAACGGCATTGACATGGATCAAATCGGACCCTAGAAGATTCAAGTCCTTTGTCGCACATCGACTAGCAGAAATAGAAGAGCTGACTAAACATAAAGAATGGCATTGGGTGCCGACGAAACACAACGTGGCCGACGACGCTACCAGAGAAACCCCATCCAACTTCGATGCAACACATCGATGGTTCAAGGGCCCAGCCTTCTTGCATGAAGAACCTAGAAACTGGCCCACCGAAGAGAAAAAAGTCTCCATAACCAATACAGGAGAAGAAAAACCTAACGCCATCACTCTAAGCGTTAGAAAAACAAGCCCTATTATCATACCTGATCCAGCAAGGTTCTCCAACTGGACACGCCTACTCCACGCGACAGCTAGATACTTGCAAGCCATAGATGTCTTCAAACGAAGAATAAAGAAGAAGACCAACATCACAAAGCTCATCACCAGAAATACGCAAGACTCAGGTTGGAAGAAGACACAGAAGCAGACGATCCAATCATCAGAAAAGAAACCAAGCAGAAAAAAGGAAGTCTTCTTACCAAAGTCTGCACTCTACGTGGAAAAAGCGGAACAACTGCTAATAAGAAGAGTGCAAGAAGACAGCTTCCCAGACGAACTCGCTGCCCTGCGAAAGAAAGAAGACCTCAATCCAACATCCAATCTAAAAAACTTTACAATCAAACTGGAAGACGGATTCATCAGATTATCCACCCGCATCGGAGCAGCCAAGTACCTGATAGCCTCATACAAAAATCCGATTCTGTTAGAAAAACATCACCGAATAACTCAGTTGTTAGTCAAGTACATCCATGAAACCTTCAATCACGGGAACCACAATACCGTGATGAATGAAGTCCGTCAGAAATACTGGATACCGTCGCTTCGAAACCTGGTGAAGAAAGTAGCACGGGACTGCGGATGGTGTGGAATTCGGAAGAAAACACCACAGATTACACCCCAAGGAGATCTGCCACCTGAACGCCTGACAAAAACCAGCCCCCCTTTCACCTGCCTAGGAGTAGACTATTTTGGGCCCATGCTCGTCACCATCGGAAGACGTACAGAAAAACGATGGGGGGCATTATTTACGTGCCTAACCACGAGAGCAATCCACCTTGAGCTGGCTAACTCGCTATCAACCGATTCCATGATCCTCGCACTACGAAGAATGATCGCCAGAAGAGGAACACCAAAGATCATCCTGAGCGACAATGGAACCAACTTCATCGGTGCCAATAGAGAGATCGCTGAAGCCATCGCAAGCCTAGGAGAACAAATAAACAAGATGGGCATCGTTTGGAAGTTCATACCTCCTGGAGCCCCCCACATGGGTGGAGCCTGGGAAAGAATGGTGCGATCTGTAAAAGTCGCCCTCGCAGCAACGCTACACGAACGACAACCTAGAGAAGAAATCCTCCACACATTGCTTCTAGAGGCCGAACACGTCGTTAACTCGAGGCCCCTTTTCTCCGTCAGCACCGACCCAGAAGAAGAAGAAGCTTTGACCCCGAATCATTTCCTCATCGGGCGGTCCTGCGGAGCTACCCTCTTTGGCTCCTTCGACGACACAGAACTCATAGGTTCTCCCAATTGGAAGACATCCCAACGCCTGGCCGATCATTTCTGGTCAAGGTGGCTGCGAGAGTACCTCCCAACTTTGTCGCCTCGCTATAATCAAGGTCCTCACTACAGGGACCCAACTTTGGGCGACATCGTCCTAATCGTGGACCATACCCTCCCACGATACTCGTGGCCACGCGGCGAAATAGTCGCCACTCATCCCGGACCAGACGGAAGAACTAGGATCGTCGACGTGCGAACAGCAGCGGGTATCCTGCGACGGCCAGCATCACGATTGGTCCTGATTGTACCTGCAACGTCGCCCCAACGAGATGGAGTGCAGCGCACTGAGGGGGAGACTGTTGGCGACGACAAGAAACAATGACTGATTAGTAATTAAGAGTTTTGATTAAACCAAATAAAAACCATTTCACGTAGTCATTAGACATAAGCAAATTACTTGTATTCTAATAAGCATAGGGTTAGTTTTCATTTCCTCTAGTATTAAGTCTAATTTGAAACCTATTCTCTCTCATTAAGCTTTATAAGTCCTATTGATTAAATAATTAAATTAAAAACATAGTTAGTACCCTAACACATCCCTACACTAAAGGTAATTAAGCAAATCTGCTTACAAATCACATATAAAACATTAGAGAGAATAATGGTATCGCCCAAAAAACAGGTCTCAACTTGTCAAGAACACACAGGTAAACCACTAACAGACACCTAAACACACATACAAAGAATATGGTATCGCCCACGAACAAGTTCAAACTTGTCGGGCAAAAAAGGTATCACTCAGGGAACAGGTTACAACCTGTCGAGAAACAAGTTCATGCTTGACCAAAAATCTAAGATTCCAACACCTATCATTGGTTAAAAAACATAAAATGTACAAACACAATGTAAGACCCACCCGCTACTTGTACTATAGTAAAATACTACTTAAGCTCAACCGAATTGTTAAACCTTAGTTTTTAGTGCGCGATTTAAATATAATTTACAGTGTCAATCAAAGTGGAGTTTCAATGCAAATCCCCTACAAAACTGGTGACTATTTGAGTTAAAATGTGACAACATCTGGTCTAGCATGATTTTTTCATAGATTTTGCTCAATGCTGGTAGTACAGATATTGATCTATAATTACAGGGATCACTTTTACTACCCGATTTGAAAATTGGTACCTACTACCTATGTTTCATTAAATCAGGAAACGTACCGTTGTCCAAACATTGATTAAATATGCCTGTTAGGACCAGGGGCAATTGTGTCAATGATATCTCCTAGAACCTTAAAGAAGATGTCCCAACAACTATTACCGCAACTAATGCCGAAACAACTATTACATAATATCAAGGTTCCACCCCCTATTAAGACCTGTTGTACGCACTAGCAATTGAAAAATGATTTACATTAGACAACATCCTATCTGGTTTTAACCAGGTTTCACAAAAACATAAGATATCCATTATGATATTTATCTATTAACATTTCCACGTCAGTGTATGCCTGTTTCCTAGACCTTTCCAAGGCGTTCGACCTGGTTTCATATAAGGTTTTATGGGAGAAGCTTCGGAAGGCGGGCGTTCCGGCTGCATTGGTGTCAATATTATCTATCTGGTATGAAAAGCAGAGGAACTTTGTAAAATGGTCCAATGCATTATCAGACCCATATAAACTGAACTGAAATGTGGTGTAAGGCAGGGGGGGTCTGACTTCCCCGAGAATATTTAATATTTATGTTAACAACTTGCTTGTTGAGCTCAGCAGCACTCATGTTGGTTGCCATGTAGACGGAGTTAGTTTAAATAATTTAAGTTATGCAGACAATATGGTGCTGCTGAGCCCCACAATCGGGGGAATCAGAAAGTTACTCACTATGTGTGAAAGATACGCTGAACAGCATGGGCTAAAGTATAATCCCACGAAAAGTGAGTTATTGGTTTTTAGAGGAAGAAACAAATGTCCCTCAAATGTCCCACCCGTAGAACTGAACGGTTTACCCTTGAACAGGGTGTCACAATTTAAATATTTAGGCCATATTGTTACCGAGGATCTAAAAGATGACTTAGATATGGAAAGGGAGCGCAGGGCGCTGGCTGTGAGGGGAAACATGCTAGCACGCAGGTTTGCTGGTTGTTCAGCACCGGTTAAAATAACACTTTTTAAGGCGTTTTGTCAAATATTTTACTCCAGCAGTCTGTGGGCTAATCATACCCAAAAAGCAGACAGCGCACTACGCATTCAATATAATAACGCCTTCAGGGCGCTGTTGAGGCTTCCACCTTACTGTAGTGCGTCAGGGATGTTCGCGGATGCGCGCACTGACGATTATTTCGCGATCATGCGCAAAAAAGTGGCATCAGTGATACGCAGATTGAGGGGAAGCAGCAATAGTATTCTGAAGGTGTTTGCAGAAAGGCTAGAAGGGCCTACAATGGATACATTTATCAAACGGCATGTCAGACATGGGACTTGATAAATCTTCTTTCTCTAATCTTGGCTGTATTTTTATTGTGTATTTGTGTTTTTATTTTTGTACTCATGTGTGTCTAAGTGTTACTACTAACATAGTTTTTAAGTTTGTACTGATTACTAACACGCTATGGGCCGTCGACGCCTGAAAATAAACGATGTTTATTTTTTTTTATTTTTTTTTTTTTGCCAAAGAAGCAATTTATATTTTGGCCTTATAGTAAAATATTCTTATTTTGCTTGATTTTGTCAATTCTAAAAGTTGAGCACATAAATATACAGGGTATCCAGTAAAGAATGGATAACCTTGAAATAGCATATAATAGACCTTATGGCCGTTCTAAAAATTAAAGAATCTACAGTATTATTAGAAGTACTAGATAATACGAAACACACAAAGGTGATGGGTATCGGAATCTTAACACGATAAAACTAAAGAAAACAGATTTTATCAACGCATATTACAAATCCGGATATCGATACCATCACGTCTGCAGTTTCGCTAGACAATTTAATTTGACCTGTAAATTGGGAACTATAGGGACAGTGGTATGTTAGAGGAACAATGAAAAAATAAAAGAGCAATTTTTATTATTTTCATCATCATTTCAGCCGAAAGACGTCCACTGCAGGACATAGGCCTCCCCCAAGCACCGCCATTTCGACCGATTCTGTGCTTTCCGCATCCAGTAACCAGTGCGCGTTGCCAGTGATGACCTATGGTACCGAAACGTGGTCGCTCACAATGGGCCTTATCAGAAGGCTAACAGTCACCCAAAGGGCAATGGAGAGGGCTATGCTTGGAGTTTTTTTTCATACTTTATGAACGCGGCGACGCATGAATTGTCCATACAAACGTAATACCTAAACCATTTGCAATTTAGGCATATTTCCACCATATTGTGTTGTTATTCGGATTTAGACAGTGTTTATCTAGGCTCCTACATCTTTTTTTTTTTTTACTTTTCTAAAATGAAGTTTAAACGAATTTAATTTCACACACTTTTACAGCGTAAATGACATGTCTTCATATTGTTTTTTCTGTATTATAAAACAACAATATTTAAAATATTGTTTCTGCAGAAGCATAGCTTATATTATCAAGTTACAAATTATCGAAAAAAAATGGAGAAATATTAAGTTTTCATTCATCAGTTTTGGTATTACGGAACACATCCAAATTTATAGTAAATTTTTGAAAGCTAGTAGTGCTATCGCGTCATGCAATAATTGTCAATGTGTGCGTGGTAGTATTGCTCACTGTAGGTGTGTATCGCTCCGACAGGCACTTACATTAGCGCAACGTGCTTGGAATTGAATTTTGCAAACATCTCGATTTGTAGTTGCGAGCCGTGTTCGCAGGCCTCTTAATATTAATAACTTGCCTTGTTAGTATGTTAGTTAGCAAATCTTGCAAGCTGAATTAAAACCACTTCCTCTTATCCTACGAAGTTTAAATTTTACATGTTAATTCAGTTTCAAAGACAATGCATTTTTTTATGATGCATGACCTGATTTGACAGCCAGGATTGACTCCAGACCAGGGAACTCTTCAACGGTCAACAGTACAGACACGAAATGATTTAATGTTGATAGTGCATTCTGAAGTCTACTATGACCTGACTGCTGCACCCACAATTGGCTCCAGACGAGAAAACTCCTCAGCGATCAACAGTACCTACCTACAGACATTAAATTTTATATACGCATTTAATTATGATAGGCCGTTCTAAAGTCTACCATGACCCGGCTGTAGCAGCCAAGATTGGTTTCAGCCGAGGAAACTCAGCAGTCAACAGCAGAGACACTAAATTTTATAAACGCATTCAATTATGATAGCCAGTTCTAAAGTTCACCATGATCCGACTGCTGCATCCAGGATTGGTTCCGGAAGAGGGAACTACACAACAGTTTACGTAACAGACACGAAATTTTATATACGCATTTAATTATGACAGTCCGTTCTAAGGTCTACCTACCATGACCTGGCTACAGCAACTGGGATTGGCTCTAGACGAGGAAACTCCTCAGCGGTCAACAGCAGAGACTGAATGTTATATACGTATTAAATTATGATAGCTCTTTTTAAAGTTCACTTTGACCTGGCTGCTGCACCAGGATTGGCTCCAGACCAGGGAACTCTTCATCGGTCAACAGTATAGACACGAAATTTTATATACGCATTTTATGTTGATAGTCCGTTCTAAAGTCTACCATGACCTGACTGCTGCACCCAGAATTGGATCCAGACGAGGAAACTCCTCGGTGGTCAACAGAAGCTACACAAAAAATAGCCCATTCTAAAGTTCACCATGATCTGGCTGCTGCACCCAGGGTTAGTTCCAGAAGAGGGAACTTCTCAGCGGTCAACAGTACAGACACAAAATTTTATATACGCATTCAATTATGATAGACCGTTCTCAAATCCACTATCACCTAAGTGCTGCACCCAAGACTGGCTTAAAACGAGGGAAGTCCTAAACGGTCCACAGCATACGCACAAATTTTAATAGACGCATTCATAAACCATGACCTGTCTGCTAACCCAGGATTGGCTACATACGATAGAACTCCTCAGCGGTCAACAGCACAGACAAAAAATTTACAAACGCATTTAATTATTATAGTCCGTTCTAAAGTCCACCATGACCTTGCAGCTGCACCCAAGATTGGCTCAAGACGAGGAACCTGTTCAGCGGCCAACAGCAGCGCCATTAAATTTTATATACGCATTCAATTATGATAGCCCGTTCTAAAGTCCACCATGACCTCGGTACTGCACCCAGGGATTACTTCAGACGAGGGAACTCCTAAACGGTCAACAGCACATACAGTTAATTTTAAATAGGTACGCATTCGATTATGATAGCCCGTTCTAAATTATAGCATGACTTGGATAATGCAACTTGGTTGGTTTCACACCATGACTTATGTAACGACGTATTTGGGTTCGTTGGATTTGTCTATAAAAATACCTTTCAAGTGAAGGTAAATAGAACAGATATATTAACAAATCCTAACGCTAAAAAGTACAAAATAAAATGTAAGTAAAAACCTTTTTAAAAACAAGCTTTTAATGAACTAAAAAGTGCAAAATAAAACTTACGTAAACATAGAACTTTAATATTTACTTAAAAGCTTGAGGCATGAACGTCCTTCTTAACCTTTTTAAGAGAAGCCTCAAGCTTTTAAGAAAATATTAAAGTTCTATGTTTACGTAAGTTTTATTTTGTACTTTTTAGTTGATTATAAGCTTGTTTTTAAAAAGGTTTTTACTTACATTTTATTTTGTACTTTTTAGCGTTAGGATTTGTTAATATATCTGTTCTATTTACCTTCACTTGAAAGGTATTTTTTACTTAAATTTTCATTCAAAACAAGTTCACTTTTCAAGCAGGTTGATGCATTTGGTGGAGGATATTTTATTTATCTCAGATTATCTCCGTTTTGGTCCCTACCGTTGCTATCGCGCAGTCGGGTAATAAAGAAAGCATTCAATTTCATGTAAAAAATATTTATTAAAAGTGGGAATAAGTTTAAAAATATAAACATACACATAAACAATAAGATTGTTTAGAGAGGTACATTAATGACAAAAACGAATACAATTACACAATAAAAAATAACATTTTAATTTCAGTTACGAGTTGGTAGAATAACATAACATCACGCTAGCATTCCCCGAGCAGAGGTTTACAGTAAACCCACATTTTGCCAGTTATGTAATAATTTATTAACTATTGGTTTATAAATTATTGTGCTTATTTAAGTGTACAGCATGGCAAAGTCTGGAAAAATGAGGGCGCCACTATCGCACTTAGGTGACTTCAAATAGGAACGCTGCTTGTGGTGACTCAAAACCTACTAGCACTTGCCGGCAAAGTAGTGCCATCATCATAGGTCTGCATTACTAAAATAATTAGTTCAAAATGTCACCACGTGAGACTCTATGTCGATCGTCGTCGATAATATCAGATTTTTGTTCCATTTAGAGTAAGTACTAGTATTTCAGTCAATTTTTTGCCTCGTTACATTAATAAATAGTTGCCAATAAAAAGTATATAAAGCTTGTAAGACTATTATACATTTTTTATTCAGTCGACTACGACGTGCCTTTTTTTATCATACTACACATTAACATAATTCATTTAATTACTATTAGGTAATTGATTTATTTGCCCTTTTGCTGTGAGGCACCAAATCATATTGCCTATAAATCCTATAATACAATAATAAGTTAGTAAACATGAATTTAATTTTCATCTTGATCATCATAATACGCAATGATATCGTGATAATTGAGAACGACACAAGCTGCAATAATTATTTAGTATCACTCCGTCTCACGGTCCCCTATCAGCTAAGGTGAAGCCAAACGAGCGTAATTTCGGTCGAGCAAAATGAGTCGCATAATTTACGTTCGTATGAAATTTAACATTCAGTCCACGCATTTTGCGTCGTCGTGTTGCACCACAAACTTGACGTTTATTTAAATGAAACCGAATGCAGCGTAAATTACGCTCGTTTGGACTCAGTCTAAGATACAAATCTACAGATAAGGCGTCTGATTATACACTATACAAGCTATCTATTTAATGAAATGACTGCAGCAATTAGTGTTGATGAATAAATGACGTGATTTTCGGACGGAGTTTTATTAGGTGGGTATTCACTATTGACATCGATGAATACAAATGGTTCACTCTGTATTTTAAGAATGAAGCTACAAGTAAGCGGCGGGCTCGACTCGTCGAAGTCAGTGGGCGTAACGTAGTCAGAAGATATAAGAGTTACGCGATAGAAAGAGAGGCAACTTCTAGGTGAATATAACTGTAGGTAATTAGCGCTGTGCGACCTGAATTGCACTTTATTGTGTCGCCGCAAGAGTCGCTTTTTATTTAAATGATTTTGTGGAGTAAGCCATCTGTACTAATCTGTGCTATGGGTTGGTTCGTTTTAACATTACTTCAGAGTCACCGTCTAAATATTATCTATTGTGAAGTTTATTGTGTTGACATTTTGACTATAAACGGATAACCTTTTTTTTGGCCAACCTAATTTTGTCATGTTGAACAGCAATAAAAGGCTATCAGATGAAATATAAAGCCCTGATTATATGTTAAAATCCTCAGTTGAAACCTAAATCTAAATCCCCATAAACACGACGCAAGTTTCTCGCCTGTGACATACAATAAAATTGAAGCAACAAACGACTCGTCTAAACACTGTTATGCTAATTTTATTGTTCCTTAAAATTATGGTTGCAAAACCAAAGGCTTTATTTTTAATGCCATTACGATACGATTCGCACGAGAATTTTAAATCGACTGTGCGTGTAGATACATAATACGATATAAATTTTGCGCGATTTTGAATCGCAATGCGGTCTATGTCTTAAAAAATAATTATTTCCCACCTATCTTTCAAAATAAATGCCTTACTTAGGCATCATATTTTTTTAATACTTTTCGTTCGAGTTTCTTTTTAGAGAGCGATGTATTGATGATTATAATGACTGTAATTCTGGAAGTACATAATTGTGTTCGCGCTTAAGGGAGGAAAATTAAATCGGAAGTTACTCGTAAAAATATAATATGTTATGACTAGAAAGCTATTTTGGGAATGTTCAAGTTCAGAAGTGGATAAATCAGTTTCTATAGACTTTATTTATTTAGCATTATTTTGAAAAAATCGTCAAAAAATAGTAGATTGTTATACAGGGGTCGAAAGGTATCAATTCCCATACGAGGTATTTAGACTATAGTCCGAGTAGGAATTGATGACTTTCACCCGTGTTAAACACTCTACTTTTCATTTCGAATTTAAGGAAAGTAAAAAGTTGTAGTTTTTCTAAAATATTAATTGATAATATTAACATAAGTATTCTAGTAGGTACCTATTAGTCTTTTTTTAAATTTTAAATATGGAACACACCGCGTCACCGCCGCGGGTCGTCCCGCTTAGGGTCAGTTCACACCAAGACGCGACGCGACGCGACGCTGCGCGCACTTTTAAACAAGTATCGAACTTATTTTCCTCACAAAAAGGTATATTTCAGTGCGAGCGTGAACGAGTGTCAAAGTACACTGAGATGCGCGGTGCTGCGCAGCGCGTGTACCTTATTGCGTAGTAAATAAATTCGATATTGTATCGGATCTTAATAAAAAAAAGTGCGCGTCGCGTCTCGGTGTGAGCTGACCCTTAGGTATTTTCTTAATTCACACTGGCTGTTTATACAATAACAAGGCTGCAGCATTTTTTTTTAATCAGCATTTTTCTATAAGGAGGGTATTACACCATCATATCTACGATCACAGATCCATGATCAAAGACATAACTAAATTGTAAAATAGACATAACATGGGTAATTTGTGAGCTTCGTAGATAGGTATATGACATAATATGATAGTGTAATATTCCTCAAGGGGGATATACCCATTACAAATGTCTATTTTACAATTCCATTATATCTTCGATCACAGATCCATGACCACAGACTCGACAGTGTAACACCACCTTAGTAAAATTTTTCGTAGCCGACTACCTAACCAAGTATAGTTCTATTTTTAAAATTCATTCCCGCCCTCGAGAGGGAAATAATTACTATGAGTCTTTCCCGCCCAAGGGTGAGGATCAGCGTCTTCCACCCGCTACTTGGATCAAACAAACACTACTTTCAGAGTATGAGAAATGAAAAAACTATTTTAGAACAACATTTCGTTCACGTATTCTTTTTTTAACATATTTCCTGCTATATGTGGGAGTGATTTCGTAAAAAGGGACGGAAATGTGTAACAGGAAGCCGGGGAAGCGCGCGCTATTGGATTGGATCAATGAGCGCGCGCGGTGCTAGACTTAGCCGTCAGATGGTACCAACCCATTTTCGGAGAGGTTGGTACTGTCAGCCAAGATGGCAGATGTTACACATCATATGCGACCACTGTAAGGCTCGCTCGTTTAAAAATAAAATTAAATACAACTGCGGACATTGATATTCCTTTAATACTAGATCGATAATTTTATAAGCATCTTTAGCTTTCGGACCATCTTTTTAATAACTTGTGGTCGGAAATTGCTACGGGTTTTTAACTGCATCCGGTTAGACTGGAAACCTACCCCAACATAGTTGGGAAAAGGCTCGGCAGATTATGACATGATGAAATTGATAGGTACTTTAAACCCAGTGCGAAAAGTAGTATGCATTAAAACTTTGCATTTCCTCTAATAAATTGATAGACAAATCATTTCTATTGAATTCTAAAACAGACAATTTTTTTAAAGGTGTTTAGTACAACACAAGCTACCCGCATAAAAACCAGGTTGACAACAACAATAAGCAAGCAAGAGTTTGTATATAACTAATACTTATCAAGCCTCGACTAAAACACACACACACAAAACACACTTGTTACACCCGACGCCACGCTGAGACATGAAAAATGAGACCAATCAGCAAGTTACATTGACGTCGCGGGCCATGGCGTGTCGTGAGCTTGTTCATACCCTTAATAATTTGTTCGTGGCTCTTTTTTAAGTAAGCAGGTTTCGTAGTTAAACATCCTGCGCTTCGGTCTGCTGTTCCTTGGCGATGGACAGGAACACCTCCTCGAGGGTAGTCTCCGTGACGGAGTAGTCTTCGATGAGGGAGGGGAACGCGGTACGAAGGGATTCTAGTGCAGTGAAGAGGTCGCTGTAGCGCATTGTCTCGTTTATGTGGTAGTGTAGCATTGTCTGTGGACAAATTAGTCGTGGTGAGTTTTTTAAGGTCAAATTAAATTAGCTAGCGAAATTACGCAGACGTGATAGGTATTGACATCTCTCAACACAATCAAACAAAAAAAAAACATTCTTTTTTTGGGGTGATTTTTATCTACTCTCATAGCGTAATATTCGAATTATAAACTTCATAATGTGTTTATATTGACATACTTTATGAACACAATACCGAAATTTAAAAATATAATCATATTGTAACACTTTTTCTCTAACAAAATAAAGTTTTATAACATTTTTTTTTACTATTACGATACAGGGCAAATCCAAGAAAAGAGGTTTCCATCAACTTTTGTAATGGAACTTTTAATCAGGGGACAGTTGTACAGACATTAAAAGAGTTAAGTAACCAAGAAAACACGTATGCATCTTAAGTCAATGATTAATTGACTACAGGCTATGTGGTGCTGATTTAAATAAATGTATTACAATTTAAACCTTATCACGTGCACATAAAGCTCCTTGCGCCATCGGAAACGCAAGTTTTTTTTTGTAGTTATCCTATTTGCTATTTGAAGTCAAATACCTAATTATGTACATAGTATCGTTCGGCATGTGAAGCTAAGTCAGAGGCGGCATAAAAACCACACGAAAAAGAAAAAGTATCGTTTTAAAAGCTTTCTTGAAGCTGGTAACTTACTGTCAAGTTAATCATTTATTCTAAAGATGTTGGGTTTGTGTTAGGTTATAAAAAATATAAAAACTTACTTTGTGTTCATCCTTTAGTGCGCAGTCGAAGGTCGTTTGTATCTTCCCCTTTAATAGGTTCATCTCTGTCTTAACGGCGTCCACCTCTGAAATATTATACAAGCTTTGTTAGTCTGACTGCAATACATTTACAAGTATTTTACTAACGTACTTTGGGCGATTGAGTCATTTGATTAAGTATCATCGACTTATAAAAAATACAGGGCGAGGTCCTTCACACGAAACGTCGCATATTTTAGGGTTTCTAACAAAAGATATACACAATACATATATTGTAAATAAATAATGGGGAACATATTCTTTCCTACCCGTCATGAACAACTGCTTTCACCTCCGGGATTTCAATGAGGCAAACGACAGATAGGATGACAGTGTAAACTGAACTCTTTTTTTTTTGGGTGGGAAATTGTCAAATAATTTCTCCCGCTCTGGGCGGAGCGGGAGGGCGTATCAGACTCTTACTGACTAAAACCCACCCATGTTCCTTCAGCGAGTATTACTGCTTCGCAGAAGGAGGTGACGACCTTCCATGCCCTCTCACTCCGTACCATGGCCTGAACCAGGGCCGGACGCGAGAGATCACCGCCGCCGATCGCCTCCACGAGGACACAGCGATGCTCCGCCCAACCGGGCAGACCTCCACCGTGTCCTCCGGGCGATCCACACAATGGTGACACCTGGGCGTTTCCTCCCGCCTTATCCTGAACAGGAACCTCCCGAAACAACCGTCTCCGGTGAGGACCTGCGTCAGGCGGAAGGTGAGGAAGCCGTGGCGCCTCTCTAGCCACTCCTCAAAGAGGGGACTTATCGCCGCAATTGTGGCGTGCCCAAAACTGAACACTTGAACAGGATTTCTGTTCAAGTGTTCAGGTTTAATTAAGCTAGCACGCACGAGTGACTTTTGTCCCCGTAACTATTTTGTCACTCTTGTCCGGTCTGTGGATATGTATGGAGATGGGCAGACGTTACGACGTGACAACGTGGTGACACTTTCGGCCGCCGACCCATGAATAAGCCCGTGACAAAACTGTCACCGCGCTGCCGCTAGGTTTCAATAGACGCGTGCGCATGTATGACAAATTTTTTACTATCCGCGTTTCGTTTTTTTTTTAGTTAGGGCATCTCGTAGTTGACCTCTGAGATCATTTCCTGTGGGTGCCTTAAGCTACTACACTTAAAACCTCCAGCCAGGGGTTATTCAACTATGCTAATTAAAACTAGGTGAACGCTCGCTAAGGGCACCCCCTGTGGGGTACGAACCTCGGCTTAGGGCGTCAACCGGCTTAGAGTTGTCAATATATCTATGAAAACATCATGTATGTAAGGAAACATCTAAGTCTTTTCAGTAAAAGAGGTGATAGACACAATTATAGGACTAGAAATAGGGACCAATTAGTTCAACCGGGTTTCAGACTGGCTAAAGTAGACTCATCCTTCATGGGGTACTGTTTAAAATGTTATAATAAAATACCTCCCCACATACTCCAACTGAACGAAACGAAATTTAAATCTTGTATAAAACGCACACTATGCTGCCAAGCATATTATAAGTTGGGGGATTACATCGCTGATAAAAATGCTTGGCTTAGCGCTGGTCCAGCTCCACAAGGGCACATAAATTAATTGATGAGCATTCGAAAGTGTTGTTGCGGCTGATGAAGATTGTAAAAACTATCTTTCTTTGTATAAATTCAATCTCTTTGTATTGTATAATTGCATATCACATATGTGGGCATTGTGACCACGTACATTCCATAAAGCTACCATTACCTGGGTACGTCTTTCATTGACTTGAATGTGCCCTGGCGGCTGAGAGTGTCATGCTCACTCAAATGTCTCGCTGATGGTGGCGTGTGTGTTGGATCATTAAGTTCCCTTCAAAATGGTTGAGCTAAATGGTGCTGATCCATGCGTCATGTTCGTGAACGGGCGCCGTCAGTAGGGACTGGTCATCTCTTAACTGCCACGGTTTATTTTAATTTTTGTTTTTTGTTACGGACGCTTTTAACGTGCACGTCTTTCTACATTGTTCTCACATGTATAATTTCAACATGAATAATGTAACCAATATTTTGTAACATTTTTTTTATTTAAAAGAGTGTCCGTGGAGTTTCTTGCCCGTTCTTCTCCATAGGTACCTACTACGCTTTGGAATGGGCAACTAGCTTCATCTTTCTGACTGACCGACCCCTTGACAATTCAAAAGTACCTGTAATTGGTTTATTTGAAATAAATGCTTTGAGTTTGAGTTTGAACCAGAGGGAGGACTTCGAGGATGGGACGGGCTGGATCAAAGTTTTGATCTTGATTATTAGTCAAGGAATTTAAAGCCACGTGCTCAGCTGCAATAACTGCTGGCACCTCGTTATCGAGCAAGAGTCGGGGGGGAGTATCGTTTACTCGGGGACACGGTCGCGATCGCAAAGGACCTCTGCGGCGAGGTCGGAATGACGGGAGGCGTCTGTTTTTGTACACTGTGCTGGTTTCCCTACTGCTCTCCTGGAGGAGGGTAATGGGGTCGTCTGGGTCGGTAAGGATTCGCTTAGGGCGGCGGGTTCGATTGATACTAGAGGGAGTGTAACTAGCGCACTCTCCACGCATTCCTTGCGTTCTCGCTCCCCATTCGCTTTCCAACTATCGACAAGGTAACACGCAAACATGGCGTCCAGCGTCTTCTCACAGCGTGACTGTGCGGGAGGACGATTAGACAAAATCGAACAAAGACTCGCCCTTTTTGACAAAAAACTGATGTGTTCGTATGGTGTTCTTGTTCGCTTTGCTAATTTACGTCCACACGTACGAACCAAATGTTCCGTGTTCGATGTTTGTGTTCACCATGTTTTGTTCGTTCGTGCGTACACGCCTATAGTATAAATATCTTTATTTCCAGTTTACAATTTTACATTTGCCACTTGGTATAACATAAAAAAATCCATATAAATTGTAGGTTAATGCAGAGTTATACACCTGTGACACCCAAGCTAAGATTAAACTTGTGTTATGGGTGTCAGGGCTCTCAAGAAAACACAAAATGAAAAAAAAAAACTAATGATGGGCCACTGTATAGCCTCCGCGGGCCCCAACCCCGCTCGGGGGCGTCGCGACATGTCGTTTCGCGTTGGCGGCACTACGGTCTGCGGTCGGGCTACACGTGTCGTCTGTCGGTCGCCCGTAGCTGTAAACAACACGACGTGTCGCTAGCACCGGAAGGTATTTCATAGAAATCAGTCGTGTCGCGGCGACACATAAATGGAGGTTATAAAATTAACCTCAATTGTCAAATGAAAAATATCTTTAAGGTTTATGTATAATTTCAACATGAATGATGTAACCAATATTTTGTAACCATTTTTTTTTATTAAACGAGTGTCTGTGGAGTTTCTTGCCCGTTCTTCTCCATAGGTAGTAGGTAGAGGTACCTACTACACTTTGGAATGGGCAACTAGCTTACGTCTTTCTGACTGACCGACCCCTTGACAATTCAAAAGTGCCTGTAATTGGTTAATTTGTGGTGATAGTTTTCCTTTTAATTTCGTTAATACTACCGTCGTGAATTTTTTCACATATCCATCAATCCATTTAGCTGGACACACACACACTTGACAATATTTCGCAAACGGATACCTGAATACAAGGGATAAACGAGAAAAAAAAAACCCCCTTTTGACCCCTTTTTTTTGGGTGGAAAATTATCAAATAACTTCTCCGGCTCTGGGCGGAGCGGGAGGGCGTGTCAGACTCTTACTGACTAAAACCCACCCGTGTTCCTTCAGTTGCCTGTATGTTTCCAGGAGCCACGGTATGCCTTTCGGACTTTCCCGCGACTTCGGCAGGCATCGGCCCTAGCGGACACCGTCAAGGGGAGGTACCCTAAAGGTACCATTCCGTAACCGGCCGCAGGCGGCAACTGCAGGCGACGTGTCGCCGCGACACCACGAGCCTAGTGGTGTGACCGTCGGACTGCCAAGTCATAGGTCTCGAGTTTGAACCTAAAGCACGCACCTCTTACTTTTCAGATTCATGTGCGTATTGTAAAATTATCACTTGCTTCAAAAACGGTGAAAGAAAACATCGTGAGGAAACCGGCATGTCTTTTTTTTTTTTTTGGTTGGGAAATTATCAAATAACTTCTCCCGCTCTGGGTGGAGCGGGAGGGCGTGTCAGACTCTTACTGACTAAAACCCACCCGTGTTCCTTCGGTTGCCCTGTTGCCGGGGGCCACGATGTCCCTTTCGGCCCATATTCGCAGCCCCGGCAGGCATCGGCCCTAGGAACATCGTGAGGAAACCGGCATGTCTGAGAGATATTTCTCGCCGGCTTGTGAAGTCAAGTCAGAGGCCCATGGGTGGCTTTATAAACTCTGACACCAGGTTAGTCACTAACCACACGAAAAGAAGAACAAGAATGCTTGAGTTTGAGAAATGGAGGAAATGTCGTCTGCAAAGTTTTGAGTATGAATGTGGATGGCTAAAAGAGTAGGGGAAGACCATAGAAACGATGGATGGACTGTGTGATAAATGATATGGATAGAAAGCGAGTGACTAACAAGATGACGACTGATAGCGTATGGAAGAAAATCACTTGTTGTGTCGACCACAAATAAATTAGAATAAAAGCAAGAGAATGATGAAATGCTTTGAGTTTCAGGTACTCATTATAATGTGAAGGGTGTAAGTCCAACGCTATGACCCCGCTGCAGTATGTACATACCGTCCCCTCCCGCTAGCTGTTTGCCGGCCAGCTTGAGCACGACGGCGTGTCCGTGCGCGTACGCAGCGCGCAGTCCGCTCGCCGTGCCCAGCGCGCGCACGCGTCCGGCCGATAGGATCGCGATGCGCGAGCACAGCGCTTCCATCTCGTCCATGCTGCGAAACACATGGTAATAATAATACACTGCAAGGGAAAGGCCTCTTCTCATACAGAGAAGGCTCGAACATTGATCACCACGCTTGCTCAAAATACTTATATAAACTATAAGTCCAGGTCTCACGATGTTTTACCTGCGGGTCTACCCTTTATAGCAGAACTTTTTACGTCATAATATTTTTTTGCATAACAGCGGATAGCATAAACTTCATTTCGCAGAAAATCGTTTGGCAACCACTCATTTATCATACATTCTAAACTCATAATTTTGTAAGTCAGAATCATCTTTAGGCATAAATTTGATATCCATAATAATTAAAAAGTAGAACCATCATATCGCAGAAAGTTCACAGTCAGAATCGTCTTTTGGCTACATTTTATATCGATAGTCATTAAAAGGCAGAACTATCATAATTATCTCAGAAAGTTTACAGTTAGAATCATCTTTTGGCATACATTTCATATCCATAATAATTGAAAGACTTATTTATCACATGCATGCAGCAAGCATGCAGCATGCAAACATGCAACCGAGCATGCAACATGCAGCAGGCATGGTTTCTGTTATGGCTCCGGCGCTGCGGGGCTCCAGCGGTCCCACGCGAGCTTATCGTCGCAGATGGTTTGAACGCTCACCACCGCAGCTTCGGCAGCCTCAGCCGCCGCGGCGAACGTTAAAACCACCTGCTCCTCAACTCGCGGGCCACCTCGCCCCTCCGCACCTACGCGGGCTTAAATTACACTCTAGGGGTAGGGCAGACAAGACTACGTGAAGTCGGTTTTGCAGCGATTCGTTTCTGTCACTAACATTTGTAGCACAACATATTGACTTTTTAAGACAATATTTTAATTTTAATTTAAGGTAAAAATGCTATTTTATAGAAATGGCAATATGCTTAATAAAATTATTCCAAATGAAATTCTGCCATCTTCATAGTATGCCAATAAACGTTATGCTAAACGAAATTATGCGGAATTTTAACTTTGCCTAAGGTAATTAATTATGCCAAATAAAAATCTGCTATCTTAAAAGTATGCCATTGTAAATTCGGACATAAAAACATTCGGCCAAACAATATTTATATTAAATTATGCCTTTAAAATATTCGTTTACAGAAGATTACGCCAAGTGTGTTATGCCAAATAAATTTCGAAGCATCAAAATTCTGCCAGATAGAGGGAACCCTTTGCCTACACCGATGACTCACATCGGTGTAGATCATGTAATAATGTCTAATACAAACTCAGAAAGTACTTACAAAAACACTCGTAACTATTACTTTATTTATTATTTATTACAGCCTGCGCAGACTGACGGACGGGCAGTTGCCCGCCAGACACAACACCCGTTTGGTCGGAGGATCCTCCCTTTTCTATAGAGGATGAATGAACTTTACGCAATGTTCCGATACCTCTATAAGTATTACATTCGAATAGTAAGTTTAAAATCCTCTGTTGTGCCGTCCACCAGTCTGCGCAGGGGGTCTCCCTTGTTTTACCGAAAAGAAATTGCCAAATTATCACTTCCCAAACAAATTTTCGCATAATTTCATTTGCCAAATTATTACTTATCAAAAAATCTCTTTACAAATAATTGTTACGAAAACCTATGTTTGGCAAGTGAACGTTTGAACAATAACTTGTTCACCAACTAGTACTTTTACCATTTTTTATCTAGTCAAATATTTCAGTTGGTATAACATATTTTACGCAAAATTAAATAAGCCAAATATTTTTTCTCTCGATAGCCTCCTAAAAATAATCTCTTTTTTCCATATTTTTTTCTATATAATCTAGTCGTTTCTGGCACTCGCCGGCCGCTGCCGCGGCACCGCTCGCTTCGCTCGCTCGGCTCGTGCGTAGGTGGTCACAGTTTTAACCTAACCTAACCTAACCATTTTTTTTTTAAATTAATAACCTACTGTAACTAGTTCCATAAATAACCTAATGTCTAGTAACCATAAATTTGACTTGTTTCAGACAAATTCAAGCACATAAGCTTACAAAGAAATACGCAAATGACATCAAATTTAACAAACAAATTCCCAAAAAAATCTTATTTTTACCTTTATATTTTTTGTCATAACAAATCATTTGACTAAACGTTTATCGTCTAAATATTGTTTGCTGTAATAAATCATTTGATTAAAGACCAAAAGCCTTAATGACATTATCCTTTGTAACAATCTGCCAAGTAAACATTTGACCAAATGAAAATGTGCGTACTAAAATTATTCCAAATATTACATTGGTATAAAAAAAGGTTGCTAAAATTTGTTTGGGTAATGAAAATTTGGCAAAATCTTTTCGGCAAAACGGCAGGATCCCCTGCGCAGGCCATTAAGCGTTTTTTTACACCTGTTATATTTGGTCTAAAAGTGTACCTGTGTGAAGTGATCATGATAGCTCGCTTTTGCCTCAGGGCCCTGCGGAGTGCGGTCCAAAGCCGCCTGCGCGCGGCCACGTCCACGCCCGCGCTGGGCTCGTCCAGCAGAACGAGCTCTGTCAAGGTCAAAGTCACGCACTTGAACGTCTAAATTTACAAAAAATATATAGATTCTAGGTGCCTCTTCCAATAGGTGAAGAATGGGCAAGGAACTCTTTTAAAATGTGTATACATCACATACATATAACTCACTCCTCCTTCCCATCGGGGTAGGTTAAGGTTGGCATCCCCAAATTTTGAAAACCAGGATTAGAAGGTGAAAATACCAGGACATTTCGAATTAAAAACTGGTTAAAACCCGGCGCCGCGCGTAGTCCTCTAGACCTGACAGGGAACTATAATGCGATGTGCCCGTGTACCTGCCCCGCCGCACGCAGCCGCCGCTGTAGCCGTCCACCCGGCGCCGCGCGTACTCCTCTAGACCTGACAGGGAACTATAATGCGATGTGCCCGTGTACCTGCCCCGCCGCACGCAGCCGCCGCTGTAGCCGTCCACCCGGCGCCGCGCGTACTCCTCTAGACCTGACAGGGAACTATAATGCGATGTGCCCGTGTACCTGCCCCGCCGCACGCAGCCGCCGCTGTAGCCGTCCACCCGGCGCCGCGCGTACTCCTCTAGACCTGACAGGGAACTATAATGCGATGTGCCCGTGTACCTGCCCCGCCGCACGCAGCCGCCGCTGTAGCCGTCCACCCGGCGCCGCGCGTACTCCTCTAGACCTGACAGGGAACTATAATGCGATGTGCCCGTGTACCTGCCCCGCCGCACGCAGCCGCCGCTGTAGCCGTCCACCCGGCGCCGCGCGTACTCCTCTAGACCTGACAGGGAACTATAATGCGATGTGCCCGTGTACCTGCCCCGCCGCACGCAGCCGCCGCTGTAGCCGTCCACCCGGCGCCGCGCGTACTCCTCTAGACCTGACAGGGAACTATAATGCGATGTGCCCGTGTACCTGCCCCGCCGCACGCAGCCGCCGCTGTAGCCGTCCACCCGGCGCCGCGCGTACTCCTCTAGACCTGACAGGGAACTATAATGCGATGTGCCCGTGTACCTGCCCCGCCGCACGCAGCCGCCGCTGTAGCCGTCCACCCGGCGCCGCGCGTACTCCTCTAGACCTGACAGGGAACTATAATGCGATGTGCCCGTGTACCTGCCCCGCCGCACAGCGCCGCGGCCGCGCCCAGGCGCCGCACGCAGCCGCCGCTGTAGCCGTCCACCCGGCGTTGCGCGTACTTCTCCAGACCTGGCGGGAAACTCGTACACATGTACCAAAGAAACACTTCTTAGATTTCGGTTTTGGGCAATTTTAGTGTTTTTTGGCCGAAAATAAAAACTAAATCCGACACGAGCCGAACAAATTAAGTGTTGGGAAATCAGTACTTTCAATTATATATTACTAGAAAATCGATAGTTACCACTTAAAACGCAATAACTGTGAAAATTATTTAATAAAATGCTTTTTCTCACATATAGCATCAGATTATTTGATTATTATATCATTGAAAAAAGCATAAAGTTTCGTGTGATTTAAGTTTAAAACCCGCTAAATATGATTTAAAAATATTAAATTGCAATTCTTTTACTTTTACCAAAAAAAAAACCTATCATTGAACAAAAAGACATTGTTTTCGTTGTCATTTTCGACCGAAAAATCCTTATTTTGGTAGGACTAGTATTAGGTCGTCTAAAAGCGCTAAGCTGACGAAATCGTCTAAACCCATGTTCGCACGGGCGATTTCTTTACGCGAAGATTTTTATTCACGCTCTAGATTTCAACTCTCGGTATTGAGCTCAGCATTGAGAATCCAACAGAGCGCATCCCAGTGCGTCAAGAAAACACTCTTGTTAGATTTTCAACTCTCGGCGCTACGCAGAGCGTTGAAAATCTAGTGCGCAAAAAAAACGTGCGGAAATGGTGAACAAACAAGGAAAAGAAAGCTCCTAAAAAATAGTTTTTTCCCCTATAATCAAACGCAAATGCATTTATTTCAATTAAACCATTTACAGGCACTTTTGAATTGTCAAGGAATCGGTCAGTCAGAAATATGAAGCTAGCTGCCCATTCCAAAGCGTAGTAGGTAAATAGTTTCTTGCTTGAATCTCCACGGACACTCTTTTAAATAAAAAAATGTTACAAAAAGTCGTATCTCAAAAGCACCCCGAACAGCAAAAAGGGTGTACCTACCTACATGCGTACGTTTGACATTGACTCAGATTATTCACATCATTTTATGGAGCTATAATAAGCTACTTAAGCAAAATTTAATTAAATAAATAGTAATCATTAATATTATTTCCCGTAAATAAAATAAAAAATTGTGACCAAGATGAAAGCAAATAGCTGCAATTCATGTTTTTTTTTAACGACTTAACAAATCATCGAGACTTCTTTATTATAATTATGTAAGGTTAAAATTAATGTATTATACACATAAAACTTCCGGAATAAATTCTCTAAGCGATGGTGACAACCGCATCGAAATCCGTTGCGAAGTTTAGAAGAACAACGTTAACACACAGACAGACACGAAAAGCGATTTTAACCCATACTAATATATTGATATACTAATCCTAACTATATCGTTGGCGTAGGGAGAGAACCAATTAACAAAACATTTCTTGTTTGGAGAAAATTGCGATTTATTTATGCGGCATGATTTGGGTGTTACGAAAATGTTGAAAAGTCAATTTGACCTAAATCGCAGTTATTTAGTTCTCCACCTACGCCGACGATTATATCGTCGCTCGGCATCCAATACCGCGAATGTGACATTTTTTACGAAGGTCAGATTTTTGTTTTATTTCATTCTACACGTTGAACGTGTACGCATCTTGCAAATATTCTAATCATGCATTAAAAACTGATTTTCGTAAAAAAAATCACATTCGCAGTATTGGATGCCGAGCGACGATATTTAATATCCTAACTAATATTATAAATGTGAAAGTGAGTTTATTTGCTTGTTACGCTTAAACGCTAAAACGGCTGAAAGAAAAAAAAAACAAATCTACAAAAACGAATATCTAGAGATTTAAGGTATTGGACATACAATCTAATGATGTAATATGGTTTTTTTTTTTGTAGCTCTTTTCTAGAAAAGAACTACAAAAAAGCCATATTACATGTTAATTTTAAGATTCGTTTTTGTAGATTTGTTATTTTTTTTCTTTCAGCCGTTTTAGCGTTAAAGCGTAACAAGCAAATAAACTCACTTTCTAACAAAATCTGGTCTTCGTAAATTTGCGTTATTGGATGCCGAGCGACGATATATCCTCGGCGTAGGTGGAGAACTAAATAACTGCGATTTTGGACAAATTGGCTTTTCAACATTTTCGTAACACCCAAATACAATCTTAGTTAATATATTGAAGTAACATTCGTGAAATACAATCTTAATTATTAATCGAAAGTTAATAATTGAAGTAACATTTAGTCTTTATTTCATTAAAATCGGCCCTCTCGGTCAATAGTTATTACAATTTAAAGTGATAAAATAACCTTTCTAACATGTAGGTATTTAGTCAATGGCGGCACTAGAATGGGTATTACAAATAATTGGTGATAATAATAAAATTACTAACGGTGACCTTGGAGGAAATTATGGACGAAGTTATCTTGACGAAGAGGTTCCTCGCTCTGGAGCCCTGACCGCCCAAATTTCATCCAAATCCATTCAGCCGTTTTAGCGTGAAATCGTAACAAACAAAACTCGCTTTCGTTTCAAAGCTGTGCTCGCTCGACTGCCCAAATTTCCAATTTTGGATTAAAGGGCAAACATAGTATACCCCCTTAAAGCTTTGCAGCCAGCTTCCAAACATCCTGTATTACTATAAACTACTAATTTTCGGATTTTTCTCTTTACTTGAACTGTAAAACCTTCAACCTTGAGATCTATTTCAACTTGATACCTCCACGCGTTCCTGAGAAAAAGGGTCTTAACAGACAACAAAGTCATCCAATATGGGTTCCAATTTTTCATTTTAAGCTTGAATTTATTATCTGCTATTTGCATGAAAAGGTAAAAGACAGACGTCTACTGTTACCTTTTCATGCCGTTACAGCTGAACAGCTTTAGATGAAAGGCATACGGATAGGCCATGACTTGGGTTAGTACATGGATACTATGAATTCCGGTAGTACGTTCCCTTGAGATATTTTCCGACATCCACGCGGGCGAAGCCGCAGGCAAAAGCTAGTTATTATTAAAGTCATCAATCTGATATTGACCTGCAAATTTGGATTTCGAGGGTTACCTTAGCGCATCCACCTCAACCCTAAGTAAAAAACTGATCACTCACCAACAATATGTATCCAGTTCTTGACTTCCTCTTTCACCCGTTGCTCGTCAAACCCTCGCAGAGTGAGGATCAGTTCCAGGTTCTCTTGGCCAGTCAAGAACATATCCAGCCCAAAGAACTGCGGACAGTAGCCCAGGGTCTGGAGGTACTGTGGGGAGAGGAACAAGGTATTATAGAAAAACCGGTCAAGTGTGTCGGACCACACTCAGTAAATTTCGGAAAAACAAAGATATTAGTGCAGTTTTAACCGAAAACATCGCATATCTCATAAACTATCGAATTAAATAAAAAAGTCACTCAGAAACATCATCTACTTTTTAATTATCTAACGATACCCTTGCAGTACAATGTGAACCTTATGTCAACGCCATAAGGACTACGGTACGTTACCTGACTGTTCCCTCTCTTGAGATGACATCCGTTCCCGAAGATATTTCCTCTGGTGGCCGGCTCCTCGGCAGTCAGCATCTTGAAGGTGGAGGACTTGCCCGCGCCGTTGACGCCCAGAAGGCCGAAACACTCGCCTAAACATAAAGACAAGATTAATAAAATAGTAGTAGAGGCAACCTCGTTGGTTTAATGGCCGAAAACGCGACTGTTGAGCCTAGGGTCGGGGATTCGATCCCCAGGTCCAGCAAAGTATTATTATTAACTTTTCCTTAAGGAAACTCTTAGTAGAAGTTGCTGCATTTAGGGGCAAATAATTTTGGAAAGGCTAGCTAGTACATTTATATCTGTAATAAGATGGGGTGAACGTACCACGTGAAATAGATTTATTTGATTTTTCGGCTTTTACTTTGGGTTTTTCCTAATTTTCTTTTTTCCTATATCACCCCAGTATTGTGTACATAAAGAAAAATATTCTATTCTAGTACTTGGCAAGTGTCAAACCCGCAAACTCGTGCGCTGGCTCTTTATCTCCAGGCCGTCACAACATTGGACTCCAACACTCACATAAGGGTAATTTTAAGTGGAATTACTTAACTGTCATAACTTATATGTTATGTTATATTAAAACAACAAATTATTAAAAAAAGATCATCATCACGTAAATACGTGATGATGATCTTTTTTTAATAATTTGAAGCATTTAAGAGACGAGGCGTTTAAAAAGATAGTTATTAATTTTCTTAGCAGATACAGCTTATTATAATTTGAATGAGGTTTTATTTAAAACCTCATTCAAATTATAATAAGCTGTATCTGCTAAGAAAATTAACTAAATTTAAAAATTAACTAATTAATTAAGTAAATTTTAAGAAAATTAACTATCTTAAATTCAGATACAGCTTATTATAATTTGAATGAGGTTTTATTTAAAACCTCATTCAAATTATAATAAGCTGTATCTGCTAAGAAAATTAATAACTATCTTTTTAAACGCCTCGTCTCTTAAATGCTTCCAGCTTTTATGTAGTTGATTTTAAAAAATGGAGTCATGCTAAAGACAATTTTTCGCATAAGTGCCGCTAGAGGTGATGAAACGCCATAAAAGGAGAAATTGTTACCTTTCTTGACAGAGAAGCTGATGCCCCTGACGGCGTTAACACTCTTTCTGCAAAACGGCCTGTAATTCTTGTGCAGGTCGTGCACTAACATCGCGTCCGGGATCTGTTTCGTAGCTGTAAGTAAAAAAACAACTTAATAAAAATAAAAAAACATTCATTCACTGACAGACAACGCACAGTCTAAGCCGCTGGGATTAGAAACACGAAAAGCACAAGAGTTCCTTCCTTAACAGAGTTTTCGAAAGTTTGTATTGAAAGTTCATCAGTTTTAGGATCCCGTACATGGACACCAGCAGGGTCAGGTTTTTTCACGGGGGTGCATCTTCAGCTCCATGAAGCGAGCTCGATAATTTTTGCAGTTCACTTCGGATATGTTAGGTTATCGTTTTTCCATTCATAGAAGGAGTAACTTTGTCGACTTATGCAGAAAAGCTAAAGGAAGCCAAGATAGGAACAATGGAAACCGCTTTTGCACTCCACCAATAGTGCGAGAAGTACAGACGTGTATACAAAGTCTTGCACATGGTATTCATTGATCTGGAGAAAGCGTATGATAGGGTACCTTGGGATGTGTTGTGGTGGGCCTTGAAAGAAAAAGGTTTGTCTGGAGTTAATTCGTGCTATGTACAGTCAATCTCGTACCTACAAGGTCAGTGTGGCTGTAGGCTTGCAACAAGAGTTTACCTCTTCCTGTTGATTATGGACGCTCTGACGTCTGACATACAGGAAAAGGCACCCTGGTGCATGCAGTTTGCCGATGACATTGTTCTTGTCGGTGAAGATAAACCTGAGATCCAGAGCAGATTGGAGAAATGGCAACAGAAGCTGGAGAATGTTGGCTTGAAAATCAGCAGGATCAAAACTGAACATATATGTTCTGTGATTTCGGCTTTCTCTCCAGTTCTGGTGCCATAGCGCTTGACAGCGCGCTTCTCCCAGTCTGCTCCGATGGCGCTTTGACACTTTTGACAGGTGACCTCTCTAAGTCTGTCAACGACGATACGGGCCCGTCCGAAAGTAGTTAATCCGTCAAAACAAGTGACAAATTCAATTTTTCGGACGGGTAAAAACACATCGGGGTTAGGGACAACTGTCAAATCATGTTGTCTTTCATTTTTAGTTAAGGGTCCGAACTAATCTTGTATCCGTAAGTGATTCAGAGTAGGAAAGGCCCGTAACTTTGGCCGATACTGCGGATTTCATTCACGGGTGTGGACCCCTGATACAATTTCATATTAATTTAAAATAACATAACATCACGCCTTGTTTCCCCGAAGGGTTGGGCAGAGGTGTCCCTGTAGTAGGTACACCCACATTTCACCAGTTATGTTATGTTTAAGTCCCATGTAATAGCGGGCGAGCCTATTGCCATAAACCGGGCAAAAAAAAAACTTTACTTATTTTCTTCCTGTGGCAAACTGTTACTATATGGAAATGTAAACAACATAGTTTTTCTTAAAGTAAGGTTGCACACTGTTCTATGATATTGGAGCAATTCTTCTTTTTTTCATGTTTCCACTATTACCCATCAAAATGTATACCTATTTGTTAATTAATAATTAATATGTAGTGACACCAAGTTGTCGTGTCTGGCCATACCGCTGTTAAACCCGCGATGGTTTGTGTGGTATGTTTAAATTGTAATCAAATGCATGTAAACTACTTTTTTTTAAAATAATAAACAAAAATAAAAAAAGATAGAAGAGTGTTTATGTACTTACGAAGAGTAATAGCTTTGCTAACGTATGCGCTTTCCGCGCGCACCATCTCGTCTTGTTCTACAGGCTGCTTTGGCCGGTAGGCCATGTTAAGCATTTTGTCGAGCACTCCGTCGAAGAAGCCGCGTTCCGTAAAGAATACCATCGTCTAAGGAACAAAAAAAATAAGAGAAATATTTGATTGGTTCTCTAAAAACCTGTTGATCTCCTAATAATGCCGCTTTTTGAAGTGAAACATCTACAGGTGAAATTGAATTCATGGCACCCTTTTTATGGGGTCATTGTACTCATCATTATAAATAACATTTACTATGAAACCAAACAGGAAATCACGAAAAAAAATACCGGTTTCCTCAAGATATTTTCCTTCACAGTTTTGAGAGCAGTGGTTTTGAAATAATTTACGCAAAGTAAAACGCCTGTCTGGGTTCGAACCTACGACCTACAACTCGTAAGTCGCCACGTTACCACTGGGCTATCGCTGCTCTTCACCCCTTAAGGCTGCCTGTCCACTGGAGCGGAGCGAGGCAGCGGAACGGAGAAATGTGTCAATATTAACCAATAGAATCTAAACTCCGCTTCAGAGCCCCGCTCCTATTGGTTAATATTGGCACATTTTTCCGCTCCGCTGCCTCGCTTCGCTCCAGTGGACGGGCAGCCTTAATCAATAGAATCTAAACTCCGCTCCTATTGGTTTATATTGGCACATTTTTCCGCTCCGCTGCCTCGCTCCGCTACAGTGGACAGGCAGCCTTAAGAGGTTTAATAGGAGATGAAAATATAAGCTTGTCTGCCAAAAAGCAAAAAAAAGAAAATATGAAAGAGTTCTTTAGAAATAAGCAGCACCATTGTACGTATTGTTTTGTTCTTTTCTTCTTGTCTGTTTACATGTGTATCCATAAACGATTACACAAATAAAGAAGGCGAGAAAGATTGCCTGTTTTCACGAGTGACGAAGGTTCTTATCACACTGGCGATTTGCGAGCGAGATATCAGCGAGGCGATTGTTCAACGCCAACGCCACGTGTGCGCAACGAGAGCGATTGACGCGAGTATACAAGAGAGAGCGAGACAAGCGAGTGTACAATAATGTGAAAACGCAGAGAACATGTCGCGTAGTCGCCGTTAGCGCGCTTCGCACCCGCGGAGAACACGTTCACAGATCGCCTCGCTAGAAGCACGCTGGCAAATCGTCAGTGGTCCTTAGAGCCTGTGAAAGTGCCTGCACTTACCAACATGACTAAGAACTGCACAAGCAGTATGATAATGTTTTTTGCAGGAGAGAAATCATCGAAGCATAAATAGCACCGAGGGTTTTCGTCAGCTGAAACAATAATAATGAAATAATAATACCAGCCTATTACTGTCCCACTGCTGGGCAAAGGCCTCTTCTCATACAGAGAAGGCACGAGCATTGATCACCACGCTTGCTCAAGATGGGCTGGCGATTTCAGACTTATATTAACTATAAGTCCAAACAAAACAAATATATTTTTATTTTTTTTCACATTAACGCCGGAGATGGACTTTTTTTTTTTAACCGGCCAAGTGCTGGTCGGACCACGCGCAGTGAAGGGTTCCATAGTTGGGATGAATTTATCCCAAGAACAAACTTAACAATTCCTTGATAAAATTTGTACCAGATGTCGACCTATACCATGAGACCAGATGTTTAAGTCCCATGGAATAGGGGGCGAGCCTATTGCCATCAACCGGGCACAAATCCAGATTCCCAGATGCTACTAAGAAATTCCGGATGAAAAAACCCAATAACACTATGCCCGACCTGAGAATCGAACCCAAGTACTTTTTTCATCTTCATTAAAAGGCAAACTCACCGCAACACTTGTTCGCATCGAGGCCCGGTTCGCTAAAGATCCCCGGACAGCGTGGCCTGACGAACTTGCACTTCGCGTTGAGACGAGCCACGCCGAGGCACTGGAGTATCGCTTCGACCAGCGTGTGAGGGGGCGCGATGTAATTACAGAGCACTAGGATCTGGTACAGCGGACCGGAGTTCGTCTGGGTAAGTTCTCGAGCTTCCTTCGTGGTAGGCGTGAAAACAGCTGCAGAAATAAAGGTTACAGGCTGTTCAGTGAACATGATTTGGATGTATTCAATACCAGTTTTTCCCGGCTAAGGCTGCCTGTCCACTGGAGCGGAACGAGGCAGCGGAGCGGAGAAATGTGCCAATATAGCCAATAGAAGCGGAGCTCTGAAGCAGAGTTTAGATTCTATTAGTTAATATTGGCACATTTCACCACTCTGCTGCCTCGCTCCGCTCCAGTGGACAGGCAGCTTTAAGCATTTGTCGGTGAAAAGCTTCTTCACGGAAAAGTAACTTAAAGTCTAAACAATTATTGGTTTGTATGAATCGTCCGAGTACTATTTTTTTTTTTTTAATTTATGATAATTGTAGGTATTTTGTACAGACCTTTTTCGTTTTTGTTTAGTGTTTATCAGCGGAAACTTGTAGATGGCCTTCAATGTCACATTTATTAAGAATACTAATAAGTTAGCTGTAGGGCCTAGCCCGCACTGTTAATTCTATCCTCGCGGTTCATATTCAGTGTACGGCATTGCAACGAGCGCGAATTTTAAGGGTCCGTGCACTAAATTGACTGATTTTAATCAATTTTGTTCATTAGTTGTAAGAAAGGGAAACAGAATTTAAATAAAAATTATTTGTGATTTGAAAAGTCGAAATCTTTGTCTTGTACATAGCGGAAAGAGATTTTTCAAATAAATTAAGGATTCGTGGAAAATTCACAAGTTTTCCAAAAGTTGACGCGAGACTGACGTTTGATAATTTCGTTAGAAGAAACTACTTTTGATTTTGAAAATTAAAAAGTATCATGAACATCATTATATGGTCTACTTGTACATAGGGGAACCACTTTTCTCAACTTCCATACAAAATATAGCAGATTTTTTTTTTTAATTAGTTTTTTTTTAAATCCCTGTCAGTAATATATTTTTTCATATTATTTAGCAAACCATATCAAGAAATTTAAAAATCACACATTATTCTTCAGCTATCCTTGAAATAAAATCAAAATTTTATTTTATGATTATACTATATCTACATTAAATAAATCAAAAGCGAAATAAACCATATTTTCGAGAGCACAAAAGTGATGCAACTATTAACAGGTGCTGTGACTGACACGAATGATTTAAGCACCACGAAAACTGTACTTTTATACTTACAAGTATGTTTCAATTATTTCAAGCTTTCTTACAATTAGATAAGTTATTGACGAAAAAGGGTTTTTTTCGTGCACAGACCCTTAAATCGCCAGTGCGTGTAGATGCATAAGATAACATTTAAAAAAACGATAAAAAATTCACGAGATTTTTTATCGCAGTGCAAGTGTAGGCCTAAGTTTCCGAAACAGAATAAAATAAATTAAATACATTAATGACCACACGCACGACTCCAAAAATATTATGTAGTACGAGCACTTAGCCAGCGAGTTCTTCCGTGAAAGTTTCGAAGTTTCCTATAAAAAACTTTAATTTCACCCTTTTCAAAAATAAATAATAGTTATATCCGTAGGGATGTAGCTATATACCGTAATATGGTTATATGAAAGCGGTTTATAACTCTCGGAGTGCCCTAATTTTGTTACTGCAACCAATTTCGACGTAGCACTCGCCGGCCGCTAGCTATATCCCTAGCTATATAAGTATGTCACGGCTATAACCATCTTACTGCGACATATAGATATAGATAATTTTCCCAAAAAATACTGACCAAATATGAAGATGCAGGCAATGAGGAGCGTGGTGGTGCCTCTCTCTCCGAAGTTGAAGCTGATGAGGTAACTGAACACGGAGAACGACAGGCAGCCCAGCAGCAGGATCAGCGCGAATGTAGCTGCAGATAGAACCATTAAATAAAATTCAAATAATTCATTGATTCAGGCGTGACCTTGCGGAAATCCATTATAAAATACAATAGACGTGGATTATATTTAGTAACTTGTTCCGCTTAGCTATTTCTAAAGAGCCATAAAAAACTCCTGAAAGAAATCGACACGTGTTTCACCTCTCAACGAGGCATCCTCAGGATGACGATGGACTTGTTGCGAACTCGAACACGGCGTGTTGCCACACCAAGCGCTGAGTGTAGACTATTCAAAAATAGAAAATTCAAATAATTTATTTGCACTTTCAAGTAACAAAAAATATACAGAGTTTAAATTAGTTAGCAAAACTCCGCAGGAGTTATGGATATTGATATCTAAACAAGACAAAATATTTTTTTTTTTGGGTTCTACTACCCCTTGTAGTGTTGTTACTTGAAGTATGAGTTGAGAAATCTGTATTTTTTTTTTTTTTTTGTTTTATCTTGTGTAGATATCGATACCCATCAGGTCTGGGAAGTGCTAAAAAAAAACGGACTTTTTAAACTGATATTTCAACTACACTGCGGTTAATGATCCCAAAAAAAACATAAAATTAACTTATTTTTTGCTTTATCATGATTAGATATTGATACCCATCAGCATGCGCAGTTTCGCTAGAATTTTTAATTTGACTCTAGTTTACAATAAAATAGGCTTTAAGGCGAGTGAAGTTGCAGCCAATAATAATTATAAGTATCAGCCCTATCCTTTTTTTTCTCTTTTTTTAAAACGTCCTCATTGTGATTGGTGAGAAAGAGACGGAGATATACAGGATGTACAGATCTATCTCCTTCCCACAGTTACTGGTCTCGTATGACCAGTCTTAGGCGTCTTCTATTGAAGGATGAATACGCTCTAATACGCGCTGTATTTCCTGTTTCAGACCTCTAATATTAATAAGATATTCACAAAAACTGTTTTTGATTTTCTGTAAAATTTGGTTTTACGATTACGGTTTTATTCGGCGACATACAATATAAAAAAAACTGTCCGTTCCGTGAGATTGTTGTTAAGTATCGTACTGAGAGTCCATTTATGTTGTTATTTTCAGGAAAAGAAAAACAAATTATATCCCCGCTTTCTTTTCAAAAGGGGATTTTACCGGGACAATACATGGGGTGCGGACGGCTGTCATTTAGCGGGAATCTACAAGTCATAACCTATGACCCCGTTGAAAATTTGCAATTTTTTTATGATTAACGTTTACTATGTTAACATATAATATACACAAACATATTTACAACTAACTACTATATATATTATGTACAAGTATGTAAAGGAAAAAGTTAAAAATAAAGACAAGAGCTCATTGGGCGTCAAAAAATTCGTCCGCATCGCTGTCAGCGGGAAAAGTGCCCAAAAGGCTGGCAGCATTGCCACGTTGGATGGCGATGCTGATTCTTTAGCCTAAGAATTGGCCAGCCCTCTGGTCACTTAGAGTCGACCAACCGCTTGGCGATGTCCCAGAATACTCGGTGAGCACTCGGACCCCACGGCCCTAGTGTTTCAACCCCAAACGGCTCAAAAATATTTTTTTTTTATGAAATTGGGATAATTTTGGTACTAAAAACGTGAATTTAAAATAGCAATAACTTTTATTTTCAATAATGATAAGATTTTTTATTACTTTTTGGTAATGTTATTGCTGTACCTATATTCCCCTTTCGGATCGGACGGGGTTTTTTTTACACATTGTATAATAAAATACACACACCAAGCCGTGTTCGAGTTCGCAACAAGTCCATCGTCATCCTGAGGATGCCTCGTTGAGAGGTGAAACACGTGTCGATTTCTTTCAGGAGTTTTTTATGGCTCTTTAGAAATAGCTAAGCGGAACAAGTTACTAAATATATCCACGTCTATTGTATTTTATAATGGATTTCCGCAAGGTCACGCCTGAATCAATTAATTATCTTAACATTATATATTTTTTTTTCATTCTCTCTCTCACCTAACATATCCGGTTGGTTGGTGGTCTCATTTTGTTCTAACACGAGCACTGCCACCACGGTGGGTAGCACGAGTGTCAGCGCGCCCAGTGCGGCGTGGAAGCAGACCGTGGCCATCCAGTGCAGCTCGGGCGGGCAGCCGGACATCACGTGGATGTGCCGCGAGTTTGTCTGCCGCTCCTTGCACGGGAGTGAGACGTTGTTGGCGTTCGTTGATAGAATTACTACGGACAAAAATAAAAGTGTGATGAAATTCCGGAGTATTACTCGTATAAAAAACTATCGCTGCTCTGCTGTGTGTGTGTGCTTTGTTAGTCTAGTAGTCGCAAGCACTACTGCTGAGCATGAGGTCCTGGGTTCGATTCCCTGATCGGGCAAACTGTTACTGGATTTTTCTACCAGGAATTTCTCAGTAACAGCCCGGAGTCTGGATTTGTGACCAGTTGATGGTAATAGGCTCGCCCTGCAAGCATGACAAAATTCTGGGGTTCTTCTCGTATGAAAATCGGTCCCGATTTTACGAAAACAGGTTTTAAAAGTTATATCTCCAATTTAAATAACCCCACAACCCATGCATATTTACTCATAAGCGTTTGCGTGTTAGGTACATGGTGCGCTATCGTTAACAGCGAGTTTTTACACAAAAAATAAAATTGTTATGATTTGAGATACTGCATTCAAATATATAATAAAAAATAGCTTGTAAAAAGTTTATTTTTTATAACAAAATACTGTCTAGAACTTTCTAGAAGTCATAATCAGCAAAGATAATAAAATATACACCGTGACATTTTAGTAGTCTTACAAAAGCAGCCCACTTCATGTATCCAATGACTACTAAACATTCGTTAGTAAATTTATAATATATACACAGTGACATTTTAGTCGTCTTACAAAGAGCCACTCAATGTACCAGACATAAAATACCTCTAGGAGCAATTAAAACATTGTTACAATATATCATTTTTTATTTTTTATTAATGTTTAGTAGTCATTGGATAAATGAGTGGGCTGCTTTTGTAAGACGACTAAAATGTCACGGTATATATATAAGGTCCCATTAAAATAGATGGATAAATTTTAACACAGCGCCCAGTTCGTCTAACCAAACATATCCAAACAAAAAAAACACAAATTAATGTGATTTTATTTTGACCTAAAATAATTAACCAACATTTTTAGTGTATTTTCGTTAGCAACTTTTTATTTTTGAAAGTATCTAATGCGTTTTCTAGATTATTTTTTTACCATTGTCCTTATGTTGGTGGTCTGAATGATTTCTAAAAGTTTGTCCATCTATTTTAATGGGAGCTTATATATTACACCGTAGACCACGTACACGTTAGATTTAAGATGCAAAAAGTTTGGGAGCTTATAAAATACTACCATTATCTAAAAGCGATCATCACGCGAATACGCGATCGTCGCGCGAATGAGGCTCGGTGTCAAAATGTGTGTCCTAATATAAGCAATCGTCGAAGATGGATGGTAGCACCGCGTATTGCGAATCATGCGTCATGTTCGTGAACGGGCGCCGTCAGTAGGGACTGGTCATCTCTTAGCTGCCACGGTTTATTTTATTTAAATTTTTGAATTGATATTATATTTTTATTACGGACGCTTTTAACGTGCACGTCTTTCTACATTGTTCTCATATGTATAGGTTCAACACGAATGATGTAACCAATATTTTGTAACAATATTTTGATTTAAAAGAGTGTCCGTGGAGTTTCTTGCCCGTTCTTCTCCATAGGTACCTACTACGCTTTGGAATGGGCAACTAGCTTCATTTTTCTGACTGACCGACCCCTTGACAATTCAAAAGTACCTGTAATTGGTTTATTTGAAATAAATGCTTTGAGTTTGAGTTTGATTTTGAGTTTATTCACATCAATTAGTCACATTTCACAATAGTCGTAAGAAACGCGCAGTTTTTATTATGAAGCAGGCGAAGCTCTACGAGCCGAGAAGAGCAAATACGTGGGTGACAAATATATTATTAAAAAAAACCAGCAAACAACACAGAAAATCTAGACAATTTCTTCGAAGATGTAGGCGGTGATTGCTCTATTTTCTGACTGTGTTTGAGGTTATTCATGCTATGAAAAACTTAAGTATTTTAATAGTAAAAAACGAAAAATATGTTTCACAAAAAAAAATCTGACAGGAACACAAGAAAAAACTTTTTCGCAACAGAAATTTGATCGCGTAATCGTACGAACTAAGTTCGCGCGAATTAACGTACAATTCCAAAGCCGACCGCAGGCGGCAACGGCAGGCGACGTATCGCCGCGACACGACTGGTTTCTACGTTTTCTTAAGTATTTCTATGAAAGCGACGTGTCGCTAGCTACGGAAGGTATTTCATACAAACCAATCGTGTCGCGGCGACACGTCGCCTGCAGTTGCCGCCTGCGGTCGGCTACGGAATGGTACATTAAGTAATCAACCAGCACGAGCATTTTATTCGCGCGAATACACTCTGCGAATGTCAATTAGGTCACCAGTTCGACTCCGGTACGTTTGATCGCTAATTCAAACGAACAACGTTCGCGCGAACTTGCGATGGACCCGTAGTCGCTTTCTATTAGGACGCAGGGTAAGTATGAACCTACTCGTAACCTGCAACAAGGATCTTGTGACGGTCGAATGACGCTGACGAGGGGCGCTGTTGGTAAACATTTGTGCAGTTTGTTTTATGAAATGTCACTTGAAATGTATTTTTTTTTAATGGCGGCGTTAGTTCTGATTTTGGCCACGCCAAAATAACTTTGTAGCGCTATAACACTAGTGGAACACACAAGTGTTGTGTGTAGAACAGCACTAGCGTTAGAACAGAATACAAAAAAAAAAATGTATTTTCTGGGAAATAAATGATTAGTATAACTTACTGACTGCAATAAAGATGCCCCACATGAAGGCATTGTAAACGTCCTTGGGCGGAGTTCCTGAGGTGTGTTTTGGGAGCAGCAGCTCGCGGTTGACGGGGTCGTTCATAGTGGTGATGGTGCGTCCGTCGGCCCACGGCACGTGATGCGCCGCCAGCATGTTGGACAGCAGGTTGACGGCCACCGGCGCCGCGTGCCGGACTACCGTAGTGTATAGGATCTGAACAAATTGGAACGTTAGTATTGATTTAAAAAAAAAACATTATTCTAGTTTTCTCAGAAGGGGTTGGCAGAGGCGTAATGCCCATCCACGCCAAACAGGAACTAAGTTCTTTTTCAAGTATGATTTAAAACAAAAATTTTTTTTTGTTTCCGCCATCTTGTATTTACATTTCGACTCCACTATCGCCTTTAACACCCTTAAAAACCATGAAAACGATACCCATGATGAATTTCCATAGCCGCCATCTTGGATTTACATTTTGACCAAATTCACACTTTCTCTGTCTCATGCAGTGTACTCGGGCCGCTGTGTACAATTTCATCCCACGACACTGTAATCACTTTACTCTTTTCTTTTGTTTTTTTCTGCCGGCGTTCTCTCTCTCTCTTTCTCTTTCTTTCTCTTTGAATTAGAAGAAGACAGTCGCAAGTATTAACACTTTTTAGCGTGACGATTTCTGACTGTTTGAAGCCGCGTTAAAGAACTTCGTTCCAAAAAAAAGAAGAATCTTCAAGATCATTACACACATAAACTCACGCCATCTTCCCAAGGGGGTAGGCAGAAACTACAAAACGCCACCTGCTACGCTCGCTACATACACCTTTTGCTTGTTCATACATGTGGTCATACACGCACGCCGATTGCGAGTACTACACACCATTACTTTGTGGGCGAGATTAATATGTATAACCATGCCAAATAACAGCTTTTTAGTAACAAGGATCTCTGGCTTAAATCGCAGACAGATTTGGCGAAACTAGAAGGGTTCTTATTTTCCTACGGGACCCTAAAAATTATACCCAGATGTTCTCGCATTAACGTACAGACTTATTTACTTTACTATACATAGTTATCATTGAAAATGACGTGATTACTTTGTAAAGTATTATATTATTTAATAATTATTGTGAATGTGAGGACTATGTGGATATTATTATTATTTCTCTGCTAGTTTTAATGATGGTCTGGCAGTTTGAGTAGTTTATGCAACCTACCCAAATGTCCTTTCTTTGGTATTGTTCGTCGAGTTGAGCTCCTTAAGTTCTGAGTTGAGCTTCACAATTACTGTCACAAATGTTTGCACTAACTGGATAGGTACACACGGCTACACATCAAGCTATACAATTTAAGCAGACCTCGCATAGTACGGAAATCCTATAAAATGCGATATCAGCTTAAACTGGAAATGTATAGCTTGATGTGTAGCCGTGTGTACACTCAAATCTGTGTAGTTCTTTCCTCAAAAGACCTTTTCAGACTCTAATCTACATGGTCCTCATATGGCCTGACCAAGATTATGTCTGGATTTTAAAAGAGACTGCGACCTCTGAGTTTGTTTCGGCCTTTCTTCTCAGAGTAGTCAGATAGGAAACGCCGAACTCATCTAGCATCTTTAAAAAAAAAAAAATATGACGTGTAAAAGTGATTTCGATATCCTATTTACAGAATAAACCATTTAATTTCATAAAAGTTAGCATTTTAAATATTTAATATAACTGTACACAAGCACAAAACTTGATCGTATAACTAGTTTTGCTCGAGGCTTCGCCCGTGTGGAGGTTGGAAATTATCTCACAGGCCTGTACAACCGGGATAAAAAGTATCCTATGTCCTAACCCAGGTCATGGTCTACCGGTTTTTCAAATTTCATCGAAATCCGCTAAGGCGTGAAAAGGTTACTTTTGCGTTACTTTTGCATTTATAATATTTGTGTGGATTTGATGCTTTCAATAGAGTTATAAAAATATCATTTCTCTTTTAACAGGCTCATTGACTGACACAATAGTTAAAGAGGATCCAGGAAATTCATATTTGCTTACGTTTTTTGCAATTTGCAAGTCAGTGTCAGGTTGTATCTTGATCAAAATATGATTCGCGACCATAACAAATAAGTATTAACAGAATCTATCTAAGTTACATTTGTTCCATTGAATGAATTTTTCATGAAATCATAACATTTGAGAACAAATTTAACTTAGAGGGATGTGATTGATTGATTGATGAATGATTCTTATGATTACAGGGTGGCAAGGACATCAGAGCAGATTTTTTTATTAATAACCGACGAAAAATTTCAGAATCATCTACTGAATCCATGGTAACAGTTTTCGCGTCGATGTTCCTGCCACCCTGTATAATTCTTATGATTGTAATTCTTACAATTATAATAGGGTCAAAAAAAAAAAGAAGTTCTATTTAGTCTGTCAGACAGATTATAAAAAAATATTAGACACGTATTTTTTGCTTTATCATATAAATCAAAAATTACTTGTATAAAACGCATTAAAGTTGGGGAGTGGAGGTCGCTACGTCACAAGTAAGTATAAAATCTACATACTTGTGACGTCACGGCACATTTTAACTCGATGTATCGCCGTAATCTTTTGATTACGTAAAAAAAGAAAAAATACGTGTTCAATATTTTTTAATAATCTACAAGACGGACAAAAAATATATTTTTAGTCATCATCCCTATTTTAATAATTATAATTCTTAAACAATCACGATGACCCATATGTTGGTTACAGCATTGAGTTGGTATAGTATAGCTGCTCTCGTAATTCTTGTTGCTTACCTTGGCATCAGTTTCGTTGATCTCCACTCCCACTAAATACTTGTTGTACTCCAAAATGTCCTTCTGAGCAGTTTGGAGTACCGCTGTAAAGAAAACATAATCTTAATATATATAAATCTCGTGTCACAATGTTTGTCCTCAATGGACTCCTAAACCACTTAACCGATTATAATAAAATTTGCACACCATGTGCAGTTCGATCCAACTTGAGAGATAGGATAGGTAGGGTAGGTAGGGTAGGTAGGGTAGGTAGGGTAGGTAGGGTAGGTAGGGTAGGTAGGGTAGGTAGGGTAGGTAGGGTAGGTAGGGTAGGTAGGGTAGGTAGGGTAGGTAGGGTAGGTAGGGTAGGTAGGGTAGGTAGGGTAGGTAGGGTAGGTAGGGTAGGTAGGGTAGGTAGGGTAGGTAGGGTAGGTAGGGTAGGTAGGGTAGGTAGGGTAGGTAGTTAAGAAAAGTACTAAGTGCTACCCGTGTGAAACCGGGGCGGGCAGCTAGTTAGGTATATATAAAAACATCGAAGATACATTGGAAAAAAAGTTATTAAAGGGCAATTCTAACCAACTAAGTGTAAGGGCCGCGCGCAGCGCGGTTGGCACTGCCAAACAAATATCAACATTGCGAGCCTTAAAATAAAGAACTTGAGACGCGCCTTGCCGCTTAGATGCCGCTCTCGAGCTATAAAAGTTTATTCATTCTCAACTTTATGTAAACTGTTGCAAGTTCGATGTTTATTTGACAATGTTTAAAATATAAGCTTTTAACAAGTCTAAACGTTCTAAGTTAAAAGCATTTTTGTTACAAAATGTTAGAAATCACAAGCAACAGACTATCTAGATTTAGTTTTCAAAGCAAATGAAATTATGATTCGTATTGGTTTGAAATTCGACGATTTTATTTATATTTTTAGGGTTCCGTACCTCAAAAGGTAAAAACGGAACCCTTATACTTATAGGATCACTCGTGTGTCTGTCTGTCTGTCCGTCTGTCACAGCCCATTTGCTCCAAACCTAATGGACCGATTAAGTTGAAATTTGGCACACATATGTATTTATGTGACCCAAGCACGGACAAGTAATGTAAATACATGAATTTCTGAATTTTCATGAAAAATTATCGAATAATAACTTTGCAACAGAAATACATCATCTGTGAAAATTTCAACTGTATATCACGGTTCATGAGATACAGCCTGGTGACAGACGGACAGACAGACAGACGGACGGACAGCGGAGTCTTAGTAAACCCTAAAAACGAAATTAAGTAACTACACTAATTACGGTCGTTGACCCCAAAAACAGATCATGAAATCTTTTTTTTACTGTATTAATTATGTGTTTTATAATATTTATAAATAATTTAATTTGATCACAGGGTCAAATTAAATACACAGATACTAACCAGTGGCAACATCATCAGCATCCTGAAAGGCGACCTTGGGGTACCGTTTCCAGACCCTATCGACGTCCGACGACCGGACGACCGGTCCGTGCATATGGTACATGACGCGCCTGTCCGCCCGGTCTCTGTACAGGTCCAGGTTCATAGCCCGGGAATCCGGCTCGTTCTCCGTCTCCGTGCCGTTCAATGAATGCGTCATAAATGTTATCATCAATATTGGTAGAAGAATTTGCTGGGGACAAAAGTTTAGATGTAAGGTCTAGAATACAAAATGTCCGTCAGGTTGTGTATTCAAAAATATTGGACACTTATTTTTTAATATTTTTTTTATGTTTTTTACCTCAGAGCTTTCGACTGGGTGAACCGATTTTGATGATTGCCCGTTACCCGTTTGGTCCCATTTTAATTTGGTCCAGTTCTGACATTGGCGTCCATGAGAAAACCATACAAGTCTTAAATTTGCATTAAGTATGTGCGCGGCAAATGGACGAATAACTCAATACCAGATGTCTTGGTTACGAAAACGGCCCGTGTGTTTCGGATGGCAAAAAAAAATTATTTGGGGTCCATTCGGACGGTACGGGGGAGTTCAGTATCACTTCAATACCCAAATTACCACTCGCCATCCGGTTGCCTCTCCGATAAAATTTTACGTGCCAATATAAGTATTTTTTCACTTTGTAGTGATATTTTTTTTTTTTTTTTGTAAATTTTTTTTTTACGTTTTCGTTTATAGGTTATAGGTTACGGCGATACATTGAGTTAGAATGTGGCATGACGTCACGCCTAGATTATATTTAGTTGTGACTCTTGTGACGTAGCGAGCCCCCACTCCCCAACTTTAATGCGTTTTATCTAAGAATTATTTATGAATATGATGAAGCAAAAAATACGTGTCTAATATTTTTTTATTATCTGACTGACGCACTAAATAGAATTTCATTTTTGAAGTGAAAACTTCTTTAGGAGCGTTGGAAATTTTTGAGATGGAAAAAACAATTGAACTCGCGACACCGTTACCGACACATCATTTTAGTAAACGTGATTGTGCTCTTTATTTATATTACGTTACTAATCAATGTTCTATGCAAGTATTTTTACTTTAAAGGTTTTTGAAGTATTTATTTAAATTGTTCAAGTTTTCACTTCTGTCGGCACTCCGAGAGTGCCACAATATTTTTTTTTTTCCCAAAGCTGGCCTCATCAGCCGGTCAGTCAATATGAAGCTAGTTACCCATTCCAAATCGTAGTAGGTTTCTATAGAGAAGAACAGGCAAGAAACTCCACGGACACTCTTTTAAATCACATAAAAATAATTTTAATATTGTGTATTACAAATTTACCATTGTAAGGAAGACCCATTTCTTATGGATAACGAATTTGACTTGTCTTTTCAACAGCACGTACAATTGTCGCATATACAAGGGAACGCCAGTTACTTTCTTCGGTGGCAGTTCTGGAACAAGCAGGAGAAACAAAGTGACACTGTTGTTTTCACTAATTACATAATCAGCATCTTATTAACCTTCGACGCAAACAGAGAGGTGTTAAAAAGTTATTTAATTCTTCAAGCACACAAATGTACAGAGTTGGGACTTAACGCCATAGGCATTTTCGTACCAGTCAATCTTTGGGTGATGCAGAGACAAACAGTCGTAGGTGCAATCACGAAACATTCAGGAGTAAAATATTAGAGTCTATAAATTTCACACTGCTAGAACCCCGGGCCTCCTCTGGGTGAGAGGGACTGGGACAGTGCAGATTGGTGAATATAAAGTCAGAATAATTATTTAATAAACTGTTTTGTTTGATTTCTTTCGCTGGATTGTTGCTTCTATCTTTACAAATGCGCATGCGCGACGGTTTGGCAACTGTTTTTTTCGGTTACCTAACCCAATTTAAAGCGGCGGTTACCACTTCATTAGGCGGTAACCTGTATATGCTATTATATTTTAAAATGGTTACCCAATAAGCTAGTCAATCTGCCTAGCCTTTTCCAACTATGTTGGGGTCGGCTTCCAGTCTAACAAGATGCAGTTGAATACCAGTATTTTACATGGAGTGACTGCCTATCTGACCTCCACAACCCAGTTACTGGGTAATACGATACTCCTTGGTAAGAATACTTGTCAAACTTTCGGGCTTCTGACGACCCGTAACGACTGTCAAAGATACACGAATGACAGCCGGGACCAACAGCTTAACGTGCTTTCCGAGACACGTATGTAAAGATGGTCACCCATCCACGGACCAACCCCAGCAAGCGTAGCTTAACCTGATAGATCGACCCGTGCGGCTGTTATTATTTAGATAAGTGTACTATAGTAAATAAGAGAGGTACTCACCCGGCTCTCTAACGTTGTCCACTTCATCTTCAGTTAAAGTTGTGTCGATGTCACTGCATAACCTTGGGACAGAATGACAACTTTATTTAGCCAACGTTAAATAACCTAGATTTTTTTTATAAGTAACTAACTGACCCGACAGACGTCTAGTACATATAAAAGCATAATCAGCCTGTAATGTTCCCACTGCTGGGACTGCGGCCTCCTCTCGGTGAGAGGGTGTGGGCCGTAATCCACCACGCGGGTCCAGTGCGGGTTGGTAGATGTCACATGTCTTCGAATTTTTGGTTCTAGGACATGCCGGTTTGTCACGATGTTTTTTTCCTTCGCCGTTTTGAGAGCAGTGGTGACGAAATTATTAACAAAAAAAAAAATTATTTAAAAATCAAAAAACCAAAATTTTATAGATTATAATGCTTGTTTTTCTCTTTTCAGTTATGTGTTTTTGCAGTCGGGTTTTTGTTTTTTAAATATTTTTTATTTTTATTTCAAGCTTTTTAGTTTTATTAAAATAATTACTTACTAGCTTTTATTTGATACCAATTAATGTAGATTTTTTTTTTAAACCTACCCCTTTTTTTTGTATTTGCAGATGCAATATATAAATATTCTTATACCCTATGACACTCCCACAATTAAGACGAATCTAACGACACCTCACATGTTAAAATCCATCAAGCCGTTTAGGCAACAGAGCGTGCCAAAGAAATAGATATACATACATACTCTCGAAAAACATAACCGTCATTCTGGGGCAGTTGGGTAAAAAGTAAAGGGTGTGCTTGGGTTCGAACCCAAAACCTACAACTTGTATGTCTGGGCCGTCATTAAAAGAAACTAAGACAAAAAAATAATTTATGATGATGTCTTACTTTAGGAACACCTCCTCAAGCGTAGACACGCCAACTCCTATAGAATCTATCCCTAGATTGGATCTTTCTGCCTCCAACGCAGAGAACAGCCCCGGGAACTTGCCGCTCTGCGTCGCTGGCAGGCTGTACGAGATCGAGTTGATCGTCTGCTCCTTTACCGACGCGTCGGGCACCTTTGACGTCACTACTTTAGTAATCTCGTGCTCTTTCGGGGATCCAATCGTGGTTAATGTTAGGCGGTAGCCGGAACCTGAAATGAAGAGAAAATCCGTTCTTTGTTTAACCCCTGTTTTGTTTGTGTAAATCTAAAACAAAAAAGGGGGTCATTGAACTCATCATTATGAGCAACCTTTACTATGGGGCCAACCCCGAATTCGCCAAAAAATAACTCGACCTTGAAGTATGAGTTTTATCGTGTTTGGATATAAAAAACCGGCCAAGTGCGTGCCGGTCCACGCACATTAAATGGTCCCGTAGTTGGGATGAATTTATCCTAAATACAAACTTAACATTGTAGTTGAAAAACATGTTCTCCCATACATTCCAACTGCAAATTTAAGTTTTTACGCGCAATATTGAGAGATATATATTTCTTTCTTTTCCAAACAAATATAAAATACGAGCATACCTACCTACACAAATTTTAAGGTAAAATATAAAGTACGAACATACCCACCTACACAAATTCTAAGGTGCCAACCCTAAAAGGGCATCCACAAGAATTAGACTAGTGAACTACTAGTAGGGCAGATTCCATTTGCCCCACCAGTGGGGCGCCTTGGTGGGGCAAATTGGAATAATTCGTTAGTCCTTCCTTATTCTAACCAGCTTCTGCCCGCGACTTCGTTCGCGAGGAGGTCGTGAGACACTACAATATACTACAGCATCGCATTGCTCACGTTTTCGTTTTGCATTATTTCTGACTTTTTTGTTTGCTTTTTGCTCGGCGGTCGGAAGATCGTAGCGTGATGTTAAATAGCCTAAAACCTTTCTCAAGAATTAGGCTTTCATTTGCAAAAAGATTTTTTTTTTTTATCTGACTGGTAGTCTCAGATATTAGAGCGTTTAATCAAACAAACTCTTCAGGTATATTATTAGTAGTATATAGATAATATCGTTGTTTTTATTAAAATTTTACTATGCAATAACTTGCATTGATGTAATGTTGTGCATAGCGTTCACTTTCAAAATTCAAATTCAAAATATTTTATTTCACATAAACCTACAAGGGCACTTAAGAAACGTCAGAAGCTAGGTGCATGGTTCCAATTGATCGTTTCCTATGGAAAAGAGCCGGCTCCACGGTTACTCTTTTAACAATAAATGGTTTTCACAATGTTTTCAAATTACAGTGTTAATAGGTATGAGAGGACAGTGTAGGCCTATCAACAAGTGTCAGGTACTTAGCAAAATAGAAAATGGTCACTGTATGTACTCACCCACTGCCTTCTTGAGATGCATGGTTGTCGCGAAGCAGCGCAGTACGCCCGCGTGCAGCGCCGCCACGCGGTCCCCGAGCGCGTCCGCTTCTTCCATGAAATGTGTCGTGAGTAGCACTGTACGCTCGCCACGGAGAGACTGCAACGAAAGGTACGATCATATTGGCCGTCGGTCTCGTAACTGGTAACTGCCCCGTTAGTCTCGTGGTCGTGGTGAATTAAATTACCATTGTGTGGCTGAGATCTGATTATCTTAAAAATTGCTGAACAGATTTTCATGAAACATAGCTTAGAACCACCCCGATAAACAGCTTTCTACAAAAAAAAATCGCATTGAAATCGGACCACCCGTTTTGGGGCTAAGATGCCAGACAGATCCGCAGAAAGACGCAGCTGTAAAACTTATAACACCCCTCTTTATATACACAAATCAAGTGTCTAGGGATCAAGCACGTTTTTGCTAATTAGAAAATATCTGGTTTTTGAAGTGAAAACTTCTTTAGGCGCGTTGGGTATTTTTGAGATGGGACTAAACCATTGATTTCGCGACACCATGACGACACCTCATTTTTAACCGACTTCCAAAAAGGAGGAGGTTATATGTTCGTCGCGTATGTTTTTTTTTTTTTTCTTTTTTTTTTATGTATGTCCACCGATTTCTCCGTCAATTGTGGACCGATTTTGAAAATTATTTTTTTGTTTGAAAGGGTATGCTCTCGAGGTGGTCCCATATAAATTTTATTACCTTGGCTTCGATATTTTTTGAGTTACCTTCAATAATACGTACTTTTTTCCCACTTAGTATGTGGATGATATGATAAGTTCAAATTCAAATTCAAATAATTTATTTTCTCTTCACAAACAATGGCATCTTATAATTTAGAGAGACTTGAAAAACAGTGACAATAGTTTGTGAGAGACAGGTGTCTGCACTAGGAATACCTGTATCGCAGATCACCAGGGTCCCACCACACGGTATGTAAACATATTCAATTAGTTAGTAAAAGTGAAGGGATAGGGCATAACAAAACATATTGACTCAGAGTTTTAAACAATATAAAACAAAACAAAAAAAAAAAAAAGAATTAAGTGCAAAAAATAAATAAAAAATGCTTGAACTTATTATTATGTGTCGGGAAGTTAGAGGGATGGACTATTTTGGATGAGTTAGTAATTCCTCAGTTGCATAATAATCCAAACCAAGGAGCCATTCAACCAGAGCACTCTTACAAGCCTTTGTTGTTAGGTGATAGATCGTGGTAATACGATTTATTTTATTATATAAATGGGAACCTAAGAAAGTATGAAATCTTTGAGAGAAGCTCGTTCTTAGGCCTTTAGCAGTTTTGCAAACTGAGTATTTTCTGCGTTTTCCTGAGATAGAGAGGGGATCAAATATTATGGAGGAGTGCTTCTTTAGAACAGTGTACATAACAAAAAGTTGCCTCACTGACAAGACTCTAAAGCGTTTGTATAGATCTACTGTAGGATACAAGTATGGTAGAGAACAGGCCACCTTTAGTACCACCCGTTGGGCTCTTTCCAATGATAAAATGTTTGATTTGGGAGCACCACCCCATGATGTTATGCAGTAAGTCAGAAGAGACTGACACATTGCATAATATACCCACCTAATAACTTCAACGTCAGCTACGTGGCGAAGATTTTTGAAAAGAAAGATTAATTTGCGAATTCTTGACGTGAGGCTGTCTATATGTGGTTGGAAGCTTAAATTGTTATCAATTATAATTAAAAGGTACTTAAACGAAGTAGTCTTTTGGAGAACGGGACAAAAGCAGGCGTCAGAATTAAGGTCAGTACAAGAGTGCGCTTTAATGTGGAAATGGGATAACAATTCATTACCTTTGTTAGTGAGAGAGAAAGCTATAAACTTGGTCTTGTCGACGTTAAGGGTAAGGACATTATTTTTTAACCAGGCTAGGACCGTATCAAAACCTTTCTGTGTGTAATTGTAGACATTACCCCATGAGTCTGCTGTGAAAACTAGTGCCGTATCATCGGCAAAAGATATGATTTTACCATGGGATAGTTGTAGCTTACAGAGATCATTAATATAGGCAAGGAAGAGGGAGGGCCCGATCACACTACCCTGAGGTACGCCGAAAGTGACAGGTAGATCATCACTAACATAGTTTCCGATTTTAACCCTCTGGAACCGATCAGATAAGTAATCCCGGAAGAGTTTTAATGGTAGACCCCTAATTCCCATGTTTTCCAGCTTGTTTAGTAGGTTGGGTACAGGGACTGTGTCAAACGCTTTGGCCAGGTCAAGGAATATGACAAGTACCTTCTTTTTACTATCAAGACCGTGAACAAGATGATCTGTCAGCTCATGAACAGCGTCGGCACAGGATTTTCCAGCCCATCCAAATTGACCCTCTGAAATGAGGTTATTGCGTTCAAGGTATTCGGTAAGTCTGCTGTTCATGAGGCGTTCTAATAATTTGGAAAGAGTAGGTAGAATGGAGATCGGCCTATAATTGTTGACACAGCCTCTGTCACCAGCCTTGTGGACAGGATGTACAAGAGATTTTTTTAAAAGTAACGGAAAGGTGCCTGTGTCAAATGCTAGATTAAATAAGTGGGTGAGTGGAGTAACCAAATAGTTTTTGTAATGCTTAAGGAATCGAGCAGAAATGGGGTCAACACTTTCAGAGCAGGTGTTCTTAAGGTTACAAATGAGGGAGTCTACCTCCGTTTCATCTGCGGGAAGAAAAGCCATTGAATGTGGATGAGCGACTGAAAAGCCGGCAGCGGTAGGTACGTGATGATTTAATATCTTCTCAGCGAGGGATTTACCAATACTGGAAAAGAAGTAGTTTATCTCATTGACTGACTTAAGGGGGTTTTCAACTTGTATAAGTTTTTTTCAACTTGTATAATTACCGACACAGATAAACCTAAGCCGCCCGGCTTAGGTTTATCTGTGTCGGTAATTTTTCTAATAACCTTCCAAAGCTTTTTGCTATTATGCTTCGCGCTACGAATCTCCTCTTTCTCGTATTCCTGTCTAATTTTTTTCAATAACTCGTTACAAAAGTTGCGGTATCTTTTGTACGTGATTTGTAATGACTCATCATTCGGATACTTTTTGAGCTTTTTGTGAAGGTTGTCTCTATTTATTGAGCATCTAAGAAGTCCAGGAGTGATCCAAGGCTTAATAATACGGCGACGGTTACTGACAGGGACAACCGTAGTATGAAGAGAAATGGCATTAGTTAAAATATGTATCAGATAAGTAGCTGCCAAATTGGCGTCGCTCATGGCGTACAATGGGGAAAAGTCCAATCCTTTCAAAGCATCATCCAAGCCACTATAATCAATTACCTTTTAAATTTCTTTGGGTGCACAGGTCGAGTTGACAAATTCAGAAAAAGAGAGGTACTGTCATGGTCAGTTACTGAGGAGTGCATTACGAAACAATGCGCGTTCCTTTTGGTTTTTAGGATTACATGGTCAAGGCAGGTACGACCATGTGTGGGAAAGTTATGGGCTGGTAGTAGACCGTGAGACGCCATCAAATTAAGGTAGTTATGAGATCGAGAGTCAGAATTGTTTTCTGTAGTATCAATATTGATGTCACCTACCAAAACAATATTTTTTGTAGATGAGTATTTTAAAAGGAGTTCATTCAAGGAGTTCAAGAACCCAGAGATATTTTTCTGCGCAGGGGGACGATAAATTGCTATTATAATAGTGTCTATATTTATTTTTACCAATAGCCAGTTTGCATCAAGCAGTAAAGGTTCTTCAACAGATAATTTCATGCTACAATGATGATAAATTACCACGCCTTCATTTTGGGTAGTGTTAGTGGAGGTAGAGTGTGACGTATAGTTCTTAAGAGAAGGAATGACCTGAGTGCATGGCAGCCAACATTCTGTCAAGATAATGAGATCCCAATTTATGTTACTCCTGCTGAGCAACGTCTGGAATGCGGGAAGGTTACGTCTAATGCTTCTAATGTTTTGGTGAATGAATGAGAGGTACTGTTTTGGTTCAGGTATGTGAGTAGAGATATCTTCAACGTCACATAGATGAGAATTTGCAACTGTAACCGCATCCAAAATGGAATTAATTTCGTCTACATTATCGAATAGAAACTATGGTTTTCTGGTAGACTGGTCTAAGGGTGAGAGGGGGAGGTGAACGAAAGGTAAGGCACTTTATTAATGTCAACGTCATTGGAGGGAACAAAGTTAAGGAGTCGAAGTGAATAAATTTAAAAATTTGTGTTCTGGTAATTATGGAAGTTGACTTACTGGACAACATAGTGGATAAAATATCTAAGAAAAGCATTGTGTGCAGACGTGTATGGAAAAGGAAATATTTGTTTACAACAATTAACATGAGTTTAAAAGTAAGTTTTTACAAGCAACAAAATTTCTGGTGACAATAAGCCAGTTTTAAAGAAGCGCGACAGCATCGAGGCACTTAATATGCTTTGCCGGCATTTTTTCTTCCTTTCGGACCAGAATACGCCCATCACGAATCCAAACAAATTTGTACGCCTTTTCTTTGGCGACCTTCCGAACAGCAGCATAAATTTCCTTATTTGATGGAGATAAGTGCTCCGATACAAATACTGGACATTTTTCACCTCCATAACCAAGGTGATGAGAATTCAGCTTGCTATCGCTGTGAGTTTTGTTGAAATTCGTAACTGAAGCCAAGAGACCGTCACGGATGCCTGTATTCTTAAACCGAACAATAATTGATCTAGGTCGGTTATTTTTCGTATCCATTTTCCTATCTCTGTGTGCAGAAAGCACATCCTGCTCTTGGATGGTATTACAAACGGCGTTAGATAGTTGTACGACTGTTTTTGTTAAGTTTTCATTATTATTTTCGGGAACACCGTTAATTTCAACATTCTCCTGTCGGATAAATTGCTCCAGTGCATTTAATCTAGACGATAATTCCTGAACAGATTTCCGCAGGGTATCATTTTCCTTTTCCAAAACCCTAACTTTATCTTTGTAGACAGTAAACTCAGCGCTAATACGGTCAAACTCATCACTCATAAATTGAACTGATTTTGCCAGCCCGGGCAGTGAAGATAGATGTTCATTAATTTTGGAAAGTTCGGTGGTAACGCAGTTTTTGATGGTAGTGGCTATCTGGTCTGTTAAGACTTTGTGTATCTCGACACGGATAGTATCAATAATTTCCGCAGTAAAAGAGCTTTCAGTGCCTTCGAATTGCTCATTGGGTTGCTGTTCCTCTGGTGAGTCAGTTGGGCGCGGACGTTTGAACCTTGAAGAATTAGTTTTCTCCGTAACTTGGTCACGGGACAGCGGGGTTTCAACCATTTCTGATTTTGATTCGATAACAGCAGCTTTTGGAGTGCTAGGGTTTGGTGGAGTACGTACGACTTTGGGCATATTTGGCCAAGAATATAAAAACCAAAAAGAAAAATATAATAATGCAAAAAGTGTATGTCGTGACTTGGGTTCGAACCGACTCTGTCAACGCGCTACTAATATTCTAGAGCGCTCCGACCTCGGAACCAACTATTCATTAAATAATGATGTTAAAAAGCTAGGTGTATTGTACAGCACTGTCTGCCTGCCGGTGGGTGGTGCTTAACTAACGAGTCCAAAGTTCATTTATTTCGTTTGTCACCAACACAACTTGCAAAAAATAAATCTCAGTATGCGATTTAGAACACTGGTTTTAGGAGATTTCAAATTAGTGTTTGATCACAGTTTAAACACAGGTTGCTCACTGAGGTAAGAACATTGATTTGCACAGAATGAAGTACGTTCACAATCACTTTTTACTAGTTTTTTAAATTAAATATGCAGAGAACAACAAAACTACGTCCGTATGTCCAACTACCGTCGGCGGAAAGAAGAAGAGTTCCTGTCACTGTTATCTATATAGCAGGTAGTGGTTTTCGAATTTGTGTGGGGTAGATACCACAACTAAAAAGTGAAAAATAAAAACTTTTTACAAAAAAAAACAACCGACTTCCAAAAAACACTACAAAGTGAAAAATAACTTTAATTTCGGAAGTCGGTGACAAAAAACGAAAATTCAAAACCAAAGACACCGACTTCCGAAATTAAAGTTATTTTTCACTTTGTAGTGTTTTTTGGAAGTCGGTTGTTTTTTTTGTAAAAAGTTTTTGTAAACGCGATTGTGCTCTATATTTATATTACGTTACGGATCAATGTTCTATGCAAGTATTTTTACTTTAAAAGTTTTGTAAACGCGATTATCCTCTTTATTTATATTAAGTTACGGATTAATGTTCTATGCAAGTATTTTTACTTTAAAGGTTTCGGAAGTATTATTTTTTTGTAAACGCGATTGTGCTCTTTATTTCTGATCGGATCAGAGGCAATATCAATTTACAGACTTACGCTGAAACGATTGTATCAGATGTTGTTCTTCCTTTGCGGACCCACTTTGGTGCTTCATTTCTGCTTATGCATGATAATGCACACACTGCCAGTCGTTGCAAACACACTTGCCGCAGCTAATATCAACGTCCTACCATGGCCTGCTCAATCGCCAGACTTGAATCCCATTGAGCACGCATGAGACATTTCAAAGAAGAGCTCTGCCAAATTAATATTGATGCCGTACACAGACTAAAAAATCTTTTTCGCCTGTCATAATGGACGTGGGCGGCTATTCCGCAACTTGATTTGGATGAACTCATATTGAGCATGTCACGAATCGCTACTACTAATTGTTTATTTTACGGAATAAAAACCTTTAAAAACTTTTATTTTTATCTTTTTATCACATTTCAATGTCAGGATTAACTAATTTCAGCATAAGCAAAAAACGCGAAAATTATTTTTTTTTAATGCAAAAACAGAGAGTATTTCGTCGATTTACACATATGAAAACAGTTAATTTAAGCAGTGTAAATAGACATTTTTATTTAATTTCAATGTGGCAATAAAATATTTATTTTTAAATACCTTGATCTCGAGACACTTTAAATGTGTATATGTTAGGGGTTCATAAATTTACTAGCAGTAAGCGCCTGCGCTCACTGGCGGACAGCAAGGGAGAGCATCGAGGAGGATTCCTCTATCCGCCAGCGCGCACTGACAAGAAAAATCCTCTGCGATACCGCGAGCATCTGCCAGCTTAGCGGAGCATGCGCCGGTATGCTCCAAGGTCGATCACCGAGCATTGAAATATATGCCTTATTTCGATTGGATAAGTATTAAATTAAATTGATTAATTTAAAATCCTGTGCCATCGCGTCCGCCAGTCTGCGTAGAGTTCTCTGCGAGTGTCCACGTCGGGTCCTGACGAGGGTTTGTCAAGCACGTGCGGTCTATTCTGTAAAGCTCACCGTGAAAACTTAAGTGAAGTGAGCTTGTCGTGAGCTGTCACTTCACCTGGTGCTAGGGATTTACACTACTGACAGCCCACTTCACCTAAGTTTGAGATATTTTTACGGAATAGACTGGCATCAGCTCCGTCTGTTGAAGCACTGGCTAAAGCGCTACATGGTCATTTTGGCGCGTGGCTGAAATCGGAACTTAGGCCGCCATCTTGGTATTTGAGTACATTTTCATTCAAGTGACATTTCACAAAACAATTGCACGACCAACAGCCCGTGTCAAAGTCATTCGGACGTCAAAATATGCTGCAACACTATAGTTGACATGACTTACCAGAAGCAAGTCCCACAGTTCCCTGCGAGTCTCCACGTCGAGTCCTGACGTGGGTTCGTCCAGCACCAGGACATCAGCTCCGCCAGTCAAGGCACAAGCTAGTTGAACCCTTCTCTTCATCCCTCCGGATAGTTGGCTTGGCAGTGAATTGAGTTTGTCGCTTATAGTCAGTCGTTCGGCAAGTTTGCTGGCCGACATCCGCGCTTCTGCGAATGTCCCGTGTTTGAGCTGAGGAAAAACGATTACAAATATGAATATTTTATACAGGAAAAATAACATAGAATCTATAGTCTGGCCACGCTAACTCTGCTTAAGTAAAAAAATGGTGGAATTTGAAAAATAATTTCATACTTTGTTTGTCTTTTTGTTTATATTCTGATTCTTTCCTGGTAAAGAATAGTCACTTTAGCATGATGCAGTGTGGATTTGATACAGTTTTGTCATCGTATGGAGGTAGAGCATAGTTACAACATAATCTATTATACAAAAAAAAAAGGCAAAATATCATCACGTCAACTTTTCGATATCTTGTAAACATTGTCGTTTTTGGCTAAGGACGACATCGTGCTGTTCCCTCACATCTTAGAATTTACTTAACATATTATATAATAACTCCCGCACTCTACTTTTAATAGGTTTAACCATTTTTTTCTACTTTATTTTGTGAAAACAACTTACAGCGTAAGCAATCTGACAGCGCAAGTACCGCCAAATTGACTGATGTAAAAGTATACCTACCATATTTAAAACTTTTGGGGTTGCCCATTTATTCCATTGCAAAGTTAGTGTGGCCAGACTCTAGTACGCAACTACGACAAGATACAATAATCTAAGAAAATAAATGTCATTTTCAGAACTGAAATTACAAACATAACCACAGATGGTTTACTCCGCATTTTAGATATAAAAGTACAAGTACGCGGCGGGCCCGACTTGTTGGACCAATTCAGTGAGTGTAACGTAGTCAGAAGATATAAGAGTTACGCGATAGAAAGAGAGGCAACTTCTAGGTGAATATAACTGTAGGTAATTAGCGCTGTGCGACCTTAATTACACATTATTGGTGCCGATTCCCTTGTTCACAAACTAAACTAAATTTAAGTTCGATGCATCTTTTTCTTTTTATTTCATTAAGAAAAGGACAGAAGATAAATTTTAGTTTAGTCCTGTCAAATTAATCAGCGCCTGTCACAACTCCATACAAGTTTAGACGTGATTAAAAACTTGCCTACTAAAATTACGTCCATTTACGTCAAGCACTGATTAATTTGACAGGACTAAACTAAAATTTATCTTCTGTCCTTTTCTTAATGAAATAGAAAGAAAAAGATGCACTGGACTTAAATTTAGTTTAGTTTGTGAACAAGGGAATCGGCACCATTGTGTCGTAGCAAGAGTAACTGTTTATTTAAATGATTTTGCGGAGTGAACCATCTGTATTCATCTGTGACATAACTAAATTTTTAAATAAATTAGTCGTGAACAATTCTGTTAAAACAGTCCATTTTATAAAATAAAGTTTCGCTACTAATTTCAAGGAACAATGTATTTGTTTAGTATACTTACGAGCGTAAAGAACACGATATGTTCCCGTACAGTCAAATCCTCGAAGAACAGGTTATGTTGCGGACACAAACCGAGGTGCTTGCGTACTTCGTTCTGCTGCGTCACCGAGTCCTTGCCGTTCACAAATACTTTCCCTTCTGTGGCACTTGTCATTCCTGTGGACATAGCATAGACGTGAAACATCGACATAGCCAAGGGAGGACTCTGGCATAGATAGATCCAAGATGAGATAATTATCTTGCTCTTATCCCAATTTATTTGGGATTGGCGCAACATGTCCTTTTCTTCCATACTTCTCATACACACATTTTGGGAGTTGGACATTTTGACACCGTTGGACATTTTGAGGATTGGACATTTTGCCCCTGAACGCTTTAGTCGTCGGAAGATGAGATGATACCATTTTACTTAATACTAGCTACGGCCCGCGAAAAAAATTGGGCTATCCAACGCAAAAAGATTTTTTCAAATCCGACTGAGAGTTCCAGAGATTACCCCCCACATACAAACTTACAAACAAGCAAACAAATTTTACCTCTTTATAAAATTATACAGGGTGGCAGGGACATCGACGCGAAAACCATGGATTCAGTAAAGTTCGAAAAATTTCAACGCAGGATGGTTCAGAATCCATGGTACGGAGCGAGAGGAAATGGGAGGCCGTCACCTCCTTCTGCGAAGCAGTGATGCTCGCAAAGGAGGAGGCGGAGCGCGTGAGGGAGAGGCAAATTTCGCGCCCTCGCGCCCCTATCCGCCGCAGGAGGAGACGCCCTGGGCGTCGGAAATCACAAGAAGATTTCCGGCCACCGTAGGCGCGGGCTTGCGGACGGTGAGCAATGGGTAGCTCGCCGTCCGATAAGGACCAAGCCCGGGTCGACGGCGCGTTGTGTTCCACGCGCGCCTCCAAGAGATGTCAGCAGAATTGACGGGGTCCGCTAGGGCCAATGCCTGCCGGGGCTGCGAATATGGGCCGATAGGGATATCGTGGCCCCCCGGCAACATGGCAACTGAAGGAACACGGGTGGGTTTTAGTCAGTAAGAGTCTGACACGCCCTCTCGATCCACCCAGAGCGGGAGAAGTTATTTAATAATTTCCCACCCAAACAAAAAAAAAAAGGGTGGGTTCAGAATCATGTACTGAATCCATGGTAACAGTTTGCGCGTCGATGTCCCTGCCACCCTGTATTTATATTTAATATTTATAATAAGAAACCACACAAGTGCTTTTTTTAATGTAGGTTTTCATTCCTTGGATATACCACGAGGAGATAAATGGGCCATCGTTTTTTGTTTATGTTTCACTCTTTCTCTTGTTCAGATTTATTCCGCCCCTTGTTATTCTTGTGTCTTGTAAAGGGTGTGTCTTGTCTACACCTGCGCACGCGCATGAACAGTGCGGTTCGCGTGCATCATAGGAACATAGTATGGGATACCTTCACTTCACGGTTCGTGAGCGTGAGCTTCAATTGCGCAGGCGTGGATCCTTGCACGCGAACTGTTCGCAACATCCGCGCGTAGAGTGTGACGCGTACATAGCCATTCGAGGCGCCTAGCGTGCGCGGTTCATGCGCGTGCGCTGGTGTGTGTTCTTACCTGTGATGATAGACATGAGTGTGGTCTTGCCGGCACCGTTGTGACCGAGCAGCACTGTGATCTCTCCCTTATACACCTCCAAGGACACATTCCTCAACGCTCGATTATTCGGGTACACCTGATAAAAATAATTAAATTTCAAAGAACTGTCTCATTTAAATAAATAACGTCAGTTTTGTTGTAAATAATGTCGTACGATATGAAAATAAAAATTTTGGCAGTGCATTCTGACAGTTGACAACGTCGCAAATAGCTGACATTATAAAATATCGCTCTGTTGCACTGAAATGGTGGATAAGAATATAATAAATATGCATACCCAATATTTCAGTGTTGTTTTAAAAGAGGCAGTGGTGCCGATTCTCTTGTTCACAAACTAAACTAAATTTAAACTAAGTGCATCTTTTTCTTTCTATTTAATTAAGAAAAGGACAGAAGATAAATTTTAGTTTAGTCCTGTCAAATTAATCAGCGTCTGACGTAAGTTGACGTAATTTTAGTAGACAAGTTTTTAATCTCGTCTAAACTTGTATGGAGTAGTGACAGGCGCTGATTAATTTGACGGGACTAAACTAAAATTTATCTTCTGTCTTTTTCTTAATGAAATAGAAAGAAAAAGATGCACTGAACTTAAATTTAGTTTAGTTTGTGAACAAGGGAATCGGCACCAATAATACATAATACACCAAAAATAATTAGATAGTGCGTGCCTGACACGCACACACCTGTCAGTTGTATTGTAAACAGTCCTTTCTCAATTTTACATCTGACAGCAACCTTATAGTAACTACAATGTTATACAAAAGCAGAGGTAAAATAACTGTGCAAGGACTGCAGACACTGAGCCCAAAAGTTTTTTTTTTTTTTGCTCTATCACGAAGCTCCGCAGACGTGTTGGTATCGATATCTAAAATATCGATACCAACACGACTGCTGAGTTTTGCTAGCTAATTTAATTTGACTCTGTATATTAATTAATCTCAGATAGTAGGTACCGAAGCTTGACTGACATCGGTGAAGGGAAACATCGTGAGGAAACCTAAACTTTTATAGTTAATATCGTCGACCGTAGGTTCAATTGAGGTAAGGGACAAAATACGATTTTTCAGGAGAGGCTGACGAAGTTTTTTTTTTTGGACTAAATCGCCCATAACTTTTTTCTTATTAACCTTTTTCGGGTCTGTTTTTCTTACGTTAGAATTTTTTCATATTCACCATTCGATAGAGCGAAAAATTCTGAACAAAACTGTATACTCAACTCATTTTGGGTATTTTGTTCCTTACCTCAATTGAACCTACGGTCGACGATATTATAAGTTTGAAATCACCAACCCGTTTTGAGCAAGCGTGGTGATCGATGCTCATGCCTATTCTGTTTGAGAAGAGGCTTTTGCCCCGCAGTGGAACAATAAGACGACGTACGCACGAACGTAATAAAATCGCGGCGGAATTTTATCGCGCACTGGATTTTCAACTCTCGGCGCTAAGCAGAGCGTTGAAAATCCAGTGCACGAAAAACAATCGCCGCGATTTTGTTACATCGAACGTCGGCTAACAGACTGGCATTATTTAATATCGAAAATTAATCTGTTCTTTCCAGTTTCCTTCAGTTAAAACACGATTCCTACCTTGGAAACGTTGACGACCTTGATTCCGAGCTCGGCATCCCCCGGTGCTGGTTCAAAGAATCGCTGGTCAGCAGTCATGGGGTCTTCTTCGTCAGCTTCCGCGTGCGGTTTCACCTCATTTTTGCTCCAATACGAGGCCTAAATACAAATGTGTGTTTACACCCATATATACCAGTTGTGATACTTTTTTTCAACAAGTCTTGTGTTGTGTGTCTTTCAAAGATTAAACTTGTCAAAAACATGTCGGGTATAAAACGTCATCCATCATACATGTACAGTATTTCTGTTTCTTTAATATCCCTCGGCAAACCTCGTGTTTCGTCAGTCGTCGGATTTCTATCAGTTGCCCTTTGCACTTGGTGCAGACCGGACGCTCTCGATGGACTTGGAAGTATATAGAGTTGTTAATACTCTTTTAACTTAATATAATTTATTAAAAAAATAGTAATAATTGGAGGAAAGTTGCTAAAGTCACAGGCACGATAGACAGGAAAATAGTTTTATAGCTCTATATAGTTCACACGGAAATCAAAACAAAACAATAAAGTACTCAGTTCTGAATTCAAATTATTACACACGATAAATCTAATAATTGATGGACATGGAAATTAGCATTCGTTTGTATTCGGAAATCCGATGATACCCGAGAGACATTAAGAAAATAGAAATAATGTATTGAGGTTGTTTCAGACATAATTGTTGTTGTTAACTATGGGCTCCCCGAAACGATCAATTGCAATCAATTTGTATTGTAGTAATAATGGTGCCGATTCCCTTGTTCACAAACTAAACTAAATTTAAGTTCAGTGCATCTTTTTCTTTCTATTTCATTAAGAAAAGGACAGAAGATACATTTTAGTTTAGTCCTGTCAAATTAATCAGCGTTTGACGTAAATTGACGTAATTTTAGTAGGCAAGTTTTTAATCACGTCTAAACTTGTATGGAGTAGTGACAGGCACTGATTAATTTGACAGGACTAAACTAAAATTCATCTTCTGTCCTTTTTTTTAATGAAATAGAAAGAAAAAGATGCACTGAACTTAAATTTAGTTTAGTTTGTGAACAAGGGAATCGGCACCATTGTCAATTTAAGAATCACGTAAATTGCTTAGAGCCAGAGAAACCATTTTTTTTTATTTTATTTTTTCTTAAGTAATCCGCTGTTTTAGGAAGAGATATTAGAATTCAGATCCGTTATTTTTCTATTACTTACAAAAAAAAACTATGTCATAATCTCGTGGAGTTTATAAGTTATAGCCGTTTTTTTAGGGTTGTCACTTTTTTATCCGATGGGACCACTTTATCTTAAAAGAAAATAATATAGGTACTTTTTAGGATTTATTACTTTTTTTTATTTTTTATTATGTTGCTTTTCACATTCTCTGAAATAACCACTTCCACTCTGAAATGACGCACCCCACTACCGCATTTTACGCACACGGTAATGCGGTAGTGGGGCGCGTCAATTATACTCGTCGCTATAACACTAATATGGGATAGGGTTGCAGATAGTGCAAGTATCATTATCATAATTTCAGCCTACAGACGACCACTGGTGGACATTTGCGTCCAAAGGATTTTCAATGCCCAGCTAAGCGCCGAGAGTTGAAAATCCAAGAGCGCTATAGTATTTAGGCGTTAAATTATGTGTTTCTCAGTGTTGTAGCGGTTACACCGCCACATACAAACTACGCATCAAAGACATGACGTCACACAAATCCTGCATCGCGCAGTTAGAGTTTACCGAGCGATCGACATACATACAAGATTTCAACTTCCAACCGATGGGCAGTTGCCCGCCAGACACAACACCCGTCTGGTCGGAGGATCCTCCCTTTTCTATGGTGGATGAGTGAACTTTACACCCTGTTCCTCATACCCCTAAATTGGTGACCCCGAGTATGAACGTCAACGCAGCCTTCGTGCAATTACTTCGGCGTGACGTCATCATCATCATCACTCCCGCAAGCTTTCGTGAGGCGTGTCACACAGCCAGCACCCACGGCTTCGATGGATATCCTGACCACCAGCATGCAGCGAACGCGCATTCCTGGTCATCACCCTCAGCCTCATCACCCCGACTTACTGGGGAATCAACGCAAGCAGCCTCATCACCCCGACTCACTGGGGAATCAACGCAATCACCTCAATCACCCCGACTCACTGGGGAATCACCACAATCACCACAATCGCCGCAATCACCACAGAAAGTTCCGACTCACCGCGAACTATGCGGCACCCGGTTCCGACTCACTGGAACCACAGCTGGCACTGTGTGAAGCATCGCAAGATTCAGCCCACTATCGACCTCCGGTCTCCGGAGGGGAGTGATGTAGCGGTTACACCGCCAGTCCGCCACATACAAACTACGCATCAAAGACATGACGTCACACAAATCCTGCATCGCGCAGTTAGAGTTTACCGAGCGATCGACATACATACAAGATTTCAACTTCCAACCGATGGGCAGTTGCCCGCCAGACACAACACCCGTCTGGTCGGAGGATCCTCCCTTTTCTATGGTGGATGAGTGAACTTTACACCCTGTTCCTCATACCCCTAAAGTGTTATTGAAAACAGGCAACAGAGTGCTAATATTAGTATATCCTGCAAGTACAGTTTTTTCGTCAGCTATTCATTATTTATTTAATAAAAACTATTTATTAATGTATAACAATCTAGCAACATGTTTTGGAAATTGGAATGTCATCTACCAAAGTAACCAGATTCTAAAATTTATCGATACAAGAGCTACAGTGTTAAAAGGATCATTTGGCGCTCGAATGGCGTTGACGGGAGGAGCTGTTAAGACGAAAGCGTCAGGATAGCCCGCAAAATTTAAATTTTCTTACGTTTTTTGCAATTTGCAGTTCAGTATCAGATTATATGTTGATCTAAATATGATTCACGGCCGAATCAAATATTTATTTATAGAATTATAATCATAAAATGATCAATTTATCTATTTGTGTTCATATTACCCTGTTGAATGACTATTTCATAAAATCATGACATTTGAGCAGCCCCGGGATCTAGGGGGGACAAGCCGGGGCTCGTGCTCCGGGCGCCAACTTCAGGGGGCGACAAATTCAAGCGTAGCAGACAAGTGCACCACCCAGCACACAGCAATTTTGCAATAAATGAGACGCGCAGCACATTTATAATCTTTTTTATAACAGTTTTGACGCCCCTGTTGAATTGGCAATTGGCGCATTATAGAAAAAAAAATCATTTTGAAAATATTTTAATTTCGCGGGGGCTAACTTAGCGCATCCCCATAAAAGATTGGCGGGGGGCGACAGACGGCAGTTATTGCCCCGCCTCAAAAAAATTCTAGATCCGGGGCTGCATTTGAGGCCAATTCTAACATAAGGAGTTGTATTGATTCTAATTATTGTAATTCTGTAAAGTTATATTTGTTACGGTCGCGAATCATATTTTGATCAAGATACAACCTGACACTGACCTGCAAATTGCAAAGAAAAAGTAAGAAGATTTGAATTTCACTGGCTATCTTATGGCATCCCCCATACTGGCTGTTGGTAAAAACTTGTGAAATGTAATGGAAAAAAAAAGATGGAAGCGTTAGTTCCACTTTTGGCCACGCACCAAAAGACCCCTATTCAGCTATACTAACATCATTAGCTTCACTACTACAGGACCGAGTGGAGTTATCACTCAGTCTGCCGAATCCCTGAGTCACTCTTCTCAGTTCGTAGGTCTTTGAGGACAAAACCGAGCTCCCATATTCAGACTTTTCATAATCCTTATTTTCCTCACTTTGCTCTTTCTCGTAGTTTTCCTTTTCATTTGACTTGGGTTCCCGCTGAAAGCAGGAACGTACAGTACCCCAGCGTTAATATGACACATCGAGTTTTAGACTGAGACTGTCACACAGATATGAGTGACAGAGATATTATAACATAACATCACGCCAGAATTCCCCAAAGGGTTAGGCAGAGGTGTACCTACAGTACCCCCCACATTTCGCCAGATATGTTTAAGTCCCATGTAATAGGGGGCGAGCCTATTGCCATCAACCGGGCACTAATCCAGATTCCGGGGTGCTACTGAGAAATTATAGATGGAAAAACCCAATAACACTGACAGAGACGACACTACAGGGTAAGGAAAGGTTTGTTGGTGACATTTTTTTTTTTATATTTCATAAAATCACCGACACTTAACGCACACAGTCACGAGACAGCGCAAGCGACTTGCGCAGTCAGCAACTTACCCATATCACTAACAAACCTTTCCTTACTCTATAAAGCCGATCCTATGCTAAAACTCAATTTGCGATATAAACGGCGGGCTACTGTAAAGCTCGGGTTTCCTAAGAAAGCGGTGACGTCATATAGCCGCCGGAAAATGATGATAGTCATGAACATCTGTAATTTTTACCGGTGGGTGTTTTGACGGTGTCAAAAAACGTTCTCTATCTACACTAATAATATTATAAAGAGAAAAAAATTGTATTTTTGTTCGAATTTAATAAATACAAAAACTATTGAACCAATTTAAAAAAAATATTTTAGCAGTAGAATGCTCTATAGGGTGGCAGGGGCATCGACGCGAAAACTGTTACAATGGATTCAGTACATGATTCTGAATCCCCCAGCGTTGAAATTTATCGTCAGTTATTAAAAAAATCTGCTGTTGCGTAGAAAAGTGCAATACCTACGCGGTCAAAATGTATGGAACAGCTGTTTTTTTTTTTTAAATAACCGACGAAAAACTTCAACGCAGGGGAAACTTCAGAAATCCGATAGGGATACCGTAGCCCCTGGCAACATGGCAACTGAAGGAACACGGGTGGGTTTTAGTCAGTAAGAGTCTGACACGCCCTCCCGCTCCACACAGAGCGGGAGAAGTTATTTGATAAGAAACCCAAAAAAAAAAGGGGTGTGCTGAATCCATTGTAACAGTTTTCGCGTCGATGTCCTTGCCACCCTGTATTATCACTGAGTAACATATCATTGGCGTAGGTGGAGAACTAAATAACAAAAAAAAACTTGTTTGGAGAAAATTGCGATTTATTTATGCGACATGATTTGGGTGTTACAAAAATGGTGAGTCAATTTGACCAAAATCGCAGTTATTTAGTTCTCCATCTACGCCGACGATATGTAGGCTATAATTTATAAAGATATCACGCGGGCGAAGGCACTGGCGGAAGCTTATATGAACATATAGAGGACTACACAGACAGCATCACTTTCTTAGAAAACCCAAGCTTAATAAAGCAACAGAATTACAAGTAGCTCATTTTAGTAGGGAAGCAAGTCGACAATATGTTTTAATTTTGCACTGAAATACGTGACCTTTTGCGTCAGTCAGAACATCACATAAAAATTTAAAAAAAAATATCTCAGAATTGCCTCCATGAACGCTTTAAATGTACGTTTCCGGGTGTCCTCGTAGAAAGCAATCGTCACAATGGTTTGTTCGACACCGGCGAGGTAATAACGTAACACACTCCCATTCATTTTGACAATTCAATACGTTATTTACGAATTTTTCACACAAGAAAAGATCTCTCTCTTCACTTCTCCTTCGTTTACCCTACATACCTTGCAGAGGAAGTTCCAGGGTAAGGCTTGACCATACTGGCCTGGCCTTACGTGGGAGAGGTACCACGTCAGGAAATAACCGATGGCGGCTTGAAGCAACATGAAGATGTAACTGAGGAGGACAGAGCAGTTGTTTGCAGCATGTGTCTTCGCCATGTTGCTGAAGGACGAACCTTCGTCTGTAAGGAAATTAATTTACATCTTAAACTTAAGTTAATACTTTTTATATACACTCCTTTGCAAAAAAAAACGGGCGGTTTTGATTTTTCTACATTATTGGTAATAATTTAGTTCTAAAGAGGTTTTAATAGCCAAACTATGTTACTGGCACTCTTAATAAAGAGTCTGGGTATGAAAAAAAGTTAATTCCAAATTCGAAACTTTTGTTTAAAAATAATAATTCCTTTTTCAGTTTGTGACTTTTTACTTACTTTTCGCGGGTTTCCGGATAAAAGGTTATCAGGCAACTAAAACTAACTTCTCGTTATTTTTAGTAGAATAATTTCTATTTGTCCCATAATCCTGCCTTATTGTGACTTAAAACAGATATCTTTGTGTCAATTGTAATGGTAAAAAAACAATAAGAGCTAGTAAAATTATAGCGCTGCTGGAAGAGAGGTGTAGCCAATGTTACGTCACACAGCAGATAATAAGAAATTTCTAGTCATTTATACTAAAGACACACTAAAAATATTAATATTATCCATAGAAAAGCCAATGACTGTAAGGTGCCCGTTTTTTTTCATATCATTTAAATGAATAGTTTAAAAAAGATATCACAGTTTCAAAATTACGCGTAGCAACGCGGGCGCAGCGGTAGGAGTCAATGACCTTTTCCTCTGTTATTAGGTATGAAATCTCGGTAGTACGTTCCCGTGGGATAATTTCCGACATCCACGCTAGTATTTGTATAAAAATATTATAATTGCGAAAGTAAGTTTGCTTATTTGTTTGTTACGCTTTCACGTTAAAACGGCTGAACGAATTTGGATTAAATTTGGCACATGAGTAGACCATGACGTGGGTTAGGACAATTAGGATACTTTTTAGACAGATACTTAGTACAGACGCCAGCACATCAAGCTATTACAATCTGTCAAATTTATTTAATAGATTTTCAACTTTATCGCTGAAGAATAAGGTTCAAAGTTGATTGGGAAAATTTGACAGTTTCGGGTAGCTTGATGTGCTGGCGTCTGTACGTTCCCGTGGGATAATTTCCGACTTCCACGCGGGCGAAGCCGCGGGCAAAAGCTAGTATTTGTATAAGACTTTAGTTGAAATAAAGAAATTACATATTATATTAAATAATTATATTATTTTACACTCCCGGACTCTTAAATCGAGCCACCCTACTTTATTTTTTGAATTCAAATTTGGAACAATGATGAGACCAAAGTGATGGCCAGCCAGTATGTCGGCTTCAAATCTGCATCAAAACTTTTTCTGTGACTTAACACTATTTTGATGTTGTAAGCCTTTGTACCCAACATGAAATGTATGGAGGCTCGATTTAGTATTCCGGGAGTGTATTATATTAATACACTGACCATACATCTCAAGCGCGCCCACCTCTGACCAAAACCAGTACATGGGCATATGTGGGATGAAGCCGGTGGCAAGTGTCAATATGTACGGCAGTTTGTATTCGGAGACTACTCGCGTTGGTGTCCAGAGAAAAATATACGCCAGGACGGACAAGCTTGCTGCGTATTGCGCTGTGGGGACAAAACACTGAATAAGATAGGGTTGAATTCTGAAATGTAACTCAATTTTAAACGGCCATTAACTTCTATATCAGCCCTGTGATTTTCTATAATACTACTATAAGCTATAGACACTTTTGTGACCATCTTATAAAATAGCTTAGTGTCGTTAGGGACCGTTCAAGTATTACGTAAGCACTATAGGGGGCGGGATGACATGGGAGGTGGGGGGGTCTAGATGGTAATTACGTTAGCAGTAATTATTTACTTTTTTTACACATATGGCAACCCACACATGCTTCTATGCTTGAAAACGAAACGCATATTCGGGGATTCCCACAACTAATGAATACGTTTAGGTACTCGCTTAGAACTGAGTAGGGGAATTACCGCGTGCTATTCACTTGTCTAAATTTACACTTGTTACAATTAAGTACAACTGCAGCTCATGAATCAATAAAAAAACAGAATACTTTCATTAAAAGAAAAATGCATATACCAATGTTTACGTAAGCCTGGGAGGGGGGGGGGGGGTAAGAGCTTTGCTTACTTTTGCTGACAAGGGGGAGGCGGGGGTAAATAATTGTAATAAATCTGCTTACGTAATACTTGAACGGCCCCTTAAATTCGGAGGTTAGTATCTTAGCGGCTTAATGGTGGGCTGCGAATATAGGCCGATAGGGATATCTTGGCCCCCCGGCAACATGGCAACTGAAGGAACACGGGTGGGTTTTAGTCAGTAAGAGTCTGACACGCCCTCCTGCTCCACCCAGAGCGGGAGAAGTTATTTGATAATTCCCTACGCAAAAAAAAAAGCGGCTTAATGGTGATGACGTCAGTAACTGTAGTCAATCTGTTGTCACTTCCGTTGGTAAAATCACAGCTAGACACAATAACATAAATCATTATAATACATAAATATTGTAAATTGCAGTTCTCCGTCGTAACTATTTATAGCTAATTTATACAAATAGCATAATGCTTAATCAGCCTTTAATGTTCCCACTGCTGGGACTGCGGCCTCCTCTCTGTGAGAGGGAGTGGGCCGTCAAAGTCAAATAATTTATTTCAATTAGGCACAAAAAGGCACTTTTGAACGTCAAAAACAAAAAATAGAATTGATTCTAGTCATCCGTAATCCACCACGCGGGCCTAGTGCGGGTTGGTAAATGTCACATGTCTTCGAATTTTTTAATACTACGACATGTCGGTTCTCCCACGATGTTAACCTTCACCGTTCCAAAATAATGCAAAAGATAAATAAAATAAGGAATATATTATTAAGATTGTAATTTTGTACATACACATACTCAGCAATAAATGATTTTCTATTCTATGCTTATTAAAAAACCCATCTGCAACTAAAAAATTCAAGACATGCTCAGTTTTCAAGCATTCTGATGTAGTTATTTTAGTTCAATATCAGATATTATGACACCACCCACCAACAGCTTGTTTTAAACATTATGGTTGCAGTCGGGTGTTTTAATAATAACATATATAGGTGTTATACTTTTTCGAACCACACATTGAAGTTCACACTACTAATATACACTCGCACGCAAAATTATGAAAATGCTACCATCCGTTGGTAATGGTAGCATTTTCATTAATTTTCAACGGTTATTTAGTTTTAAAGATCGCTCGGAACAAGTAACAAGTAGGTGATTCCAAACTTTTGCTCGCGAGTGTAGTATTAGTAAAAACAACTTAAACTAAATTAATCAGAACGTTGCTGTCAGGTAAAAATACTTACTCCCTGACGGAATGTAACTGCAGGCGAACGCGAAGGAGACAATCGTATTGAAGTACAGCAGCAGCATCAGGAATATGAGGAACCCTGAGGTGTGCGGTATCAGAGGGTTGGAGGTCGCCTTCAAGAGTATGGTGCCTCCGATGGAAAAGATCAGCGCGCACGGCAGCACGTTGAGAATATGAGACAGCCCTAGAAGTTTCGGGGACACCCCTAACATTTTCATCAGCTCCTGTGAAAGGAATTGGTTTTAATTGAGTGTAAAACTACAACTAGATTGCGGTCGATCGATGTCGATATTGATCGCCTCAACAGATAATCGATCATCCATACCGATTGATGAATGACTGATCCTCGGTCGGTAAACATTTTGAAAACGTATGGAGTCCATTTCTGGCTTGATCAGTGAGGGTTTTCATGAAAATTCAGGCCACCAGTTGGCACCACTTTGACAAGAGGCCTTCTATTTCGACAATGAATATAAAATTTATATGATGACGTTCATTATTCAGTCACGACTAAAGAAAATACAGGTGCTTCAACACTTTTGACAGATGCCCGGACCTGACGTCTCAGTGCTGCCACCTAGTGATTAAGTCATTTCAGAAAACCCTCATTCCATCAATCGACGTGACGATGTTGATTGACCATAATCACAGCAATACTCTATCGATCCGAATGCCCAAACCACCTAAGATTCAAAGAATACCGTTTTCAATTTTAGCCACTCCCTACATAGTTTTTTAAACCCCAACATTGTCTTAATTATGACACCATTCCTCAATCACACATTCAGAGTAACTTACCATATCATAATTATACAGTTTATAAAAACAACTTCTCTTTTTAACCGACTTCAAAAAAAGGAGGAGGTTCTCAATTCGACTGTATTTTTTTTTATTTTTTACCTTAGAACTTTCGACTGGGTGAACCGATTTTAATGATTCTTTTTTTATTTGAAAGCTAGTGCTTCCCGTGTGGTTCCATATAAATTTTATTAACTTTGCTTGTATAGTTTTTGAGTTGGGTTCAATAATACGTATTTTTTTCCCACTTAGTATATGGATATCTTTTTTTTTTTTTTTTGGGTGGGAAATTATCAAATAACTTCTCCCGCTCTGGGTGGAGCGGGAGGGCGTGTCAGACTCTTACTGACTAAAACCCACCCGTGTTCTTTCGGTTGCCCTGTTGCCGGGGGCCACGATTTCAATATCGGTTTTCTTCGAACCCCCGGCAGGCATTGGCCCTAGCGGACCCCGTCAATTCTGCTGACATCTCTTTGAGGCGCGCGTGGAACACAACGCGCCGTCGACCCGGGCTTGGTCCTTATCGGACGGCGAGCTACCCATTGCTCACCGTCCGCAAGCCCGCGCCTACGGTGGCCGGAAATCGGCTCGCGATTCCCGCCCCGGGCGTCTCCTCCTGCGGCGGTTGGGGGCGTGAGGGCGCGAAATTTGCCTCTCCCTCACGCGTTCCGCCTCCTCCTTCGCGAGCATTACCGCTTCGCAGAAGGAGGTGACGGCCTGCCATTTCCTCTCGCTCCGTACCATGGCCTGAACCAGGGCCGGACGCGAGAGATCACCGCCGCCGATCGCCTCTACGAGGACACGGCGTTGCTCCGCCCAAGCCGGGCAGACCTCCACCGTATGCTCCACCGTGTCCTCAGGCCGATCCACACAATGGTGACACCCGGGTGTTTCCTCCCGCCTTGTCCTAAACAGGAACCTCCCGAAGCAGCCGTGTCCGGTGAGGACCTGCGTCAGGCGGAAGGTGAGGACGCCGTGGCGTCTCTCAAGCCACTCCTCAAAGAGGGGTCTTATCGCCGCAATTGTGGCGTGCCCCGTATATGGATATCTTAAGTTCCTGTCACTGTTATTTATATAGCAGGTAGTGGTATTCGAATTTGTGTGGGATAGGTACCACAACTAAAAACTGAAAAATAAAAACTTTTTTTGGAAGTCGGTTGATTTTTTTTGTAAAAAGTTTTTTAATCAGTTCAAATTCAGTAAAGGGCGCGCAGGCGCGACCGTTAGAACAATTTCCGTGAAGTTTTCACAGAAATTGTTCCACAATCGCGTCGCGAAAGTGTATCAGTATAATTACACAAATAAACTTGCCTATATGCAGTCTAAATCTAAACCAAGGGGTATAATTTTACCCAGTAACTGCGTTTTGAAGGTAAGATTCGAATCGCTCCATAAAAAAATCTGTTCTTCAGCTGCATGCGGTTAAACTGGAAGCCAACCTTATATGAGTAGGCAGATGCTGACACTTACTTGAATGCCAGAGGCTCGTTCCTGGAGCAGACGACCCATGAGGAACACGAAGGTTAGTAACAAGGAGAGCCAGCACAATGGCATGAGGGCCTTGCAGATGATCTCCGAGATCGTGTCCGTATGCCTGTAGTAGTACGGGAACTCTTGAAGGGACAGCGCCTGCGCGGAGAAAACGATCGTTTGATTAAAAACAACAAGAATAAAACGCGTACGCGGGAAACTCAAATTGAGCAATTCTTGCCAATTTCTAGAAAATCTTGGAATTGCCGTAAATTATTCGATGTTGCCGAAATGCTGAGTGGTCATATTGACCATAATTGCCAAGAATAGCGCAATGAATTCAAAATTCAAAGTCATTTATTCAAATTAGGCTGAGAATCAGCACTTTTCGAACGTCAAAATTACATAAGACAGGCCCCCAAAACGCCCACCCTTCACAATGCCCGCACAATGCCCTGCTTCAAATTGCCCGTGTAAGCTGGGGACCTACTCCCTAAGCACGAAATCCGTAGTTTTGGCCTTATTTACGGGCGTTTCCTACTCCGTAACACCTACGGACATAAAATTAGTTCGGAGAAATATATGGAATTAATGACGACACAATTTGACAGATGTTTTGCTCGTCCGAAAAATTGAATTTGACACTTGTTTTGACGGAGCATTATGTCAGTTAATACTTGTCGTGCCGACACGGCTGGTAATCTCGGTACAAAAAATCCTGACATTAATAAACGTATTTGTCTATGGGTGAAACCTCTCAAGCTCGGGCCACACCAACGGGAAACGCCGTTAATTATCACGATGATGGACCTTAACCCGTCGGAATAAAGTCTATCATTGCGACAATTAACGGCGTTTCCCGTTGATGTGGCCCCGGCATCAAAGTGACAACCGCCCTCGTCCCTTCCCCCTTTGTCGCCCGTGCAATCGACGACGCCATATTTATTTGCAGCAAAATCTTTATGGTCTGTGGTTTTAAAGAGCCGCCATTGCTCAATGCTCATAGCTACTTTGTTAATTTAGAATTTCATTTACAATATTTTGCAATAACAACTTGCAGGATGTTCCAAAAGTCCCGTAATGACGTAAATATTTAGGTACTTTTTCCCAACAATAAGAAGTTTATTGCCTGAAGACATGTGAGGTCTCGTCTTTGTGTTGGCGCCTATCCCACGTTGTTTTAAGACCACCACCACGTTGTTTTGTGCTCGTGATAATATTTAAATCTATTGTTTTATTTTATTATTCTTTTCTTTTATGCACGTGTTTCTGTGACAATTAAACTTATTTTTCTTTATTTTCTTTCTTTCTAAATAAGTAGTTGTATTTATTATTATACTAGCTGCCCGCCCCGGCTTCGCACGGGTAGCACCATAGAAATATAAAAAATCTATGGGCCTACCTATCTACCTACCCTACCATACTTACTTACATACCTACATACCCTACCTACACTTACCTATCCTACAAACCTTGTATGGGCCATAAATATTAAAAGAACAAAAGTGGTTAATTAATTTGTCTATGGTCCCAAATGGTATGGTGAAAATAATGGTGAGTCATTCTCCATTTGTGGAGCGTAATTAATTATTAATGTTTTTCAGCCTCAACCACCTCCACATTAAACTTTATTTCAATTATCGCAGTTCCTTAATAGCCGAGGAAAGGTCATTGACATCTGTCAATCATGGCGCCACGCCACAGATTACCAGATAAATCACTCCATACAAAATTTTCAATACCTACCTACTGCTATAATAGCTTACTTACACCTTCGAGTCACTCACTAGACGCTGCGAACGAAAATATACCTAACCTTACAAGCGTAAAGTGAGTTTTGCTTTGTAGCTGCGCGCCACCGCGTGGTTATTGTGAATTGCCAGGGCTGTTAGTAGGTATTTAATTTAGGTATTTACTGTATTCACTTTATGAAATACAATGAAACGCTTTATAATGTTTAAGCATGTGCACGTCATGCACGCTTTTCTAACACTTGCACACCTTGAAATAAACAATAATCATATGAAAATAACATTAACAAGATAATAACGATACTAATTACTAAATGTTATTGACAATTAGTTTGCACAAAGTAGATTTTAAACGTAATTTTCAAATGACAGTTGACAAATGGAGATCATTGAACCTTTCTATTCTTATGTCAGACGCATAGTAGAAGCACAGATTACGTAGTAGAATTACGTACCTACCAATAAAATACAAAACACGAAACATGCAAGTTTAAACAATGTACCTATTTAAAAACTATAGTAAAATAAATTGATACTCGCATTTCTGTATCAGCAGGTAATCTGAAAAAATATAAGTTTTTATCTCTTCTCTTGCTGGATCTACATCCATCAACTGCAAATAATACACCTGAACCAGCCATATCATAAGAATTTTAAACTAAGTACGTCAGGTCGACCGAAATATATGCGTACGTACGCGCCTCGCGGCCATAGTATAAGGAGTTCAAAGTACGCTATCTTCATACAAACGCACCGCGCGCGTTTTGTATGTGTGCGCCATAGTATCTATGCCTCGCTGCACGCACACTTAAATAAAATCTCGACCCGTTTCTCAGTGCGCCAGTCGGGGCTAACGCCGCACAAGGTACGCGCGTTACGGCTTTTCGGCACTTAGCGGTACCGAAAAGCATGTATGAAAAATGAGTGATAATCGCAGGAGGAATTATTGCTGTGTGTTTGGGTGTCTAAATAATTTATCGATTCTAGAGTTGTCTCTGTTCAGATTACCTACTGAACAGGAAAGGTAAACAAGTCACTTATTCTAGCATATAATTTTTACTTGATGATGAGATACCTACTTATTTTTTGTTGTATTAGTTATCTATCAGACAGACGAAGTAGGCAAGCCTACTTCCCACTAAAATGTATTAGGTACCTACTTTTGATATGTCAATTGATATGCCGCTAATGCTTTGTTTACGTTTAGTCATGCCGATTTCTCAGTATTTTAGGTATAGTAAAGTAACTAAGTACTTACAGTTATAAAATCGTAATTTCAACACATAAGTAAAAAATAGAACTTCCCGGCCCTTGCCAATTTCTAGGCACTGAATTAAAATTTAGCTAAAAGTGACAACCCTGAGACAGGCAAGTATGGTAGGCAATTATATCGCTGATTGGGCAGGACTACTAGGAACTCCTTATACTATGTCGCGGCTGTCGGCAACCCACTGAGAAATGGGTCGTCACCGGCCCGGCGGCCGTAGATAGTTAGCGCGCGTAAGTACATGAAGTGATTTATCTGGTTATCTGTGGCCACGCCGTCAGCCATAATTATTTTGCTGCACGTAATATAGATCTGTGATATCTTTTTAACCCCCGACGAAAACAGAGGGGTGTTATATGTTTAGTATTAATTTAAATGATGTGATTACCAGGCATATTTTAATTTTAATTAAATGGCCAATTTTAATAACATATTTTATCGGATAAGGATTAATAATATATTGGTCAAAATTACTTTCTTTTAAAGGTTTTTTAAATCTTGTATGACCGCTATACTATTGCGGGTCCGGGAACGTCTTTCGTTAGTAAACAATTAAACATACTGTATAATTGGTTAACAGTAGATATCGCTTATTAATTACACAAATCACAGAATTAACATAACATTACAAGTACCGAAGATTCACTCCGCAAAGGCGCCTCCCCGACCAAAACGCCGCGCTAGCCGTTTTTTGTTCAGTTTTTAGGAGCTATCTACTTGTTATTTAAAAAGAAATATAACTTAATAAAAATACATTAAATTTCTACATATTCTTGATTCCAAAATTGTTCAATTTTTTAATTTTTTAATTTCTTGTATGTTTCTTTAAATCTCCTTCCAACGAAACCATAAAAATATGAAATAATGATTGATAGCATGCATCTCCTCGTAAAGTATACATTATTTAATTTTGCTACTAACACTAATGGATAGACAATTTAATAACGAATATTTTGTAGCAATTTTTTTTTTGAAAAGGCCAAATTCTGATTTTATTCAGATTTTATCCCAAAATATGGGCATATTTACTACTGTAACTCATACATCCCGTACCGAGATTCAGTATGCCGCAAGGTCTCGAGGGGGAAACACGTATCGTTTGTCACCGCGTCGGTCACGTGATCGAACAAGTGCACACAGTCACATTATCAGATGTGTAACATCTATAGCGACGGGTCACACCGAATGTTGGCTGTTGGTGCCCCATATTTATTGCCTGTCGTAAACTATCCTTTTTTTTTGTTAGTTTATTTACTGCGAAAGGAAATGTTTGTATTTAGAACTACAGAGTTTTGCGAAAAGACGCTACTGTTGTGTAAATCAAAATCCAAGATGGAGGCTGCATTTTTTTTTATTTTTGACTTTTTTGTCATTTTCATAGTATTCGAGGGTGATAAAGCTGATAATGACGTCAAAATGTAAATCCAAGATGGCTGCTGTTCTTTTTTTAATTTTTTTGACGTGGGTGTCGTTTTCATAGTAGGTATTTAAGGGTGATAAAGCCAATAGTGAGGTCAAAATGTAAATCCAAGAAGGCGGCCGCGTAAATAAAAAAAAAATCGTCATGGGTGTCGTTTTCATAGTATTTGAGTGTGATAAAGCTGATAGTGAGGTCAAAATGTAAATCTAAGATGGCGGCTGGGAAAATGTTCATATTTTTCGTCATGGGTGTCGTTTTCATAGTATTTGAGGGTGATAAAGCCGATATTGAGGTCAAAATTAAATCCAAGATGGCGGATGCGAAAATGTTAAAATTCTCTTGAAAATTAAGAACATTTTCGCTGCCACAATTTTTTTTTCATGTCATAGGCAAATGGTTGTCTACGCGAACTAGTGCGCTTTCGACTCTAGACAAGGGTCGTACTTGCAAAATCGAACACCAGGGCTTCCAAGTACGTCCACCTTTAAACACCAGCGCCAAAACCCAGAGCTCGAAATACTTTCAAGTATTTTCTTTCTGAATCGAAAATAGATTCGTAAACTGATACAAATAAGGAGTACAATCGCATATCCAAAAAAGGAAACTTCCAACTTCCAAGCCTTGGTAGAAGAAAAATACTTGCATAGAATATTGGTCTCTAACGTTATATAAATAAAGAGCACGATCGCGTTTACAAAAAAAAAAATACTTCCAAAAACTTTAAAGTAAAAATACTTGCATAGAAAATTGATCAGTAACATAATATAAATAAGGAGCACAATCGCGTTTACAAAAAAATACGCACCTTCCCTATCAAAATATATCCGATCGTGACAACATTTATGAATGCCGTGTTGTTCAGTGGTTTCTTATAAAAATCGAAGCCAAACTAGAAATTTTATAAACAGAACCGCTTATCATATATCAGCACAAGTATTTATTATATTTTGTGTTGAAAACCAAAAACAACAAATCGTATAATATTTCTTGCCTTTACTACGTTATTTTTGTTTTCATAATTATCACAGCGACTATTTTTGCAGCAAATACATTGATTGCTTCTTCACCACTATAAGTATGTCGCTTACTGACTGGACAAGCAATGTAAAAGTTACAAAACGATATTTTAGTTATGCGGTTGCATCGCGTAGTACGGCCGCTGTATTTTGCGACGAGATAGTGATGTGGTTGTGCAGATCTACTAACGTAGGCATACGACAATCGACAACAATGTCGATTGTCTTATGAATTTATATTACTGTTAAAGTTTATTGTTCAATTTGTCAACCGTACGATAGCCTGGTTAGAAGATCACTGTGAAATCTTGTTTTTAGTAATTTTGACTTCCTCATTTTGTTGAAATTTTTTGACTTATTTATTTTTTGTTTTTGTTACGTATATTGTTTATTTATATCATGTTATTATAATGTTTTTCGTTTTTATTTATTTTATTTTCAGGAACCCCCAAAATTTTTAATACAATATTAATTGGGAGAATCGATAACTTTCCGATTTAGTCAATCACTAGTGTAATAAAATAAATCGTTTCTGCAAAGCTAAACAATAGTGATTGATGTTTTAGTGTGAGTAAGTTGTGCGGTGCATGGTAAATGCACGTTGTGTTTGATGGAATAAGGTTTATAATTGACTAAACTGAGTGAAGTGATTCGTAAGTTGTTCGCCAGATCGCGCTAGTAATATTTTACGAAGTATTGTAGAGGTGAGGTGCGGCAAAGAGGGAACGATTGCTCAAGGTCTTTTGGTCAGGGCCCAGCCTTAAATAAATAGCGACTCTTTCTACGACACAATAAAATGCAATTCAGGTCGCACAGCACTAATTACTACCTGCAGTTATATTAACCTAGAAGTTGCCTCTCATTCTATCGCATAACTCATAGCACGTTCGCACGGTCGTAAAAATATCGCAGCGGGATTTTATCGCACACTGGATTTTCAACTCTCAGTGCTAAGCAGAGCGTTGAAAATCCAGTGTGCGATATTATCTTTAAAAAAATCTTCTGACTACGTTACGCCCACTGAATTGACCGACAAGTCGAGCCCGCCGCACACAGTACGACACAACTTAGATGTAGCATAAATTTGAAAATTTTAATTCATTTATTTCAATTTTACGAATGTATTTGGTTGTATGACTCTACAAGTTATTGTGTTTTCGTATAATCATTTTTACTTAAAGCAGTAATAAAGATGGGTGATTTTGAAGGCGCACTCAGTTCGGTTTTACGAATTTTGCCGATGCTACATCTAAGTTGTGTCGTACTGTACTTAATTGTAGCTTCATGCCTAAAATGTGGAGTGCGCCTCTCCTGCTCGAACAGAAATAACTACGGCGAACGGTTATCCGGTATTGATAAAATCGATAGTTATTTACAAAAGTCTACATAACTTTGTTGATTTGTGTATGTAGTCAGTAGCCACGAAGAACTAAACAAATTATAACTTGACGTCATCATCTGAATAGCCTTTTCCCAACCATTTTGGGGTCGGCTTCCAGTCTAACCGGATACAGCTGAATACCAGTATTTTACATGGAGCGTTTGCCTTCTAACCTCAACAACTCGGTTACTGGGTAACACAATACCCCTTGGTAAGACTGATTGTCAGTTAGAAAGCTCTATGTCCTGCTGATTACTCTGGAAGAAGCATAAATCCCTTCCTTTCGTCACTTCCAGGACACAGACTAGGAGGAAGAATAAAGCAGCTCCAGAAACCCCAGTCAAGACTACATTTGCTACAAGACAATACACAAAACAATCTTCTCGCTTATACAATTCTCTCAACAAAATTCTCACCATATACCCTATGACATACCGCGACTGCAAAAAGACTGTCACTGAATGGTTGAAGACCAAAAGTTACGAAGAAGTCGAGGCTATACTCCATACAATCACATAATTCCTAAAATACATATAATTTGTAGATACAATTTGTCGCTGACAAAAAAAAAAAGTACACAAATCACATCTTCCAGACCAACATTGACACCCGTACATCACACATACCGCCACCTCACACATACTACCCGCCCTTTTTTTTTTTTTTTTGTTAAAACCCTTTGGCATGCTTTCAAAATTATCAATTATTTTATTCTCTCACACATATACATGTATAGTCAATGTAAACTGGAAGAGCGGAACCACCTAATACATACAAGCAAATCTTTACTTAAAAGGTGACTCCAAACTTAACAATGTAACTTACATAAGTTGATGAATTTTTTTTTTTTTTTATATTGTCAGACTTTCGGGCTTCTGACGACCCGTAACAACTATCTGTCAAAGATCTACAAATGACAGCCGGGACCAACGGGTTCTCGTGCTTTCAGAGGCACGATTATACAAGAGTAGTACGCAAATACTCGCGTATACTTCGTAGTGACCTAATTAACTACCTTATTCCATAATATATCGTGCCAGTACGCTAGATTGGAAATCACTTTTTTAACCGACTTCCAAAAAGGAGGAGGTTATATGTTCGACGCGTATGTTTGTTTTTTTTTTTTTTTTTTTTTTTTTTTTTTTTTTTTTTTTTTTTATGTATGTCCACCGATTTCTCCGTTGTTTGTGGACCGATTTTGAAAATTCTTTTTTTGTTTGAAAGGGTATGCTCCCAAATTGGTCCCATATAAATTTTATTAACTTTGCTTGGGTAGTTTTTGAGTTAGCTACAAAATACGTATTTTTTTCCTACTTAGTATGTAGATGATATGATAAGTTTCTGTCACTGGTAGCAGGTAGTGGTATTCGAATGTGTGTGGGGTAGGTACCACAACTAAAAAGTGAAAAATAAAAAACTTTTTACAAAAAAAAAACAACCGACTTCCAAAAAAAAACACTACAAAGTGAAAAATAACTTTAATTTCGGAAGTCGGTGGCAAAAAACGAAAACAAAAAACCCAAGACACCGACTTCCGAAATTAAAGTTATTTTTCACTTTGTAGTGTTTTTTTTTGGAAGTCGGTTGTTTTTTTTTTGTAAAAAGTTTTTTACTATAAGGTCTTCCAATATACAGGGTGGCAGGGACATCGACGCGAAAACTGTTACCATGGATTCAGTACATGATTCTGAAACAAATTTTTCGTCGGTTATTTAAAAAAGAATCTGCTGTTTCATAGAAAAGTGCAATACCTACGCGGTCAAAATGTATGGACAACAGATTTTTTTAAAATAACCGACGAAAAATATCAACGCAGAGTGGTTCAGAATCATGTACTGAAGCCATGGTAACAGTTTTCGCGTCGATGTCCCTGCCACCCTGTATTATATATGGAAGACTTTATAGTAAAACGGAAAAGCGATACGATGGATTTGTGGGGACAGCGTATCCCACTCGCCTCCTTATTAAATCCTTAGTATATTTTTGATAGATTTATGAGGGTCATGGCTAAAAAGGATTTAGATGAGGTAAGTTTGGGAACAACTTTAAATAAAATCTGCTGGAATTATCTAAAGCAACAAAACAAAGTTTAAAAATATATTCTAAAAGTTTTTTTTTCTTTTACTTAGGCCTCGCGACCCCCTTATAGGGGCTTTGCGACCCCCTTATAGGGGCTTTGCGACCCTCCAGGGGATCGCGACCCACATGTTGAAAAACACTGTTCTAGGTGAATATAACTGTAGGTAATTACCGCCGTGCGACCTGAATTACACTTTATTGTGTCGTACAAGAGTCGCTTTTTATTTAAATGATTTTGCGGAGTGAACCATCTGTATTCATCTGTGCTATAACCGTCTTTGCTGTCGCGCAGTCGGGTAAAAAGGAAGAGGAATCGTGTATGAATTTTACAGCGGATGTGGTTCACATCGACGCACAACGGGGTAATTGCGGTAACAAACTAAAAGCAGCTGCCCACGGTGCGCGATATTGCCGATGCACGTGCACCAAACCGCAGGGCATGGTGTAACACACTAAAGGATCTTCCCACGGTGCGCGATATTGCCGATGCACGTGCACCAAACCGCATGGTGTAACACACTAAAGGATCTTCCCACGGTGCGCGATATTGCCGATGCACGTGCACGAAACCGCACGGCGTAACATACTAAAGGATCTTCCCACGGTGCGCGATATTGCGGACGCACGCAGTTTCTGGTCTCGACAGACGACTTAACAATTGCAATGCCTTTAATTTTGACAATTCGACAACATTCATTGCGTTATTTACGTTTTCGAGCGAGCGAGTTTTTCAAACATTTATGAAACAATGGATTAGGAATTTACCAGTGTTTTATGCAACTGGGGTGCAAGTCGAAACGCTCTCTTAAATTTTGCGAGTACTGCATTCAACACCCCGTACAATATGTTACCATCATGCAGGTATTTCAGAAAACCTGCTTATTTTTTTTGCATCAGTTTTTACTATTACGTATCCTAAAAAATAAAATACAAACAAAAAATTTAATTTTATTACTTTTCAGCGACAGATTTCATCTCTGTTCTGTCTTAAAGTGAATCTATATAATATAAAAATCAATTGCTGTTCGTTAGTCTCACTAAAACTCGAGAACAGCTAGGGCGATTTAGCTGATTTTGGTTTTGAAATGTTTGTCGTAGTCCAGGGAAGGTTTAAACGGTGAGAAAATATGGAAAAACTCATGAAAAAAAAAATATGAAGAAAATTCACGTTCTCATACATTTTGTGTGGATCGGCATTTTTGATATCTCGGTAGGTAGGTAGGATAGGTTGGGTAGGTAGGGTAGGTAGGGTAGGTAGGGTAGGTAGGGTAGGTAGGGTAGGTAGGGTAGGTAGGGTAGGTAGGGTAGGTAGGGTAGGTAGGGTAGGTAGGGTAGGTAGGGTAGGTAGGGTAGGTAGGGTAGGTAGGGTAGGTAGGGTAGGTAGGGTAGGTAGGGTAGGTAGGGTAGGTAGGGTAGGTAGGGTAGGTAGGGTAGGTAGGGTAGGTAGGGTAGGTAGGGTAGGTAGGGTAGGTAGGGTAGGTAGGGTAGGTAGGGTAGGTAGGGTAGGTAGGGTAGGTAGGGTAGGTAGGGTAGGTAGGGTAGGTAGGGTAGGTAGGGTAGGTAGGGTAGGTAGGGTAGGTAGGGTAGGTAGGGTAGGTAGGGTAGGTAGGGTAGGTAGGGTAGGTAGGGTAGGTAGGGTAGGTAGGGTAGGTAGGGTAGGTAGGGTAGGTAGGGTAGGTAGGGTAGGTAGGGTAGGTAGGGTAGGTAGGGTAGGTAGGGTAGGTAGGGTAGGTAGGGTAGGTAGGGTAGGTAGGGTAGGTAGGGTAGGTAGGGTAGGTAGGGTAGGTAGGGTAGGTAGGGTAGGTAGGGTAGGTAGGGTAGGTAGGGTAGGTAGGGTAGGTAGGGTAGGTAGGGTAGGTAGGGTAGGTAGGGTAGGTAGGGTAGGTAGGGTAGGTAGGGTAGGTAGGGTAGGTAGGGTAGGTAGGGTAGGTAGGGTAGGTAGGGTAGGTAGGGTAGGTAGGGTAGGTAGGGTAGGTAGGGTAGGTAGGGTAGGTAGGGTAGGTAGGGTAGGTAGGGTAGGTAGGGTAGGTAGGGTAGGTAGGGTAGGTAGGGTAGGTAGGGTAGGTAGGGTAGAAATGTTAAAATCCTAAACATGCACATTCATTGACTGTTAGGCAGAACGAAGTTTGCTGGGTCAGCTAGTAATATATAAATATAATATAGTAGATAAGGATATTATTTGTTTCTTACTCTATTCCCTATTTTTATAACACTGGGTTTTGACTGCCTCGTTGGTCTAGTGGTCGCAAGCGCTACTGCTGAGCATGAGGTCCTGGGTTCGATTCCCGGGTCGGGCAAAGTGTTATTGGGTTTTTCTATCTGGAATTTCTCAGTAGCAGCCCGGAGTCTGGATTTGTGCCCGGTTGATGGCAATAGGCTCGCCCTCTATTACATGGGACTTAAACATAACTGGCGAAATGTGGGTGCACCTGCTACAGATACACTTCTGCCCAACCCTTCGGGGAAACAAGGCGTGATGTTATGTATGTGGATTTTAAAATTTCGGCGCAAAGTCGAGCGTTGAAAATCCAACAGCGCGCATTTATTAAGTGTCGCCTAGTGAAAACAAGAATTTGTGTTATTTTTTTAAATAATATTAAATATTCTCACCTGAGGTACTTCATGCCCTGTCAATAACGTGATGTAGCTTGTGTCGACCGCCCATTGGATGCGCATGAATGTTGCATACTTGAAACCTGTAAAACACACAACTTACATCAACTTAAGACGCTGACAAGAGCTAAAACGCGGTCGCTGTCGGACTGCACAGAAAATAAAAAAACTTTTTACAAAAAAAAAAACAAACGACTTCAAAAAAAAGACACTACAAAGTGAAAAATAACTTTAATTTCGGAAGTCGGTGTCTTTGGTTTTGAATGTTCGTTCTTTGTCACCGACTTCCGAAATTAAAGTTATTTTTCACTTTGTAGTGTTTTTTTTTTTTGAAGTCGTTTGTTTTTGTTTTTGTAAAAAGTTTTTATTTTTCACTTTTTAGTTGTGGTACCTACCCCACACAAATTCGAATACCACTACCTGCTATGTAAATAACAGTGACAAGAAGTTATCATATCATCTACATACTAAGTGGGAAAAAATACGTATAATTGAAGCTAACTCAAAAACTACCCAAGCAAAGTTAATAAAATTTATATGGGACCACCTCTGAAGTATGATCTACCAAACAAAAAAGAATCATCAAAATCTATTCATAATTGGCGGAGTAATCGCGTAACAAACATACAAAAAAAAAAAGAAAAAAAAAAAAAGACGAATTGAGAACCTCCTCCTTTTGGAAGTCGGTTAAAAAGAAGCGCGATGACACAAGTTCACACAACGCTTGTAATTTATTGCAAAATCTGAAGCAATTATCCATTGACTGAAAAAGTTGAGTAATCTTAACTAATAATATAAATGCGAAAGTGAGTTTGTTTGTTACGCTTTCACGCTAGACCGGCTGAACTGATTTGGATGAAATTTGGCACATGGGTAGACCATGACCTGGGTTAGGACATACGTTTTATCCCAATATTCCTACGGAATCGAGATTTATGCTGCTGAAACCGCGGGGCGCAGCTAGCAAAAAATTTAAACCAACCAAGTTCTGCATGCAAATAAGAGGTTTAAATATCAACGTACGTTGATACTTAATCCAAATATTTTGGATTGGAACTCAAGGTAAAAGATTAGTTCACAGTTAATTTGTATCGAAATTTATTTTTCAAAACGTGTTTTGGTAAAAACCAATTTCTGTTTTTTTTTTTAAGATTAACGTAATTATATTTTTTCCACTACCACAAACTATACAGGGCGTCCCAAAATTATGGGACATAAAGGGAAAGTACCTTAAATATCGTAGATAGGGTATTTTGCTGAAACAAGACTTTATGTTATTTTTAAAAGTTAGTAATTCTGCATTCAAAGATTTTCAAAAAATTACTTGCCTCGTCTGGGAATCGAACCGACTTAAATGTAAAAAAAAAACCCCTACTTTTATGATGCCAATCGAAAGAATGGCCAAAAAATAATAACTCTTCTTGAGTAACATAGTATTTTAAAAGAAAGGAACAGCGTGAAATTAATCATTTTAATCAAATTAAAAACATACATGAAACTGCCGTAGTCAATTAAGTTGGTATTTTTTTTGTAAATTAATTAATTAAATGCTCAAAATGTGATCCCTCTTGTCTTAAGCAAATCGCCAATCTTTTAATGAGTCCGCTGCCTGTTGATTTTCTTATCATTTTATGGTGAATACTCGATATGATATGGCACAATTCTGTTTGTAACTCGCCCACGTTCTCGTATCGCTTTTTGTTGGGGATACGTGAAAGATATTATCTTTCACGTATCCCCAAAAGAAAAAATCTAATGGTGTAAGGTCCGGGGATCTGGCCGGCCATCTAATCGGTCCATTCGTACCAATCCTATGCTATAAAGTATTTTATGAAGTGGGTACTTATTTACGAATAATCAATGCTATTTATGGAATGTTAATATCGCTACTTTTCGAACGTCGTCGCACAGTGGAACGAATGTATGGGAGCGGTTGGACGTAGACATTTCCGAAAAAAAAGAGTAAAATTATGCCAAACTAATGATGCCATCTTATTCGATTACTTAATGCCTTCATAACTTGTGGTGATGAATTTCTTCATAACTCCCATATTTCGGGAGTAATTTGAGAAAATGTGAAATTTTACTATGAAAATGAGTGTATCGAGCTCTCTCCCTCCTGATTCCGGGCTTGTTTCAAGTAGCGGTCTCTAATATCATAATGCTAATACTAAGAGCTATATTTAATACTAAGACACATAGTGCGCCAAATGTGCACTTTCTGGGATAAAGAGTGATGTTTATTTTATAACACAATTTTTTTATTTTTTGTTTATTTTGTTGATTAAAACCGTTTTTCTAAAGGTTTACCTTATTACAATAACATTTCTGAGCAGCCAATTAGAGAAGATATAAGCTAATTAGGATATATAATTAGGGACTTAAGGTTTACATATAAAACTGATGCACTAATGATTACTGATAAGAACATTGCTATTATTTAATTACTAAATGGCTCTTAATACACTAATTTAGCATGCATCATTTACTAATTATCACAATAACTAATTACCTTGCAATATTTAACAAAGGATACCTGGGATACCTGGATTTTATATAAATAGGTCACTATTAGTAACTTTAAAATCAGTGTTGATTTACACCTCGTTGTATCCAAGCTAATCTCGCAATGTATTTTCCAAATTTTAATACAAATCTTGATATTCACGTTGCTTTATGCGCACGCGCACATAAAGATTTACGCGACTTTAACTATTTGTTCAGTGTTTTAAAAGATAACAGTTGTGTTCAGTTATGTGAAAGTGCTGAAACAAGTTTAAAAGACTGGTGTCGTCGATTTTGCTACCGCATTTATGCAAAATGGACACAGTCTGGAAGAAGCACAGATAAGTTTCGGAAGAAACATGAGATTTGGCTACAGGCTGCAATTCAATGGCCGGAATTACAGAATGAAAATATGGAACCTTCTACAGAAAATATAAGTGACGTCATCGAGCCCATAATTTCTCCTGCTAAATCTGATGCTTCAACTTGTACACATCCTAGTCCTCGTAAATCTTTTGAGGACCTTAGTAACCGGCAAAAAAGAAGACGCACTGAAGATAGTCTTTCATGCAGCAGTAGCAGCGCTGAAATTATGTTTTCGGCCGAAAGGGCGCTTCAAAAGGCAGGACAAAGCGATACAGCTTATGTTATGAAATACTTGACGGAGAATCCAGAAGAGGCCTCAAAAATCAAAGCCTTCATTGAAGGTAAATCAATTCAGGTACGGGAAATATCCCCTTTGAAGGCATTGGCTCTTTATGTATCGATGAACTTATCGAAATGGCGCTATAACACTCTTCGGGATTTCAACACTCAAGAAGGAGCTCTTCAATACCCGAGTTACTACATGTTGGTTAAAGAAAAAATTAAGTGCTATCCGGCCAAAGAAGATCTCACAGTTACAGAGAGCTCTGCAAAAATCAAATTACAAGCCTTGATGGATTTAACCTCAAGAAGACTTATTAGGTCGTTAGAAACCCCTGTTGATCCCAATCAACAGCTCGTATTGACCAGCAAATGGGGTTTTGACGGATCATCTAGCCAAAGCATTTATCATCAAAGGACGAGTGAAGATGAGCAAATCGATCTTGCTAGTAATTTTATGATTAGTCTTGTACCACTGCGGCTCGTCTCAAAAGGTGTAACAATTTGGGAAAACGAGCGACCATCTTCCACTTCATTTTGCCGGCCAATATTGTTTAAGTTTATAAAGGAAACCAAAGAAAATGTGCAGAGAGAGATGGCTGAAATCGAAGCAGAGATTGAAGCCTTAACTCCATCCACCATCACTGATGGAATTAGTGTCAAACACCAACTGCTGTTGACAATGATTGATGGTAAAATTCATTCCATTATATCCAATACAGCAGCTTCAGTGTGTGACATATGCAAGGCTTGTCCTAAAGAAATGAATAATTTAGAGTTAATCAAAGATAAACACGCAAACGAGGACATGTATAAATATAGCTTAAGCACCCTTCACGCTTGGATTCGCTCAATGGAATGCTTAATACACATTTCCTACAAATTAGACATAAAATCATGGCAAGTAAGGGGTGATATAGCAAAAAGGCAAGTTGATGACAGGAAGAAAAGAGTTCAAGAGGCTGTAAGAAGAGAAACGGGCTTACTTCTCGATGTTGTGAAACAAGGCAGTGGATCCACCAACAATGGCAACTCGGCAAGGAGATTTTTTGAAAACTACACTAAATCTGCTGAACTGACCGGAATAGATGCTATGCTTTTAAGAAAAATCTGTGTGATCTTGCAGTGTATTTCATCAGGAGAGAAGATCAACGTAACTAAATTCCGAGAGTTCTGCTTTGATACTGCTAAGCTTTACGTGGAGTTATACCCATGGTATTATATGCCTTCTTCACTTCATAAAATTTTAATGCATGGGCCAGACATAGTTCAGAACATGTCAATTGTGCCCATTGGTTTTCTATCCGAAGAGGCATCTGAGGCTAGAAATAAAGATTTTAGAAAATATAGAGAGGGGCATTCTCGAAAGCATAGCAGTATCTCATGCAATGAAGATATTATGCACAATCTTTTACTGTCTTCTGATCCACTTGTTACAAGTATCCGTCCAAAAGGAAATAAGTTTGTAAAAAAATCTTCTTTTAAGGAATTTTATGAGCTTACGGATTCTGAGAAAAGTGATATCGAATTTGTTAACATAAATGATTTAGCGGACATCGATTCTGAATTTGAATTAATTGATGATGATGATGATGACGAAGATAATTAAATGATGTTATTGTTTTAAAATGTGTAACTTAGTAAATTAGAGCTTACATCTTAATTATTTATTGTACTTTTAATGAAACTAGGTAATTTATTATCAACTTACTTAAAAGTCATACTCTCATCAGTTCTTGTGAATATTTTTGTTAATATATATTTCTGTATATATATAATATATTTATAGACCTCTTAATAAGTCTGTCTGCGGTTTAAAGTAAATACAAATGGGGAAAAAACGTTTTTTTTTTTAAATTTTCATTTCCTTTTATCCCAGAAAGTGCACATTTGGCGCACTATGTGTCTTAGTATTAAATATAGCTCTTAGTATTAGCATTATGATATTAGAGACCGCTACTTGAAACAAGCCCGGAATCAAGAGGGAGAGAGCTCGATACACTCATTTTCATAGTAAAATTTCACATTTTCTCAAATTACTCCCGAAATATGGGAGTTATGAAGAAATTCATCACCACAAGTTATGAAGGCATTAAGTAATCGAATAAGATGGCATCATTAGTTTGGCATAATTTTACTCTTTTTTTTCGGAAATGTCTACGTCCAACCGCTCCCATACATTCGTTCCACTGTGCGTCGTCGGCAATCAATAACTTTCTTGAAATATGACTCAAACATTTTACGTTGTTCGTTTCTTTTAAAATACTATGTCACTTAAGAAGAGTTATTAGTTTTTGGCCATTCTTTCTATTGGAATCATAAAAGTAGGGGTGTTTTTTTTTTTACATTTAAGTCGGTTCGATTCCCAGACGAGGCAAGTAATTTTTAGAAAATCTTTGAATGCAGAATTACTAACTTTTAAAAATAACATAAAGTCTTCTTTCAACAAAATACCCTATCTACGATATTTAAGGTACTTTCCCTTCATGTCCCATAATTTTGGGACGCCCTGTATAGATTTGGCAATATTTTTTTTAAGACTTCACTTTTTCATCTGTACTAAACTGTGTCACTACTAACTGTTGAAATGGAGTCATTTTTAAGCACAGTGAAGGTCGGCCGGCTTGAGCAAGCGTGGTGATCAATACCCGTGCCTTCTCTGTACTACTTTCTGAATTTATGTTGGACATAAAAATACTTTTCAAACTACTGCTATTTAAAAGATATTATGCCATTAAGGACTATTTAGAAGACAAATCAATAGAATCTGTAATTGAATTAGATTAATTGACATTGCTGATTGTGAATACATTTGCACGCCATGTTATGGCAGGATATGCTGAAACAAATTTACTGTAACACCTTATGTACCATATTCTAGCAAATAAATATTTTTGATTTGATTTGATTTGATTTGACATGACTGACATCGGTGTAGATAAAACATCGTGAAACAAGAAGTAATATATGTCTGAAATCGCCAACCCGTCTTGAGCAAGCGTGGTGATCAATGCTCGTGCCTTCTCTGTATGAGAAGAGGCCTTTGCCCAGCAGTGGGACAGTAATAGGCTGGTATTATTATTATGAAGGGTCGGCGACTCGGCGCATATCTGGCGAGGCACAGCACAGCGAGATTTTGACGGCCTTGTAAACAAACCTTGCCATTATTAGAAAAAAAAACTTGAGAGGTGTCAAGGGACACCCGGATGGAACGAAGTTCTTTTCGATTAATTAGTGAAGGAATCGTAATAAAATGAGTAGGTAAGTGAGTGCATACGCCACACACACAGCGTACACCGCAGCACCACACAATACCAAAATAGGGAATAATGCGGCGTTTTCCCGTGATTTTAATGGAGCCAAAAGAGAGGTCTTTTTCTCCTGATTTCGGGGACCCTAAACTTGATAGGTCTCCAAAGTTAAGACCCGGGGGGGTGAGGTAACCCTGAAGGGGCACGGGGGAGGGAGGAGAAGAGGAGGGAAGGGGGAGGTGTGCAGGGGGTGTATCGGGATCAAGAGGTCGCGGGAGGATATCGAGGGGGGTTCGGGGGGAGGTTATATATATAAGAGAGTTGTAAGATATACTTAATTACAGATATTGGGGGTCAAAAATGGGGTCTAAGGGGTCTAACTGAATGTAGGTTCTAGCTGAGGGGGGTACTAGGGGGGGGGGGGGGGGGGGTAATTTTATCAAAACTTTGATATTCCCAGCCGTTTCCGAGATACTTAAAATTTAAAAAAAGAAAAAGTGTCGTTACACAATAAAAAACTGTCGTTACAACTTTTGGTCTTAATTTTTTCCGTCTAGCCCCCTTTCGCAACGCGCGATAAGGAACTTCGTTCCAAAAATCGGCACCGCGGTAATCAACGCGTTGATGTCTTTTACTCCACGCACCGCGGTAATCAACACGTTGATGTCTTTTACTCCACGCACCGCGGTAATCAACACGTTGATGTCTTTTACTCCACGCACCGCGGTAATCAACACGTTGATGTCTTTTACTCCACGGTGTCGGTAAATTCCGTTACAATGTTGCGAAATCAATGGTTTAGTCCCATCTAAAAAATGCCCAACGCGCCTAAAGAAGTTTTCACTTCAAAAATCGGCCAACTGCTTGTCGGACCACGCACAATAAAGGGTACCGTAGTTGGAATGAATTTACCCCAAGGACAAACTTAACATTGTAGTTGAAAATCATGTTCTCCCATAGTTAATTGATTCAGGCGTGACCTTGCGGAAATCCATTGTAAAATACAATAGACGTTGTTTTATTTACTAACCAGTTCCGCTTAACTAGACGCTAGACTACGACGCTCGGTGTGGCAACACGCCGTGTTCAGGTTCGCGACAAGTCAATCGTCATCCTGAGGATACCTCGTTGAGAGGTGAAACAAGTGTCGATTTCTTACAAGGTTTTTTATGGCTCTTTAGGGATAGTTAAGCGGAACTGGTTACTACTAAATATATCAACGTCTATTGTATTTTATGGTCTCCCATACATTCCAACTGCAAATGGAAGTTTGTACGCACAATATTGGGAGATTCACCATGTTATTTTAAGACCATAGACTTCTTATAGGTTTCCTGTAATCTATAAGTACTTATAGAACAATATTATGCATTTTTTCAAAAATGTTGTCTCATTAGTTGCGGAGTTAAGGGGGAATGGTCAATTTTATATCTCTAAAAGTATTTATTTTAAAAAAGATTTAAAAAAATATTTGAGATCCTCACAACAAGCCCTTGTTGTGAGGATCTCAATTCGTTTCATATACGTCACACGATACAGTTTGACTTTGACTTTAAGAAGCCACTAAAAAGTTCCAAAGAAGATTACTTTTCAAGCAGTCTGATGCAGTTGGTGGCATAAATCTGAGATTGTTCTAAAATAACTGCCACAAATTGCATCTGACTGCTTGAGAAGTGATCTTGTTTTGAACGTTACCTATAGTTAAATTTTGTGATTTTTTTACGACTTTATTTCCCACGGGCACGTCCTACCGAGGTAAAAAGTATCCTATGTCCTAACCCACCTGGGTTAGAACATGGAATACTTTCATGGTCTGAAAGTGTGCCAGATTTCATCGAACTTCATTAGAAAGTTCATTAAAAAGACAGATAGAGTTATTTTCGCATTTATAATATTAATATAATATAATAAAAATAAACTCAAAGCATTTATTTCAACTAAACCATTTACAGGCACTTTTGAACTGTCAAGGAATCGGTCAGTCAGAAATATGAAGCTAGTTGCCCATTCCAAAGCGTAGTAGGTACCTATGGAGAAGAACGGGCAAAAAACTCCACGGACACTCTTTTAAATATAAAATTGTTACAAAATATTGGTTAATATAATAAATATAATATAAATAATATAAAATAATAAAGTATGAATAGGCAATGTTGACATGTATGGCAATGAAAATCACGCTTCGTTGCGCCTCACCGGATGTGTGCCGGCCATAAGTAGTAATTACGCCAGTTACTGGAATAGACCTGTGTCCAAAAATATTTTTTGGACACAGGACCATCTTGTAGATTATTAAAAAATATTGAACACGTATTTTTTCTTTTTTGACGTAATCAAAAGATTACGGCGATACATTGAGTTAAAATGTGCTATGACGTCACGCCTTGCTAGATTTAATACTGCGTTGTGACGTAGCGAGCCCCCACTCCCCAACTTTAATGTGTGTTTTCTAAGTTATTTTTGATTAATATGATAAAGCAAAAAATACGCGTCTAATATTTTTTTATTATCTGATAGACAGACTAAATAGTTTTTTTTTTTTTTTTACCGTATTGTCTGCAAAAGGCTTACATTGCAGTTTTAAATTGACCTTGCATAGCCACATGATAAAATACACATGAGTAAGTGGTACATGTTTTGACACGTTCAACGAGAATCGTATCGTATAATGCCAATGTTATGATAACGACTTGTTTCAGTAGTTCAGTTTATGTTGGTATTCCTGAAAGTTTTGGGTTTGGAAGTTCATTTCTATAATAAGTTAAGACCTTCCCTGAATCCAATACAGTACCATACCAACACTACTTAAACACACAATTATTATGGCAGTCGTGGTCAAAAACGACTGACCACGAATGCCACACGATGGATGATAAGTTTAAAAAAAACACTGAGTTTCGCGTTATGTCGCTTCCTCTTTTTGCAAGTTTTTAATTAATTTGCTTCGTTGGTATGTGTTTCTATAAAATATAAATAAATAATAATTTTAATGTTTTTTTAAGTAACAAATTAATTAGTAAGTAATTAATTTTTTTATGACCACGATTAGCGCTATCGTTGGCGTTTAGTATATTAGTAAAAGTGTTTACTACTTGTGGTACTTAGATAACTAGATCTATAAAAAAGTGTAAGTCTTACCAAACATCCTATGAGGTCCTGGTGTATCATCCAAAGACTGGTACGTCCCTGTTTTGAAGTCGACCTTCATGCGAATGGTGTAGTTCAGATGGGTGGGCCACGACTCGCCCGTCATATCCTGTCAAAACAACGATTAATTTACAAAAAAAAAGTTAAGTGCGAGTCGGACTCGCACCCGAAGGGTTTCATACCACCGTTCAAAATTTAAGACTAATTACGTTTAAAAAAAATGGCCCGCTCCCTCTCACAAAGAGGAGGCCTGTGTCCCAGCAGTAGGAACATTAAAGGCTGATTATGCTGTACTTACTTGAAAAAGGATGACGGCCTCCGTGATTTTCATTTTAACCGCGATATCAGGCAGTTGAGATAGATTCGATAACGGAAAGTAGCCTCTTTCCGAGTAACCTGTGAGCAATAGAATTAATTAAATTAAACACGTCAAGGTGCCTAACAAAAGGTATAATTGCGATAATGTCACCAACACCGCAAAGGGGCGAACCTCAAATAAGAAAATTTTACAGGAGAGCCAAAAAACGTTTTTTTTTCTCCCGATGACGCGCTTATTTTGATGATATTTAAAATATATAGGAGAGCAAACCCTTTCAAATAAAAAAAGAATTTTTAAAATCGGTCCACAATTGACGGAGAAATCGGTGGACATACATAAAAAAAAAGAAAAAAAAAAAACAAACATACGCGACGAACATATAACCTCCTCCTTTTTGGAAGTCGGTTAAAAATATATAGGAATAATTTAGAACAAAAAAAAAATCCCTACAACTGATTTTAAGATACGCCGTCAATCTTTTTTCGTTTCTATTAGTCTTAGAGCTTCGCCCTTTGTGACGACATAGAGCTCGACAAATGGAGCATTTTTGTATACTAAACTAATTTTTTAATTTGTATGAGGTTCGCCCCTTTGCAGTGTTGGCGACTATAAGGCAGATGTGAGTGGAAAGAAGGACATTTATAGTGACCTTATTGGAGATGTTCTTCAGAAAGGTCAGGCGCAGTATTCGCAACCGGCGCGTGCGTCTATTGTATGACCAGCACCCTAATTGCATAGGTAACAACACAAACAATCTGTTTAATTTTGACAGTTCAACAACATTCATTGCGTTTTTTACGTTATTGAGCAGACAAATTTTTCGAACATATGAAGCAATGGTTTAGCAATATCCTTCAAAATAATTCAGTTTATTATTGATCGTGTGTTACGCAATTAGGGTGCTGATGTTTGAACGTAAATGAAGCAAAAGGAGTAAACCCTATACTATTAAATGAGCAATATTTGTACCTAGTAAATGGGGCATTAGTCTACTCTAAGTTAGTCACTGTATCTTACACTAATTTTGCAGAATTTGTTCGATAACCTTTCAACTGTCATTAACGAGACACCTCAATGAGGCGTCGTAACAGATGATGAGATAAGTGTCATTTATTAATACTGGATTTATTCTGCCATAAAATATATTATCCCTACGGCCACAGAATAAATAAGTAACAGTATTATATTTCGGCAGTAGCCTTGAAATAATTACCTACGGGCGCTCGGTAGATAAACGAGTGCGCGACAGTTACGTATGGACGCGGAACCATGCGAAACTGCCACGCACTCGATACTATTGCGTACTGATACACTGAGATTTCGAAGGGCGTCGTTTCGGCCGTTTTCTATGAAGATAGAATACTGTACCTACTTATTTATACTATGCTATGGCGGCGTGACCCAGAACGGCCCGGCTCCCCTCTGCCTATGAAAATGAGTTGAATGGGGTTTAACTACTTATCGCATTTAACTACATTGTGTATTCGTATACAGTTATCAAGTTTACAATTAATAATTTCATAGCAATGTCGGTAGATATAGTCTGGCACTACAATAACAATGCTGTAATTATATACATAGTATTTTAAGTTATGTGTAGTGTTCATAGTTTATATTACTATCAACTTTGCTGTTTGGCTACTGCTACTGGCTACCAACTCCTCGGAATGGTAGATAAGGCGACGTGTGAGTAATTCCATGACAGAGATCAATCGATTAGCCCTGACAACTGACAAGTGCGATGCGGTTCGGTACGCACTCAGGCTTTCAGTCTCCCTAAATTTTTAAATTCTTGGGAAAAACGAGACTTTCAAAAGTAGGTTTCAAACTTATAGGCAAGGCAGTCAAAACAAGATATTTAAATCAAATACTTTGTTAAACATACAGTAACAAACTCAAATTATAAAATAAAACAATATTTATGAGAGTTTTTTTTAATTTTTTTAGTGGGCACGTAAGAAACAAAGAGCGTTTAAGTTTCAGACAGAGAGGGCCTGATTTTATTACATTTGGATCACTGGTATTTGCGGGATAATTATTTCGTCTAGCAATCAATTATTATTTATTAATTTTAGTTGTCTGTGAAACTTTTCCTCTAAGTACGTATTTCCTTAGTATAGTTTGTTTTGTTGGTGACATTTCTGAACAACTTCGCTACTTTTCAGACTTTATTAATCACATGTTCATAAATTATCTACTTGTTATTTTTACTGATATGTGTTTAAGTCTCAAAAGTCTCGGTATTCCCGGGACCGAATTATAGTCTCGAAAATACCAAAAAATCGTCGGGACTCGAAATTTTCGAGACTGAGATTCCCGGGATGAAAGCCCTAGTATACAGAGTGCGTACATAATGCGGGTATGATCCACACTTGTCATTTAGAGCCTTGTTGGTCTAATCTACATCTGGCTAACTTATACGTACGCGATTTTTTACGTCTGTGGATTACGAGGCGGCTTAATATTCTGAGACCTGTTAAGAAAAAAAGTTATTGGAGTTTCTCTCAAGAAATACTCAGTAGCAACTAGCAACCTGGAGTTAGGAAGTTGGCGGTCTCAGTATGATACCCCGTGCCTCGAAGAGCTTGTGAAGCTGTCGGCCTCTCTCTAGTCATGTCGGATAGTCGGCGCCGTGACTACGGACTATATGAGGATGAGGGAAGAGAGTGCACCTTGTATTTGCGCACACGCTTGTACACTCTAATATTGTGAGCGCTACCCGCACTTATTACCGGACCCTACACGGCGTAGGTGCTACATAAGAAAATAAGAACCAATAAGTACTGAATTTTAGCTATTTATTTCAAGAGGACGTGCTCACTTTTACACGTCTATCACAAAACTGTTGTTTTATAAAAGCAAGCGACGCATATTCAATTTTGAAACTGATTCTAAATTCGTTTGAGTGATCGAATGCTAGCTTGATGTTATGTTCCCTTTTGCAGACAACCTTTTCAATATCTTACTTGGCACAGGACACTTCCGACTGACTGAAATTCGGTTCACCAGTCAAAGTGAGGATCTACTCTCATCCTCTCTATTACTTACTTGAGGTGGAGTTCAGCCGCTTCAGGTTCAGTTTACGGCCCACGTCATCCATGAGCGAATTGGTGAGCATTGTTTCGGGGTAGTACATGATCCAATATGGCGGAGGTATAAAGCCCCCATCGAGCCGTATTATATCCTGCGGAAGAGAGTTATTTTTGAGATTGTTTACCATCAACGGTTTTTGCGTAGATCTCAAGCTAAGTTCCAGACTTCCTGGCAACTGAATTGTCAATGAAATATGTACAAACAACAAGAACATTTTATCAGGAAACAAACAAACAGGAAACTGCAAGACTATTTCAACATTGCTAGTACCTACCTATTTAGTGCTAAGTATGACCAAATACAGAGTATAAGGGACATCGACACGCAAACTGTTACTATAAATTAAGTTAATGATTCTAGAACAGCGTTGAAGTTTGTCTTCGGTAGTAAAAAAATATCAAAGCTGAAGAAAAATTTAACGCTTGTGGGTCTAGACTCATGTACAGACGCCAGCACATCAAGCTACCCGAAACTGTCAAATTTTTCCAATCAACTTTGAACCTTATGTTTCAGCGATAAAGTTGAAAATCTATTAAATAAATTTGACAGATTGTAGTAGCTTGATGTGCTGGCGTCTGTACAGACAGCGTCACTATGTGAGGATATTCTAAAACTTGAGGGGAAAGTTTTAGAATATTATACTGCTTTAATTTAACAGTACCTCTGGTGAAAATAGATAATGCTCATTTAATCCGTCCCATTCGCGCCGGAGTTCCTCAGGGATCCGTAGTGTCCCCTCTCATTTTTACGCTATTCACCAGCGATATCACTATAAGTAAAAAGGCGCAGTTGGCTCTGTTCGCAGACGATACGGCCATTTACTACAGAGGCTTCGGCCCCGACTTAATAGCCGCCATTCTCCAAACCGCAGTCGATAAACTCGGCGCCTGGTTTAGGAAATGGAGGATTGAAGTCAATCCCGCCAAAAGCCAAGCAGTTCTCTTTTCGAAACCGTTTAAAAAGACCCAACCCCGTCTCCCCCGACCCATCACCATGCTAGGCAAGCCTATCCCTCGGGAGAAGCGAGCCAAGTACCTAGGTGTAATCCTTGACCACCATCTCTCCTTTAAAGAGCACATAACCCAAGCCCGCGCGCGAGCCGCATGGGCTCTTGGATGGCTTCACTCTATCCTAAATGCACGTAGCAAATTGTCACTACGGTGCAAATTGCGTATTTGTATTTACACAACGTGCATTCGCCCAATCATGATCTATGCGGGTGCTGTTTTTGCACAAGCAAGACCCAGTCACATCCATAAGATGCAAACATTACAGAACCGTTGCCTTCGGAAGGCCTCGGGAGCCACCTGGTTTGTTAGGAATGAGATCCTCCATCTCGACCTAAAAATCCCCACCATCCACCAATTTCTCAAACGCTCTTCTAAGCGTTACTTCGATACTGCTGCCAAACATCGCAACCCTCTGGTTGTCGAGGCCGCTAGTTACACTCCCTCAAGTATCAATCGAACTTGCCGCCCTAAGCGAATTCTTACCGACCCTGACGAACCCATTACCCTCCTCCAGGAGAGCAGTAGGGAAACCAGCACAGTGTACAAAAACAGACGCCTCCCGTCATTCCGACCTCGCCGCCGAGGTCTTTTGCGATCGCGACCGCGTCTCCGAGTAAATGATACTCCCCCCGACCCTTGCTCGATAATGAGGTGCCAGCAGTTGTTGCAGCAGAGCACGTAGCTTTAAATTCCCCGACTAATAATCATAGTCAAAACTTTGATCCAGCCCGTCTTATCCTTGATGTCCTCCCTCCGGTTGACGCCCTAAGCCGAGGTTCGTACCCCACAGGGCGTGCCCTTAGCGAGCGTTCACCTAGTTTTAATTAGAATAGTTGAATAACCCCTGGCTGGAGGTTTTAAGTGTAGTAGCTTAAGGCACCCACAGGAAAGCCCGGTTAAGTAATCATGATCTCAGAGGTCAACTACGAAATGCCCTACCTAAAAAAAAAACAGATATGAGACCTAGTTAGATCAATTTGTCGCCCCCGTAAACCCCTATATTGCAACTTTCATCGAAATCGTTAGAGCCATTTTCGAGAATATGATTGCAAATATTGCTCATCTTAATAAACTAATATTATAAAGAGAAAAGATTAGATTTTTGTATGTTTGTTTGTCTGGAATGAATAAACTCAAAAACTATAAAACGGATTTGGATGAAGTTTATAATCTGGATTAACACATAGAATACTTTTTATCCCGATATTCCCACGGGATTGAGATTTATGCGGGTGACGGATTTGGATGAAGTTTATAATCTGGATTAACACATAGAATACTTTTTATCCCGATATTCCCACGGGATCGAGATTTATGCGGGTGACGGATTTGGATGAAGTTTATAATCTGGATTAACACATAGAATACTTTTTATCCCGATATTCCCACGGGATCGAGATTTATGCGGGTGAAACCACGGGCCGCTGCTAGTTGCACTTTTTACAGAAATTACTTACAGTGGCGAATGGCGATATCGAAATACCAAGAATCATGAACATATATACTGGGCTCACATTATGAGCTGTGATAAAGCTTTGTTAATTACCAACTGCATTACGAGAAGTCTACAACGGCATTACGAGAAGTCTATAGTTAGCCCGTGGGGCCGTGGCTCATGTTGAAAGTCAACAAGACACTACTATCGCCTGGATACTTATCTCTTTCGTTGACTCATTTATTCATGTGCTATTAACGAGCTAACTTGTAATAATTTAAAATCAATGTTGGTGTGTTGAAAAAATACTGTTCGGCTTTATCTCTGACACGGCAAGGACAAATGCAGTTAGACAGAACCCTTACTTTTTAACCGACTTCCAAAAAGGAGGAGGTCAACCGATTTCGCCGTCAATTGTGGACCGATTATGAAAATTCTTTTTTTGTTTGAAAGAGTATGCTCCCATATAAATTTCATTAATTTTGCTTGGATAGTTTTTGAGTTAACTTTAATAATACGTATTTTTTTTCCACTTAGTATGTGGATGATCAGTTCCTGTCACTGTTATTTACATAGCAGGTAGTGGTATTCGAATTTGTGTGGGGTAGGTACCAAAGCTAAAAAGTGAAAAATAAATAAATACAACCGACTTCCAAAAAAAACACTACAAAGTGAAAAATAACTTTAATTTCGGAAATCGGTGGCAATAAACAAAAATTCAAAACCAAAGACACCGACTTCCGAAATTAAAGTTATATTTGAATTTGTAATTTTTTTTGAAGTCGGTTGTTTTTATACTAATACTAATTTAGACTTCTATACTCTATAGCAACGGTCGACAACAGGCGGACTGCGGTTCATATCCGGACCGCGAAAGGTCGGAACTTGGATAATGAAAATATTTTTTTTGAAAAAACAAATTCCGTTCGAGATTAACAGACGCCCACCTTGAAGACACTCTTCGTATTAGCTGTTCCCCGCGTGAACCAAACTATAAAAAACTAGAAAATTGTGTTTTATAATAATTATCTTGTACAGACGCCAGCACATCAAGCTACCCGAAACTGTCAAATTTTTCCAATCAACTTTGAACCTTACACTTCAGTGATAAAGTTGAAAATCTATTAAATAAATTTGACAGATTGTAGTAGCTTGATGTGCTGGCGTCTGTACATAAATTATTCAATATAAAATTTTTACTAGAAAGTAGTTTTTTTTTTCAAGACCTCGATAAAGAATTTCAACAGTATCCGGACCCCACTTAAAATTTGTTGCCGACCCCTGCTCTACAGTATAACATAACATAACATCATGCCTTGTTTCCCTGAAGGGTTGGGCAGAGGTGTCCCTGTAGCAGGTACACCCACATTTCGCCAGTTATGTTTAAGTCCCATGTAATAAGGAGCGAGCCTATTACCATCAACCGGGCACAGTATACTTATACTAATATTAAAAAGAGGTAAAATTTGTTTGTATGTAGGGGGTAATCTCGGGAACTACCAGTCTGATTTGAAAATGTTTTATTGCATTGGAAGCCCTATTCTTGAGGAAGGCTATGTAACATCACGCTACGACCTTTAGGAACCGAGTAAAAAGAAAAAAAAATCAGAAAGAACGCCAAGCAAAGTAATAGCGCGGGGCGATGCGATGCGACGCGGTAGATCGGGGGCCGAAATTTCACGCGGACAAAGTCTGCCCGCAACTTCGTCCGCGAGCCTATAACCTTCCTCAAGAATTGCGCTATCCAATGCAAAAAGAATTTTTCAAATCCGACTGTTAGGTAGTTCCGGAGATTACCCCCTACCTTCGGTATTGTTGATCGAAGCTCCCTACAGACAAATTTACAAAGAAATTTTACCTCTTTATCCTTATCCTCATCCTTACATATTATAAAAAAAAGGCCCTCTGAACGGGATAAACTCAAAAACTACCGAACGGATTTTCAAACGGTTTTCACCAATGGACGGTGTGATTCATGCGGAAGGTTTTAGTGTATAATTCATTAAGGTTTTGTGTAAATTGGCTGAAATTTGACGATTATTGTTAAAGATGTTGGAAAAAATCATGCCGACTGGGAACTTTATTGGCGTGCGCCGCGGAAATCGTAAAAGTTACATAAAATGTATGTTCTACAGTATTGTTCATCTTAAAAAGATCAACAAAAAATTCCGCGATGGCATATGTCTATCTTCTAAGGATGACCCACAATAACCATTTTTATCTTTCAGAATTTGATAAAAAATTTATTGTTATTTCGGAAGCTTTTTTGACCGGTATAGTGTTAATCCTTAACCAAAAAAATATGTTATTTAAATTGGGCATTTAATTTAGATTAAAATATGCCTTGACATCATCTCATTTAAATGAAAAGTTTAAAAGATATCACAATTTCAAAATTACGCGTAGCAACGCGGGCGCAGCGGTAGGAGTCAATGACCTTTTCCTCTGTTATTAGGTATGAAATCTCGGTAGTACGTTCCCGTGGAATATTTTCCGACATCCACGCGGGCGAAGCCGTGGGCAAAAACTAGTAATACATAAAGCTGAAGAGTTTAAACGCGCTAATCTCAGGAACTACTGGTCCGATTTGAAAAATTATTTCAGTGTTAGATAACCCATTTATCGAGGAAGGCTATAGGCTATCATCACGCTAAGACCAATAGGAGCGGAGCACCAAAGTAACTTTTCCACGCGGACGAAGTCGCGGGCAGAAGCTAGTAATATTATAAGTATATATTAGGTACCTATTTTGTTTTTCAGATCTCGAGAAGTGAGGATAACGGTTCAACCATGGCTTTATGCCAAAAACTGTTCTACCAAGGATAACTGGCGCCAAGCTATGGGGATGATATTGATCGGGTGGAAGGTGGATAGAAATGAACTCGTTGTGTTGAAGGTTGCGTTTAAATGGAATGTGTTTGTTTATCTGCCTCGTTGGTCTAGTGGTCGCAAGCGCTATTGCTGACCATGAGGTCCTGTGTTCGATTCCCCGGTAGGGCAAAGTTACTTATTGTGCCCGGTTGATGGCAATAGGCTCGTCCGCTATTACATGGGACCTGAACTACTGGCGAAATGTGTGTGTACTATAGGTACACCTCTGCCTAACCGTTCGGGGAATACAGGCGTAATGTTATATTAAAATTCAGATAATTGAATTCGAGTAACATAGACTCATATTAGAATAGGCATACACATTTACAAATAAAATTAAAATAGAATTGAAATAAAATAATATAAAATTAAAATTCAATAAAAATAAGATTAAAATAAAATCAAAATTAAAATAAAATAACATTACATTTTTCTTCATAAATTACAGTTAAGCACAACAAATGTCATTTCAATTTGTGGTATTTGTTTTGTTTGTTTATTATTCTTAAATTTTTTAGAAGACACTAGTAAGTGTCCGACCGAAAATGGACCAGAACCTTAAACCAAAAACGAAAACATAAAAGAAGCTTCGGCTTTTTAGTCTTTCATATTCGCCCAAAAACGAAGACGAAAATGATTTAGACATTAAACAATATCAATATTTCCGCTGTACAATGTTTTTTTTAGGTGTATAATATTTCTAGGTGTACCTATACCTAGGGAGAGAGCGACAATAGACGAAAATATATAAAAGAAATAAAACAATAATTCCATTCCTAATTGTATTGATTCGATACTGCTGAGCTTTTTACGAAGTAGGGCGAATGACGCGCAACAATTCACCAACTTCAGATTTTCGGCTTGGACGAAACTTCGGCTGGTTTATGGCCGAAAACGAAAATATGGCCGAACCATGGTTTTTTGCCTGAAAATGGCCTAAGAAAACGAAAACGAAGCTTCGGTCGGCCGCTAATACCAGTAAGTTGCCGAAAATCGAGTTAAATGGCGTGTAATAGGAGAGACCTATGTCCAGCAGTGAACTGCTGTTAGGCCGATGAAAATAAACAATGTAGTTCTATTGATTTATTAAGAGCTAACGTTTCATCCTGCCCGATTGAATTTAAATTCAAACATATAAACCCCATATCAGTAATAAAAGCTTTCAAGCAAATTAAGATCAAATTAACCGAAGATCTATGGGGAATGTCTATCAAAGTTTGAACCTCAATTATTGAGACTATAGCGCCGTACTTAGCCTTAATATTTAATTTGTGTGTGGATCAAGGAGTCTTCCCTGATCTAATGAAATATAGTAAGGTAATACCACTTTTTAAATCCGGGGACAGTAAAGACACCAATAACTATAGACCCGTATCCGTGTTGCCAGTTTTCAGCAAGGTGTTTGAAAAAGTAATGCTTAATCAAATGCTCAATCATTTTAACACCAATAAAATCTTACATGATCAACAGTATGGTTTCACCAGGGGACGTTGTACGACTGACGCCGGTGTCACCTTATTAAAGCACATATTTACGGCGTGGGAAGAGGCCCAAGACGCCATAGGAATTTTTTGTGACCTCTCCAAGGCATTTGATTGCGTCGTCCATGAAACCTTAATCTCGAAACTTGAGCATTACGGACTTGGAAAACTTGCGCCCAGTTTAATAAAATCCTATTTAAATGATAGACAGCAGCAAGTTCAAATAAATGGTGTCAATTCACTCGGTTTAAAAGTAAAAATGGGTGTACCACAAGGATCAATATTGGGTCCTTTCCTCTTTTTAGTATATATTAACGATCTACCCCATTTGTTAAAAACCCAACCACAAATGGTGTTATTTGCTGACGATACATCCTTAATTTTTAAAATTAATAGACGTGCATCAAATCTTGACGACGTAAATAACACCCTACTGCAGGTCCAAAATTGGTTCACTGCTAATAATTTAGTATTAAATGGTAAAAAAACTAAATGCATAAGATTTTCTTTACCAAATGTCAAAAGTAGTAATTGTGAGATAGTATTGAATCAAGAGAAACTAGAATGTGTCGATAAAACGGTTTTCCTGGGGATCACGCTCGACTCAAGGCTTCAATGGGGTCCTCATTTAACATCCCTTTCAGGACGTCTAAGTTCAGCAGCATATGCTGTGAGAAAAATCCGTCAATTTACTGATGTAGATACCGCGAGGCTAGTCTATTTCAGTTACTTTCATAGTATTATGTCGTACGGTATTTTACTATGGGGTCGGGCTGCAGACATCGAGTCTATTTTTATTCTGCAAAAAAGAGCCATCAGAGCCATATATGGCCTCCGCAGGCGCGACTCTCTAAGGGAACTGTTTAAAGATATTAACATCATGACGGTACCTTGTCAATATATCTATGAAAACATTATGTACGTAAGGAAAAATCTACATCTTTTTAGTAAAAGAGGTGCAAGACACAATTATATCACTAGAAATAGGGATCAATTAGTTCAACCGGGTTTCAGACTGGCTAAAGTGGACTCATCTTTCATGGGGTACTGTTTAAAATGTTACAATAAAATACCTCCTCACATACTTCAGCTGAATGAAACGAAATTTAAATCTTATATAAAACGCACACTATGCAGCCAAGCATATTATAAGTTGGGGGATTACATCGCTGATATAAGTGCTTGGCCGAACGCTGGTCCTGCTCCACAAGGGCGCATAAACTAATTGATTAGCATTTGAAAATACTGTTGGAACTGCTGAAGATTTTAAAAACTATTTGCATTGTATAGATTCAATCCCTTAGCATTGTATAATTGCATAACACGTGTGAGTACTATGTACCTACTATAAAGCTACCATTTACTAGGTACGTCTTTCATTGACTTGAATGTGCCCTGGCGGCTGAGAGTATGTCATACTCACTCTAATGTCTCGCTGACGGTGGCGTGTGTGTTGGATCATTTAGCTCCCTTCAAAATGGTTGAGCTGAATGGTGCTAATCCATGCGTCATGTTCGTGAACGGGCGCTGTCAGTAGGGACTGGTCATCTTTTAGCTGCCATGGCTTATTTTAATTTAATTTTTGAATTGTATTATTTGTTTTATTTTCTATTACGGACGCTTTTAACGTTCTGCATCGTTCTCACATGTATAACTTCAACATGAATGATGTAACCAATATTTTGTAACCATATTCTGATTTAAAAGAGTGTCCGTGGAGTTTCTTGCCGTTCTTCTCCATAGGTACCTACTACGCTTTGGAATGGGCAACTAGCTTCATCTTTCTGACTGACCGACCCCTTGACAATTCAAGAGTGCCTGTAATTGGTTTATTTGAAATAAATGCTTTGAGTTTGAGTTTGAGTAAATGATATTCCATTGGCTTTTTTTAGGGTTCCGTAGTCAACAAGGAACCCTTATAATTTCGCCATGTCCGTCTGTCCGCGGCTTAGCTTAGCTCAGAGACTGTGTTAGTAGTTTAGTACTATAAAGCTGTAATTTGGCATGAGTATACATATTACTCACGCCGATAAAGTGGCAAAACAAAATCATGAAAAATATTTGCAAATTTTTGTTAGAGTCAAGGCTGGCAGGGTGTCCCCCTGCCAGCTAAATGGTTGGTTCTGGATGTGTGGAAAAATCCACAGCATCTGGCAGGTCAACCTAAGAGGTTGTTGGCTACTTAACCAGGCTATCCTGTGGATGCCTTAATAAATTAAGGCCTCCAGCCAGGGCATGCAACTTATAAACTAAGCGACTACCCGCTACGGGCATCACCTGTGGGGTACGGACCTCTGCTAAGGGCGTCACTAGGGAAGGGCAGCAAAAGACAGGCTGGATCTGATAAAATTGGCTTATCAAGTATATAGAAGTAGATCATGCATCTACTCTCATGTACCTAGTTCGTTTGATATAAGAGAAGGCGTGACACGATCAAGACGTGATTCTGATTGAACTGCTCAAAATTTGTCCGCGGACAGTTTGGAATCGTATAACTATTAGGGTTAAAAGTACATTAGGCCACAATGTAATTTTTTAAATTTTATTTTAAAAATACATGTAGCAAACCTGTGTTTGCTGCCGTAATGTGAAAGAAGTATAAAACTGCTTTCACATTCATTACAAAGATAAAAATCTGAGTCAGAAACCAGTTGGCCACTGTTTTCCGACTCAGATTTTTATCTTTATAAAGGCTCGTGCAGACCAGCGCGACACGCGACGCGACACAAAGGCACCGCTCGTCGCGCGACGGGCGGGCGGTGCCTTTGTGTCGCGTCGCGTGTCGCGCCTGTTTGAAGAAGCCTTAATACGGCGTAGTTGACGGAAGAAATAGGAGCCCCGTTTATGAATGGTAAAAAAAAAAACACGAAGGGGATGGCGAGGCCAAGGTTCGCTCGCTCACTAGACCCCACCATCCCCTTCGAACGTAACCTGTCCGAGTCAGGGTGCCCCAAGTCCCGAGCTCGCTTCGCTGGCTCTTGCATCCTAAGTTCTCCTAATAACAGTAGTAGTAACATTGCCTTTTGTACATTCAATGAGTGAGAACTGTCAAATGTTGGCGTCACAGTCATTTGCATTCGATTTTAACTCTTTGTTTTCGCTTTTTATCTGATTTGAGGTTGGAAACAATTTTTATAAATAGCTCGAGTAATACCCATTACCTTTTAATAAGAGTAGTAGCATTATACTCGGGGACCCAACCCCTACCAGTTTTACCCCTTTTACCGCCATACAACTGCCAAACAATACTAGATCCAACTTAGAATATATTTCGCAATTTTATTAGTAATACTGACAAATTGATCAAAGTAGCAAAATATTTGTCTCCAATTTGTGACGCCATGCCAACTTTGAGAATGCACCACAAGAAGGAGGTCTCCGGGTACTTATGCATTAGAGGTATGCTACTCTACAGACAAGATGCCAAGTTTTATTCATAATGCCTAGTTGTAAATGATGCGGAAACACATCACAGAAACAGGAAATTATAAAATTAACAATTTGGTTGCGGAAATGACCAAATACTTAATTAGTATAGTTAAGGAAATTATAAACTGCTCTATTATGATTACTTAATGCCATTGCTTATAATATTTAGGAACCCATTTAAATGAAAAAAAAAAATTCAGACAGACTCTTTTTTTAGAGTCTAACCAAAGAGTCTGCCTGTATTTTTTAATGTAGCTTTACATGTTTACTTGCAGGTACATTTTTAAACTTTATACATATACCTTCAAGTAAGCATGTAAAACTACATTAAAAACTCAAGATTAAAACCTTTTTCTTTAATAATAAATCCGCCCCTAAGACGACCCACTGACCAAGTAAATTCTACAGCATTACATTGTTTAAACGATGTAATAGACATATTTGATTGACAATCCAGGCAATTACTTTTGAACAGTAGTTGAATAATGACTTTGTTGTAAGGAAAAGTCAGAATGTAAGAAAAAAATTCAATGCAAAAACTCACCGTGTTGGCCACTGGGTCTCTCTCGTGTGTGGATTTCGTAGGAGGTCTCATGTTATCTCTAAAGGCAAATAATAACAAGAAAAACATTAGAGGAGACACACAATCCGCAGCTGTGTGAATAAACCTCCGTACCCTAACCACCGCATGTTTCCACATCAAAACTGACAATACTCTTATATTCATTATCACTAAGATCACCAAATTTCTATTTCACAATAATTTAATTCGACTGCACTACACATAAACACAAATTTTCTTATAAACGAAACATCACAATGGATTCACCCGAAGTTTAAACATAAGTTATTATTATTCGCATGCATAGTTGTTTTAAATTGACAGTATAAACCTACGAAAAAGACCGGGTTTAAGCTCGTGTAAAGTTAGCGAACAATTTATTGAACATTTTACGAAAACTCCTCAAAATAAAGTGTTCATTTTCCAAAAACATTCAATTGAAATGAAATGATTCATGATTGTGTGATGTGATGTGACGTTGACTGACATCACATGACAGCGGACAGTCAGTTGACAGTTTGACAATGGTTTGACATCGTTGACACCACTGACAAACTGGGCTGAGCAGTGTTGCCAACCCCTACCAAAACGTTCCCCCATAATTTTTTTAAATTTTAATTTTTTTTAAAGTGTGTTTTTTAATCCCAGAGCCTAATTTCAAGTGACTGTTATTTATTTTTTCAATTTGGAGTTTGACATTTGTTCTTGTCAAATTAGTCTCCGGGATTAAAAACTAACTATAAAAAACCCTAATTAAACTAAGGTTCTCATAAGTAAAATTTATTTGATATTATTATAGTGCTCAACTGCCCAAGTCGTTCGTAACTCATAAAATAAAATGTATACAAACGTTGTTTATATTCTTTTTAAATAAAAAAATAGGTACACTAAGGTTCTCATAAGTAAAATTTATTTGATATTATTATAGTGCTCAACTGCCCAAGTCGTTCGTAACTCATAAAATAAAATGTATACAAACGTTGTTTATATTCTTTTTAAATAAAAAAATAGGTACCTAACTAACCTTACTTAGGTACAGACGCCAGCACATCAGGCTACTACAATCTGTCAAATTTAATCAATAAATTTTTAACTTTATCGCTGATGTATAAAGTTGAATGTTGATTGGGAAAATTTAACAGTTTCGGGTAGCTTGATGTGCTGGCGTCTGTACCAAAAAAAAAAACAATCGGCTTCGACCTACCTATCCAAAAAAATACTACAAAGTGATAAATAACTTTAATTTCAGAAGTCGGTGTCTTTGGTTTTGAATTTTCGTTTTTTGCCACTGACTTCTGAAATTAAAATAATTTTTCACTTTGTAGTATTTTTTGGATAGGTAGGTCGAAGCCGATTGTTTTTTTTTTTTAAGTCCTACATGTTATAGTCACACAAAGGCTTTTATTAAAATTTCACACAAGATCCGTATTCTCTACTAGCTTTTACCCAGGGCTTTGCCCGCGTAAAGGTCGGAAATTATCGCAGGGCCGACCGAGATTCAAAGTAAACTTTGTCCTAACCCAGGTTCCGTACCTCAAAATGAAAAATAGGACTCCTATAGGATGACTTCATTGTCTGTCAAGACTATTCAAGACACTTTTTCTCAGAACCGCGTGGAGGTATCAAATTGAAACAGATTGGCCGCGTTTATTTGAAAATTAAATCATGGTGCAGTTTTTTAAGATATCATTCTATTCCTACTGTTGTTTGATTAAAATTGCAAGTTTTGTTTGAGGCCCCTAAAAATACCCTAAAAAAATTCTGTCCCTGAAAATGCCCCCTAAATCATTTCTTACCCCTAAATCTAAGGGGAAAACCCCAAAGTGTCAACACTGGGGCTGAGGGCTGCCAGTTGAGGCAGCATAAATAATACCACTGGGTCACAGAATGTAATAAAATGAGAATAAAGCCGCGCACGAATTTGTCTAAAACGTCAATAAATACCGTAAATACTATGTCTATGGTAAATACACAAATATGACGTTAAAATTATCCAACTATGGCGCCAACATTGAAGTCTGGCCAGAGTCCGGCGGAAAAATTGTGGAACGACATTTGATCTTAGAATAATAACTTTAGTTATTATTCTAAGTTTGATCTTAGAATAATAACTAAAGCATTTGATGCATTGACATAGACACTAGCATAGATAATACGCTTTAAAGTCACTAGCGCCACGTCTAACGGATTTGAGTGAGTGGTGGCGCAGACAGTATAATTTAATACAGGACTTTTACTCTGGAAATCCATGGGGGAGCTCTATGTAAGCAGTGGACGTCTTGCGGCCCAGGGGCCGTACTACGACGTGTTAAAGCCATCATTGTAGCATACCTAAATAGCACTATCCCATTTTCATAGCGGAACAATAATGGCTTTAACACGATGATAAGTAGCAGACAGAGATCCACCTTTCGCAAAATTTAGGATGCCTTTGCCACTTAGCATCAGGTGGGATACATGCTTGAATATTTTTAGTCGTATAGAAAAATGTGACTATTAGCGATTGGGATCGACTGTCTAATAATCCGCCATTTTGCTCTTATAAAATAAACAGTTTTGCGAAAAGGTCATTTTGCAAAAGGGCCTATATGCGTAAGAATCATTCAAAAAGGACCTTGTGCCGTGCACAGACACAGATACTATATGTCTGTGGTGCCGTGTGATATTGTGTCATGTACCCGATTTAAATTACTTTTCTCTATGGTGTCATGACCTAAATCTAATTTCGATGGCAACATATATAATTTCGGTGGACCACTTCATCATTTCGGTGGTATTGAAAATTAATCTTAAATATCTCGTATGTTTCTTACCATATATTTTTTTATTTTTTATTTATTTATTTAGTTCGGACAACAATATGGTCCAATTTGCTAGTAAAATACCTTATCACTAGTGTTAGTAGTATGTACACAAAAAAGAATAAGTTTAGCTGGTGACTGCGGCAGGATGTGCAGAGAACGATGAAGCAAGGATTGCTACCTGACCATTCTCCCCACATAGTGCCTCAGAAAAGGGGAGTCAGGGCTCTCTACCACTGTTTTCAGGATGCTATTGTCACTGACCCGCATTCTACGCATCAGTGATGCGACTTTTTTGCGAATCACTGCATGGAAGCCGTCAGTTCGGTGCTGAGCAAACATCTCCGATGCGCTACAGATACGGGGCATCCTAAAAACATTATTGTATTGGATACGTAAGACATCCAACGATCTTTTCCAGATCCGGACGTAAATTAAATGTCTGTGATGCAGGCAGCAGGCTTGTCATGCTTGCGGTTACGTGTGTGGCCACTTCTAGGATGCAGTAGCAGGTGGCGTTCTATAGTTTCTTTGCCTACCCCCCGTATTTATAGTGTATTATCTATAGCCTACCATATTTTTTTTTGGGTGGGAAATTATCAAATAACTTCTCTCTCTCCGTGTCAGACTCTTTCTTACTGACTAAAACCCACCCGTGTTCCTTCAGTTGCCATTTTGCCGGGGGCCACGATTTCCGTTTCGGTATTCTTCGCAACCCCGGCAGGCATCGGCCCTAGCGGACCCCGTCAATTCTGCTGACATCTCTTCGAGGCGCGCGTAGAACAACGCGCTGTCGACCCGGGCCTGGTCCTTATCGGGCGGCGAACTACCATGGCTCACCATCCGCAGCCCGCGCCTACGGTGGCCGGAATTCGGCTCGTGATTCCCGACGCCCAGGGCGTCTCCTCCTGCGGCGGTTAGGGGCGTGAGGGCGCGAATTTTGCCTCTCTCCTCCTTCGCGAGCATTACTGCTTCGCAGAAGGAGGTGACGGCCTACCATTTCCTCTCGCTCCGTACCACGGCCGGAAGCGAGGGATCACCGCCGCCGATCGCCTCCACGAGGACACAGCGATGCTCCGCCTAAGCCGGGCAGACCTTCACCGTATGCTCCACCGTGTCCTCCGGGCGATCCACACAATTGTGACACCCGGGAGTTTCCTCCCGCCTTATCCTGAACAGGAACCTCCCGAAACAGCCGTATCCGGTGAGGACCTGCCTCAGGCGGAAGGTGAGGACTCACAAGGTGAGGACTCACTCTCAAAGAGGGGTCTTATCGCCGTCTATGGCCTACCCTCATGGGAGAAAGAAAGGCGTGAGTTTGTGCTTATCTTCAACTAGCTTCTGTCCGCGACTTCGTCCGCGTGAAATTTCGGCCCCCGCCCGCCCCACCGCGTCGCATCGCATCGCCTACTATCTGCTTATCGTTCTTTCTGACTTTTTAGGGTTCCGTACCAAAATGGTAAAAAGGAACCCTTATGGTGCAACTCAATCTGTCTGTCCGTCTGTCTGTCACAGCTGAATATCTCAAGAACTACTAACGCTATCAACTTGAAATCGTTGATGTTTGCCCAACTATAGTAATGCAATTATGAAAGTCTTTTTTTTGCAACAGTGACTGAACGGGGGTCTTAAAACTTTGAAGTGGGGCTACTAGGGCATATGGGATATCATATGTAAGAGCGCTATTTTCACATTCTCAAACATTTTTCTTTTTAGGCCGTAAAGTTTTCAACATGTGAAGAAAAAAAATTAATAATGCAAACTTCGGAGATAAGGGGATCTTCGAAGTTTGCATAAAGAAAAATCTGAAATTATTCTATGCGATAGAAGTATATGTAAAGATTACAGGAAAAATAAAACGATGTCTCTAAATATCACACTTTTTCAGAAATCTTCAACAAAAATTACATTAGTTCTACTATCTACAACCAACCGGTTCCGGTTCCGGTTCTACCTAAAACTAAAATATTCTACACCGCAGTGTGCAGTGTTAAAATTCTGTGACGAATATAGGCCTCGCCGATAAAAATTCAAAATGATATGGAATCCTCGGTGCGCAAGTCCGACTCGGTCTTGACCGGTTTTTTTCCTTTTGCTCGGCTGCTAAGGATCGTAGCGCGATGTTTTAGTCACAAACCACAAGAAAAGAAGAAAAGATATTATATTATAGTATAGAATATCTATGTAGGTATAGATAGTGTACAACATTTTTTGGATATTCATATTTACATGCCAAAATATGGTGAAATGTGTCTCTCAAAAATATTTACGATCTTTTGTACTACCTACCGCATTTAAAGCAAATAAATGACTTTGACGGAAATTATTAAAATCAAATCAGATTACTGATACACAAAAAAGTAAATGCAGAAAGATTAAAACTACATTGTTAGACGGTTTTCAGAAACAACGGTACATTGGTAAAAACCAATGTACCTACCGTTTTTTGCTCGTGATATCTCGTATTACTGTTACTTATGGTAGGACTAGTAACCATTTTAGGAAAACGAAGAAACGTCACTGGTCACGGTAGTCCAGTGATTTCACATTTTATTTTAGGTACCTCTGATTTTGCATCGCTGTCAAAATCACAGTGATCTTTATTGTGGTTACAGTAAGGTTGCTTCTTGGGTTGCCTTTTTAGTGAAAAACTAGCCGCTCCCCGCGGCTTCACCCGCGTAAACACTAATTCTTTTTCAAAAATAAAAGTAGCCTAAGTTATTCCATATGTTCTATGTTATGGTGTTCGGTTTCCGCACTTAGTCCCTCAGGTGGACCATTGTGCGTGGGCCATGGCGGCCGTTGGTGGTTATTCCAACCAGCCTACCTCCCTCCAGAAGTTAATTAAATCTCCCGGTCTGTTCAGAACATCTGTGTAAGATCTGGGTGATCCGAGGGTTTCGGTTCTAATCTGGGTGACGCCTGTGCATTCAAAGAGCACGTGCGCAACGGTTTCCTCAGCCTCCATGCACGCCCTGCACAGAGGTCTGTCCGTTATGCCTATTGTGTGGAAATATTTGTTTAGCGAGCAGTGTCCCGTGATGGTCCCCGTCACCAGGCGCAGGCCATTCCTGTCCAGGAGTAATAAACGCCTGGTTAGCCTGCTATCCAAGGATGAACAAGTCATCAAGGATCATCAAGTGTAGGGGATCCCTACACTTGATAATATGATAACGCGGCGATTCTATTGGGATGATGAAATAAAACCGACCGCTTTGAATGCTCGTAAAACACTGATTTATTGAAATATATTTTTACATTATTTGCAATAATAGGTACAAATGCTGTGTGTGCAGAATGCACGGCGCGTAAGTCGGTAGAGTAATGTACGGCTCCGTACACCTATGTGTACGAAGCCGTACATTACTCTACCGACTCCGACATATTTGACATATTTATGACATATTTGTACTCGACACCGGGCTGCAGGCAGTCCAAGGAAGCTATCTTCCTTGGACTGCCTGCAGCCCGGTGTCGAGGTCCACCAATACTCCGCTTATGTGTGGGTGAACTCCTGTAGCCACCTGCGTATTTAGTTGAAGGGGATTGGCACGATAGGCTCGGGTCCACAGACTGCCAGTGCCGTGCTAGATGCTCTTCTAGCAAGTTCGTCAGCTGCGTAGTTACCTAGCGATCCGCTGTGTCCTTTTATCCATTGCAGTGTCACCGTGTCGCGGCTGGATACCATAACCTGTAGTGCTATTCTGTAAAAATCTCACCGTGATAACTTAGGTGAAGTGAGCTGCCAATAGTGTCAATCCTTAGCAACTGACAGCTCACTCCACGCTCACTTCACCTAAGATAACACGGTGAGATGGTTACAGAATAGCACTACTGTTCTAGTGCATTGTGACATTCTATGTAGTTTAACATCGAGGTCATATATTTTTTCCGTAAGGATTGGAGCGCTAATTTCAGCTATCTTCCAGTGAAAGTCCCGTCAAAATCGGTCGAGCCGGTTCGGAGATTAGCTGGAACAAACAGAAGTTAGACAGACAAAAATTAAAAATAAGTTTTTTTGTAGTACCGCGTATACTTTCATATCCTATAGTATTAAACGAGCAATATTTGTTTGTACATACGCCAGCACTTCAAGCTACTTCAATCTGTCAAATTTATTTAATAGATTTTCAACTTTACTGCTGAAGTATAAGGTTCAAAGTTGATTAGGAAAATTTGACAGTTTCGGGTAGCTTGATGTGCTGGCTGGCTGTACATACTCTACATATTTGTACTCATTTTCTCGAAAACGGCTCTAACGATTTCGATTAAAGTTGCAATATAGGGGTTTACGGGGGCGAAAAATCGATCTAGCTACGTTTCATATCTGGGAAAATTAATTTTCTCTATTTTTACAGTCTCGGGAATGTGATACAACGTTGATATACTTAGACGATTTGTTTATTTCTATTTTCACGCGAGCAGAGCTCGGTCGACGGTACTGTATTTAGTAAAAACTTTAATTTGATATTAGAAACAGACGCTTCAATTTTATTTATTTGTAAATAGTATGTATGTATAAATTGTATGTATGTATAGGTAGATTTAGATTATTATTTATAAAAAAAACAGCCGGGTAAATACGTAACACAGCCGGGTAATAACGTTTACTTCACATTCGAATTCTTATTCTTGTACAGACTCCAGCACATCAAGCTACCCGAAACTGTCAAATTTTCCTAATCAACTTTGAACCTTACACTTCAGCGATAAAGTTGAAAATCTATTAAATAAATTTGACAGATTGTAGTAGCTTGATGTGCTGGCGTCTGTACTAGCAGCACCCCGCGGTTTCACCCACATAAGTCTTGATCCTCTGGGAATATCGGGATAAAAAGTACCCTATGTGTTAATCCAGGTTATAAACTATCTGTGTGCCAAATTTCTTCTAAATCCGTTCCATAGTTTTTGCGTGAAAGAGTAACAAACCTCCATCCATCCATGCATCCATCCTCACAAACTTAATTCACATTTATAATATTATCAGTGCCGGTTTCAGCACCCCGGGAGAGATTTCTGTGCGCCCTCACTACTCTTGGAGAGGTAGAGAGGCGAAAATTGTAGGTTTTGTTCTAGTTTGAGGAATAGGAAAATGCAGCATGCTAAAGCGAGCAAAGCCAGCTCAAAAATTTCAGTACCCCGCCACGGAAAACTTAGGATTTCTTTTATGCAGAAAAGTTTGAGAATTGAAACTGCGAGATGTCCATATTTATAATAAAAACGTCCTACCCTATCGCCGCCGCCGCTATTGAATATTATTATAGTAGGATAATATACAGGGTGGCAGGGACATCGACGCGAAAACTGTTACCATGGATTCAGTAGGTACAGACGCCAGCACATCAGGCTGCTACAATCTGTCAAATTTATTTAATAGATTTTCAACTTTACTGCTGATGTATAAGGTTCAAAGTTGATTGGGAAAATTTGACAGTTTCGGGTAGCTTGATGTGCTGGCGTTTGTACATGATTCTGAAAGCATTGAAATTTTTCTTCGGTAATTTTTTTTTTAATCTTCTGTTCCATAGAAAAGTGCAATACCTACGCGGTCAAAATGTATGTAACAGGCGATTTTTTTTAAAATTTAATGTATGATAACTATGATAAGATGCATGCCTATAAAGGACGCGGAGTCATGCGACCGTGAGTTAGCGTTATTATTGTTGTCTCATTTTAGTTTCAAGTAGGTAACATGGTGATTAATGATAAAGCATAGAAACAAAATGTACAGATACTTAAAGTCATAGCTATTCTAACGACCATTATTATTTATTAATAATATACTTAAGTTCAATCACTGCCGCGTTTCATAGCACACGGAAATGTGATAAAAGTGGTACCTACTTAATTAAATTTAATAAAGTATTTTTGCGCTATGAGCCTACCTAGTCCTACTTAATTTTATTTGAAAACTTGAATCTGATGATTCAGCATTACAATTCAACACGGCAATTAGATTAATGTTATGATATCATTATCAGCCTAAAAACTTCGTCTGAACTGAACACGAGTCTTATGGCCGCTACAATAAAGGCTCGTACAGTTTTCCTGTACGAGCCTTTTAACGAGCCTTACAGGAAAACTGTACGAGCCTTTATTGTAGCGGCAAAAAATCGCCTGTTTCATACATTTTGACCGCGTAGGTATTGCACTTTTCTATGGAACAGCAGATAAAAAAAAAAATTACCGACGAAAAATTTCAATGCGTTCAGAATCATGTACAGCCGCCAGCACATCAAGCTACCCGAAACTGTCAAATTTTCCCAATCAACTTTGAACCTTATATTTCAGCGGTAAAGTTGAAAATCTATTAAATAAACTGACAAGCGCGACTTGTAATTGTTGTACCGTGAAGTTTTCTTAGAAATTGTTTTCGTTGTCTAATTGTAAATTGTGTCGCGTCGCTCTTGCTTGCACGAGGCTTTAAATTAAACGGTCTCGCATAAATCGAAGAGGAAATTGCAGTTATAAACTTATAACGCTTCACACATACGGATGTATGGTAGACTAGCGGTTCGCCGACCGTTACTCTACTGTTCTTGTTTTTGCTCTGAACTAATAGTTTCCGCTTTGTACGGCACTCTCCGGTAATAATGGGGTCTTCTATTTTACCGGTTTTTAAAACAGTACCCTAACACAATCTGTTTCGATTTGAAACAGATTGCTAATCCATTGTTTCATAAGTTGGAAAAAAAATCTGCTGAACAACGTACAGACGCCAGCACATCAAGCTACCCGAAACTGTCAAATTTTCCCAATCAACTTTGAACCTTATACTTCAAATATAAAGTTGAAAATCTATTAAATAAATTTGACAGATTGTAGTAGCTTGGCGTCTGTACATAAATAACGCAATGAATATTGTGAAACTGTCAAAATGAAACAAATTAGGCATGTTTGCGAAATTATAGATAGATAAGTAGATAGAATATTCTTTATTATGTACAGACGCCAGCACATCAAGCTACCCGAAACTGTCAAATTTTCCCATTCAACTTTGAACCTTAAACTTCAGCAATAAAGTTGAAAATCTATTAAATAAATTTAACAGATTGTAGTAGCTTGAAGTGCTGGCGTCTGTACACCATAAAAATTACAGACATTAGGGTACAGATTTCATTAGGAGCAATGGCGGACTAACAGGGGGGCGGAAGGGGCGGCCCGCCCCGGGCCTCCGGTCTCAGGAGGCCCCCAAATGCCTCCGCGTTCCCCTGATCAAATCCTAAACAAGACTTTAAAATGTTTAAAAGTCTTTAATTTAAGACTTTTAAACTTTCTTCGTCCAGGCTGTCTTTCGTTGGAATGCGCTGCCTCTGAACATCAGGACGGCAACCAGTCGGTTATCTTTTAAAGTGAAGGCACGTAAACATATTCATAGGAAGTTGGCAGAATCATCCCAGCACTGATTTGCTGGATTCGTTTTCTCCTCTACCTATCGTTATTTCTCCTGACTAAGTTTATTCTGTTTGTATGTATGTATGTATCTATGTATTAGTATTTATTCTTATTCGAGTTATCTATCTATTATGTTGCACCTGCCATGTTTTTTCTCTGCTTCATCCTAAGGTTGACTGGTAGAAAATGCCTCAGGCATTAAGTCCGCCTTTGTACAGTATTTTTTTTACTTGTGCATAAAGTTTTAATAAATAAATAAAATAAAAATGTGCTTAGTACCTACATAATTAAATTATTTAATTAATAAGATCAAAACACTACAGCCATCTAGACTTTTTACGCGGTACTAATATTCTTTTAACTTTGCTGAACGCGTTCAATACGCTAGGGGAATTCCCGTCTTTGTAGCGGGTACTTCCCCAGGAATCCCTGAATTAATGAAGTGCAAATAATTTACTCTTGTACGTACGCCTACATTATATTCACTACATTCTATTTACGTCGTATTTACTTAAAAATTATCTTCGATCTACAATGGGTCAAGAGCGACTGTTTCAATAGAAAGAAAAATTTCCAAAGAAATCGATTTCACAGAAGTTATTGAAGAGTTCAGTAAATTGAAGGCACGGAAACACATAATTATAACACGCTACAAAAAATAATAAAAAAAAAACTATCTTTGATTTATTTTATCTAATTTTTTTTTGTCTGTCGATTCGTATTTTATTTTCCTCAACCATATCCATTCCATATTGTAGGTATGTATGTTTATTTAGCCTAAATAATTTAATTCGAATTTAAATTTCACTTGCCAGATTTTAACTAAATAAACATAAAGACTTATTTATACATACAAATGTGAACTGAATAAAAAGCTTGTAAAACTAATTTTTTTTACTGGGGGGCCTCATTCAGCTTTGCCGCCCCGGGCCTCTGACGGGCGCCACTGATTAGGAGGACTGAATTTTATTTTTAACCGACTTCCAAAAGGAGGAGGTTCTCAATTCGTCTGTTTGTTTTTTTTTTGTATGTTTGTTACGCGATTACTCCGCCAATTATGAATAGATTTTGATGATTCTTTTTTTGTTTGGTAGATCATACTTCAGAGGTGGTCCCATATAAATTTTATTAACTTTTCTTGGGAAGTTTTTGAGTTACCTTCAATTATACGTATTTTTTCCCCACTTAGTATGTAGATGATATGATAACTTCTTGTCACTGTTATTTACATAGCAGGTAGTGGTATTCGAATTTGTGTGGGGTAAGTACCACAACTAAAAACTGAAAAATAAAAACTTTTTACAAAAAAAAACACTACAAAGTGAAAAATAACTTTAATTTCGGAAGTCGGTGACAAAGAACAAAAATTCTAAACCAAAGACACCGACTTCCGAAATTAAAGTTATTTTTCACTTTGTAGTGTTTTTTTTTTGAAGTCGGTTTTTTTTTTTTGTAAAAAGTTTTTTAGTCTTCATGCTGTTTGGGTTAAAAGCTTAAGCTAAAAGAAGTAGGGTGTGTTATGGAAATAAATAATAAAAACAAATTACAACAATAAATATTGTATTCACTTCCACATTATCTACTTAGTCAACAATCTATGTGTTACACATACTTTTACATTGGGCTAGCTAAGTACCTATAAATACGAAAATCAAGGAATGTGTTTTTGACAATGCACATTTTGAACATACTGGTATTTCTAGCTACACAACAATAATATACTAGATTGGAGAGATATTTTGGTAATCGACTTTGAATTTTATTAAAATAGTTTATTTTTTTATATTACTATTTACTAGTAAAGTGCTTAGCTAAGGCATCAAAACTAAGCTTGTACAGTACTGCAGGTTTTAATATTTATTATGAAAATAATTATATCTTCAGTAAAGACAAAATAATATGATTCGAAATCTAAGAAACAAAAAACACTTTACAATGTTTTTTATTTTGTTTACGTTAGAGCTTGTTATGCAGAATACTTCAATACAATACAACAATGTTAACTCTAGACCTGTCCTTGATAAGGTGATTGTAAAGTACTTTAGTAAAGATAACAATTTACTTCATTAACCACTTTACCAAGCCCATATTGATTTGACACATTAAAACTACTCAAATATTGATTGTGATATTAAACAAATACGCAATGTTAAATTATATTTAATTAAGTCAAAAGTATGTGTATGTAGACCCACTGTTTAAAACTAAAACTTATGCACAATTTAAAAAATAAGAATACATTGGTTCAGTTCAATTTTTATTTTATAATTTTATCATTCATTTCAACTTATTGTACCTAACTATAATAATGAGTTGGCAATTTAAGAGATAAAGCCACTATGAGAATATTTATGCAAATATTGTGTATTCAGCTTTTCACCAAACCTACCGAATCAAGTCCTGATCCAAACAACAATTTTATTGTAAAGGTCAAAATTAATGTCATACTCAAGAACTGAAACCTTGAATTACATATGCAAATGCTGCAAAATAATCTCATGCAATATTTTTATTTTAGTGCAGTGGCTATAAGTATTTATGTTTCATTTATTTATCATTCTAAAGATCGCTGGATTATTAAATAACATCAATATTCCTAGGACAAGACCGTACTCTGCAATGTACATAGCTCAAGATTGACCTACTTATGCTAAATTAATTAGTTTGATATCCTTTGCAATCCAATGTTGTTGAATGCAGCTTTTACATCTTCAAACACTTCGACTGGAGACACTTCTGCATTAATCCTGCGCACACGACCCATTCCATCGTAGTGCTTGATGATCGGCAAGGTGTCGTTTAAATAAGTGCTGAATCTCTTCTGGAGGCTCTCCAGATTATCGTCCGACCGCCCGCTGCCGGCGGCGCCGCGTCCTAAACACCGCTCCGTGCAAAGGTCCCGCGAGCACTCGAAGAATAACACGAAGAGCAGCTTCGTTTTGTCAGACATGACGCGTTCCCAGCCGTCTAAATTGTCCTTGTTACGCGGGAAGCCGTCAACAAGGAAGCGCGTCTTACCGGAGTTCTGCATGGCCTTGTGAATGAGAGAGCACGTAACATCTACAGGTACAATCTCACCGTTCCGGATTTTCTCCTCGATCATTTCTCCGTACTCGGACCCAGGCCTCTGTCGCTCTTCGCGTAGCAAATCGCCAGCGGACAGATGTACAAAACCATATTCTTTAGAAATAAAAGAACATTGCGTTCCTTTGCCGGCGCCAGGCGCACCCAATACGAACACAACTTCAGGCACCATTTTGTTGAGATACTGCAAACACTGCCGCAACGCGCTACTCAGCATTAAGTAAGCGTGACTAATTTATTAAGCTGGATTCCAATTAGTTTTATAAAACATGCGCACTTTGCGCACAGCTGCAGCCTTGAGTTTTGACGTAACAGATGAATGACAGTGTTGTCAGATGCATTGAACCTTATTTCTGTAATAGAAACTTCTAAAATCTGTACCTATGCTATTTGCTTGAAATTTGTATAAAATCTGTATGTATGGTCAAAAGAACCGAAATAGAATAATATACTTCTCCTCTGTGAGTATAATAATAATATACAATAATATAATATTGTCCGTGTGGTGTGACTAAGGCGACTAAGGGACTTACTAGAGAATGGGCAGCAGCGTTCTCTATGCATTTTTAACACCATACTGCGATCGCCAACCCGCCTGCCAAGTGTGGCGATTATGGCATACCCCCCCCCAAAAATGACAAGCACCAAAACAAAATGGCAAAATGGCCCCTAGTGCCCGGCGGCCCACCGGCCCTTGGCTACGGTAGCGGTCAAGGCCACGGTGAGGCAAGGGGTGCGAAGAATCCCCGGAAGAGATCCGGCTACCAAAATCACCGGAAACTGAACCTGGCAACAAATAACACGCGTACACTTCGGACCGACGAAAAGATCATCGAACTCGAGGAAGAATTGAGCAGGTTACGATGGGGTATAGTAGGGTTATCTGAAGTCCGAAGAGAGGGGGAGGACTCGATAATCCTCAAATCCGGGAACTTGCTGGTGTCGGGTTTATCGTCCATAAGTCCCTTGTGAACAACGTGGTGAAGATCGAGAGTGTGTCCACCAGGGTGGCGTACCTTATACTCAGAATATCCGCAAGATATTCGCTGAAGGTCATACAGGTTTACGCCCCGACCTCGTCACACCCCGACGATGAGGTGGAGACCATGTATGAGGATATTTCCAGAGCCATACATGGCTCTAAAACTCACTTCACCGTTGTCATGGGGGACTTCAACGCGAAACTGGGCAAACGAAACGATGATGAGCTGCGAGTGGGGCAATTTGGAGTTGGACGTCGGAACCACCGGGGTCACCTACTGGCCAGTTTTATGGAGAAGGAAGGCCTCTTTATGATGAATTCCTTCTTCAGAAAACGTGAGCACAGGAAGTGGACCTGGCAGAGCCCTAATGGTGCAACAAAAAATGAGATTGACTTCATTATGTCGACGAAGAAGCAAGTATTCAATGATGTCTCTGTGATCAACGCGGTGAAAACCGGCAGTGATCACCGTTTGGTAAGAGGCACATTGAACCTGAATATCAAGCTGGAAAGATCTCGACTGATGAAGTCTACGCTCCGCCCAGCACTGATCCAGGTCCAAAACCCCGAGACCTTTCAGCTCGAACTTCAGAATCGTTTCGAGTGCCTAGGGAGCTCCATCGACGATTATAACGATGGGTTCGTGGAAACTGTCCATACGGTCGGGTCCAAGATCTTCAAGACCCGCCGCACAAATCGAAACAAGAAGCTCTCTGATGCTACTTTGCAGCTCATGGAGGTGAGGCGCGAGATGATCCTGCAGTCTTCAGACGATGCGCTCAAATACCGGCAGCTCAATAGACAGATCTCTAAGTCCTTGAAAAGCGACCTGCGCCTCTATAATACAAACCGTATTAAGGACGCGATAGAGCGGAACAAGGGCTCCAAGGTTTTTGCAAGAGATCTGTCTATTGGACAGAGCCAGCTTGCGAAACTGAAGACCGATGATGGCAGAATCGTATCCGCCAAACCTGAACTTGAGAGAGATCGAGAGTTTCTATGGACAGTTATACACGTCAACTAGTAACCCCGTTACGAATCTAGCAAACGACCCAAGAGCTAGATTGACCCGACACTATACCGAAGACATCCCGGACGTCAGCTTGTACGAGATTAGGATGGCTCTGAAGCAGCTTAAAAACAACAAGGCGCCGGGTGATGACGGAATTACGGCCGAACTCCTGAAGGCCGGTGGAAAACCCGTTCTTAAGGCCCTCCAGAAGCTTTTCGATTCCGTCATACTCGAGGGCCAAACGCCACAGGCGTGGAACAGAAGTGTGGTGGTACTCTCATTTAAAAAGGGCGACAATGCCCTGCTTAAAAATTATAGGCCCATCACACTTCTGAGCCATGTCTACAAGCTGTTTTCAAGAGTTATCACGAACCGTCTCGCGCGCAGGTTTGACGACTTCCAGCCTCCCGAACAAGCCGGATTCCGTAAAGGCTTTAGCACCGTAGACCACATACATACGCTGCGGCAGGTTATACAGAAGACCGAAGAGTATAACCTGCCTCTCTGCTTAGCGTTTGTGGACTACGAGAAAGCCTTCGATTCGATCGAGACATGGGCCGTGCTGCAGTCTCTTCAACGGTGCCAGATCGACTACATCGAGGTGCTAAAGTGTCTGTACGAAAACGCCACTATGTCAGTCCGACTCCAGGACCAGACCTCGAAACCTATCCTTCTGCAGAGAGGTGTGAGACAGGGAGACGTTATCTCTCCGAAACTGTTCACCGCTGCACTGGAGGATGTTTTCAAGGTTCTGGATTGGAAAGGGCTAGGCATCAACATCAATGGCGAGTATATCACTAACCTTCGGTTTGCCGATGACATAGTTATCATGGCTGGGACCATGGAGGACCTCAGTACAATGCTCGATGACCTCAGTAGAGCCTCCGAAAGAGTGGGTCTTAAAATGAATATGGACAAGACAAAGGTCATGTCAAATGCCCATGTTACACCCACTCTCATGAAGATCGGAGTCGCTACGCTCGAAGTTGTGGACGAGTATGTTTCTTATGAGGTCCAACTTCGAGAAAGAGGTCAATCGTCGAATCGCGTTCGGGAAGCTACGCAATATCTTTTCGTCCCACATACCACAGTGTCTCAAGACGAAAGTCTTTGAGCAGTGCGTGTTGCCAGTGATGACCTATGGTACTGAAACGTGGTCGCTCACAATGGGCCTTATCAGAAGGCTAAAAGTCACCCAAAGGGCAATGGAGAGGGCTATGTTTGGAGTTTCCCTACGTGATCGAATCAGAAATGAGGAGATCCGCAGGAGAACCAAGGTAACCGACATAGCCCGAAGAATTGCGAAACTTAAGTGGCAATGGGCAGGGCACATTGCTCGTAGAACGGATGGCCGATGGGGCCGAAAGGTTCTGGAGTGGCGACCGCGTACCGGAAGACGTAGCGTTGGAAGACAAGATGGACCGATGACCTTGTGAAGGCCGCAGGAATCCGCTGGATGCGGAAAGCACAGAATCGGTCGAAGTGGAGGTGCTTGGGGGAGGCCTATGTTCAGCAGTGGACGTCTTTCGGCTGAAATGATGATGATGATGAATATAATATATTTTAAGCTTTATGTATTTATTTAAGTATTTGTTTATTAAGTATTTAAATCCATTGGCTTGGACCTTAACCCATCAAAATGCGAAATTTTCCTTGCTGACATAACTGACAGACAATTGACCCTTGATAAATTTAATGCAATAGCCCCACAAATCAAAATTTTAGAAAAAAGTTCACTTCAGCTCCTAGGTTCCCCAATTTTAGAAGACAGTTTTTCTCCTTTCATCGACGAAAAAATCAAAAAGTTTAACGACGTCTCGGACAGAGTCTCCAAAATTAATTTACATTCGGCCTTATGGAAGCAGGCACGCCTCTTGGACAAAATTGACCAAATTATTCGCAGCACATTAGCATCCATTTTAAATGTGGCCCTGGACGACCGAGCGTGGCTGCAAGCTACACTACCCATCCGTTTTGGTGGCCTCGGCGTCCGCAAAATTACCAGTATTAGCTTACCCGCGTTCCTGTCCTCTGTCCACAGCACTGAAAAGTTGACCGGGAAAATTTTAGCCCCATGCCTGGTTAACTCTGAAGTGTCGTGCTTGACCGTTGCGGAGAACGCCTGGAAAACGACTTGCCCGAATACAGATCGGCCCGTGAACCCATCTTCCCAGAGGCAGTGGGATGAGCCGCTCTGCAGGTTGGTACGGAACAATCTTATTAATACGTCCACCAATACTGCTGAGCGTGCCCGCCAGCTGGCTGTGGGTGAGTGGGAGTCGGGCCTCTGGCTTCAGGCGCTACCGTCACCCAACATAGGCACTATGCTGGGTGATACCACCTTCCGGCTCGCTACTTGTCTGCGTCTGGGTGCTCCTTGCGTGGCTCCGCATCGCTGCCAGTGCGGTGAAGGTGTCGACTGTCTTGGATACCATGGCCTATCCTGCAGTAAGAGCGCAGGCCGGATAGCACGGCACGCTAGCATCAATGACATCATCCGTCGTGCTCTTGTCACCGCTGGAGTGCCAGCTGTTTTAGAACCCAATGGCTTGGCACGCGAAACACTAGGGCCATGGGGTCCGAGTGCCCACCTTGTTTTTCAAGACATCGCCAAGCGGCTGGTCGACTCTTCACGTGACCAGAGGGCTGGCCTATTTTTTGGTCAAAGAATCAGCATTGCCATACAACGTGGCAATGCTACCAGCCTTTTGGGCACTTTTCCTATTGACAGCGATACGGACGAATTTTTTGATGCCCTATGATTAATTCCCCGCCCCCTCCTTTTTTATATACTTGTACATATTATTATTTTAAGTCTGATCGTTTTGAATAATGTAAATACGTGTGTGTAATTAATAAACTATTTATGACTCTAGAATAGCCTTAAAAATGTTATTAATAGGTATATTTTAATATTTTGGTTTAAGACTTCGCATATCCATATTTTCTCTTCTCATTCTCACACACTATTGTCTACATTTCTTTCTCATTTCTCCTTTCGCAGGTATGCTGGAAGAAATTTCTTAAGAAATAAGCAGTACCTTTGTACTCTAAATTATAATTACGTCGTTTCTCCATGTATTTTACTGTGTGTCATAAATAATAAAATAAATAAATAAATATACCTACTTACCGTATGCATTCAGCATACGGTAAGTATGTATAAGTACGGTAAGTTGCTTTGTTCTGCTTTTTTTTTAAAGAAGGGAATAGATTCATCATCTGCCTAGCCTTTTACCAACTATTTAAGGGTCGGTTGCAAGTCTAACCAGATGCAGCTGAATATCAGTAAGTAATTTACATGGAGCGATTGCTTATCTGGCCTCCACAACTCAGTTACTGGGTAACAGGGTAACACGATGCCCCTTGATAAAGGTGGTTTTACACCGGTGAGGCCAGGCGTGGATGGGATGGGGGAGGATTGAAATGATGTTTATACTTTTACACCGAAAGATGTACATCGCTATACCGTGCCGTCTCGCGATGGCCAGCGCTGCCTCGCGCCGGCTTGCGATGTCACGCGCTGGCCATCGCTACCTAGCGCCGGCTCGCGCTATCACGCGCGCCTTCTACGTTTTTTGGAGAAAAAGCTGCAGCCAGTGCTGTTCCGTTCGTATTCTGAAATCAACTGTCGGCGGTTTATCTTGTGCCATGTTTCATCATTGCTTATTAAATATTTGAATGGAGGAAGAAGAATCGGAAGAAGATATTAGAAGAAGAAAATAAATAATGTTGTACATAAGTCAAGAAAACGAAATCACGGTGTTTGGATTAACATATTCAATAATATCATAACGTGCACGGCGAGTTTGTTACATTGTTTAGGACATTTTGATGATGAAAGTTTTGCAACTCACTATAGGATGTCAAAACAAAGATTTTATGAACTACATTCAATTATTAAAAACTATATTGATTCAATGTTTAATAACTGTATAAAACGAAGGAAAACATGTAAGTAGCACTGGGAGCAGAAGAATATGGTATGCAGCGATGTCACGCGATGGTCAGAGCGAGCCGGCGCGTGCCAGCGCGAGACATCGTAAGTCAGCGCTTGACGAAGAGAGACTGTAGGGGTCCTCAATGGCCGGTGAGAGATTTGTTTTACAAAGTTAATAAAAACTCTATTCTTACAGCTATAAAATTCAATATTGTACCAACAAATATTTCAATTCTCGCCTCGCACATCCATCTAGACCTTTCACACCAAAAATGGGTAGGGCGTGGATATAAATTTTGCCATACAAATTTCAATTCTCACCCATCCCATTCACGCCGGTGTAAAACCACCTTGAGACTGGTTATCTGATTTTCGGGATTTTTATTGTGCATTAATCAATATCAATTACCATTAAAAGTTTGTATCGAAATAAATGATTTACGATAAATGCATCACGAGAGCGCAGTATTTTGAAGAACCACAGACGTATAGAAGAACACACAAAAATCTTTGGATGGCGGATTACCCGTTTGAAAAATAAGTGAAACTGACGACTGACTGAGAGAACAGTACTACCAATCGCGATTTATTTGGCTAAGTTCCGTTATAAAGTAGACTATGACAATTTAATTCATAGAAATATCTATATCCAGTGCTAATCTGTATCCAACATCAAAAATCTGTATAAATACGGAGAAATCTGTAAACATAGCAACACTGTGAATTACGGATGAATTGAACGAAGAACATTGAAATATGACGAAGAAGTAACGAATCAATTTTATGAATGAATGACTGAAGCTGAACGAATAAACGTCAAACGTTTCTATTGATGCACCACAGAACACAATACTCCTAGCGGAAGCATTAAGGCTCGTACAGACCAGCGCAATATCGCGGGCGCGACAGGCATTAGGCAGTGCGTCCCTTGTCGCGCCCGCGATATCGCGCTGGTCTGCAAGAGCCTTCAGTTTGTAATGGTTTGTAATAAGTATCGCTATCACAGAGTACGTTTTAATATGATCGCTATGGACAACTGTTTCGTACCTACTAAGCTTTCATATTAAAGTACTTTATCCACAACAAACGACATTCCTCGTCGAACTACGAAATTAAACATAAAACACTTTGCCGTGCCAGCCAACGCAACAAGCCTGCTGCAGGCTTGCTATTATGATGTCATAGTACAAATCCTGATGGATGTCCTCCGCCCCTGGGGTGGGCAAAGGGGTCTGTCAGACTCTTACTGACTAAAACCACCCCGGTGTTCCCTCTCACACTTGCGTCGGGGGCTGCGAGTGCAAATGTGACTTCCGCTGCCCCGGACTGGTGACGGCCCGTGCTCTGCGGGCCCCGACCCGTAGGGGGAGTGAAACTCCCCCAATTACGTCTAGAGGCGCGCGTGGAACACTACGCGCCGCCATCTCGGGTCCTCTGTGATGGGGGGCGACGGATTTTCCCGAGTCCGCCACCCCTGGACCCATTTAGGGGGGCTGGAAGAGGGCATTATCTGCCCTCCGCCGACGCCCAGTGTACTTGGAGAGTACTTGTGATCTCCCTTTCCCTTTCCGCAGCCTCCTTCTGCGAGATAACTGTTTGGCAGAAGGATACCACCGCGTCCCAGGACTCTGCACTGCCGACCATGGAACGAACCACGGTCGGCAGCGACAGGTCATTCTCCACTTCTGAAACGAGGACACGGCGTGGCCCCTCCCATGCGACACATTCGGCCAGCGTATGCCGCGCCGTGTCCTCCAGACAGTGGACGCAGTGATGGCACCGAGCGTCCGGCTCCCTGCCTATGCGACACAAGTACTTGTCGAAGCAACCGTGCCCCGAGAGCACCTGCGTCGCCCGAAACGTCAGGGAGCCGTGCCTCCTCCCGAGCCAGTCGTCGAGCACTGGCCGGAGAGGTTAGCCCCCTGGTACAAGCTTAAAACGATAGTTTACCGCCGCCAACATTGGCGTTGGCGTTGGTGTGGCATTGGCACTGTTGGTTGGCGTGGCGACGTGGTGTCCACGCCAACATAGGCACTATGTTGGGTGACACCACTTTCCGGGTCGCTACAAGTCTGCGTCTGGGTGCTCCTTGCAGGGCTCCACATTGCTGTCAGTGCGGTCTTATCTGTGGTGCGGTGAAGCTGTCGACCGCCTCGCACACTATGGCCTTTCCTGCAGCAAGAGCGCTGGTCGGTTGGCACGGCACGCAAGCATTAATGACATCCTCCGTCGGGCTCTTGCCACCGCCCGCCGGGGTACCAGCTGTTTTAGAATCCAATGGCTTGGCACGCGACGATGGGAAGAGGCCAGACGGAATGACCGTAATGCCTTGGAAGTTGGGTAGGCCTTTGGTGTGGGATGCAACCTGTGTCGACGCCCTTACACCATCCCATCTTCCTAGCACTGCGGGCTGTGCCGGGGCTGCTGCTGCTGGTGCAGAAAACCTCAAACGTCGCAAATATAGCAACCTTACTGGTAGCTATATTTTTGAGCCGTTTGGGGTTGAAACACTAGGGCCATGGGGTCCGAGTGCTCACCAAGTATTCCGGGACATCGCCAAGCGGTTGGTAGACTCTTTACGTGACCAGAGGGCTGGCCAATTCTTAGGCCAAAGGCATTGCCATCCAACGTGGCAACGCTGCCAGCCTTTTGGGCACTTTTCCCGGTGACAGCGATGCGGACAAATTTTTGGACGCCCAATGAGCTCTTCTCTTTATTTTTAAGTTTTTCCTTTACATAATTGTACAGACGCCAGCACATCAAGCTACTACAATCTGTCAAATTTATTTAATAGATTTTCAACTTTATCGCTGAATGATAAGGTTCAAAATTGATTGGGAAAATTTGACAGTTTCGGGTAGCTTGATGTGCTGGCGTCTGTACATAATATTATATAGTAGTTCATTGATTCTTGAATTTATAAATAATTTACTCAGTTTGAATTTCCGCGCAGTATTTCAAAAAACTACTGTACAAGCCTTGGCCGCAACTAGGCATTGATGGAATCACCGTCACGTATGTGTGCCTAGACCCACATTTTCACGATCATCCATCAATGCCCCAGTTGCAGGCCGCGACAGAAATGTACTATCGAAGAAAGACTATTCTTGTTTGCAGAGCTCGGCCATAATAGTACGCTTACCTACGAAAAAAAGGGTCGTGTGCACGGGATTTTGTTTTCAAAACGCTTAGATATGCGTTACCCCCGATGGTACTATACCATTTTTATTTGAACATTTATATTCAGTAGGTACAAAGTTTACTACCTCTACATTACTTTAAAAAAAAAACAAAATTCCTCATGTTACTCTCGGTTTTATTATTATACGTTTATTACTCCCTATTACCATAAAAAACAAATTTTCTTTTGTTACAATACATTTTATTATTTTCTAATGTTAAGCATAAATAATTAATAGATGTTTCATATTATTTTCACATACAAAGTTTAATTAAATACTGTTCTTTTTAGTAAAGTTGATCCCACCAAAAATATTTTCATGTAAAATACACAGTGCATGTAACTTTGTAAAATGTTGCCAAGACGAGACCTTAAGGGGGAAGCGTCAGGGTAGCCCGCGAAATTTAAATTTTCTTACGTTTTTTGCATTTTGCAGGTCAGTGTCAGGTTTTATGTTGATGAAAATATGATTCGCGGTCGTAACAAATATGGCTTTACTCAATTATAATCATTACAATCAGCAATAGTGATTAAGAAGATAAAGGTGTCAAATGTCATGATTTTATGAAATCATGACATTGCTAACTTGTATTGCTGATTTTAATTGAGTAAAGCCATATTTGTTACGACCGCGAATCATATTTTCATCAACATAAAACCTGACACTGACCTGCAAAATGCAAAAACCGTAAGAAAAGTTGAATTTCGCGGGCTACCCTGACGCTTCCCCCTTAAGGCTCACACTGTCAAAAGTTATATCAGATCTCATGTACCTAGAGCCAAGCTTCAACTCTACACGCCCTAACATTACAAGCCCAAACTTCACCGACTCTACAAGCCCGAAATTCACAAACTCCTACACCTTGGTCAAAATATGTCGGCCCAATCGCCGTCGTTTTATCGGTGGAGCGTTTAGAGTTAAAAGCTTGGCTCTACATGAGAAATATAAATGAATTAATAATTAACTATTGTTTAACAGAAAAGTATTAACAGTGAATAAATTTTTCACTTTACGCCCATATGACGGAAGCGTATGTCACCACATTTTAATTTTTAACGAAGTACTTAAGTATGGTGATATTATTCGTATAATCTATATTTTCCTCGTTAGTCTAGTAGTCGCAAGCACTACTGCAGAGTATGAGGTCCTGGGTTCGATTCCCGGGTCGGGCAGTGTTATTGGGTTTTTCCATCTGGAATTTCTCAGTAGCAGCCCGGAGTCTGGATTTGTGTCCGGTTGATGGCAATAGGCTCGCCCCCCTATTACATAAACATAACTGGCGAAATGTGGGTGTACTATAGGTATACCTCTGCCCAACCCATCGGGGAATACAGGCGTGATGTTATATTTATGCTATATATTTTTAGGGGGCGAAAAGGGAAATTTCGTTTGGATGAAAAATCTTCTTCCTTTTGAGTTTATAAACTTTCAACTTGGCATAAAAAGTACTAGGCTTGCATGAATTCAATATAGATTTCAATCATTAAACTTTGTGCACAACTTCTGAGCAGTAACCTAACAAAAAGTACTAGGTACTCGTTCCAATCGGATCATTTTAGTCCACAGTACATAGGTAGGTTCTATGATGAAATGGAAAGACTGGAACTTTTTATAATCATTTATTGATACAAATGTTTTCGTACTTAATAGTAAGTTGTTATCACCAGAACTAGCAGAGTACCTGAAACAGATATATTCAAGTTAGTGACCAGATTCCCAATCACAAAATAATGTGAAGTATCCAAGTTTAATTTAATCAGAAGAAATAATAGGTTGACCTCAAAATAATTCAGAACAGGTCTGTGAATGTTCATCATTTAAAAAAAATATGCTAAAATTAGTTTAATTCGATTTTTTGTTCTCACCTATTGAATTTAGCTTGCATCTTCCTTTTTAGCCGAACCAGTTAACAGGCATCTATAAATAAAAATGGTTAAAATTTGTGACATAGTGAACAAGTTCACAATTACAATAAAGTAAAGCATCCAAGTTTGATTTAATCAGAAGTAATAATAGGTTGACCTCAAAATAATTCAGAACAGGTCTGTGAATGTTCATCATTTTAAGAAAATTGTATGCTAAATTTTAAATAGCTTGGTCAGATTTTTAGCCATTGTTCTCACCTATTGGATAGCTTGCATCTTCCTTTTTAGCCGCACTCGAATCTGTTATTAAAAAAATAAAAGGTTAAACCTGTGACCAAAAAGGTTAGTGAAATTTCAGTGAAATAAATTAATCTCAGGCCTGTTGAGCTTGTTAAACCATCACGGGGCATCTAGAACAGTGTTGTCATCATTATAAAATACAATTCAAAGAATTGATAATTACGAACTAAGGAAGTGTTCTATTATAGAAATTAATATTATAATTTTAAATAAATAAAAGTATCCACCATACTTATAGATTAGAAAATGCTAGTAATTACCTGATAAGGGCTTAATCAGCGTCCTTCGGTACACGGGAATCATACCGATGCATATCTGTAACAAAAATAATACCTAATGTTAGTTCGTTTCAAATAGTTTAATATGTTTTTTGAGAAAATATAAGTTTTCAGGCCTGTTGAGCTTGTTAAACCATCACGGGGCATCTAGAACAGTGTTGTCATCATTATGGAATACAATTCAAAGAATTTATAATTATGAACCAGGGAAGTATTCTATCATACAGTCACAGAATCGAGACGAATTTTATAATCATTATAAGTAGTAATTTAGATATATGACAGTAACTAACAATATCTATTGTGGTAACTATGAAACTCGAATTAACTTTCAATAAAGTATTGGCCCACAATTACATTAGACCATGGAAAGTGGAAAGAGGGAATGGGGGGCCCGTCCCTTCCCTCTTTCCCATTATACCTCTTGCCCTGCAGTGGGACAACATGGGTAGGCATAGGTAGGATATCTTTTTGTTAAAAAAAATAATCAAGTAGAATAATAATAACAACGAAAGATGATAAATAATTATGATGAACGAGGCTTATGTTGGCCATTCAAGTATAGATAAATTGTTAAAAAAAAAAAAAGCTACTGAAGGTGATTGCACAAAAAGTGCTAAAAACTTAAGTTGCTTATCATCAAATGACGTCCTATTAGCGTGACTTGTATCAATATTATCTCCGAATTGGATGATCAGATCATTATAATGGAAAATAACGCGTTTATACATTTTATTATAATCGATTTTCTACTTCATACTAGACATTTAAATAATATTTACCTTTTGTTGAATACAATTGTCTTCTCTCCTCACTTACTCAACACCTGCAACAAATAATAACAAATAAGCAACCAATTCATTTCTACATAATTATTTTTTTAATTTTTGTTTGTATTTTCAGTGTGATATAATTTTTTTCCTCATTACTCAGTACAGGTCTGTGATATTCATCATTAAAAATTATTTAAGTGGTGGTTGCGAACAATGTTTCATGTTTCTTTGAATATTTTAGAGCTGTTTTTCTTTTTAGAATAATTTATACAACGTGTAACGCTAAATGCGCAAAACCTCAGACACCCCAACTGATTTTTAATTCAAGTAACCTATATCAGAAAAAAAAAAAAAATTGTAAATGTTTTATGTGCTGTTTTAGTTCGTAAGATTCGTATTTGCTTTGAAATAAAAGCTATTATTATCCCGCGTATGAGAAAATTTAAATTGGTCGACAACAATTTGTGTTTGTTTACCTATTTTGGCGGGTTTGCGCATGTGATCTATTAATAAAAAGACACTGAAACGTTTCTAATGAAGATTTTTTGAAAAATGTGACCTATATATAAAAGTGGTTCAATTGATTCTGCTCGTTATTCTGACCAAATTTTTTTCAGGTTTTGCGCATTTAACGTTACACACGTTGTATAACATGAATATTGTTGAGATATTTGTAGGCACATACATATTTTATAAACCGACTTGTTAGATGTGATAAGAAATTACAGACACTGAAAAACATTCTTACCATTTTTGTCACGTCATGCAGTGTTTACAGGAACTGTTTGCCTGTGAATCAAAGTAGAAGGTTACTTTATGATCAAGATTTAAAACGAAACATGCATTAGTACAGTGATAACATCGCTCATTAATTTATAATAAGTATTTGTACTAAAAGCGATCTTATCTTCTGCATTTATGTATGTTACAAAATAAGACACATTCTGACAGATTTTTCAAATAAAAATGCACGCCAGAATATACCTCTGAATGTTTGATTTATCAACTCACCTTTTCCGAAATGACTGTTTCAGCCAAATAAAAACACTAAGGTTGTTTACAATAGAAAAATTATAATTTAAAAATTAATTACAGTACAAGTAATGAATCATGGTTCCCGACATCATAGCGATTCATATCAAACAGGCTGTGTATTTTCAATAGTTTATTTAGTATCTCGTGGTGGCAACATTCAGCCACTCAGTAACAAACGGTCCGACCAGCGTCGTCGTGCTTAACACTTAACTTAATTGAGGCGATACATTCCGTTTTATGTTCAAAATAAAATATATTCATAATATTAAAACGTAAAATTGTATAGTGCGTGAGGCGCTCTCAATAATGTTACATATATTACAGTATGGATTGCATTAGCTACGACGTTTACAGTTTGTCCAGATATTGAGCTAAGTCGGGCAGACCCTCCTTAAGTCCTTTCCTTTTCCTTGTCTCCTGTAAAGATAAAAAGAAACCAATTATATTTCAGAACAAAAAATAATCAATATCATTTATTTCAGCTACAATGTAAATGTAGTGCCCGCGCCGTAGCATGCAGTCCCGGGACATAAGGATAGAGGTCCTGTGCAGCGTTTGGACGCGGGCTCGCTTCACTATGCTTCGTTAGCACGCCGCAGCCGTCTGCGCGAAGCGGCCGACGAGCGACCGACTCGCTACGGCGCGGCACGGTGTGCCGGAAGGTATATTTAAGAAATGTCATTACTAAATATTGTAAATTACAGCCCTGTTCGCCAAAGAGATTATCTATGAATAGATTAAAACTTGGCTAGCAGTACTTTTGTCTTAACAAATAATTTATTTTTAGTAAATTACTTCCTTCTGAACATGTCGATATAATTTTGGCTCAGAACTTAGCTAATCGAAAAGCATATTCAGTAGTCTCCTTAATGAATTACTTTTTAAATATAATACAAGTGTTAGCAGAGTTATTAGCATGTCCTATTATCTGCATGTTTCACAAACTAATGGACACTACTCAAAGTGCCAAACTCGTAGCCAAATTGTGGGCCGACTATCTGTAGATTGCCGTACACTCACTAAGATAATAAGACAATGAGACCTTGTATTGAGTACAAACCTGAACAACAACGTAGGGCTTGGTGCCGGGCTCGCACGGGTCTCCGGGCAGGACCTGCCAGTGGTCGAACACGCACTGCGGGAAGGCCTGGCCTCCGGTGTTGGAGCGCAGGTCGGCGGTGAAGCCGAACGACTCGTTGACGGGCAGGTACGCCTTCACGACGAACATGGGCGTGCCGGTCACTTGCGACTCCTCGAACACGTGGCCACGACGCCTGTTCAACACGCCGTAGATACCTCCGACGGCTACCTCAGGGCACTGTGTGGGGATTACACATGGATGTATGTTATTATAATGCAATTGTAAGATGTTCTACTTCAGAAATTCGTGTACAACATAGATTTTATTTTGATATCTAATTTATTATGTAAAATGAAATTATTCGATTTCGAGGTTTCATGCCATTTCAGGATATTCCAACAATCAAAGGTTGTTATAATTTTGTAGGAGTGTTAGTTCCTCTATTCAGGCAAGGCATGTATGGGTGACGGTGCCTAAATATAGAACTGTTGATCTGCCACGTCTCGGAAAGGCGGAACTATCGTAGCATGCTAGTCCGCTCAGGAAAAACGTGGGGTCATGCTGTGAACATTCGCAGTCGATAACACATGAACTAGATAGCTGTTGCTGTCACATTTATGTAGATTTATTAGAATACATATTAATCGCAATCCAGTCTTATCAGTAAGTCATTTAATTATATTTTCTACTATTACTAAACTTCCTCAAATATTGAGACTAAACTTTCTAACTTTATCTAGACGCGAAACAACTTTCAAAACAATAAAATCTTATTCTTATGGAAACCACTTCCTATACTGACTCATTGGAGAGTTCAATTTAACGAATCAACCAAGTTTCTTGCGACTGGTATTACAAAGACTGGATTAGCGGTTCGATACTCCATGCAGGTTAGCGGCGGCACGTACCTGAATCTCGCACAGGTACACAGGCTCCATAAGTCTGGGCTGCGCGGTCAGCAGACACGCGTACAGACATCTTCTCGTCGTTGGAATGATTTGACCGCCACCCCTGTACAACAGACAAAGATTAGATTTTCGTTGCACGCCGTTGACGATAAGACAGTGTTCATTTTAATATAATAATTGAATTACATCTGTAGTTTCATTTTGTAAGGTTAAAGAATAAAGCACACATCAGTGCTTATAAGAATAGAATAAGGATGAAAATTACTAAAACATTCAGGAAGCTTAAAAGATTGACCACAAGAATATTTTGGCGCCCGATTAACATTGACAGAGGGCGTTGACGGTAATTATTTGTGAAATTGTATTGACAAAACGGGCTAAAAGGTTCTTGTAGTGTTTTAAACATTTAGTAATTACAAACCTGTGGATAGCATCAGTGTGTAGCGTGACATCGTAGATGTTGAACCTCACACCACGCAGGTTCTCCTCAGCCATGACTCCCTCCTTGGCGGCCCACTGGAAGCCGGCGACCACGGAGTCCTTGATCTCGTTGAGGTACTGCACTCCCTTGGAGCAGTCCACCATGAGGTTGGGGCCGGTTCCCTCGGGGCCGAAGCACCAGATCTTACGCGCTTCGGTGACGTCATACTCGTACTTGTCAGCCAAGTAACGACCACGGGTCTTGAAGTCGTCGCGGGGGTTCACTTTGCCCTGAGATACAAAAATAATGTTAACGCATTGCGGGATGCTGCAACCGATTAATAATATCTAAATTATCTACTTAATGTAAAATATGTAATTTATTTAATAGTAATGTAGTGCCCGCGCCGTAGCATGCAGTCCCGGGACATAAGGATAGAGGTCCTGTGCAGCGTTTGGACGCGGGCTCGCTTCACTATGCTTCGTTAGCACGCCGCAGCCGTCTGCGCGAAGCGGCCGACGAGCGACCGACTCGCTACGGCGCGGCACGGTGTGCCGGAAGGATTTTTATTTAAACGTTTATAAAAATGTAGATATAAATAATGCATCTTGTAATGACAATAACTAGCAATTTGGTAAAACAAAATATAAGTAAATAATCAAGTAGTTTCCTTACATCGTCGATGTCCTCAGGCAGACCTTCGGGCATGGGTTGCGCCCTCATGAACAGACGGTTGTGCTTGTTGGGCGACTTGGACAGACACATCTGGTCCGACTCCTCCGCCACGGTCTCACGGTACGACACCACGGGGTCGGATTTCTTGATTGGAATGCAAGCGTGGTCCTCTTCTAAGTCCTGGGCAAATAAAGAAAAAATTGTACATTAGTACACATCAACATATTATTCTTGAATTTTGTCGTAATTTTGAATTTTTTAAAGCTATAGTAACAAAATATTCGGAAAATAACTGTCTCATACATTTATGGGGTCGCAGGCTATGGAGTCTTACAACCAATTCCGGTATGAAGTATACTGTTAGTCCTCTTTGACACCCAGATTCTTATTATAAGTAACTGGCAACACTTGGGACTCTTTTTTTCTATTTTCTTTTGCCAGTTAATAGGCCAATCATTTTTATTCCATGGATTTTTATACCATACTAATATTCGTACTATTGGACAGTGTACGCATCATTAAAAGCCCTGTATTCATGGTAAACAAAAACTTGCACAACGTAATTTCGTGCTGCTGGAAACATGAACGCGAAACGCACATACATTCTGTATAGAGTATTGCTGGAACAACGCTACGCCACTTTTACTTAACTTTAAACATGTTTTACTAAAATAAGCAATTTTTCCAAACCTTAAGACAGATCTCAAGATGCAGCTCTCCGGCACCAGCGACAATGTGTTCTCCAGACTCCTCGTTGATGCACTGCACCATAGGGTCGGACTTGGCCAGACGCTTCAGACCCTCCACCAGCTTGGGCAGGTCTGCGGGGTTCTTGGGCTCCACGGCCACACGCACGACGGGTGAGACACTGAACTTCATGACCTGGGAAAGGTGACGAGATAATTAATAAAAATCTTAAATTCATTCACTGACGCACAGTCTAAACAGCTGAATCTAGAAACAAGAAATTTTGTATAGTATATACTATAAAGAAGGCGAGAACTAAAAAAAGATTTTTGAATATTCATCCCCTAAAGGGGTTATATAGGGGACGATATTTATGGAAGTTCGACATTTTTGCCCATGGGAACTCATCAGGCACACGGCTTGTAAATAATGACTCTGTTTACCTTCATGTTGTGTGCGTTCTTGAAGGTGGTGATGGTTCCAGTCTTGACAAGGAACTGGTCAACGCCGACCAGACCGCAGATGTTGCCGCAGGGCACATCCTCGATAGCCTCTACGTAACGACCCATCATGAGGATGGTGCGCTGGATGGTCTTCTCGTACACGTCCTATGAAAACAATTTTTAAGATTTGTTAATCAATGTTTTGAAAATTATAGAAACAGTTTTTTTTTTTCAGATCATTCAGTCTTGAAGACTATTTTAACAAACAACTTCTACATTTTTGGACTTGGATCAAGATGAATTTTCGATCTCTGAATACTGCCTTACCTCTTTCTTGCCGGGCGTGAAGTTGGGTCCCATGATGCGGGCCTTCTGTCCGGTGATGACCTTGCCGGAGAACACACGTCCGAAGGCGTAGAAACGACCCTTGTCGGAGGTCGGCACCATCTTGCTCACGTACATCATGAGGGGCGCCTCGGGGTCACAGGTCTGGGCAACAGGGAGAAACGATTAGTAATTAATTAATTAAAGACTTTATTTCAGACCATGGTGTCTATTTTGTTAGTAACAATGTTCTTATAGACTACTGTTAGTAATACTTATAACTATCCACCACAAAACATATAAAAGAAAGTTAATTCAATCTCTATTGCGCCATTCCATGACAAATGGCGCAGCAATGATTGATGTAACCACAGTCCAGCCGACTAGCGATCATGCTAAGGATACTGTTGGCGCTGCCACGTACTCTACGCACCAGGGATGCGCACCTTTTACGCATCGTAGCGTAAAAGCAGTCTACGCGACGTTCAACAAACATCCCTGATGCACTACAGAATCGCCGCAGCCCCATCAGCACCCTGAACGCATGATTAAATTGGACTCGGAGGGCACTGTATGACTTCATACTGTATTCTTTTGTTCATTAGTATCATGGCAGTAGATGTTATAAAAATAAATATATGGAACTAGATTTTTGCCCATAGCTTCTAGTGACTTTATAACGTTTAATGAAAAAAAATATCTTGTCAGTATTTTTTTATTAACCCTGTGTAAATACAGTACAACATAGTTGGAGATTTACCTTGATGCCGAGAGCGGCCTCGTCGTCATGGGGTCCCTCGTACAACATCTCCATACGGTACTTCTGCGCGACCACTGGGGAAGGCAGGTGGATGGCAATCATCTGCAGGAGAGCCTCACCGGCTGGCAGCCAGCTACGCATCACCACCTGGACAATAGAAACAAAAGTTTAGTAGTCAATTTTCAATCCAATTTATTTGTACATTATTATTCTAAAAAAGGAGGTAAAAAAAATCACACCATGTGTCCTACTGTTTGTTATAAAATCATCTGTTTTATGTGGTAACTGTCTCATACATTTATGGGGTCGCAGGCTATGGAGTCTTACAACCAATTCCGGTATGAAGTATACTGTTAGTCCTCTTTGACACCCAGATTCTTATTGTAAGTAACTGGCAACACTTGGGACTCAATAGAAATTAAATTACTTTTTTTATAGTATTTAGTACATTCTAGTGTATATTCTCAGTCACAAAATTAAAGTTTCTTTACACAATAGACTGTTTTTAAGATGAGCTGGATGTTTGGAAAACATTCGTATTTTAATTTCCATCAAACAAAAGGCTATTCAAGTTACTCCTAACTAACATAAACACATCACACTCGAATGTCGCGATGACCATAATTAGTAATAAAAAAAAAACCGTTTATAAATCCAAAGCAATAATCGCGTGCGACTTCACACGAAGTCTCAAGAATCTTATATTGAACTTAGAATCTCAGTTATTTAAAGTCATATGACTACAACCAAATTTTTTTTTGTGAAATTGGTCACTCAAAGAATACATTCGCCAAATGCATAACCTCCTCCTTTTTTTGTAAATCGGTAAAAAATCAACTATTACGTAATGCTAAAGAAGATATTTGAGTTAGTGGCAATGAGTAAGTAAGAAGTTTCCTACCTTAAGCAGGGCTTTGCCGTCCTTGTCAGAATCTTCGTGCTTGAGGGTGACTCCGATCTTGGTGAGTAGACCGTCGATCTCCTCTTTCTTGAAGTTCATGATGGCGTCGAACACCTTGTAGATGGGGTCCAACACGTACATGCAGAAGGAACGCTTGTTGTCATTGTCCTTCTGTTTGGCCCACTTCTTTGTCTTGGCGTTGAAGAAGTTCTCTCCCCACAGCCTGAAGGAAAGGTTGGGGTAAATAATTTTGTCTAAGTGTAGGGTACGGCCAATAAATTAATGAGAACACGACAATGTTAAGTGTTATAATATAGTGCTGAACTAAGATCTTTAAACATTGAAACTCAAATTCCGTGCGTGTTGCGTATTCGCAGAGTGAACACCCCTAAGTAATCAGAGTTCTTATTATAGATTTTTTTAACAAAATGCTTCCCACGTGATGAATAGAATTCTATTAATAGAAACTAGTTGCGGCCACATACATTTCCGCTATCTAACGTTATTATTTATCATTGTGTGCTTTTAATTTACAAATCCATCTCGAAACCTCGCTAGGTACAAGTTTTTTTTAAGAGTTCCAACGATTACGATTACGTCACCGCTTTCATTGTTTCATAGGAACAAGATGTATCTCAACAACCATAGTAAATTGCCCACAGTAAGCAATTCACCATTTTCAGAGTTGAGATTTAATTTTCGTCCCGGTCTGCCGCTGGTGTATAGCATTAAATGCTTAACCCAGTATCAATGGGACGAAATCTGATAAACGGAAACCCTAGGGTTAGAATTCTAGAACAATCTTAGTGGAGGAGGGAATAACTTCTTGTCGGAGTCTATACTCGTGAACAAAGAATCTTTACATCTTGAATGAGTAGGTAGTATGTAAAAGTGCACCATCGTCCGATGTAGATCTGTCGCGTCATTTTTCTAGTTTCGATGGCAATCTAGATTGATTCGATTGATAAAAATACCGTAAGTTTACAAACCAACAACGTGGTATGAGGAATTCGAAGCAAACGGTACGAGGAAAATCACTAACTTAATATTATCGTTGGATATAAAAGACAAAATAATTCCTATGTGAAGACAATAAAGTTCGTTTCAGTGAGGCTATGCTGTAGACGAGGTCGCGTGTACACGAATCAATGCGCGTGACGTCATTACGAGCATCTGCAATGCTGCATTTGGGACCTTATTTGTGGTTATTAGAATATAAAGTTCGCGAAGGACGAAATTAAATAGTTACAAAACAACCGTTTAGAAAATTAGAAAGTAATTTTAGCTCAGTAATTTCTTGAGAAACTCAATTTTCGTAAGCTATTTTTGGTATAATTTTACTTCTACCTAACTAAATATTCGTACAACACGAACACGTGTTCAAACATAACCTCAAAATTTCGATATTTACACACAGATGGCCATTTTCATGGCAACTAAGTAATAAATTCTGATTGAAAATACCGAAAGGGATGATAACGGAAAACATATTATTGACTGCTTTAGATTTTTCTGCATCATCTTCCTTCCTTAATGCTATACATTATTGTGCCTTTCTTCGACAGACTGTTTCTGTAATACAGCAATTCTAAAAACATGAAGCGTGCTACTACTCTATTTTGCATACTATTGTATAGAATCATTTTTTTCTAACTGAACAGACAGTTGTGCTGCTGGGGAGTTTGTTGCGCCACTTCTTCTTCCCAGCTAAAGGTACTAGGAAGTGGTGAAGGGTGGGCGTTTTGGGGACTGTCTTATGTAATTTTGACGTTGATTCTCAGCCTAGTTTGATTGACTTGTGTTTTTTTTTTAATTTTGAACTGCTACACACACTTTCTCGGCACCAAAATTGCGTAACAGTTTTAATCACAATCCGACTTTTTGAAGGATATTTCTAATCCATTGTTTCATAGGTTTAATAAATTCGTCTGCTCAACATTGTAAATAACGCAACGCATTTTGTGTGTTACGGAATTGCCCTGCGGGTCGGCATGATTCGGCACAGCAGCAAAATATATGTCCGAATTGCCGCCCGGCTGTGCGCAGGCTAAAGGGAACAAGGCGAGTGCAGCAGGCCTGAAAGAGTAAAACATGACGTACCTGTTCATAAGCTTGACAAGGTCGATCTTGAACTTGTCAGCGTACATCTCAGCGAACTGCTTGAGGGTGAAGGCCCAGCCGTGGAGACCGGATCCGAAACCCACGGAACCCTTGCTGGGGTCCACACGGACCTCACCTGATTAATGGAAACGGACGTTAAGTATATCGAAGGTTTGAAGAAGGAAAAACTACAGTTACAAATACTGATGGATTTACCAATCCTGCTGACTTAGGCATTATTTTTTTTGTGTTAGGGACTGTTCTTGGAACGCTGCTATTCAGCTAGTCATCAGTACCTATTGTGTGTAGAATAGAATACGCGTTTACAAAGATGTTTCGTGTTCAAAATCAAATCAAGAAACGTAGTTGCTGTGACGTTTTCGCAGTTATCCTCATTTTCCATTACCGGTAATTTTTTTACAGTTTTCAGTACACAAAAGAAGTGGTAATTTATTGTTCTTTTAATATTGAAATGTATCTCAACAACCGTTGTGAAGAGTCAACAGTGATCAATCCACCAATCCACGTTGAGATTTAATGTTCGTCCCGGTCTGCCGCTGGTGTATAGCATTAAATGCTTAACCCAGTATCAATGGGACGAATATTTAAAAGGAAAACCTAAAAGATGCTGAGCAGACGGTGGACTTGTCCGCGAAGATAGAACATAAGGAAATTCCGGCAGTTTAGTTGTCCTACGAGTGCGTTACTGCATAGATTTCCATTTTCAGACAAATCGTCCACCGTCTGCTCAGCGCCTAACAAAGAGCTTTTACTGAAAGTCAAAACCACGCCGTTATATCGCCAAAATCTGCAAGCTAACTCAACGCGGTTTTGGCCCTTACTGCCAGGTCCCTTGTCCCTTTTCGGGTTTGATACCATACCCAGCCCATGCATTTTATTATACTGTTTTTCACACACATAACATAACATCACGCCTGTAATCCCCGAAGGGATAGGCAGAGGTGTACCTATAGTAGTACCCCCCACATTTCGCCAGTTATGTTTAAGTCCCATGTATAGGGGGGGGGGGAGACTATTGCCATCAACCGGGCACAAATCCAGACTCCGAGCTGCTACTGAGAAATTCCAGATGGAAAAACACAATAACACTTTGCCCGACCCGGGAATCGGACCCCATACTCAGCAGTAGCGCTTGCGACCACTAGACCAACGAGGCACTGTTTTTCAATAGCATAAAAATAAACCTAAGTACAAATAGACGGGAGTCTAGGGATAAGAAACGCATTGAACTACCAGAGTTCTGCTAAATTATTTAATAGCTCTAATGAACTACTTTCTACGGTCACGATATTTCATAGAAAATAAACAACTCATCTTTGTAGGTATTCAGACGAAATTGACGATGTTAATTAATTAAATATATCGATCTTGGCGCAGCCAATGTCGTGACCTTAAGATCATTGACCTCTGGAACGTAACCTTCATAGCAGTCAAATGGACTAACTTTTTTATAAGGTCAAAAACTAAGTAGAAGAATTTTGAAAAAAAAAAAAAAGTAATTGCTGTGGGGTGTGGGAACGAGTCTGAAAATAAATAGAATTTTTGTCTGTTTGTCTGGATGTATGTTCCAGATTGGCTCAGAAACGGCTCAACGGATTCGGGTGAAATTTGGCACACAGATAATTTATAACCCGGTAATACGTTCCCGTGGGATAATTCCAGACATTCACGCGGGCGAAGTCGCGGGCAAAAGCTAGTATTGAAATATTTAAGGTTAAAGGGTATTCAATAACTTTTCTTTAACACCGAGTCACCGGTTTTTGAAGTTGAAAAGTTAAAAGAGACGACCCTCAAAACGTCTACTGTTTCATGAAAACAATATTTTAGAAAGTCATTTATTTGATTTTCTAGAATTCATAGCCATAATCGTCAAGTTTATCGAAACGAAATTCATGAAATCGTTATCAAACGTAACGGATGTTCAGAAATGTTCGTAATGTGAAAATGACACAATATTATTGTAAGAGAACACATTGGGCGACCTTGGCGTGGATTTGACGCTTTATCAATGCGGATCGCGCGACTCACATGTACAAAACACGCCGGCATGATAACGTGACGTTCGAGTTTGTATTCAAACTAGGTAGATGTACTTCTATTGTTCACTAATGATTCCGCACAGTTATTTTGAGGGGCCCTGGGCTTCGGTTAATGGTAACTAACAAAACGTAATTCATTATTTTTTTGCGTAGCGGTAAAACAATCAGAACAATAAAATTTTCTATAGGCGCTCCCCCACCGGAAGCATTCGCCTTTACCTACGATCTATCCGTGTTACTTCTATCATTTAATTATAATGTAAATTCACCTATTCGGCTGGTTTCAACTGCCTCTCTACACTACCTAGCAGTAGACGACCTGCTCAGTCTACTAGCAAAGTCGTAGCCGTTACAGCGGAATCTTGCATTGTTACATTAAAGGCGGAAAAAAAAACAACTAATTAAAATCATATGACCTCTTTTTCTTTAAGTCTGTTAAAAGCAATCGGAAACAGGCTTACAACACCGGATGCCACCTCATTGTAGACGGGATTCTTTTCTCATAGCGTGGCATGTACTCAATGAACGCGCGTCGGGAGGTGGGGCCGGTGCTCTATCAGTGCCAAAAACCAGTCCGTAGTCTATACGTACTTCCTTATCTATCCAGACGAAGAATGACTGCAGTAACTTTTAACCGACTTTATTTTATGTATTCGACTAGTCCGCCAAATTCTCCAAGAGTTTTGGACCGATTTACGAGATCCTTTATTTTATTTGATCCCACGAGGTAGTCCCTAGAAAATGCCATTGACTTTCAGTAAGCTTTTAATCTCCTTCACTAACAGGAATATAACAGCTTTAACAAATAGAAGACTTCTATTTGCCGGCCGATAAATGAATTCATATTTTAACATCGAAGTTTATTTTATTTCTTTACTCAAACCGAGGGCACTTTACGTAACTCGTTGACGTACAAATGACATTAATAACTCGCTTTGAAAGTGTTCCCTCGCCCACCCTTATTATTTCTCAAGACGGAAGGTTCTCGGTTCGCGCAAATTGGACAAAGTGCTATGACGTCACAGGCAAAAGGGAACATTGCGTGGGCAGGTGGTGGAAACACGTCAGTATACTCGACTGAAATACATTATTGATTCAATCCCACGCACGCACTAAGCGAAGGGCATGGAAATCACACGTGGGGATCCCGACGTCCTGTATTCTGGATTAAAAAGGCTCCCGCAAACAGGCGCGACGCGACTCTAGTAAAACAACTTCTAAGAAAACTTCACTTTAGAACAATAATTAATTATCGGTGTCGCATCGCGCCTGTTTGCGGGAGCCTTAAAATGGCGATAGAAATTGAAGCAATGTTACCAGTTTCGTAAAAAATGCAAATTACACAAAATTAAATATGTAATATAAAATGTTGGAATTGTTTGTTTACTTTGTGTTTCCTGCAAACCTTTATCAGTAGGTACCTACTCTTACAATGCATCGAGGCCACGTGTATAGTACCACACGTGTAGATATGTAGTAACCTCAGTAAACACCACAAAATGGCAGCTTTGTAAACTTTAGATACTCTTGAAGAATATTTTGCGATTTATAAAATGATCCAGATCATTCAGTAATTACATGGTAAAGTAATCAAAACTAAGAAATCTCTTCACACTGTCACAGCAACCCTTTTCCAAGATCACAAGGAAATTAATATTCCACACACAAGTCATCATAATGTTTGCTGCAAAACATGCTAAATACAAACCAAACATGATTAACAAATTTTTTACCTCCTTTCATTATGCAAAGAGCACATGAATCATTCCTAGAAAAAAATGGCCAGTCAGCAAGATTGGTACAAGGAATCTAATCTGTACCTAACTTTATAGTCATTTACTTAGAAGGTAAACTCACCCATGGGACCGCCATCGTCATTGTAGGTGGCGATGATGACGTTGACGTTTTCCACAATACGTTGGAAGGTCTGGTAAAGCTCCTCAGCTTCCAATTGCAGCTCCAGAAGAGCACGGTCCATCTTGTTCATGAACAGAATGGGCTTGATGCGCTCGGCAATAGCCTGACGCAGTACAGTCTCGGTCTGTACACACACACCTAGGGAAAGGGAACATGTTTAATGTGGCGATCATTGTTGTGTATGTTGTGTAATATGTGTTAAGGTTATGTCAGATGGCCGTTCTGAAAGATCTTCAATGATTTTCAGTTTTAAATGGTAAGAACATTCATCATTTGTGGCTTTTTTGCCAGGTTTTAATGCTTTATCTGGATTGCATGTTTTTTTTTAAGCAAAATAAATTTCTTAATTATCAAGCCATACTTACATAGCCTTATCAGCTTGATCTACAAACATCATGTCAAGTTTATAAAATAGTAATAAAGTTCAGTTTCATTTGCAACAGTTAGTCTTTCATAGTTAGGTATTTTAGAAAATTTCACCACATGTAATCAAGAAATTGTTATTCAAAACTTTATCAACAAAATGCGGTCTTATCTGGTATTGGTAAAAGTTAATGTCATCCAATGACAATATGCACTACTTTGTAATTATCATGTAGCTATCCTAGAAATTACTAGTCATTTGGAATTATAATCTTTTATTATTCTGGTATGCAAGCTATTTCAGCTTGGTTGTAAATAACTAAGTGTAAGTACCTAATGCACTGTCATGCACCCTTATTTAAACAAGTTATGTGATGTTGCATGCAATCCTGAAACTCTTTTTACTCTTTCAATGCAATTTTGTATCTCTTTATATTATGCTTGTTTCTGTAGCGTAGAAATCAATGAAAGACCATTTGGATAGTAGCAAGATTAACAAAATGAGATTGAGGAAATGTTAGTAATTCCATCAATTAGAGGAGTATATATTAATTTTTGGTCTGAATTGATGCAAAAGATGATAACATACCAGAGACACAGTCAACTACGACGAGGGCACCATCAGTTACACGGAGCGCAGCAGTCACTTCAGACGAGAAGTCAACGTGTCCAGGTGAGTCGATCAGGTTTATCAAGAAACCCTTCTCGCTCTTCTCACGCTGGTCAGCGTTGGTGATGAAGACCAAGTCTTTCTCTTCGAGCTCGAAGTACATAGAGATAGCACTGGGAAAGATTGTTGATTGTTTAGCATGGTCATTATTGCGTACATTGTGTAATAATGTGTTAAGACTATGTCAGATGGCCGTTCTGAAAGATCTTCATTGATTTTCAGTTTTAAATGGTAAGAACATTCATCATGTTGATTTTATATGCATTGGGAGATGATTGTTTATTCAAATTCAGTTTTCAAATATTTCACAACATTGTTTGGTCATGTTGTGAAATCATGACAAAAAAATATACTTTAGTGCAATTTTAGTGTTACTAGTAGAATCGCTTACTGTTATAATTATTTATTGATTGAAAATTTTAAGAACAGCTGATTTTGTTAGCTGGTATCATCATGTAAATACCATATTGTCACAACAATTTATGATACAAAGGAAACATCTGAATATGAACAGAACAGAAGCTACAAGTGGTTTCTATGCTTAATTATATTATTTGCTACACTTGGCAAGTTTGCAGAATGTCAAATTATCAACCGTGAGTTAACACTGCGAGCATAACCTCTAATTGCAAAATCGACAATCATTTCAGCAGTCAAGTTCAAGGGTACATAATTGCCGGCTAACTGGAATCCATGTCAAGCAAACAAAAGGCTGTCATTTGCACCATGTGGTGACGAAAATACTCACGTTGACTTGATGGTGATGCATCTGTCCTGCTCGTCCTTGCGCGTGTCCGTGAACCGCGTCTCGCCGGCGCGGGCGCCAGCGATAATACCGGCCTTTGAGACCAGGGAGTCCGTCAGTGTGGACTTGCCGTGGTCGACGTGAGCGATGACGGACATGTTGCGGATATTCCGCTTTTTGTCCATCATCTGCCGGATCTCGTCTACGGTGAAATTCACCTGCGCAAACCAGAAAACAGTTCGTCAACATATCCAACATCACAACACAGATGGAACACTTGATACACGCACGTTTCATTTTCGGACGGTTTAAATAAACTTCGGTTTCGTATCCGCTAACGATTTGTGCTATTCTAGCAGATTTTCCACGAATCTACTTCTACACCAACACCGATCAATCACCGCAACACTTGGAAACGTCACCCGATCACAAAGACGGCCGTCGTGAAGAATGTTATATTTTATTTCCATTTTAAACTCGACAGCCGTAAAATATGAACGCGAAACGTTAGCACGGATACACAGGAACACTTTTCGGCACATAATTATGATGTTAAATACTCACCATATTGGATGGTTTTAGATTTTTCGTTCAATAAAATAAACTACCATACGCCAGCAATGGCGTACGCTTGAAAAAGGACCCTTTCGTCCGAGAGGGCCGGATGTGGCAGGCAGCCGTCAAATGAAAGTCAGTTCATAGACAACTTATATTGCCATTAACAAATAATCTTTAAAAAAAATGAAATTATTTACAGAAAATATTAGATTACGTTCTATTCACACTTATAAGCAAGATAATTATGTGAATTTAACCGCTGAAATATATCACGTTATTTCACTTTGCTAGTAACGAAGGCAATGAGAATTTTTAATGCAGTTTCGGTATTTATAATCATAGACGGTTCACTGGACTAGAGGCACTAGACTAGCGCATTCACATACAATTTTTGTTTGTGGTATTGTTATCGTAGATATTATTATACCTTGATTGCACAACATGCACAATGATTGGACAACACAAACACAATATTCTTGGACAACACGTTGCCCCAGTGTGGATTTTACTTTGGAGCATGTTCAATGTCGATAGCATTCTATATTTTTCGACTATTACTAATTTATTCATTCTTCAGAACGGTTACAGTTTAGTATTTATATAGATAAATACACTACCGGACTCCTAAATCGAATCACCCTGCATTTTTATGTTTATAGGCCTAAAACTACAATTAATAAAAGTCACCTAAAACATCAAAATAATTATTATGTCAGAGAAAAAGTTTATATAGTTTTGAAGCCGACATACTGCCCATCATTTTGGTATTTTATCAACATTGTTCCAAATTTGAATTCAAAAATTTGAAAAAGTGAAAAAAATAAATTGAAGTTTGGTCGCTTTAAAGAAGCAACAAGCTTTGATTAGACCATCTATAAGTGAATAATTATTTTTTTATTTGTTTTGTTTTGTTTTGCATAAAAAATATAGTAGTTGCGCAAGCTACTTTTTCAGTCTGGATTTAGTCAGCGAAACATTAGTGCACAACTTCATGTAAGTCTTTCTGCCGTTCAAAGAATTTACCATCGATACCAGCAGTCCAGCACGCTTAGCATGACCATGACCACAATAGAAACGGAAGAATAGACAAAATAACAAATAAACAACCACAATCTGTCATTTTGTCTATTCTTCCGTCGAAAAAACACGTAGAGAGTGCGTTTCTATGGTTGTCAAGCTTTGTACGCGGTCCAGCACGCGTAGCATGACAGCCACTAGTCAGCGTAATCGTCATCTGACCTCAGTACAGGTATAGAACAGCTTCGAGACTATCATGGACGAAGAATGTGGCCTAAATCCTCATAAGCCAGCCAATGGGTCAAAAACTGACACGAGCTCACAAAATGGCGCGCCTACAGTTTGCACGCGAACATTTGTACTTGACTTAACGTTAATAGAGCCAGGTTCTTTTTACGGATGAAACCAAGATTATGCAGTATGGCAATGATGGATGTAGAAGTCTACTGAAGACAGGGAGAACGTTTTCAGCAAAGTTGCATTTAAGAGAATATGAGTTACGGCGGTGGGTCATGGATAGTCTGGGGCGGAATTTCCACCGAAGAAAAAACTGGACTTGAGGTTGTGACGGGACCACGGTTGCCACCACTAAATAGCGACAGATACATTCGTTAATGCCTAGAGGCTTAAGTGATGCTATATGTATGTAGAGTTTGTGGGCCAGGATTTAATTTTGATGCATTATAAATTATAATGCAAGGGCGTACACTGCATGAATTGTTCAAGAATACCTGCATAGTAATGTTAGTATTGCATTAAAAGAATAGCCAGTAAGAAGCCCGAATCTAATAGAACACATATGGGATGAGCTGAAGAGACGTGTTGGAACTAACCAACCAGCTTCAGAAACTTGCAGGAGCTGAAAACTGCCATCTTGGAAGCATAGGAGAATATGTCACAGCAAGTCATAGTGGTATTAATTAATTACATGCCGAACCTCATTATATCCTTGATTTAGCAATATTTGTAATAACAAATCGATGTATATTTGCAACTTTAATATAAACTAGAAAACAAAGTACAGCTATGAGATCTCAATACCAGAATCTATTATGCACGGGCGTATTTAAGACCAGTACCCTAATTGCGTAATACTAATACACAACACAATCACAATTTGTTTCGATTTGAAACAGATTGCTAATCCTTTGCTTCATAAGTTGGAAAAAAAATCTGCTCAATGATTGTATGCGTGACTTTTTCAGAATATTGACATACAATTTAGGGAGCCTCCTCTTAAAACTAGCTTATTGAATAGAAATGTGATTTGTATGGTAACTGTCTTTAGTAAAATACCTGACCAAAGTAAAAACAAAATTAATCTGACCAAATTAACTCCTGTCTGACCAAAATCAAAACTTACCGTTGCAAAAAAAAAGAATTACTTGTGGATAAATGTTATTATTCTGTGCAGGATTATATTTTTTTTTGTAATATCTTTACTACCCTCAACTTTGTATTACATTTGCATGCTGTATGTATTAAGGCAGAATGTACATGGATCCTGATTTTTCCCATGATTTAACAACTTATTTTTAATGTACAGTAAGCGCTCAAAAGTGCATGAGCACGCTAAGAGTCGTATTGCTGTGAACACGCGGTATAGCTCGTACATTTGTATGTGTAAGCAACACGATACACACACCACAGATAACGCAGTTACACGAAACAACAATATATTTCCGTCGCTTTAAACATGCTAGCACAACACGCACTATGCGCGTGAACTTGACCAGTTAATGGCATTGCTAAAATTCAATAGTAACTTAACCAGTGCAGATAGCAGAAAGCGATAAGCGATGGTATGGAATTCAAACTGCCTCAGGTTCTAATCTCGTGAAACACAGTGCGGTTTTTTGCAAGTATTATTATTTTTGTTTTCGATAATAATATTTTTTAAATATTGCTGCTTTTTTATGTTGTTATTGCAATAAAGGTTTTAGAATAAAAAATGCGTGATATATGATAACAAAATTAAAAAAAATATGTTTATTCGTTATATTTATTTTACATAAGTTAATAAACTGCTACAATTATTTATCATTACTTCAGCTGAATAAGATGTGAAATAGATGTCAAGAAACTTAGAAGCAGTTTGTATTATTTAGACATATTTAAATTATGAAATATTTTAAATTTTTAATGGATTTTTTCACCATAAATACTAAGCTTTGATCATGGTCGAAGTAATTAAGTAATAAATAAGAATATTAGACTACTTAAAATGTAAAAAACTACTTACAGAATAGGTAATTTTAAGGTTAAATATGGGCAGTTTGTTTATATTTTATTTGTATTAATTATTTTACATTTTATTTGACTTTAGTAAATATTGGTTGTTATTGAGGTTAAAGCTTAAGTAGGTATTCATTTTCTTTACGAAAAGAAGATTGAAACTAAACCTCAAATTTTTATCCTAAAATAATACTATTACTAAAATAATATTAAACAATTTCGGTATATCTGCAAGAAATACGACAAACACCCTATTGAAACGTGCTTAAAAAATTCGTTACCATAAATTCATGCAATAACGAATCTGTTGTTTATTAAGTTGGTACGGTCAATATTTTAAGGTCAAAAACGGTTTTCTAGCTGGTCTTCAGTGATGCAAGCCTTCAGAGTGCACGGCGAACGGTTCATGACGTGTTTTTAATAATTCAGCAAAATGTCTCGTTGGTATGAAACCATTTGTTTCATTCACCATTTAACGTCGCTGCTACTCGATAATAAGCCCCTTCCTCATATCTCTTAACCCTCACAGTATTTCTCTAGAACAAAGAAAAACATTGTTTTTATTACACATAATACCTTATTATTTATTATTCACTAATCGAATTAAACCTCACAATGAATTTAAAGGCATCTTCTGTCTCAACAATACCTCTGTTCTATCAACAATACCCTTGATTAAGATTTATGTTTAGTAAAATATGAAATATATTAATGATAACACTCACACTTAGTCCGGTTTCATTAGATATTCACTTCACTTTTACGCAGCGCAATAATATTCTCTGATCTGATCTGATCTCTTCAATATATTTTATGCCTGCTTTTTGATAATAATAACCACAACACTGCGCTAAATACTCGTCAAGTCGTCACCAATATTATCCACGAACCAAAAAAGTTCTATTAATTAAATACTTACGAGTATTTAATTAATAGAACTTTTTTGGTTCGTGGATTTGATCGTGCAAACTGCATCTACCCCACAGAAATCGAAATAATTTACTTAGTTTTTTGTGGTCTACCTGCTAAACTTTAATATTTATGTGAACAAGACGAATGAAACTAAAAACGAATGATGATTATTGAACTAGTCATTGGTTGCAGACAAAGTGAGTGTGTGTGTGTAATGTGCGTGTCTACAGTATTGTAACAACTTATAGAAGAAGGTCGTAAGTCAAACCGAAGCGTCAGTCTATTGCTTTGTGAGATTGCTCATGGACTTTTGGTCGGTACTGTACAGACGCCAGCACATCAAGCTACCTGAAATTGTAAAATTTTCCCAATCAACTTTGAACCTTATTGTTCAGCGATAAAGTTGAAAATCTATTAAATAAATTTGACAGATTGTAGTAACTTGAAGTGCTGGCGTCTGTACACTACATCCTAAGAAAATAAATACCTATTCTATTCTATTCTATTCTATTCTCATGAGGCCGTCGTAAATGGTCTTGGAGGTAACACAAGTTACTAAATGACCGTTTTCTTGAAAGCCATTGTTTTCTTAAAAAATTCCAAACCAATTTGGCCCGTGAGAAACGTGAAAAGCTGATATTAAAATGTTTTTTGAGTATTCCGATTTCAAAAGATATGTCCTAAAATGGTTTTTTATTATTCAATAATTCTAACCAGGATAAGTTAAATATATTTGAATAGACATCCCAAAAACTAGTGGTTCTAACTATATCAGACATTTTTAAAGCCCTCCAATTTTGAGAAAAATCTTTTTTATTTTAGTAAGAATTTACTCCTAAAACTTTGTCATATTGACATATTCAAATAGTAAACTTGTCAAAATTTACACATGTTACTGTCATCACTGTCAATTGATTGACAGTAATGACATTACCATGTGTCAATTTATATCATATTTGTCATAGTTGCCGTCAACAAATATTTGTACTTTAAATAGTTTATAATTTTTCTCTTAAATGGAGGGGCCTAAAAATATTATTTTAGTGGTTCCTAGTTCCATACTTTGTCGTTTTTATTTAGATGTAGTTTGATGCTGGTTAGAGTTTTCTCGGAATAAAAAACCAAAGTCCATACAAAAAGCGGACATCTCCTTTAGATAAATGATGAGACAGTCAGGCTTTTATAACTACTTTTTTATTATCTAAAAAGATAAATATATGCAGGGTGGCTCGATTCAGGTGTCCGGGTGTGTATGAATAATTTTATTAGCGTTCACAGTATTGCCATAAAAATGCTTCTACAAAAAAAAAAAAAACACAAAAAAAAAAACTTCATAGACACAAAACTTTTTTTTAAAGCAAAACATCTTGGAAGTTTGAATCGTAGATCGTAAAAAAAACACACATAGTGGTAATAGTATTAAAATAACATTTGAATGCCCATAAACCCATGCACAGAGCATGGTCCCATGTATGCATGTATGTAGTACCTTACTTATTGACCGAATTTATTGTAGCTGTGACCGTCCCAGTCGGAATAAAAATAATGCTAGTTGCGATCTTTACCAAAGTGTTCTATAGTTATAGTTCGATTTAGATCGAAATATTTGTTGTATTTAAACATTTATGTTGCTGTCTTATTTTTTTCCCACCGTGTCATTTTAAGAATGAGTCATCTTGAGTTATTTTTCATATTTTTTAACAGATGGCGCTGTTAATACTCTCAAACGACCATGTCTAAGAGTATTAATAGCGCCATCTTCTCACTTATTAAACAAACATAATAAGTCTGTGGACTTAGAAGATAAAACAAAACTGAACTCTTATTAGTTTCGCTACTCGACACTAGGTGGCAATTATGTAAATTTCTTTCAACAGAAATAAATTAGAATATTTTTAGATTTTGTTATTAGGTACTGTATTAAATCTTACATCACAGCCGCAGCTATCAGCACCGATATGATTTTTTATCTATATTATAAAACCTTTGTTTTGTTTTATAAATTTGCATCCTTTCCTTGAAGATCTTTCATTGCACTCATTGCCTACAGACAGACTAAAGTATCTCTAATTTCGAACTTTTCAAATTTTCATCAAGCCAGGGCAGGTATCAAATTATAATATCACCTACTAACCAAACAATCAGTAGGTATATATAAAAAACACAGCTGTTTATCTATAGCAATTAAAATAAATATTACAGATTCTATTGATATATAAGTTCAGTTCGTAATGCAGGGGCAAGGGCAGTGGGGTTAGGGTGGACATTGCATTATTGCGAGGGTGGAACTAGGGTTGACATTAAGTAGAATTTTTTTTTTACTTAAAGAAATATTTAAATTTTAAAAAACTACTTTGAGTCGTGGTTACAAGCGCGGCAGTCAAATATAAGTCCAGGATTCGTATTATTTTCAGACCATCAGACGATTAATATGACCGACCAGTCCAGTATCAGGATTTTGTTAATTGAATACTTCTTCTTTTCGTGTGGTTAGTGACTAACCTGATGTCAGAGTTTTAAAGCCGCCCATGGGCATCTGACTTGGCTTCACATGCCGTCAAGAAATATCTCTCGATGATTTCGTTGTTTTTTTTGTTGTTGTTGTTTTGTTTTCTATTTAATACCTTCTGTTAAAACAGAGTCGCTTTCTACCTCATAGTAGAGGCCAACCTTGATGATCTTTGAGATCACACTCTGTTGTTTACACCTCTGTGTTCTAAGGAAAATTAATAAAAGTTTTGTATAACTTTTTGAGGATCCACACGGCTACACATCAAGCTATACAATTCCAGTTTATGCTGATCTTGCATTGAATAGGATTTCCGTACAATGCGAGGTCAGCTTATACTGGAAATGTATAGCTTGATGTGTAGCCGTGTGTACCTGCAATATAGTTGATGCAGATGCACTAACTATAAAAAATTGAGAGAATAGGCAGAACCAGAGCTAGTCAAAGAGCCTACCTAAGTTATATACCTTCTGAAACATTGATCTAATAATTGCCCGGTTCAATAGCCACGGTCGTTAGAGACCAGCTATGAGATGCCTTACAGAAAAAAAAAAAAAAATATCTAATAAATGTACCTATACTATAATAATGATAAGCATCTATGTATCTTATTACTTATTACCAGCACCCTAATTGCGTAACACGCAATCTGTTTCATTTTGACAGTTCAACAACATTCATTGCGTTATTTACGTTGTTGAGTAGACAAATTTTTCGAACTTATAAAGCAATGGACTAGCAATATCCTTCAAAATTATTCAGATTATGATTGATCGTGTGGTACGCAATTAGGGTGCTGGAAAATATATAAATTTCTATTTCTATTGTACTAGGTATGTAGCAGAAACTTACTAAATGTAAAATGTTGTTTTTTTAAACCTCGAAATCTTCCAATACTTAGTTACTTAATGGACATTTTACCATGACCTTAAGGTAAGTACTTACCTACTTACAAATTGCTTTAAAAGGTTTTTAAATGCTTCGAAGCGGCCAAGTCACGTAGTTTATCTAAAATTAATACAAAACAGTTAGCTAAGCATTTCACGGTTCTTGTTTGTTTTTGTACTGCCATGTTTATCTGGAAAAAGAACTTTAGTAGGCAATAAGAGTTTTATCAAAGCAAAGAGATTTAGATACTTTTGTCATTTCTCATTCTTTTTAAGTGGTAGGTACCTAAAGAGAGTAAATATACTGGATACTGTCTGCTTTCCTCGTCTGTCATACCACTGCTGGGCAAACCAGCAAAGACTTAGAAGAAGAGAAGAAAGGAAGATTACCATCTAAACAGGATCTGGATTTTAACACATTTAATGTAAATAATACCTAGCTGGCCATCTACACATAACATAATATTACAAGTATTTATATAACAAAAAAAGAAAAAAAAGTAATTAACATGATGGTAATTAAATACATCGGGCAACCCTGTTCCGCCGGTTCGTAGGGGAGACGCCAAGGTCGCGAGATTACATAAATTTGGACAAAATTGCTCGTCTGGTAAGCAGTGGGTGCGTGTCCGAATAAATTACAACTTTGTTATTGCATTTTATATAGATTAAAGTTACATAAATCGATGCTTTTGTGGCAGTGAATGACTTTTCAAACCACCCATTTTTGTAACCATTTTTCAAAAATGGTGGAGGTTCTAAATCCAGATGTTCGTTTTTGTTCCGAATATTTTTTTATTTAAAATAAAGTTGAAGGTGTTATAAAAGCTGTGTAAAACGTTTGGTCGTTATTAAATTCATTTATAAATGATGTAGGTAGAGCTTTCTTCAATTTTTCATCAGCAAATACTTTATAACCATAAAATCATAGACTAATATAGATCCATGCATAAAAATGCTATGTTTAATATTATTCTCAGCAACTTGTTGTAGAGAGGAAAGTATATTGCTATCATGTGTGTAGGCGGTACGGAAGTATCACAATTCATAAGGTAACATAAACTTCATGAATAATTTAATTTTATACAATATTCTCAGATCTTAGATCAGTAAGGAAGTTGTAACACTATAATAATTGCAAAACCTGAAGTGAAATACAGCCAAAATAAGAGACTGAGCCTGCAACTGACCATCGTCACAGATAATATAGCCATCGTTAAATGCAACTTTGACAAAACCCTCATATTTCGGCTTATTGTTGACTCGCAAGAATTTACTTGCCCGAATCCGGGCGAATCGACTATTTTAATTAATATTGGTTTTTCTTGAGGGGATTCGCACGAATGCAATTTATTTGTGGACGAATCTACAACTCCAGCAATACGCAGTAGTAAACACTGGCGCACAGAAGTGATTAGGGTAAAATATTTTGAAATAAAATGAAACACCTAAATTAATCAAACATTATCTTTATTAAAATATCATTTTAAGATAACAATGCGTAAATTGAACATCTCGCTCAAAGAGTTACATTACAAATTATAATACGCATAAATCAATATACCTAGATGAATGTTCTTAAATAAGTAATAATATTTGGTAAACAAAATTATACAAACTTTATCAATTAGGTACTTAGTTATCTTTGTAAATACAGTCAACATCAAATAAAAATGTTAAATATGCTAGGGTTCAAGCTGTTGAAGGATTTCTTTTTTCAAAAATCAATCTTTCGTAAAGAAATTCCAACTACTGCTGTAGGTAATAATAAATCCATAGTACATTAAAAAATTCTGTAACTTTAATCATTTTCCTTTTCACCTTTATCAGTTACTAGATGTTGTAAATCCGTTACTACGGCTTGCAATTAGATCGGCAGGCACAATAATAGACTGATGTTAAAATAAGGCGGCTATTTCGGACCACTGAACATCCACGACCAGATGTACACGAATAGGCACAGCGATTGTAAGAGAGAATAAGTTTAGTCATCACGACGGTAATCTATGGATATAGAGGCTAGTGTCTATGGTTTGTACGCCATTTTTCTGCGTTGACTTTAAAAGTTAGACATGGGCAAAAGAAAATACCCAAACCATGCATCTTCTTACAGTTTTTATGTTTTTTTTCTCAGCAGTTGCTGAAACAAAATTGTTTATGCAACAATTGAAGAGATAATAGGGAAATACATAATAACATTACGCCTGTAATCTCCGAAGGCTTAGGCAGAGGTGTAGGTACCTACCTATACATAGTAAATACACCCACATTTCATCAGTTACTAGCTGACCCGACATTTTTTTTTTTTTTCTCTTGGCCATCTCATAGTAACGACTGTGACTATTCAACCGGTCAATCCTGTGGATGCATCAAGCTGCTACACACAAAGCCTCCAGCCAGGGCACACATAAACTAAGCTAAAAAGCTTAGGATAAACGCTCGCTAAGGGCACCCCCTGTGGGGTACGAGCCTCGGCTTAAGGCGTTATCCGGAGGGAGGACATCAAAAGATGAGACGGGCTGGATTAAAAGGTTTTGATCATGATTATTAATCGGGGAATTTAAAGCTACGTGCACAACTGCAACAACTGCTGGCACCTCGTTTTCGAGCAAGGGTCGGGGGCTGACCCGACAGACGTTGTCCTGCCTTATCTATGTTTGCAGCACGCATTCTGTCAATGGCGCCAACTGTCAAACGACTTACAGTTATGTCAAAAGCGCTAAGGTTACATTAGAAAAGTTATTATGGTCGATAAGTTTTCTTAAATTTTAAAATTTTCCGCGCTACTTTCTTATTTTTTCTTTTATAAGAACCTTCTCCTAACAATAACAAATACAAAAAAAGAATTAGCGAAATCGGTCCAGCCGTTCACGTGTGATGCCGTGACCAACATTTATATTGATTGATTTATTGTGATTCTCGCTCCTACATTTATATTATAAATGTAGGAGCGAGCCTATTGATTTACATAAACCTTCCGCATGAATCACTCCGTCCATTGGTGAAAACCGTTTGAAAATCCGTTCAGTCGTTTTTGAGTTTATCGCGTTCAGACAGACAGACAGACGCGGCGGGGGACTTTGTTTTATAATATGTAAGGATTAAATAATCGTAATGATTTTCATGCTTTACCTACAGCATATTAAGGTACTTCTCCTAGCGAGCCATTCAGTCCTGTGATGTCCCGCCGCTCTATCCCGCAACCTGCACACGCCGAATTCACATTTTTTTAATATAAAAGAAAAACGATCTTTTGAAAAAATAAAACGTGGGGTATTTCGATTTTTTAAATTATCTATCCATTAGTAACGTCATATTTAACAAAAGATGCATGCAATCAATAATTTTAGGCATTTTTTACAAGAAGATTTTAAATGTATTTGTAACACATAAAAACAAATAAGAACGTGCGATGTGATGATAGGACATCGAGCAATAATAATGTGCTTTTAGATCTAGTTTATTTATCTTAATTAATGAGGTATAATTAATACCCTTTGAATAACGAAGAAAAACGCAAGGTTTTGCTCGGGGTAATGGCGGATTTGCCCAGTACTAGGCCCGGGCCTAGGGCGGCCAGATATTAGGGGCGGCCAATCGTGACAAAAAAAAATCACTGATGATAACAAGAAATAACTCGCACTGCACCGCATCGTATAACAATAATAACTTAAAATCATTAAACTTATTATAGTTTTCTAAATTTCTGAACCGATTTCGATAAAAGCTGGCAATAAAGTAAATTCATTGTATAGTCTATATGATGGGTGCTGAGAAAGGGGCGGCTGATACTTACTATATGGCCTGGGGCCTAGGGCGGCCAAGACTGCAAATCTGCCACTGGCTCGGGGGAGCCTAAATCTAGGAATTTATGTTGCCGACTGTAGGTACAAGTACAATGGAAAAAAAAATGTCCAAGGCAGCTCTGTACATATTATATTAAGGCGGAACTAGCCGATACTTTTTCCATACAAATTTCGGGGGGGTTTTACTCCACTGTTACACATTGTACATCCATAGTAAAACATAAAATCGTATTGTCTTATTATTAATTTTGTCTGTATAGAAGCAGAATAGTTTTTCCTGCTAATTTTAACGCAACTTTGGGAGTAAATAAGTAATAAAAGAAGTATAAAATCTCCAAAACAAAGCTCGTTCCGACAAAGCTCAATTGTCGAAGATTATAATAAACTTTATTCGTAATTGATTTAAGCAGTAGTTTTTTCATAAAACTCCACCTTCCAAAGGACTTTTCGTAATTTTTTACGCGCTCGTTTTACTAAAATCGTTCTGAACGGTGTTTGTGTGCGTGCGAACTAGAGTTAGTGCATGTAGACCAGCGTCTAACTGCTCATCACTGATACTATCTCTGTCGGACACGATGCCAGGTGAGATAGCGTGCTTTTTGACCAAGCCCACCAATGAGTTCGAGCCCGCGACTAGTTCAACCTTAAGTATAGTAATCAGTCCAGTAACAACGATTCTGGCACGTTGCCTACATTTAAAACTTCTATTGTTTTTCTTTGATTTAATTAACTAACCCGGATGCAATCACCAATTAATTAGTATCGTAAATGTTGTAATTACTGATGTACCTAGGTAACTTTCTAATAATCGTTAATTAATTAATGCCATGACAATTTTATTTGATTGTAATCGTTATCAAATATACAATCTGTTATCAGATTAGCAACCACTGGCTAATTTTAGTAGTGGTGGCCGAGTGGTAACAGCCGTTACTACGAGTTGTAGGTCGTAGGTTCGAACCTAGACGGGTGCTTTACTTTCTGTAAATAATTTCATCACTACTGCTCTCAAAACGGTGAAGGAAAACATCGTGAGGAAACCAGGATGTCCTAGAACCAAACATTCGAAGACATGTGACATGTACCAACTCGCACCGGGCCCGCGTGGTAGATTCATTACGGCTCACTCCCTCTCACAGAGAGGAGGTCTAGGTCACTGCAGTGGGAACATTATGGGCTGATTATATACTAATTACGGTTCCGTATCTCAAAAGGAAAAAGTAGACCTTTATAGGATCACTCGTGTGTCTGTCTGTCCGTATGTCACAGCCAATTTGCTCCGAATCTAATAGACCGATTAAGTTGAAATTTGGTATATATATTATGTATTTCTGTGACCCAGACACGGACATGTAACGAAAATAAATGAATTTTGAATATGGGGTCACTTTTGGGGGACAAATAAGAAAATAAAAATAAAAAGTTTTGCAAACTGTACCGTGTGACCTTAGCGTGTGACATATCAAATGAAAGGGCTTATTGTGAGGATTTCATATATATATATATATATATATTTTATAATTTTAAAATAAATACTTTTAAAGATATTTAAGAAAGTAGATGAAAATTGACCATTCCCCCCTTATCTCCGAAACAGCTGGTCCAAAAATTTTGAAAAAAAATACTGAGATTGGCTCTTCACTCATAGATTACAAGAAAACCTATAAGAAATCTATGGTCTTAAAATAACATGGTAAATCTCTCAATATTGTGCGTGCAAACTTACATTTGCAGTTGGACGGTTTCACCAAAGGGCGTTGTACCACTGACGCCGGTGTCACCCTAATAAAGAACATTTTTAATGCCTGGGAAGAAGCACAAGATGCCATTGGAATCTTTTGCGACCTCTCGAAGGCGTTCGATTGCGTAAACCATGAAACACTTCTGCTGAAACTAGAACACTATGGGATTAGGAATACAGCTCTTGATTTACTAAGATCATACCTGAAAGATAGAAAGATTAAAGTTCAAGTAAACGGCGTAAACTCGTTGGGGTCTGAAATGGCAATGGGTGTTCCTCAAGGTTCGATATTGGGTCCATTCCTCTTTTTAGTTTACATAAACGATTTACCCCAATTACTTCAAAATCAACCGAAGATGGTGTTATTTGCAGATGACACATCATTGATCTTTAAAATAGACCGACGGTCACAAAATCTTGACGACGTGAATAACTCTATTCTTCAGGTCCAAGATTGGTTTACGGTAAATAATTTGGTACTTAATGAGAAAAAAACCAAATGCATTAGATTTAAATTACCGAATGTTAGAAGTAGCGAATGTGACATCATATTGAATGGAGAAAAACTGGAATTTATTCATCAAACAGTTTTCCTGGGAATCACGCTAGACGAGAAATTACAATGGGGACCTCATATAACATCTCTTGCGGGGCGGCTAAGCTCGGCCGCTTATGCTGTTAGAAAGATAAGACAGTTAACAGATGTAGAAACCGCGCGTTTGGTCTATTTTAGCTACTTTCACAGTATTATGTCATATGGCATTTTACTGTGGGGTCGGGCTGCTGACATTGAATCCATCTTTATTTTACAAAAGAGGGCTGTCAGAGCCATTTATAATCTATGTCGTCGCGAATCTCTCAGGGAACTATTTAAAAAGATTAATATTATGACGGTACCTTGCCAATTCATCTATGAAAATATTATGTATGTAAGGAAAAATCTGCATCTTTTTAAGAAAATAAGTGATAGACATAATTTAAATACTAGAAATAAAGATAAAATAGATCAACCATTTTTCAGATTATCCAAAGTACAAACATCTTTTATGGGGTACTGTGTTAAATGTTATAACAAAATACCTTGTGATATATTACAATTAACTGAAAGAAAATTTAAAACGCATATTTAAAGTACTCTTTGTAAACAAGCATATTACAAATTAGAGGATTATATCCTAGATAAGAATGCTTGGAAACATGCTGGTCTAGCTCCATAGGACAATTTTGAGTCTAGACAAAATCAAACTGGTTGCTAATTTAATTGTGTAATTAAATATTACAACATTTTTTTTTACATTCTGTGATTACTTGAACTCACACACTGACGAATTAGTATCACTTGTAATTTTTTTAGGAATATCGTATAGGTTTTACAATGCTTGTAAATATGTGAACACCATGTATCCATTACATAATTATTTTTTCTATCATTGCTTCATTTTTATTTTTACCTATTGTGGTATATAAATCTTATTCCAGGTGCATCGTTTTTACATATAATTATATAATTAATGTATACAAAATATTGTAAAACATTTTAAAAGAGTAACGATGGAGTTTCTTGCACATTCTTCTCCATACGAAAACTACCCTTTGGAAGGGGCGACTAGAATCAATTCTATTTTTTGTTTTTGACGTTCAAAAGTGCCTTTTTGTGCCTAATTGAAATAAATTATTTGACTTTGACTTTGACTTTGACTTTGAATGTATGGGAGAACATCTATTTCAACTACAATGTTAAATTTGTATTTGGGATAATTTCATCCCAACTACGGAACCCTTCATTGTGCGTAGTTCGACACGCACTTGGCTGGTTTTTTTTTAAATAACTTACTACAATACATACTGAGTTATGTTTGACTTTTAGCACTGAAATGAGAAGACACAAAGGTGCATAAAACTTTGTATAAATTTGTACAATGCGCGTTTTCTTTTTTACGTTGACTGTATCTTGGAGCATTGTTCGTTGTAGTGTCCAATCAGCGGTCATTGTGTTCTGTAGCCCATTAATCCATTTATTACGATCAGACAATTTTCTCCAATCAATTCTTGTCTCTGTAGGGTTTATACACAATCTACTACTAACTGAACAAACAGCTGTGCTGCTGGGGAGTTTGCTGCGCCACTTCTTCCCAGCTAACACACTAGGAAGTGGAGAAGGGTGGGCGTTTTGGTTGACAGTCTTATGTAATTATGGCGTTCAAAAAGTGCTGTTTCGCAGCTTAGTTTGAATAAATGACTTTTGATTTTGCTGCCGCTCCGGGTGGCTGGCGACGATAACCGACTTTTAATGATTTTATACTGAAGATGACGTCTAAACGATTAGTGTTAATGATTTGGAAAAAATATATGTTAAATTAGAGCATTTTTTTAATATTTTAATATAGGCATATTTTGGATTATGTTTATATTACATAGTGAAACTAATTTGTAAAGTTATGTCTAACGCGGATAAAAAACTGAGAATGACGCAAAATCTATCAAGCGTATTTTTCTGAAACCTTCATTATTTTAAAGATAATTTAATAATTGATCTTTTAGTATACGTGTTTTATTCAAATATCTTTTGTTTTACGTATAATAAATTAATAATGCGTCTAATTTGGGACAGCGCTCCTTGATGGGCGTGTCCTATTACTGGCTGGACGTACGATGCGTTGCGTGAGCTCAGTACAGAACACGCAAGCTAACCACTCAAGATCACTGGCATATACAGGGTGGCGGGACATCGATGCGAAAACTGAAACCATGGATTCAATACATGATTCTGAACCCACCTGCGTTGAAATATTCCGTCGGTTATTAAAAAAGAATCTGCTGTTTCATAGAAAAGTGCAATACTTACGCGGTCAAAATGTATGAAACAGCTGTTTTTTTTTTAAATAACCGACGAAAAATTTCAGTAAATATAAATGTAGACACATAGCAGCTTTATGGCGAAAAGCGATCTTTGAAGGTACAAGTCTGTCGCCTGCTGTTGTGATTAGCGGTTTCTAGTTGTAGCGACACGGTATTGCAAAGAAATACATAGAAAACAGTAGTGTCGCTAGCTATACGGAAGGTTTTTAAAGAAATACATATATAAACTAGTAATGACGCGGCGACAAGTCACCTGTTGCTGCTGCCTACAGTCGGCTACGGACTTGTACCTTTAAAGACAACCTTTGGATTAAGAGAGAAATGAGAGAATATACTGCAGCACACTTAGCATGATGACAATAGAGACGGGTTTTGTCGACGGAAAAATAGACAAAATAAGCCCCGGATCTAGGAGGCGGCAAGCCGGGGCCCGTGCCCCGGGCGCCAACTTCAGGGGGCGACAAATTCAAGCGTAGCAGACAAGTGCACCACCCAGCATACAGCAACTTTGCAATAAATGAGACGCGCAGCACATTCATAATCTTTCTATTTTTTTCCTTTTTGCAACAGTTTTGGCGCTCCTGTTGAATTAGCGCATTATTTATCGCAATTTGATTAATATGTTGCTGCCACAAAATTTTCATTTAGAGAATATTTAATTTCGCGGGGGTTAACTTAGCGCATCCCCATAAAAGATTGGCGGAAGGCGGCAGACGGCAATTTTTGCCCCGCCTCAAAAAAAATCTAGATCCGGGGCTGGACAAAATGACAGATAAACAATAACAATCTGTCATTTTGTCTATTCTTCCGTCGACAAAACACGTTTCTATGGCTGTCATGCAACACGTGCTGCAGGCCTAACATGACACACGCGACATATATCCACTCTCGCGCGACAAATTTTTGTCTATTTCTGTAGTTTTATCGTTTTCTGACAGCTTCGCCATACAAAATACTCGACTCGTTCTGTCAAACTTGATGTTTTGTCGACAAACCCTAACATGACACGTTATTTATCTCGATTTTTGACAGTTCAACACGATATAATCAGTCATTTTGTTGTATTTAGTCGTCGTCGATTTTGACGACGATAGAGAGTAGACAAAACGACAAAATTATGATACATAAAAAAACTCGAAAAAAGATGGCAGATTCATAGTCGTACTTATTGTACATTTTTTTTTTTTTTTTTTTTTTTTTTTTTTTTTTTTTTTTTTTTGATATGTGTTTGTACACCGGTGTACTATAGTGGAGGGAAGCACTATCACGTAGATGACTATTGACTATTACTTTCAGTAATAACCAGTCGCTTTGCCAATTATGGTGATTAAATTAATTAATTAACGAAATCTATTTGTACAATAATACACTTCGATTTGTCACTAATTTTAATTACCGTCATTTTGTATTTTAATTTCAGCATGCCAAAGAAATCATTTAATTTTAATCAAAAAGTCGGTTACATAAAAAACTAATCATAAATAATTAAAAGAGAGTATAATTAAGAGAGAGATACGTTTATTCAATAAAATACATAATTCCATGCATAAAATTGAATGAATGAAACAAAACTTCAAGCCGATGTTGCTATCATAAAAATAATTTGTTTTTAATAATTTGCAACATCGGTTTATCGTCGCGCGATAAAGAAGTGTCAAAGTGCCTTTGTCGAGTTTACTCGTCGTTTGCGGTCATGTTAGGGATTAGAATGACGTCAAAATCGTAGACAAATTACGATAAAACGAGAAAAAGAGCGTTCTCGCGCTTGTCATGTTAGCCCTGCTGGTGATAGTCTGTCCACTAGGTCAACGAAGCAGTCTGGTATGAAAATAAAGTTAAAGTTCACTACGTTGTGTTTTTTTATCAAACAAAGAAAGTAAAACAAGTCGGTAATGATAACTCTGACAGATATAATTAATGTAAAACATTAATTAGTGTTATCAAGTAGTTGCTTGGTACAATGTTTCGTTGTGCTTTTTAATTCATTATCATTTCGGCAAGGTCAGGAGTGGGACCCCACGATAGTACTATACAAACAATAAGTCATGGCATGAAATTCAGGGCTGCCTCATGAAGGAATTGATGGATTTTTAATAGGTAGGCTTTCTTGTAGTGCCAATTTTGTAACTATAAACGAAGGTTAAGAAAGATCACCTCGGGCCATGACACTTTCGACTCCACCCATTTTTCGTAGAGCTCATACGTCATTTATTTATTTATTAATTAATAGGTTAACCTACAATTGTTTACACATTTCATGTCTATTAAAAGTACACAATATACATTTATAATTATATATTTACAATATGCATTAGGTTTAAAATTTTGTTAAAATATACAACTGGTTTTATTTTCACAGTTTATAATGCCGAATTCGCTAAGAAAAACCTACATTTAAAATGAGCCCTCCGCGAGGGCTCCCATTATCCCATATGCGACTTGAGTGAACCCTCCAGGAAGGCTCCCGGCACTGAACGTCTGAAAGAATGGTAAGGATGTTTTTTTTTTTTTGCATTATTTCACATACGTACATAAACTGATGCCTTCTTCCCAAGGGGGTAGGCAGAAACTATTGAACACCAAATGCTACGATCCTCACGTACTTCATTTGTTTCATTTTAATGGCAAATTCAAGCAAAAGACTTAATAACTCGGAAGGCAGACATGGCCCTCTTCATGAAAGCATTTAAATAACGAAAGTATAAGCTCTAGGTAAAATAAAAGAAAAAAGCAATTCAAGCATGGTAGGTACTGCCAACCCTTGCACAGGCCGATAGTAACGAACAAGCAAAAGCAGCATTAAACAGTACGACCTTCACTAAAGCAACTGTTCCAATGAGTCAACGACTCAACGCACCGGCAGATAGCAACAGTGGCTGGTCGTACTGAACGCTCCTTGGATCCGTGCCAGCGAGATACAGACTCCCTGTCGCTAGATGTTGATGCTCATAGGAGATTGGAAGCAGGTATAAACATAGATTATGTGAAAGCAAGAATTGGATGAAATCATCTTCGGACCAAAGAACAAAGTCCCAACTAGATATTTTAGCGGAATATTACGACGAAAACCATGTTTTCGTCCCTCTCAGACAGATCAAGTTTTCGTTTGTTGTATTAATTAATAGACATTATAATAGCTTGAATACCACGACCAATCCCCCGTTGGGCCTTGCTTGCAATATATCTAGTATTATACACACAATATCATAAGCATAATCAATCAGCCTATAATGTTCCCACTGCTGGGACACAGGCCTCTCAGTGAGAGGAGTGGGCCGTTATCAACCACGCGGGTCCAGTGCGGGTTGGTTAGATGTCATCTGTCTTCGATTGTTTGGTTATAGGACATGCCGGTTTCCTCACGATGTTTTCCTTCACCGTTTTGAGAGCAGTGGTAATTAAATAATTTTCACAAAGTGAAACGGCTGTCAGGGTTCGAACCTACAGCGGACAGCTTTCCGGCGGAGCTTGAGAGGCGCCACGGCGTCCTCACGTTCTGCCTGACGCAGGTCCTCACCGGACACGGCTGCTTCGGGAGGTTCCTGTTCAGGATAAGGCGGGACGAACGCCCGGGTGTCACCATTGTGTAGATCGCCCGGAGGACACGGTGGCGCATACGGTGGAGGTCTGCCCGGCTTGGGCGGAGCATCGCCGTGTCCTTGTGGAGGCGATCGGCGGCGGTGATCCCTCGCTTCCGGCCATGGTACGGAGCGAGAGGAAATGGGAGGCCGTCACCTCCTTTTGCGAAGCAGTAATGCTCGCGAAGGAGGAGGCGGAACGCGTGAGGGAGAGGCAAAATTGGGCCTCATACAATAGGTGTTGAATACAAATTAATGTAGGACATATGTAGAACAGTCTTGACAACTGTCTTAATGCGTAGACGCGGACTTCCCATTCGAAAACAAATAGAAAAATAATGATATTTCCTAGCCATCAGTAAAAAAAAATTGCCTGACCTAAATATTGAAAATGTCACATCGGGCCGCAGTGGAAGAGTAGTTTAATTAGAGGACTTTAAAATTACATATTAGAAAGTAGGACTTAAACATAACTGGCGAAATGTGGGTGTACCTACTACGTACACCTCTGCCCAACCCTTCGGGGAAACAAGGCGTGATGTTATGTTATGTATGTTAAAATATTAGAAAGTCCAAGAGATGACAGTGGCAGATATAGATCTCAAGGGTGACAAGAATGTCCCTGAACATGTAACAACTGTTTTGCTCGCTGGTGGAAACCTTTAAAGCATTTACCACTGCTTGAGGAGAATACAGGATCCACCAATGGTCGATTTGTCACTGGTATCGAAGATCGATGAATATTTGAGTACCTACTAGCTCTTGCCCGCGGCTACGCCCGGGTGGAGGTCGGAAATTATCTGATGGGAACGTACTACCGAGATAAAAATTTCATCCAAATCTGTTCAGCCTTTAAGGCATAAGGTATCAGACAAACAGAGTCACTATCACATTTAATGACATTCATAATCATTTTTAGGGTTCCGTACCAAAATGGTAAAAAGGAACCCTTATGGTGCGGACTCAGTCTGTCTGTCCGTCTGTCTGTCACAGCTGGATATCTCAAGAACTGCTAATGCTTGAAAACTTGAAATTTGGAACAGTTTTAGATGAAAAGAAATAATGTTGAAGTATATTTTTTTTGCAACAGGGACTTTACGGGGGTCTTAAAAATTCGAAGTGAGGCTACTAGGGCATGTGGGGTATCATATGATAGAACGCTATTTGCACTTTCTCACGTGCTGAAATCCTTACATACAACTGCATTATTCATACATTATTTTTTTTATTTTAATTTTTGAATTGTTCTTTGTGCGTTCAGAATTGATGTTATTACATTGAAGTTTAAATGTGTACGGTTTTGCGTTATTTACATTTTTTTTAGGCCGCATAATTTTCGACGTGTGACGAAAAATGTAAAAAAAATACCGTTCCCGCCCTTATCTTCGAAGTTTGCATAGATAAAAAACCGGAATTTATTCTATGTGATAGAAGTTTATGTAAAGATTACAGGAAAAATAAAACGATGTCTCTAAATAGCACACTTTTTCAGAAATCTTTAACAAAATTACATTACTTCCACTATCGGTCAAGAGATGACGCTGGCCTAAAACTGCAATATTTTACACCGCAGTGTGCAGTGTTAAAATTCTTTGACGAATATAGGCCTCGCTAATGTAAATTTAAAATGATACGGAACCCTCCGACTCGCTCTTGACCAGTTTTTTTATTTAGACTCTGAAAAGAAATGTTTTCCCAGAAAAACGATAGGAAATCGTAAATTAAAGATTTCAGTGGCGTTATTCCCGATCGATTTTGGCAATCGTACAGAATTGCCAGCCTTGAAAATTTTATGGGTCGCATTTCCATGGAAACAAGTTTATGGCAATTTATGTGATTGTTTATTTCAACATTTGAAGGACTTTGCGTAGGTAGAATGTAGATCGTAAAGTATTTTTCCCGAAATCTCGGAACTTTAATAAAGTATGCCAATGACCGTCTTCCGATTGTCATAATAAAAGTAAATATAAATCAAACTAATCTGAGAAGTCGTTTAGAATTTTATTTTCTTCGGTATTATGGAAATGGCGTAAACATACCAGTGAAGTGAGTGTCCCTAGTTTCCTGTATAAACATTCTTGGGATGGTATATCACAAAAAGCTCTTTCTGTTAAAGGGTGATAGTCTCAGAACTCAGAAGTTCGGACGCTCTCTCGGATACGACTTTTTTTAAAGGGCGAATTAAAAAAAAATATAAAATTCAAAAGTCATTTATGTCAACCAGCACTATTCAACGTCAAAATTACATAAGACAGTCCCCCAAAACGCCCGCCCATCACCACTTCCTAGTGCTTTAGCTGGGAAGAAGAAGTGGCACAAACTCCCCAGCAGAACAGCCAACATTTAGGTCAACATACAACCTGATACTGACCTGCAAATTGCAAATACGTAAGAAAATTTGAATTTCGGGGGCTACGTTAATTTATCTTCATCTTAAAATTATAAGTTCTTGGTGCTAAGCAATACCTATGAGTTACCAACGTTTGTCAAGCCGGGTAGTTTGTGACTATAGAAATAAATAAATTAATATTTCGATACGTTTGTGATTCATACTTTGTTATCAAGTCTTCGGAATAATAATTATTATTATGGAATATTTTAAAGCAAAAACGCAATAATTACCCGAATGGTGCAATAGTTACTGCGACTAAAAATATTCGTGTCAGAACTTGTCTATATGCTAGCAAATGCATCGATGCATCCGGTAAGATGACTAATCTACCAAGATAATGTAAAAATAGGTAGGTATCCATCTCGACAATTATAGCGTGGCTGCGTGGGACGACCATTTGAAAAATGAGGAAGGGGCAAACTGCATGCAGAAGCCGGAGAACAGCACGCATTGCATGACAACCGAAACGAGTTTTATCGACGGAAGAATAGACAAAATGACAGATAAACAATCACGATCTGTCATTTTCTCTATTCTTCCGTCGACAAAACCCGTTTCTATTGTGGTCATGCTTTGTCTAACAGTGGACAGCTATAAGATGAATTGATTGGCAAATGATGTTTATGCTTCTAGATAGTAACTCTAGATATAAGTATTATAACTGCTCAGAGCTGGGTTGAAAAATAAAATCTGTATTTTTCTTCTATTCTTCTTTTCGTGTGGTAAGTGACTAACCTGGTGTCAGAGTTTTAGAGCCGCCCATGGGCCTCTGACTTGGCTTCACATACCGTCGAGAAATATCTCTCAGGCATGCCTCACGACGTTTTTCTTCACCGTTTTTGAAGCAAGTGATAATTATACAATACGCACATGAATCGGAAAAGTCAGAGGTGTGTGCCTTGGGTTCGAACTCGGGACTTATGACTTGTCAGTTTGACGGTCACACCACTAGGCTATCACTGTTCTTCTATTTATTTCGGGTATGATGACGACGCATCTGTTTTTGTCTTGTTTTGTGTACATGTAAAAGTGCAAATACAACATTTAAAACATACGGCAGACCATTAAAATAGTTACCTTTTTAGTTTGTAAAGATTCTCGTCGTTTTTCTGCTGTTTTATCTAAAAATCCCCAGACTTCCCAACAATCTAAGAAAGTTATATCAGTGACAGCTATTGATACTTAAGACCGTTCACTATAACTTGTCCCTTGCCGTCATGTTGGCACCATTGCTTGTCAAGCTTGATTTCAATATGGCGGCTGACGGAACAGTGCTACCAATCGCGTTACGGGACAAGTATAATGAACGCACTGTACTTCACTGTAGTTGTAACTCCGCAAAGCATTTCGCTGTTTGTCAAATAAGTATTGACCAGTGCATAAATATTTCGTTAGTCAAAAATCCCAGTACACAAAATACGCGCTTTGACGTGGAGTTGTGGACACCAGCCCGTATTACCTATTATCCTAGTCAAAAATCCTCGTAAAGAGTGAAGGTATTGTAATTAGAATCCTCCTGTATCTACCGAAGCTATTAATCAGCATCATCTCATAACACACAGCGCGACGAAATCATCTGAATGGAGCCAAACGAGCGATGAATGAAATGTTCCTGAAAACAGTTCCCGGGAAAATGTTGCGTAAGATCCGTTTCGGTAGTACAGTACGTGCCGAATTATTGGCACGCTGTATTATAAATATAATGAGTCAGTCTTTATTTTTGGAGATTATGAAAATCTTGAATAAGTCGTGTTACAATCAAAAGTCATTTATTAAGTTAAGTTGAGAATCAGAACTTTTTGAACGTCAAAATTAAAGAAAGGAAGAAAGAAAGAAAAATATTTTATTTAGGACACGCACAGGAAATAGAAACAGTAATAAAAAATAAAAATAAGAAAGGAGCATTTTAAAATAACAAACTAACAACAAAAATAATAATGACCTGTGCGAGGCTAAAAAGGCCCATAATAAAATAATAAAAAAATACCGCAACGCTGGTATTCTGATAGGGTCCGCTGTGATGCCCACCCACCTAATTACAAGACAGTCCTCCAAAACGCCCGCCCTTCACCACTTCCTAATGCGGGGAAGAAGTGGCGCAACAAACTCCCCACTCCCCAGGAGCAAAACCGCAGCAAAGCAGTAAAACTGTATAGTGAAAATTTGTGTAAGCACAAAGGAAGTGTTCAAATTCTGGATTTACATTTACTAGGTGAGTGCCGAGTATTGGCTATTGTCGTTTGATTATATTTTCTTCAATTTTTTCTGGAAAATCATGCAGTAAACACTAAACATAGAGTTTTACGTTTTCTGCTACACTCCTACATGGACGAATTCATATTAAAAAAAAATTAAGGTTATTAGTCTATCATCATCTCAGTCAGGCATCTCACCTGATGGTAAGGGATGATTACGCCGAAAGTTGGAAGCGAGCTTCACCCGGAATCCTCAACCACAGAGGAACTGGCTATCTTACCTCTAACTGCCGAAACTTAACACAATGCCGTTAACATAGTTGTTATGGCGACAGACTTAAATAAGATGGTGGTAGCTAGTCAGGCGGACTTAAAACAGGCCCTACCACCAAGCAAAATTCATTCACCATTCTTATTAATATTATTATCAACGTAGATAAAAATATGACAATAACATCTCGTGTCAATTTATTTGGTCTGCACTGTAATGGGACAAGTGCCAGTACCGACATAGTTTGTTAAAACGGATGAAAACACAGAATAAATAAATGTGACGCAACGCACCAATGGAAACATCTAGAAAATGTATTTCGTATTATCTGTAATGTATGTATTTTACATAAGAAAATAAATACTAGGATATTTAAAAATATTTCGTCATTTATTATTTTGAGATAACTCGAATCTCGGCGGGACACGAGGAGGTACGAAATTTTCTAAAATGAGCTTTGTTCGTTCGTTTTTTTTATTTAAATAAAAAAAACAATATACAAAAACAATCCAAAAAACAATACAAAGTGAAAAATAACTTTAATTTCAGAAGTTGGTGTCTTTGTATTTTAGTTTTTTGCCACCGATTTCCAAAATTAAAGTTATTTTTCAATTTGTAAGTAGTGTTTTTTTGGAAGTTGTTTATTTGTTTTTGTAAAAAAAAAAACTTTAGTCTTGTGAAAATACACGTACCTGACAATAGTCATGGAATGAATATGTACTATAATAAAGTACAACACACTGGCTTACCCTCCAAGCCTGGGCCATTGTGTACCGAGCAACTTGACATGGGAATAAAAATAAAATAAATGATTACGATTAAGCGTTCCTAATAAATAACTATCATCGTAAATGGATGTTTATCTATTAAATACTATTAAATGCTAGTTGCCTTGGCCTTGTTTAGATACCAAACGACCTCATCTACTCGCAGACAGTACCTACAACTTACTAAGAATTATCTGTTTTATAAAATAATCCAATAACTTTATCTCCATATTGATCTGTGAGTAATGCGCTAATAATAAATCATCTATTAATTGGTTGTTAAATGGCTAACTTAGGAATTATAACATAGCATAATTATAAACATCACAACTTTCTTGCTTCAAGAGGTTAGAGGTGTCTTCTTGATAACGCCAGATACGTTTAAAAGTACCTTAGAGTACCTCCTTACATACCTCCATGGTCCCATGCAAATTATGGGTGCCGAGTTTATTATTTAGTAATTACCTATTAAAAAAACAAAAAGGCTCCTATCTCAGCATAATGCTACGAGCATTATGCTGAGATAGGAGCGTAAGTAGGTATATTGTTAGTTTTAAATATTCCTTTTTAGAGTATCGTACCGTACCCGAAGGGCATACGGAACTTTATTACTAAGCCTCCACTGTCAGTCCGTCCGTCAGTCTGTCTGTCAGAGGGCTGACCTGTATCCAACGAACCGTTATAAGTAGACAGTTGAAATTTTTACAGATTGTGTATTTCTATTGCCGCTATAACATCAAATAAAAATTAAAGGACATCATACAAACGTGTTTTTTTCGCTAAATATTGTCCGGTGGCATCCTTCGTGTGCGAGTCCGACTCGCACTTGGCCGGTTCCTTATTGTTTGTATTTATGTGCGTGTTCCAAATAAAATATTTTTCTTTTCTTCTTTCATTCATCTTATTGCCATGAACGTGGCACAAATACAGACTCCCGGCTGCTTCTAAGAAACTCTTTTGGAAAATCCCAATGATATTGCGCCCCAATTGGGGTTAAATCCCAGGAATCATCGCGCTGCGCTACGACTGCTATACCAACGAGGCAGTCAACAAGGTAATAAGGAATTATGAGGATGTTCTAATAAAAACAGATGCTTTTGCGAGCGTGTTTCCAGCGAGGCGATTGTTTAATGAGCTCGCTGATTGTGCCTAGCGAGCACACACGTGTGCGCTACGAGTTCCCCGCGTTTGCGGAACGATTGACTTCTCACTTGAGAGATCAACAAGACACAAGAGAGATCGAGACAAGCGAGTGTTGGTACAGACGCCAGCACATCAAGCTACCCGAAACTGTCAAATTTGCCCAATCAACTTTGAATCTTATGCTTCAGCAATAAAGTTGAAAATCTATTAAATAAATTTGACAGATTGTAGTAGCTTGATGTGCAGGCGTCTGTACAACATTGTGAAAACGTGGCTAGCTCGCTTCGCACTCGCGGAGAGCACGTTCATAGATCACTTCGCTGGAAAACTTAAGTAAATCGTCAGTGTGATAATACTCTAAGCTCTGCTCGCCCCGCAGGGTACGCACGGGCGATTTTTTATCGCGCACTGCATTTTCCACTCTCGGTGTTGAGCTGAGCATTGAGAATCCAACAGTGCGTCCCAGCGCGTCCAAAAAATACACTGTTGGATTTTCAATTCTCAGCGATAAATAGTGCGTTGAATTTCCAGTGTATGAGAAAAAAGCGGTACGAAGGATTACAATACATGACGCGAAGCCAGCAAGCCAGCATTCGACGCCATATTTAAATGTAAAAGTTTGTACTTGGTACCCAGCCGCGACCAATATGTAACATCTAAGAATAGACACGTCAATCAAATGTAAAATTAACATACCCAATACAAGATAGATTGTTATTGAACAGTAATTTTTTTAATCTTATACGTTAAACGTTACAAGACATGGCTACATGATCAGTTTCCTTCCGGAAAGGAAATTGTACCCTGTTTATGGCAATAGATGGCACTACCATGACACAAAGGGCAAAGGGGTATTAGAACGTTTGCATTCAAATCTCATCTCAAACTGTCAAAATATAAATTTTCGACACGTTTTCGGCATTGATTGTCGCTGGGATGAGAATGTGGACTAGATTTTGTACATTATTTTAATTACGGGAATTGTCCTTCTGATCTTTGTCTTCAATTCTCATCGATAACTAAGAACCAGAATTGGTTTAGAAATAAAATTGGTAGTTTTACAACGGAAACCTTGGCTTATCTAACCATGCGTTTGACAGTTCCTCTATTTCAATTTTAATCAAATACAGCCACACACAATAGCCGCAGGCGAAAAACAAGCAGGCATCATTCAAGCCCAATTTACCAGTCTAAAACTGGTGGTGCCCATCTGGCATCAACTGTCACCATACTTCTTATTGGCCCAATTTATTTTCGGATGCGCACGATTCTTCGAAGAGCTAAGACAAGCTAGAATTGGCGGAGCGACCTTAAAACTAAAAACAGGACTCTGAATCATGCTGTTTCGTTATTCATGGCATCAATTATGGGGCCTCAGCAAGCTGCCAATTTTCTATTATTTTGTTTAAGAATTTATTATCTCAGGTGCTATTCTTTGAAATTCACTTCGAAATTCGAACGATGTCGAGGTGCGAATTCAAGCTTCATAAATGAAGAGTTTTGATGATACTTGAGTAGATACCCAGCGCACGGTTGTTCGCTGTTCGGAAGTTAAGGAAGAGAGGTCTTTATTAACTTCCGAACAATCTTACCTACTGAATAGCTTTCACCAGGGAAGGCCTGACTTTCTTACACAGCCCGTGTTGAAGCGGAAGGAGCAAAAGAAATATAGAGAGAGCACACGTCTGAAGCCTGAGCAAGTAGGTACTTGAAGCAGGTATTGGAAACAACAAAAGTCGATTAACTCTGTTACTTTTACTTATCTATCATATAAATTGATACAAAATGATTCGCGATACATTGCAGATATAAAAACTTACTCTTTTAATTTTGTATCAGTTCAGATTTTTATGAATACTGTTTAGTAATTAAGGAAGTCGTGACTACGTAATAACAGCCGCACGGGTCGATCCATCAGGTTAAGCTACGCTTGCCGGGGTTGGTCCGTGGATGGGTGACCATCTTTACATACCGAGACTCCTCCGTACCTCGGAAAGCTTGTTAAGCCGTTGGTCCTGGTTGTCATTCGTGGATCTTTGACAGTCGTTACGGGTCGTCAGAAGCTCGAAAGTCTGACAACCAGTCTTACCAAGGGTTATCGTATTACTCAGTTACTGGTTTGTGGAGGTCAGATAGGCAGTCGCTCCATGTAAAATACTGGTATTCAGCTGCATCCGGTTAGACTGCAAGCCGACTCCAATATAGTTGGGAAAAGGCCAGGCAGACTGACTGTTTAGTGATTAAGATTTAGAAACTGCAGTGTTAGTGGCCTTTTGTTGCTGAATAAAAGAGACCATTTTTTATAAGACCGAGGAATGATTCTCCATATCAGTATACTGACAAAGCCAAAAAAATTATAGGACATTATGACGGTCATTCGGCCAAGGATTCCAGTAGATCATTCCAATATCAAGTCTCGATGCAAATGACTTGCAGTGTGACATTGTAACACAAGGTGCCCTGTTGTTTATGATTCTGAATAGAAAATAAATTCAAATGGGACGTGATTAAATGCTAATGTAATGGAAAATACATAAATGACAATGAAGGTCGAAAATGGATTCGTTTGGCAGCAAATTATGACAATAGTAAGCAGACTTCTGGCATTGCTACAATGGTTTCAGGCATTGAAAAAGCTGCAGCTGGATCAGATCAGACTCTAAAAAAGTTGGAATAAGAGGATGGCAAATCAAATCGAAAGAATAGATCATAATCAAATCCACTACAAAAACAAAGTAGTAGTCGCATTAGAGTGGACTTTTAATGTTGCAAGTCAAATTTTTATACATATTTAAATGCTTTATCAACACATTTTCATATGCTTTTCTTTATTGACCCTTTTGAATGACTGATAATTTGAATGATACATTGTATACCTTTGATTGACTTCACCTAGGTATACCAAGTCTTAAGAATGACTCCGTGAAGCAGCTGTCCCATCATTGACCATCACGGATATTTATTTATCTGTTGCCCTGTACAGACAAACAACTTAGTTCTGAATTCAAATTATTATACAAGAGTTAACCAGAAGAATCAGCATTGCCATCGAACGTGGCAACGCTGCTAGCCTTTTGGGCACTTTTCCCGCTGACAGCGATGCGGACGAATTTTTTGACGCCCAATGAGCTCTTCTCTTTATTTTTTATTTTGTCCTTTACATACTTGTAAATAATATATTATCTATTAGTTGGTTGTATATACATAGTATAAATATTATACAAGATAAATCTAATAATTGATGGACTGGAAATTAGCATTCGTTTGTATTCGGAAATGCGATGATTCCCGAGGGACATAAAAAAATAGAAATTCTGTAGTTGATACAACTTGATACATCAATACCAACATGGCTCATGTTTTTTGGAGACCGAAACTCCTCTGTCTCTTTTCTGGTTCAGTCTCACTTTGTGGTAGGATCAGTTTTCCTCGCTTTTCCCTCCACTTGGCTTTTCCACAGGCGAAGACTTTCGAGTCCTGCGAAAAAAAAGGGATAGGGGTACGGCTACGTTCAAGATACTGGTCAGAAGAAGAAAGTGGATATTGTCAGAAGTTGCTGTTTCAATTCAGAGGATAATAACAGTTACCATGTTATCGTCAAAAGTCAACTGTTTAACCCAATTATTAAAACCTTGACAATATCCCAGAAAATCATTTAGATGGAGATTAATAGTTTTATTTCCTCCTCCAACATTTATGGGCAGTATTTTCTTAACAATGTAAACTTTAAAAGATTCTTATTGAACTGTCATTGAGAAGAAAAGTCTATAACTGTTTCAGTATAGAGGAAGTGCTGTGTACCTATGTGGAGAAGATTTATATACCCGGATGGACAGAGATCGAGGGACAAATTCTGTTCATCAATCCACGTCAAGCAGTTGATTGAATTGATAATTATAAACACTTAATTAATAGCTTTTGTCAGCGTCTTCGCCCGCGACAAGGTCAGGAATTATCTGACAAAATCTTACTACCGAGATAAAAAGTATCCTATGATGATGTCCTCCCTCCGGTAAACGCCCTAAGCCGAGGCTCGTACCCCACAGGGGGTGCCCTTAGCGAGCGTTCACCTAGTTTATAAGTCTCTGGCTGGAGGCTTTGAGTGTAGCAGCTTAAGGCACCCATAGGTTTGCTCGGTTAAATAGTCATGGCCTCAGAGGCGGCCAGCTATGAGATACACTACAGAAAAAAAAAAAAAAAACCAGGTTATAAATTAACTGAATGCCAAATTTCATCCGAATCCGTCGAGCCGTTTTTGCGTGATTGAGCAACAAACATGCAAACTTTCACATTTATCTAAACGAATAATAAAATTTGATTTTTTGTATGTTCATTTGTTGTTACGCTTTCACGCTAAAACCGCTGAACAGATTTGGATGAAATTTGGCACATGGGTAGATCAAGACCTGGGTTAGGTCATAAGATACTTTTTATCCCGATATTCCCACGGGATCGAGACTTATGCGTATGAAACCGCGGGACACAGCTAGTAATACACTGGCCTGCAAAACTAAGTACTACACTTTTAAAATTTAATTTTTTTCTAAACTGTAGAAGTTAGAGATTTAAAATAAAAAACGTTTTATAGCAATTTTGAACAGGTTTCTTTGAAACTATAGGAAAGTATACATTAGTAACATTTTTGAATCTAAAACAAGATAAAACAATAAAAATGGCAATTTTTAGCTTAGTGTCATAAAACTCAAATAACATTTACAAGAATGTTTTACATGTTATTTATTTTTTAATAACTGGTATTGCCTCCTCGGGCTCTGCTTACAGCTTCGAGTCGATTTGGCATGCTGAACACGAGGTTTCGGAGCCGATGTTGGGGAATATTCTCCCATTCTTCTATCAGGGCCTGTTTTAGTGCCCTGAGGGTGCTTGGTGGTGGTCTGCGGCTTCTGACTAACCTCCCTAGCTCATCCCAGGCGTGCTCAATTGGGTTGAGATCAGGACTTCTTGATGGCCAAGCCATCACGCTGATACCAACCTCCTGAATATACTCTTGCACGACCCGAGCCGTGTGTGGCCGGGCATTATCATGCATTAGCATCGATCCACCACCCATATTTACTAAATACGGCCCTGCATACTCATTGAGGATCTCCTGGGCATATCTTTCCCCAGTCAGAGTGCCATTTTCTATGGCCACTAACTCTGGACGACCTTCTGAAGATATGCCAGCCCATACATGTACACTGCCTCCACCGTACTGGACTCTTTCTGAGAAGCAGGCTTGAAGGTATCGCTCACCAGGTCGCCTGTAGACACTTTGACTTCCATCAGAAGTGTAAAGTGAGAATCGAGACTCATCTGTTAACAAAATTCTTGATCATTCTTCTTGACCCCACTGTATGTGTTCACGGGCGTATCGCAGTCTCGCTACTCGATGCTCTCTCTCTAGTTTGGGGCCACTCGCTGGTCTTCGGGGTTTCAGGTTTGCTTCAGGCAGTCTTCTTCTCACTGTACTGTCACTAATGTAGTCTCTTCGGGTCTGAAGAAGCTGTTGCTGGACTTCAACTGAATTTAGGTGGCGAATTCTCAACACAGTGGAAACAATATAACGGTCTTCTCGGGCACTAGTACACCTGGGTCTGCCATTACCAGGTCTCCTCAAATGGTTTTCAGTCTCTTCGTACCTTCGCTTCACCTTCTGGACCGTTCGTAACGTCACACCCACCATTCTTGCAGTACGACGCATACTGATGCCTAGTTCCAGAAATGTCATGATCCTAGCACATTCTTCAGGTGAAAGAGGCATGATAAATAAGTTTATGTGCTGTTGTCTAACTTAGCTTTTGTAACAAGACTCATCGACCAAGAAAAAAATTGAAAACAAAAATGGAAACAAAAAATGAATGGTAAAATTGTAATTCGAAAAGGATTATTTTTGATTTTAAAGTTTTTTTCAGCCATTTCTTAAAATAAGTTTACCGACTATGAAGTTTTTATGTTCAAAATTAAATTATTTATCGAATCCTTTTTGTTTCGAAAGTATATCTTGTGTACTTAAAAAGTTATTGCAATTTTAAAAGTGTGATACTTAGTTTTGCAGGCCAGTGTATTATGATTAAGTAGGATGCGGAAATATCGGTAGATGATGATGACGACAGAAAGATAAAGCCATTTGTCGCAGATGTCCATGAAAATAAGGACAGAATTATGTGAGTAGAAGACCACGACCCAGCTTTGTCATAACGAAGCTAAGTACTTCACCACAGGCCTTTTAAAACGAATGATGTGGCAAGTTCAGTGAAAAAGCCCGCAATTTGTCAGTTGTCGAACGAATAGCCAATTAGTGAACAAGGACAAACTGGTCAGGCATTTGTGGAGGTTTGACCAAATTGGTATGCTATGAGTACCTTTAGCCTTTGCACGGAAACCTGCGGTTTGCTACTCTTTTCAGACGAAACGAAGCTTTTTAACCAACTCATTAAATGAAGCGAGGTACAGTACGACACAATTTAGATGTAGCATTTTGAAAGGCGATGTCCGCTTTTTGTAGGGACGTTGGTTTTTTATTCCGAGAAAAATCTAACCAGCATCAAACTACACCTAAATAAAAGCGACAAAAATATGGAACTAGGAACCACTGAAATAATATTTGTAAAATTTTATCGGAGAGGCAACCGGATGGCGAGATGTCTTGAAGTGATATCGAACCTCCCCGTACCGTCCGAATGGACCCCAAATGGACGGGGGCGGAGATATGGGGGATGGGGACCTAAATTTTTTTTTTTGACATGTCTTTCATAATTTAAGCTCTATTATGTGCAAGGAATTTGTGTATCAATGCCCTCTGGTTTTGATAAAATTAACCCTCATTTTCGGTGATAAATCATCGGTAAGGAGTTTCAAGAATTATATTCATTATTTCAATTCTAACGATGTTGGGAGGTGGCAACTGGATGGCATTGAAACACACAAATTTCTTGCACATAATAGAGATTAAATTTTGAATGTCATGTCAAAAAAAAGTTAGGCCCCCAATCCCCCATATCTCCGCCCCCGTCCATTTGGGGTCCATTCGGACGGTACGGGGGGGTTCGATATCACTTCAAGACCACTCGCCATCCGGTTGCCTCTTCGACAAAATTTTACGTGCCATTGCTTTAACTATTTCGGATGGTGATCGGTTTTACGAAGTTTGCCGATGCTACATTTAAGTTCTGTCGTACACATTAGTGTCACTATATAGGTACCTACATCGAATCACGTTATTGGTATTTTATAAAACGTGACCGGACTATCGACGGCTCGGCCGGTTCTCAAGGAATAACACATTATTATTCTGTTATTTCCCTAATTTACGTTTTCCTGGAGGAAAACCACTGATGATCATTTTTGTTTATTATAAATCTGACAATATGGAGGCAGTAAATACATTACATTGTCTATGCACATTACATTGTCTATGCTGAGGTTGCAGTTATTCTAGTTGCTACATTAAATATACATTTTAAATTTAAAGATTTAAACAATGAGATAAGTTATATTTTTCCGGTGAATTTACTAATAGATCTATATTTAGGCCACCACAAACAAAAACTATTTTATTATCTCTAAAAAGTTCAGTTAGTATTTCTTCCATTATGATTAAAAATGATTACAAGTTTGAGGCTGGTGGTCTTTAAACACTTAGGAAAGTATGGCCTTCAACCTCTGCACATGCTACCTCACATAAACGATCAACAGAGCAAGCAGTGATATCCTTCCTTTCCTTATGTCTGAAAAAACTTACATAATATCAAGGTACCACCCCCTAATGAAGACCGGTTGTACGCACTGGCAACTGAAAAATGATTTACATTAAAGGACTCTCTGGTTTTTCGTCTATCTGGTTTTAACCAGGTTTCACAAAAACATAGAATGTCGAGGCTGTCGACAGCCTCGACATTGTAATATTTTCTTTGGGTATTGCTCGCTTCAATAAATTGATGATAGTGGCCAGTCAAGCAGCTGCTTTGAGGCACATTCAGAAGTACCTACACAAATAAAGCCGAATTATTAGCACTTCAAATTCGTAGATGAATCCGAGTAGGATTTTATAAAAGCTAAACAGACTGAAGAGGTTGATAATACCAGAGAGACAAATTTAATAATTATGACTAAAAGTTCAAACAAAAACAAATTAATTTGATCATTGTGTGTGACTTTCTGTCCATCCTCGACTACTAAATTATGAATACAGAAAAGTAAGAAATCACTAAACCAGGCGTCGTCAAGTGACAAATAAGTAATTATTATTTAAGTTAATGATCTTCTAAATCCCTTAGTTCTGCAAGTGTCCGCCATAAATCAAGTGGCGCCAGTGGGCCGTGAGTCACGGACACTCACGGATCGACGTCGGCGCGGGCGCAGCTTTGTACCTACTATTTTTCAGCTAATTCTATTTTCAGACATAATATTAATTGCTCACTTAGTTCGGCCAGTGACAATTGAATTGTATGAAGTTAGATTGTAGTCAAAAATAAAATAATGGCGATTCTAAACTGATGGATCCTGTTCGCTGTAATAATATCTATTGGTCCACTGAATACATTTTCAGGAATGTTTTCAGGCGAAGAAATAATTAATATTCGTAATAATATTACTGTTTTTCAAATACTTTTCTACTCGGGTTTTCTCCCGGTGTTTTTTCCTCCCGCCCGCCCTGAAGCCCTCAGGGAAAAGAAGGTTTGGATCCCCTGTAAATTATAATGGTATTAATATTTCGTGGTTAACATAAGTAAGCAAGTATATTCAGTTTTACATTTATTTATTGCATTAAGGTTCCTGCAGACAGGTGAGACGCGCCTCTGTCGGAACAATTTCCATGAAAAGTTCACGGAACTATTTCTACCGGGCGGTGGCACGTCGCGCTTGTCTGCAGGAAGCCTTTATACAACATGTACGAAAAACCCTGTCCGATCCGTGAGGGTGTTGTTAGCTATCGTACTGAGAGTCTATTTATGAGGTAATGATCAGGAAAAAATAAAAAAATAAATTCGTCACATTTTTTTTCAGTAGGGTATATTACCGGTTTATTACATGGGGCGCGGGCGACCGACGTTTAGCGGGTGTCTATAAGTCTTAACTTATTATGACCCCTGTTGAAAATTTGCAAATTTTTCATGTATTTGGGGTAATTTTGGTAGGTACTACAAATGTGAATTTTAAATAACAATAACTTTTTTATTTTCAATAAGATTTTTTATTACTTTTAGGTAATGTTATTGCAGTACCTATGTGCCCCTTTCGGATCGAACAGGGTTTTTTACATATTGTAGTAAAAAGTATGTAGGTACTCCATCTATTTATGTCAAACCCGAAACAAGCTGATATTTATCTATCAAAGTTCGAGATTTCACCGGGTTGAATGTCACTCTCAAGGTAGGATCGGAACACACAGGGCACTTTATTACTATCGGGCTTATATTTATAAACTTTAAATACTCCACCAACGTTCAGAAATCTATCCATCAATGATATTTAAAGTGGAAAATATACAAATAGGTAAAGTAAGTTTGCACCGAGTTTTATAAATTTACTTGTTTGTACTGCTTCGAATTCCAACATTCAAAATATATATAAATATTGGACAAGGTAAAAATTGGCTCCGAGTTGGAAGATTCTGAATCATGGCAACCAGTGCGTAGCAAGGGAAGTAGAAAAACTCAAATCCAAGAGTCAAGTAATAAAAAGTTCACAAACTAGAGAAAAAAGATTACATTTCAAAGCTAGACCAATTTTTCAGAATCGAAATGTATAAATCCTGAAAATATTTCTTTATTAAAAGCTATAATTATAGCACTATGGACGGTTTTCTTACAAGACCTATATATATAAACCAACTGAAAGTCTATAAAAAAGCTCTTGATTATTATGTACATAAATTACTAGCTGTCCGTTAGCCGGTTAACCCTGTCACTTCTAATGAAACGCTAAGCTAAAATCCATTGCGTAGCGACCCCCGCTCTAGCGATATAAAATACGTGGCGCGTCTGTTTATAGGGTTACTTTCCCCTACCATTTGTATGGAAAAGATTTATTACGATTTTGCGTTTTGTAGACTGCTGCATATTTTGAACTTCCTTCATTCCTACATGGTTACATAGTAATAGGCCTGTGTCAAAAAATTGTTTTTTGTTCGTCTTGTAGATTATTAATAAATATTGAACACGTATTTTTTCTTTTTTGACGTAATCAAAAGATTACGGCGATACATTGAGTTAAAATGTGACATGACTTCACGGCTTGCTAGATTTAATACTGCGTTTGTGACGTAGTAAACCCCCACTCCCCAACTCTAATGCGTGTTTTCTAAGTTATTTTTGATTAATATGATAAAGCAAAAAATACGTGTCTAATATTTTTTTATTATCAGAAAGACGGACTAAATAGTTTTTTTTTTTTACCTAATAGATTTTTTTTTTACCTAGGCAACTACTGTAACTGTCTGCTTCCCAGTTTGGGTTGTCAATAGCGAACACCTAATTCTTATTTTGCTGCTGCATATTATAATAACAGCCGCACCTTGCCGTGGTGAGTCCGAGGATGGGTGACCATCTTTACATACCGAAACCCCTCCGTGCCTCGGAAAGCATGTGAAGCCATTGGTCCCGGTTGTCATTCTTAGATTTTTGACAGTCGTTACGGGTAGTCAGAAGCCCAAAAGTCTGACAACCAGTCTTACCAAGGGGTATTGTGTTACCCAGGAATTAGGTTGTGGAGGTCAGATAGGCAGTCGCTCCATGTAAAATATAGGTATTCGCTGCATCCGGTTACACTAGAAGGCGATCTCAACATAATTGGGAAAAGGTTGGCAGATTGATTGATTGACTATAGACAGAAATCAGAGCACTGTCTGCTTTAACCCACAGTTAGGGTAGTCAGTGACCCAAAGTCCGAAAGGGAGATCGTGGCCCCCGGCAACAGGGCAACCGAAGGAACACGGGTGGGTTTTAGTCAGTAAGAGTCTGACACGCCCTCCCGCTCCACCCAGAGCGGGAGAAGTTATTTGATAATTACCCACACAAAAAAAAAAAAAAAAAGTCTGCAATTCACACGTGGTAGAAGAGAAACGTCCAAAAATTTAAAAAAAAAAATTGTACGCGCACAAACACTACAACGCTGAGGCCCAAGCAAACTCCCACTATGCCTTGGTAAACACGAAGGTACGAAGCAGAGCACAAAGAGAACCACGAACATAAGAAACACTGTATAATGCTTCCTATCTCATTTTCTCCCACGTTAAATCTTATAAATTTATGTGTCTGTCTCTTTTTACTGTCGCTTTTTCGTTTCATCGACTTTCAAACTACAACGATGCTAAAGAAGTCATCACTTAAAAAAATAATAATAGGGTTGTCAATGACAAACAGCTAATTCTGTCTGGTGTACTTACAAACGCAAACTCTTGAGTTTGAGTTGACAAATAGCTAAATCTGTCTGGTGTACTTACCTCCTTCCACATGGCCATTATTGTTACTTATGGTGTCAACGTAAAATGTTTTTTACTTCCATTCTCCCCTGTCAGCTTCATGCTGCCATTTTCATTCTTATCAACCCTGTATCCATATTTTCATTGGTTCTCCCATCTCCGTGCATTCACCAACCTATTCATGACTGCGGCTTAGTCCATCTGAGCTACCAAAATCTCAGAAATATCAATGGCATTCAGGTTTCGACTGCCATTGATATTTCTAGGATAGAATCTTTGTTTATATATTATGTTGCACCAGTAGACGTCATAACGTTAACGCCGGCTGTCGCTGAAAACCAGCGCTGTGGCTCTGTCTCGCATGAGGTCACAGCATTATGCTGAATGATGGCCGTTTTGTGTGGATGTGACGCATATTTTCCCTCAAGTTGTTCTTTTCTGTTTTTGTTCTTTCTTTGCGTCATGTTTACCACAAATCAACGTATTTTCTTTTTTTATTTTCTTCTGTTTAGCTATAAATAAAGTTTCTTGTTTTAATCCCCTTGTGCCCGTGTCGGGATTCTGCCCTGATCTCATATTTTGAAATCAACGCTTGCAGCATCTAGCCTTTTTTTTAAATAACTTCACACCTGTATTCCTTCAAAGGGTTGAACAGAGGCGTACCTACAGTGCACCCTCATTTCGCCAGTTATGTTTAAGTCCCATGTAAATAGGGCACAATCAACCGGGCACAATTCTAGACTCTGGGTTGCCACTGAGAAATTCCAAACGAAAAAACCCAATAACACTTTGCCCGACCTAGGAATCGGACCCAGAACCTCATAACCTACTTCACTCACTCAGTCATTCTCTGACTCAATCTCCCATACATATTAATATCATGTTTTCTGTTATAAATATATTGGTGACTGAATATGGTACCTAAATCTAACCCCAGACCCGGGTGTCGTCACTGTGTGGATCGCCCGGAGGACACGGTGGAGCACACGGTGGAGGTCTGCCCGGCTTGGGCAGGGCATCGCCGTGTCCTCGTGGATGCGATCGGCGGCGGTGATCTCTCGCGTCCGGCCCTGATTCGGGCCATGCTACGGAGCGAGAGGAAATGGGAGGCCGTCACCTCTTTCTGCGAAGCAGTAATGCTTGCGAAGGAGGAGACGGAGCGCGTGAGGGAGAGGCAAATTTCGCGCCCTCGCGCCCCTAACCGCCGCAGCAGGAGACGCCCTGGGCGTCGGGAATCGCAGGAAGATTTCCGGCCACCGTAGGCGCGGGCTTGCGGACGGTGAGCAATGGGTAGCTCGCCGTCCGATAAGGACCAAGCCCGGGTCGACGGCGCGTTGTGTTCCACGCGCGCCTCAAAGAGATGTCAGCAGAATTGACGGGGTCCGCTAGGGCCAATGCCTGCCGGGGGTTCGAAGAAAACCGATGGGGAAATCGTGGCCCCCGGCAACATGGCATAGGAAGGAACACGGGTGGGTTTTAGTCAGTAGGAGTCTGACACGCCCTCCCGCTCCACCCAGAGCGGGAGAAGTTATTTGATAATTTCCCACCCAAAAAAAAAAAAAAAGACCAAATAAAAAACTAAGACACAGCGACGTGAAGCCGGTTTCGTAAACGTGTGGGGGCTTGTGAGATGTAGTTTGATTGTAAATGGTTGTAAATATATAAATAGATAATAAAAAGTTTATTTCGGAACAATAACACAAAACTAAGTACAAGTAAAACGATTATAGCTGCAAAAGTATAAACTGTAGCGCAGATAACAACGCCCTTCTCCAGCTACAGAATGGAATGATGTTCCATGCAAAAAGTGCTTAATGGGTAATTAAGTTCATTTAGATTTAGTTAATTAAAAATAAAAACAAAAAATTTGATAAAAATAAACAGTACATTGTACAGTACATTACGGACATTTGATTTGGGATGTATTTTGATCGACGTTGAGTTAATGTGGTGAGTGTAGGGTGAATGGGTGTGTGTGGTGCGAAGGATGTTTGTGGTGTTTGTGGCATGTGTGTTGTGTGTGGTTTTGTTGGGGTGTGTGAGGGTGTGATGCGTATTTTACATCAGCCTCCACGACTGTAAAATTTTGTAATTTTTTCCTCATAATTTTGTGATTTTAACCAGGAGTCAATTTTCGTATTGCATTTGCTCTTGGGTGGATGTGTAAGCTTTTGTTTAATTTGTTGTACAAATGTGTGCATGTGCATGTGAGCGTGTATGCACAGAGTGGAAGTGTAGTATTGGCATGCTTCACTGTATTGTTCACAGCGCTATGTCTTGGTTTTTATTTGGTCAGAGAAGCTAACAGGCATCCTGTTATTTAAGACCAACATGTGCAGTATCCAACCGGACTATTCCCTCAACAATACGGTCATTAAACTCATTATTCCAGATAGAAGTCGAGTTCCGATAGTAATTCCTGTCGCGTCAGGGGCGAAGGCGTAGGGCGCCACGACGGCGCGACGCTCCCGCCGCCGGGGCGCCGCCCCGCCAAATAAACGACGTATATTATAGTCTGTGCCACTTCAAAAACTTCCCTACCCTTTGTTAGTTATTTATTCATCAGTTTTTGAAAGTTATTTGAGGAATCGTTCTTAGTATTGAGGTTTGGGGAAAGTGCATTTTTGCGTAAAATAAAATAAATTGTTTCTCTTTCTTTTAAAAAGATGTCGTTGGCGGTTTTGTTCGTGGTCATTATTCTAAACAGTTGGTTTAGCGCAGGTAGTGGTATTTTTATGGTTGTTAAGGTTTGAACAATGCTTCAAACGGCATTTTTTCTGAAGATTAGATTTAGTTATCATGGAGAGTACAAGTTAACTTATCGTTTTAATCTATGTCCCATAAAGTTGTTATGACAACGTTGACAACGATATTAAAGAGTTGTCCTTTTTCGAAGTTGCGGGGTAATTGCGTAACACTGACAGTAGCAATGGCTTTCATTTTGACAGTTCATTAACATTAATTGCGTTATTTACGTTGTCGAGCAGACAAATTATTCGAATACAAAAGAAGTAATGGATTAGCAATACCTATCCTTCAAAATCATTGAGATTGTGATTTAAAAGTGTGTTACACAATTAGGGTGCTGGTCTTTTTTCTTCTTTTTGTCCTTTAACTCGATATCGTTACTTTCAATTTAATTTTCCTTTTAACGTGATTCCAATTCAGTCAGTGAAAAACAAGGAAAGGGAAACTGGCGCGCGGCGGAATTAAATCAGGATTAATTTCTTTCAAAGAGTTCCCAGTAGCGCTATGCATGTCCTTACCCACTGACTTCCTCTTCTTGGCTGTGTTAAGGCTGCTGCAAACAGACATTCTTGTACTTAAACCTCAGTTGGCCCGATATAGTTTTTAGGGTTCCGTAGTAAACAAGGAACCCTTATAGTTTCGTCATGTCCGTCTGTCTGTCTGTCTGTCTGTCCGCGGTCTAGCTCCAAGACTGTTAGTACTAGAAAGTTGTTATTTGGCACGGGTATACATATTATTCATGCCGACAAAGTGGTAAAATAAAATGACAAAAAATATATTTTTTTAAGGGTACCTCCCCTACACGTAAAGTGGGGATGTTTTTTTTTTTTTTTCTGTCCCTTATTTTGGGGTATCGTTGAAAAGGTCTTTCAAAAACATTGTGAGTGTGTTAAAACCATTTTTGAATTCAGAGATCCGTTTGCGAAATATTAAGCTTTAAAGTGGAAAATTTTGTTAGAGTCAAGTGTCCCCCCCCCCCTGCCAGCTAAATGGTTGGTTTTAGGTATGTGAAAAAATTCACGGCAGTAGCTTATATAACGAATTTAAAAGGAAAACTATCACAGCTGAGTAGGCTTTACAAGTTAACGAGTAATAATCGACCAACTTAGATTTGCGGTTGTAAAAACATGTTCTCCCATACATTCTGTATGACAGATTTTTTTTTCAAATACAAAGTTAAGTTTATTCTTGGGATAAATTCATCCCAACTACGGAACCCTACATTGTGCGTGGTCCGACATGCACTTGGCCGGTTTTTTGACTCTAGTAATAATGTTTGAAATTTTTAATATCTGGATACCGAAAAATCTTCACAAAAGGGTCAGCTTTAAACATAGCAATCAAAGCTATTTGATGCGTGACGTGACTCAAATAGAAAAATTTCCAAGAAGTTTTAATAGAAATTGTTCTACTAGAGTCTTGTCGCGCTGTTGCGTCCCGCCGTTTACAGGAGCCTTTATTCAAATTTTGTTGGGCCAGAACTTCGTCACTTTCACGGCGTTATCGGTGGCAGTACAGAGGTCACTTTGGCTGCATATTTTGGGGCAAAGAGGGCAGGATAGGAGGAGCATAGTTTGGGACAGCTCCACACCCTGCTTCCGTTTCGTCGAGGTAGCCCCATTTTACGAGGTTCGATTTACGCGTTCCAACTGACTAAGAGATACTAAAACTTATCTTAACACATAATCAAACAATAAAATAACCCGTAATGTATCAAACAATTACATTTTCGCAGTAGCACAATAAATCAAACGTTTCAATATGCACGCATTTGATCAGCCTTCAGATATCAGCAGCACATAAGTCTATAAATAAATGCTGAACAGTACATAACACACCCATAAAACCAGCTGCTGGTATGGGAGCAGCTAATACAAATGGAAGTACTGACGGCAAATAAGTAGGTACGTGAGATACATTTAGATTTTATTAGTTGAGACAAGGTGTAGATAGCTTCTAAAAGATTGTAATGTGGTTTTGTTAGTGTGTTGTGTTTTGATTTTCTTTTTAATAACATCCAACAACGGTTTCAAAACCAACCCGTACCCTAATTTTCATTTTCGTAAACGATTATGACTAATTTGTTTCATTTTGACAGTTCAACAACATTCATTGCGTTATTTACGTTGTTGAGCAGATTTTTGAAGTGAAAACTTCTTTAGGCGCGTTGGGAATTTTTGAGATGTGACTAAACCATTGATTTCGCGACACCATGACGACACTTCATTTTTGTAAACGCGATGGTGTTCTTTATTTATATTTTGTTACGGGTCAATGTTCTATGCAAAAAAAATAAAAATACTTTAAAAGTTTTGTAAACGCGATAATGCTCTTTATTTATATTACGTTACGGATCAATGTTGCTGTATTCAAACGATTCATCAATCTGCATGTGAGAGGTGCGGGTTGATGAATCGAAATTATATTTTAATTTTTACTTCTGTAACTACTAACATACTTTTTAAGCTTTTGTAACTAACAATATGGGCCTTGGTTGTCTGTGAATAAAATATTTTTATTTTATTTATTTAATGTTCTATGCAAGTACTTTTACTTTAAAGGTTTCAGAAGTATTATTTTTTGTAATCGCGATTGTGCTCTTTATTTAGATAAGGTTACGGACCAATGTTCTATGCAAGTATTTTTCTTCCACCAAGGCGATCTTGTTCAAGTTGTCACTTCTGTCGGCACTCCCGGAGTGCCACTGTTTATTTTTTCCAACTTATCATTTATGAAACAGTGGATTAGCAATCTGTTCCAAAACGATTCAGATTGTGATTGATCGTGTGTTACGCAATTCGGGTACTTGGTCAAGTTTTTTTTTTTTTTTTTTTTTTTTTTTTTTTTTTTTTTTTTTTTTTCGGTTGGGCATCTCATAGCTGGTCTCTATCGACCGTAGCTATTGAACCGGACAATTTGGTCAAGTAGTGTTTTGAGTTTTTCCACCATCATTTCTCAGTAGGACTATTAGTTCAATTTTTTGTTTAGTGGCAATAGGCTTGCCCCATTAAATATAACTGGCAAAATGTTTGGTGTTCTAAACACTTCTGGCTAATCCTTCAGGGCTCTGGGTTTGATTCCCAGTTCGGGAAATGTGTTATTGGGTTTGTTTTTCCGTCAGGAATTTCTCGGTGCGACCGAGAAATTACCCTACCTACCCTACCTGCCCTACCCACCCTACCCACCCTACCTACCCTACCTACCCTACCTACCCTACCTACCCCACCTACCCTACCTAGCTACCTACCTACCACCTACCGAGATCTCATCAAAATTCATGCAAGTCTAGTACTTTTTGTTAGGATTAATGGCATATATACATATATATACCTGGATATCATAAATGCAAAATTTATAAAAACATTTTTCTTCATACCTTTTTTTTCATGAATTTTTCCAATGTTTTAATAATTTTTATCCTATTCCGGACGACAAATCCAAAAACCCAAAAATCATCAAAATCGGTCCAGCCGTTCTTAAGTTATAAGTGGTGTAACTAACACGACTTTGTTTTATATACATATATATATATATATATAGATAGATATGATTCGCGGTGCTGTATTTTGAGAAGGTCGTCCATGCAAACGTTTTATGCCATCTTTATGCTATCTTCCGTGTATTTTACGAGCTGATTATAATACCTAACGTTGATTGATCAAAGCGATGCGATGCTAACTACCATTTACCAAGGGCTTCTCGACCAATAGCGACATGTGTCAGGCAATAAAATTATGATCACTTTAGATCGTTCAGAATTATAATTTTATGTAAGTACCTACTCAGATATAATATGATGCCCGTTTACATGTAGCTTGCCTGCGTGTCCACGTGTAACTCCTTGGTTACAGACAACACATGTAACAAGTATAAGCAGATAGAGGTCATGGCGGTAGGGTGACCGTAAATTTACTGGTTTTTTCCGAATTTAGAATGTACAGACGCCAGCACATCAAGCTACAACAATCTGTCAAATTTATTTAATAGATTTTCAACTTTATCGCTGAACCATAAGGTTCAAAGTTGATTGGGAAAATTTGACAGTTTCGGGTAGCTTGATGTGCTGGCGTCTGTACAAAGATAAATTACTAAAAATGTTTGACTAGATCATGATTTTTTTGAAAATTTATTATTATTATTGCATAATTGAGAACCTTGAAATATGTTAGTTACCTAAAGGAGTAGAATATTCGGTTTTCCAGTCATTACGATTAAATCTTTTATCTATCGCAATTGTCTTTTATACAGGGTAGCAGAGACATCGACGCGAAAACTTTTACCATGGATTCAGTACATGATTATGTGCGTTGAAATTTTTCGTCGGTTATTTTTTTTTAAATCTGCTGTTCCTTACATTTTGACTCCGTAGGTATTGCACTTTTCAATTAAATAGTTTTTTTTTTAGTAACCGGCGAAAAATTTCAACGTTCAGAATCATGTACTGAATCCATGGTAAAAGTTTTCGCGCCGATGTCCCTGCCACCCTGCATTATATCCACTTTGAAACACGGCAACTAACATCTTGATTCTCGACAGTTAGGTACCTACCACATCATTAGCAGGAATAGCCCTAGGTACCAGCTAATGTTATGGTTACCCGATTTTGAGGTAGGTCACCTTGACCCGTAAAAACTGCACATAACAAAATGTCCATCAACTCCATGGTCACCGCATAATCATTAACATTTTACTATAGAAACGTCCTCGGAGCGGTCGTAAAGTTATTGTTAAGTGCAATGCAGGCGATTTGTGTGTCACCTCGGATCTGATGCTAGGTGTAAACCTAGGTAGTCAAGGATCATCACCATTTATTTATTTATTAAAGAGCAGCATATACATTCAACATTGTTTTATTTACAAACTAGGTTTTGCCCGCGGCTTCGTCCGCGTGGAAGTCGGAAAATATCCCACGAAAATGCTACCGGGATTAAAGTATCCTATGTGTTAAGGCTACGTGCTCGAAAAAAAACCCTTTTTCGTCAATAACTTATCTAATTATAAGAAAGCTTGAAGTAATTGAGGGCCTATTTCACGATGTTCGAATAGCCACTACTTACCGAATAAATTCAAAAATGGAACAGAATTTGTAGGATATTGTCTGCCAAGTAAGTTAACGAGAACCTAATCGGAGGTGGTGGAACAGCCTACCACCAGCTCAAAAGCAGTATTATTTTAATATTACTTCAGTGGGAGAAAGAGATGGAGCTATGCGTCCTGTAGAGCTTCATCTCTTTCCCTCTCTGAAGTAATATTAAAATAATACTGCTTTATGAGTTGGTGGTAGGCCCTCTGGCCCTAAGTCTCTGTAACTATACAAGAACAGTTTTCGTGGTGCTAAACCATTCGTGTCAGTCACAGCACCTGTTAATAGTTGCATCACTTTTGCACTCTCGAAAATATGGTTTATTTCGCCTTTGATTTACTCAATGAAGATATTGTATAATCATAAAATAAAAATTTGATTTTATCTCAAGGGTAGCTGAAGACTGACGGGGTCCGCTAGGGCCAGTGCCTGCCGGGGGTGCAAAGAAAACCGATAGGGAAATCGTGGCCCCCGACAACAGGGCAACCGAAGGAACACGGGTGGGTTTTAGTCAAGTAACGAGTCTGACACTCCCTCCCGCTCCGCCCAGAGCGGGAGAAGTTATTTGATAATTTCCCACCCACCAAAAAAAAAAAGGGTAGCTGAAGACTAATGTGTAATTTTTAAATTTCTTGATATGGTTTGCTAAGTAATAGTAAAAAAATATGGGTTTTTCAGCTATATTTTGTATGGAAGTTGAAAAAAGCGGTTCCCTTATGTACACAAGTAGACCATATAATGATATTGATGATCTTTAACATTAGTTTCTTCTAACGAAACGATCAAACGTCAGTCTCGCATCAATTTTTGGAAAACTTGTTGCGAGTTTTAGTGATTTTCCACGAATCCTTCATCTTAATATATATAAATCTCGTGTCACAATGTTTGTCCTCAATGGACTCCTAAACCACTTAACCGATTATAATAAAATTTGCACACCATGTGCAGTTCGATCCAACTTGAGAGATAGGATAGGTAGGGTAGGTAGGGTAGGTAGGGTAGGTAGGGTAGGTAGGGTAGGTAGGGTAGGTAGGGTAGGTAGGGTAGGTAGGGTAGGTAGGGTAGGTAGGGTAGGTAGGGTAGGTAGGGTAGGTAGGGTAGGTAGGGTAGGTAGGGTAGGTAGGTAGGTAGGGTAGGTATTTAAGAAAAGTACTAAGTGCTACCCGTGTGAAACCGGGGCGGGCAGCTAGTTTATTTATAAAATCCCTTTCCGCTATGTACAAGACAAAGAATTCGACTTTCCAAATCACAAATAATTTTGTTTAAATTCTGTTTTGTTTAAAATATAAGGGCTATTGAGTAATAATAAATTGTGACTTTTAAAGGTTGGATTCGCGATATTTTCACTTCTATCGCATTTCGGAATGCAGAGAAAGGCTAACCCGTTTCATTTTGACAGTTCAACAAAATTCATTGCGTTATTTACGTTGTTGAGCTGACAAATTTTTTGAACTTATGAAGCAATGGACTAGGAATCTCTTTCAAAACGATTCAGATTGTGATTGATCGTGTATTACGCAATTAAGATGCAGGTTAGTCTTAATTATTTACGAAAATGTGTTACACAATTAGATAGCGGGGAAGCATGGGCACACATGGAGGGATAGACTCAGCAGTGGAAGATGGCTGCCAATAATGACATTATACAGGTCACCGTCATAACATTGTGTGGTAAGTGGCCATTAGTACGAACTTCACAAGTCCCTGAAAACAATGATTAATTAACGATATTTCCCCTATGGAATCGTTTGACATTTTATCCTAATTGTTTTTGGCGTGTCATGGAGGTTAGTAGGTAACCACAATATTAGTACTTAGTTGTACCTACGTTAGGTAATTAGAACTAAAATATTACACTAATAAACTGATATCGAGAGGAAAATTTTGTTGTTTTGACAAACAATAAAGATTTTTCGTCCATTTTCCTTAACGTTTTACTTAAATTGAAATGTTATCAGTAACTAGTTACCTAAAAGGTATTTAATAACTATTTGGATTCTATTTTAGAACAGCACCTTTTTTTTTTTTGGTTGGGAAATTATCAAATAACTTCACCCGCTCTGGGTGGAGCGGGAGGGCGTGTCAGACTCTTACTGACTAAAACCCACCCGTGTTCCTTCGGTTGCCCTGTTGCCGGGAGCCACGATGTCCCTTTCGGCCCTTATTCGCAGCCCCGGCAGGCAACCAGTACCCTAATTGCGTAATACAACACAATCACAATCTGTTTCGATTTGAAACAAATTGCCAATTCATTGCTTCATAAGTTGGAAAAAAAATCAGCTCAACAACGTAAATAACGCAATGAATGTTGTTGAACTGTCAAAATGAAACAAATTTGGCAAAATTGTTTTCGAAAATAAGTTACGCAATTAGGGTACTGGTGTCAGAGTTTTAAAGCCGCCCATAGGCCTCTGAATTGGCTTCACATGCCTTCGAGAAATATCTCTCAGGCATGCCGGTTTCTTTACGATGTTTTCCTTCACCGTTTTTGAAGCAAGTGATAATTATACAATACGCACATGAATCTGAAAAGTCAGAGGTGCGTGCCTTGGGTTCGAACTCGAGACTTATGACTTGGCAGTCTGATGGTCACTTTACTAGGCTATCACTGCTCGCCATGTAGACTGAAGAACTAAAACAAAGAAGCCAACTCTGTTATGCTGGTGTGCGTGACAGCTACGTCTTACACTCGCGACACGTCATTCTGCTTTTCTAGTGTGCGTGCATTTAGCGGCTAACAGTTGGACGCTATTTTTTTCACGAGTTCACAGCTTTGACTGCCTATCTAGACATATCTAAGTACCTATATCTTTGGCATACATAAGTAAGCCATCATCATCATCATTTCAGCCGAAAGACGTCCACTGCTGGACGTAGGCCTCTCCCAAACATATGTAAGTATTTGATAAATGATAAATGATTTTATTTCTGTAAGTAGGTTTGTACAAACACTTTTACACGTCAATCATATTTTAAAACTAGATGAGGTCGGCGTTTCCTATCCGGCATTTACTAATGTTTGTAAGTACATGACTATAATTCTAACAAGTGGTTAGATTTGAGTCAGTAAATCCTTCGTCTTTCAAAATAAATTCCAATACCGACTTACCAAGTTTTTCCTTGAGTTTAAGCTATTTTAAAACCAATAGACAACTGATATTTTTAAGGCAATAGCAGTTATAATAATAGAAATCGGGACATGTGTGCGAGTCACCACAAAATTATCAGCTCAAACATTTAGGTATTCTTCACAACTAACCACAAAGATTAACGTCGTCAATAACAAATACATTTTATTACAGCGAACGGAAAAACCCATTGCCGACGCCATGTTTGTTGGTGTCCAGTATTCCTTGACCTACGCGTTGTAGGGAAAGTGAACATTTTTCGAACATTTATAGAGGTCACCTTAAGTTGGACGTGTGAAGTTTACCCAACAGTGTTGCGTGGCCGGTGAAAGTTACTGATGCATTTGCATTTCGTTGTCAATTGCGATTGTAAAGGATATTTTTGTCCAGGGTCAATGATCTGTTTACACTTTACAGGATAGTTCTGAGAAAATGTTGCAATATTTTTCAGTAGGTAGGTACTCAGGTAGTTAAATAAATCAGTATTTTCCTGTAAATGGGCATTGACCTTGAATAAAAATACAAGGAAAAATATGGCGAACTTGCTTGTTTAACAGGACCATTGAGTAGAGCGTTGCCATCTCTAAAAACCAGAAAACCGGACTTACCCGCTAAAAAAGCCGAACTTTTGGATCCCACGGCCGGACGGACGCCAAAAAAAAAAGGATTTTTGACTAAAAGTTAAAATAAAATAAGTACATATTTTTTATATTAAGAAATAGTTTTAATCGGTATTATCGTTTTCATTTGCATATTTTTCTTTGGTAGAAACTACGAAAAATAAAAGGGTAGAAACGTGCCTTAAAAGCGCAACCTCCATAATAATTTTATCATAAAACATTTTGCAAGTTACATGTCTTAAATTAAATTCCACAATTAACATTTTTGCAATAGTTTCCGATTTTAACCTGTTTCTTTGTTTCGTCCATTGCTGGCCTATTAAAAAAGCCTAACAAAAGCCGGACGGGCCGGACGCAGTCAAATTGGTCCGGACAAGAAGTCTAAAAGCCTAACACTGTCCGGCTTTATCCGGACGGATGGCAACTCTAATTGAGACAATATTAAACTGCTCGAAAGGCACAGCTTCTGCTATTTTACTCGAGGATGGCTATAGAGCATTTCTACTGCAGGAACATTAAAAAAATCAAAAAGGCGAAAAAAATCAAAGAGTCGAAAAACCTGAGAAGACATAGTACCTACTAAGTAAACCATTCCAATCTGTCAAGGACGAGACATAATAGTATAAACACGTGTTTATTTGGGTCAATTTGTGTTAGAGCCAACCGAGTCTTCTAGAAACTACGAATCCGAGGAACCGTCAATAAACAAAAATTCATAAAATGTTGTTATTCCACACGAAAACAAAATGAATGTCAAGGATATTCGTTTTTCAAATTGTTTCCTAATTTAAAACCGTCAAAAGCCGTCAAAGCTCAATGCTAAGCACTGTTTACACGCACTCGCATGTGTGAAGTGCCTACTCGCCTTGACCCGAGGCAACTTTACATCATGTTCCCTTGATCACTGGAACGTTCGTTACGGGTAATGTAACCTTTTTAGTTAATGTTCATTTTGCAAATTGGCAAGTAAAGGTGATGGATTCATGTACCTAGTGACTGCTCTGTAATTTACGATGCTTATCTGCTGATAGAATCGCCCTGATTGAGGTATTCGAAACGCATAGAGCAGTAGACGTTAAAATGTGGACGTGCAGATCTAGATCTATAAAATAATGGTGTTTGCTTTTAGAAATACAAAATAAAGGAATGTAGGTAGGTACAAATGTGATTTGGAAACTAAAAACATGGCTTAGTTTACTCGTTTTAATCGAGGACAGGAGCTCTATCAAACCAGTAGAAAGTATTAGGTACAAACAGTACTTAAGTACTTACTTACAAAAAATTTTACGCCTACATTGTAAATAAAGAAACACAAAGCTGTTTTTACGAAGTCCTCATAATTTCTTGGTATCCTACCAAATCAAGTGTGAAATTAACAATAAACGTTTTTTACGAAAGTCATTCACTAAAAACGTCATGACCTCACCAACCGTGAAATATGTAACTTTTACGTTCACTCTGCTTGCAAAGGAATGCAACTTTTTTTTCACAAGTGATTTATGAGCAAAGGCAAGGAATGCATCACGCCTCTTTGGAATGCATCAGCTCGCGCTCTGCTTAAAATTCTGAATACTTTAACGAATTTTAAATCTTAACGTAGTGTGTTACAATTGAAAATCTTTTGTGCTTATTGTGTTTCTTTTTTTAATTGAAAGTTGTAGTAAGGCGTGTTTATTATTGTTAAATAATTTACGGCACGCTATACCAAAACAAACATGTCTGTCACTAACGACATGCCATAGGTTTAATATTGATGATGGATTTATTTGTCTTTTTAGCTACGAGGAGTAATGCCTACAACTTAGTAATTTAGAGCATAAAGTATCAGAAAGTTGAAATTGTCAATTTGATAGCAGGATCCCCTAGGAAGGAAGGAAGATCCCTAATCAGGAGGTCTACTTCCTAAGAATTTCGTAGTTTCGGCAAAAGTTACGGGTGATTCCTACTCCGTATCACCTACGGGCAAGATATTAGTTTGGGGCCCGATCTAAAAATGAATCACCACGATTTGACAGTTGTTCCTTACTCCCGATGTGTTTTTGTCCGTCCGATAATATAGGTTTCACTTCGAAGTTTCGTCCTCCTTGAGGTCGGACCGTATCTTCGTTGACGGACATAGAGAATAGACCCCCAGATAAAGTTACATGCTCTGTGGACGTGGACGGTCGATACCTGTCGTTAGAGAACATAATTTCCATTGCCAAAATAGTTTTTTGAAAAAACTAAAAAGTTTTTGTGAAAACTTCTTTAGGCACTTTGGGCATTTTTGAGATGGGACTAAACCATTGACTTCGCGACACTATTACGACACCAGCTTTTGACCATTAAAAAGACATCAACGCGTTGATTACCGTGGTGCTGATTTTTTTTTCAAGTTTTCACTTCTGTCGGCACTCCCCGGGAGTTGGGCGGGTCACATGTTACGGATCTCCCGGGATAAATGGAGTTGGGCGGGTCACATGTTACGGAGCCCCCAGGATAAATGGAGTTGGGCGGGTCACATGTTACGGAGCCCCAGGATAAATGGAGTTGGGCGGGTCACATGTTACGGAGCCCCAGGATAAATGGAGTTGGGCGGGTCACATGTTACGGAGCCCCAGGATAAATGGAGTTGGGCGGGTCACATGTTACGGAGCCCCAGGATAAATGGAGTTGGGCGGGTCACATGTTACGGAGCCCCAGGATAAATGGAGTTGGGCGGGTCACATGTTACGGAGCCCCAGGATAAATGGAGTTGGGCGGGTCACATGTTACGGAGCCCCAGAATAAATGGAGTTGGGCGGGTCACATGTTACGGAGCCCCCAGGATAAATGGAGTTGGGCGGGTCACATGTTACGGAGCCCCAGGATAAATGGAGTTGGGCGGGTCACATGTTACGGAGCCCCAGGATAAATGGAGTTGGGCGAGTCACATGTTACGGAGCCCCAGGATAAATGGAGTTGGGCGGGTCACATGTTACGGAGCCCCAGGATAAATGGAGTTGGGCGGGTCACATGTTACGGAGCCCCAGGATAAATGGAGTTGGGCGGGTCACATGTTACGGAGCCCCAGGATAAATGGAGTTGGGCGGGTCACATGTTACGGAGCCCCAGGATAAATGGAGTTGGGTGGGTCACATGTTACGGAGCCCCAGGATAAATGGAGTTGGGCGGGTCACATGTTACGGAGCCCCAGGATAAATGGAGTTGGGTGGGTCACATGTTACGGAGCCCCAGGATAAATGGAGATGTGCGGGTTACATGTTACGGAGCCCCCAGAATAACACACACATAACATAACATCACGCCTTATTTCCCCGAAGGGTTGGGCAGAGGTGTACCTGTAGTAGGTACACCCACATTTCGGCAGTTATGTTTAAGTCCCATGTAATAGGGGGCGCGCCTATTGCCATCAACCGGGCACAAATCCAGACTCCGAGCTGCTACTGAGAAATTCCAGATAGAAAAACCCAATAACACTTTGCCCGACCTGGGAATCGAACCCAGAACCTCATGCTCAGCAGTAGCGCTTACGACCACTAGACCAACGAGGCAGTTAAAAATAAATGGAGAAAAATAAAATGGAGAAAAATTCTGCCAGAATGGTACCCTAGAGATGGCAAACGAAATAGAGGTCGACAACGGAAAAGATGGGAGGACGAACTCAATTTCACAGCAGGTCCAAACTGGAGAAGACAAAGACAGAAAGCAATGGAAATCGTTAGGGGAGGCCTTTGCCAAGAGGCACACTGAACTCCGAGATGTATTTTAGATAACTCAGGAAAGAAAATAACAGCAATTAAACTAGGTCAAGAAAGGAGATTCAGGATAAAAGGGCTATTGTATTGTATTGTATGTGATGTGTGTATTATCGTAATGATTTGTTTTTATTATTAATAGAATAAGCAAAAGCTGTCGATGATTCATTTGAAACTCACCGGCAGTAAATGTGGTCGAAGCCCTAGACGCGAATTTGTGAGCAAACTAAACTTATTCTTTGGAATTTTTTAATGAGAATAGATGCCGAGTAGCTTCTCTAGCCGGTTTAAGTAAATAATGTCACATTAGGTTAGTTTAAAATTGACTGGTGTAAAAAAAAACAGTGGCACTCCGGGAGTGCCGACAGAAGCGAAAACTTGAAAAAAAATCGGCACCGCGTTCGACACCAACTTTCGAGCATTTAAAAGACATCAACGCGTTGATGTCTTTTTAATGGTCGAAAGCTGGTGTCGTAACAGTGTCGCGAAATGGTTTAGTCCCATCACAAAAATACCCAACGCGCCTACAGAAAATTTCGCTTTTTTAGTTTCTTTCTTTCAAGCTGTAAAATTAACTTTTTACCCGACTGCGTGAGGGCAAAGACCGAGTTATTTTTTATGTGTAGGACATCTCAAAAAAATATTTGAACATGTTTAAAAATCTCTAGGAATAAGTTTTAATTTGTTCACAAATTCGCGTTTAGAGCAGTGGTGGCCCAGTGGTATCGGCAATGGCACCGACTTACGAGTTGTAGATCGTGAGTTCGAAACCAGACAGGCACTTTGTGTGATAGGTATTTAATTTCATCACCACTGCTCTCAAAATGATGAAAGAAAACATCGTGAGGAAACCGGCATGTCCTATACCTAACTAAAAATTCGAAGACATGTGACATCTCTACCAACCCGCACTGGGCCCGCGTGGTGAATAACAGCCCACTTCCTCTCACAGAGAGGAGGCTTGTGTCCCAGCAGTGGGAACATTATAGGTTGATTATTATGCTTATGATAAAATTTGAAAATTTTCAGAGCCGTATCTTGGATTTAAATAAATTTACATTTCGACCCCACTGTCGGCTTTAGCACCCTCGAAAACCATGAAAACGATAACCATGACGAAAAATTTGAAAATTTGAAAACTACCGCTGAGTGTACAATGCCATCCATACCTGCAGTTCAAGATGATAACTTCGTTATTATTTTTATAATTATAAAACAAACTCGCGGTTACATCTAGTTCCCTCTACAGCAGGTGATTACCGTAATCTCAACACCATACAAAGGTTAGCTGTACAAAGGCTAACTTATCAGACTAATTCCGAGAATTACCGAGGAACTAACGAGGTTAAACACAAACCCAGGGTTCGCGCGGGCGGTATTTTCCTGCAGCGATATTTTTCCGCACACTGGATTTTCAACGCACTGCTTAGCGCCGAGAGTTGAAAATCCAACAGTGTATTTTTAGTCGCATTGGGATGCACTCTGTTGGATTCTCAACGCTCGGCTTAACAACGAGAGTTGAAAATCCAGTGCTCGATAAAATCCCGCCGCGATATTTTTACGCCCGTGCGCACGTGGGCTTATCACCAGGTAGGAAGCCGTATTGTCCGAGCTAACGTTGACTCACTGCTGATACTGTATTCACTATAACAGACATGTTTACTTAATTAATTCACTAGCATAATATAATTATTATCAGAAGCAGCAAATATTGTTTTGTTATTCATAAGTATTTTTAGATCAGTGTCATAGTCTAGTGGTTGAAGGAATTTTAAGCGAGAGCGTGGGTTCGATTTTTAGGGTTCCGTAGGCAAGTGGCAAAAACGGAAACCTTATAATTCCGTCTCTTTATTGTACTCGGATACTATTTAGCACTTTATTGATGAATATTGGAAAATATTGGAAAGAAGGTGTATTCCACGCACCTCTAAACAATGGTGGAATTAGTGAAATGGTGGAATTAGAAATGAGGGATGAAAAACAATTAATGCACATTTAAGCGTTGGTTATCGTAAGTCGGGTATCGTTGGTTGCCTACTCAAGGATGCATATCCAATACGGCTAACAAATCCTTCCATATCCTAAGCGCACGTCTTCCCTACCATTACCGCGCCCCCCGGTCTACTCCTCGATATGTAATGGCCTCTGTAGCCCCATGAAGCATGAGGCTCCAGGGGCTAGTGCAAATCTTGGGGCTCATTCGATTGATCGAGTCTGGTTAAACCACGCTGGGATCGGTGCATTTCATTAATTCATTCATTCATAAGCGTGTGCCCCTATCGTTAGATCCCATAATAATTAAAAAGATCATTATGTTTTTAAATTACTCTATAGCTATAGGTATGATATTTCCGGTTACAACCACAAAATAACTTACTTTTTCATTGTTTTTCGAGAAATAAATAACTTATTTTGGTGGCTAGTAAAATCAATACTCTATAGTGTCAATCCAATACACACACTGTAACTCGAGTTACAATGTTTTGCCATAATTGCGCTCATTCGATTATTTCGAGGCAGTTACATATCCCTATATTAATATTTTTTTATTTTATAGTATGTAGAAGGAGATATGAGCACATATAAAACATTGTATTTTAATTATATGTATCGACGGTAAAAGGAAGTAGGGCAGTAAAAAGGAAGTATAAGCGACATTTTGGTCAAAAATGAGTTATATATGCCATCCTACGTAAAATCTTCCGCTCTTTCGAATGCGCTTACTCCCATGGCTATACGATGATTTTTTTGGCGTTTATGCCAGTTTATGCCAGTAAAAAAACGTCAGTTTTTCAAAAATTTATGACTGAACGGCTCTCCTGAACATTTCAGTTTTTGTCGCTTATACCTTATTTCCTTTTAACCGTCGGTATGGTTTAAAAAAGTTTTAAAAGCCCTTCTCACGAAACAGGTATTTCTGAGATACAGTGTTTTGGATTGACACGGCAGTACTGTGCATGCATGAATATTGACATATTCAGCCTGAATATTGACATATTCATCCTGAATATTGACATATTCATCCTGAATATTGACATATTCATCCTGAATATTGACATATTCAACCTGACTATTGGGATAAGGGCAGGAGAATAGTGATGATGACTGCGGAACCCTTCACTGTGCGTGGTTCGACACGCGCACATGGCCGGTTTTTTATTGAACTAGGTACTATCGAAGAAACTCATATCTACACACTGTAAGGACTATTTCTGCTAACAGAAAGCTCGCTATAGAAAGCGGCCGGTCATCGTGTTCACGGGATTTTGTTTTCAAACTGCTTAGATATTATGCGTTTTTGCGATAGTACTTAGTTGGAAGGTTCTGTAACTATGGCGTGCTAACGAGATCACGGGACCCTATTATTAGTAATCTACATGGTCCTCATATGGCCTGACCACGATTATGTCTGGACTTTAAAAGAGACTGTAACCTCTGAGTATCTTTCGGCCTTTCTTCTGAGTAGTCAGATAGGAAACGCCAAACTCATCTAGCTTACTTTTAATATTTTTTTAATGTGACGTGTAAAAGTGATTCCGATATCCTATTTACAGAATGAACAATTTCATTTCAGTAATAGGGAAGGGCCAAGGGGGTAAATAGTGTATACGCATTTAGGTATAAGTAGGCTTAGATATCGATATCCATCACGTCTGCGGAGTTTCGCTAGCTAATTTGATTTGACCCTGTATCAATCAATCTGCCTAGCATTTTCCCAACTATGTTGGGGTCGGCTTCCAGTCTAACCGGATGAAGCTGAATATCAGTATTTTATATGGAGCGACTGCCTATCTGACCTCTACAACCCAACTAACTGGGTAATACGGTACCCCTTGGTAAGACTGGTTGTCAAACTTTCGGGCTTCTGACGACTGTCAAAAATCCATGAATGACAGTCGTTATGTAAAGATGGTCACCCATCCACGGACCAACCCCACCAAGCATAGGTTAACCTGATGGATCGACCCGTGCGGCTTATTACTTAGCCACGAGCTCCTCCTTAATTTGACCCTGTATACGAAGTTCATTTATGGGTTTTGCTAATATTGTTGTTGTCGTACAAACTGATACGACATGGACTAGACACTACTACAGAAATTATATTTATTTGATGTAAATAAATTGAATGAAATTTCAAGATATTTATGCTGTGGTAGTTAAATAATATGAATGGCAAATGCATCACGTGATCGACACCATTCCATACCTGACTAACAAGTATTTTTGAATAATAAATATAAATAAATAATAAAATATACCTACTTGAGAAACCACAAACATGTGACGACTGTGTGTACGTGTTTTTGCGACGATTTACATATTTATTTATACTTAGTTAAAAAGTAATTTAAACGGTACAACACCAATTAGGTAGGTACATTAATTAACACAAAAAAATTAAAAAGGTACTTAGGTAGGTAAAATGATGTTGTTAAGATGTTGTTTATTTAGCTGAACGAGTATAGGTACCATCAGTGTAACGCATATTTGAAAATAAAATCCTGTGCACACGACCCTCTTTTTTTTCGTAGGTAAGCGATACTATAGCGGCCGAGCGCTGCAACTCTGCAAGCAAGAATCTAAGTAAGGACTCTTACAGTGTACAGATATAATTTCTTCGATAGTACTTAGCACCTCACTTATAAGTGAGGGGGCAATTCCCGTAATTTTTAAGAACGTTCGCATTATAATCTCATTCGCAATCTGTCAAAAATACAATCAATTTTGAATTTACAAATATTTTTGACAAATTTGACAGATTGCGACTTGTATGTGAACGTTTGTATTGGCCTTCAGAAGTTGCGTTTTTTTTAACTTGCACCAGGTTTGAAAAGGTTTATCATCCCTGATTCAATGCAATCCCAGTAGGTGGCGTTAGCTTTGTACAAAACATACAAAGACACCTATTGGTAGAATATGTACAGACGCCAGCACAAATCAAATGTATTAAAAAAAAACAAAACTGTCTTTATTTAATAGATTTTCAACTTTATCGCTGAAATGAAAGGTTCAAAGTTGATTGGAAAAATTTGACAGTTTCGGGTAGCTTGATGTGCTTCTTAGAAATAATACCTAATATATTTATGTATCTTATGGTGCTAATAAAAATCTTAGTTTTGCGACTTCCTGTCGATTAAAAAGCTATCAACTGAATGAACATAACTACCTACATATTCAGACCAAATAAAAACCAAGACATAGCGCTGTCAACAGTGACGTGAGGCCTGTTTCGTAAACAGATGTGCACTTAGTGAGGTGTAGTTTGAATGTGAATGGTTGTAAAAGTGTGCGGGCGAGCGTGTACGCACAGAGCGGAGGTGTAGTTTTGTCATGCTTCACTGTAGGTATTGTTCGCAGCAATATGTCTTGGTTTTTTAACCGACTTCCAAAAGGAGGAGGTTCTCAATTCGTCTGTATGTTTTTTTTTTTGCTTTTTTTTTTTTTTTTTGTATGTTTGTTACGCGATTACTCCGCCAATTATGAATAGATTTTGATGATTCTTTTTTTGTTTGGTAGATCATACTTCAGAGGTGGTCCCATATAAATTTTATTAACTTTGCTTGGGTAGTTCTTGAGTTAGCTTCAATTATACGTATTTTTTCCCACTTAGTATGTAGATGATATGATAACTTCTTGTCACTGTTATTCACATAGCAGGTAGTGGTATTCGAATTTGTGTGGGGTAGGTACCACAACCAAAAAGTGAAAAATAAAAACTTTTTACAAAAAAAAAAAACAACCGACTTCAAAAAAAAAACACTACAAAGTGAAAAATAACTTTAATTTCGGAAGTCGGTGACAAACGAAAATTCAAAACCAAAGACTTCCGAAATTAAAGTTATTTTTCACTTTGTAGTGTTTTTTTTTTGAAGTCGGTTGTTTTTTTTTTTTGTAAAAAGTTTTTATATGGTCTGAATATGTAGATATGTTCATTCAGTTGATAGCTTTTATTCGACCGGAAGTCGCAAAACTTAGATTTTTCTTAGCTAAGTAATGAAAAACTTGTTTTGATTGCTTCAGGGATCCAATGGTGTAAAAAGAAATCATTTAGCAACAAAAACTCAAAAAAAGATTTTGTGTTTAGCAGTTTAAGTATCAACATTTCGTAATTTAGACTTATGTCTGAATAAACTTCTGAAAACAATAAAACAGATAATAAGTCGTTTGAACAAAACAAACTCTGAAACCAACACAATGTAAGCTAAACCCAAACTTGACATTGACTTAAAGTCAATAATTTTAGGTACTCCATCGACCTCGACACCAATGTCAGACAAATCCAAGCAAAATATGTGATAGCCATTTCATATTTTCAGAAAAATAAACCTTAAACTAGCCTGAAATAGATTCCAATCTAGCTTGGCAAAGCTTTTGATAAAAGTTCTTTAGTTTGATTAGCCTTTAATTTATAGTCATAAGACTCAAAATCGTTTAAGGGAATTGAGGAACGAATGGCAACGTTAGCAAAACCACAAAATTTGTTTTTTTTACCTTATTACAATCACAATAAAGTTTTTAGAACTGAAAAATTAATTTGGCTAATTACTAGTGGGTGTGCCAAAACGTTTGTTGTTCGTTTTTTTAGCAAACTTTTTTGAATTTAGAGTGGCCATTATATCTTGAGAGGTCATGGCGGCGCTGCTGGCATAGACAAGAATGTTACATACGTTTCGTTTACTATAAAACCGCATGCCAAAATATACTGGGCATTCTGTGCGAGGCTGTAAAAAATAGTTGAGAAGTTTTTTGTAGCAATACTCTATTACACTTGACACTAAGGCGTTTTGTAAGTTTATACGCTCATACAAGTTATGTTAATATTCATACTTTTAGTTACACAATGTATGAATCATCAAATGTATTGGATAAACTGTGGTGTAGAAAAACAGGTTTTATTATGCCATTTAATTAAATCATTATCATATAAATATATTACGACATCGAATGGCCTTTTCCACGTAAATGACGTACTTTTCTTTGAATGAAACTGTTTCAATTATTTGTAAGTATGTATTTTATAATAATTGGGAATTTCTTAGTTGCACATTATCCTGTTTGAAACGTCATATTTATTCCCTACAGTGCATGCCTAGTGTTACCTACTAACAAAGTAGGTACTTACCTACTTTATCAGACAGAAATACAGTTATAAAAACCACAATCGACTTCCAATAAAAACACTACAAAGCGAAAAATAACTTTCATTTCCGAAGTTTTTAGTTTAGAATTTTCGATTTTTGCCCTCAGACCAATTATTGGTCTGAGTTTTTGCCACTGACTTCCGAAATTAAAAATATTTTTATTTTTTATTTTTCGGTTTCTTTCTTCGTTATGCCCGGCCCGGTTACTTTGTGCCCGGCTGATGGCAATAGGCTGAAGGCTCGCCCCTATTACATAGGACTTAAACATTACTGGCGAAATGTGGGTGGCAGGTGCACCTCTGCCTAACCCTTCGGCAAAATACAGGCGTGATGTTATAATATAAACTCTATCATAATAATATGAGTCTATCTATCACAATGTCTACCACAAGTAGAAGCCACAAGTCACAAACAGGAATAAGAAATAACAGACAGCCATAAATAAATTAATGTTTTCATAAAAACACGAAAATTGTCAGGGTGTTGCGAAAATCCTTGAGAACATTGAAAATACACAAACAGACGCAAGAGTGCTTCCTATTTTACGCGGCAAAATGAAGTTTGATTTTTGTGTGTTTGAAAATAGAACATTCATTAGCATTTATTACCTGCGCTGTAATTTTCTTCAAGGAGGTTAATAAAATATAGATAAAATTATAGTATGGAAAAATATTATACAGTGTCTAGTCGACCGAGCTCTGCTCAGGTGAAAATAGAGAAAACGAATTTTCCCAGAAATTAGACCTTTTTTTTTTTTTGGGTGGGAAATTATCAAATAACTTCTCCCGCTCTGGGTGGAGCGGGAGGGCGTGTCAGACTCTTACTGACTAAAACCCACCCGTGTTCCTTCCTATGCCATGTTGCCGGGGGCCACGATTTCCCTATCGGTTTTCTTCGAACCCCCGGCATTGGCATTGGCCCTAGCGGACCCCGTCAATTCTGCTGACATCTCTTTGAGGCGCGCGTGGAACACAACGCGCCGTCGACCAGTGGCGACGAGGACCCACGATTTAAAAAAATAATACAAGAAAAATGTCTCATTTTGGAATTTTGTCGAGTTTTGACCATGTAACTCACACGTGGCAAAACTATAAGCAGCGAATTTCACAATGGTTCATTGCGAACGACATTGACAATGTAAAGGATCCGAAGGGGGTGAAAAGACGGGCAATATTGCTGAGTGCACTCGCCGACAGCACTTACAAACTCACAGCTGATTTAGCGTTACCGAAGGAACTAACGCAGGTGCCATACGAAGACATTCTCACACTTCTCGACAGCCATTTTACGCCAAAGAAATGCGGATTTGGCGAGCGTTATCAATTCTATGCGGCAAGTCAAGGTCAGGAAGAAACATTCTCGCAATGGGCTGCGAGGCTTCGTGGGCTCACCACACATTGCGAGTTTCTAAACGTGGAAGAAGCGCTACGTGACCGATTCGTTATGGGTATGCTGCCGGGACCGGAGAAGGACAAACTTTTCGCACGTAACCTTCAAGAGTTAACACTGGCAAAAGCAGTGGAGTTGGCGGAGAGCGTGTGCAGTGCACGCAAGGGAGCAGCAGCATCATTAGCGGTATCGGCGCAAGTTCCACCGTCAAGCGAGCCGCTGTTCAAGATCGCGACCACCACAACCGAATCCAGTGTTAACAAAGAAAAGTGTTCCGTGTGCGGGTACAAAAATCATAAAACGTCTCAGTGTCGGTTTGCAAGTTATACTTGCAAAAAGTGCAATGTAAAAGGCCATCTACGCCGAATGTGCAAAAGGTTAAATTTCGTAGGAACTGGCGTGTCGGGCGAGAGTGACGATGACGGTAAGATAAAAAAAATATGTTCATATAGTGGTGAACCTATGACCTTGATAGTTTCGATAAAAAATAGGGAACTAAAGTTCGAAGTAGATACCGGATCGGCAGTCACAGCGATTTCTGAGAAAATGTACAAAAAACATTTCGAATTGATGCCGTTATTGTCAACGACAGATCAACTATTTACGTATACAGGACGTGCTATCCACTGTTTAGGTATAGTGCAATTGCCTATTACTTATATGGATAAAACACACGTAGTTAAAGTGCGAGTAATACGTGATGGTGGACCCCCAATCTTAGGCAGAGATTTTATTTGTTTGTTTAAATTACAAATGATGCAAGTAAATTATTTTAATTCAAATAATATTGCCGAAAGGTTAAAATTGCAATATCCATCTGTTTTTTCTGACGAACTGGGTGTTTTTACAAAGTATCGGGTCAAGTTACAATTAAAAGATGATGCGAAACCAGTGTTTTTCAAAGCTCGTCCAATAGCATTCGCTCTTAAAGATAAGGTTAATGACGAGCTCGATCGTTTGGTACGTATAGGTGTACTAAAACCGATTCAGTACTCTGAATACGCTTCTCCTATTGTGCCTATATTAAAACGCGATGGCTCAATTAGAGTGTGTGTAGATTATTCCGTAACCGTAAACAAACAGCTGATTATTGAACAGTATCCGTTACCTACGGCCCAAGAACTGTTTACTAAGTTACACGGAGGTCAGCAGTTTAGCAAGTTGGATTTAACACAAGCTTATTCACAATTTGTTTTAGACGAATCATCACAAAGAATAACTTGTATCAACACTCATCGTGGACTGTTTGTTTATACGCGTTTAGTTTTTGGGCTCGCAAGTGCCCCAGCCATTTTTCAACGGACAATGGAGTGCTTATTGTCAGGGTTAGATGGTGTCATGTGTATGCTTGACGATATTTGTGTAACAGGAGAAACTAAAGAACAACATTTAGATAGATTGAGCGCGGTTTTGCAAAGACTGCAAGACGCGGGACTGACACTTCGTAAAGATAAATGTGTGTTCTTCGAAGATCAAATAGAATATTTAGGTTATACGATAGATAAGAATGGTTTAAGAAAATCAAAACAAAAGGTCAAGGCTATTGTTGAAGCACCCACACCGACAAATGTAAATAAGTTACAGTCGTTTTTAGGATTAGTAAATTATTATAGGAACTTTGTTCCGAACGCCTCGTCAATATTAAGTCCGCTTTATTCTTTATTGCAAAAAGGTAATATTTGGAAATGGGAGGTTATGCACGATAAAGCATTTTATTCAATTAAGCAATGTTTAGCCTCAAATCAGGTTCTTGCCCATTTTGATCAGGATGCCAAAATAATTTTAACGGTAGATGCATCGCCCAGTGGATTAGGAGCAATTTTATCGCAGATAGGTTCTGACGGAGTGGAACGTCCGGTTTCATTTGCCTCTCGTACTCTGAATTCAGCGGAGAAGCGGTATTCACAATTACAAAAAGAGGCTACAGCAATAATTTTCGGAATACGACGTTTTCACCAGTATTTATACGGAAGGGCCGTTCCTTTTGTAATTCGAACAGACCACAAGCCCCTTTTATCTATTTTTGGTCCATATCGTGGAATTCCAGAAGTTTCTGCTAATAGGCTGCAGCGTTACGCGATGTTTCTTAGTGGCTATAATTACTCAATTGAATACATACGCAGCGCTGATAACAGCGCAGATTATTTATCGCGCGCCAGCCTACCAGACGATGAGTCAACGCCGCTAAGTGGAGGATGTGGCTATGAAGCAGACGGCAGTTTAGTACCGGTAGAAGACCGCGCTTCGTATGTAAACTTTGTTATTGATGGCAGTTTACCCGTAACGCTTTGTAAAATTCGTGATGAAACTGCTAAGGATGCAATATTAAATAAAGTCTTATCATATATTGTTAATGGCTGGCCAGACCGATTATCAGATACATTAATGAAACCTTTCTTTTTATGTAAAACTCAGTTGTCATGTGAAAGCGGTTGTATTATGCGAGGACATAAAGTAGTTATACCAGAGACACTTAGAACTAAATTATTATCCGAACTTCATAAATCACATTTAGGTATAGTGAAAACGAAAGCGGAAGCGCGCAGCAGATTTTGGTTTCCGGGAATAGATAACGCCATAGAAAAAATGATAGCGGACTGTAACGTTTGTTTACAATTAAGACAATTACCCGCGCGCGCACCGCTTGCGCCGTGGCCACACCCGCCGCAGGCGTTTTATCGTATTCACATTGACTTTCTCGGCCCCTTACAGAATCATTCATATTTAGTTATTGTAGATGCGTACTCAAAATGGGTAGAAGCTTATGATATGGGGACAAGCACGTCGTCGTTGTCGCTGATTAATAAATTGTATGAATACATGGCAAGATTTGGCTTACCGCATACCATAGTCAGTGATAACGGCACGCAGTTTACTTCCTCAGAATTCAAAATGTTTTGTGCATCAAACGCTATATCGCATGTGACCTCGCCGGCTTATCATCCGGCCAGTAACGGGCAGGCAGAAAGTTTCGTGAAAGTGGTGAAAAAGGGTATTAAATCATCTATATTAAGCAATAGCAATGTCAAGGGAATTAATAACAAGTTATTAAAATATCTATTTGACTATCGAAATTCAGTTCATTCTTCAACAGGGTGTTCACCTGCCCAGTTAGTTTTTGGACAGAAACTGCGATCGCGATTAGATTTAATAAAACCAAAGTCACCACTACCGGCATCAGTCACTCTCACTCGAAACGTCGAAAATAAACAGTGTTTGCAGTCTAAGCGGACAGATGAGAAGGCAACTAAATATTTTAAGGCTGGAGACTATGTATTATATAAAAAAAATACCATATGTAAAAACGGAACATGGCAAAAAGGTGTAATAATCAAAAAAATTGGAAAAGTAATATATATTGTTAAGGACAGTTTAACTTCTTGTAATGTAAAAAAACATAAAAACCAACTATTAGCGTATAAAGGTACAGCAAGAATTACACCCGGGTCAGGTGATTGCCCGATTGAATATGAAGACATTACGCCACAAGGAACTTCATCACCAAATCCAACACCCCAAGCAGACGATGATAAATCAGACACGATAGAGGAGGGAAATAGAGAGAGGAAAGAAATAGTGGAAACAGAAGCTCCTCATGAAGATGACGTAGCGTCTGGCTCAGGTCAGATACCGCAGCCAAAAAGGCTAACAAACGAAGGCAAACAACTGCGACCTATACCAAGGGTAGATTATAAGAGTTTTTATTAAAGAAAAGAAATTATGTTTATATTGTCAAGCTAGGGGAGATGTTATGTTGTTATTAATGAATATGAAGGTGGCTGCAATCCCTTCTATATAACTCATGTCACTTGCCAAATAAACTCAGTGTACTACTAGCTAGCTGTCGTTTCACTTGTCCCTACGTTCGCATACATATCAGTTTTCTTCGAACCCCCGGCATTGGCATTGGCCCTAGCGGACCCCGTCAATTCTGCTGACATCTCTTTGAGGCGCGCGTGGAACACAACGCGCCGTCGACCCGGGCTTGGTCCTTATCGGACGGCGAGCTACCCATTGCTCACCGTCCGCAAGCCCGCGCCTACGGTGGCCGGAAATCTTCCTGCGATTCCCGACGCCCAGGGCGTCTCCTGCTGCGGCGGTTAGGGGCGCGAGGGCGCGAAATTTGCCTCTCCCTCACGCGCTCCGTCTCCTCCTTCGCGAGAATTACTGCTTCGCAGAAAGAGGTGACGGCCTCCCATTTCCTCTCGCTCCGTAGCATGGCCCGAATCAGGGCCGGACGCGAGAGATCACCGCCGCCGATCGCATCCACGAGGACACGGCGATGCCCTGCCCAAGCCGGGCAGACCTCCACCGTATGCTCCACCGTGTCCTCCGGGCGATCCACACAGTGACGACACCCGGGCGTTTCCTCCCGCTTTATCCTGAACAGGTACCTCCCGAAACAGCCGTGTCCGGTGAGTACCTGCGGCGGAAGGTGAGGACGCCGTGGCGCCTCTCTAGCCACTCCTCAAAGAGGGGTCTTATCGCCTCAATTGTGGCGTGCCCAGCGCTGGGTTGCGACAATCGCAGTCTCCATTCCGCCATGAGATCCCGCCGGAGCTCTGTCCGCTGTGCCGCGACTTCTTGCGGCATCGGAGTTAAGCCCCGGCGCTTCGCCTCCTCGCGCCACTCCCAAATGTGCGCGAGGACCTTTGCCTCCAGATCCCATGGCGGTACTCCGGCAAGGAGGCTCGCCGCCTCGCAGGAGACCGTGCGGTATCCTCGGGCCAGCCGGATGGCCATGACCCTTTGGGACGCGTTCAGCCGGCGGCCTGGCTGCAGAAATTAGACCTACCTAGATCAATTTTTCGCCCCGTAAACCCTATATTTCAACTTTCATCGAAATCGTTAGAACCGTTTTCGAGAACGTGGTTAGGTACAAATATATAATAGTAGTTAAGTAAATACAGGGTAAAAATACCTATGGGTTTTGGGCGCTTGAATGACGCTGTTGGTTTTTTTTTTAACTATGGCCTCTCGCAGTTTTGACCACTAAGGTCTAGGAAAAAATGGCACTTGATATGTATTCAAAAAACAAGATGGCGATGGCGGCGGCGTTAGTTCCGATTTTGGTCACGCGCCAAAATAACCTTGTAGCGCTATACCTACGTTGACATATTTCTGGTACATTTATATTTTCATACCGACATAGAAAATAATTATTTCTCAAACATGCTTGGAAATTCGAACATTATTTTGTTTTGACAATCTTCTTCGAGCTATATCGAAATTACTGGTACTGGTCAAAAACAAGCAAGTAGGCGGCCGGCAGTGTTACTACTGTCATGTTCAGCGGCCAAATAAATTACTATGAAAACTCTTAACTGTCGTGTTATTTAAAAATGGAACTAATTTTTTACTTCGACCCATGGCAACCATGGAGGTAACTTATCAAAGTTATAACTTAAATTTCGAACTGGCTTGGCAAATAGAACTGTTTAAAGTAAAGAAGAAACAAATGAACATATTGGCGCGTGAAAAAATTTCTTTGTTCGATTGATCCTGGAATTTAATAATTAATTTTTCCGCACATTGTTTGAGAAAAGTACTTTATAAGCCTTGGCCGCAACCAGGCATTGATGGACTCACGCATCAAAGCCTTAATTGCTGGCTGTTTTTGAAATCAAATGACAAACTAATGAAGAATTGATGTCAAACTAAAAGATTTTAAAGGATTTTCGTAGCTCCCGAATACGCATCTACGCATTACGTTACGACATCTAAGGGGTATGTGATATGTTCGTTATCAGCATAGGAATGTTGTGTTGTGATTTTATTGTTAGTTTTTATTTAAACAATTACATATTTTTATTATGTAAGTCTAAAACGAGCACTTCTGCGAATAGTAGACCTCGCGGACACAAAGTTTTTTGCAACAATTATTAATATACCAGTAAAGTTATTTAAAATTGGATATTTACCTTGTAGAAATCTAAAAGTGAGCAATTTTCTGCTCATCACCAACCATATGAAACCAACTGGAAGTTGCTACCTTTTAAATAAATAAAAAAAACTGGATCTCATAAGGCGGAGATATCCAGTAGCCCCCTTGGAGGAAGTACCCCTCCAATTTAAAATCCCCGACGAAAAAAAATACTATAAAATCGTAAAACCTGCATACCAAATTTCGTCCAGATCGGTTGTAAAATACGACCTGTAGAGGAGTACCAACTAACTGACACACGAAAGCAAATTTTTCCAGACTTGAAGCAGAGACGCTTCGCTCGCTCCGCTCGCTCGGTCAATTATTTAAACAAGAGGTCCTCAAACTTTTTTATGTTGTCGACCACCCGACATGTTTTTCGGGTTTTGGGTAGACTTACTTACCTAATACTGAATTTTTGCAAATTCATCAACTTCAAATGTGTTTTTGACAGCTGGTACATTGAAAAATTTTCTTGAGTCATAAAAATTTCTAAAATCAAGAAAATGTTTACTTTGTCCAAGAAAATTGCGGGCATATTTACAGCCAAGGTTTTATTTTTTTCTGTGCAATGTACTTCGCTACTTAATTGCGAAAATAAGTTAGCATACAAAACCGTAGTTTATTGAAAAAATGATAACAATGTGTAATTAGTGAGGAGTGCGTAACTTACGGGAGGGGGTGTACCGACTATTCAATGTTCAAAAGCATTTAGCGGCTATCTATTTTGTGGTAACTTAACACTAACCTTGCACCTAGGAGACAAAAATTGCCTACAAAGCTAATAAATACACTTACAACTCTTATATCTCATTTCGGACTGTGTTTTTTACACTATTATTATGTTTGTTACACTATTCTGTAGTAGAAAAACAAGATTTGGTAGATGGCCGCGAGAAAAAAAAACCACCACCTTCCATACTAACATCGCATCGGCATTGTCGGTCCACGGAAAAATATTGTTTACTTACAAAATAAACACGCAGTGAAAATAAAAACGTAACTTATTTTAGATAGATATCTGTGATATAGAGATCTGTGTTTATTTATATATTTATAAGGAAGTATTACGGAAGTAAATAGGTACCTATTATATGTGTATAAATATGGATTTTTCCATTCATGGAAAGCCAAAATTAAAGTCACGACCTGCTTAAATGAGATCCACTATCCGTGGACCCCCATATCTCGTGGACCCACATTTTTTGAAGTGAAAACTTCATTAGGCGCGTTGGAAAAAACAATTGAACTCGCGACAACGTTACCGACACCTCATTTTTGTAAACGCGATTGTGCTCTTTATTTAGATAAGGTTACGGACCTTTGTTCTATACCAGTATTTTTCTTCCACCAAGGCGATCTTGTTCAAATTTTCACTTCTGTCGGCATTCCCAGAGTGCCACTGTTTTTTTTCCCGCTGTCCTGGACCCCTTGTAGGTCGTCGTCAACCCCTGCAGGTCGATATAGACCACTTTGGGTATCACTGATTAAACAAATACTTATTTATACCTATCGAATGGTCTGATAACCTTTTTCTATAAATGGAAAATTAAGTAGGTACAAACTTTACTACAACACATTTTCAAATTTTCAAATTTCATGCATCGCATCGTTAGGAAACCGGTATAATTATTTGATGTCCTAGATCCAATTATGCGAAGAGATATATGGCTTCTATCTAACAAGGTGCTTTCGATTGCGGTCTACTCTCTACCATAAAGGGAGGCCTGAATCCTTCAAATGGTGAAACGGGATCCTTCAAACACCAAATCCAATGTAGTGAAAACGGAGGCCTGAATCCTAACACATACCCTCAGACGCATACATACCCTCACACGCACACACACACCACACATACATACAGACACACATTAGCATTAGCATAATCAGCCTATAATGTTCCCACTGCTGGGACACAGGCCTCCTCTCTGTGAGAGTGAGCGGGCTGTAATCCACCTTGCGGGTCAAGTGCGGGTGCTAGGAACATTATGGGCTGATTATGTTATATTATGTTTTCAACTGAGGAATTTCAAAGATATCCGTTATCACCAGTTATCATTGAACTATTCGCCGGCACGAAGAACAAAGAACATTATCTCGGACGAGCAAACAGACATGTTTCGAATGAAACGTGTAATCTTATCAAATCTTGCAAATTCCGAGAAAGTTGCCTGGTTGGCCTGCTCCGGTACTAACGTTTACTTTATAAGCTAAGTCAATATTAACTGTTACAAATTACTAGAATAACTGGCTTAGAATTTAAGTCTTCGTTCAATGACTAAATCATAGGTTTAGGGAGATTCCAGCCATATTTTTATGTAGTCAACTAGTCACGCTCAAATAAAACACGCGTTGTTTCCCCAAAGGCTTGTGCAGAGACCTCAGACCAAATAAAAAATATATAAATATGCCTCCCCCAAGTCGCCGCTTCAACCGGTTCTGTGCTTCTCGTACCCAGCGGATTCCTGCGGTCTTCACCAGGTCATTGGTCCACCTTGTTGGAGGACTTCCAACACTACCTTTCGGCCCCATCAGCCATCTGTTCTGCGAGCAATGTGCCCTGCCCACTGCCACTTAAGTTTGGCAATCCTTCCGGCTATGTCGGTTACCTTGGTTCTCCTGCCCTGCCCACTGCCACTTAAGTTTGGCAATCCTTCCGGCTATGTCGGTTACCTTGGTTCTCCTGCCCTGCCCACTGCCACTTAAGTTTGGCAATCCTTCCGGCTTTGTCGGTTACCTTGGTTCTCCTGCCCTGCCCACTGCCACTTAAGTTTGGCAATCCTTCCGGCTATGTCGGTTACCTTGGTTCTCCTGCCCTGCCCACTGCCACTTAAGTTTGGCAATCCTTCCGGCTATGTCGGTTACCTTGGTTCTCCTGCCCTGCCCACTGCCACTTAAGTTTGGCAATCCTTCCGGCTATGTCGGTTACCTTGGTTCTCCTGCCCTGCCCACTGCCACTTAAGTTTGGCAATCCTTCCGGCTTTGTCGGTTACCTTGGTTCTCCTACGGATCTCTTTATTTCTGATTCGAACACGCAATAAAACTCCAACCCCTTTGGGGTAACTTTTTGCCTTGTGATGAGGCCCATTGTGAGTGACCACGTTTTGCCATAGGTCCATAATGGAAGTACAAGTATGGATAAAGCAACTTATTTTAATTTAAAATAATCCTTTTTCAGCCACTTTCAACCCGTTCCCTGTCCATGAACCACTGACCACATAATATGATTCTTGGTGATGTTGCGTCTGCTTCGTGGATAGCGAAAGTGTTAAGGAAACAAGCACAGGAGTGCTTGTGGGATGTAGGTAGGTATACTGCTTGTGTCCAAGGTAGAAGCCTAGCATAATCAGCTTATAATGTTCCCACTGATGGGACACGGGCCTCCTCTCGGTATGAGGGAGTGGGCTGTAATCCAAAACGCGGACCCAGTGCGGGTTGATAGATGTCACATGTCTTCGAATTTTTGGTTCTAGGGCATGCCAGTTCCCTCACGATTATCTATTATTATAGGAAGAAGCATAGCATGGCAATCAGCCTAAGATAACATTCCCACTGCTGGGACATAGGCCTCCTCTCTGTGAGTTGTAGTGGGCCGTAATCCCTAACCCGTAATGGTGGATTACGGTGGATGTCACATGTCTTTCTTGTTCTAGGACATGCCCAGATAGAAGGTAGATTTAAAGTCCAAGGTTGTGCATTGATGCATCGGTACACCGCCTCGGGTGTTGCAGGTGGCAAAAGGGAGCAGTAACAACTTTCCACAAGAAGTCGAGTTGTCACAAAAGAGAGCAGCAACAACTTTCCACAAGAAGTCGAGTTGTCATAAAAGGGAGCAGTAACAACTTTCCACAAGAAGTCGAATTGTCACAAAAAGGAGCAGTAACAACTTTCCACAAGAAGTCGAGTTGTCAGACTGTTATAGCTGAGTTAACATTACAAAACATTACGGCTGCAATCTCCACAATCCTAATATTATAATTAATGCGAATGTGAGTTTGCTTGTTTGTTACGCTTTCACGGCTAAACGGCTGAACCGATTTTGATGAAATTTGGTTTGGGGATACTTCGAACCCTGGGGAAGGACATACCATGCGGGGGAAGCTACGGGCGGAAGCTAGTTGATAATAATCAACGGAAATTCTCAGTAGCAGCCCGGAGACATGATTTGTGCCCAGTTCATGGCAATATAGACTCGCCTCTTATTACAAGGGACTATTCTGACTTTCTGAGTTCTGACTCTCTTCTTCTTCTTCGTGTCGATGGCACGACAGTTTATTTAATTTTGTTGACCCAAAACCATTGAGGTTCAATGTAAACTAGAGTACTATCACAAACCTTATGATTATTTTATGTGTTCTTGTTCGCGGTGACGTGATGTGTGCAACCAACGTCCAACAACTTCCACGTCACTATATTTTTTGACGTGACTGACGTGTGGGCATGAACCTAAAATATAGCACGTTAAAATGTATCTTTCGTATCATTTGTAAACCGATCACAAAGTAACTGTCCTCGCGATTGTTCTAGAATAAATCACGAATAAGGACATTATTTATGTAAGGCTGATCAGTGAAGGCGAACGATAAAATGCATGCATTATAAGTTTCTAAATGCATTCAGCAATATAGAATACATACATAAACTCTCGAGTTGTTTATTTTAAATAAGCCGAGCATCATTTGGATAGAATAGGATATTTGAAAAATCTGTGTTATATTTCAGTTTTATGTTACTAATGGCTAATTTCACCAACTGAACGCCATCTAAACCGCGTTCAAGAGCTGTCAGTGTCAGTTTGACACTGACAGTTCTCGAACGCGGTTGAATGAGGGTTTTCTGACGTTTACTAGGTGGCAGTACTGGCAGCACTGAGACGTTAAGTCCGGGCACCTGTCAAAACGGTCAAAGCGCCTATTTTTCTTTAGTCGTGACTAAATGAACGTCAACGAATGAATGAAACGAATGATGAACGTCGTCATATATTTTATAATCATTGTCGAAAAGTAAGACCTCTTGTCAAAGTGGCGCCAGCTGGTGGCGTGAATTTTACGTTTGATTTGAGGAACCACCTTTGAACTAGCCGATGATGGATTGTTTTGAAAATTTGATAGGATTTAGTAGTGTATACGCATAAAATCAAATTTTAATCTGTACAAAAAAAAAATACGGTTACCATTCTCAGACCAGTTCCTCCCCAAAAAGCCCTACAACAGTAGTAAGTTTACCATGTCAGTACCAACTGACTTGTAACTAATATTATCTACAGTAACGTTTTTACCAGATTACAATCATTTCTCACGATTGTTCTAGGATATGAATAAGGACAAGTGCCAAGTGTTCAGTGAAGGTAAAGGGCGGAACGCTGTTGAATTTACTGTATATAATTTGAGGTCTAATCGTGGATAAGAAAATGTATAACAGCGAGAGAATAAAATGTAGAGAGTTGTGAAAATGGGAAGGAGGCTCAGCACCAATTTTAAAGAGGTCAACAAACAATTTTATGATTAACGAAGTGACTGACGATTGCAGAAGAATATGATTTAAATGCACATCATCTGGCTCAACAAACAAATAAGTATTTACAGAATTATAACCATTACAATCATTAATACAAATATCTAAGTTCAAATAGATCTCTCTCTATTGAATGACATTTCGTGAAATAGTTTCACGAAATCGTAACATTTTACGTCAATTCTTACCTACTTAGAGAGTTGTATCGATGAGTTTAATGATTGAAATTCTATAAATACACATTTGTTAGGGTCGCGAATCGTATTTTGATCAACATACAACTTGACACTAAACTGCAAATTGCAAAAAAAAATAAGAAAATTTGAATTTCGCGGGCTCCCTCAGGGTATCCCCCTTAACAGGATTTTCGACATAATTATTTCCTTGGGTTGTTTAAATAATCAGGCATGCTTTTGCGCTTAGCAATATTTTGCGATCATCAATCCGCAGATGACGTTCTGGTCACTCACGTTAGCAACCTATTAAGAATCCTATGCTCAGCAGTAGTTCATTATGGACCTGCATAATGAAGCCTATGTCCACGAACAATACAGATTGCAACACAATTAAATAAATACTAACTAACCAAGTAGGAACGCAATCAGTACTAGTAGTCCACACAAGGCAACTTGATAACTACTCCGCATGAATGGAATACGCAGGTGTACACACGGCTTGGGCTTAAGGCACCCGCAGCAGGCGCGACGCGACGGTGCGACAGTTCTGGCAGAATAATTTCCATGATGTTTTCATAGAGAAATTGTTCTACTAGAGTCGCGTCGCGCCTGTCTTCGGGAGCCTTTAATAAGCAGTAGTGTTGTAAATGCCAATGTTATGTTGTTCTTTACAATCATGTCCATATTGGTGTGGGAATGTAAGAAAAATCATTAGTTGTATGTCATTTACAGCATCTTCTGAGATTTAATTAAATAGAATAGGTATTATTAATGGTGTTTACCTATGGAATCTGGAGTTATAGAGAACAATAGCAATTAACTATTTTGAACGTAGCGTGGCATGCATTCCCATCCCAGCTAGGATATATCCTTAAAAACGCGGCTAGTAGGACAGTCTGGATGCGAAGAACCAAGTGGTGTGAACTAGTCAGGTACAGTACGACACAACTTACGAACTTAGATGCAGCATAAATTTGAAAATTTGCATTCATTCATTTTAATTTTACGAATGTATTTGGTTATATGACTTCATAAGTTAATGCATTTGCGTAAATATCATTTTCATCTAAAGCAGTAATAAATATTGGTGATTTTGAAAGCGCACTCAGTTCAGATGGTGATCGGTTTTACGAATTTTGCCGATGCTACATCTAAGTTGTGTCGTACTGTACCTAGAGTACCTACACCGTAAACTAGATAGCGTCCTTGTAACTATTTTACCAAACGTTATCTAATCTGCGTTCGCAATTTATTTCCCAAACATGTAAACAAACACGAGTTCTTATGACTTTTTCAACAGTAGGTACTAGTCAGTTTAAAATAAACTTTATGTACCTTGCATAAAGTTGATGTTTGTTTAAGTGGAAATAACATCAACTGGAAACAAGGATTTAAATAGACCTTACAGAGTCAAATTAAATTAGATAGCGTAACTCCTCAGACATGATAGGTATCGATTTACAAAAATGAACAAAAAAAAAATGCTATGCGTTTTTTTTTGGGCCATCATTTTTGTGTGTAGTTTACAGACGTAATGGGTAGGTATCGAAAAAGAAACCAAACATATCAACAGATCTTTTTTTTTTTGGTGTTTTTTAGATTTCGATACCATCCATCTCATCTGTGAAGTTTCGCTAGTTATTTTCATTTGACCCTGTAGATGACGTTTGGTGTTATTTATACAGAGTGTTAGGCAGACGGTTGAACACACGAAAATGGCGGATCTGTGGGCGCAGCATTTTTTTAATGGACTTTTTAAAATTTTATTTTAAATTCTTCGTTGCTCAAACTTCAAACGTCAATAATTTCATTTAAAAATAACAAAACTGGCAACATATTTTTAATATTTTTATCTAGAATATCTTTAGAATCTTATAAAATTCGTATTTGAAGCAGATTGCAAAAAATTAAATACGAGCCCTTAAACTACAAACAAGTTTAAAATAAATACCGTAAGCGCGATTTTGAACTGCGTTAAAAAAAAACTAAGAGCAGTTCTAATTTTAGGAAAACATTTTTGGTTCATGCCCGTTCTAACGGTTTGCATGCATTATGCACAATTTCTTTTAAAACAACTAGAATAATGCAGAAATTTACACTGCCTGGGCCTTTTTTCACGGAACTCTACATTTGCGGAAGTTAAATTAATTACTTACAAGCAATTTTTTTTTTACAATATGTTTGATTCTACAATTTTACTAGATGGGAAAAAAATGGTGCCAGTTTTGTTATTTTTAAATGCAATTATTGACGTTTGAAGTTCGAGCAACGACGAAAGCCATTAAAAAAAAAACAGTAGCACTCCGGGAGTGCCGACAGAAGTGACAACTTAAAAAAAAGTTAGCACTGCGGTAATCAACGCGTTGATGTCTTTTTAATGGTCAAAGCAAATGGTGTCTTCACAGAGTGTCGCGAAATCAATGATTTAGTCCCATCTCAAAAATGCCGAACGCGCCTAAAGAAGTTTTCACTTCAAAAATCCGTGTGGCCTGGGTCAGACGGCCCCACGGATCCGCCATTTTCATATGTATGTTTAATATAAATTTAATTATACAATATAAATCTTCCGGAACAAATTCTCTAATTTATCGTGATACCTATTGTGGTATAGTAACTTTATTCTAGGTGCATCGTCTTCACATATAAATATTTAACCAATGTAGGTAGGTACCTAGACAAACTATTGTAAAACATTTTATAAGAGTAACGGTGGAGTTTCTTGCCCATTCTTCTCCATACGAAAACTACCTTTCGGAAGGGGTGACTAGAATCAATTCTATTATTTTGTAAATTTTGACGTTCAAAAGTGCCATACATGGGCCTATTTGAAATTAATTATTTGACTTTGACTTTAAACCGCATCAAAATCCGTAGAAGTAGGTACAGACGCCAGCACGTCAAGCTACCCGAAACTGTCAAATTTTCCTAATTAACTTTGAACCTAATACGTCAGCGATAAAGTTGAAAATCTATTAAATAAATTTGACAGATTGTAGTAGCTTGATGTGCTGGCGTCTGTACAACGCGGTCACACAGTCTCGAAAAACGATTCTAATTTATAATTATTATGCCTTCATAATGTGCACATATCGAAATGAGGGAATCTATGCTTAATTTTATCGACGTAAAAAATATTAAAAAAAAAAGGATTTTTTAAAATTTTTTAGTACTATCATTTTTTTTCTCTTTGGCTTCTTTTTTATACATTTTACAATTATTTTAAAAATTGAAGAAAAAAAATACAGATTTTTGCTAAAAAAAACATATTTGTTTATTTTCAATTGAGGGTAGTTTTTTTCTCAATTTTCATTTTATGTGGACGCCTAATTACTTCCAATCATTATGGAGTTTGTTTCATCGCGATAGATGATTTAGTTTAAAATTTACACAGTCTTGTTAAAAAAAAAAAACAAAGAGTATAAAAAAATATTTAGAATTTTTTAAATATTTCTTCTGTCTTTAAAATTAAGCATAGATTCCCTCATTTCGATATGTGCACATTATGAAGAATCACACTGTACGTATACTTAGATGTATTATGGCGCCATATGCATAGTGTGCAGAGTCTCAGGTGGTGTGATACGGTGTATTTATGATAAAAAAGTAAACAATTTTACAGATTATTGCGTCGTTATCGCTGATTAGTCATATCACTTGCTTTGTGGAATTTACTCGAACGGAACTCGCAATTGTTGATAAAGAAAAATAAGTTCAGTACAGTAGGTACCTACACACACGGCTACACATCAAGCTATACATTTCCAGTATAAGTTGACCTCGCATTGTACGGAAATAATAAACAATGCGAGATCTCAGGTTTCTACCAGAGGCAGCAGTTCTTTACCGATATTCATCCTGAGGAATTTTCAATAATACATCATAATGAAAATAACTGCAAAAAAAAACGTAGTTTCTAGCTCGCCAGAGTCAGAAGATCCTTGCAAAATCTTTTACATCCTAGTTCGCACTAGACACTAGAGTAGTATTGAATGGTGTGCGGTTAGTTGGCCGTTGCGACCAAGTGCGCGATTCATATCGGTTTCTATAATAAACTATACCGAACTATAGTCTATACTGATCGGATATATCTATACGGATCGATACGATCAATCGCAATCTGTTTAATTTTGACAGTTCAACAACATTAATTGTGTTATTTTTACGTTGTTGAGTAGACCATTTTTTTTACACATTTGAAGTAATGGTCTAGCAATATCGTTCAAAATTATTCAGATTATGATTGATCATGTGTTACGCAATTAGGGTGCTGGTCACGGTCGTGGTCGTAGCCGTTTAGTGCGCAAGATACCCTAAAAGTCTACCTACGGTCTTAAAACAATCAACAATGTTCTATTTGTCAAATTGTGTGCGAGGTTTTAACTCACAAATCTTAAAACATGCAAAATATAATCGAGATCATCGCACTACATTTCTCACGCGATCGTCTTAAATTGTCTATTAAGGCTTTCGCAGACAGGCGCGACGCGATAGCGCGACTTGACTGGTGGAACCATTTCTATGACAACTTCTCGGAAATTGTTCTATCGGTGTCACGGCGCGTCTGTTTGCGACAGCCTTTGAATCTTTAAAAGCACGTGTTGAAGAGGATATCTGACCAAACCACACACAATATCGCTGTGGGTTTCCCTATTACTACGAAATTCCCATAAGTGTCAAGTGTTTAGTAGGTACCTACGCCGCCGCTTGAAATTCTAGAAACTAATCTTTCTGGTGCCACTACAGCACAAGAATAAAATCTTTAGTCTTGTGACCACAGATTATTAGAGGTGGTTCACTCCAAAAATCATTTAAATAAAAAGGTAAATTTAAAAACCCCCGACACAAACAAAATCCTTTAAAAAGTATTAAAATAAAATGTATTTGGCCCTGTAAGTTTAAATAAGTTTTAGGTAATATTTAGATACAAGCAAGTCATCGCGTCGGGGGATGGCATGCAATGGTAGAAAATATATTTTTATTCGCCGTTCCCCGGCGCGATGACGCTTGTTTCTAAATATTTCCTAAAACTTATTTAAACTTACATGGCCACATTTTATTTTACTACTTTTTAAAGGATTTTGTTTGTGTCGGGGGTTTTTAAATTACATAACGAACACTCTCGATCAAGTAACCTAACAAACGAAAAAATTTTTTAAATCGGTCCATCCGTTTGAGAGCTACGATATCACTGACAGATACACAGACACACAGGTTAAACGTATAACACCCCTCTGTTTCCGTCGGGGGTTAAAAAGCGACTCTTGTACTAACTCTCTCTCAACACTCTCACAATAAAGCTTAATTCAGGTCGCAAAGCGCTAATTACCGACATTTATATTCACCTAGAAGTTGCCTCTCTTCCTATCGCGTAACTCTTTTTACCCGACTACGGCGAAGCAAAGGAGGGTTATGATTTTATCTTCTGACTACGTTACACTCACTGAATTGGCCCGACAAGACGAGCCCGCCGCGTACTTGTAGCTTCATACCTAAAATACAGAGTGCGCCTTCTGTACTATTCTGTGGTGCCACTCCAAAATCCGAATGATAAATCATTTTCAACCCCACTCAATAAATAATCTTCACAAAAAGTTTTACAAAACACTTGAATGCCCTACAACTCCTACAAGAGGTCACTTCTTTTTTCAATAAAACCTTTTTTTCTACGAAGGCCATATTCTGAACAAACATGTGGCCGGATGTGGATCGAGAGTGAATTCTCGTCGAGTTAACCGTTCTGAGAAGTTCGGTGATTCATCGACGTAGTAGGTAAACGTGAAGACCTACTGTAGTACAATGAACATAGTAAATATGATTTTAATGACAGAACACATGGTTTTTGTTCTAAGAATTTATATTTTTATGAATAGCTATTTATTTTTTGTATTTTTAATGACACTCATGATTATTTAATGTATGTTTACGGTTCACTAAACTACGGTAACTACTACTTTTCCAGTTTGAAACTGATTGGGCGACCCCGAAACCAACATTCAAGTAAAACCATAGACAACAGAATGTTATTTTCCAATTTTGTCACAAAATAAATGACGCAGTTGTGCATTTGACTTCCGCGTGGAATGTTCTACGTTTGAATATTGATAAATTCATGGACACTTTTAATTTGTTTGCTCATTTATTAGATAACCCGTTTGGTGGTATTGTGTAAAAATAGCGATATCTATCTAAGTAGTAAATCAATGTTGTTGTCGTTGAGTCATCGACATTATTTTTAGAGTAAGTAAGTACTTATAATGGACATAAATACATGCGTACGTAAGAGACAAGCGTAGGTACATACAACATTTAGCTTCATTAATGTTATCTAAATTCTCAGCCGAAGAAGTTTCGTCGACCTACTTACTATACAGGCCAAATTATTTTTCCAGTTTCAGATAATTATCTTTTATCCGTGGAATAATATCTAGCACTGGAAAAATCGGCCCTAAGTAGCATATGGATAAATTGAAATTTTCTAACGTACCTATTTATGTATTGATGTTTTTTATGATTATAATTATATAAATAAGTATTTGATACAGCCGCGAATCATATTTAGATCAATATACAACCTGATACTGACCTGCAAATTGCAAAAAAATTGAATTTCGAGGGCTACCCTGACGCTTTCGCCATAAAGAGCGACACACACTGGTTCGGGCAACGTCAGCCGATGAAGCGACATTAGTTGAAACGACAAAAGAACGAGTTGACAGGAAAAACAAATAAAGCTTAGAGTCGAACGAGCTGGTACATACTATTGAAGTTTTCAACTCCTCCATTGGATTATAACTAAGAACATTGAGTTGATATTCTATCTCTAGAAGAGACAAAGGCAGGGCCGTAGCTAGACTTGAATTTAAGTTGGGCAGCTGTTGTTACAGGTAGGGCGGAAGTAAGAATGTTGATATGTTCTGGTCAATTGACTTTTATCTTTTTTGACTGATATTTTGTAATGTGTTATTAATTACCGGGGGTGATATATAGAAAAAAATAAAAGTAATTTATTCTGACATAAATTATTATCTATTTCTCCAATCATTTCTAAACATACCTACTCAATATAAAGTCTCCTTAAAACAACTGAATTCGAATAAGATTTAGGAGAAAGAATTATTTTATTGTGATTAATGGTTAATTCGGAATTGTTTAGATGTCATAATTTAGCTTCACAGTACTTTGCTTAATATTAATTGATATTTAGAATAATTCGTTTTTTTAAGGTAGGGCATTGCCCCACAATGCCCTCCCTTTGCTACGCACAGCGTCCGGCGTAGAACAAGCCAGATGGACAAAAATTTTTTTTCATGGTTTTCGAACTAAATCTATAAATTAGTTATTTATATAGTACTATAATATTTTTTTGTAAAGAAAATGCATAGGAATTGTGTATAAATATTTTATTTCATTTATACACGATTATAATACAGGAAAAAAAATAAGAATAAAATTAACTTAATCGCTACAAATATTAACGCTAATTATGTATAATTATACAACCTTAGATAAACATATTAAAAAAAAGTTATAAAAAAAAACGTTACAAAAGTTATAAATCTAACACTAGAGGTATCTATTTACATTAAAAATAATTCTCAATATCAGAATCATCGGATTCAGAATCCGATGAATCCGATAGAAGATTGTCTTCCAGAGTTTGTGGAGGTCTTGGTTGCAGTTGGAGTCGAGGCTCTATAGTGGGAGCTATGATGAGCTTTAAGACCTCCGCGCACAATTTATTAGACTTTTTTTTCGGTACTTCCCGGAGGCTGTTGATCAGAGGATCAGACGTTAAAATCAACATATTTTTGAGCAAGTCTCTATTCGTGGCAAGACGAGAGCACTTTCTGGTGTTGTGCTCTCTAAACCTCCGGCAATCTTTGTTTCTCGCTTCTTGGGCTTCCTCTGAAAGCTGCCCTTGGAACTATTGCCGTCTTAATCACCTCTGTACTGTGAATAAGCAATTTATGCACAGTAGCAGGCATGTAGTACCACGAGTAGAGACTTAGATAAAGTCTTCTTGTCTCGAGACAAAGCTTTTTGAATTCAACAAGATTTATATCGACGTCAGAAGACAATGATGGAAACATGTGATGCCCGACTTTCATAGTCCACTTCCTAGTCTGTTTATATGAGTGAGTTGTTGATTGTGGTTGTTGAAGGCTAATGCATGCACTTGCAGAAGCTGGATTTTCACCAATGTCCTTTATAACTCTGGCAACGTTTTTATGTCCAGTTAACCGTGCAGCTACCTCTGCAGCAGTCATTAATTCCCCAACACTCCGCGATTGAACTAGATCAGCAACTCTACTTTCTTAGTTTTAAAAGATGAATCTTCAAAGACTTTTTTAGGTCTTCCGAGTCGAGAAAGGTCAGCGGATGAGGTAGAAGGTTGCGGTTGAGTCGATCGTAGGCAGAATTCTATCTTCTCGCCTTCCAGCCAAAACTTATTATTATTCAGGAAACGCTCTTTTGACTTTCCTGAAGACACCCACTTGGTAGCAATTTTCGAAGAAATGCTGGCTAACTTCATCTTAATTTCCCTTTGACATTCTTCAGTGATGTCAGAGAAATCACACTTAGACAAAATAAATTCAAATAGATGATCATTTTTTTCGTATTTTTCGTGCTTAAGCCACTCTTCGAAAAACTCTACTTTACTAATAGAGTAAAGATTTTCTGCAAAAAAAGAAAAAAAAAATGTTGTACTCAAGTGTGCTACATAAAATATTATGTCATAATCATCTATAGTAATGTAGCTAAAATATATCAAAAATTCAGAGTGGATACAAGAGGATACATGGCTTTTCCAAGCCTGATAAGTTCGAAAACAAAGAAAAACATTGTTTGTTTTTGTGTATTCACAGATACCTAGTCCACTTTATGAATGTTTATGACACATTAAAAGATTCAAATAAGAAAATATTAGATGTTAGTGCAAGTGTCGCGAAAATGCAACTGACCTATTTCTTTAACTGCATTTACCTCATTAGCTTACTTTGATAAACGATGACTCATCAGTATGGAATGTTAGACGTAAACAATTCTTGGAATCAGAGGTTTAGGGGTGTTGATTACAGGTAGAAAGTACAAATTTCCGGGAATTTGATAATGACTTTTGTCCACCTGGCTTGTTCTAGGGCGGATACTGTGCTACGGCCCTGCAATCCACTGATGTACAAAATAATATGTAGACAAGGATGGCAACAATTACTTTTGAAGTAATAGAATACTCATGAAAATATATTAGAACCAACTTTAAAGTAGTTAGATAGGTAATTAAAGAATCATAACAGCGATTGCATTAATTTCGATGCGCTGAACAAACCATGAGTTAGAAATCTGTTGATTAGCACGCTCATGCTCTAAGTTTTGTGTAAACACACAGAAAATATGCAAGCTATTATAAGCACTCTAATCAAGGTTCAAAAGATGATAATTGCTTACACGTTTCGCAATCGCAACCAGAATCTGTAACATTCTTTAGCAGTTTCTTGTGTTTGCACTGACCATTGATACTACAGATCTAAAACTGGGATATACGCTGGAAGTGAGTTCTATAACAGGCAGGTACAGTCGCCGTAACTTGACAAGGTTTTGGTGTAAGTACCTAGTGGGAGTAAGTTTGCAGTTGTACTACACATAGTGCAAAAAAAAAAAAAAAAAAACAGTGACACTCCGGGAGTGCCGACAGAAGTGAAAACTTGAACAATTTTATTGTGCAGGAAAAAATTACACTTTTATTGCTTGTCATTATTTTATGGTTATTACCATTATTTATTTTTAAACATGTCTGTTTAGAAAAAAAATACGAAAACGCATTCTGCGCATCTATGACTCATGCCAAGTTACGTGCCGTCTTGTAGTCAGTTTTTTCAATTATTGAAACAAGATAAATTCAAAATTTAACTTTGAAAGACCTAAAAGGGACGAGTGCAGTTTAAGTTCAAACACAAAGACGTTCAAGTCACATTTCACGCTTAGGTACGCCTTTTTATTTTTTAAAGTCCAAAAGACCTTTTAAGAGTCCATTCAACCTTTAAAAAACCGTATTTAATTTTTCGGAATATACCGATTTTGTACGGATGATTCATCGGAAAAGGAGGTTGTATACAAAGCAGGTCGGGCTCATCTATATTCTAGACATCGTCTGTTTACCAGTCTAGGCAGAACGGGGTTGAACAAATTAGCGTACGTTTCGAAATTTGAATGTGGCTGGCGGGTGATCGACAACACTGGCATTGTGTGAAACAAGGAACCAACAACGCACACGGTCTTTTATTTAATAAGAGTCCTATTACTTTTTTTTATTTGCGGAAATTCTTGATTTTTGACGTTGTAATTTTCAGCAGCAATAAGATATTTTAATTATTTAATTATAATAATATAAGTGAAGGAGTACACCTACTTAATACCCGATGTTGCCCTTTAGTTATGTGTCATGTATTGTGTACCTACATCTTTTGTTGGAGATCCTAAATAAAAAAATAAAAATAATAACGATAGTCATACTCCTTCTTGTAAGTTTGAGTTACACATTATTTTCGTGTAATTTGCTGAATTGACGCGAAATAAAATATTTAGTACTTTAATTTTATTTATTGTATTTTGTCTTATTATATTGATAAATGAAAACTAATTAAACGTATGATGACTGAACTAATGTCAGACATGAAAAAGTCAGAATGGAAAAATAAAATAAAATAATATATTATATCCACATACTAAGTGGGAAAAAGTACGTATTATTGAAGCTAACTCAAAAACTATCAAAGCAAAGTTAATAAAATTTATATGGGACCACCTCGAGATCTGCTGATCGTACCGATGCTAAACAGCATAACACGGATTTGAAAATAGAATTCAAACTCAATAAATATTCAAATCATACTAACATTCCTAGAGCATAATTTCCTATAACTGTGGCGAAAGTTTACGCTAAATGGTCGACGTTTACGAGGTAATAAGAAGAAGGCTGCACTCTACACGCGCGGCGCAGCGGCGCCCTAGGCCCGCGCGCCTGCGTCAATGCGCCACCTCCAAGTGACATAGACAGTGACATAAATGACAATCTTTTGTGAATTTTGTGAATTATTTATTATTTTTTAAGTTTCTACTTTTCTACTTAGGTAAGTGCTAATATATAAATATATGTTAAATGCCGGCTGTAGCGACGCCGGAAACAGCGCTAGTCAACCTGCCACATCGCTCGATGTCCAGGTGAGATGTCCCCATTGCTCCCAGCCGCGCTTCTTTAAAGGCGAACGGGGGCTACGGATACACTATGGCAAGGTTCACAAACCACATAGTGTACCTTTGTGCCCCCCAATCCCACCCCCAACATCAAAAACTCCAGATCAAAGTTTGTGGAAAACGCTGGCAAAATTCAAAAATTCTACCCCGGTATTAAAGAGAGTTCCCCGGGGCGCGAGACGTTCCGTTGCACTGAATTTGGCGCAATGTCTCCGTCTTACGACCCAGGAGAACTCACAAAGTGCCTGGGAGCAATTACTTACCTTCCCTTATAGGATTCTACATGTCCAAAAAAATTTGGCAACTAAGAAATCTTTGACAAATCAAATTAAAGATAACTGCAACAATTCGACCCTTACTTTAGATCCAAAATTACCTGTTAACCCTTCACGTAGAGGCTTATGCTCACATGTAGAATCCAAATTAAGTGAAGGTGACATCAGGGGAGCGGCCAGGCTACTGTTTAGTAGCGATGTGGTGGCATCCTACTCTCCAGAAACTCTTACAGCCCTGGAGAGTAAACATCCAGCGCCTGCTGATGGTCTCACCTTCCCTGACCCCCCCCTCCCTCCTGATCCGCATTCAACACCTCTTACTGTTACTGCCCCCCAGCTGATTGCTGCCGTGAGCTCCTTTCGAAGTGGCTCCGCCGGCGGCCTCGACGGCCTGACCCCTCAGCATCTAAAAGACTTGTTGAGCTCAGGCGCTGGGGAAGCTGGTGAGTCACTTTTGAAGGAGCTTGCGGCCCTAATTAACTTGATGCTCAACGGCGGTGTGAACGATGCCGTCGTCGATATCTTGTACGGGGCCAATTTATGTGCCCTGCGCAAGAAGGACGGTGGCGTCCGTCCCATTGCCGTTGGGTGTACCTACAGGCGTACGGCAGCTAAAATATGCTGCAAATTGTACGAGAACATTTAAAAGAACAAATTCCAGCCCCTACAGCTTGGCTTTGGTTCCAAAGGGGGCTGCGAGGCTGCCGTACATGCCCTTTCCAGTTTTTTAAACTCCGGTAAAGGTGAGGTCATCCTCAAGGTTGACATTAAGAACGCCTTCAACTCCGTTAACAGGGACACTCTGTTGGCTGAAGTAAAAAAGGAGTTACCGGAAATTTATGGTTTTTTGTGGCAGTGCTATAGGCACCCTTCCAAATTACTTTATAGAGACAACGTTTTGGAATCTGCAGTCGGATGCCAACAAGGTGATCCCCTCGGGCCAGTCATTTTCAGCTTAGCTATTCACCCCATAATACAACAACTAAATTCTAAATTTAATGTGTGGTATTTAGATGATGGGACTCTAGGAGGTGACGTGGATACTGTTCTAAAAGATCTTCAATTCCTAAAGCAGCAGTTCCAATCCATCGGCCTTGACCTCAACTTCTCAAAATGCGAAATTTACCTTTGTGACAATACTGACAGACAATCGACCTTACAGAAATTTAATTCAATAACCCCAGACATCAAAGTTTTGGAAAAAAGTTCACTGCACCTCCTAGGTTCCCCAATTTTAGAAGACAGTTTTTCACCTTTCGTTGACAAAAAAATTAAACACTTTAACGATATTTCAGACAGACTTTCTAAAATAAACTTACATTCGGCATTCACCCTTATCAGATACTGCTGTTTCGGTCCAAATTTTATGTACTTTCTCCGCTCTTCCCCTTTATGGAAGAAGCCACACCTTTTGGACAAAATCGATCAAATTATTCGAAGTACTCTAACATCAATTATAAATGTGGCATTGGACGACCGCGCGTGGCTGCAAGCCACACTACCCATCCGCTTCGGTGGGCTCGGCGTCCGCAAAATTTCTAGTGTAAGCTTTACGTGTCCTCGGTCCACAGCACCGAAGAGTTAACCAGAAAAATCTTAACCGCTTCTCAGGTTGCCTCTGAAGTGCCGTGTTTGACTGATGCGATGAACGCATGGAAAATGGCTTGTCCGGATACGGAGCAGCCCGAGAACCCGTCTTCCCAAAGACAGTGGGATGAGCCGCTCTGCAGGTTGGTACGGAATAACCTCGTAAATACGTCCACCAACACTGCCGAGCGTGCCCGCCTGCTAGCTGTGGGAGAATGGGAGTCGGGCCTCTGGCTTCAGGCGCTACCGTCACCCAACATAGGCACTATGCTGGGTGACACCACTTTCCGGCTCGCTACAAGTCTGCGTCTGGGTGCTCCTTGCGGGGCTCCACATCGCTGTCAGTGCGGTGAAGCTGTCGACCGCCTCGCACACCATGGCCTTTCCTGCAGCAAAAGCGCTGGTCGGTTGGCACGGCACGCAAGCATTAATGACATCCTCCGTCGGGCTCTTGTCACCGCCGGGGTGCCAGCTGTTTTAGAACCCAATGGCTTGGCACGCGACGATGGAAAGAGGCCAGACGGAATGACCATAATGCCTTGGAAGTTGGGTAGGCCTTTGGTGTGGGATGCAACCTGTGTCGACACCCTTGCGCCATCCCATCTTCCTAGCACTGCGGGCTGTGCCGGGGCGGCTGCTGCAGGTGCAGAAAACCTCAAACGGCGCAAATATAGCAACCTTACTGGTAGCTATATCTTTGAGCCGTTTGGGGTTGAAACACTAGGGCCATGGGGTCCGAGTGCTCACCGAGTATCCCGGGACATCGCCAAGCGGTTGGTCGACTCTTTACGTGACCAGAGGGCTGGCCAATTCTTAGGCCAAAGAATCAGCATCGCCATCCAACGTGGCAATGCTGCCAGCCTTTTGGGCACTTTCCCCGCTGACAGCGATGCGGACGAATTTTTTGACGCCCAATGAGCTCTTATCTTTATTTTAAACTTTTTCCTTTACATACTTGTACATAATATATATAGTAGTTAGTTGTAAATATGTTTGTGTATATTATATGTTAAAAATGAATAAATTACTCCATGATATCATTAAACGTATTCATTGTAGATAGAAGTTTTATATTATATTAGTTTATTTACTAAAATTGTCTTTATTTGTAATATAATGGACGCTGAATCAAGTGATTTATTGCTTTTCTTTACGAATTTTTTCGTGAAAACTCAAGGAATTTAAAGAAATTCTAGAAATGTAATAAACAAGTAAAACATTCAACTCATCTTTTAGTAAATTTAGCTTTTATTAGAATTGAATGAAACAACGTGAATTTGAGCGTCAAAGTTTCATCGCCGAAGGTTTTTCTTGTGATCTGAGTTCGTAAAATATTTAATAGTAAATTACACGAAATGAAAAATTAAAATGTGTAACTCCAACTTATAAGAAAGAGAATGGCACTACAGTTGTTCATAATCAAATAATTAAAATATCTTACAGCTACTGAAAATAATAACGTCAAAAATCAAGAATTTCCGCAAAAAAAAAATGTAATAGGACTCTTATTAAATAAAAGACGTGCGTTGTTGCTTGACAGGACTTGAGAAAATTATAAGTAAGTACTTACTTACGTGTGATTTTAACATTGAAATAATGTAGTTTGTTGCCAACAAGGACTCGTGTATTGATTTTATTTGGCTCTTGTAACCTAGCACACAAGTGTCAGGGACTTCACACAATTTGTAACCACTTTCTTATGTAACAAAGGTTATTATTATGATTAAGACGTGTCCTTGTTGGCAGCAAACTAAGTACAATTATTTCAACGTTAGATAAAATTCATTGAAAAGTTTCGTCCCGATTCACTACTGCATCCTACTTATTCCCTATTCAATCCATTACATTACCTAAATGATACGTACTCATTTTACTTACCTACATTTAGCTTTCGCCCCAAAAGTGATCATAATGTTATGCTTCTGCACTCAAACTCAAAGCATTTATTTCAACAGGCGCTTTTGAATTGTCAAAGAAGTCGCTCAGTTAGAAAGATGAAGCTAGTTGCCCATTACAACGTTTAGTAGGTTCTTATGGAGAAGAACGGGCAAAGAACTCCATGGACAACCCATAAAAAACCCAACTTACTTATTCAAAAACAAGTTAAAAGCAAAATAACACAAGTTATCTTAGTCTAACTACATCCAAGGCCTTCTTTGTACAAACACAACAAACGATCTACCTAACACAGTAACACACACATTAGAATCCGGAAATAAGCAAGATAATTGTACTGACGGCGAGCTTCGCTTTGAAAACAAGCTGGTGATGCAACAGAGCATCCTTGCCTTGATTATGGATGCCGAAGGCTAGCCAGCGTGGGCCATTGTGTATAGATACAGCTTAATAAAAATGCAAGATGGTGCAAGGAAAAGCGTATTAACACAGTGTGATTCTTCATAATGTGCACATACATATCGAATTCGAAATGAGGGGAATCTATGCTTAATTTCAAAATACGGAAAAAATACTTAAAAAAACATTAAATATTTTTTTATACTTTTTATGGAATTAAAAAAAAATTGTAACAAAACTGTGTAACTTTTAAACTAAATCATCTATCGCGATGAAACAAACTCCATAATGATTTGAAGTCATTAGGCGTCCACATAAAATGAAAATTGAGAAAAAAACTACCCTCAATTGAAAATAAACATGTTTTTTTAGCAAAAATCTGTATTTTTTTCATCAATTTTTACAATCATTGTAAAATTTATAAATAAGATGCCAAAGAGAAAAAAAACCGTCCATAAAATTAAGCATAGATTCCCTCATTTCGATATGTGCACATTATGAAGAATCACACTGTATAACGCCAAGCCGCGTGCAGACTGGCGCGATACGACACCGGTAATTGTTCTACCGTGAAGTTTTCTTAGAGTCGCGTCGCGCCAGTCTGCACGAAGCTTCAAATGATCGCGTACTAGAAGCCAATGTATGTTATGCGCTCAACAGTTTTCACGATTAGATGTATTTAATTTTATTGTAGTTTCGAGTGTATTTTTAAATGAAAAAGCGCTGGTTCATATGACATTGGTAGGGTTAATGAAGTAGCAATTGAATGTGTAACAGCCCGGAATTTGCGCATGGATTTGTGTCCGATTGATGGCAATAGGGTCGCCCCCTATTACCGGTGAATCGTGGGTGTAAAGGTACACCTCTACCTAACCTTTGTCCTTATCAAGGCTAAAATACTAACATAAATAGAAGAGTATAGGAGAGTTGATTATACAAGACTAGTTAGATTTGATCTCGTCTGCGTTGTGGTCGCAAGCGATACCAGCGGTTGCCGCTGACCATAAGGTCCTAGGTTCGATTCCCAGGTCGGAAAAGTGTAATTGGGTTTTTCCATCAATAATTTATAAGTATCAGCAGTTGATGGCAATAGGCTCGCTCAAGGGCGTCCCCAAGGGGGGACAAAGGCCCCCTTAGAGATTCAAGAATTTAGTGAAATTCAAGGTATTTTACTATAAGAAACTACATATATAATATCTACAAAGCCAATTTAGTTTATTTGATTTTTCAAAGTTCTAAACGGGAAGTTTTGGGAAAAACGACCCGAAAGGCCCGTTTTCAATCCATACATTGTAAATGGATATTATTATTTTTCTCAGTTCCTATCGGGACTACCGAGTTGAAACAGATTAGTCAAAAATCAAATGTTCACCAGCACCAGCGTCGATTTTGGCCCCATTGTGCGCCGTAGAGGTAAGACTCGCACAACAAGTGTAAAGCTTCGTGTGCTCTTGACTCTTGACTGTACCTACAAATCATACTTTTCCCATTCTTCATATATCAACTTGCCCAAGGGCCATCGGCTGGCGACGCCCTTGGGCTCGCTTGTAAAATAGAGGTTTTATGAGACTTGAACGTAACTGGCGAAATGTTGGCGTACTATAAGACTATACGTACACCTCCACCTAAACCTTTGGGGAAAAAAGCGTTATTTTGTGTTACAATAATGAACTATTCAATGTTATCGGAGAGTAGATAGTACACACGGCTACACATCAAGCTATACGTTTCCAGTTTATGCTGATCTCGCATTGTATAAGATTTCCGTACAATGCGAGGTCAGCTTATACTGGAAATGTATAGTTTGATGTGTAGCCGTGTGTACCTAGGTAGATATCTGTCAGTCAGTCAGTACACAAAATTTGCGGAAGTACTGCAGTGCTTCCCCCTCCCACATTAAAGTAGCTATTACAGTTAAAAATAGCTAACGAATCTATTTATACGAGGGTCAATCAAAAAGTTCTTAGAAGTTCATAAATATAAAACCTTTTTGGGAGAAGTTCGATATTCAAATTAAAGAGTGTCACACAACATATAAGCAAACTGTCACTCGTGCAACGATTTGCGCAAAAACCCATAATTATGGATAAAAGTGAGTTACGTGCGGTTCTAAAATATCTCAGTTTGAAAAAAATGTCTACGAAGAAATTTTTTTCAGACATTCAGCAGACATTAAGGGATGATGCTGTACCCTATTCTACGGTTGCGTACTGGGTGGCTGAATTTAAAAGAGGTAGATCAAGCTGTAAAGATGACCCGCGTTCTGGGCGGCCTTCAACCTCCGTTACGGAAGAAAATGTCAAAAAGGTTGAGAATCTGGTTTTGGAAGACAAGAATAACTATAAAACATATAGCTGAGATCCTAAAGATATCATTTGGTAGCGTTCAATCCATTTTAATTGATTCACTGGTGTTCAAAAAAGTGCCGGCAAGATGGGTGCCACAAACCGACGTTAACCGACGAAAACAAAATGCGACGTTTGGAAATTTCTAAGCGTAATCTCGAAATGTTCCAGCGTGATTCGGATAATTTTTGCCGTCGCCTTGTCAACATGGATGAAACGTGGGTCCACCATTTCGATCCTGAAACTAAGAGACAAAGCATGTCTTGGAAACGACCATCCTCTCCATCCATTAAGAAATTTCGAGTTGCTCCTACCGCTGGCAAAGTTATGGCCTCAGTGTTCTGGGATAGTGAAGGAATCCTTTTTATTGGTTACATGCCAAAAGGCCAGACGATTACTGGATTATGGACTTACTAGCTTTTGCCCGCGGCTTCGCCCGCGTGGATGTCGAAAAATATCCGACGGGAACGTACAATCGGGATTTAAAAATAACCTATAGGTTAATACAGGTTATAAACTATCTGACACTGAACAGACCAACAATTCTAAAAACTATATATTCAACATCAGACTCGAATATTCAATGTAATATTTGACTTCGTTACTATTTTATTTTACGTCGTCTGCGTAGAGTATAAATTATTTTTTTCTAGATAATTATGAATTAGGTATTATAACAATAACAATAGACCTTTCTTCATAGCTAATTGTCCTCTACTACGTGTGATATTTGAGGAATACTGTAAAGAAATACCTGCTGTAAAGGACCGGTATCTACCTAAATCCTTCACAGTATTTCTCTATATACGATGTTTTTCACTAATTCGGAAGCGGGCACTAAAACAACCAGGCTAGTTGGAGAGCTAACACGTGAGCAAGCCACATAAAATTGGCCGTGGGAGAAACAGTCTTGCCGCAAATCAACTCCAGCAAATTTTAGGGTTTGTCCCTGTGACTTATTAATAGTCATCGCGAAACAAACCTTGATTGGGAACTGCAATCTTTTAAATTCAAACGGAAGGTCATTTGGTATCAATGGTATACGCGGCACGAATACTGTTTCTCCTTTGGCAGATCCAGTTAGTATTTTCGCCTCAATAACATTGCGGCGGAGAGCTGTTACTTGGAGTCTAGTTCCATTGCACAATTTTGGAGGATGTAAATTTCGAAGTAACATGACAGGAGCACCTACACGCAACATAAGTCTGTGACACGGAAGACCCGGCGGATTAAGAGAGTTTAAAAATTCTACCGGATAATTAACCGACTCGTCCATATCGACCATGGTGTCAACAGAATTGTAAATCATTTCTTCGCCTTCGAATGTATTTATCAACATTTCGTTGATCGCAGCGGCTTGGTCGTTTTTGGGAGTCAAAATGGCTCTCTCGCATAACCACTCCATCGGTTTGATATGTCATCGCATCCTGGGTACGCTCTTGCATGTACCTCGGACCACCAGTGAAAGAGGACGGTAGTACTACCATTTGCCCCAATTGATTGGCATCAGCATCTTGTCGTCTAACTGCATCCTTAAGATGTACGTAATTATCTGCACGTAACTTTGCCTGATTATGTCGTATATAATTGAGTCTCTCAGTTTCTATTTTAGCGTATTGATCTACTAAATACTGACTAAAAAGAGCGATAAAACGCGGGAGAATGTTATCTTCACCGTCTCTTATCATTATACGGAAGGAATAGAAACTGGCTGCCGAAACCATTTTTTTTAGAGGCAATTTAGTTTTGGGATCATGTTGAGGCAAGTTGACAGAATAACCATCATCGCCATAACAAAATATTATGGGATATTGCAAGGCATCGTATGACCGATGCAGTTCACTTATCCGACGTAAAGAAGTACTACGGCTTTCCAATATAATGTCCCGTTTCTCAAATTGCTGATCAACCATCACCAAAGCAACTTCGTTGGTCGTTGGGGCGTTAAAACGTCCTCTATGACCTTCAGGTGGTTTCTTGTCGGCATGAATGACTACTTTAAACGATTCACAGGTGGGGGGAATTTTATCAATGGTGCTTTTGAGGTCTTTAATGTAAGGGTTAACATCATGAAGCATTTTTTGTAACTGTTTAACCAAACTTGGTTTCAATCCTTGATAATTTGAGCACCTTAGACTTACTTCTCTATCGTCTTCTCCAACGAAATAAATCTGCAAGAATTTAGCTTTCTCACCTGGTTCCGGTAAAATGCTTCCAACCAAATGATAGACCTGACCCTGTACTTTAAATGTTGGCATAAAGCCATCCTCCACCACCTGTTTTGCACCAAAAGATGTCATCTGGAAACAATTGTTGTATTTACGAATATTACTCATAAAATGCTTATGGTCAGGGTGCAGATCCATTACCAAACTGTATAGAGGATCAGGAAGACTACGTAATGCTTCGAGTTGCACCTTTCCACTGCCACAACACATTCCAAGAGTCTCGTCCTTCCATTTGAGTGCATTGCAACACTGACACTTATTATTCATATTGCCTATACTCACCATAGAATCGTTGTCGTAAGCCATTCCTGGATTGTAAGACATACCTGAAAGGTACTTTGTAATCCAGGGACTTGCAGTTGCCTTCGTGTTGTATTGTGACTGAGCCGCTCTATGTACTTCAGGATTTGCCTGCTGGTAAGTTGCAGCCGCTTGCCTGTGCACTTCAGGATGTGCCTGCTGGTAATTAGCAGCAGCTCGCCTGTGCACTTCAGGATGTGCCTGCTGATAATTAGCAGCATCTTGCCTGTGCACTTCTGAGTTTTTTTTTATATATTTGGATGCCGCTTTCCGATAAGGTGTACGGTTACTTTTTGAATACTTTTTTTGGGCCTGTTTTAGTTGATTTTTTCTCGTTGCTGCTGTATATCTAGCTCTACGCTTCTTATTTTTCTTTTGAGGTATCGAGCAAGTCGACTGATATACATCAACTGGCTGTTTGGAAGCAAAGTCGGTAGAAAGATCTGAATCAGTTGATGACACAGGTATTTTATCGACTACTTCAACACGTCTGGAAGTAATTTTCTTAGCCTTTACAGAGATTGGATTGAGTTTAGAATTTATTTCAACTTCAGAAAATTGTTCCTCATCTGAAACATAAGCTTCAAAATGGCCACCAGATAGATCGCCTGAAAAGCGAAGGCGCTTAACTGGACAACCTTCAGCACCAACCTTTACATATAACTTGCAATTGCGGTAAACTTCAAAAATAAAATTATATATTCTGCCTGCTGCTGTCAACTCGCATAATGTGCCGTAAGTTGAAGACAGAATCATATCAGCATAGTATTCGTCTGATGTAGTGTAGTTATCACCACATCCATTTTCAGAAAGACCAGAAAACTCATCCCAGTTTTGCTTTACGTGATCAACAATTTGTTCACGTATTTCGAATGCCATTTCTTCATTTCCGTGCATCAAAAAAGAAAGAGACCTAAAAAGGCAAGCTCCGTCCCCTATGATCGGTACGACAAACTTTGGTACCATCTGCCCATCAATATTTATAATTTCAACAACCATATTTACAACCTTAGTCTTAAATAAAGTAAAAAAAAAAATTTAAATCTAAAAATAATATTCTTCAAATTTAAAATTTAGAAACAAAGACTAAAAAAATAAACTAATGAAAAAAATCTAAAAATAATATCCTTCAAATTTAAAATCTATAAACAAAGACTAATCAATATTACACCTACCTAAAAAAACTATCCTATTAATAAAATATTATATTTGATACAAAAAGCAGATCTTGATAATTGGCAAATAAATTGATACCACTTTCTCTGATAAGATAACTTAACCGGATGAAAATCGTACCGTAGGTACGAAGCACTGGGGTACTTATACAATGCGCGGTAACGAAACCATAGCGACTTCTATTTTTTCCACTACCGCCATCTATCGAGCTTCCGAGCAACTTTCTTTCTGTCTGTTGGTCTGAAAGTATGACGCAAAAACTACCGGATCGATTTTGTTCAAATTTTGCATAGATGTTCCCTATAAGTGTGGTCAGTCTGTAAGGTACTTATTAACACGCTATTTGCTATGAGTGATGAGCAGAATTGCATTCTGTTCGTATCCTAACTATCCTAATCTATTTATATCTATATTGATTCGCCCGGAGAAGGGGGTGGAGGGGGTTATCCGGGAGAGCGGCCCGTGGCTGAATAAAAACAGCCGCACTGGTCGATTGATCAGGTTAAGCTACGCTTGTCGCGGTTGGTCTATGGATGGGTGACCATCTTTAGATACAGAGACCCGTCCGTGCCTCGGAAAGTATGTTAAGCTGTTGGTCCCGGCTGTCATTCGTGGATCTTTGACAGTCGTTACGGGAAGTCAGAAGCCCGAAAGTCTGACAACCATTTTTACCAAGGGGTATCGTATTACCTAATAACTGCTGCGTTGTGGAGGTCAGATAGGCAGTCGCTCCATGTAAAATACTGTAAAGTTAGAAACAGTACACGTGTACTTATAAATATTATTTTTACTTGAATACAATATTTTGCGAATGAAACAACTTCAATACAAAACGTCATACCCCTTTCAGACCCTTGTGGGTAGAAATTAAAAAAAAAAACAAATATTTAGGTTGTGTTAGTTTCCAACCATAAGCCGAAATATTAGTGATTTTAAATTAAAAAATAAAGAACTTTAATTAAAAACAAAATTTCATCCCCCTTTTCACCCCCTTAAGGGTTGAAATTCTAACAACACCGTTGCGTTAGATAGTAGTGATTTTTCTTCGAAAATTAAGGATTTTCAACTTTATCCCCCGTTTTAACCCATCGGGGGTAGAATTATCAAAAACGTTGAGATACGTATTGATTAATTTTCAATCGTCAGTCTAAAATCAAAATTTGAAGATCCTAACTTCAAAACTGACGGACTTTCATACAAACTTCCATCCCCTATTTTTCCCCTTTAGGGATGGAATTCCCAAAAATCCTTTCTTAGTGGATACTTACTCTTCACAAAGAACACACCCTCCAAGTTTCATGTCTCTAGGACCAGCTGTTTGGGCTGTGTGTTGATATATCAACAGTCAGTCAGTCAGTTTCTCCTTTTATACATATAGAAGATTGGACTTATTCCCAAAATTAAAAGAAGAAATTCGTGGAACAAAATTTCACGATAATGACCCGGTGATGGCTGCCGTAGAGGAGTTTTTCAAAAGTCAAGAAAATCATTTTTTTTCACAAGGAATAAGAAAGTTAGAAACGCGTTATTCTAAATGCATTGCATTGGATCCCGGAGATTATGTAGAAAAATAAAATATTTTTGTTTAAATCTTTGCATTTTTTTATATTGATTCCAAGAATTTTTTGATTCACCTTCGTATGTCCAGTTTGGCAATAAAAATGCTATCATTGGTAAAAAAAACGATTCGTTTTTGTTTATAGGAACTGAGCATTAATGCCCCCTTCCTCGTGTAGGTAACCATATTGTGTATAGTAACTCATCAGTATAAATCCGGAAGTGTTCTGTTGACTACGAGGTTGTCTGTGAAAACAAGTGATGATGCAACACAGCCTCCCGCCTTGAATGCTAACGTTTTGTTAGACGAGTACCTACGCATCTATTTATATCCTTGCAACTGATTAATGAAGGCGGCGGACAGTGGCGCCGTTTCATACAAAATGTATTCATTTTTTTTTTTTGTTGAGCATTATTAATAAAGTTTTGACATGTGAATTCTATTATTCTTTTCTTATAGCTGTGCGGGAAGCTATTCTTGTACAGCTACATCATGTCTGCAGTTTTGCTAGTTAATTTAATTTGACCCTGTATTTTCAATATTTTTTTATTATATTTGTTCAAATGTGCGTACGGTACTAAAATCTTTCCTTTACATGAAGTATTGATGTTATTTCCACTTAAACAAACATCAAGTTTATATTTAAGTTTAAATAAAGTTCATTTTAGACTGACTAGTCCTGTTGAAAAAGTCATAAAAAATATGAAGTTGTAGCGCAAACTGAACCTTATGTCTACACATAAGGTTCAGTTTGCGCTACAACTTCATATTTTTAGGAAAAACTACTGTAATGCCTACGCATTACAGTAGTTTTTCCTAAAAATCGTGCTTGTTTACGTGTTTGGCAAATAAATTGCGAACGCAGATTAGGTAGATACTACTAGTAGGTACCTAGTAGGTGCTAGTATTGTATTTTTTTTAACTTCTCATTAAGATCATGCTTCGTAAAAATAAACGCTACTATACAATAATGAAATAGTACAACTAATTAACTTATCTCCCCTTCATAAGAGCGCTAACACACTGGGACGCCATGGCGACTTCGTCACCGGCTACGTATCCAAACAATTCGTATTGAAATGTATGAACGTTAACTCACTTGGCTACAGTCTGGCGACGTTGCCAATTTCGAAGCGTAGGCACGACCGACCAGCCCCTACGAGAAGACTATGATACTCTGGCGACCTGGCGACGCGTAGCCAAATCGCCAGTATTTTGTATACAAGTAAATTACGCCCGCACTCAGTGGCCAACTGATCGCCAGGACGGACGCCTGCGTGTTACTGACTATTTATTTGGCAACCTCATTTGGCTACGGCAACAACACTTGGGGGAGGCCTATGTCCAGCAGTGGACGTCTTTCGGCTGAAATGATGATGATAATGATTTGGCTACGGTAAGTAGCCAAAGGTAGCCATGGCTACGTAGCCAGCGACGTCGCCATGGCGTCCCAGTGTGTTAGCGCTCTAAAACTCAGATAACATCTAATTATTTTGTATGAAAACACACCCAACCGTGCAGTGCTTAATGTAGGAAGCTATTTACGGTACGGTACACCCTTACATACATAATAGGCGTGTATAGAACATCGCTAGATAAAATCAAGTCTAGGCACGTTTCTCACGCGAGTAGGGTCACCAGACGAGAAAATCAAAAGTCCGGAAAAAAGGCCTGATTTCCATTGAAAAATCCTAAGATTTTTTAAAGTTTGAGAATTTTCTCTCAAACGTACTTAACAATTTTAAAAAGTCGTAATATTAGCGTTTTTATACACTGCGGATCTCGCTCACGCACCACTATAAAATGTATCTAAAACTGATTAAGTAGGTAGTAGGTACCTACTTGGATAAATAAGTATTGATTTTAATTGTGCAATTATTACCAAAGGAAGATTATTTTTAGTTTGTTTAACTTTTTACTAAAGAGATCTTTAAAATGTAAGCTGTATTTTATTGAAAATTCTAAAAATCCTGAGATTTCATAAGATTTGCGAAATCCAGCCGCAATCCTGAGAAGAGTCCAAAAATCCTGAAATCTCAGGACAAATCCTGATATATGGTAACCCTACACGTGAGTCTATGCTAATGAAACCACATTCAGATGTAAAAATACTTAAAAATGTGTGCATTTATTGATGGCAATGGAATCTAGTTGATCGCATTGAAGATGAGGCTGTATATAAAATAGTGAGAGGAGTTCTTCTTTAGGTTGGCTTTTTCCTGGTGAATTACTTACATGGACTGAGATGGTTAATTGATTCGGGCGTGACCTTGCGGAAATCCATTATAAAATACAATAGACGTGGATATATTTAGTAACCTGTTCCGCTTAACTATTCCTAAAGAGTCATAAAAAACCCTGTAAGAAATTGACACGTGTTTCACCTCTCAACGAGACATCCTCAAGATGACGATTGACTTGTCGTGAACCCGAACACGGCGTGTTGCCACGCCGAGCGCTGGACGCTGATATCTGCGACCAGGCGCTCGGACGATACCTCGATCGTTGAGAGGTGTCACACGTGTCGATTTCTTACAAGGTTTTTTATGGCTCTTTAGAAATTGTTAAGCGCAACGGGTTACTAAATAAACAACGTCTATTGTATTTATTTGGACTGAGGTGTCCTGAAGTCGTCGTAGCGTGGTGTAGAAATTACCAATAAAAAAACTTACCTAAATCTCAGTGGAATATATTTCCCTTAAAAATCGTTCCGTCCCGGTTGTCATTAATTTGGTGGATTTTTGACAATCGTGACTACAGTTTATTCATTATATCTTGTCCCGTGACGCGATTGCATAGTAGCACTGAATTTTGCAGTCAGTCGTCATTTTGAACTCTTAGTATTGAAACCAGCAGGCCTAACATGACACACGCGACATATATCCACTCTCGCGCGACAAATTTTTGTCTATTTCTGTAGTTTTATCGTTTTCTGACAGCTTCGCCATACAAAATACTCGACTCGTTCTGTCAAACTTGATGTTTTGTCGACAAACCCTAACATGACACGTTATTTATCTCGATTTTTGACAGTTCAACACGATATAATCAGTCATTTTGTTGTATTTAGTCGTCGTCGATTTTGACGACGATAAAGAGTAGACAAAACGACAAATTGTTTTTTATTTTTTTTTTGGAATGTGTTTGTACACCGATATACAGACGCCAGCACATCAACCTACCCGAAACTGTCAAATTTTCCCAATCAACTTTGAACCTTACATTTCAGCGATAAAGTTGAAAATATATTAAATAAATTTGACAGATTGTAGTAGCTTGAAGTGCTGGCGTCTGTACTATAGTGGAGGGAAGCACTATCACGTAGATGACTATTACTTTTAGTAATAACCAGTCGTTTTGCCAATTATGGTGATTAAATTAATTAATTAACGAAATCTATTTGTACAATAATAAACTCCGATTTGTCAAATTGCGATCGTCGGCCCATTTGTCATTTGTGGTTATTATCTAATGAGTATAGATGCCACTAATTTTAATTACCGTCATTTTGTATTTTAATTTCAGCATGCCACAGAAATCATTTAATTTTAATCAAAAAGTCGGTTACATAAAAAACTAATCATAAATAATTAAAAGAGAGAATAATTAAGAGAGAGAGACGTTTATTCAATAAAATACATAATTCCATGCATAAAATTGAATGAATGAAACAGAACTTCAAGCCGATCGATGTTGCTATCATAAAAATAATTGGTTTTTAATAATTTGCAACATCGATTTATCGTCGCGTGATAAAGAAGTGTCAAAGTGTCTTTGTCGAGTTTACTCGTCGTTTGCGGTCATGTTAGGGATTAGAATGACGTCAAAATCGTAGACAAATTACGATAAAACGAGAAAAAGACGTTCTCGCGCTTGTCATGTTAGCCCTGCAGGGCTCGGATAACGATATATTTTTCGAAACGGTTTCGTCTTAAAAACCTAAGAAACGATTTGTTTCGGTTTTGTTCGAACAGAACGATATAAAAACGTTTTTGAAGAAGAACAAAATTTAAATCGTTCTCGTTAATAATAAGGTTTTACCCGTTTTTTTTTAAATGTTTGGGTTGTTCGATAGGAAACTCGCAACACAACCCTTACGGCAAGCGCATTGGAATCAATGATGTACTGAAATGGCGATAAGGTACAATTTAACTAAACAAGTTCATGCTTGGCGGCACACGCCCCGTGCGCGGCTGCGTCCTGCGGAATAAACCGGTTTTTGTTTTGCGAAATAAACGTTCTAATTTCGTTTTCGTTCCGAACAAAGAACTGTTCGAAACGTTTTAAAAACGTTATTTTAAATAACGTTTCCGAGCCCTGACTGAAAATAAGACTGCAAAATTCAGTGCTACCAATCGCGTCACGGGATCAAGTATGAACGCACTGTTGTAGTCAGAAGCCCGAAAGTCTGACAACTAATCTTACCAGAGAGTATCGTGTTACCCAGTAGATAACTAGTAAACTTTTTTAAACTAGTAAACCAGCGCTGGGGCTCTATCTCGCATTGGGTCACAGCATCATGCTGAGCGATGGCCACTTTGCGTTAATGTGACGCATATTTTCCCCGAACTTGTTCTTTTTTTTGTTTGTGTTCTTTCATTGCGTCATGTCTACCGCAAGTAAACGTCGAATTTTCTTTATTTTAAGCATGTAAAGTACAGCTATTCAGCTGCATCCGGTTAGACCATGACCGGAAGTCGACATAGTTGGCAGGTGATGATATATTTACCGCACGCTGAATTTTTTTTCAGCTGTTTACTCAATACAAAAATGTCCGACCCTCAAGTACAGACAATTACCTACTTTTGGGGTCACCGTCTAACCTGATTATTAATAAATACATTTGAAATTAGAATTTAACATTGTAGATTTTCTAAGATCTAGCTGACAGTAGGTACTAAAAGTCTTTAATGTCTAAACAACTGGATATTTTAGCCGATTGAGTTATAAAACTCAAGGATAGTACAATGTATTTTATTACTCTTCGTGAGTGACCAAGACACCATTAAATTTGCAGTAGGTACAAAGGTATTTCAGTAAACAACATTGAAACCTGTTTTCACATTATACTGGCAGGACACCATATTGGTAATTATAAGTTATGCACGTATAAAAAGTTAGTACCTGGTCGAAAATAGAGAAAACGAATTTTCCCAGATATGAGACCTACCTAGATCGATTTTTCACCCCGTAAACCTCTATATTACAACTTTAATCAAAATCGTTAGAGCCGTTTTCGAGAACGTGATTACAAATATATATTTATACAAATATTGCTCATTTAATAGTATGGGATTAGTGCATTTCTCCCCAAGTATGTTGTCGATGCTCTACGCGCTGGTGGATACCGACCCTGAACTGGACTTTTGATGATGAATGTTAGATTGTTTGCGGTTCTGTGAGATGACAGAGTGATAGATACTTCTTCTTCCCAGCTAAAGGCACTAGGAAGTGGTGAAGGGTGGGCGTTTTTGGGGGACTGTCTTATGTAATTTTGACGTTCGAAAAGTGCTGATTCTCAGCCTAGTTTGAATAAATGACTTTTGAATTTTTGAATAGGATTAACTTAATTTAGTAGGTACATTCAAATGGCTCCAGTCGGGGGCGCGGCGATTGTACAAGTATCTCCCTTGCTCCCGACTCATGGTAGAAAAAGGTAGTGGGGTTTTATATTTGATAGGAGACTGACGTAACCCTCCGTTTTCCTCAGACGGAGGGTATCCATGAGGATTTATTTAACAAAGGATAAAAAAAAGTGTAAATGGCTAATTTGCTGTAATAAGTAATGTCTGTTTGAAGGTTATAAAGTATTAAAAGCTCTGCAATCGTATAATTAAGTAATAAAATATTTTATTGCACACAGGACTGTGATAGGTACCTAAACATAAAAAATACAGTTAAAAATATTTTATGATTCTTTGTCCGTAGACCATTAAATAAGAAGATGTTGCTAATTTCGTAGCGTAGACATTTGCTCGTAGCTGCGTAGCAAGCACCACTGGGAATTTATAGACTCCTGGCTACGAATTTTTGAAAAAAGAATTGTATGTTCTCACACAAATTGTGGTCTCATATTTGTTTTTTTTTTTGATAATTTTAACATTTGGAGATCAATTTCGCCTTTGAGCATTTTAATGACTTTGACAAGTTTTGTTTTTAAATGATAAATGATGATCAATAAATCTGCCTGGCCTTTTCCCAACTATGTTGGGGTCGGCTTCCAGTCTAAGCGGTGCAGCTGAATACCAGTATTTTACATGGAGCGACTGCTTATCTGACTTCCACAACCTAGTGATAGAATAATACGATACTCCTTGGTAAGACTGGTGTCATACTTTCGGGCTTCTGACGACCCGTATATAACGACTGTCAAAGATCCACGAATGACAGCCGGGACCAACGGCTTAACGTGCTTTTCGAGGCACGGAGGAGTTCCGGTAGGTAAAGATGGTCACCCAGCTACGGACCAACCGCTCCTCAAATGATAAATGATATTTATTTCTGTAAATTGGTTCCAAAAAACACTTTTATACGTCAAGAATAAAGTATGTTTTAAAACTAGATGAGTTCGGTGTTTCCTATCTGACTACTCTAAGAAAGATTGAAACAAACTCAGAGGTCGCAGTCTCTTTTAAAGTCTAAACATAATCTTGGTCAGTACCCTAATTGCGTAACTTATTTTCGTAAACGATTATGACAAATTTGTTTTATTTTGACAGTTCAACAACATTCATTGCGTTATTTACGTTATTGAGCAGATTTTTTTTTTCCAACCCCTTCAACTCTCATTAACGAGACACAATAGAATTTTAATTGTTATCCGCCTTAATAAGGCGTCGTAACAGGTGATGAGTTATGAAGCAATGTATTAGCAATCTGTTTCAAATTGAAACAAATTGTGATCGTGTACTACGCAATTAGGATACAGGCCGCGTCTTTCCATTCTATACAAGGCTAAGACGCAGCCATAGGAAACTGCTCGCGTATAGATTGGAAATCACTTTTTTACTAAGGTCTTCCAATCTATACAAGAGTAGTACGCAAATACTCGCGTATACTTCGTAGTGACCAAATTAACTACCTCATTCCATAGTATACAGTGCCAGTACGCATACGGACTAATCGAGTTTAGATTGCGAGAAATTGTGAACTGGTAACCAACTTGTTTGCGACGTAATGCACCTTGCGCTAATATTAAATAGCCTGCCTGGCTGCGAGCAACTTGGAAGTAGCGCTCGCCGGCCGCTGCCGCGGCACCGCTCGCTTCGCTCGCTCGGCTCGCGCGGGGTTGGTCGCAGTTCTAACTTAACCTAACCTAAACCTCCTGTTTCAATTTGAAACAGATTGCTAATCCATTGGTTCATAAGTTGGAAAAAAAATCTGCTCAACAACGTAAATAACGCAATGAATGTTGTTGAACTGTCAAAATTAAACAAATTAGGCAAAATTGTTTGCGAAAATAAGTTACGCAATTAGGGTACAGAATCGCGTCTCGCCCCGTCGCGTCGCGCCTGTCTGCGGGGAGCCTTAAGGATACATAGGTATTACCTATAGGATATTTTCGAGCCAACATGACCGCCAGCTAATTGGATGTTTAATGAGCTTCTGAGTGCACTAAGACGGATGCTAAGATTATGTAACGTATTGGGTAATGGATGTCTGATATGTTTAGTATTAGGCTGCGTTTCCACCAGAGATGTGCGAGGATGCGTAGCGAGGGACATATTTGTTAAGAACCGATAGAATCGCTTCATTTACGTAGCCTCGCTAAGCGCATCTCCGGTGGAAACGGCTTAGCAGAGCGCGGTTTTTGTACGTACAAAACAAGTGACGGATGGGTGCGACGGATGTGTGCAAGAGATGTGGGCGAGGGATGTGTGCGAAGGATGTGTGTTAGGGTTGGACCCGAGTGAGAAATCGTATCTAAAAAGAGCCCGCTACACATCCTCGCAGCGCTCATCTGCGCACCGTTTCACAGCGTCGCTTCGCATCCTCGCACCGCTCAGCGGCCTAGTACATCTCTGGTGGAAACGCTCACATCGTTTCACAGCTTCGTTACGCATCCTCGCACCGCTCAGCTACCTCGCACATCTCTGGTGGAAACACAGCCTTACGCGGTACGGTGTGAACTTGCTGATATTTTGGGCTGATTCACCTTGAAACATGACCTACTTTTATAATTAAAAGTATTATTTTTATCTAACTAGCTCAGCTTTGGATAAATTAAATAAGTTTATCTACACCCATGCTATAAAACAGTTAGCTTATTGGCAACATTATAACAGCAAGTGTCATAGTAACATACATTACATCATCCAAACGAGTGTTATAATTTTGTACAAAATTTTATTACTCAACTCGTTTCAACGTTCAAACGGGGGACAGCCGCACCCGCTGCACGCATATGTGTGTTATGTGCTGCTGCAGGCGACATACATACGTGGACTTGTACTGAATTTCGTGGGAATTTCTTTATTCTTGATCTTGAGTTACAGACACCCAATGGTTTCTGAAACTTTTATAGAGGATTCTTATCATGGGTGTAGATAAAGTCTTGCATGCAACTGTTATAATTAGGTATTAAAACACTCATGTGATACTATTTATTATACTAAACCCACATTCGTATTTTAATACCCCTTATTATACAACAGTTGCATAAATAACTATTTTGATACTTTGATAGAGCATTAATTCTCTATTACCTACTCCTCCTTATTTATTATTTTTTACTTTTTGTAGGTCAGTCGATCAGATTTTTTGGTTTGCCTACCTTTTGTTGGACGTATGCGTTTGATACATATTTTGACGTCTTTTTTTTTTTTTTTTTTGTGTGTGAAATTATCAAATAATTTCTCCCGCTCTGGGTGGAGCGAGAGGGCGTGTCAGACTCTTACTGATTAAAACCCACCCGTGTTCCTTCAGTTGCCATGTTGCCGGGGGGCCACGATATCCCTATTGGCCCATATTCGCAGCCCCGGCAGGCATCGGCCCTAGCGGACCCCGTCAATTCTGCTGACATCTCTTTGAGGCGCGCGTGGAACACAACGCGCCGTCGACCCGGGCTTGGTCCTTATCGGACGGCGAGCTACCCATTGCTCACCGTCCGCAAGCCCGCGCCTACGGTGGCCGGAAATCTTCTTGTGATTCCCGACGCCCAGGGCGTCTCCTCCTGCGGCGGTTAGGGGCGCGAGGGCGCGAAATTTGCCTCTCCCTCACGCGCTCCGCCTCCTCCTTCGCGAGCATCACTGCTTCGCAGAAGGAGGTGACGGCCTCCCATTTCCTCTCGCTCCGTAGCATGGCCCGAATCAGGGCCGGACGCGAGAGATCACCGCCGCCGATCGCCTCATATTTTGATGTCTACTGTTTCATTTAGCTCCTACTAAAAATCGGCCACCGATTTTATGCCGTCTGCGAACACTCTTATATGTATATGATAAGCAAATAATATTCAATTATTATTTGCATTGGTCTCGTAAAACATGACAAGTAAGTAGATCTTGATAATAATATTATGAATTAGCGAATGCCAGTACCGACGGATATTATAAATCAACTAAATACGCGAGGGAGCCCCCACAATGAGGTCAAACGTTACAAATTTCAATTTACACGACACCTAATAAGCATTTACCGTTTATATCTCATCATGCCACGCAATTTTAAACCTTATTTCTATAGAAAAGTGACAGAAAGACACACAAAATCAAGTTTCGCAACTGTCGTAGTAACTTTGTCCAGGTATAGCGTGACTCATTGGTATTCGAATTCAGAACACTATCTGTTATTAAATTATCTGAACATAATAATTATTTATGTCTAATGAGAGCACCCTAATTGTATTATTGTAATAATATAAAGTTCGTTAACTAATCATGATTAACGTAATATAATCGCCTTTTGAAATCAAATACTTATTTTTAGAAAACCATATAATTATGCATATTCACAACCGTTCAATACGCTTCCGTGCTGGATCGAACATCAATTAATCTAGAAGCTGTTCACAAATCCAAAACCCAAAAATTTTGTCAGTTACGACCGCCATTCTTCCGACAGCTATTTGCTGTCGTGGCAAGGCAGTGTGATTGAAAATGTGTCATTTTCTATTCGACACATGTCGAATGGTTGTGAATATGCAGAAATGATATGAGTTCACAGATTTAGAGTAAATGTGTACGAGTTCTATTTTCGAAAAAGTTTCCATAGACTACCAGAGATTATTTTTTAAACTGAAATTGCAGTTTCCAGAAAAATACACAATGCCAATAAAGTTCAAAGAGTTACTACGTAAAAGATAATACACACTGGTTTCGTTTACGTTTGATATAGAATCGTATGTTTATTCAGACATTAAGTAAATGTTTACCTCGTCTATAATACAAATCAGTATTCGGCGGGGCTAATATTTACTGGTAGGTAGCTGCAAAATGAAATAAAACGTACCTAGATGTTTTCTGATCAACATGTTTTAGGGAATTTTGCAGCATTCAACACGATTGGCCCACAGAGGGATCCTGTGCCTACATCTTTCTGCTCCCTTCATAATCAGTTTTTTAATATACATATACATTCTGGTAGTAAGTAATATTTAATTTAAAGTAAACTTTTTTGGGTGGCCAAAACGACTTCATTACCACCAATAAAACGTTATAAAATATGAACTCTTAAAAAACAATATTTAAACCCTATTCAAAACTGTTATCATAATCATGTAACACTTTTTACGAAGCAGACATGGCCGCTGGTATTTTCCCAGCGTCTGGCAGATAATTTCGTAGGCTTGGCCTGACCGTGTGCCGATGGCCGCTGCGCCTTGGCCCAGTTTCAGCAGGACAAACGTCGCCTTCGACAATACTGTCAATAAGTATTAAGTACGTTTAATTTTTAGTATCGTTGATTGGAAAAACTGTGTTTTTCTTCCCTTTTGATTTTCGCCTTTTTTTATTGGCATGTCAATCGAACCTTGAAATACCTAATTCCCATTTTGCTAACAATATTATTGAACAATCCGAATCTCTCTCTCTCTCTCTCTGTGTCTTTTTGAGAATCCAAAATAAGTTATAAATAATCAAGTTCAAGAATTGTTCAACTGGAGGTTTTGTGATGGTTCCAATGACACCTGACCCCTTTTTTTTTGGATTTGAACGATGTGGCTTGAATTTAATTCCTACCGAATTTTAAATCAAGACATGCTAGAACTTTAAAATAGGTTTGGAAGATTAAAATATTCGAATAATAAGCGGTCGAGAAGACGTTTCTATTAGTTATGCCCTTATGAGTATCAGGGTGGTCACTCATCCTCTATAGAAAAGGGAGGATCCTCCGACCAGATGGGTGTCGTGTCTGGTGGGCAACTGTCCGACGATACATGTCGGGATGTTGTAAATATGTAAGTATATCAGTCATGCGGTGAACTTCACTTGCGCGATGCAGGATTTGTGTGACGTCAGGTCTTTGATGTGTAGTTCGCACGTAGCGCTGTAAATACCGCCACAGCCCTCAATACTACTTATTTAATTATTAATGTGGATTATTATTTTCACGTTATGAATAACGTTTGCAAATAGGGATGCCAAATTCATCAACTATTCTACTTAGACTCTAAAATGGTGCCGATTCCCTTGTTCACAAACTAAACTAAATTTAAGTTCAGTGCATCTTTTTCTTTCTATTTCATTAAGAAAAGGACAGAAGATAAATTTTAGTTTAGTCCTGTCAAATTAATCAGCGCTTGACGTAAATTGACGTAATTTTAGTCGGCAAGTTTTTAATCACGTCTAAACTTGTATGGAGAGTGACAGGCGATGATTAATTTGACAGGACTAAACTAAAATTTATCTTCTGTCCTTTTCTTAATGAAATAGAAAGAAAAAGATGCAGTGAACTTAAATTTTGTTTAGTTTGTGAACAAGGGAATCGGCACCATTGACTATGAGGTAACTTCAGGAATGTCTAGAGATATTTTCTGACCATTAACATAGTTTTATGACAATGTTAAATGTAGAATAAGCTGCACAGTGGTTCAATTAAGGTCCAACCTAAGAGCTGTGCCCTTATATACTTTACATAGTTACTATGTTACGTGTCAACGCACTTCGTACATGGCAGGTGACACTCCCTTGTACTGTTCTCATGTTATTAATACAGTATCACACACACCCTAAAAGTTCTCCTTAAAAACGAACCTAATTAAATAATACATTAGGAATTTAAATATTACCATAATGTTATTTATTTTGCCCATCATTCATTTTACAAATTAAATTATAAAAGTCGCGGAGAAATTAATGATGAGATCATTGCAGAGATGTGAAAACCGTAAATAAAAAAAAACGTAAAACTTTGAGAGACGTTTTAAATTAGTTTCTAGTTCTGTGGTTTATTGTTTATGCCACAGAGTTCGCGTTCTTAATTTGAAGCTGTTTATTTTTGTGACAGACGTTGTTCTAGGGAATTTTGTTTATGCCCTCCCTCAGAGCCCCGAATTATTAGAGCTAGTGATGCAAGATTTGTATTTATTTAATAATCGATTTCACAAAACTTAATTACTTAGGTACTTTACTTTTTTGTGGCGACTTTGTATATCCTGTATTCAAAATAGTTTTCTACAAATTGCACAAATATTAAGTTATATTACATAACCCTCAAAATCTAATAGGAAGCAAAACGTTTGGTAAATGGCCATAATTCTTCGATTAACAAATTAATTCGGCATATCTAACCAGCCATGCGATTGTGCACTTTATGAAACACAACTTAAGAACCATATGAGTATAATTTCTCTCAAATCAAGGCTGTCATAAGAACAAGAGATTGTGCAATGCGGGCCGACTACCCGGAATGGGGTCATTTCCGAAGTCAGCAGAATTATGGAACTTTCAAACTTAGATCCAAGGTTTAAGGTTCAATTTTGAATGTCAGTAATGCGGGTCTCTAGCTCAAATACTGGTTTGCAAAAGTTTGACCAGACATTATAGGATAAAAGCGGTTTGTAAGTAGCGTTTTCATAGTAATTACTTACAAGTTCAGTTTGCACAGAACTACTCTTCTATTGCATAGTGTTCTATCGTTATTATGCAACAAACGCAGTAGCTTGAGACACATGTAGGGCTCAAAAGTGACACGTGTCTATCATGTTACATACCCGGTACTTACATGATCAGAATCATTTCACTCAATGTTCACGTCTATGTAAGTACACTTTTAATTCACTTAAAACAATCAATTCTTTTAGTAATCACGTCAGTCCTAAGGTTGGGTACCTTTACTTAATTGAGCAAAAATGGAACGAGACTACCCAAAAATGAATCGATTTGTGTCGGTATGACTAAAGTTATGACTTATAGATGACCCTCTAAATGACGGCCGCCCGCGTCCCATGTAATTACCCGGTAAAATTACCCATTGAAAAAAAAAACGGGAGATTTTTTCCCCCCCTAAATTTATTGAATTCTCAGTACGATACCTAACAACACCCTCACGGATCGATCAGGGTTTTTTTACATGTTGTATTCTAGAACAATACTTAACCATGAATTGACAGATTTCATACTAATCTAAATAATTCCAGTTTTTACCGATTTTAATCGGATTGATTTGACCACTCACCTGACGGTAAACGATGATCAAACAAATTAATTTTTATTAAATAATTTTCATGCATGGACAGCGTTTGCGTTAATCTGTTTATTTATTTATATATATACTTTATTGTACACCACAAAAATACATAACAAAAAAAAAAAAAAAACATACAGACGAATTGAGAACCTCCTCCTTTTGGAAGTCGGTTAAAAAATAAATCAAACACTACAAAATATACAATGGGCGGCCTTATCACTTTCCGCGATCTCTTCCAGGCAACCTTGGAATGGAGAGTGATTTGCCTGGACATAAAATGGGGCTGTCATTGGTGCAAATAATAAGTATATTATATACTAGAATAGATACACAGATATATCCTACATATCCTAAATAATATATACATAAATACATACTTACTTACTAAATATAATAAGCAACAAAAATAAACGAAGACTATAGATAATTAGGTACAGTTACGAGAACAAGATCACAACGACAAGCAATGTTCCTTTACGAGTCTCTTAAATACAAGTAACGATTAACGTTAATCGTGATTTTCTTTAAATTTTCTTACGAACTACAACACTCAATGAATCAAGAATAATACCTATCAGATATAAAATAGATTTCCTTTGAAGTAGATTAAAAAAGTCGTATGTTTTTAGTTCCGATTGACCGATTGTGGCGCGGTTGTGACTTATCGCTGGCGAGTGCCAAAACACCGTCGCTATTGGCGCATGGATATTTACGAAATGTGAATAATATAGTGAAAATAGGTTTGTAGTAGGTAATCAACACTAATAGATGTTACGACAATATTCTCTGATAGGGTGGGCAGACCCGCAGAGCTGAAGAAGTAATCTTTTTAACTTACCAAGAACTACGAAGTTACTTGTCATTCGTCTGTGCTTGTCGTAGAAGATACAATTCGAATGTTCCAACCTGCAGTGTCTTTTATTTTAATTTTATTACAGCCACTAGTAATAAAACTTTACAATTTTTAACACAACTAAGTATTAACACTAGGTACTAATTAAAAGACTAACTAAGTAAATATCTGTAAAAATAAAAATAAAAACAAAACGACACTTAGGCGTCGAAGTATTCGTCCGCATCGCTGTCATCCGGAAACGTGCCCAGAAGACTGGCAGCATTGCCACGTTGAATGTCAATGCTAGGTAATTCTTTGGCCAAAGAACGAGCCAGCCCTCTGGTCACGTGAACTGTCTTTTAAGTTTTCTTGTATATTTTTTCAGAGGGCACATAAGGACGTACAACGAAGTAAAATAAATAGCTTTGCGCACCTAGCTTAACCATAACATAATCAGCCTATAATATTCCTACTGCTGGGACACAGGCCTCCTCTCTTCGTGAGGGAGTTGGCTGTAAATCCACCAAGCGGGCTCAGTGCGGGTTGGCAGATGTCACATGTCTTCGAATTTTTGGTTCTAGAACATGCCGGTTTCATCACGATGTTTTCCTTCACCGTTTTGAGAGCAGTGGTGATGAAATAATTTACAAAAAGTAAAGCGCCTGCTTGGGATCGTACCCACGACCTACAAACTCGTAAGTCGGAGCCATCACTGCTCTCCAACACTGTACTACCTATTTTGGTATAAAACTTGTTCAAGATATTACCTTCTGGTAAGTGTAAACATGAGGAAAACAGCGGAGAATCCTATATCATTTTGTGACCATGAAATCGATGAGGTAGTTTTCAACTTTGCCCACAAATTGTAGGTTAGATCATCGACTATAAGCCAAGCCTGAGCTCAGACTAAGACCTGACTCACAGATTATAAATTACAAGTAGCATTAATGTCAAAACGTTCGTAGCAAGTGCACACTAAGTGTTTCATTCAAATTTATAGTTTTACTCGAAGAAGCGGAGGAAATATATATAGGTCAGAAGTATTAATTATTTCATATTCAGTATATAACCACCACGTTGATTATCCACGAATTCCACGACGTGTAGAATAAGGTAGGTAAATTAACTCTAACAAAAATAAACGCACTTGACTCTAACAAAAATATTTTTGAAAGACGTTTCCAACGATACCCCACAACAAGGGATACAAACAAAAAAAAACATCTCCACTTACGGGAAATATTTTTCATAATTGTATTTTACCACTTTGTCGGCATGATTAATATGTATACCCATGCCAAATTGCAACTTTCTAGTACCTAGTAACAGTCTCGGAGCTAGACCGCGGACAGACAGACAGACAGACGGATATGACGAAACTATAAGCGTTCCTTGTTGACTACGGAACCCTAAAAAGCAGATCTAAAACCATCATTACTATTTCTAGGTCCTGTTATCGAAAATAAACCAACAAAAGGGCAAAAGCAGGTGGTCTTCGTTGACAATCCACTTTCGTAGGTATTTCGGTCGCAAGGGCTTTTCTAAGTGTTGCCTTTCTAGAAGAAACCACAACAGTCCTTATCTCAAAATAATCTTAATACGGATGTAGCATTGAGAACTTTAAAACCTACAGTCATGCTCACAGGCATTCTCCGATATAACTTGAATGAAATCAGTAGAAAAGAAACGGTCATGTTCAAAATCTTCTATTAGCATCGTTCTTAGTTCCTTCTTTTTTGTTTATCCTCTACTGGGAAGCTCTTGGCCTGCACCTCACCTGATGGTGAGTAATGATCAGGCCGAAGGTGGAAGCAAGCTTCACCGGGAATTCTCAACCACAGAGGAACTGGCTATCTTACCTCTAACTGCCGAACATTGTTGTTATAGCGAGAAACTTAGATAAGGTGGTGGTAGCTAGCCAGGCGGACTTGAAACAAGCCCTACCACCAACCAAACCGAGCAGAAAATGTTGTCCCCACTGGGAATCGAACCTGAGACCTCTGGATCAGACAGGTGATCTAGCCACTAGACCACAGAGGCGGTTCTTCTAGCTCTTTGCTGCTTTGTTACTTGATATTCTTCTTAGTGTGTCGATGGCAAAAATAATTTAAATTTCCTGTTTGGTCCAGAAGTCGGCAACGCTAACACCATTCATTGACGCAGACATAAGTTCCTCCAACCGATCGTACGATCGTTGCAGACAGATTTTGGAAAGTTTTCGGAGATAAGAATGGCATTTTGGACAAAAAGATTTTTACAATGTTACTTATAATAGGGACAGGTGATTTCAGCATCTGTAAAACATTGTCATCAGAGCCTCCTGCTAACACTTTGCAAATTTGATTTCTATAAGCTTATCATCACCACATGAGCATTTAGACTGCTCCATATCCTGAAACACATTTTTCATCCATATTTAATAATATAAATGCGAAACTAACTCTGTCTGTAACATTTCCACGCTTAAACCACTAAACCCATCGTTATGTTTGACAGGCCATCTAACCTGGAAGTCCTGTTACCTGGATAAGAATATAGGCGTCTTTTCATCCTAGATATTTGTATTCTAAAATGATGAAATACAAAATACACTGACTTAGTCGCAGACAAAAGCTGGTTTCCTATGAAATATGTTGGAAAAAAAGAACATTTTCCAGAATATTCTGTTACTTTTCCTCAACCGTTACTGAGAACCTGGTAGACCAATTGACTCCGACATTTCACAGTATTGTTTCCTATGAATCGTAAACTTCAATATTAATCAGATAATATTCCGCTTTCCAGAATTTTATATCGGTAATCGATATCTTCGGAAGTGCCGAATAACAATACTACTTAATACTTGTGTGACGCATTTGATAAAAAAATTTGGGAAAAGGACGAACATCCCCTAATGTACCCAGACCCGGGTCCAGGTCCAGGGCCGGGGGGTTTGCAAAGGGGGCACGTGCCCCGGGTGTCAAAATTCAAGCGTAGCAGACAGGTGCACCACCCAGTACACCGCAACTTTGCAATAAATAAGACGCGCAGCACATATAATCTTTCTATTTTTTCTTTTTTACAACAGTTTTGGCGTCCTTGTTGGATTGACGCATTAGGTATCGATCGATAAAATTTGATTAATATGTCGCTGGCAAACTTTTTATTTTAGGAAAATTTGTATTTTGCGGGTTAACTTAGCGCATCCCCATAAAAGATTGGCGGGGGGCAGCAGACGGCAGTTTTTGCCCCGCCTCAAAAAAATTCTATATCCGGGGCTGAATGTATCATATATTACGTAAAAGGTGAAATGAAGGATAGGCCGCAACAAGCTTCTAAATGCTAAGAGGTCTAAAATAGTGATTTCATAAAAGTTTTTACCCAATTCTGCGACAGTAGGCCTCGAATTATCCGAGCAGCTGGATGGATTTTAATACATGACGTGTCTATAGATCGATTCGTCTAGGTTGTGTAATGGTTAGTGGCAAGAAAACTTATAGGCAAGGTTATTTTGCCTGTAGGACCATCGCCCCCAACTACTTGTTATGATTTAAGAGCATGAGTTATTTATGTTTTAATTTTATTTCCATCTTTTTAGTTTCATGCAGTCGGGATTTTTGAAGTGAAAACTTCTTTAGGCGCGTTGGGTATTTTTGAGTTGGGTATTTTTGATGATCTGTTACCGACACCGTGGAGTAAAAGACATCAACGCGTTGATTACCGCGGTGCGTGGAGTAAAAGACATCATTGCGTTGATTACCGCGATGCCGATTTTTTTTCAAGTTTTCACTGCTGTTGGCACTCCGCCGGAGTGCCACTGTTTTATTTTTTAACCGACTTCCAAAAAGGAGGAGGTTATATGTTCGACGCGTATGTTTGTTTTTTTTTTTTTTTTTTTTTTTCTTTTTTTTTTATGTATGTCCACCGATTTCTCCGTCATTTGTGGACCGATTTTGAAAATTCTTTTTTTGTTTGAAAGGGTATGCTCCCAAATTGGTCCCATATAAATTTAATTAACTTTGCTTGGGTAGTTTTTGAGTTAGCTACAAAATACGTATTTTTTTTCCCACTTAGTATGTAGATGATATGATAAGTTCCTGACACTGGTAGTACGTAGTGCTATTCGAATGTGTGTGGGGTTAGGTACCACAACTAAAAAGTGAAAAATAAAAACTTTTTACAAAAAAAAAACTACCGACTTCCAAAAAAAACACTATAAAGTGAAAAATAACTTTAATTTCGGAAGTCGGTGGCAAAAAACGAAAACACAAAACCCAAGACACCGACTTCCGAAATTAAAGTTATTTTTCACTTTATAGTGTTTTTTTTGGAAGTCGGTAGTTTTTTTTTTGTAAAAAGTTTTTTTAACTGTTTTTATATGTGCAAGAATAAAATGGCATTATTGTTCAATCATAATTCAAGAGCCAAGCAACGGCCATTGATTGTATCAAAAGTTCTAATCAAGTCTAGTTTAATTTAATCTTCCAAAATAGAAACTTCTCAATTTATAAATACTTAATACCTTATTAATATAACAGGACCTTTCTTCGCCTTTTACAGACGTTTACGTGACCACAGACTTCCTGAGACCGCCTGAGAGAAAGTAGCCGTGCCCACAGCCTGCAAGTTTCCATACCGGTGACGTCGCCCACAGCTCCTCGACAATCCGGCATAGTACAGCCAACGACAACCTAGTTTGCATCAGCCGAAGTTTCAGAAGAGATGGACAGATTGTTAGAATACTCTTTAGTGTATGTACACCGTAGAAATAAAAATAAAAATAGAACGCAGAAGAGAAGAAGGAAAACAATTTGAAAATGGAAAGGAGTGTTTTTTTTTCGTGTTATTGGCCCTTTAACCCTTGGTAGACTAGTAGAGAATGCCTAAAGGCCGGTTCCAACGGTGCGCGATATTGCGGACGCACACGCACCGGCCCGCACGGCGCACGACCACGCACCGCGCACGAAGGGTCTTCCCACGGTGCGCGATATCGCGCACGCAAGCGCACCAGCCCACACAAACATCTGCATTTTTTGTACCTACGATCTATGCAAATAAATAATTATTCTATTCTATTCTATTGTACACACCATGCCTTTTCCGACGGCGCGTGTCGGTCTGTGTGGGCCTTGAGATTCGAAGCCACATTTAGCATTGTTCTGTCAGATTTGGTGAATGCTGACTATAATTTCACATTTGTGGATTGCGGATGTTATGGTAAAATAAACAATGGCGGTGTTTGCAGAAATACAGAGATGTATAGATTTTTTTTTAGAAATGAACTGTTTTTTCCAGCATCAACTAATTTGCCCTTCAAGGAGGAACCACTTCCCTACGTGTTTGTGGCAGATAATGCATTTGCTCTGACTGAAAATATGTGAAAATAAGGGAGAAAAAGAAATAATTTTTAATTGCCAATTTCCGGATATCTCATTAACGGCATAGCAATGTAAATGTCTATTAACTGCTCCTAAATTACGATTATTATTTTATTTTACTTTTTTTACATTCTTCCTTGACATAATCTTTCATTTTTTGACATTATATACCTACAATCTATATCTGTAAAAGGAAAGGGTGACTAACTGAATGACTGACTGACTGATCTATCAACGCACAGCTCAAACCACTGAACGGATTGGGCTGAAATTTGGCACACAAGATAATATGACGTAGGCATCCAATAAGAAAGGACTTTTGGAAAATCGACTTTCAAGGGGGTGAAAAGGGGGGACTTTGTTTGTATGAAAAATCTTATTCCTTGAGTTAACAAACTTGAAATTTGGCACGAATACTTATCTATGTAAGTTATAAAGTTTTCCATTTTTAGTTTTTCTAAACTACCCCCTAAGGGAGGAATGGGGGGTGTCAAAGTTTGTATGGAAGAATTTTAACGCGCGGTCTGATTAACTCGAAACTCAGTATTTATACTAAAGACTGAAAATAAATTAAAACATATATTAGGGTTTTTTGAAAATTTATCCCTGACGGGGTATTAATTTTCACAGCGGAGGATTTTACTGTGAGGCTTGATTAACTTGAAAATTGGTATAAATAATCTATAATATGTGAAATAATGGAAACGTCACAAGAGACTTTGCCAAAAATTATTATCTCGCTATTTGCTATGGGGGATGAGCAATATTGCATTATGTTCGTATTCTTCTATAGTTTACCGCAAACTGTAAAAAGACTATCTACGAGTAAAAGGTTAGAATATTGCAGATAATTACGAATTTAACCTTTTAAAAGATTATAATCACGCCATACCTTTATGGAGCTAAGTAGTCAATCATAACATATACAGAGTGGATGTTGATATGGGGCAATAAAGGCAGGTACCTTGACCGTTGTCGCTATAAGAAAACGGTCTTAGGAGACTGTCTTTAACTTTTTGAAACATTTTGATCTGCATTCAAAGATTTAAAAAAAAAATTACAGTCAGCAAGAACATGGGCAATTTTCACAACAACTTTTTTGATGCCAGTCGATCCTATTTCTTATAACGAGGGTCAAAAAACAATATCGGGCCAACTGAGGTTTGAGTACGAGAAAATTCAGAAATTGCAAAAAACTTTCCAAATATTTCGTTGGAACTGAGCCTGAGAGGAGATAGAACAACACGAAATAATAATAAATAATATATCTATATTGATATTTTTTAATATCTATTTCAACTTGATACCTCCACGCGTTTCTGAGAAAAAGTGTCTTGACAGGCAACGATGTCATCCTTTAAGGGTTTTCATTTTTCATTTTGAGGTACGGAACCCTAAAACAGATTTAGTATCTATCTGTTTGTTACCTTTCATGCCGTAACGGCTGAACAGATTTAGATGAAAGGCGTACGGATAGGCCATGACCTGGGTTAGGACATATGATAAGTACTCTGAATATCGGTAATACGTTCCTGTGGGATATTTTCCGACCTTTACGCGTGCGAAGCCGCGGGCAAAAGCTAGTTTTCTATATTGTTTTTATCGAATTAGACACAAACAGAGCATCGCAAGAATTTACACAGCACGGGGCCTTAAATGGGTCCTTATTTTTATTATTTTGTTTATCTTTTAAATGTATTCTTTTCTTTTAGGTTTTTGTGAATGTGAGAACGTTGTAGGCTGTAGAGTTGTGGACCGTTTTCTATTTTACTAAGTACCTGGTACTTGTTGATAGGCCTACACTGTCCTCTCATACCTATTATTACTGTAATTTGAATACATTGTAGAAACCATTTATTAAAAAAAAGTAACCGTGGAGTTTCTTGCCGGCTCTTCTCCATAGCTGCATAGGAAGCGACCAATTGGAACAGTCCACCTAGCTTCTGACGTTTCATAAGTGCCCTTGTAGGTTTATGTGAAATAAAATATTTTGAATTTAATTGTCATTTGTCTCGTGTTTGGAGAATAGTCGAAAACGTTTTCGGTATTATGTTGGATATTTTTAGGGTAGGTACTTAAGAAACCACTTTTATTGGAACCAAAAGTACTTATCCAATATTGTTATGAAGAGTTGTTTACTGCATAACTTTTTAAGGCAATCTAAAAATTCACCACGAATACAGGTACTTTTGATACTGAAAATGAAGGTGGATTGCATCCAGGCTCATGGCCAAATGATCCTGAAGGAAATACTTCCTTGATATCTATGAGGAATGTACCAAGAAGAGCAACTTTTTTGAACACACAATGTTTTTAAGTTTAATATTACATAGCATCACGCCTTGTTTCCCCGAAGAGTTGGGAGAGGTGTCCCTGTAGCAGGTACACCCACATTTCGCCAGTTATGTTTAAGTCCCATGTAATAGGGGGCGAGCCTATTGCCATCAACCCGGGCACAAATCCAGACTCCAAGCTGCTACTCGAAATTTCAGATAGAAAAACCTAATAACACTGCCCGACCCGGGAATCGAACCCAGGACCTCAGCAGTAGCGCTTGCAACCACTAGACCAACAAGGCAGTCAATTTTAATATTATTTTCTGAAATTGCTATTGTTTTTATAATTTTCTCAGTTTTGATGTTGTATTTCCTGTGCGAGTCCCAAATAAAAAAAATCTTTCTTTCTAAGACCATAAGAAATAAATTTGCAGAATATTTTCTAACAGATGGCATTTGTAGCATGGCACAATCATTTCGCTTAGTGAGCAGGATGAAAAAATACGGCCATTTATGCGATTTAGTTTGACACTAGCAAATAAATCAAAACCTATAATAGGATTCTTCCCGTTAACCTAAAATCATGAAAGACAAGAAGCAAGTCACAGCACAAGTAAAATAAAAATTCCGAAAATTGTTAATTTGTAAAAAAAATACGAATGATTACGAACTTAGGTACCTACATTTGCAGTTGGAGAATTGACCGTGGCGTATATCGATGTATGGGAGAACATGTTTTTCAACTATAAGTTTGTTTTTGGGATAAATTCATCCCAACTACGGAACTTTTCACTGTGCGTGGTTCGACATGCACTTGGCCGGTTTTTTTTTTTAACTTTATTCAATTTTAGCGGAAATAGAAATACACAATCTGAGAGAATTTCAACTGTCTACCTACCTATTACGGTTCATGAGATACAGCCCGCTGACAGACAAATGGACGGATGGTCAGCGGAGGCTTAGTAATAGGGTTTCGTTTGGTAACCTTCGGGTATGAATCCCTAAAAACCACGTGACGAGAGAGCTGTCAAATGCGTCTGGATAACTGACTAAACGAAATACCTGTCACTTCAGTTGTCATGCTACGTCACAGTTATACTTTTCAATTTAGCAGCGTTATAATTCGTTGAGGTTTATTATAGAACCAGTTTTTTGGGCTCTTTACATTAGACAGTATATTATGATTATAAACCTAAAAAGAAAATCCACATCAGTTACATCGACGCTGAGTAGTTTGTGAATGAATGATAAAAGAGGACACTATCATAAAAAAACTTTTTACAAAAAGAAAAACAACGAAAAACTCTAAAAAGTGAAAAATAACTTAAATTTCAGAAGTCGGAGTCTTTGGTTTTGTATTTTATTTATTTGTCACTGTGAATCACAAAGTCACAGATAATATAATACTACGTCCAATCCCATACAAAGAAATGACACCTCCCTAAGTCTGGCTATTGAGCTGGCTATTTTTCTTCCTCCATTTTAATAACAGATGGCAGCATCAGCGACTCACAAAATGCCAGACACTGTAGTTTTACGACGCCATCTAGGAGTCTACTTAGATACTTAAGATTCTCTACATCGCACATCGCGCAAGGTGCGTTCAAGAACAAGTGTAATAACAATACAACAAAAAAAATATCTTGAGTTGGCGGAATAGTTTCATTTGTGGCAATTTTCTAGCAATTTTCACGCTGCAGCGACTGCCTCTTTAAGGGTTTTTTTTAGTATTTGAATGCTTAAATCTAGATTTTCTTCTCCTCGTTACCAAATCTACTATTGCTAAAACCCTAAAACTGAAATCACGCCTTCATCGTCCGAACTCATTTTGCCAGTAAGCCGACGTTCGCACGGACGTAATAAAATCGCGGCGAGATTTTATCGCGCACTGGTTTTTGAACTCTCGGTGTTAAGCCGAGCGTTGAAAATCCAACGCACTAGGACGCACTTTCGTCCCAGTGTGTTAAAAAACACATTGTTGGATTTTCAACTCTCGGCGCTAAGCAGAGCGTTGAAAATCAAGTGCACGAAAAAAAATCGCCGCGATTTTATTACGTCCGTGAGAACGTCGGCTAAATGTTTTTAGAAATATCAAATATAAACAGGCCAAGTGCGTGTCGGACCACGCACAATGAAGGGTTTCGTAGTTGGGATGAATTTATTCCAAGAACAAACTTAACTTGGTAGTTGAAAAACATGTTCTCCCTTACGGAATGTATGGGAAAACATGTTTTTGCAACCGCAAATTTAATTTGGTTGACTATTACTCGTTAACTTATAGAGCCTGCTTAGCTGTGATAGTTTTCCTTTTAATTTCGTTATAAATACTACTGCTGTGATTTTTTTTTCACATAAACCAGCCATTTAGCTGGCAGGGGGCTGTTCTGCAAAAAAATCTCCAAATTTAAAAATAATTTTGACACAACCAAAATCGAATTTGACAATCGCAACTCCACATGGTACTTGTTTGCCCTACCCCGTGAATTTTTTTTAGAGCCTCAGGCGCGCATGCGGGGCAGCCTCGACGTGTTTTATATGGAATTTTTCACTTTTTGTATGGAAAATATAAAAAATCATTATCAAAATATTGAGTTTAATGGGTTTATGGGTGTCTTAAAGGGGTTCGAAATTTTCATTATTTTTGCGATATGACACACCATTTTCGAGATATAAGCAAAAGAACATAAAAAAAGATACAGTACTGTTTTTGCACCTGAAGTCGAGATGTTGGTGTAAATTTATTTTAGTTCATGGCAAATAATTTTATTCCACACTTTTTTAGTCGCGATTAAAAAAATAATCAAATTTTGTTAGACAATCAAAATTTTTGGTGAAAAACGTCAAATTCAGAATAGCAAAATTGCCATTTTCACTAAAATAGTAACTCAGTGCATCATAATGCTGTCAAACTAAAATAAAGTTAAGTTGTGTCACTTTAGTCTATTTCAGAATGGGAAATCGTCGTTTGACAGGAATAAACAAAATTTCGGTGTTTTTAGTCTAATTTTATAGGCATTTGTGACAAGAGAATCGGCACCATTAGCTACCTATCTACTTTTAAAACGTTTCCTGCAATCTTTTTTAGGGTTCCGTACCCAAAGGGTAAAACGGGACCCTATTACTAAGACTCCGCTGTCCGTCCGTCTGTCACCAGGCTGTATCTCATAAACAGTGATAGTTAGACGGTTGAAATTTCACAAATGATGTATTTCTGTTGCCGCTATATCAACAAATAGGTACTAAAGAAATAATAAAATAAACAAATATTAAAACAACAGACATGATTTTTTTGCCGTTTTTATAGATAATGGTACGGAAACCTTCGTGCGTGACTCATAAACCGTGATAGTTAGACAGTTGAAATTTCACAAATGATGTATTTCTGTTGCCGCTATATCAACAAATACTAAAGAAATAATAAAATAAACAAATATTAAAACAACAGACATGATTTTTTTGCCGTTTTTATAGATAATGGTACGAAACCCTTCGTGCGCGACTCATAAACCGTGATAGTTAGACAGTTGAAATTTCACAAATGATGTATTTCTGTTGCCGCTATATCAACAAATACTAAAGAAATAATAAAATAAACAAATATTAAAACAACAGACATGATTTTTTGCCGTTTTTATAGATAATGGTACGGAACCCTTCGTGCGCGACTCATAAACCGTGATAGTTAGACAGTTGAAATTTCACAAATGATGTATTTCTGTTGCCGCTATATCAACAAATACTAAAGAAATAATAAAATAAACAAATATTAAAACAACAGACATGATTTTTTTGCCGTTTTTTTAGATAATGGTACGGAACCCTTCGTGCGCGAGTCCGACTCGAACTTGTCCGGTTTTTTATAGAAAGTTTTAGAAAGGTATCGGTAAAATGAAAAAAAAATATAATTAAGTAGGTAGGTACTTGCCAAAAACATGTTAAGTAATAGATTTCTTTCAGTTATTATATTTCTATGTAAAGAAGGTAATAGATTATAAAAAATAACAATGGCACTCCGGGAGCACAGAGACAGAAGTGAAAACTTGAACAAGATCTTGGCGAAAGAAAAATATTTGTATAGAACATTGGTTCGTAACAGTATCTGAATTAAGAGCACAATCGCGTTTACAAAAAAAAAACTTCCAAACCTTTAAAGTAAAAATACTTGCATAGAACATTGATCCGTAACTTAGTACAAATAAGGAGCACAATCGCGTTTACAAAAATGAAGTATCGGTAACGGTGTCGCGAGTTCAATTGTTTTTCCCATCTCAAAAATGCTCAACGTGCCTGAAGAAGTTTTAAATTCAATATTTTTTTGATTTTCCTACTAAACGTAAAACAATAACGACAGATTATGTGATGACAAATTGAGTAAAACGCCATCTATTGCAAAGAGCTCTGAACAAAATGATTAACTTTATTATTCTATGAGTTCGAATTTAAGTAAAAGGTTTCATTTATCTTTTTTGTTGAAAATACATGATTTATGAGTTTAAATAGAAAAATCAGCATTAAAAAAAGAAGTTTTAATTTTTACTAATCTTATTTATACCAAAATCTGCCGTTTATCGCTTTTTAGTGATTGTTAATTCCATAATTGTTACCTATGCTGCCATCTATTTTTTTTTCTCAAAACTAATTATACTTAATCTGTTCGAGTTGAGATGACATTAGGTTATTGTGACTAAGATAAATTACAAATCAACCGACTAAAAAGTAAAAAAGAAAAACTTTTTTCCGACTTCCGAATTTAAAGTTATTTTTGACTTTGTAGTTGGGAAGTCAGATGTGTTTTTTGTAAAAAGTTTTTTTTTTTGTGAGTCAGTTTGTAATATATCTAAATAACAATAGCCTAATGTCAAATGTCAAATATTACAAAATATTGCTTTTCTCTATGCAGGGACGTTAATCGTTGAAGAGTTCTCCTGGTATTTCACCATCAGTTCCATTTCTGCATATCATATGCATTGTGACGAAGATAAATTGCTTGGCAACCATAAAAATTAAAAAAAAATCAAATTCAAAAGTCATTTATTTAAACTAGGCTAAGAATCAGCACTTTTCGAACGTCAAAATTACATTAGACAGTCCCCCAAAACGCCCACCCTTCACCATATTAAAGTAATCAAATTGCGACCCGTGAAATACCTACTTATTATTGAGAAGTTAGTTTTAAGAAATGTCTAAAAAATTGCTTATGAATTTACATACATACATATTTATTTTTAATTTATTTATCAGATACAGTCATCCATATTTATGTTAGTATACCTACTTAAAAATTACGTTAGTACTTAATCAAAGATACATGCCACAACAATAATAATAATTATTATAATCAAAATAAATAACTACATAGAAATTGAAATAGGTACATAAAATCAAATTGTAAAATTAATTGATCTTTAAATTAAATCTTTAAAATAATTTACATTCTATAAATTCATTAAAATTAAAATCCAAAAATTAATTATGTAAAATATTAAAAATAAAAGTCAGAATCAATCAAACTATGTAGATGACTGATTTAACAAGTGACTTCCAAAGCGGGGATGAGATCCTATCGGCTATTGTCTTCAAGATTTTGATGCGGCTGCCACGCATTCTGCAGATCAGGGATACCGTTCTCTTGCGAATGATGGCATGAAAGCCATCAGGGCGAAACAGCGCGAACATCCCCGATTTATATGCCAAGTTGGGCAGTAAAAACGCTCCATTGGTAAGCAAAACGATTCGTTTTTGTTTATAGGAACCGAGCATACCTCGCGCACCTTTGAAGTCTACCGACTCGCCGCGGATCGGGCGCACCGCCGCGCACGCGTCTGCGCTACCACGCACGTAACCCTTCCCATGGTGCGTGTCCGTGCGCGCTGATCCGCACCGAGTCGGTATTAGTCGGTAACTTCAAAGGGAATGTATCCAAACTCGGACGCACCGAGACGCACCGCGACGCACGCGTCTTCGCTACCACGCACGATACCCTTCCCACGGTGCGTCGTGCGGGCTGGTGCGCGTGCGTGCGCCATATCACGCACGCGTCGGAAGCCACCTTAAGGCATTATGTCTGCTCTTGTACCTTATTTGTGTGCGAGAAGTTTAAACAACAGTTTACGAGAAGAGTTTTATAAATGAAGAAGAGTACTTGCCAATTTATTGTTACTTGCTTGTAGCACTAATTAATTACATATTTATATTGAAAAGTAGGCATTTGAAAAGTAGAATTACTTATAATATGACTTACATGACTGGTGAAATGTGGGTGTACTATAGGTGCACCTCTACCTAACTCTTCAGGGATTACAATCGTAATGTTATGTGTTGTTACATGACTTTTTTTAACATAAATTTAAATTATCTGAAATGATCATATGACTTTTATAGCAGACTGTACACTTTATTGTTTTGTTTGTCTGTAAGTTTTCCAGGAGCATCTAACAAGAGTTCATTGTTCATTTAACTTTGTTAAATGGTTTTGACTTCATAATTTCAGGGGATTTTCAGGTAGGTTTTTCTTTAAAAATGATAATGCTGACTTTACGTCAACGAAATTATTGTGAGTGATAGATTCAACAACGATAAATAAATAAAATGTTTGTGTTATTGGTTAGGTTAGTTCGTTGACCTTTTAGAATTTAGATTAATCATAATCATACTTACCAGAAAAAAGCCTTTTCCCAACTATGATGGGGTCGGCTCCCAGTCTAACCGGATGCAGCTGAATACCAGTATTTTACATGGAGCGACTGCCTATCTAACCTCCACAATCCAGTAACTGGGTAATACGATACCCCTTGGTAAAACTGGCTGTCAGACTTTCGGGCTTCTGACGACCCGTAACGACTGTCAAAGATCCACGAATGACAGCCGGGACCAACGGCTTAACGTGCTTTCCGAGGCACGGAGCAGTCCCGGTATCTAAAGATAGTAACCCATCCACGCACCAACCCTGGTAAGCCTAGCTTAACCTGATGGTTCGACCCGTGCGGCTGGTATTACTTAGCCACGAGCTCCTCCCTCACTTACCAGAAAAAAAATATTATAATATTGTTTGCGCCATTTAGAACAGCAGGCTTGTTTTTTGTGGCTCTACTGCAGAAACTCTGTAGCTAAAATATATTTCACTGCAGTAATATTAAAAAAATACTGCTTTATGAGCTGGTGGTAGGCCCCCTGGACTTTGTAACTTGTAATTAGGTATGAACTGAACCACAAATCAGCAATATTTTATGATCTCTGTGTTTTCCTCTAACTTTATTGTAAACAGGAAAATTAGAAGGAACCTCATCACTATTTATTAGAATTAATTAAAACACGACCATGCTGTTAATTTCAAGCGTCAAGGCCTGCCTTAGGGCTTTAGATGAGCCGTGAGGGGTTCTTTCGACTATTAGACTATGCAAACAACTTTATCGTTGTCATCGTAATAAATAAAAAATATTATTTCAATTACAAACGGCATTTAGATACATGTTTTTGGAGATCACCTTTAAGCACGAATTGCTTGTGTCAGGAGACTCCGCGCTTCCACTTAAGTAGGTATCGTTATCTACTAAGCAATTGAAATGTATACATACAAAACTAAAAATAAAGAGCACTGTCAATGAATGAGCGTTATGCATAGAAAAGGGCCAAAATGCGCATATTCTTGTGATGTGTGTGAGTATGGGTGAGTGTGAAGTGTGAGGGTGTGTAGTGTGTGAGTTAAAATTAGCATATTTCACAACATCATCATCATTCTCTTGCCCTTATTCCAATACAGGGTCAAATTAAATTAGCTAGCAAAACTCCAGACGTGCTGGGCATCGATATATAGATATACCCGTAAAAAAAAATTGGGCTAGTATCATTACAATAACCAGGAAAAAAAAAAGAAGGAATACGTAAATATGGAACGAACCTTAACGACCACGGTACCGGATTTCCTCTTAAGATAGGAATTGGGTATTCCCTAAACGCTCTTTTGTCGTTATGATATTAATATTATGATAATATACCTTCCTTAATAGCTTCTAATCGATAACTTAGTCGATCATTAGTGACAATTTCTATTATTTTAATTACCCACCAGACTAATGACAGTGATGACTTATTTGGATAAGGAAATCTATTTCTGGATGGACACGGCTGAAGACCGAGATAAGATTAAGAAGACTGCTAGCGAGATTTACAAGAAGCTTGAAACGGATAGCGGCGAGACCTCATACGAAGACATTGGAAACAGCAAAGAGCACATGCATCGGTGATGCAGGACCTGAGCGGCCTGGCGGCGACGTCGTAAAAAGATCCATAGATATCACCCGTCTCTCCACTATCCCATTGCCTACTCTAGGATGCATATCCGGTACGGCTTGCTATTCCTTCCATATCCTGAGGGCACGTCTTCCTTACCATTACCGCCCTCTGTAGCCTCATGAAGCATGAGGCTCCAGGGGCTAGTGCCAATCGTGACGTTCATTCGATTTATCGAGTCTGGTTAAACCACGCTGGGGAGGTGCATTTCATTTATTCATTCTAATTTAAAGTTATTACTAAACACAGTACCTACATCGAAAGCTTTGGGGAGACCGTTGAAAAAACAAAAAGATACACGCCCATACAAAAATTTAAATTTTTCCGACAAATTGTACCTAAATAGATTCCATACACAGAAATGTATCGTTTTCCTTACCGATTGTGGTTTGTAGTTGGGATTTACCGATAACGGTTGGTAAATTATAGGAAACTATTAGTAGCTGTAAGATAATAATAGTCATATTACACACGACAGCCTCAGACCAAATAAAATACCAAGACGAGCGCTGCGAACAATACAGTGAAGCATGTTAAAACTACACCTCCACTCTGTGCACACACGCATACATTTACAATAACACTATAATCAAACTACACCTCACTAAGTGCAGACATGTTTTCAAAACCGGCTTCACGTCACTGTTGACAGCGCCATGTCTTGGTTTTTTATTTGGTCTGAGACGATAGCTAGACATGACATTATAAATTTGTCACTGGTGAAGTTGGATATACGCAAAAAGCCGTAATCTTTTTTCAAATCTACAAAGAAGCGACTGTTTACCGTAGCTGTTTACCTGGTCATATCTTATCGCAAGATTAGACATTAGCAAAGTATCTACAAACAACATGCGTCCATTTTCCTGAACCGTATCTCTGTTTTGTCAGCAGATATAATGCCCTCTTCAGAGATTAGAGGATATTATGCTTGTGACGTCACTTATCTGGTTATCTGGTAATTAAAGGGAATCATGACTTTAAGCTGAAGTGGAATTGTGTGGTAATCTGTAACGATTTAATCTTGTGTTCGGATAACTTATGGAAGTAATCGGTAACGCGATCCTACCTAGAAAATCGCTTTTGCTCGGTTCCTATAAACAAAAACAGCATTTTTATTGCCAAACTGAGCATATGTGTAGATTCGTAAGCAAATTTTACCTGTGATAGCTACTTCCATATGGGAGGGTCTACTATGAAAAGCTATGAGGTCTTTGCTTCATTATTGGTAAAGATATAAGAGCCTTAATTTTAACCAATAAAAAAACAATCCGTAAATTAGTGTTGGATATGGCCATTAGTCGCTAGGAGTATTGGGACCATTGCACAACATCTGTTCTCTCTCTCATATGCAGGCAGGCCTTAATTATACCCTGCTGTACAGTTGTACCTATTGAACCTACTGTGGGGAAATTGCACACATAAAATGACAATTGATGACAATACCTTTCGTTTTGACAGTTCAGCCTCGTTCACTGCGTTATTTACGTTGTTGAGCAGACGAATTTTTCTAATCTATGAAGCAATGGATTTTGAATTTCCTTCAAACCCTTGAAAGTGTGTGACGCAATTAGGGTGCTAGTCTACCAAGCTTATAGCAAGCGAACCAACGAAATCGCCAGAACCATAGATAAGTTCCTAATGTCGTCATGATGACTATCGACCAAACTCAGTAACTGCCAAATCACCAGTATCACCAGTTTTGGCATACTGGAAATACAAAAACCTATCTATCTATGGTTTACGTCCCAATAATCTGTCAGACTAGGAATCCTATGGAATGTGACACAATGACAGATAGAATTATACTGGCTACCATCAATAGCGATCTGTCTTTTACTGACAATAGGTTATTGGGTTCGGCCGTATGTTAATAGGAATCTGGATAGGTACCCAAAAGCCGATGTTCCATACACATACAGAGCATAACAAAGTAAACAATAACAAAATAGCTCCAACAACTATGTAGAAAATGTCAACTGTTGTATTATTTAAAACTTGTTCCAAGAATGTATAACTATTTGGCAATAGCAGGGCGCCAAGAGTTGGCACCAACTCCCTCGTTTACTATCCTAACTCACTGACAAATTACTCGGACTAAGCTCTATTTGAACTGAACTAATTAGCTATAGCCTAATTAATATTGTGTTCATATATTTGTAATCGTTAGATAGCTATGGGACGAGATTGATCAAAAATATAAGTATGCTTTCAAAGTTTGGGAACTTGGGAGGATGAAAATATGATACAAAGGGAGAATAAAATTGGTAATCAGAGGGAGCCAAAAACTTTTTACAAAAAAAAAAACAACCGACTTCAAAAAAAAAACACTACAAAGTGAAAAATAACTTTAATTTCAGAAGTCGGTGTCTTGGTTTTGAATTTTCGTTCATTGTCACCGACTTCCGAAATTAAAGTTATTTTTCACTTTGTAGTGTTTTTTTTTTGAAGTCGGTTGTTTTTTTTTTTTGTAAAAAGTTTTTATTTTTCACTTTTTAGTGTTGTGGTACCTACCCCAAACAAATTCGAATACCACTACCTGCTATTTAAATAACAGTGACAGGAAGTTATCATATCATCCATATACTAATTGGGAAAAAATACGTATTATTGAAGCAAACTCAAAAACTACGCAAGCAAAGTTAATAAAATTTATACGGGACCACCTCTGAAGTATGATCTACCAAACAAAAAAAGAATCATCACAATCAATTCATAATTGGCGGAGTACTCGCGTAACAAACATACAAAAAAAAAAAAAAAAACAACATACCGACGAATTGAGAACCTCCTCCTTTTGGAAGTCGGTTAAAAAAGGAATAAACCTGACCTAATTCGTGGTGAGCTGGTAAAGAGTTCACCGTAATTGTAGAACGTCGTTAAGTTTTGCCTTGACCTGATTGTCCCCAAAGCATGACCTCGGGCCGCACTAAAAGGGGTTGGCTGGATGTCATGAAGGATGACACAAGAGCCAATGGATTAACGATTGAGGATGAAAAAGTTTGGCAAAAGTAAAGCAGCGTGAGAGGATCCCAGGCCAAAGCCAGTGGTTTAGTTTTTTTTTAAATAAAATAAAAATGTTTATATTATCAATGGATTGGACTGACATAAGCTACCGAAACGCTAATGTCAATCCTGTTGCAAGACAAGTCGTTGTAGAAATATGAAACGCTGTGGAAACGATTGTCACTTGTCAAGGACATCAGGATAAATAACGCCAGGTCGCCAGATAGAAAAAGATGCAAGGAAAAATGCTTTAAAGTGGAACTAGAAATTATAATTATGGTAATTCTGGCACAATTATTATAAATGGCGCTGTAAGAAAGATGAAGCCAAAAATAGAAGAGGAGCAAGACCAAATCCGATAAGTAAATGGCCAGAACGAATCAACAAAAAAAAACTTTAATTCATCTCTTAAATACCTAACAAAGGGCGTTACACGGCACATGGCTCTAATAAGCAGTTTATTGTCAAAGTGAGCGGCCATTAAGCTTCAGTTTCGGCACATGTATGCGGGTGGAATGAACGGGGGGTCAACACACTCCATTGTCGCCACTCTGTAGTCTACGGATAATACACGATACGATACTGTTATGTTATTATCTCTGGTAGGTATGCGAGGATTCTTTAAGCGGATCATTTATAAAATTATAAATCTTCGTTTTTTTTTAAATTACTTTTTGTAAATGGGCGTGGTAATCGGCAAGGATCATAATAATCGTTTTACTATTTATTATTTTTCATTTAATTAGGGACTTTTATAACCGCAATGCGTATGTATGACAGTCCCATCCCATCGCACCCAAAATACACACTGTCACGGATTAGGTACAAAATGGACACCATTTCTTAAGACCAAAAGAAAAGCAATTAGAATTAGAAACATATTTGATTTTAAAAGATGTCCATTCTTTGTAGGATATCTTTGCTTCTTTCCACTGACCATCTTCATTCTGGACAATCACAGTAGGCCATCAATAATTATGATGTTATGGAATATATTTAAATTTAGAATACAATAATAAAATGTGTTCTCATTTTTTTTTTCTCTGCAGTTCTTTATTGGTATAAATAACTTGACTATTCTTAACTAAGGATGGATCTTCCCCTATTAAATTGAACAACCAATTAAAAGGATTGGCTGACCCAAAAAAACAAATACCTACAAAAATATTTTAATATACTAACATATACTTTTAAATTAATTGAATCGACACAAGTACAAGCCCATAAACAAAACTAGCAAAGGTCAATTGGATTATTACGTCAATTGATATAATTGCTTGACTGTAACAAAATACAGTGTTTTCATAATAGGTGAGTAGATACTAATGCAAATTTTAATTAAACTATTATGTAGAATAGCTAATTGTAAACTTTTCAATTGATATTCTATAGGTCTATTGACTATTGGCAAAACTCAATTAAACATAATAGAATCGAGTACCTACCTATATCCTATAAGGTACCTACATCTGTGGCTTGTGTATGGAAGAATGATATGGATGCCTGATGATTGATCCATTGAAAACATGACACAATAAAAACTCGTAGCATACCTAAGTATCATGAATTTCAACAATCTGCCTGAAGGAACTTAGGCATCTTATTGTAACGAAAGTATTCATAAAAGAATCACATGTCATACTAAAAATTCTCTTTTATCGTAAAAAATGTTACGTCTTATAATCCACACCGCTTCTTCTCTAACTGGGAGAAACTGAAACAACTAATATCAATAAAAGAGGGAAACAGATACAAATGATATTCTACCTACTTCCTGCGATATTTAAACAATATGTACAACAGCTGAAACGCATCCGACCGATTTCAATCCAAAATAAACATTTACACCTACCTACATGTCATTTGGGGGAATATAATAATGAAATACGACACCGAATGTAGTCAGATAATTAGTTGTCCGTCTGTTCATATCACGTTCCCCCATCAGACTGACACAAAGAGTGATGGAACCATTCTTTTCAACTTGTATTTTTGGCGCGAAGTCGTTGACTTGCCGCCATCTTTCTTTTGTCGGAAAACAAAACAAATGATGTGAAGTCGTTTTCCATGATTGGGTATTGTATTTAAGTATCTAATTGCTGAACTTTGTATTCTTGTCTTATTGAGAGTGTATAAAGTGCTTTGTAGCACTTTATACACTGCAGACCCAAAATCAAAAGAAAAAGTGCAGATAAATGGCATACAGGCTTTCAGTCACAAAAACCCTATTCAATTTTACAATGTAGACTAATCCATAGACAAATTTTATAGTACAATATGGAATCGACAAAAATGACGAACTTCCATACAAACTTTAATTTAAGGAGGATATAATAATGACCTTATTGGTAAAGTTCTTCGAAAGGTCAGGTACGTAGTAGGTACACACGGCTACACATCAAGCCATACATTTCCAGTATAGGCTGACCTCGCATTGTACGGAAATCCTATACAATGCGAGGTCAGCCTATACTGGAAATTACAGCTTAATGTGTAGCCCTGTGTACACAGTATATTGACTGTGGTTAGGTACAGTAAATAATAATACTGTGTAAACGAGACGAAGAAGTATGTAAGGATCGTAGCAGGTGGCGTTCTGTAGGTCTGCTTAACCCCATGGGAAGAAGGCATGAGTTTATACATGTATTATAAATAAAATTATTTGGCCACGACGGAAAATCACAAAAACAGAGAACATAAGTAGATTTTTAGAAATCCAGGTCAGGGCAGACCGAAAGTACCTACTTAGTCCAAATTATTTTCCTAGTTGATAGTGCAACACATGTACCTATGTAAGTATGACAAATTGACCTACTTAGATAACAAGTACCATTTAGCGAGGATATTATGTAGGTTACCAACATAATATTGGTTTATGTAAGCAGTAGATTTTATTCAAATCATTCTACTATGCACTCGAATAAGTAGGTTATCAATTACATTACACTCAGCTGGTGTTATGATTACTTAAATGATTCAATTGTTATCAACTTCACGAAATCGTTATTTTTCCTTATTTTAACGAAATCTTCCTGATTGATGTTAATCATAAGAAATAATATACGAATTTATATTTGTTTTGATTGCTCTGTACCTACACAATATATAAAAAAAACTATATTAAAAAATTTGTGACTCATCAAAAGGCTTTTATAAACCTAGAAATGGTAATTATCATAAGAACAGATAGTGATTGAAAAAAAATGATGAGTTTAAACCACTAAAGACAGAAATTTTGCAAGATATAAAGAAGCTTCGCACAATTTACCGTATTACTAGCCAGACCAGCCAGACCAGGGGACCTACAAAAGGTTGCGGGGAAGACCTGGAGGAGACTCGCACAGACCAGGGAAGCATGGCACAAAAGAGAGGCGGCCTACACTTAGCAGTGAGTGGAACAAAACTGCCAATGATGATGATGATGACCAGCAACATGAAGAAGGAGAAATTGAAGTAACGATGAAGGAACGAAGAAAGATCCAAAGGAATTCTTGGTGCATCAAGAAAATTATTTGAATCCAAACGGAAGATTCAAGTTTGTAAGCAAACGAAGTCACGGCGGGCAATACTAGTAGAATTTAATCATTCAATATCCGGAAATCAAGATAAGTTTCAAGAAAGCCAACACAATAAACAAAATGTCGGGTGATGAAACACCAGCAATCTATTGCCTCTAGATTAGAGCTAGGCAAGCTTGCAGCCAAATCAAACAACGCAGTGACATAGTAGAAGTGACAGGGGCAGTGGGAAAAACCGCTTCCTTCCTCTGGTCACGTAGTCGTATTTGTTGCAACTTGTAGCTTAGAATAAGTAGGTTAATTACCTTTTTTCAAAGGAAATAGCTATTATTTCAATAATAAACGCGTTTAGTACTTAAGTGCTTACTAGCAATATGAGTGGTAATTTTAAAATTGTACACAAGGCTACACGTCAAGCTACCCATGTGTAGCCGTGTGTACATTTGATAGGCCTGTGTCCAATTTCGGGTGTGCGTCGATTTTTTTTTACTTTATTTTTTATTTTTTGTACAATAGTTTTGATTTTTTATATTATTATTGTTATTGTTTTATTTTGTAATCCCCTAGTGGGATTTATTTGTCCGTAGGTATGTCCGTGGCATCACAGCGGGCCCTATCAGAATACCAGCGCTGCGGTATTTATTTATTTTTAAATGTCGCAGCATCATGCTGAGATAGGAGCGTCCTCCCGCTCTGGGCAGAGCGGGAGGACGTGTCAGACTCTTACTGACTAAAACCCACCCGTGTTCCTCCAGTTGCCTGTATATTGCCAGGGGCCACGGTATCCCTTTCGGACTTTCCCGCGACCCCGGCAGGGTTTCCCGCGACTCCGGCAGGTTTTCCCGGGATCCCGGTAGGTTGGTTGACAGGCTATCAGTGCAAAAAGGCCCGTTTTCTACCAAAGCGTGCGCATGTAGTGTCGAATATCATCTATCCGCTTACATATAACGCAATATACACATAATACAATCAATTATTGCTTGTTTACGAGACATCTCGTCTCGTCTCCTGTTTTGATGGATTTCGGGCCTAAGCATCACGTGCCTATTCTATGACAAAACTTATAATGAGTCAGGTAGATAACATCAACACTATGTGTTTATATACACAAACAGAATATAATTAACGCCGACATGTTTTGGTCGAGGCTCGAAATAATAGGAAGCTGTCTTGAAGGACACTGGTCTTTTAATAGTAAACAATTTGACCGTTATGAAGTTTTATTTAGAAGTGAGATATGAGTTTTACTTTATGGCAAAAACTACAATAAGAAACTTACAGTTATCTTTTGTGCTAAAAACTTATCTGTTCAGGAAACGGATGTCGCATTAATGTCGCTTGTCTTGTCATGAAAAATTCATAAAGGAATATGGCAGCTTTTCCAAAATAGTTGGTTGTTGAAGGTTTAGGGTTCCGTACCTCAAAAGAAAAAACGGAACCCTTATAGGATCACTCGTGTCTGTCTGTCTGTCCGTCTGTCACAGTCAATTTGCTCCGAATCTCATTAGATTCGGGATCGATTAAGTTGAAATTTGGTACACATATCAATTTCTGTGATTGGATCACACACGGTCGTGTAACGAAAATAAATTAATTTTGAATATCGGGACAAATTGAAAAATAATAAAAATTATTAGCAAACTGTACTGTGTGACATATCAAATGAAAGGGCTTTTTTTGAAGATCGCAAATATTTTTATTTATAATATAAACACTTTTAAAGATATTTAAGATCAATTTTCATTTTTTTTTTTAACTGCGTCGTTGGTCTACTGGTCGCAAGCGTTACTGCTGAGCATGAGGTCCTGGGTTCGATTCCCGGGTCGGGCAAAGTGTTATTGGATTTTTCTATCTGGAATTTCTCAGTAGCAGCTCGGAGTCTGGATTTGTGTCCGGTTGATGGCAATAGGCTCGCCCCTTATTACATGGGAGTTTAACATAACTGGCGAAATGTGGGTGTACCTGTTACAGCCACACCTCTGCCCAACCCTTCGGGGAAACAAGGCGTGATGTTATGTTATGTTAAGAAAATTTATGAAAATCTACCATTCCCCCCCTTATCTCCGACACTACTGAGCCTAAAATTTTGAAGAAAATACAGAAAATAGTTTTATAGTTATAGATTACAGGAAAACCTATAAGAAGTCTATGGTCTTAAAATAACATGGTAATTCTCCCAATATAATGCGTACAAACTTACATTTGCAATTGGAATATATGGGAGTTAATCGTTGGGATAAATTCATTCCAACTACGGAAACCTTCATTGTGCGTAGTCCGACACGCACTTAGCCAGTTTTTTGTATTAATACTTGAATAAGTTTTGTAGCTAGTTTTGATTCCGACAGCTGAAATCTGCTGAAATAAATGAGTGGATATGTTTATTACTTTTCAAGAAAACCCAGACCAACTTATTGAATTTCTCTGATCGTGTTTGAAATAAGGGCTTTACCTTTTTAAACCCCATGCCATTACCAGGTACTTCCACTACAGAACCTTGAGGAGGCTCCTGCCTCCTGCAGATCGGAATGCGGGTTGAACCTCTGCCAGAGAATTTACATTGTCAATATGAACATTAACATACATAATGCTGCCATGGTGCCAGCATTCTGAGCTACCTACCTATTGGACAAAGCCACTAGTAAGTGCTAGAATACCTAAGAATAGGTGACCTTTTTTTTTGGTTGGGTCTTTATCAAATAATTTCTCCCGCTCTGGGCGAGGCGGAGGGCGTGTCAGACTCTTACTGACTAAAACCCACCCGTGTACCTACACAATATATAAAAAAAACTATACTAAAAAATTTGTGACTCATCAAAAGGCTTTTATAAACCTAGAAATGGTAATTATCATAAGAACAGATAGTGATTGAAAAAAAATGATGAGTTTAAACCACTAAAGACAGAAATTTTGCAAGATATAAAGAAGCTTCGCACAATTTACCGTATTACTAGCCAGACCAGCCAGACCAGGGGACCTACAAAAGGTTGCGGGGAAGACCTGGAGGAGACTCGCACAGACCAGGGAAGCATGGCACAAAAGAGAGGCGGCCTACACTTAGCAGTGAGTGGAACAAAACTGCCAATGATGATGATGATGATGACCAGCAACATGAAGAAGGAGAAATTGAAGTAACGATGAAGGAACGAAGAAAGATCCAAAGGAATTCTTGGTGCATCAAGAAAATTATTTGAATCCAAACGGAAGATTCAAGTTTGTAAGCAAACGAAGTCACGGCGGGCAATACTAGTAGAATTTAATCATTCAATATCCGGAAATCAAGATAAGTTTCAAGAAAGCCAACACAATAAACAAAATGTCGGGTGATGAAACACCAGCAATCTATTGCCTCTAGATTAGAGCTAGGCAAGCTTGCAGCCAAATCAAACAACGCAGTGACATAGTAGAAGTGACAGGGGCAGTGGGAAAAACCGCTTCCTTCCTCTGGTCACGTAGTCGTATTTGTTGCAACTTGTAGCTTAGAATAAGTAGGTTAATTACCTTTTTTCAAAGGAAATAGCTATTATTTCAATAATAAACGCGTTTAGTACTTAAGTGCTTACTAGCAATATGAGTGGTAATTTTAAAATTGTACACAAGGCTACACGTCAAGCTACCCATGTGTAGCCGTGTGTACATTTGATAGGCCTGTGTCCAATTTCGGGTGTGCGTCGATTTTTTTTTACTTTATTTTTTATTTTTTGTACAATAGTTTTGATTTTTTATATTATTATTGTTATTGTTTTATTTTGTAATCCCCTAGTGGGATTTATTTGTCCGTAGGTATGTCCGTGGCATCACAGCGGGCCCTATCAGAATACCAGCGCTGCGGTATTTATTTATTTTTAAATGTCGCAGCATCATGCTGAGATAGGAGCCTTTTTGGCCTCGCACAGGTCGTTATTTAATTTTGTTTGTAAGTTTTTAAAATGCTCCTTTTTTATTTTTGTTAATTATTTTTTTTATCTTTTATTACTGTTTTGTATTTCCTGTGCGTGTCCCAAATAAAATATTTTTCTTGCTTTTCTTTCTTTCTTTCAATTTTTTTATTTTTAAGGTAAAAAAACAGAAATACTATTTAGTCCGTCTTTCAGATAATAAAAAAATATTGAACACGTATTTTTTCTTTTTTGACGTAATCAAAAGATTACGACGATACATTGAGTTAAAATGTGGCATGACGTCACGCCTTGCTAGATTTAATAGTGCGTTGTGACGTAGCGAGCCCCCACTCCCCAACTTTAATGCGTGTTTTCTAAGTTAAAGCAAAAAATACGTGTCTAAAATTTTTTTATCATCTGAAAGACGGACTAAATAGTATTTCTGTTTTTTTACCTAGGCAACTACCCTATTGTGATTGACTCCAGGAGCTAGTGCAGATCTTGGGGTTCATTCGATTTATCGAGTCTAGTTAAACCGCGCTGGGATCGGTGCATTTCATTGATTCATTCGATTATGAGTTATTCCGAGTATGTTGTTATTCCAGCGATTTACCTAAGTAGTCGTATAGTTAACAGTTACTTAAAATAAAACAAATGTGTTGTAGAATCCGATCTAATAATCCTGCTAACGAAAATACGTTTGGCTAATATTATCGTGATTATTCGTGATGGAGTCAATCACCATGATTATTGGCTGGGAGTTAGTAATAACAGAAAAACTGCTAAGTAAGTGCGATTCGGTTCCCGTATTACATTTTTTACGCAAATTCATGATTTTTGACGTTGTAATTTTCAGCACCGGTAAGATATTTTAATTATTTGATTATGAACAACTATAGTGCCATTCTCTTTCTTGTAAGTTGGAGTTACTTATTTTAATTTTTCTTTTCGTTTAATTTACTATAAATATTTTACGAACGTTTTCAGTTTACAAGAAAAAAATTCACATTGTTTCATTCAATTCTAATAAAAGCTAAATAAACTCAATTTTATCAAATAAACTAAAATTATATAAAACTTCTGTCTACAATGAATAAGTACATGTATTTAATTCGTTTTCGTTTCTCAATATTAATAAGACAAAATTACAATAAATAAAATTAAAGTACTACATATTCCGCGTCAATTCAGCAAATTACACGAAAAGAATTGTAACTCCAACTTACAAAAAAGAGTATGGCACTATCGTTAATATAATCAAATAATTAAAATATCTTTCTGCTGCTGACAATTTACTACGTCAAAAATCATGAATTTCCATTAAAAAAATGTAATAGGACTCTTAAGTTCGAACTAAAAACGCTGAAACAAACACGTCACATACTTTCTTTTTTTTTTTGGGTGGGAAATTATCAAATAACTTCTCCCGCTCTGGGCAGAGCGGGAGGACGTGTCAGACTCTTACTGACTAAAACCCACCCGTGTTCCTCCAGTTGCCTGTATATTGCCAGGGGCCACGGTATCCCTTTCGGACTTTCCCGCGACCCCGGCAGGGTTTCCCGCGACTCCGGCAGGTTTTCCCGGGATCCCGGTAGGTTGGTTGACAGGCTATCAGTGCAAAAAGGCCCGTTTTCTACCAAAGCGTGCGCATGTAGTGTCGAATATCATCTATCCGCTTACATATAACGCAATATACACATAATACAATCAATTATTGCTTGTTTACGAGACATCTCGTCTCGTCTCCTGTTTTGATGGATTTCGGGCCTAAGCATCACGTGCCTATTCTATGACAAAACTTATAATGAGTCAGGTAGATAACATCAACACTATGTGTTTATATACACAAACAGAATATAATTAACGCCGACATGTTTTGGTCGAGGCTCGAAATAATAGGAAGCTGTCTTGAAGGACACTGGTCTTTTAATAGTAAACAATTTGACCGTTATGAAGTTTTATTTAGAAGTGAGATATGAGTTTTACTTTATGGCAAAAACTACAATAAGAAACTTACAGTTATCTTTTGTGCTAAAAACTTATCTGTTCAGGAAACGGATGTCGCATTAATGTCGCTTGTCTTGTCATGAAAAATTCATAAAGGAATATGGCAGCTTTTCCAAAATAGTTGGTTGTTGAAGGTTTAGGGTTCCGTACCTCAAAAGAAAAAACGGAACCCTTATAGGATCACTCGTGTCTGTCTGTCTGTCCGTCTGTCACAGTCAATTTGCTCCGAATCTCATTAGATTCGGGATCGATTAAGTTGAAATTTGGTACACATATCAATTTCTGTGATTGGATCACACACGGTCGTGTAACGAAAATAAATTAATTTTGAATATCGGGACAAATTGAAAAATAATAAAAATTATTAGCAAACTGTACTGTGTGACATATCAAATGAAAGGGCTTTTTTTGAAGATCGCAAATATTTTTATTTATAATATAAACACTTTTAAAGATATTTAAGATCAATTTTCATTTTTTTTTTTAACTGCGTCGTTGGTCTACTGGTCGCAAGCGTTACTGCTGAGCATGAGGTCCTGGGTTCGATTCCCGGGTCGGGCAAAGTGTTATTGGATTTTTCTATCTGGAATTTCTCAGTAGCAGCTCGGAGTCTGGATTTGTGTCCGGTTGATGGCAATAGGCTCGCCCCCTATTACATGGGAGTTTAACATAACTGGCGAAATGTGGGTGTACCTGTTACAGCCACACCTCTGCCCAACCCTTCGGGGAAACAAGGCGTGATGTTATGTTATGTTAAGAAAATTTATGAAAATCTACCATTCCCCCCCTTATCTCCGACACTACTGAGCCTAAAATTTTGAAGAAAATACAGAAAATAGTTTTATAGTTATAGATTACAGGAAAACCTATAAGAAGTCTATGGTCTTAAAATAACATGGTAATTCTCCCAATATAATGCGTACAAACTTACATTTGCAATTGGAATATATGGGAGTTAATCGTTGGGATAAATTCATTCCAACTACGGAAACCTTCATTGTGCGTAGTCCGACACGCACTTAGCCAGTTTTTTGTAATAAGTTTTGTAGCTAGTTTTGATTCCGACAGCTGAAATCTGCTGAAATAAATGAGTGGATATGTTTATTACTTTTCAAGAAAACCCAGACCAACTTATTGAATTTCTCTGATCGTGTTTGAAATAAGGGCTTTACCTTTTTAAACCCCATGCCATTACCAGGTACTTCCACTACAGAACCTTGAGGAGGCTCCTGCCTCCTGCAGATCGGAATGCGGGTTGAACCTCTGCCAGAGAATTTACATTGTCAATATGAACATTAACATACATAATGCTGCCATGGTGCCAGCATTCTGAGCTACCTACCTATTGGACAAAGCCACTAGTAAGTGCTAGAATACCTAAGAATAGGTGACCTTTTTTTTTGGTTGGGTCTTTATCAAATAATTTCTCCCGCTCTGGGCGAGGCGGAGGGCGTGTCAGACTCTTACTGACTAAAACCCACCCGTGTTCCTTCAGTTGTCATGTTGCCAGGGGCCACGGTATCCCTTTCGGATTGTCCCGCGACCCCGGCAGGCATCGGCCCTAGCGGACCCAGTCAGTTCTGCTGACAAATCTTGGAGGCGCGCGTGGAACACAACGCGCCGTCGACCCGGGCTTGGTCCTTATCGGGCGGCGAGCTACCTATTGCTCACCGTCCGCAAGCCCGCGCCTACGGTGGCCGGGAATCGGCCTGCGATTCCCGGCGAAGAATAGGCGACCTGTACCCTAATTGCGTAACTTATTTTCGTAAACGATTATGACAAATTTGTTTCATTTTGACAGTTCAACAACATTCATTGCGTTATTTACGTTGTTGAGTAGATTTTTTTTTGCAACTTATGAAGCAATGGATTAGCAATCTGTTTCAAATCGAAACAAATTGTGATTGATCGTGTATTACGCAAAGGTACTGTTTTCTATCAAGAAATCAAATACACTGCAATTACAGACCCTCCGTCATACCTGCGAGGTGATTATGGAAATATCGGGTCAATGACAGCTCGGCCCGAGTCAACTGGGCCCAAATAATAATACCAGATACTTCGTCGTCAAAACGCCTTATAAAGTGAAGTGTACCATTGTCGGCATGAAAGTATCGACCTCTTAAAATATTGAATTATTAATTTATTGTTTTCACCTCGCATATACAGAATGGCCCGTTTTATTTAATTTTTAGGGACCAAAAATCTCGAAAGAAGTTTTCTCTTAAAACTATATATACCTAATAATTAATTGCTGAACATACATTGGGGTATTTCAGAAAGCCCTTGGCGAGAGGGTTCTAAAAATCCATCCCATCGTTTTGGCCCACCGTATATTTGCTAGGTACCCTGTATGTGATGATTGAGAGGCCTTCCCTTTACTTCTATTCAGCAGCCTAATCGCGTAACACACTTTTAATCACAATCTGAATGATTTTGAAGGATATTGCTAATCCATTACTTCATACGTTCGAAAAATTTGAATCCGCCACTGACCGTAGATGTACCGCGGGGTAGTGGGGATTTTTCGGGTTTTTATTATTTAAAAATATTAAAAGAAATAAGAAAAAAACAATACAAATAGTTAAATACGTCATTAAATATTTTTTGGTACAAAATTCATGCCTAGTTCGGCATGAATTTCAGCCGTTACAATTTAGGTTAAAAAAGGACCTGGGGGCCTACCACCAGCCAATAAAACAGTATTATTTTAATATTACTTCAGTGTGGGAAAGAGATGAAGCTCTACAGGACGCATAGCTCCATCTCTTTCTCCCACTGAAGTAATATTAAAATAATACTGCTTTTGAGCTGGTGGTAGGCCCCCCCTGTTTCCCTACTAATTTGTTTTTCCAAAATTTTACGTTAGTAGACGTTTTGAATTTTTTCATGATAATATGTCCTGATGAAGATTCATAGGCAAACCAAGATACAAGCGAGAATGAACTGGTGAAGAAGTGAACAGTATCGCTATTAAAAATAAAAGATTTTTAACTACAGTACATAAAAGAGTTAAAAATAAAATCAATCGGTGTTATTAACCTTTGAGCCGTAATACATTATTTATTTGGTTTTTAAATAGTCATGTTAGATCTACACATAATAAAAAAGACAGCCATTTAATTGACTTTATTTCTGACCAAACTCCAGGCCTATGCTAATGAGAAACTGATGGAACACCCAACAACACTTAGCACTTTGATTATTTGCAACTAAAATGAAACGAAACAACGAATACTTTTTTCTTGAACTACTTAGTAATAAATTGCAGAAAATCTTTTTCATTCATTCAATAACAAAGTCTTCAGATTTACACACGTTTTTCCTCAATCCATTCATGGTTTTAAAAATCTTCCATGTAACTATTCGTTTCTTTATTAGTATTACGATTTCATCATAATTCAATGTCGTGGTGGGCGTGTCCACGTTAAACACGTGCACATTTGCACACATGTACGTGCTAGCTCGCACGTCTCTTTGTCCGCGCGAACAAAGAGGCTCGATCATTTTATTTAACATTCGATATTTGAAACGTCTTTTGTTTCTTTTTTTATTTTACTGGAATTAGTACCTACTATGTATTTTTGGTTTTTGTGTGGAGTATTTTATGAGCACCTGTATTCAGTGATTTGTGGAATATTATTTAAATAATAATTAAGTATATAATGTAATATAACTTTTATTTCAGACAATATTTACAGTCCATACATATTAATAGAATGAATAATATAATAAGCACTACTTTAAACAATTGACAGATTACCTACTGATTATGAATGTTACAATGTTTTAGCCACAATTTTCAGTAGCAACACAGGGTAACCACTGTTTTTATAGGTACATCATTATTATTCATAATTATAATTGAGTACCTACCTTAATTCACAAAGGTTCGTCGTCAGTCAGATCAAAGTACAAAACCTCTTTGTATAAATTGTATGTTCTATTATAATAAGATACCTACTGCATAATTATTATTAACGAATGTAATAGGAAGTGTAATTAATTGGTCGCTTTGTTTTGTCACGGTTTGTTAGTTTTGTAGCCAAGAGACTGAACGTCTGGCCGTCTCATTTGTCGGTAAGACGGTTCAGGTTCAGGCTGCGTATAATTCATTTCTGAAGAAGTTTTGTTTAATGTATTATCTACTTATTAAAATGTTGATGATTTCCTGGATAAAAATATAGGACTTTATCTAATGGAGACCCAATACAGGGTGGCACAGGCAGGGACATCGACGTGAAAACTGTTACCATGGATTCAGTACATGATTAAGAACCCCACTGCGTTGAAAAGTACATACGCGGTCAAAATGCGAAAAATTTTAACCATTCAACGCAGTGGGCTTCAGAATCATGTACTGAATCCAATCGTGTCGATGTCCCTGCCACCCTGTATGTTGTAGGTACGTAGCTTTTAACTATGTGATACTTACGCGCTGAAAACTGAAAAGTTGATAATATAGGTAACTCCTTTGTGTAACTCTAACTTACCTACTTGTCTTGTCTGACAAAACAATTGTTTACTGTTACAGGAAATTGAAAGCCTTTACTTACTTCCTCTTATAATTTCAGGAAAATTGTAGATAATTTTACCTTATTGGAAAACCCAAATTACAGTTTTTCCCTGGACCGGTACCTACTTATCTTCGTGGACACAGAAGACATCTTTCAAATCCTCGAAGCAAAGCAAATCTTTTAACATCGTTTTAAGGTTTAATTTGTTATGTTTTATTAATAAACTAATCTACTGGCAATGTAATTTTCACCAAACATTATTTCAGAAAGCTATTTAACTACGAATATAATTTAAAAAAAAATTAACGGCCAAATGCGAGTCGGACTCGCAATTTTTATATAGCAAAAAACCCCGAAAGAAACACGTTTCTTAAATTCCCTCTTTAATTTTTATAACTTTTATTATTTTTTGTTATAGCGGTAATAGTAATACACAAACTGTGAAAATTTCAACTGTCTATCTATTACGGTTCATGAGATACAGCCCGCTGACAGACAGACGGACAGCGGAGGCTTAGTAATATAAGGTTCCGTTAGGCACCCTTCGGGTACGAAACCCTATAAGCAAAAAGCCTCCACCAAAACCACAAACCAAAGCAAATCTTTTTAGCTTAGGGCCAAATTCTTGAAGACTCTTTGATTAAAATCAACCAGTACCCTAATTGCGTAATACAACACAATCACAATATGTTTCGATCTGAAACAGATTTCTAATCCATTGCTTCAAAAGTTGGAAAAAAAATCTGCTCAACAACGTAAATAACGCAATGAATGTTGTTGAACTGTCAAAATGAAACAAATTAGGCATAATTGTTTACGAAAATAAGTTACGCGATTAGGATACTGTCTACTGACAATGTTTGCACCAAACATTATTTAAGGAAGGTTTTCAACTCCAAATGCGAAAAGTATAATAAATAAAACAATAAAATGATGCAACAAGTACCTACATTGATAGTTATTTAAACAAAGCATTTCCTGCGGTATTTCCCGCGGCCCATGTAGGTACTTTCAAAGTACAAACAAGGTATTGCGCTGTGCACATTCGAATACCTACCTCTTGCCTACTCTAACACCTGCAGTGCTCTTGAGCAATCATTGTGATTATGATAAGGTTAGCAATTTATAGTAACATACTTAAAACTAAAGCCTCGTGCAGACTGGCGCGACGGCGACGCGACTCTAAGTCTAACAAAACAATTTCTAAGAAAACTTCACGGTAGAACAATTACCGGTGTCGTGTCGCGTCGGGCCTGTCTGCACGAGGCTTATGGCGACCTTAACTGACTTTTAATGATTTTATACTGAAGATCACGTCTAAAAGAGTAGTGTTAATGTTTTGAAAAAAATATATGTTAAATGAGAGCATTTTCTTAATAACTTAATATAGGAATATTTTAGATTATGTTCATATTACATAGTGAAATTAATTTGTAAAGTTATGTCTAACGCGGATAAAAAACTGAGAATCACGAAAAATCTATCAAGCGTATTTTACTGAAACCTTCACCATATTACCTACCTAAAGATAATTTAATTATTAATCTTTTAGTATACGTGTTTTATTAAAATAGCTTTTGTTTTACGTATAATAAATTAATAATACGTCTAATTTGGGACAGCGCTCCTTGATGGGCGAGTCCTATTACTGACTGGACGTACGACGCGTTGCGTGAGCTCAGCACAGAACATGCAAGCTAACCACTCAAGATCACTGGCATATATCTGCGCCTTAATACGGAGTTGAATTAGGAAATAGTTCTAACTGTTTTGAAAAGTTAAGTCGATGATTCATTATTGTACTTACTTTGATACCGTGAAGGAGGAATGAGGCAAAACCAAACATAACATCACGGCTGTCTAACCGGAAGGGTGAGGCAGAGGTAGTCACCCACATTTCACATGTAATAGGGGGCGAGCCTGCTGCCATCAACCGGCACAAATCCAGGCTCCGGGCTGCTACTGAGATATTCTTATTAATGGCTGAACGGATTTCAATTAAAGGTACACAAGCTAGTTTAACTCTTTTGACTCCACCCACTTTTCATAGAACTCATACGCCATACCGACATACATATTGAAAGTGAACCCTCCGGGAGGGTTACCGGCATTACGTTTGCGCTAAAGTTAACCATTGCAGATGGTCAACGGCATTAGGTTTAAAACCGTGTTATAAAACACTGTAAAACGAAGTAAAATTGTGTTTTCAGGGGGTCTTGTCGCTACTGCTACGCGCTTGTTGTTGCGGAAAAGTCCGAAAGGTATACCGTGGCCCCTGGCAACATGGCAACTGAAGGAACACGGGTGGGTTTTAGTCAGTAAGAGTCTGACACGCCCTCCTGCTCCGCCCAGAGTAGGAGAAGTTATTTGATAATTTCCCACCCAAAAAAAAAGGGCGTGTAGTCGTTATAAGTAGTTTCTAACCTTACAATTATTTTGTGAAAATTTGTAAATGCTTTGATTTTAAAACCAACGCATATACTAATAAATCTTGTTAAAATATACATCAGATTTTATTTTCACGGTTTATAACACTGTATTCGCTAACAAAAACTTACATTTAAAGTGAGCCCTCCGCGAGGGTTCCCGGCATCCCATATGCGACTAGGTAAACCCTCCAGGAAGGCTCACGGCACTGAACGTGTTTTATATTTTAAAACAGGTAAAAGAAATGGCGAGGTTGTGCATAAGTTTATTTTATCCTTATCAAACTTCCCGTCAGGTGGTCATTAATATAACAATTAATGTTGAATTCACGTATAACATCACGCCAGCACTCTCAGCAGGGTTGGGCAGAGGTCTTGTTGTTACATCCACATTTTACTAGTAAGTAAGGCTCCATTGCCGCGGAACGGAATGGAAGAGCATTTATGGGATTGAACTAAAAAAATAACTGCCAGCATTAGAATCACACGCTTGAAAATTAAGCTTGTTTTAAACTTTTTAGTTAGTGTTGGTTATTTTGATTTATAAATTTTTTGTTTAAGTATTCTGTTGTTTTAGCTAGTTTCGTCGAGTGAAACCGCGGGCCACAGCTAATCCACAATAAATTGCAGCCATTAAATTATAAACTCCTTTTAGGAAGCTTGGAAGGTATAAATAAATGTGGCTACAATGAAACAGCAGTGGGTGCGGGTACAGTTGCGAACAAGAGTGGAAAGTGTGCCAGGACTATAACGGGGAGCTTCCGCGCTTGCACAACTTGTGAAATCCATAGAAAGTGCCGCGACGGTACACAACGGCTTTTACATCGAACTACTTTGTTGTATTGTGTCCACTCCTTTATATTTACACAAGTCTGTTTTAAGAAAAACTACGGTAAAATGGTGCTCAGAGAAGAAGTTTAAAACAAAGATAACATCACGCCTGTATTTCCTGAAGGGTTAGGCAGAGGTGTACCTACGAGTACCTATAGTACCTACACATTTCGCCAGTTATGTTTAAGTCCCATGTAATAGGGGGCGAGCCTATTGCCATCAACCGGGCACAACTCTAGACTCCGAGCTGCTACAGAGAATTTCCAGAAGGGAAAAACCCAAAAGAATAGAATAGGACCTCATCACTGGCGGACTAAGGGGGCCGACAGGTGCGGTTCGCCCCGGTCTCCCGGTCCTGGGGGGATCCCAAAACTCAGAAATAGCCATGGTAAATATAAACGCATAGGGTGCAAAAAATTTCGAGCTCGCTACGCTCGCTTTTGCTACCTAAGTTCTGTTTTTCTCAGACTTCTCTGCGTAAGTCGACAAAGCTAACTCCTATTTATGAACAAGTAGTCAAAAGAAAACCTTACCTATCCGGGATGGGGTGCTAACATTTCCGAGCTCGCTCCGCTCACTCTTGCATCCTACAGTTTCACACTTTATTGTATAGTTTGACTAAGTAATTCCTATTACTGTATAAATGTTCAAAAGAAATTTTAACCTATGCGGGGTGCAAAAAATTTCGAGCTCGCTTCGCTCGCTCTACCATCTTCATTTCGTACCATTTGCAAATTTTCCAATGTCGAACATAGTATCTCCTATTTCTGTATCAACAGTCAAAAGAAAACCTAACCTCGAGGCAGCGTGCTAAATATTTCGGTCCCATTTAGTTTTGCCGCTCCGGGCCCCCGACAGGTTAAGTCCTCCATTGGACCTCATGCTCAGTAGTACCGCTCATAGACTAATATATATAAATGTACCGCTTGCGACCACTAGACTAAAGAGGCAATCAAATAAATAATCCCTCTTATTACGGTTAAGTTTCCTTAACACGGCGCTGCTATTAAGCATTAAGCCCTGTGTTAACTGCACCTCATTAATTAATCAAAAGCGACGCCTGCCGTTAATTAGGTCATTTAAACACAGTCAATTTGAACACTTTAACGCCATTATGGTATGTATTAAATTTATCGAGAGTAATTTTCTTAATAAGTTATTTTGTGGTTAGTTAGTTAGTAGCAGCTGGTAAAAACAATGGAAAACTTGAAACAACAATTATGTTATGTGTGTATTTTGAATAGTTAGTTATAACTGATATAATTATACGAGTCTACGAGTATTTGTAACGTCTTTATACATTTAAAATAATAATACTCGTAATAGGAAGTTCTCTCTCAAGCCCTCTTTTGGAGCTTGGATCCTGTATGTATTTCAACTGTAATAGAACAAATAATACAATTTATAGGATTGTTACATTATTTAAATGTGACACTGGACCCCGCACTAGGATACTGGGTCACATGCTCCAGTCTACTTCGACAGATATAGTTTCAGAACATAGGGTTACAAATACTTACAACGGTTTGGGTACTTCAGACTAAAGACTAAAAGGAAACTAACTGTTGGTGAATTAAATGATTAAGTTCAACGGAAATATGTATTTAATTTCACCCCGTGAAGTACATACTTAGAGAGTAGATATTGAACAATGGCTGACAGGAATCTATAGAATTCTCAGGCTTACCTATGGATCAGCATGTCCTAATAACAAAAGCCTGGTGATTAGGTAACTATTTAATCTGCAAGTCATTTCTGCTATTCTGTCATATCTATGGCCGTTCTGGCACAGAGCAAAGAATATCTTTACTCATGTGGTTCTGGGGCGTAACGTAACAATGTAAGTTAACCAATTCGAAGAGAAAAAAAATACCGCGAAAATTTTGACAGAGGAGTTGTGTTTTATTTTATTAAAAGAGGGAACAAGAATAGTATTTACAGAAAAAAACATTTTTTCAGCAGAATTTTCAGTAGATTGCCGTTTTTTTTTTAATAGTTTGTCTTACGATTAAAAACTCGTCCCGTAGATTTCAAAGTTTAGAATGAATTCAAAACGATATTCCAGATCAAGATCTTGCGTCAGAGACAATTTTTCTTTAGTAAGTAGCTATACTTATGTATTTTTCTGTTACAAAAATAAAAGGCGTAGGCAGTAAATCTATTAAATTGCATAATCTATTTATTATTAGACAGTTTGGAGACGCTACACAATGGTGCAATGAATCTACCTGATTTATAGTCAGCGGGCCGAGGGTAGAGTCACCATCATTTTTTATTTTACAGGACTTTTCTTGTTCTGTCATCTGTACAGGGTGACAGATGTTGACATTAATTTTGTAGCTTAATTAACTTGTTTTCATTAATAATAAACTATTTTCAAATAAATGGAAACAAAAATGCGTTTCATTTTATGTTGTAGGTACAATAGAAATACTGATTACAGATTTAAATGTTGTTTTGTACATTTTATGTGGAGCCTCGTGTATAATTTAATTTTATCAACTTGTTGCTTGACAGGATGTCAGTAGGACAAGGTCAGATTATGACCGTCACGGCTGTGATTCAGAAAGGGATGCCAGAGACATCCACTGCTGGCACTGCTCTATATCCGTATGAGCTAGATACCAACACCTGATAATGCTTTACTTACATATTTTCCAGTATGCGAAAGGTAAGATGATGTGATATTGAATTGTTTTTTGGCATGCTTCCAATCTCGGGTTAAAGCACATTAGTTTTTTTCTAGCCTAATGCTTCTGATATTTAACAGGCTTTCTCCAATAAACAACAGAAACAGTCTTCAAAATAATCACGCATGGTAGCCACACGCATCACGGCACGTGCGGTGGTTGGAGGCTCGCCAACCGATTTCCGAACTGTATCGAATATTAGCCCAGCAGAGGGCGCACCTGCGCGCACAACATGTCGCCGAGTTGAAGGTGACCCGCAGGTTAAAATTAAAAGCCAACGGGGTCTTTCGCAGAAATTGCCTCCGCCACCAGCCAAATGCCGAATTTCCTTTAAATGCCACTAGAAATACAATCTACTTCTTGATAAATAAAAGGTCGCACAAATTGGCAGGAATTTAGCTTTTTGTTGTCATATAAAATTCAAAACATAATTTCTAAGAAACACGTAGCTCGCGTAACAATAAATTATTTCAGAACATTTCCCAACTCGTTTGGATATTTTAGCTAATAGTTTTAGTGAACCACACAATAGCTCGGTGCCACTTGAAACCATTTAACAAAACAATTCTTGGAACCCAATTAACAGTTTTCTTACGTCGACATTGTCCTCGTTGTAATATTATAATATCCTTGCAACAAACGCCCAATAGTTTTTGAGTTCTTTTCTTTTACGTGAGTCAGAAGCGTTGCCGAGGGCAAACGACCGCACACGGTGTTTTCTTTGGAACTTTTCCAATATTAATAAAAAGCTTAGCAACGAAAATCGACATTTATTTAGTTCATAGACATACAAGATGCTTTTTCGATTTTTATGTAGAACTTACTTACTGAGATTAATTGTATCCCTGTCGATAATTGGAAAACTGGGAGTCTTTACTACCAGCAGTCCACTGCTGGACATAGGCCTCTCCAATTGCACGCCATTAAACTCGGTTCTCAGCAACTCTCATCCAGCTGCTACCAGCCACCCTGCGAAGATCGTCGCTCCACCTAGCCTGAGGGCGTCCTACTAACTTACGTTTGCCGATTCGCGGTCTCCACTCGAGAACACGTCTACCCCAACGGTCATCGGTTCTACGGCTATTATGGCCGGCCCATTGCTGCTTCAGCTTGCTTATTCTGTGAGCTATGTCGTCAACTTTAGTTCTCTACCGGATCACCTCGTTCTGGATTCTCTCCCTAATTACATACCTAATTATTTATAATAATTAAATAGGTCTCCAATTCTCCATCCAGTGTCTGAAAATAATGTCATTTTACAATCATCATAAACGTCTTCCAAGAGATATAAATTTCAATACAATGTCATAATATGTCCAACTTGCGACTGTGAGGTCTGCCAATTCTATGCTACTGTTTGTAGGACCATTAAATGAGAATTTATACTACATCGTGGGGAAACCAGCATATCCTAGAACCAAAAATTCGAAGACATGAGACATTTACCAACCCGCACTGGGCCCGCGTGGTGGATTACAGCCCACTTCCTCCCGAAGAGAGGAGGCCTGTGTCCCAGCAGTGGGAACATTATAGGCTGATTTTGCTATACTACATCAACAGGTAATGGATATATGACTAGATCAGCAAGAAAAGTCATGATCTTATTCATTTTAGATTTTGGGACCGTGCGTTGTGTACGCAAAAGACAACAGCGAAATCACGCTTCATGCAAATGCAGTACTGAAAATAAATACTTTTGCGACATGAACATTTTTGTTGATATTAACTCAACATAAAATATTGATGTTCCAACACGCTCGCATGTTATTTTCGGGAGTGAAATGAATAGGCAAACGCAGCGCAATCAGTCAACATGCTCGTCGTATGAAAAACATCGAATCATAAATAATATAAGTGTTTTAACAACAGCCAGTATAAACACGGTGATGTTAGTAAATATTGCGATGTTTTAACGAGAACAATGCGTAGGCTTCAGTGGCTAATGTTCATGTTAAACAGCATACTGACCCATATAATATGTGACCGTGATTTGCCGCCCCCGGAACTGGACGTAATGTTCTCAACGCTTTGACGGGAAGTTAGGAACTTTCTGGATACGGACCGTTATAATTGAATTTCTCAACCTTGCATTGCATAAATGCATGACTGTGAAAGTAATCAATCTAGTATTAATTACCAGAGCTGTCATCGAGCAATTCTTTCCACTCTAATCTTGCTGCCTCCATTTCAAAATATATGGGAAATATATCATAAATGTAATTTATTACAGCTAGTGCCGCCCACTGATAATCCCAACGCAGTGACGTAGTAGCGTGCTACATTTTTTTAAATTCATATTATTCGTATTGGCCAATCGTGTTCGTCCCAAAACTTCCAAGTCATCTGGTACTTTTGCCACAAAAATCGGACATCCGGACGGCAAAATATCATTGGCATCGATTCGTTTGACCTTCGTTTTGTTTCATAACACGAATATCGACTCAGTGACTAATAAATAAAGTCTTAATTCGTTCATTCACCGGTATAGGCTAGTAACAAGCATACACAGTCACATGGTTATCAAAGTGTATATTTGATACAAAATTATACTTCGGACGGGTAAATGGATTGTTTACATTTAGGAAAATTACTGTTGATCTTCACAAAATTTATTTTGGTGGCAAAAAAGTTTAGAGACAGTAATTTATTGCTGCTTGTTTTTTTTTTACAATATTTACATGAACATTTCAAAATTCGCAGAATGCGTATTTTGATTTTTTTAAAGAGGTGTGTTCTTCGAAACGAATTTAAAAGTATTTTTCCCAAAATCCCAATATTCTTTAAGGAAAAGTAGCAATTTGACAGGTCAAATGAGTGCATGATCTTCTTGACACCTGTTTCCGGTTCCTTTCAGTGCTGTTAACAGGTATAGTGTCTCGAGGAAATACGGTCTCAGATTAGATAATTTATAGATCGTTCATAATTTCCTATGGAGTAACAAAATCTACCTACTCCATCATTTATCATCTACAGCTGTTGATGTTGTTCCTCAATGTCACATTACTGTAAGTATATGTACTTGCAATGTTATGTCTTTTCCTGCTTCGATTGCTCATTACATTGTGTCGTTACCATGTTATGTAATGGCATTTGTTGTTTGCTTCTTTGTCATTATTTATTTACATACTTTGAATGTGCTATATCATTGTTTTTGTTTTGCATTTTTGCTAATGTATAATGCAGCATTTTGTTTGAAGTTGCACTGCTTTGAACTTTGTGTAATTTAAACTAGAAAGAACTGCCTCAAATATCGTATGGGTGTTTAGATTTCAGGTCAGTTCGTTTATTACAAAATTTATGATTTATTTAGGGAATCGAAATTAAATCAAGGAATAAATGGTATAATAATCTTCATAATTTATTTTCTCTTTCAATTTTATCATACAATATGATACTTCGTATAAAACAATATTCTTTGTTAAATTCATAGAAATATATTATTTTAGTATAACTGTTTCCATATCTTTTATAAACTTACAAATTACTGTTAACATTCTGACGAATTCTTTTGTATAAAAATAATACAAATAGGCGTCGGGTGCGTTCTTTGCAGTTTACAGAACAACTTTCTTTAAGTTCTCAACTTCTCATTACCACGCCACCCGCTCGCCGTATATAGTCTATATAACAATTCAACTTGTTAATTGGTATTATAATTACTTACAATAACCTATAGAAGACAATGGTACAGAATAATTTACTGTAGCACATTAATGGTAACAAAAACAATTAAAAACATAGGTATAGGCTTTAGTTTACAAAGCGTAGGCACTCGAGATTGCTACTTCATCCTATAAGATAAACATTCTCACTAATAAATACTTCCATCACACATTCACTCGCATCGTTCACATGTCAAACATTTGCTCATTACGAATCACTTGTATACGTCCACAACTAATATTTTAAATCGGACGGCTTCGCATTACTAAAGTCACGTCCTCTACAGAGCACCGGGTCAGTTCCGAGAATCATCTTTCAAAAAGGAGAAAATTATTTGCGCGATCCACGCTCTCGCTCAGACGTACAAGGCACTCCTTACTTGCATTCGATCAGTCTCCCACACAAGCACTTAGTTTGTCTCGAAACAATCAAGCGAAGCGAACAAAGACGTTCCAGTCCACGGCGGCGTTAAAACGCTATTGTCGCGTTTAAAAAGTTAACCTTGTGCAACAAAACGTGATTCGGAACGTCCGAGTGTTGAACACATGGCCGCCATTCCGCGAGGGCGGCGCAGGCGGAATTTTAATTAGCAGAACATCCGCTCGTGACTCGGCCTGATGCGCCGTTGCCACTCTACGCTACACTATCTCTTTCACACCAGCTGCGTTTCGTACCTGTCACAACACAGAGGCGACGTGCGTCTCAGTCTAAATCGCAATAAATAACGTCCGAAACGTAAACTAATTATTATAATAAGATTCTACTGGACAGAAAAAATACACACAATGGCCGGGACACAATGAACAATGGAAATCCCCGATTCAGCGAGGCAAGTGCGGCAACATCGCTGAAACGGGAAATTCGCCGTAAAACTGGCAACGCCGCCTCAACCTCGTTCAGTCAGTCTGCAAACGAATGACGTCGCACGATTATCCTTTCTAGTTTCTACACTATTCTAAATGAGACAACGCAATACTGATTTAAGGAAAACATTAGCTCTGCAACTTACAATGGAAGCTAAAGCTTTTGCAGTTGTGACTCGCACTAAGTACATCCCTCGCTAAGTGGACCGTCCATAACATAACCGTTTCACAAACAACAAACGTCCTGGAATCAGCTCACCCGAGCGGAGGTTCTGCCTGCACACATCACTGGCAACCTAATCTCTCAAACTTAACGATACATCCACAGCATCCTTAACGTAGCGTCAACACCTTATACACTAGTGTTCATTAACTATATATTACACAGTAAAATTAAGATCACAAATCGCTTTGTATGCTGCGTCCTACCGGGCGCGACTAGCATGGAATGTGGTGGAGCGGCTGCGACGGCACGATCAGAAGTGCGAGTCGATGTGGCAGCCGCTGTTGGCGTGCTCCAGCACCTGCTCCTTGAGCCGGTGCACGTGCTCCTTTAGCTTCACCACCATCTGCGCCAGCTCCACGTTCTCGCCCTTCAGGATCTTCACCTTATCCTCCAACTTGGAGATGCGCTCCAGCTTGCGCCGTCTGCACTTAGATGCAGCCACTCGATTTCTTTGCCTTTTGCGTTCCAATTTGATTCTTTCTTGTGTATCCATGTCTATGGGAGACAGGGGTGGCGAACTTGCAGCACTGGGAACTGTTTGAGGTTCGTCCTTGACCACCGGTGTGGGGTAGCGGTCAAGCGGCCTGTCCAGGTCGGCGTATACTCGCCTGTCGACGATGCGTCCGATCTGCGGCGTTGGGTCCGAGTGGTGTAACTTGTCCAGCGCCTCAACGAACGGCCGCGCGTACATTTCTTGTTCCTCCGTCGGCGCGAGACTGGCCGGGAATAACACTGGCGCACCGGGAGTAGGAGTCGCCGTTGTTATCATACCGTTCTGTATGATCAGCTTCTCGAGCTCCGGAGAGCCGAGCTTCAGCATCTGCAGGTCTGGTGAGGACAGGACCGGCGCCCCGCCGATCCGAGCCCGCTTGATGCCCCGCCCCACGTCCAAGGTGAGGGGCCTCTTCAGGTTCTCCACAGGTCCACTAAGGGGATACTGCTCGTCATAGAAAGTGGTCTCCATGCCGTGTTGGTAGCGTCGAACCATGTGTTTGCACCGAATTACTCGGTATCACTGAACTCACTGCGCGAATATCAAAACTTTTTCATGCGGCAACGCACGTCCGACTGCCTCAACGTTCCACTTGTTTCTAAACATTGTTAAGAAACAACCACTGCTTTTATTGAGTGACTCAGATAAGCTATTTTTAGAAGTAGCGTGATATAGTCGAGCGCTCATTGGTCGGATATCGCGCGATACCAAGTAACGCTTGCATGTGATTGGTGATTGGCATCGTAGCGTAGCGCGAGGCCGCGTCGGGCTGTTTACGACTTCGTACGATTACCGAGAATCAGGAGGCGCAAGTCCATTATAACAATTATGTCGTACCATTAAACGTGCATCCAAATTAATGCTTGTTTATCTTAATATATTTATAGCACTAATAGCACATAGCATATACTAGTAAAAATATTGTTACATAATAATTAAAACGATATTAATTTATACTTACTTAATGCAGGTTGACACTAAAAGAACCTTTCGAAATATTAGATTTAAAAGACTCTTGGTGTTAATGTTTTAATTCTCTGATCCTACATTGCTTAGCAGATTATCCTTTGTTGGGTGGTTAAGGTAATACAAATACAAATTTACTCTATTTATTATAGCATTAGAAAAATAACGGCAAAATAACGACATTTCATCATCAACATTCTCCTGCTGTTTTTCCAATTTATTTGGGGTTCGGCGAAACGTGTCTTTTTCTTCCATGATTGAAGTTAGAATGTTGAAACTACTGCACTTTAGATTAAATAGTGAATAGATCGTTGCTTTGTATTTATCATTAAATAACGGAGTTTATTATACGTTTAATTAAATCGAAATAACGAAAGGGTGATAACCGTTATTTTTCTAAATGGAGTATAGTACATCTGTACATAAGGTATCGGATTAATGTACATAGAGTTAATAACCTTAAAAATCAGTAAATTAAAATCTCACGTATTCGTTTGTTTCATTTAGGAATCAATTTTAATCGACTGGAACTAAATCGGGAAAAGTCCCAATTTATACACAAAAATTATGGTCACAAAATTAATTAATGTTTCGAAATTTTTAATGTTTTTCGTTATTTTGCCATTTGCTAACAATAACAATTTTAATTAGGTATAGGTAAAACTAACACATTTAGTAATTTTTAGGGTTCCGTACCTTAATTACTAAGACTCCGCTGTCCGTCCGTCTGTCTGTCTGTCCGTCTGTCACCAGGCTGTATCTCATGAACCGTGATAGTTAGACTGTTGAAATTTTCACAGACGATGTATTTCTGTTGCCGCTATAACAACAAATACTAAAAAACAGAATGAAATAAATATTTAAGGGGGCTCCCATACAACAGACATGATTTTTTTGCCGTTTTTATAGATAATGGTACGGAACCCTTCGTGCGCGAGTTCGACTCGCACTTGGCCGGTTTTTTTAAGTGGATTCTGGGTAATCTAAATACATTTATTGGGAGAATATTGATTAGTTCAGTAATAATTTGCAGGCATGCAAATAATCAACAAAGTAAAAAAATAATAATCGTGGAACGAGAGTCAAAGTGTAACAATGGAAACGCACAAATTTGGGTGAGGCACGGAGGCGGGGTAGCCGCTAGCGAGCGGTGCAAGAAAATATTGTGCGGGCGACGGGGAGCGGGGAACTGTACAGAATAGAGTGAGACGGCTCACTCCCGTCTCGCTCTCACGTAAGATAACTGAGCAAAAGGAAAATAAAATGCATCTAAAATTCCTTCATTATTGTGGACTCACATTTTGATGTTATTGTAAAGTTGACCTTCATTTTTTTATGGACATAAACACAACACCAGCTACAGAATCCTCTAGATACCTAGGTAGGTAAGTACATGGGTACTGTGGCAGCCAACGGCTAGCCGTTGGCTGCCACAGTACCCATGTACTTAGAACTCTTTATGGATATTAAGCATCATTAAATTAATAACTATGTTTTTATGGCTACATAAAACTGTAATAAGTGTAGTTGGAGTTATTATTACCTATAAATAGTATATATACATTTATTTTTCCTCATCTAGTAAATACATTTAAGTATGAAATTATTATAAATCCTCAAGCCACAAATCCCGAAATACGAACCAATCCAATCAGAAAATTAATGAAACAGAAGTTATTATCTGTAACCGACTTCAAAGAAGAAGGGATTATGCATTCTAGTTCTACAAGCTGCTTTGCTGTCTTATCAACTAATTCTGTCTACTTGAGAACCTACATGTATATAATAATAATATGTACCATCCAACCTAACCTACACATCATTAATTTATTTAGGGTCAAGTGCACATCTGCGCACCGCATCTGAAGGTTCCGTGTGTACTAGGTATCTACTACCATATAAATTAATGACAAGTTGAAGGTAACCATGTGGAAAACTTAATTCTATATATTTATTTCTATTAACAATACGGAATCATGGAATAAATGAATTTTATAGGTATGTTATATATGTGGATACTCAAGATATGAGGTACCTACACTTGGAGAATATTGTAGGCCAATTCCCGTGGGTGTTGTAAATGGCGACTACCAAAAAAAGAAAAACAAGAAATTATTGGAAAATTTACGGATGCTGATAGCATTTCCTATTTTCCGATACTAAAAACCAACACTATAAGGTACTCATGCATAGTCATCCCTTACAAACATTAAATCCGTAAGCAAATTGAGAGGGAATAAGTTTGACTTGCCGGCAAACCCGAAAGTTGTATTCAAACAACATTAGCAGAAATATGACGAATACTAGTGTTGCCATCTATTTGAACAGTTATTTACTATATTAACTAGTCCGTCTACTCCACACTAGATGGCGTTGTGAATCTAGTTAAGTTTGCATATACTCGATAACAGATGGGGGTGTTTAAATTAACACAGCCATCCACCCTAGGAGTCACCAAAATAAGGTTAGACAAAGTAGGTAATACTATGTAATCTGTGGTAATACACAATTTCTTTTTTCGTAAATCATGGCAGCACAATGCACCAACACAGATAAACAGTGTTCTGCTGTGGTTCCCATTTTGTAACACCACGTTACATTAGGATTAGGATCACGATCGTTTCGTTCTTGTGATTTTATGCGCAAGGTCATTCACCTCTCAGCCTATTATATTATAATAGCCAGTTTATTGTTCATCTGCTAGTCTGTTATAATTATATTAAAAGTTAAGACCGGTCAAGAAAAAATATTATGGCATATGTCCCACTTTATTAAATTTTACCAAGAAAAACTTGAAAGGAAGGCCCTATATTATTGTTCTTCGACCACACAATAAAATTATGATAGCAAATCACAATACCGAGATGGACACTAGGTCCGTATAAGCGGTCGCCTCGATCGATACATTATGAAAAAATAAAATCAAGAGTTTTTGGGACAGAATATTTCTTTAGTACGTATAAACCACCGTATGGGGGGATGCTATAGTTTTACCGGTTAAGCATATTTAAGGGAACGTGTGAAGTCCGTCCATGACCATTAAGATCTGCATTCTTAGATTATATACTTGTCTAGATTGAGCAATGCAAACAAACGACGCGCGAAAACTGTCTCCAATTGCGTGATACGTGTGAGTATAGCTCGTGTACTTATTGTAGTCAAACTGTCAAGGTGTGCGTGTTTAGGGATGCCTGCTCCAAATTATTAACTTACCCTTTCTCCATTATTTAATAAGATGCAAGTTAAACAGAATAGGTTAAATAAAGTAATTATTTTGTAGATTAGTGTTTTATTTAATTAAGTTACAACAAAAAATACAATGAAAAAAATATATTTATTTTAATTCAAAAATACAAAAACCGATCCATTCGTAATCCCTTTTTTGTAAAATGTAAATCATCATCAGAGAAATGTTCGGAACACACGACTGAAGTCTTATGAGGTTTCCACTGATCTTCATTTCGTGTCCGCTGTATAATGTCTCTCCAGCAATTTGCTAGTACGGAATCCGTAGGAAATCTAAAACTCAAAATATTAGAAAGAACTAACAAAAATACTATTTAGTGCATGACGTCATGGATTGAATTTATTTTGTGTAGGTAAGTTATTATTTACTGATCAAATAAATACTGTCCTTTTTTATATTAATAATGTTCTCCTGATCGAATGATGATGTAATGATCTTTGTATTTTGTCTCCCATAGTTTCGCCATATCTCCCTAGTAATAAACTGACAACACCGGCTAATCAGACTAACCTACAAAATAACGAATAAAAAAATCGTGTTTTCTTAAAATAATAGTGGTTAAATAACAAAATTTACCGATGAAAAGTGATCTTGGTGTTATTATACGGTTTTCCCACATAATTACGACACAATTTGACAGCACAAACCGGCATAATAAATAATTTTTCGTGAGCACGTTATCCTTATGTGATTCAAATGTCACTGACGTTTGTGAGAAGCGAGTCTACCAATTATAGTAGACTTTATTTGGGCCGTTCGGTACGGGTCAATGTGTCATCTAGACAAGTATATAATCTAAGTCTGCATTGCAGAGACCAAAGGACTAACGGAATGTTGTGACAGTAACTTGAAACATGCTTTCGTCCAGCACGCGTAGCATGACCACCGTAGAAACGAGTCTTGTCGACGGAAGAATAGACAAAAATGACGTTCCGTGTAGACAAGACGGCAGGAAAGTAGAAAGACTCAACTGCACTTTTTACGAAATTCACTCTTTTCATAATTCGATTCAGAATTCTTTGTTTTGTCACAGGTTTTTTTTCTGTTTGATTCTCAATTTTTATTGATATAAAGTCACGTCAACTACAGAAAAAAATCTCAAGAGTGTCAAAATATTGTATTTTGGAAGAAAAAAAATTAGGTACAGTATTTTATATGGAATTTTTCACTTTTTGTATGGAAAATAAGAAAAATGATTACCTACGTGTTGAGTCTTAGGGGTTAAAGGGTCTTATAAAGGGGGTCAAAATTTTCATTATTTTTGCGATTGGACACGCCATTTTCGAGATATAAGCAAAAGAAAAAAAAAGAGACAGTACTGTTTTTGCACCTGAATTCGAGGTGTTGGTGTGAATTTTAGTTCATATTTTATTCCACACCTTTTTAATGCGATTAGAAATAGTCAGAATTAGTTAGACAACCAAAATTTTTAAAATTTTTAGATAACCGTGTAAACTTTGTGGCCGTCGAGTAAAAAGTTTTCTACTGTCTTTAGCATGGGGATTACAAAATCGGGGGGCACGGCAGTGCCCCCGCCAAGTCGAGCGCGAAGCAAACACTGCCGTACCATCCTTTACTGGAACCATTTCGTCGCATTTTTAGGCCCCTATTTGAGAACCTCTGGATAAGACCAGAACGCAGAAATTTTCGTCATCCAGTAAGCTATAATCACATACTTAAAATCCAAAATTTCAAGTCTGTAGGTCATTTAGTTCCGAAGTTAAGCGAAAGCAAAGTTTCTCATTTATGACACTCACTCACTCATGATCATCAGAATAGAACTAGTACTTCCCATAAACTCAGAGAGCTGAAATTTGGTACAGACTTAGGGTTTAATGGCCACATAAAGGGAAAACTATAAAAACTAGGATAATCGAAGATCTGGAGTACCTGGTGACCCTGATTAGAAAACACAAGAGCCCAACCAAACTATTAGAGATCGACATATACCGCCTTTACAAAAAATATTCAACTTGGTGGGCCGCTTCATTTGATGTCAAAAATCGAAGGTCTGAAGTATCTGATGAAGAACCCTCAGCTGGTCTCAGCTGTATTAGAGACCCAATATGGTAATGCCCCCTTCTACTATAAATTGGTACATAAAAAAATCGACTGTCATTGCAAAAATCCAGCGTAGTGGGACACATCTTCTAATCTAATTTAATCTAGCCTATAGCGTCTCACTGCTGGGCGAATGCCTCCCCTTCTGCTTTTAATACGCATATAAATAAAATATTTCGTCCAGATCGGTTGTAAAATACGACCTGTTGACGAGTACATTTTGCCAGAGCTGATCCAGAGACGCTTCGCTCGCTACGCTCGCTCGGTCAATTAATTTAGCTGTATTTCAGTACTAGGTAGGTAATACCTTTGGTAGAAAGTTCATTGATAATTAATTATATTGACACTTGTCTAATAATTAAGAGTTAACGTTTTGTTTATAGTTTGTATAGATTGAGTAGACTGAGTAATATTTTCTTTGAGTTTTTTTATTAAGACAAAAGAAGTCTTAAAGAAATAGGTTATTATTGTTTTAGTCTAAATATTATCTGTATTTCTGATTTGTTGTCATATACTAAAGGTCGTTGAGTTTATTTGTTTGATTTCGCAAGATAATATCGTAAGAAATGTCGATAGTATTAAAAGACGACGATGAACTTAGTGGCTACCAAGTAGTTGGTATGCCCAAAGACGGGTCTTGTCTCTTCCATTCAATATCTTTCTTGGTGTATGGTAGAACTGACTCAACTTGCAGTATCAGATCTGCTATAGTTGCATACGTTGCTGAACATTGGGACGAAATGCAAGTGTACACGTGTGATGCTGATGGTGACGTATACACGAGCGCGCAATCCTACACGAGCGATATGATGAAACCCACTACTTACGGCTCAGCTTCTGAGCTTATGGCTGCTGGAAAAATTTATCCCTTCATTTTTAAAGTGTATGAGAACGGTATACTAAGAGGTTCCTTTGGTGATGCTGGCCAAAAAAAGTGTTTATGTTTTACCGGTAGTTACTTAAGCGGCCACTACGATGTACTCATTCCTATACGAGATGCTTCTCCATCTTCTTCCCCCTTTGATCTCATAACATTAAATTCTGTAACATCAGATACTGCTATATGTACATTATATGACTTAAACTCTACGCAAAGTGAATTGAACAGGAAGCATAAGGGAAAAGGCGGAAGACCGACTAAAACTAAAAAAGGAAGACCTAAGGTATCCGAACTGTCACGATCTGAACAACTACAACAACAACACCCTGAAAAACGTCGAGAAACCGTAGAACATTATAATTCTTTACATCCAGGCGCCATCCGGGCATCTGTAGCACAGTACAGTGCTTCACACCCTGAAGTAAACCGGGCAGCTGTAGCACGCTACAGTGCTTCACATTCTGAAGTAAATCAGGCTGCAGTATCTCGCTACCGTGCTTCACATCCGGAAGTAAACAGACAAAACTTAGCGCGAAAGAGATCTACTGACAAACTAAAGTTTAAGGGAAACACAGAAACAATCACTAGAGTTCTTACAACTAAACTTAAACATAGATTAGAATCAGAAAAAATAGTTAAGTGGACTCTCCATAATAGGCAAAGAACTTTAGAAGATTTGAACAAGACTGCAAATAAATTAAAAGAAAAAATAATAGCGGCATTAGAGAAGTTAAAAATATGTCCTGAAAGCACGGATATTAAAGACAAATTTGAAGCATTTCTTGGTAAATCAGAACATCGCAGTAATCAGGAGCCATTTTATTCTGAACAAGCTTATAAGGTTTATGAAGATAAAGAAAAACCTATTGAGATTGATGATACTGGCAAAGCAAAAACCTTTACAAATGTTAAGGAAATGTCCAAAAGTCTGACATGGTCTTGTTCGGATTCATTGTGCGTATTAAATGATGGAATCTTACTAAAATTGAAAAACATTTTCAAAGTATTGAGCCTCCAAACTACTGCGCAAATTTACTCGATGTCTGTAGAAACAGGAAAACTGCAAGAAAATATCAACTTTATTAATAACGTTAAATCGCATTTCCCACATCTTCGGACTATTGTCAGAGAGATTTATCAAATACACAGCGACTGTAAGTTATTGCTTGATATTGACAATTCTTTGGCGAGTGGTAATGTGGATAAGCTTATGGAGCTAGGAAAGCAACCGACGGTAGGAAGTGCCGTTGTAGAGCGTATACCTGATAGTGAAATCGTGGAAGATGAAATAATAAAAAGTAATAAGGTTGCTTTTAATTTATTTTCCAAAAAAAGTGTAGACACACCGAAACTGGATTGTATGTCGTGCAATAAACTTTGTTATTCTAGGGACATTAGTTCCATAGAACGATTAAGAAAGCCCATATCAACAAATGTTTGGAATCAGCTCCTGAACTACTATAATTCTAGCCTAATAACTCACAGTCCGTACATATGCCACACATGCCTTGCTAAGATTCGTGCTAACCAAATGCCTGCTGTCTGTATCCTCAATGACATGCACGTAAGCACTGTTCCACCAGAAATAGCTCAGCTGAACGACTATGAAAACATTTTAATCCAACGCGCTAAAGCATTTCAGGTGGTTGTCACAATGAATCCTGTGGCTAATAAACGTCTACCCAATCGTCAGATGGTTAAAAAAGTAAAGGGCAGGACTTTTCATTTACCGCTTCCGATGGAAGAAACCCTAAAAAAACTCCCAAAACCTGAAGACGCAATAATTGAAAACCCAGAACTTTATATTATAGTCCGAAGTACGCCAAACAAAGCAAATATTATATGGCAAGACATTGTTGACGTTAATAAAGTGTACAAAGCATTACAATACTTAAAAAATGTAAACGAACATTATGCTCATATCAAATTACCAGATTTACCTAACCAGCTCATAAACATACATGAAAATATTCAACATAATGTTACAAATACACCAGATAATGCTGAAGAAGGTATTTTAGAAGATGGTACAGCAGCACTGTTGACCCAAATCACAAAAGAAAAGGAAACTGATTATGAGCATTACACCATATATCCTTTGAATGAACGGAGACAAAATGCACCAGCTTCAGAACTCTACCAAATGCTCAAAGTAAACACAGCACCGATTGATACCCGAGATAAAGACCTCGATGTTAAATGTTTTCCACATTTATATGTAGAAGGAAAATATGGCCAATTTCATAATCGGCAGCAGAAAGTAACTTCTAGTGAATTTATTAAAGCCCGGCTTATGTCAAAACATCCTCAATTTAGACTTAACCAACAGTATCTATTTTTCTTATTGAATGATGCTAATATGCGCCAATTAAACTCCGGAATCTTTTATAAAATTAATTGTGCTAATCAGAGAGATAAAATTACGGCAGAACAGTATCTCCAAATGCTTAACAATGATGAGCTGGAAGGTGATTTGACCGCAATATTTGGCCGACTGAGGAACACCGAACAGTTCTGGAAGAAACCAAGAAACGATGTAAATTGTATGACTCAAAATTACGGTCCAGCAACTTGGTTTCTTACCATGAGTCCCTCTGAGTGGATGTGGGAGGATTTGGGAGAGTACATCAGGCAAGTAAATGGCGTTGAAATGGCCAATAAAACAATCAGTGAATTGGTTGCTCTTGACCCCGTATCTACCTCACGTTTTATAGATAACAAGTTTCATGCCATGTTAGACTTTATAACTAGTTCAGATGAGCCTTTAGGCAAGATTATTCATTACTTTTGGCGTCGAGAGTACCAATCTAGGGGTGCTCAGCACTTCCATTTAATGTTATGGGTTAAGGATGCACCTATTCTACATAAGTCATCTATAGACGAGGTAGCGTCATTTATTTCTAAATACGTGACATGTGTCATTCCAAAAAAAGATATTTCTCCTACTTTACATCAACGGGTCACTTCGTATCAAATGCATAAACATAACAGTTATTGCATGAGGAGAAAGAAAACGAAAAAAGGATTCGTTTCAGTTTGCCGTTTTGGATTTCCTCGAACTGTGACGGATTCTCTTATCATAAGAGACATTTTTCAAACTATAGCGGCAAGAAAAACTCTCAGCTCTAATAATCGTCTCTACAATATTGTCCGCTCAAAGGAGTCAGATATGATTAATGACTACAATCCCGCTTTGCTGTTGGCGTGGAATGGAAATATTGACATTCAATATGTTGGAGAGAAAACAGCCATTTTGAACTATTATGTGACCAAGTATACTACTAAAAGTGAAAAGACCCATGCAACCGACATGTTTAACGATATTAACTCTACAAAAAGTCTTAGAAGCCGGTTATATAATATTGGTCTCAGAGTATTATCGAATCGAGAATGCGGAGCTTTAGAAGCCAGCGATACATTATTGGGAATACCACTTTACGGCACGGACCCACAAACAACAATAAGATGGTTAGACGTAAACATTCATCGTAATCGCAGGGTTAAATCGAAATCTGAAATGACTGCACTGGACCCGAATTCCACTGACATATATTACGATTCTTGGATAGACAACGTTTACCCTGCCAGACCTGACGAATTACAAGACATGAATCTATTTGACTTTTCGAAAAACTATGATTTAGTTAATACACGGCCTGTTTCAAATAAAGTAGAGTATTATGTTTTAGTAAATAAAAAATACTTAAAAAAACGAGATAGACCATACCTAATTAACCATTACCTGTATGATGTAGAGCAAATGCCAGAAAAATATTTCTTTTCCTTGTTGTTATTATTTAAACCTTGGAGAATACTAGATGACCTAAAAATGCAACATGAGACATACACAGAAGCATTTAATGCTGTAAAGGACGATTTACAAGAAGCGTTACGCTACGGAAATTTACGGATTGAATTACGAAATATTTTACAAACAGCTTTTGAAAAGGTAGAAGAAAAAGTAGCAGAACTAAACGAAGAAAGGGAAAACATAGTAGATGAAGGACCCGACAATCCTTTAGAGTTTGAAGATTTGGAAGCGGTAAATGCTATGGAAGATTTAAACAAGTTTGATTTAGTTGAAGCGGATATTTCTGAAATGAATGAGCAAGCAATGATAGATAAACTGAATTCTGACCAAAAAAAGGTATTTGATACAGTCACTAATAAAATTACCAACCAAAAAGAAATATTGCGACATTTTGTTAGTGGCACCGGTGGCACCGGCAAGAGCTATTTAATAAAAACCTTAAAAATATGGATTAAAAACAACCTGCATAAAAATGTTGCTATTACTGCCCCGACTGGAATTGCAGCATTTAACGTAAACGGATTAACTGTTCACAGATTACTACAGCTGCCCGTAGAGCATAAACAAACTCCTAAATACAAACCGCTTTCAGACGAAGTACTTCAAGTTTTAAGGACAGACTTAAAAACTGTCAAATTATTTATTATAGATGAAGTGTCTATGATATCTAATGTAACTTTAGCCTACATAAATCTTCGTTTATGCGAAGTGTTTGATACTTCTGATGTAGAAGATGGTTGGTTTGGAAAAAAACATATTTTACTGCTTGGGGATCTTTTGCAACTTCCACCCGTTAGAGAAAAGTCGCCATTTGAAAAACTAACCCCTTCAGAAATTAATAAACTTATGGGCTCCTTAAGTATTCCAAACTTGTGGACTGAACTTTTTAGTTACGACGAACTTACGTTGAATATGAGACAGCTGGATGATTCTACGTTTGTAGAAATGTTAAAAAGAATCAGAGTAGGAGTGACAACTCAATCAGACAGAGATATCCCACCAAAAACATTCTGTAAAAAACTAGCCAAGTCTCGATGGAGCTGCTTGTTTATCTCTAAAAAGTAATGAAATCTAGACAAAGTCGTGCCAAGTTTAAGGTTCCTTACTGCGATTTCTTTATTATTATAGTTAATGTTGTGTGACTTGGCCGTTGAACATTCTTTATACGTTAGTGGGTACAAGTCAATTTTGTTTACACGTAATGTTATATCTGTTGTAACTACCTATGTTTGTTAAGCAAGATAATAGCCCATACTGATATTGGTAATTGGACGCTAGTGTCTCATTTTAGGCTGTTGTTGATTGTGCAACACATGCATTCAGTATTGACAATGTTGACTTCTGCTCTCTTCTTTTTGGAGCGTCTTATCGACCACCTATCTAACATAAAATAGACGCACAGACGGACTTCTATCAATGATTAGAAGTCCGTCTGTACTGGATTTTTTTTTAATACTGTTTGTTTCAAGTATTATTGAAATACGCAGCTTTATCAAGCCTACAATTGACTGGTTATTGAATCAACGTTTTCCAAGTGGCAATTTTCCATCGTCAATGGGTAGCGGTTCTGGCTACAGATTGGTGCAATGGTGTCATGGAGCACCTGGTTTTGTACCCTTGTGTAGGTACCCTTCAACGGCCAAGTCACACAACATTAACTATAATAATAAAGAAATCGCAGTAAGGAACCTTAAACTTGGCACGACTTTGTCTAGATTTCATTACTTTTTAGAGATAAACAAGCAGCTCCATCGAGACTTGGCTAGTTTTTTACAGAATGTTTTTGGTGGGATCAAATTGTCTTCACTACCTTAGTGATTTTGACAGTTTGGGATAGAAAAGTTTCTTCTGAAATAGTCTACATGTAAAAGGACCTAGACAAAGATCGTTAGAAACGATAGGCAAAATGACAAATTGTAGAAAGATTTCTACGGTGCGATGTCAAAAATGGAGTAACGAAACGTCACTTTGTATAGAAAGAGCTATGTCTATTCTTCGTAGAGATAGAAAGCGTCATGCTACGCGTGCAGGAGAGGACTATGATAATCCGAGAAATTATAAATTAAACACAGAACCTACTTTTTACAAAATCGATCAAATTTATTGCAACAGTTCATTTGTACATCACATTGTAGATTCATCTAACAATTAATTTATTATTATAACACCAACACTTCGAGGAATCAAGGCGTGATGTTATGTTATTTTATAAACTATCTTTACAGGTTGCCTTATTGCGATAGTTATGTAATAATAAAATCAGCCTATTAGGCTAAGCGTATGCTGAGACGGAGGTAACGCAGGTCCACGCAGCGCAGATTTTGTAATGCATGAACGTACTGAGACCTGCGTACGCTGCGGCGCAGGCACGTGCGACGCAGACATGTGTCTGTCCTGCTCTGCGTCTCGTTGTAGTGCCGACACAGATTTCTGCGCGACGCGTGCAGGTCGTCACGTGTTTTTTTACCAACAATTCTTAATTTTGTTGCAATCGTCTATTGTTTGTTCTAGGTAGGACGCGACAAGTGTCTGCATAGCTGCGTCGCAGCATGCGCTCGCGGCCTATACCTGCCTCGCCCTACCCTGCAAAATCTGTACTGTGCTGTGCTGCGTCACCTGCGTTTCAGCATACGCCTTACTGTCCCACCTGCAGGACAAAGGTCTTTTCTCATACAGAGAAGGCAGGAGCATTGAACGCAGCGCCGGCCCTAGGGTAGAGAGAGAGAAGTGGTCGCTATAGGCGTCAGATAGCAAGGGTCGCCAAAAAACCAATGGCGAAAAACAATTTCCAGCACAAAATAAAATTTTGATGGCGCCTTTTGAGAGGCGTGGGAGTCCTACGCCTCTCAAAAGGCGCCATTAAAATGACCAGACTTAGTCAGTGATGGTCAGTGTCGGTCAGTGACTGATTGAAATTAACACCAAATACAAATTTAATTATACAGCACTAAAAGCTTTCTTAATGTTAAAGAAGCAGGAGTATACGAATTAGAGCTACTTAATTTAAAAATTTGGGAATTATTATTTATTTAACATGAAACCAAACTAGAATTTACGTGAAAGCGTCGATCAAAGGGCGCCGAAAGACAATATCGCTCTACCCTGAAAGGCTTGAATTCCTCTTAGGGCCTGCGCCCACTGGCAGCATGGCACGGCAAGGGATTTTTATGCGACGAATAGGTATATAACTTATATGTATGACAATAGAATTGAAATTTCAGTGATGATGCCTAAAGACGTCGCGGCATGTAGCCGTTGAAATTTCAATTACATTGTCATATATTATTAAGTTATATTTCTATTCGTGACATAAAAGTCCCTTGCCGTGCCCTGCCGCCAGTGGGCGCAGGCCCTTACGCTGATATCGGTTACGTACGCAACGTACGTACGTACGCGCCGCTGACGTCAACGTCGCAGGGTGGTTCTACTAGAACACAATGTATATTCGTACGCGACCGACATCAGCGTAGGAGGAATTCCGGCCTTAAGGGCTAAGGCCGGCGCTGATTGAACGACACGCTTGGTCAAGACAGGTTGGCGATTTGAGACTTATATTAACACTTTCGCTGTCCCATGAACCACATAAGGTTCAAGGTATTTGTTTTAACTATTGTGTCTACTTTGCGGACAGCGAAGTCCAGGTTTCCTCACGATGGTTTTCCTTCACCGATGTCAGTAATGTCCAAGATAAACTCATAACTTATTCAATATATTATCACTTATTAATTTATTTATTTCACAGTAACTGATATAATTCTGACGTCTTCGTACGGCTTGTCTGTTTTGGGGTTTGTCTTGACGCTGCCGATGTTTTGTACCACCTCCATGCCGCGAACCACGCGGCCAAACACTGTGTGTTTGTTGTCCAACCATGGCTGAGGAAAAAGGAGATTTTTTTTTACAAAATGATTGCTGTTTTAGTACTATAGTATACGCCAAGGTTCGTGGCAGTCGCGATCAAATAACGTGGGAGCGAGGCAATACGAGGCTCAGTCAGTTTTGGAAATACTAAATATGCACTGTCCTGCTCGCACGCTTTATGGCCACAACTACCACGAGCCTTTGCGGTTAATTATATAGTGCTTTAGGTATAAGGGTAAGCACGCACTACAAAACAAAATCGTTTGGGAAATTAATTACCAATAAATAAAAGAAATCGCAGTCCTCGGCGAATAAAATCGTAATCGTAAAAACTAAATTTTACAGGAAAATTAAAAACAGTTTTTTGTGAATATCTTATTGACTAATCAATTGGAAATACCAAAATTGTTTGTGAGTTTTTTGTGAATTGTTCAAATACCAAAATGAAAGGGATATTTTACATTCATAAATTAGCATTTAAAATGAGCCCTCTGCAAGGGCTCCCGGCATCTCATATGCGACTAGGTGAACCCTCCAGGAGGGCTCCCGGCACTGAACGTATTGAGGTGTCAAAAAACGGGCTGTATTTGAACAGTCGTTATTGTGTGTCCATTCACCACTTTCTTAAGAAACCAAATATCTTTTAACTTCTTGTATTTTATTTACTACTCCTATTTGCTAATTTCTACTGAAAACAACAAACTACTATTCTAATATGACAATGTACGTAACTACATAACTAAATCATTAAACATTGAAAATGGATAAAGTGGACTGGAGCTATTTACCGAGTAGTTTTCTGCTAAGATACTGATGACTCTTGTTTTTTTAACGCTAGGCTACTATTAGATAACACTATGATGAACGCAGGTGGCGTTCTGAATTCATGTATCGATGCATGATAAATACGTCATATCCTGTAACTGTTAATGTGGCGGATATTGGCAGGCCCACATTCAGCTGCGGTATAAGTCATAATAAAAAAATCAAAACCCAAGGGTCTAATGATGCTGGTCGAGGGCAAACTCCCAAATTTATTCCCAGGCGTGATGGGCCATACAGGGATACGCGAGGTCTTAGGTAGTGTGACTTACAATCTCGAGTGTCCATGGGGAGATGTTAGGGAAATATCACGCTTCTCAACTTACGCCATTTATCGGGCAGGTGCAACATCCTTTGCAGGGGAAGCAGAAGAGAGGGCGCCCGCGCAAATCCTAAACTCCAAGGGTTATAATAGTTTCGTTCTAATTTTTTGTTTTGTGCTACTCCAAACGCAGGTACGTAGTGTTTGGACTAGAGGGGGAGTCTGTAACGTGCCAGCCCGGCTCCTCAGCGAGTCGCAGCTTGTGTGCCATGCGCAGATGCCGCGCATGCGTGTTGTTGATCCGTCAGAATGGCAGCGGCTTGTTTTTGAATGACGTTAGATTTTTTCCTCGTGTATGATTTACTTTACAAATTAAAGTGTTTTGTACTATAAGTGGTGATAGTATTATTTGAGGAACAATCTCCTTTACACCATGTAGTTTTTTGCCGGTTCTTCCCGATCTTCTTATTTTTGTGTGGTTAGTGACTAACCTGGTGTCACTGACTTGGCTTCACATGCCGTCGAGAAATATTTCTCAGGCCGGATTTCATCTCCGGTTTCCTCACGATGATTTCCTTCACCGTTTTTGAAACAAGTGATTATTATACAATACGCACATGAATCTGAAAAGCCAGAGGTGCGTGCCTTGGGTTCGAACTCGAGACCTATGACTTGGCAGTCCGACGGTCACACCACTAGGCTATCACTGCTTTTTCCGATAGGAAACGACAAATTAGAACCATTCCCTTATTCATTTTTTAATTCCCTCCCCCCCCCCTATTTGTTTTTTAAGTGTTTTTTGTAGTGTGTGTTTTTTTTAAGTGCTTATTTATTTAGTGTCTAGCTAGGTGACAAAACATTTTTCAAATCTTATTCTTGAATCTATGATAAGAACTGCGCACACGCACGCACCGTGTAATTTATGTGCATTGTAAGATCATGACGACGTTGGCGTGCTTACGAGAGTGCTGGCTGCATGCCATATATTGTAGTGCTAAAAGGGTCTTCCCAATTTGATATAGGATTTTTAATATTGGTTATGGAAGCGTGTTCGATTTGTACGTCCTTAAATGAGTTTTATTTAGTTTGGTAACTAAAGGCATCTAAAGCTGCCGCCGTTATATTAGACGCAAATAAAGCACATACCAGTTTTAGAGCAATGCTTATTTACGCTGGTATCATACCAAGTTAATCTTGCTGACACCGGACACGTGTGTTTTACTACTTCAACGCCGCTTGGTGCAATCTGTATGATATTTTAAGGGAGCGTTCAGGTATTACGTAAATTTTTGAAGATTTTTGACCCCCCTCCCCCCATGTAACGCGCCGTAACGTTTTTCTTTACCCCCCCTCCCCCTAGTAAAACGTTACGTAACCACCACCAAGTGACCATTTTTACAAAAATTCAAGTGGTCATTCCATTTGAAATATTGAGAAAAAAAAAATCCTTTTATAAAATGCGTGAGAAAAAAAATCTGCGCGACCGTTCTGAAGGGTTAAAACAATGTTACGTAACGCGTAGTTCAAACCCCTCCTCCCACCCCTGTAACGCATCGTAACGTTTCAGATGACCCCCCCTCCCCCCAAATTCCGTTACGTAATACTTGAACGCTCCCTAATACAGGTATTGAGACCCGCAGGTAAACACGAATTCTTTGCCTCTGCTAATAAGAATAACTATATAAAGCTAAACATATTGGGGTACTGTTTGCAATATTGAAATTTAATTATGTTTATTTCTGTAAGTAGATTTCTAAGACATGTTACTTTACAATATGTTTGTAATATAACGAAATAAATCTAGCTAGCCCCATGTTGCCCTCCCCCTAGCGACGACGCCCTCAGCCAAAGTCCATATCCCACTAGAGAATCCTTAGCAGTGTTACTTTTTTTTTTTTTTCTTTGCCATTATTGTCCAATATATAAGTCCATCAATAATGGCCTCCCTACCCTCTTTCCACCTCTCTCTGTCCAGAGCTTCCAAGGACCAATCTTTCTTAAAGGAGTCCAGCTTTTCCCGCCATCTCCGTCTGGACCTGCCGCGATGTCGTTTGCCATTAAGGCTCCTTCAAACAGGCGCGACATGCGACACCACACAAAGGCACCGCTCGTCGCGCGACGAGCGGTGCCTTTGTGTCACGTCGCATGTCGCGCTGGTCTACACAAGCCTTTAAGCGGGACATGATACTTAGTTTTTAATATTTATTATATTAATTATGTTCATATTGCCCAACTATGACTGTGACCCACGCAGAAAACATAACTCTTCTTGCAGTCAGTTAAAAACGCGTAATTTGTGTAATGATTATTGTGTGATTAGAAAAACGAAAAATAAATACAAAAAATAATAATTAATTCGGTTGGTTTGTGGTAAGTACTACTTTATTTTTTGAATAATAAACGATACAAAAAATACGCCAACGTAATCACGGCAAAAGCGCGAAAATTTTTAAGAAAAATGTTACTATTATGTCACTTACCGTAGGTGCTAGCGTGATGAAGAACTGGCTGCCATTGCTGTTGGGTCCAGCGTTGGCCATGCTGACGGTGTACGGCCGGTCGTGCTTCAGATGCGCCTTGAACTCGTCCGCGAACTCGCCGCCCCATATACTCTCACCACCGGTACCCGTGCCTGGAAAATGGGAGGAAAAGTTAAAAAAAAACAAACGAGCTGTTGCCTGCGACTTTGCGTGTATTATTATATTATAGTATATTTATTAATTTTTTTTTTCAAGTATCTAGGATGAAAAATAGTGTTTGTCCTTCTCCAGGTAGACAATCTATCTGTCAAATTTCATAACGATCAGTTCAGTAGTATAGGGATGTTTGTTGACTGAATAAAGACATTTTAATTTGATTTGATTAGACGTGAAAAGGTAACAGACGGACAGAGGTACGTTCGCATAAATAACATTAGTAGGTATGGCTTTCATATTACTTTCTTAAAGCAGCAGTTAGTAAGTTACTGCTAAACATATGAAGGACAAAAGTTCAAAGAACAAGACCTCTTTATATAATGAATGATTAGTCGTGTCGGAATTTTCGGTTGTGTCGGAGGAGCTCGTGGCTAAGTAATAACAGGCGCACGGGTCGATCTATCAGGTTAAGCTACGCTTTCCAGGGTTAGTCCGAGGATGGGTGACCATCTTTACATACCGAAACTCCTCCGTGCCTCGGAAACCGCGTTAAGCCGTTGGTCCCGGCTGTCATCCCATGTCCCGGATGTGGATCTTTGACAGTCGTTACGGGTCGTCAGAAGCCCGAAAATCTGACAATCAGTCTTAACTTACAAGGGGTAGCGTATTACCCAGTTTCTGGGTTGTGAAGGCCAGATATGCAGTCGCTACATTTAAAATACTGGTATTCGGCTGCATCCGGTTAGACTGGAAGCCAACCCCAAAATAGTTGGGAAAAGAGTTGGCAGATTGATTGAGTCGTGTCAGTATTTTACAATAATCAACACTCTAGCTAGGCAACCAAATTGATGATTATTACAGAATGTTGTTAATACCCCGCGTTTACACTCATGTATGCAGTCGCTACATGTAAAATACTGGTATTCGGCTGCATCCGGTTAGACTGGAAGCCAACCCCAAAATAGTTGGGAAAAGAGTTGGCAGATTGATTGAGTCGTGTCGGAATTTTACAATAATCAACACTCTAGCTAGGCAACCAAATTGATGATTACAGAATGTTGTTAATACCCCGCGTTTACACTCATGTACAAGTTGTGATACTTGTTTTCAACAAGTCTTGTCAAAAACATGTCACGTATAAATCATACATATATATATTGATGAGATTTCATGAGATTTGTTTTGGAAATTATTTTATTCACTTTTCCGACATATCTGACAAATTTTCTACAAGTTTTAGGTAATAACGATAAACGAAAACAGTAGACACAACATGTAGAATAAGTACATGTTTTATATCGAGGGATTAGACATACAAGGAAAACTTTTGCTAGCAACACAAACCGTGGCTTTAATTATTGGGATTTTATAAATAGGTACTTTGTTGCCTGCTCTTATTGATAAGATACTGGCCCATCAATTAATCCTTGTTTATAATCGCGTCTATAATTGACACACCTACGTTTCTAAGCCTCTCAAATTTGTATGATAAGTTTTACTATTATAATTTAGAAATATTTTTGAATGTAATGCTTGCTTGTAACATTTCGGTGATGCAGCTGCAGACAAAATTCGGTATAAGCTGAGATTGTTCAACATCTCCATGAACAATGTTATAATCTTCAGGTCATTGTGCATTTCAAGATGATGGAGTTTAGCTTTCAAACGAGCGTGATACTGATGACGTACTTATTATCTCTATTGATAAGAAGTCCTTCAAATTACCAGTAATTCGGCCAATTTTTCTTATCAGGTCATGATAAGTGGTGCGTAGATGTGAAACGTGTCGCGAAAACGTGATGATAATAAAAGATTTTTGTAGTAATATTACATAATCCGTGATTATTTCGCCTCGAAATCCGTGATTATTTCACGAAAGTGGACTGTTATCAACCTTATTTCCCTTTATAAAAAAAAAACAACAGACTTCCAAAAAAACACTACAAAGTGAAAAATTACTGTAATTTTGGAAGTCGGTTGTTTTTTTTAAGTTTTTTTTTTCACTTTTTAGTTGTAGTAGGTACCTACCCCACACATATTCGAATACCACTAACAGTGACAGGAATTTATCATATCATCCACATACTAACTGGGAAAAAATATAGTATTAAACCTAACTCCAAAAACTACGCAAGCAAAGTTAATAAAAAATTTATGAGACCACCTCTGAGGTATGACCTACCAAATAAAAAAGAATTATCAAAATCAATTCATAATTGGCGGAGACATCGCGTAACATAAAAAAACAGTGGCACTCCGGAAGTGCCGACAGAAGGGAAAACTTTAAAAAAATCGGCACCGCGGTAATCAACGCGTTGATGTCTTTTACTCCACGCACGGCGGTAGTCAACGCGTTGATGTCTTTTTAATTAATAGTCAAAAGCTGGTGTCGTTACAGTGTCGCGAAATCAATGGTATAATAATGTTATTCCAGGTGCATCGTCTTCACATATAATTATATAATTAATAACATAACATCACGCCTTGTTTCCCCGAAGGATTGGGCAGAGGTGTCCCTGTAGCAGGTACACCCACATTTATAATTAATATTTATTTATATTAATTATTTTGTATAATATGTTTTACAAAATATTGTAAAACATTTTAAATGAGTAACGGTGGAGTTTCTTGCCCATTCTTCTCCATACGAAAACTACCTTTTGGAAGGGGCGACTAGAATCAATTCTATATTTTGTAAATATTGACGTTCAAAAGTGCCTTTTATGTGCCTAATTGAAATAAATTATTTGACTTTGCCAATGGTTTAATCCCATCTCAAAAATGCCCAACGCGCCTAAAGAAGGTTTCACTTCAAAAACTTTCAGTCGAATTGAAAACCTGGTTCAGGTATGGAGTCTGGATAGACTCCATACCCGAACCAAACCTATGACATTAGCTGATGACTGATGACGCAGAAAGTAGCGAAAATGCACTGAGGAGGGGCGATATTGGTGAAAATCAATGAGCATCACCTTTGAACGTATTTTAAATAAATAAATTCTTTATTGGCATAAAAAATGTGTACAAGCAAAGTGAAGCCCTGACTCCTGCGCTAGGTAAAAACACCTGTGTTACAGGGGCCAGTGTCTTCTCCCAATCAGTAAGTTCTGGATTTATGCAATTTTGATGTTTCTTTCTTGTCTGTATGTGTGTACATAAACTGTTAATTAAAATAAATAATCTATGGGGCTCGAATCTATAACCTCGTCTCCAAAAGAGGATTCCTTGCGTGTTGCACAAACCACTTTTTGCGCCACTTCGTCGGCATCGGAGCGACGGCATTAAATTTTTGATAATGTCATTTTTGTCTATACAAACCAAGCTCAACGCAGTAGACCCGAAGCTTTTATCAGGCAAAGAAAAATCAAGTTGTATCTTACCTGTAGGATCTCCAGTCTGCACCATGAAGCCCTTGATAACGCGATGGAACACATGTCCGTTGTAGTAGCCATTACGTGAGTGCACGCAGAAGTTCTCAGCTGTGCGCGGAACGTCTTTGCCGAAGATACGGATGTGCACGTCGCCCAGGGAGGTGTGGAGGATCGCCTGCTCGTAAAGACGCTGGACACCTAAGAAGGAATGGAAAGATAATGGTAATTAGAAAGAAAATACGTTTATTTGCGGTAAACATGACGCTAAGAAAGATTAAAAAAAAACACGTAAATAACAAATTGGGGGAAAATATGCGTCACATCCACGCAAAACGGCCATCGCTAAGCAAAAATGCTGCGACCCCATTCAAGACAGAGCCCCAGCGCTGCTTTTCAGCGACAGCCGGCGCTGACGTACAATAACAAATCAAAAATAAAATAAATACTTGGTCCTAAATGTTTATACAAATATTTTAAAATGGCAACATTTCGTTCCGTCGGCGACTCTCACGCCGCAGACTTATTACAATCTGTGCCCGTAGCTGTCATAAGACTTCTTTTTATTTCGTGTTAGCTTTTGAGCGCGCTTTCGTCCGCTTGGAGGTCGAAAATTATCCCCACGAGAAAATACTGCTATGATAAAAAGTTTCCTTTGTCCTCCAGGTCATGATCTACCTCTTTGCCAAATGTCATCCATATCCGTTCAGCCGTTAAGACGTGAAAAGGTAACAAACAGAGAGACAGACAGTTACTTTTGCATTTAAAGTATGGATGAGCAAGACCATCTTTGGACCAAACATATTCCAACTTTCTTAACATACTTTTTGCTATCGATAGCGTATCGATGTCAAAGAAAGACAAGATAGGCAATACTTTTTGGGGATAGCTCACACCGTCGTACAAATATTGGCTGGTCAGTACGGTGGTAGGGACTAATTCGGGTGCGCCGAAAAAAATCCACTTTATGATAGCTGGTGCAATAATTTCTGGCATTTTCATGAAAACGTTGAACTTTAAAATACACGTAGATAATTGTTTTTTTTTCGTTATTGTCATAAAAAGGAAATGTCAGCTACAGATCGACATAAGAGCCTGACGTGGTGACATTTAGAACTAATTATTTTACAGTAATGCAGAGCTATGATGATGGCACTACTTTGCCGACAAGTCCTAGGAAATTTTGAGTCGCCCACAAGCAGCGTTTTTAACAATTTTTTTAAATTATTTTACTCATTTCCCATTCGAAGTGACCTAAGTGCGATAGTGGCTCATTTTCATTTTACTCTTTTTTGCCAAGCTGTGAGATTTGTTAACAGATGTACAGATAACAAAAAAAAAACAGTATTTCTGAATCTGAAGGCCAAACCTGATGAAATTAAAACAACAGTCGTACCTTGTCCCTCAGTAGCAGAAATAATATCCTCCTTGGAAGGCTTCTCGTTAAAGATATCCCTATCAGCATCAGGGCTCTTGATGTCATCAGGGCTCCGTCTCGAGAACATGTAGAAGCGGTTCTTCTTATACGCGGTACAGAACAGCGTGGGGTCCGTTTTTACGTTCAGGAGTGTGGGGTTCTCGGAGCCTTCCATCTCGAGAGTTGTTGCTACTTTTGATTGGTTTGTACGACCCTGGAAAGATGAAGGAAAATAAGAATAATGTGAATGTGTGTGTGTAGAATGTAAATGTGGCGGTGTAGTGAAATGTGGGGGTGTGGTGATTGTGGTGTAGTGTGGTGAAATGTGGAGTGATAAAAAGTGAGTTTTGTTTGTTAGTTTTACTATCGTACCAATCTTCAAGACATTTTGAAGTTATGATAGAAGAAAAAGGCTTCCATGTTTTGTTTTCGGTTTTCCAAACCAACTCTAGAAATTATTGAAACTATTATGATTCCAAAACAGTAATAATGGAAGACGATTAGCAATTGGAATATTTTATTATCAAAATGACCTAAGCTTTATTTACAAATTCCCTATTAAGTTTGATACTACTTAAAATACATAAACTGACGCCTTCTTCCCATGGGGGTAGGCAGAAACTACAGAACGCCACCTGCTACGATCCTTCCTTAAGGCGTGAGTTTATGTATGTGTATGTATGTATGTACTACTTAAAATCTAAATCGACCAATCCCAAGCGAGCTGATGTGCCTGCCGCACATGTCTGCTGAAACCCTCAGAAGTATCAAATTGCGCTCCGGGATCCATAATGTCTATCTTACCTGGAACAGCGCAAGATGTAAAGGCCTTAAGTTCTCCGGTTTCCCTAGCATGGCGACACAGCGATTGGTGACCAGGTTGACCACCTTCACTCCCAGCATTGTCGCGTAGATTACGAAGTGGCCGCTCGTGTCGAACAGTACGTTGGCCAAGTGGACAGAGTCTGACTTCTCTAGATCACGTTCGGCTGCCATTCTGGGTGCGGAAGAAAACAGTCAGAAAACAGTCAGTTTGAGTCATCTTGCACTATGGCAGTTTTTTTGCGAAAGTCGCGCCCCACCGCCCGATTTACTTGTGCCGATCAGTAAGTTGACTAATTATGTTAAAAGTAAGATATGGATAATAGGAAGGAGCACTGTACAAGTGTACATAAACAATTTACCAAGTATATGTGTCCTATGTCCAACAATGCAATAGGTCTTTTAGGTCTTTGAGTCTGGCCCGCTTAGTTTTGGCCCGCGGCTTCGATCGCGTGGATTTCGGAAAATATCCCACGGGAACGTACTACCGGGCAGTACCGGGATTACATACCTAATAGTCCAGGAAAAGGTTATTGACTCCTACCACTACGCTCCAACCATAATTATTTTGTTACGCGTAATTCTGAATCTGTAATATCTTTTAAACCATTCATTTAAATGATATGATGTCAAGGCATATTTTAATCTAAATTAAATGCCCAATTTAAATAACATATTTTATTGGATAAGGATTAATATGATACCGGTCAATATAGCTTCGGAAATAATAATGGAATTTTTATCAAATTCTGAAAGATAATAATGGTTACTGTGGGTCATCCTTAGAAGATAGACATGCATCGTGGACTTCTTTGTTGAACTTTTTAAGATCTTCAATCCTGTAGAACATAATTTTGATATATCTCTAACGGTTTACGCGGTGCACGCTAGTCGACATGATTTTTTCCGACGTTTTCGAAAAATAATCGTCATATTTCAACCAATTTACACAAACCCTAATGAATTATACACCAAAACTTTCCGCAAGAATCACTCCGTCCATTGGTGAAAACTGTTTGAAAATCAGTTCGGTAGTTTTTGAGTTTATAGCGTTCAGACAGACAGACGCGGCGGGGGACTTTGTTTTATAATATGTAAGGATGAATGTAACTTTACCGTCTACCAAACTCCATATTAGGCAGCTGCTGCGTCTGATGCTGCAACTCCTGGAAGCGCTGCAGGCTCTCGTCCAGCACCTTGTGCAGTTTGCCTGACAGGAAATGGAACACACGCACCTATTACATCAACAGACAAACATCCTACTTATTATGTACTGGGCTCAAACGGGGTACAGAGGTTATTTATTTAGGATCTCCAACAAAAGACATACACAATACATGACTCATAATTAAAGAGAAACATCAGGTATTAAGTAGGTACACCTACAGGTAGTAGTAAAGGAGTACACTCCTTTACTTAAAGGAGACCACGACTTGCAGCATAAAGTTAATAAGGTTTTAGTTTCGTTAATGTTTTATTTATTTACTCAAAAATGCATGTAATGTGGTCGTTATTTTGACAACCTTGTTTGAGCAAAGTCGACCTTGCCGTTCTGTTTCAAGGAGCGGCCGGCAAAGTTTTGCTGGTCGCTCCAACAGGCCGGCAAAACGTTGCCGGCCGCTATTTTAACGTTTCAACGTTTTAAAAAATCAAATGCAAAAAGATTTTATTTAAAACACAGCTGTTTGTATTTATAGAGATAGGTACAAAAAGATTTTATTCCATATTTGGCTGTATAGTTCCAAATACCACTGTTAAAAAAAAAAACAAAGAAGTAACAAAAGCGCGGTTCAGCGAAAATTTTATTTTTATTTATTGGCTTTTTGGCGTAATAAATAAATGAAGAAATAATACAGTAGTCAAACACCGCATTAAAATTATCGCAAACTATTAGTAATATCAAACCGGGAAAGTCGGTGTTGAATTTTAGTAACTGTACTTTTCATAGTTGTCATTTTAATTAAATTTCTAGTTAATTAATATATATTTTATTGAAATTACTTGCTGGTTTTATTTAGATTAGGTACTTGCATTTTTGAGTAAAGCACTATACAAGCCTTGGCCCACTATGACTGCTTCGCTGGTCACGCTATGATTGCCTCGAGCTAGCCTAGCTACGCTCTAGGCCTTCCAGCTTGGCCATCATTGCAGCCCTTGCTGTCCTCGCAGTAAAGGCCTCGACCTACGGCCTCGACCTTTATCTCAGCTCGTCCATCAAGTGCTGCACGCTGACCGCGCTGTGTCGGCGTGGAGCTGCGCTACGCTGCGCTGTCGGCCATCATCAGCGCGACCAGCAAAGTAGTCATTATAGACCACGGCAGTAATGTACTATTATTTCACACTTACATTTGTTTTAACAGGTTTAACCCAATACAGCAATGTAGTCACAATGTCCACGGTGTGGCACAAGTTATACAGAGGACAATATGTTAAGTGTCACCCTCTGGAATTCCGCCAATGAGCATGTAAAGATATCCACTTACAGAGAGACGCTGTTGAGTATCTTTATTGCCCGCCCCACTGGTGCAAACTTTAACAGGTTTGTACGAGCCACCGGGACTTTAAACAGCCTCTCTCTCGGCCCTTGTCGCAGCCTACTGTTTGGAACGAGCAATCCCAAAGATTCTAGTATTTATATAAGAGGACTGTCTAAGGAGGAATTTGTAGCTAAGTAATAACAGCCGCACGGATCAATCCATCAGGTTAAGCTACGCTTGCCGCGATTGGTCCGTGGATGGGTGACCATCTTTACATACCGAGACTCTTTCGTGCTTTGGAAAGCACGTTAAGCCGTTGGTCCCGGCTGTCATTCGTGAATCTTTGACAGTCGTTACGTGTCGTCAGAAGCCCGAAAGTCTGACAACCAGTCTTACCAAGAGGTATCGTATTATCCAGTTACTGGGTTGTGGAGGTCAGATAGGCGGTCGCTCCATGTAAAATACTGTTATTCAATTGCATCCGGTTGGACTGGAAGCCGACCCCAACATAGTTGGGAAAAGGCTAGGCAGATTGAACGTTAGAGAACTGTCTTATTGGTTGGCCTAGTAGTCGCAAGGACAGCTACTTTGGGTCCTAGGTCAGATACCCAGGGCAGGATAAGTATTATAAGATTTCTCAATAGCACCCTGGAGTCTGACTCTGTGTCTGGTCGATGGTAATAGGCTAGCCCCATATTACATGGAGCTTAAACATAACTTGCAAAATGTGAGTTATGTTATGGTCGGGATACAGGCTCACTGGCCAAGTTGTGCCAGTCAACCAGTGCGTCGTGGCCGTTATGACATACGACACCAAAACGTGGACACTGACAGTCGGGCCAGTCCACAAATTCAAGGCCACTCAGGGGGCTATGCTCAGAGTTTCTTTTAAGGATAAGACAAGAAATAAAATTATCCGGAAAAGAATCGAGTTAACGACATAGCTTGCAGAGTAAACAAGCTAAAGTGGCAGTGGGCTGGCCATGCTTGTCGAAGGACCGATGGCCGGTGGACTAGACGAGTCCTGAGACCGTGAATCGGTAAGCGTAATGTGGGACGCCCCCCAGCCAAATGGATCAACGACCTTAAGAAGGTGGCTGGGACAGACTGGATGCGGAGAGCAGAGGATAGGTTGTTTCACAGCCTAGGAGAGGCCTATGTCTAGCAGTGAACTGATAGGCTGAGATGATTGACCAACCTTATGGTTATCGCCAATGTCTTATTTTACGTACGTACCCTTCAAATAGCTTAGAGATATAGATAGTGCAATCCACGAAGATGCGCCCCACTCCGCGATTACTGTACTGTAACCTGAACTCTATCTAGTACGGCGCGGAGCTGAGTGGAGCTCGTCTTCGTGAATTGCACTATCTATAAACAACTTTTGCTAGTATTTACATTTTTTCAGTGGGTTTTTAATATAATTCAATCTGGTGTAGATTAAATTAAGAAGGAACTGATCAGCTGTAGGCAAACCATAAGTTTATGTTTTCTATGAGTGTATGGGATATGCTCACCTTTGTTGTATCTTAAGGAACTCTTGTGCAAAATTTCATGCTTCTAGCTAGACCCTGCAGTTTAAGAGCGTTTAATCTGAAAGTTGGCAACGTCACAAATAGCTTTCAAATATTTCGCTGTTTTTTTTTGTATTACAAAAAAAAACAGCGAAATATTTGAAAGCTTTTTTATTTTGTAATATTACTGAGCTAAAATATTGACTATGAAATGCAATAATTAATATCGTAACACCGAATATCTAGTTTAAGACGTAAAAAAGTAATTGAAAAAACTTTCCAAATGCCTTTTTTACACCTAAAAAGGTTACAACATCAAATTCAGTGTTATAATTGCAATTCATTATTAATATTCTAGTTCACTAGTCAGCGATATTTCATATTTCCATACAGTAATATTGCCAAATTAATCAAAACAGGTAAATATTTGACAGCTATTTGCGACGTTGCCAACTTTTAGAATGAACGCTCTTATACTGTGCGTTCTGTCAGTGATTGAATTAATTTAAGATTTTTATTAAGTAAGTAAGATGTAAGTGTGTATTGTTGCCGTACTGTATTTATTAGGATAAGAAGACCAACCCAACCAAACGAGAATCAGGGGGCCTACCACCAGCTCAAAAGCAGTATTATTTTAATATTACTTCAGTGGGAGAAAGAGATGGAGCTATACGTCCTGTAGATCTCTTTCCCCATCTCTTGCCCACACTGAAGTAATATTAAAATAATACTGCTTTATGAGCTTGTGGTAGGCCCCCAGAGGAAAGTGATTCAAAAGAACTCGAACTTGAAATACGACTCTATTTCGTTAAAAACACAAATGGTGCAAATTATGGAATCAGGCGTTACTTTGCGGAAATACATTAAAGCGCAAAAATATTGTGTTTCGACGAGTCAACATCTCCTGAGGATGCCCCGTGGAGGGGCGGACACATGGCGACTATAGATTTGCGTTGCATGCTTCATCATAATAACCGCATTTCCTGCACGGTGAAGGAAAACATTGTGAGGAAACCGGCACGTCCTAGAACCAAAAATTCGAAGACATGTGACATCTACTAATCCACACTGGGCCCGCGTGGTAGATTACAGCCCACTCCCTCTCGAAGAAAGGAGGCCTGTGTCCCAGCGGTGGGAACATTATAGGCTGATTATGCTGCATGTGCATATTTTTGCGAGCGGGAGGGCCGGTGCTGCATTCTGCATCCAGGACTTGCGAAATTAAACCTAAAATAAAATTGCATGACATTTTTCCAGCCACTATATCATTCAGAAAAAACATCAGCACCATATCATCTTACCTTTCTATCCAAGCTGATGGACGCCATCTTCTTACCGTCGGGCGAGAACGCAAGCGCAGTCGGATACGTCTTGTTCTTCACGAAGTCATACAAATCTGTGTCCAACTTCGAGCCAAAGTTGACCGTTTTCGGGAACTTGTACTCGTGTTTTGGGCCAGTCCAGTATTCGATGATACCTTAAATAAATGTGAAAACCATTAGCTAATTTTCTGCCATAACTTTTCCTAACTTATATTATAAATGCGAAAGTGAGTTTGTTTGTTTGTTACGCTTTCATGCTAAAATGGCTGAACGGATTTGGATGAAATTTGGCACATGGGTAGACCATGACCTGGGTTAGGACATAGGATACCAGGGGCGAAATGTCCATATAAGCCGATACCTACCGGCTTCCCTTTGGAAATTCGGAACACAACCACTCTATCGTCATTGAATAATCAAATTATAAGTATTTGATACACCATAAAATTAAAATACCATTACAAAACGCCTACATACATTAAAAATTGTCTTAATATCCCAACAACAAAACACTGCGCTAAAATAACTCGTAGGCGCGTCCGGCTTATGCTAAATTCAATTTCCTTACAAAAAATAAAGTCATCATAACGTCACTTCGGTCACGTGATACCGCGGTTTCTATGAGCTGGGTAAGCCGGTCTGTAACGAGTTATTGTAGGCACATAGTAGCAGAAACGTGCGCGCGGGAGCAAGAAGGAATTATTACTATTGCACCAAGTGGTGCAATAGCAATCATTTCTGGCACACGCATTTGATTCGGTAGTTTTCGTTGAATTTCGTAATACGTTCGGCTAGGAGTTCGGAGTTTGTAAACATTTCATTATTCGTATGACAATGTGTGGTTGCTTTTTGACGTAATCTCATTAGAACCATAAATTTGCATTTTGTTCGCTCAGTATTAATTGAATTCATTAGTTTATCATTACTAGTAGTATTAATATTTGTTTGTAGTTATAGGACAGTGATTAACATAGTGTTTTGAGTTTATTGGATGTGAAAGTACAGTACCGACCAAAAGTCCATAAGCAATCTCACAAAGCAATAGACTGACGCTTCGGTTTGACTTACGACCTTCTTCAACCAATGACTAGTTCGATAATCATTCGTTTTTTGTTTCATTCGTCTTGTTCACATAAATATTAAAGTTTAGCAGGTAGACCACAGAAAACTAAGTAAATTATTTCGATTTCTGTAGGGTAGACAGATACAGTTCGTTACGAGTATTCAATTAATAGAACTTTGTTGGTTCGTGGATAATATTGGTGACGAGTATTTAGCGCAGTGTTGTGGTTATTATTTTCAAAAAGCAGGCATAAAATATATTGAAGAGATCAGATCAGATCAGAGAATATTATTGCGCTGCGTAAAAGTGAAGTGAATATCTAATGAAACCGGACTAAGTGTGAGTGTTATCATTTATATATTTCATATTTTACTAAACATAAATCTTAATCAAGGGTATTGTTGATAGAACAGAGGTATTGTTGAGACAGAAGATGCCTTTAAAGTTTTAAATTCATTATGAGGTTTAATTCGATTAGTGAATAATAAATAATTAGGTATTATGTGTAATAAAAACAATGTTTTTCTTTGTTCTAGAGAAATACTGTGAGGGTTAAGAGATATGAGGAAGGGGCTTATTATCGAGGTGCAGCGACGTCAAATGGTGAATGAATATGAAACAAATGTGAAACCATTTGATATTTACCAACGAGATATTTTGCTGAATTATTAAAAACACGTCATTATGAACCGTTCGCCGTGCACTCTGAAGGCTTGCATCACTGAAGACCAGCTAGAAAACCGTTTTTGACCTTAAAATATTGACCGTATCAACTTAATAAACAACAGATTCGTTGTTGCATGAATTTATGGTAACGAATTTTTTAAGCACGTTTCAATAGGGTGTTTGTCGTATTTCTTGCAGATAGACCGAAATTGTTTAATTAATATTATTTTAGTAATATTATTATTTTAGTAATATTATTATTTTAGGATTAAAATTTGAGGTTTAGTTTCAATCTTCTTTTCGTAAAGAAAATGAATACTTAAGCTATAACCTCAATACCAACCAATATTTACTAAAGGCAAATAAAATTTAAAATAATACTTTACCTTAAAATCAACAATATTGTCAGTAGATTTTTTTACATTCTATGTAGTCTAATATTCTTATTTATTGCTTAATTACTTCGAACATGATCAAAGCTTTATATATATGGTGAAAAAATCCATTTAAAATTTAAAACATTTCAAAATTTAAATATGTCAAAATAATACAAATTGCTTCTAAGTTCCTAGACATCTATTTCACATATTATTCAGGTGAAGTAATGATAAATAATTGTAGCAGTTTGTTAACTATACTTAAGTAAAATAAATATTATTTATTTTTTATTATCACATATCACGCATTTTTTATTCTAAACCCTTTATTGCAATAACAACATTAATAAATAGGCAGCAATATTTAAAAATATTATTATTGCAAACAAAAATAATAATATTTGCAAAAACAGCGCTGTGATTTACAAGATTAGAACCTGAGCCATCTTGAATCTAAGATCAACGCTTAACGCCTTCTGCTATCTGCACATATAATTTACTTTCGAATTTTAGCAATGCCATAAACTGGCCAAGGTCACGCGTATGATGCGTGTCTAACAATAAAGTGCGGCGCTCGCGAACCGCGACGATACGACAGTGTTAGTGCAAAACTGCGTTTTCTGTGGTGTGTGTAGGGCACACACACCACAGACGTCTGATTACACATACAAATGTACGGACTACACCGCGTGTTCACAGCAATACGACTCTTAGCGTGTTTATGCACTTTTGAGCGCTTACTGTACATACGTTGTAATTAGGTATTGGGGTAAGTAGATAGTTTAATAAGCTGAAATTACTTATTTAGAGTAGATTTTAAAACTAATTAATACGATCTTATTAGGATGGCGGCATTCATAGTTTTAGAATGTCGTTTGACAGATTACTTTGTGAAGAAACATGCTAAATACGTGCTCGCCCAGATGTGACTATAAATTACAAACGCCGCGATGGTTCGTTCAAACATTTTAATGTTTCCCCTTTACGATAAATATCAATGACTGACTGGCAGTCGTAAATTTAATAAAATGTATTCCCGTGTTTATAACTATAGAGGTGTGACAAACTGTAGCAAGTATAAAAATATTGTAGGTACTTAAGTAAAAGTTTTTTTCTTAAATATGCCTATTTAGAGTTTAACTGTTACTAACGAGACACAATAGAATTTTAATTGTTACCTATCGACTTCTATAGGCAAATCGACAGTTGAGCGGTTAATCGAATGAACCCGAAGATTTACACTAACCCCTGAAGCCTCATGTTTCATGTATGACCACATATGACTTTTTTTCTTTCTACCATCTATAATCTTTAAAATCAATAGGTCCCCACAACGCTTGAATAAATCCCCATTTACCATTATGGCCTCCCCTAGTGATGGGGCTACAGTGACCATTGCATATCAAGGAGTAGACCGGGGGGCGCGGTAATGGTAGGGAAGACCTGCCCTTAGGGTATGGAATCATTTGCGAGCTGTACCGGATATCCATCCTAGAGTAGGCAATAGAATAGTGGAGAGACGGGTGATATTTATCTATGGGTTCTATTAACGGTCTAATTCCAATAATTTTTCTTCACCTTGTTTGTCAACAGACACTGCTGTTTCGTAGACTGGGTTGTAAGCGATGGTGGTGACAGTGGCTTGATGAAGGGTCTCGAAGGTGTGCAGCGGCTTGCTCGCTGTCTGTGTGCCGTCGAATATGTGGATCTTGTTGCTAGCTTTCTCTGAGCTGGTGGTAAAAAAGCGTAAAGGAATAATGTAGGAAAGTCACCTTTTTTATAAGCCACATACAACATAGTGACCATTACTTTGTTTTTTCTATGACAACAAGCTGTGTGCCCGATTAGATTTTCCATCGGCAAAAATGATGAAACTCCATACAAATTACATATGGTTCACATATTAGCACTAGCTCACCTTAATTATAAAAGAACTCTTGTGCAAAATTACAAGCTTTTAGACCCAGTGGTTTAGGTTGTGCCTTGTCAGTCAGTAAGCCGATGTACGCACGGACGTAATAAAATCGCAGTGGGATTTTTTGTACTTACATTGAATTTTCAACGCTCTAAGCAGAGCATGAGTTGAGCACCGAGAGTTGAAAATCCAACAGTGTGTTTTTTCGGAGCGCTGAGATGCACTCTATTGATTTCTCAACGCTCGGCTTAACACCGAGAGTTGAAAATCCAATGGGCAATAAAATCCTGCCGCGATTTTATTACGTCCGTGCGAACGTCGGCTAAGTGATTAAGATATTTATTAAGTAAACAAGAAGTGCCCCTGATAGGTTTCCATCGGTAAAATGACGAACTTCCAGAGATACTTTACCTTACCTTATGGGAGGTAAGTGTGTGAGGTAAGTAATCATGGAAGACGTTTAGCACACACACATAACATCACCTCGAAGGGTTAGGCAGAGGTGTAGTACACTCATATTTCGTCAGTTATGTTTTTAATTCCCATGTAATAGGGGGCGAGCCTATTGCAATAAGTAGGGCACAAATCCACAAATTCAACATGAATTTAAAAAAATCCTTCACCTTCGCAAAAAAGTGAACTATTGTGCAAAATTTCATTCAGAAATTTCAGACCCAGCGGTTTAGGCTGTGTGTTGTCTGTCAGTGAATTAATGAATTTGATTAAGTAAGTATGGTTCTCAAACATGGTCTTTGACAATTCAGCAAAGGTCCACACTCGAGGTTTGCCAGAGAGCCATGGAACAGTTTTCTGGGTATTAAACTTGTGGACCGGATTAAGGCTTAAATGGAATTGGGCTGGACCCATCTGCCGCATGTCAGGCGATCAATGGGCCAAACTTACGACCCAGTGGGTCCCGCTTAGTGGAAAACGACATCGCGGCAGGCCCAGACGAAGATGACGGGATGAGCTGGACTTTTTTAATAGATTGGTCCTTGGCAGCTTTGGACAGAGAGAGGTGGAAGGAGAGCAGGGAGACCTTTGCCCAGCAGTGGGACAATAATAGCTAATAAAAAAAGAAGTAAGTGTGTTATGTTTTCTGACTGTATTTAATTATTTTAATTGGTTTTAAACCGTTTAAATTCGGTATGGATGAAAAGTAATACTTACATCGCAAGTGCAGATATAGGATCCCCTGCTGAGTGCACCCATTCAGCAACATAGGGTTCAAACTCTATGGTTATCATGTTGATCATGTCTGGAAAAGAAATTAGTCAACATTGAATAAAATAAAATTATAATAAAATAACAGTAAAGAATGGTAATGTAAATGGTGAGGTAATGTTTTCTGGTAACCCCGCGTCCCATTTAAAAACGATCGTCCGCGAATACTCGATCGTCCAACTTTTTGTTCGGTGAACCAGTGCGTGGTCGCGCCGATAGAGGGCGCTTTCCGGTTTTCCGAACAAAGTGACATATGCACGCGACCGATCTCGTATTCGTGCGAGTGCGACGATCACTTTTTAATAGGACACGGCCTGAGGCCTCTGCCTCGAATCTTGCGGGCAGCGGGGCGGCGGCGTGGGCAACGCAGACCCGTTCTCGAAACCAGGCGGGTAGATCGCGCGGCACTATAGCGGCGTAGTGTTATGTTCGTGGTTGTATCGTCGAGATAATTGGTTTTATTCGCGAACGAAATGTCTGAACAACGGCGACAACATCTTTTTGATTCAAATTTATTCCTAACGCTCGATTTTAAATTGCACAACACTGCAATGCAGACGCGCGGGCGGTCACCGCTTGACTGGAGTGCACCGCTCGTTGCCCGCCCCCGCGCCGCCGGCCGCGCCGCCGGCCGCGCCGCTGTTTTCGAGGGCCGGTCCATTTGATTTTACGCATTAAATCCTGCCGCTCCCGCGCCACCGCCACCGCCGCCCCGCTGCCCGCAAGATTCGAGGCAGAGGCCTAAGACTTAAGACTGGATTAATTGGAGACGAGTCGTATGTGGTCGCGATTCTCAGCATTGAGGTAACGATGAAGAAGAATTTTTTTCGAGTATAGAAAACTACAAAAAAAAAACGGGCTCTCCGAGAGTGCCGACAGACGTGAAAACTTGGATCAATTTTATTGTGCAGGAAATTCTTTTAATAAGGTGTCGATAACGGTAACAATGTCGCGAGTTCAATTGTTTTTTCCCATCTCAAAAATACCCAACGCGCCTAAAGAAGTTTTCACCTCAAAAAACTTAAAAGCCTTGGTGCGGGATTTATTTTACACATCAGAAAGAAGAAATAAACATACCAGAAACACCTATTTGTTTACTTTAATCATGACACTTGAAAGGCATACTGGTGATTAATTTGACAGGACTAAACTAAAATTTATCTTCTGTCCTTTTCTTAACAAAATAGAAAGAAAAAGATGCACTGAACTTAAATTTAGTTTAGTTTGTGAACAAGGGAATCGGCACCAATATCTTGTTGTGACTATCTAATTTCAATTATTATGAGAGCAAAGTTCAGCAGAGAATGTAATCTTAATAGGTAATCTTTGGAACAAGTGTAGTAAAAAGGTCACTAAGGCCCGTATTACAGAACGTCACTCAATACTCAAGCATTTCTTAAAACTAGATTCAAGCCATTTGATTGGTTGAAACTAGTTTTAAGTAATGCTTGAGTATTGAGTGACGTTCTGTAATACGGGCCTAAGGAGTTTTATTACATTATCTACAAAAAGAAGAAGTATCTTTCACTAAAATCACCTAGAGTCCGGGCCATAGCTGAAGTCCTTTTGACGCGGTCCTAGTGTCTATACATTGCATTTAAATGCATGTTCTAAGTTATAGGGTTTGGTTTCCGGACTTAGTCCTTCAGGTGGACCATGCGTGCGTGGGCCACAGCGGCCGTCGGTGGTTATTCCAACCAGCCCACCTCCCTCCAGAAGTTAATTAAATCTCCTGATCTGTTCAGAACATCTGTGAAAGATATGGGTGACGCCTGTGCATTCAAAGAGCACGTGCGCGACGGTTTCCTTAGCCTCCATGCACGCTCTGCACAGAGGATTGTCTGTTACGCCTATTGTGTGGAAATGTTTGTTTAGCAAGCAGTGTCCCATGATGGCCATAGCTTTCGTGGACTGCCTGCAGCCCGGTGTTGAGGTCCACCAGATCTCCGCCTGCGTACTTGGTTGAAGGGGATGGGTACGATAGGATCGGGTCCAGCCTGACGTCCTGGATCCTCTTCTAGCAAGTTAGTCACCTAGCGATCCTGCGTAGTTACCTAGCGATCCACTGTGTCCTTTTATCCATTGCAGTGTCACCGTGTCGCGGCTAGATACCGTTACTTGTTCTAGTGCATTGTGACATTCTAGTGTTAGCTTCGAGTTAATATATTTTTTCCCTAAGGATTGGAGAAATGAGGCGCCTGTCGGAGAGTATACGTATGTGGGCGTCCGTAACTCTCCCGGCTTCTATGGCGTAGACCACTTGTATGATGCCCACACACTCCGCCTGATAGACGATGTTGAACTTTCCCAGCGGGCGGGATATATTTATGTTGCGGTCGTGTAAGAAGAGTCCGACTCCGGTACCCGAGTCGGTCTTCGATCCGTCGGTGTATATGTATACTCTCATCTCTTCCGGGCCTGAGTAGTCACACTGTTTGATGTTCTTCTGTAAGTATTATGCTGTAGTGCCTTTGAAAGTGGTGTGTGGAACCTAATGGAACCTAAAGGTTGCTAGGGCCGCCTCCTCCCTCACGATGAGGTGCAGAGGCGGCAGTCCAAACAATGCCTGTAGGGCGGCAGTGGGTGTTGTTCTCATACTGCTAGTGATTGCAACACAAGCAAACCACGGCAGTTTTTTGAGAATTCTTTGGGCTGTGCTCAGGTCTGTCTTGGGCCACCAGACCAGTGAGCCGTATGTGATAATTGGTCGGATGTTTGTGGTGTATAACCAGTGAGTGATCTTGAGGCTAATCCCCCAGTTCCTGCCAGCAGTCGCTTACACTACTACAGGGATATGCTGGCTTTTGTAGTGATATAGTTGCGTGTGTTTTGCCCAGTTCAGATGTTTATTCAAAAAGATGCCCAGGTATTTGGTTTTAGTTGATAGGCTTAGGGTTGTTCCAAAGAATCGTGGTAGTTGTAGCGTCGTCAATTTTCTCTTTTTTGTGAAGAGAATCAGTTCGGATTTTGTAGGGTTCACCTAGAGTTGGTTCTTGTTGCACCATTGCTTTACCATTTTCAGGGCTTGACGCGTGAGGTTGTGTTTTCGAGAGTCCCGTTTATAGTTATGTCATCGGCGTAGCCTACGGTGAAGTAGTCTTTAATCTAATTGTATTTAAAAAAATGTAGTTCCACAATTTTCCACCAGACTTCAGTGGTGGCGCGGACTCTATCTGTTTGTTGAACTAATTAATCATTGTTTATATCATGATTACTACCAAAAGGGCAATCTTATGAATAAAAAATCTTTTTATAAATACTTACTAATAAGAGAGTCAAACAAGCTGCTTTGCAGTTTGTCAGAAGAAATTACTATTAGAACAACAAGAATATAGACGAATATTCCTTCTACACTCTCGTATTCGTGAAGTCTTGTGTAGTTTTGCAGAGAATGTGGAGCGGGCTTAAGGGGTTATAAACCTAAGCCAATGGTTATGATGACTATAAAACCAGTTAAACATATTATCTTACCAAAATTAACAACATCAAACACCTTGATAGTCTTCTCCAAAGAGGCGGTGCAGAGCAGTGTACCTGTGGTGTTGGTAGCAACATGGCTGATCGGTGCCAGGTGGCAACGGAAATGCTTCACAAATTCTATGCCCTCTTCCTGGAAAACCAATATCAAACATATAGTTTCTAGAAAAAATACTTTTAAGGGCAAGAAAGAACAAAAAGTCTTTTAAGTTTTTTTTTATTTTATTTTACTCTTGTGTTCACTGTTATAGTTATTTTTTCAAGACTGGGTAGGATTTCTCTAATTCGTGATAAAAAGAAACTACAATCACCAATTTACCTGCAATGTGATTTGAAGTTTCTTTTGTTGTCATATTTTAGCACCAAAATACTTCGAACTAACTTAGATTCTAACTAGTTGTAACTTTAACATGTTGTACGACTTGTTGCAGTAAACCTAGAAATTGTAATAATTCAAACTTCAAATTATCCTTTGTGGCGCCAAAATGCAACTGGCCCTTGGTCTCATATTATGTTACTTATGTTGTGTACCTGTTTCTTCCAAAACTTCAAGTGGCCATCCTGACTAGCGGTGATTATGAAGTCCGTCTTAGTAACCACTACATGAGTGACCACATCGCGATGCATGTAGCTGAACTCATACGTTTCAGATGTAGGCAGGTTCTCGATGTACAGAGATTCAAACTCCAACACTGGAAAGTAGAAAATATTGATAAGCATCTGCAACTGCTTCAAACACTGTAAATCATGGATTTTTTTATCATAAAACTACCTCGTCTCTTTTTAGCTTTAGGCTTTGATGCCTCGGCGGGCATAGGCCCTATCCAGCCATCGGTCTCTTCAGCTTCTTCACTGTTATCAATGCTGCTGCGTCTTTTCTCCGTGGACATTATTGGCACTCCTAAAACCAATTTGGCTTCTCTTTTATCTCAGAAATATCGGATTATAAAATAGGTTTCGCAGTTTTGTAAACACCGACACCGTACAACTCGCTTGACAATACTTCAATAACCTACAAAAATTAAAAATTCGTGAATTCATGCAAACTTCCCAGTAATTTGAGACTTCCTAAATCGTTTTCTTTATACCACAGACCAAATAGCTCTAGACAGAATAATGATGCATACAATTCGTTTTTGGTAATAAACAAAATTTCATGGCTCATTGGTAATTTATTGACGGAATTTTTGATTGGTTGAGAACTCAATTTCTATACCTCCCATTGGTCAGCATTTTTGATTTCATAGACTATAGCGAGCGTTTCCAGGAAAAAAAAAATGTATTTCTAAATAATTTCAAAGAAAAATCAATTGAAAAAACTGTTTTCGTGCAAATTTTTGTTATTTTTTAATCATTTGACGTTCATATTGTATCTAAAAAAATATTTTTAAATCATTCGCCAGTCACGTTGGAATAGCGTTGAAAACTTTTTAGCTACATTGTCTATGCTTAAAATGTCTTTTACGAATTCATAGTGATGGTGGCTGGCTTCCTTGCAAACGAAGCATCGTAAATTACATCTTATTTGTAAATCTTATTAAAAATTTGGTCGTGAAACGATCGAATCAATAGTGATTTAAGTGCTCAAGAAGTTTCACAACTAATCGGTAAGTGAAAAGTGTAACATTGATTGTGAAACCGCGCGCTACCGGTACCTCTACACGTGGTTAGGCTGCTATATGGCGTACGTACATTACAGATGTGTTTTCTTATAATTATCAGCTAATAAAGCAACGACGCAAACTCCCCAAGTGTTTCCAAGTGTAATTTTCTCATTTTTATGTCAACGCATCATACTTAGGTTGTTTATTGAACGTGGTTAGTTTGACAAACGGTGACTCGTTGCTGACACATATAGCTGCTGTTGAGGTAATTTTATATTCGAAATATGCTATCGAGATTCTTTTAGATTCGTTAAATTGCACCTGAAACAATTTCTGAAATTGCTCCGTCATCACTCTGCGGTCTCCATCAGCTTCAAAGTATTCATCATGCCTGCTCTTGTAGCTTTCTTTTTTTTCTCTGTTGGTATAAGACAATGACGCATCGCTGCACTATGAACAGCATGTGGAAAGTACTAATACATATAATGCCTATAGGAACCTTACAAGTCTAGATCTAAGCATGTGTTATGCTATCTACCTGTTACATGCTCACACAAAGGACTCATTAATGTACATTGACATGGTACATCTGTATTATCTGCTATGTACTTATGAATTCATTGACATCATTTCAGTAGATACAATAATAATGTTCATTGGTAAATGATAATTTATTATTCCACACTACTCCCAGGATTCTAGGTGTTTATTTTTCAACAAACACCCTTGTTCTAATAATATTCAAGGACATAAACCATTCTGCCAAGATCTTGTTTTTCAATTTCCTCGACAATGCTTACCATATTTGTTGTTCAATTAATTGCTGCTTGCCTTTCGCTAAATTTCTCAGTATGAAAGTCAATGTAGTCAGTGAACAATTTCAATTATACACTTTCTAAGAATTTAAATTCTTCAATATAAGTTTCACATATCACTGGCAGCAGAAGCATTAAAATACTAGCTTTTTGTGAACATTTCAAGCTAAATAATTATTATATTTGTATCCCACAATGATTGGAAAAAGCAGAGCAATTTTCAATATAAATTACACTTCAAAACTTTGATTTATGCACTTAACATAATTTATAGAAAACCAACAATTACATGAATTATAGCAGTCAAATTTAGGTTACAAATACTAAAAACCATCTTATACTATTTATTTTAGTAAAATTAACTTGTAAAAGAAAAGAAAGTAAATATAATAAGTAAAAAAACCATTACAAACAATCCCAAATAAGTCCAAAAAGGTTTGTTATACTTTTACAAGAGTACAGTTAGAACTTTCAAATTATTGCTCCATTGACCCTTTAGATGCATTTAGAAAGTCATTCATTTCTTATAATTGCACCACAACCAACTAGATTTCACACTAAAATTCATGTAGGACTTTGTATTTTTATGTTGAGCCTTTTCTAAAGTAATTATTTGTTTTAAATTATTTGAGAGATAAGTTTCGAAATCTTTACTGTACAGACTTGGTAAGATTTTTTATTAACTTTGTGTACAGACTCCTGCTGGGAACAACAATAATTTGCTGAAAACAGTTTCTTTTAAACTGTATATCTTTATCTTGGTATTTGATTGAGGTCATCATCTTCTTCTTACAAAGATGTGTCAGTTTCCTGATCTGAAGCTCTTTGTAACAAAATAGACATACAATTATTCCTCTACAAAAAACGGTCAATTTACTTAATGGACACTTAACCAAACAAGTCTTGATTCTCCTGGGAGCTGCTATTACATGTTTGGTACACAAGTGTGGGACAGCTATTTACATAGTGACTGTACATACACTAGTTATCATAATTGCTACAAGTTAATGACTTTTCCACTTGCAGCTTTCACTTCATCCCCTCTACAATCTGCTCACACTTTATCGCCGTGTAATGTGGTTGACCTGAAGGTTTTCTATTGTTCTAGTTTAAAAACATTAGACTATGGTCCAAAGAGCATTTAAACTCTTTTTTTTTTTCGTATAAAATATCATCTCCAAACATCAAGATAGTTTTCGTGTTTTTACCCAATCTCTTATTGAAACGTAGGTTCTACATAAGCGAAAATGTCGCCTATCGGGATTAATTATGCAAGTAAAACTTATTGATTATGCAAATAAAACTGTGTACTCAATAATGTCTTGCCATAGTGTTGATCAATAGTTTAGAGGCCAAAGAAAGGTGTCGCCATGTCGAGGTCGGGCGTTATACTTGTGCTTCTAACACTATGGTTTCGATCATTTATTGTTTTAGCTAAAATGTACACAAGTCTGCTACCATCTGTTCAAATTAGAATAATATTATATATTATCTTTGTATTGTCGATACATAGTAGGTACCTACTTGAATCGGTGTACATGTGGCGTCTTATAAACCCTTGTTTGCCCTCTGAGAATTACATAATGCACTTTGTTCTGACCTATTTTGGTTCTGATTCAATTCAAGCCATAGCTTGGTTATACTCAAACAAATTTACTGAGCCATGTTATGATTGATAACATTAGATTATTACGACCGTAGCAATTAACATTGTCGGATCTACATTTTTGCGTTTTTTTTTTTATTGCTTCAAATCTTTGCGGGAACATTTTTATAATTTATTCTAAGACCTTTATTGCAATAAATTTAAAAATCGCAAAAATGTAGATCCGACAATGTTAATTGCTACAGTCGAATAATGATAATACTATAAGATATAAACTCGAAGGAAAGACTTGCTAAAATTATCTTGAAAGTTTTTTCCTGTTGTAGTGCTTCATCATTGTCTTAATACGCATTGTCCCATCACTAAAAGCCGGCACGAGATGCTGCTAAAGTACTGAAGTCAACAGACCTTGTGGAATGTGCGATGTTCGCGTTCTCAATTGTTTTGCATCGTATCGGGCCTCCCTTTACGTCTCGATCAAAATGTTTGTCGCAAGTCAATTGGTGACAATCGAGCAATCGGACGTAATTTGCCGTGATCTTGGCACATGAAGCGCGTTATCAACCTCAGGGTCATCACGTCAGCGGAACTTCTGTGCAAATAATTAAACTTCATATCTCTGTTAGACTTATCGCTCGAAAAAGGGGGGAGAAAGAGATAGACAAGGCGAATGACCGTATTTTATAAAGGTCATTATTACAAGGTCAAAATGTTTACTCAATAATTTACGCCCCAAAACGTGTTTTATCGTCACATCTTACAATAAGCTTATCTTTATTTGAGTAATTCCAAATTATTGGAACATTAACAGCAAGCTGCGTATTTTTCAAGTCAAAGTTGTCTGTTACTTGGGGTTCTCGTAGAGGTGCCGTTATGTTAGTGATAAGAGTGTAATCAACGGAGTGCATCCTATTGTTCCAGACAATGAGTTCGAGCGTATGCTACAAGTGCAACCGGACGGGGCACTTCGCCCGCGAGTGCACCCAGGGAGGAGGCGTGCAGGGTGCTCGCGACTCTGGCTTCAACCGCCAGCGCGAAAAGTGCTTCAAGTGCAACCGCGCCGGACACTTCGCGCGTGACTGCAAGGAGGAGGCCGACCGTTGCTACAGGTTAATATTGTCTCCTATGTCCTCTTCCTAAGATGATAGAATCGGATCAGCAACCAGACGAAACCGCACACTTGTTAAAGACTCGGCGAAAATGCGACAACTGGTCCAAAAGTTAAAAAACAGGTCACACTTTCTGCCTTTTGAACATGCCTTCCGATCCCTTCATTTTTAGGGTTCCGTACCTCAAAAGGAAAAAACGGAACCCTTATTTATAGGATTACTCGTGTGTCTGTCCGAAGTTGAAATTTGGTACACATATGTATTTCTGTGACCCAAACACGGACGTGTAACGTAAATAAATGAGTTTTGAATATGGGGGTCACTTTTGGGGGCTAATAAGAAAATAAAAAAAAAGTTTTTCGAACTGTATCGTATGACATATCAAATAAAAGGGCTTGTTGAGAGGATCTCAAATATTTATTTAAAATAAACACATTTAAAGACATTTAAGAAAATAGATGAAAATTAGCCATTCCCCCACCCCTTATCTTCGAAACTACTGAGCTCAATAAAAAAAAAATACAGAGTATGGTTCTTCACTCATAGATTACAGGAGAACCTATAAGTCTTATGATCTTAAAATAACATGGTTAGATCTCTCAATATTGTGTGTACAAACTTACATTTGCAGTTGGAATGTATGGGATAACATTTTTCAACTACAATCTTACGTTTGTATTTTGGATAAATTCATCCCAACTACGGAAACCTTCATTGTGCGTAGTCCGACACGCATTTTTCCGGTTTTTCTTAGTCAATGGTCTGCACGTCGAGTCGAAGGGAAAACGTAAGATCGGTGACCCATTGCTCAACCGCCCCGAGCGGTTGCATGAAGCAGTAGGGTAAATCAATCAAGCTTCTTAGTTTTATCGTTGCTATAGGTTAACGACACTTCAAACGATACGTGTTTCGTGTAGACATGAAGTATCTCCATTGGCTCGTTACGCATGAGTGGTCACGTTTGAGCGGTTCGACTCACACGCGTGTATCGCCAAGCCGGCGTAGCTTGCGTCGACGAGGAAACAAGTGCCACGCGCAGTTCGCATCCGCGTGGAAGGAATATCTGAATAGTTCAACATGTCCCATTATAAACTGATATAGTGTTGAAATTCAAACACTACTAAAACTTAATACTACGTTTCATCGATCAACTTTTCTGTTTGCACTATTTCTGTTCAGCAACTCAATAAAATCAATATGCTAAGTTAAATAAACTAGTTTTGCTCGAGACAAGTCTCTCGGCGAGTTACGCCTACCAACTTATCGGTTATAGCTGGGCGTGTTTAAGTAACGTTGGGTGCACGTTAGCTAACCGCGGTTCTTATCCGAGTCACGTCGGTTTATCATTGGATCATATCTAAAACCAGCTTCGATAACAAGAATCGTCTTTGATGTATCTTTGTTATTCGTTTTTAACCGACTTCCAAAAAGGTTATAATTATGTTCGCAGCGTGTTTTTTTTTTGTAAGTCCCCCGATTTCTCCGTCAATTGTGGACCGATTTTGAAAATTATTTTGTTGTTTGAAAAGGTATGCTTTCGAGGTAGTCCCATATTTTTTTATTAACTTTGCTTGGATAGTTTTTGAGTTATCTTCAATAATACGTATTTTTCCGACTTGATAATAATATGTGGATGATATGATATGTTTCTGTGACTGTTATTTACATAGCAGGTAGTGGTTGTTCGAATTTGCGTGGGGTAGGTGACTAAAAAGTTAAAAGTAAAACCTTTACAAAAAAAAAAACAACCGACTTCAAAAAAACACTACAAAGTGAAAAAATAACTTTATTTTCGGAAGTCGGTGGCAAAAAACGAAAATTCAAAACAAAGACCGACTTCGGAAATTAGTTATTTTTCACTTTGTAGTGTTTTTTGGAAGTCGGTTGTTTTTTAATTTTGTAAAAAAGTTTTTTTAACTCTCGAATCTCCGGAAATCACCACGTGAAGAGCTTTAAGCTGCAGACCAAATAAGTATTTTAAATACTTAGTTTGTAGTAGTTTGTTGTTTAACCTGTAAAAAAAGCAAAGGATGTTACTGACGCAATCAATAACTGATTGATGTATTGTAGACATTGGCCTGAGTAACGAGGTCATGGAGAAAGTGTAATGTGGCCACAAATGTTTAAATGTCACGTTGAACTGTTGGCATTGACCTTGGCGACATACGTATATAATTAACTTGTCATCGACCTTTCAATCTTATTTAAATATCTAATACTGACATTTTTATCAAAGTTTACTGGTTTTTAGGCTGTTATATTATGTAATGTTCGTGTTTATTTGTGTGGTACAGATGTAACGGCACGGGACACATAGCGCGCGAGTGCGCGCAGAGTCCGGATGAGCCGTCGTGTTACAACTGCAACAAGACCGGGCACATCGCACGGAACTGCCCCGAGGGCGGCCGCGACAGCTCCAACCAGACCTGCTACAACTGCAACAAGTCCGGCCACATCTCCCGCAACTGCCCCGACGGCACCAAGACTTGCTATGTGTGCGGAAAGCCCGGACACATCTCCCGCGACTGCGATGAGGAGCGGAACTAACACACGCCTCGTCGCGACTGCCTATATATAAAATAAACTATGTATATTATGATGCCACGCACGGACGATAAGCAAAGGACGCGATACGCGACACTAGATCGTAAGACCACACGACTGTATGAAATTAATGCAACGGAATTATAAATCAGATGCAGCAGCGGTATTCACGTGACAGACTGAGGTGTATGATTTTAAAAATGTTGACTTGTATATAGGTCTCCCCGCCGCGCGAGCGCCGGCGGCGCTCGTCGATACGTTAATGTTTGTTCTTGCACGACGTGAACGAGTTATTGTGTTTTAAATCATTTAATAATCGTGATTGAACTATTGAGGAGGTAGCGTTACAGTTTTTAGCATTACAGAGTATATATTTAATATATTTTGTACAGATTTTTTTGACAAAAGATAAATTGGATGCTGGCGTACATAATGAGTTTTCAATATGAAGAGTGGAGGCCCCGGAGCGACCCGAACCCCTACTGGACTCTCTTGTTCGTCTTGTTATACAGTTGTTCTTACGCGATCGTATGCGATCCGACGAGTCTCAATCTTACATCCTATCACTACGCGTGATTTATTTTTATTGATCAATTCCTTTGTTTATGAGATCCTGCTAACTTGTGGAGAATTCAGTGGTTAATTAGAATTTCATCAATCAAAACATTTTTTATTTTGTTATCCCTGTCAATGTGCCTCTCTGTAATACACTGAAATGTATAATGATTACTCAAATAACAGTGGGAGATGATTAATTAATAAAATCTTGCCTTATTATTTTACAAGTTTTCATCTTGCCCTGTTTTGTTAGTATCATAGCTATTTATTTTGACTGTTAACATGTGCTCACAACACGAACACACAAATTATTAGATTCATATCTCCCAAGTGTAATAATTTGAATTTAGTTTAGATCACATTACTGAGCTCATATCAATTGACTGAACAAGAGGGCAATACCTATCCTTCAACCATACCTAGAATACATACATTCGAATTATATTAATTACCTACACAACTTGTGTATCGGTGTGATAGCAAATGACAAAATAAAAAAACTTATTTTTAGAAAACAATTTGGCCATCAACAGCTTGCCTTTATTTTGGTCAACGAAATGTAAGTATGTATCTGCTGTCCTCGAACTGCTATAATAAATGAGCTTTTGTTGTAGATTGTTAGTTCGCAAAAGTTCATCGTAGTATGCTTGATTAGTATTAGTTTGATAATTGGATGCTGGTAACCATTCACCTTGCATTCATGATATCCTATGAAGTTTACAGACAGCTGTGTAAGACCACCAAAAAATTTACATGGACCACACGGAAGGGTATAGGCAAAACCACTAGCTTCCTGATGCTGTATTTGCTCTGAATCCTTCAATGGCTGTCTAGGGAGGATGACAAACCCGAAGTCGAAATCGTCAAAAAGTATATCAGACAGTAGTCCAGCCTATGGTAACCAAAGAACACGTGCTAGGGCTCAGGCCAGTATAAGATGACACGCTTCTCCGAATATCAGAAGATAATCATCTGCTCACTGCAGTCTTGACAAAAATAAAAAAATAACGTGCACACTTGACTATCTCTATGTAACCTGCACACACCCCCTATTGAACCAGCTAACTAATACCATCATAATTATTTAGCTTGAACACACCCCCATAAATATTATGACTGCACACACACGCCCCTGTTAAGGAGATGGACAATTTGATTTGTCCGCAACGATAGAACGAATGGAAATCTATGCAATAACGCACACGGAGGACAAAACAACCGCCTCGCCGATGTTTCCTGGACGACCCCTCTCGCTGAAATTCGCGGACAAAAATCACATCGCCACCTGTTGAGCGCCTAATCCAGCACGCACCATCCTATTTAACCCGCACATACCACCCTGATTAACGTACCTACACGCCACGCCACGTAACCTTAAGAGGAACTGAGATGTGGCCGACACCAACGACCAATTTCAGATCTCACATGAGGAACAATACTCTATGGAAACACTCCGCTGAATGGTTTTACTTGTACTCTTTCCTAGAAGTTTTTACAACTACATGTTACACAAACTTCTTGGTATTCTAGTGGTAGCAAGGGGATCCTTCTTATCGATCCTGGGTTCGGTCCCCGGTTCGGGGAAAATGGTATTTGGGTTAACCAGTAGAAATTTCTCAGTAGCAGCTCGGGCTCCTACATTTGGACCCGGTTAGTGATAACAGGCTCGAACTCCTATAACATGGTTGGTGAAATTTGAGACGTAGACAAGACCTGCTAACCCTACTAGTAAATATACATCATAGATGCCACCAGGGGGTCGAACGAAGAACGAAGTTATTTACCGATTGTGTACCGCGAAAAATGACAGCCTTAAAACTGTTCAAGCCACTACACAGTAGTGGTTTCACTAGTGGTTAGGTCTCTGGATAAACTCTTACGTAGGTTTAGCATTACAGCTTAATAAGCAAGTACGTATATAGAAATCCGGATTGTGGACATAAAATTAATGATGTGGATGTAGGCCAACATTAGTAATAGTAGTCTTTGGCCAACATGAACGTAATTTACAATTTTGCACCGCATTAGCGTGGAGTTGCTAGCTACGATGGCGTTGGGATTTGGTAGAAAATTCAATGGAAGTAGTGATGAAATCTAAATGAATAAAAGATCGATCGAGATAATTTAGTACCTACAGCGAATAATCAAGACGTGGTTTTGTGAACCTACCTATTCTTCTAAGCATCATCTAATGGGGGGTATGAAATAGACTTTTACTTTTCATCAATTGTTTGATGAAACAAGCCTGACTTGTTTGAAGAGAGTTACTAAAGTCGCATGTCAGGTTCACTCTATTGCGGTATTTTGTTTTTATAGCTGCACAGGTTGAGTTGAGAATCCGGTTACGCACAGTTGTAAGTTGCAAATTAATAGCCTTGTTAAAGATTTACTCCGAGATAACCATCACACTTCTGTATGGAGCATTTTATGTTTGCTACCATAATCTTCACATAATATTGAAAACAATTGGATTGCAGTAGACAAGTTTTGACGAAATTAATTATTTTTACCGCTTACTCAAGAACTAATTTAAAAAATTATAGCGCCTAGTTGTAGACTTGTAGTTCCATTATATCCTGCATAGACACGTGATTAAGCAAATGCCGCCAAATCAAGATTAAGTACCTAATTCTCGAGGAAGTCCACAAAACCTCTGTAGGGACTCCGCGAAAATACTTTAACACTGATTTAGTAGATAAAGCCTACAAACATGCCAGAAATTAAGTACCTAAGTACCTACTTAAAGATTTCGCCATAGTACTTTCAACCCAGTTTAGGGAAACTTGGTGAAGCCTACCCCTTCCCGGGAAGTGTGCATATGGCGTACATCGTGATTTTAAGACAGGATGTTAAGCACCGTACCCACGCTATGTGGAAAAGATTTAAAGAGAAAATAGCTAGACCGAATAAAAGTAACAGTTAGTAACTTTAGTTCAAAGCACCTAAAAATGAATCATAAAGAGGACTGATATTGTGAACTACCGTTATTAGACAAAATTTAAGGATGTAATTGTATCATGGACGCCTGCATGCGTTAGGTACAGCTATAGATGTAAAACAACCGATCGTGTGTAGGGTTGCGTCGAGTCACGAATGACGACGTCAACGAGAGTGCGAGAGTGTGAGTTTGGTTATAAACCGAATCAAATTGATTATTTACATCGTTTGAAAACAATAAAAAAAAATTGTTTACCAACACAGAGTTTTTAGGTACTCCGTTATATGCCTACCTCGGTAAAATCAAGAAAATGTAGTTACGAAAAACATAGTTATCAACACCAACCGCTTTAAATAGAAAAAAAATATTTTTTCGATTTTAAACGGTTTTTTTTTAAATGGATTGGTTTTTAAACCGACCTTACATCTATAGGTACAGCACGGAGAAGCCGCGGTCCTGCGGTCCAGGGCGATGGTGTTGGCGTTAATGATTACAAAGACAACTATACAGTCGGTAGGTAAATGCAGCTAAAAGTTCTTATTTCACCACCTGCTGTGACCACCTGGCATAAGTAGGTAGGTACCTACTGCAAACCAAAGAATCTGAAAGTTGAAGAAGTATCTAAAGTGGGTGATAGACGTGCGAACTTAAAGTACATGGTTTTTAAGTTCGCGGACTTACTTGGCTCACACTGTATCGCGATGTTGTCGAATTTTCTGAATCAAACAATACACAAATGTCGAAACAAAATGGCGGCTCGCGGCGATGACAGGCCTACGAAACTACAAACCAAGGCGGGCTACGGGCAAAATTTCAAACCTGTTGAATCGCCGACGAACTTACTCAGCGGTTTTAAAAGACGCGTACTTAGTAGGACACACGGGCGAGAAAGGTCGCCGAGCCATAAGTACGCGTACTTGCTCTGCGTATATCACCCCTTTATGGACATTTTTAAACTTTAACGCCTTTTCTACACAGAAGCATATACTTTTACCACAGACAAGAAAAAAAAACACCCAATGCGATAAATCCACAAGAAGTCTGAATAAACCATTGAAATAAAATTGTAAAAACATTTTTTTATAATTACACTAATGCATTCCTAAAAGCGCATCACATTTAACATTTTATTTCAATTTGAATGTAAAAAAGTCGAATTTACGATAACGTCAAATCGTTAACGGAACATACCGGTTTTCGCACTAGCCGGGCGTGGTGAAGTGCGGCTGCGCGACAATCGCATTTTCTTGAATGAAGTGAGTAATGGGACGTTGCTAACGTTCTTGTTTATTTATTTGAATTAAACTTATTTTAAATGAATTTCTTTCAAATTAAGTGAGTTTGCGTGTTTAAAGGTAGTAAAGTGAAGTTTTAGTGCAAATGTGGTTGTGTTCTTTGCTTATAATATAAAAGCGGAGAGTATCCATGGGCGTTAACTTCAGGTTAAGAGAATTGTTAACTTTATTATTAAATTAAAATTAAGGTTAATCGAGTATTAAACTCGTTCTATCTTTACTTATTGAACTATAATTTTGTTTAAGTGACCGGTGTTATGTAATTAACTGAACTTTTAACTGACAATAGTCGGTGTTTATGTTGGCTAACGATTGTTGCTAATTCGAATCTTGAATATAAACTAACTTCAACAACTGCCAATACGCTCTAATTTACTTTACATTTTGAAGAAGCTTTTCAATATTTTTCTTTTAATTGGTTTCCGTAAGCCTTGTATGTATATTGCTAACATAAGCCAGCAGATTTGAATAAATACTAAAGCTGGAACACTGGTAATTACCTGTCATGCATGACCCTTTATTGTCATAAAATTAAACAAGTATTGTTTACTGTCCTGCTGTAGTAACTCAGTATAAGTAAAGTGTAGCCTGTACACTACTTTCCTAATTACGGATTGCTCCAGGATTAGGTAAATACTGTGTGCTTTCTGCAAGAACTGGTTGAAACTTAGAAATGACTAAACACTATAATGTAGCTGTTATTTAACTTATTTTTTTATATTTTATTTCTTTCAAATTGTTTTGATAACTTCTGATGACTTAACAATCGTCATTTTTGTTACAGGCAGCTAAAATCAAAGACTGAATTATGAATCTCTTAATATTAACATACATACTATCAACAACAGTATTACAACTATGCACATCACAAGATTATGCGTCACCAACATACAATCCAGATGTTCAACAAACAAACCCCACAAACGATTACCTCAACTCAGACCCAAAGTATGACAACCCATATGATCCAAACAGAAAGTACCAGAATCGTAACCAGAACAATCCAACACAACAATATGATCCCAATCGTCCAAATGACCCAAATCGGAGTCAGTATGACCCAAACCGGAATCAGTATGATCCAAATCGTAGCCAATATGATACAAATCGTAGCCCAGAACAGAGGTTCAATCAATTTGAGAACCGGAATCAAGATGTGAACTACAATCTGAACCAGTACACTCCTGAAAATACTCCAAGACCTGCCTGGGATAGCAGCAGGACATACAGCACTGCGTACAAAGGTGCTCCTTTAGAACATGAAAGTGTCATCATTAATGAGGCGTAAGTTTCTTTTCTTTACTATTTTACGCAAGCCTTACAAGTCACCATTGCTGTTTATAGTGGCAAAATTATTTTGCAATTCACTGGTGTGTAAAAGTATTTGCTCTTTAATACATAACTCTTATTAACTGCAATTAATGAAAACTCTTGGGCTATAAATACTCGTAATATTCTTAATTTGGGTTTTTCCATACCTTTTAAGCCTTTCCATAAGTTCAAATCTTACATGTCTTGCATTCAAGAAAAGCCAAGTACTATGTGTATAATTTAAATTAATAATTTAACAAACATAAGTTAGCCCACGTTCGCACGGACGCGGGACGTAATAAACTCGCGGCGATTTTTTTTTGTGCACGTACTTTTTCTATGCTTAGCGCTGAGAGTTTAAAATCCAACAGTGTATTTTTTCAACGCGTTGGGACAAAAGTGCGTCCTAGCGCGTTGGATTCTCAACGCTCGGCTCAACAGCGAGAGTTAAAAATTCAGTGCGCGATAAAATCTCGTCGCAATTTTATTACGTCCGTGTGTACGTCGGCTTAATGTTACATCTCTTGAATAGACAGTCAAGTCCTACTATATGTCTGATTTAAATTAATAAATTTAACAAACATAAGTTAATGTTACATCTCTTGAATAAATATTCAAGTCCTGCTATGAGCCTGACTTAAATTAACAATTTAACAAACATAATTTTGTAAAGACTTACAAACACAATTACAATTAAGCTTTAATTTTACAGAACATATTTCATAGTGGCATCTAGAATGGTGAGACCAGGCCAGATCTACAAGATATCGGCAAACATTCTTCAAGCCCGCATGCAGATGACCATTAGGGCCTCCATTTCTTGCAATGGAGTGGAAATTACCGATGTTAAACAAAGAGTGAAAGAGGGAGTTCCTGAAATATTAAATATGAGGGTAAGCTGTCAAAATAAATGATTTAATTTACATTAAAAAAACCTGATATTAAATCAGTTTATCCACAAGTCTATTTACCTAGACCGTTTTCTTCTCATCCAACTAAAGATGTTTAGTTGAAATTAATAAATAATTCATTGATTGCATAAGAATTTAACCTGAAAAGGATTTGTTTACACTTTCATCATATACTTATACATAACATAGTTCTTACTAACTTATGTCTTGTAGGTGCCCCCAACAACAGTGCCTGGTGACTACAAGCTCCGCGTGGAAGGCCTATACCTGGACACGCCGTTCGGAGGGCGCGCCTTCGTCAACGAGTCACAACTGTCCTTCTCCAGGCGATTTATGACCATCTTTATACAGATGGACAAACCTGTCTACATGCAGGGACAAACTGGTAAGAACTCTGATGTATTGGTATGACAGGCTTATGTCTTAAAGTCCTAGTATTTTCAATCAATCATTTATTAATTTGCAAATATGGGTACAAAAGAAAAGGTCTTATACAAACAATAGTGTCCATTAGCTATATCCTACCATAAAGGCATGCAAATGTACAAATACACAGGTATCTTATGAAACTAGAATTTAACAATAAAAAGACATTATTTAAAATATTGTATGGAGTAACATTATTTAAGTTTGTCCTGTAAATATTCAGTGACAGAGTAATATGCTTTTTTTAGTAACAGTGTTTTTATATTGTTTTTAAATATATTTAAATCACTTATCTCCAGAAAGGAATTTGGTAAATAGTTATATATGCGTGGAGCCATACATAATATACTTTTATTTAACAACGCTGTTTTATTGCTTGGTAAACATATATGGAATTTGTATCTTTTGCTTTGTAACTTATTAAAGTAGTTTGTATTTTTCCTAATAAAGATTATAACCTCTAATATACACCGTGAAATTTGAATCATAGTTTTGCTAGAACAAACGTTGTTCAGATCATGGTCTACTACCATTCTACAGCATCCAATAAAAAAAAAAAAAACATAATTGGTTTTTGAAAAAACACAATAAAGACAATGTTTAAAATTTCAAGATTATAGTTACTCCCTACAACACAGACACCACGCATGGGACACAGCATTGTCTACAAGGAAATGTACTTCCAAAAACGAAATTTAGTAAGCAGTAATAATCTTGACATTTTAAACTTTGTGTTTTTTGTGTTTTTTTTCAAAAACCAAGTATGTTTTTTTTTATATCTGCAGCTGTCAGTTACTTTTATACTAGTTATGGCTCGTATACATTTCTTCTGGGCTTTAAATACTGCTTCTTTGAGTAGTTTTTCTTCAAGTAGTTTATGAGAAAAATCTGATAATAGAAATCCATGTAAAAGATTTGATCTGGGAAAGTACTACCTATTTCCCCATCATCAATATAATTACCCCCACGTTCGCACGGACGTAAAAATATCACGGCGGGATTTTATCGCGCACTGGATTTTCGATTTTCGGTGTTGAGGCGAGCGTTGAGAATTCAACAGAGTGCATCCCAGTGTGTCGAAAAAACACACTGATATTTTTATGTCCGTGCGAACGTGGGCTTCAGTGTTGCTGTGATGATAAGGTTAATATGGTCAGCATCCTAATTGCGTGACACACGATCATAATCAGAATAATTTTGAAGGATTTTAGCAACAACATCCTTCAAAATTTGTAAAAAGTTAAGTTTGTTTTTGGGATAAATTCATCATTGTGTGTGGTCCGACACGCAATTGGCCGGTTTTTCATTAATTACAAACACTGCAACAAAGCCCTATATTCCAGTTCGTTTCCGCGTGATACCGATCAACACGGAGCTGAAGGCGTTCGGGCGAGCTATCGACGTGTTCATCTTGGATCCTAACCGACGCATCATGAAGAGGTGGCTCTCTAGACAGGTAATGTGGCTATAAACTTTGTATTACTGTGACATTATATAGAATAAATGTTGAAAGAGGTTTGCAGTACATGGCTATGACCAAACAAAGGTGAAGGCTGATACTTTTCACAGGGAAAAGTTATGCAAAAGAAGGGGTGCAAAATGTGGGCAAAAATGTTGACGCAAAAATTGCATCTTCAGAAAGGGAAGCGGAAATATATTTTGTTATTTTAGGCCCTACAGTAATGGCAGCCTTGAATGCACTGTTTTAAGACTCGTGCAGACTAGCGCGACTTGTCGTGTGACGCGACACCGGTAATTGTTCTACCGTGAAGTTTTCTTAGAAATTGTTTTGTTAGAGTCGCGTCGCGTCGGTCTGCACGACGCTTTAAAAATATCAATATAAAGGCTCGTGCAGACCAGCGCGACACGCGACGCGACACAAGGGCACCGCTCGTCGCGCGACGAGCGGTGTCTTTGTGTCGCGCGACAAGTCGCGCTGGTCTGCACAAGCCTTAATAAGTGCAAGTTTGAAAAGCGACAAACTAAATGCTCATGATAATCACACATGGACAAAACAGCCCTTCTTGGCAGTGGGGTAAAAATGGAAATTAAAATTAAATTAAATCTTCAATGTGCAGGATTCATAAATCGTAACAATACTATTTTGCAGTCAGTCCATCTTTCACACGTCATAACAAGGCTGATAAAATCACAATGAGTGAATAATGTCCTATTGTGCCACCCTGCCACTCGATCGGATAGGCCAGTTAGTGTCGGGTCTCTTCAAGACCATTGTTCACGCAAACTGTAGTCAAATGATACAAGATAACTTACGACTTTACGCCTACTAACATAGTGACAACTTCAATTTAAAGCTTCGTCAAAGTGTAAGGTGCTCAGAATGACCCAACAGTCTCTATCTCTCTCCCCCGACCCTTGCTCGATAACGAGGTGCCAGCAGTTGTTGCAGCTGAGCACGTAGCTTTAAATTCCCTGACTAATAATCATGATCAAAACATTGATCCAGCCCGTCCCATCCTTGATGTCCTCCCTCCGGTTGACACCCTAAGCCGAGGTTCGTACCCCACAGGGGGTGCCCTTAGCGAGCGTTCACCTAGTTTTAATTAGCATAGTTGAATAAACCTGGCTGGAGGTTTTAAGTGTAGTAGCTTAAGGCACCCACAGGAAAGTCTGGTTAAGTAGTCATGATCTCAGAGGTCAACTACGAGATGCCCAACCAAAAAAAAGAAAAGTCATCTCTATTTACGCATTATCGATCTCCGATTCATATGAGCTTACTTAGTCAATTTTAAAATGAAAAGATTTCTGTGTTTCGGCCTAAAGAAATTATACTAATAAACAGGGCATTGACATGGGGTCATCAGGGGTAATTTGGTTGCAAATGACCTCTCCTACATCCCCTTAACGGATTGCCGACGTATAACTAATAACCCTGTATAGTAAAGCTGAACAGTTTGTTAGTGTTTGTTATTTTTTTAACGCGCTAATCTCGGGAACTACCAGTCAGATTTGATAAATTATTCTGGCATTTGATAGCCCAATTCTTGAGGAAGGTTATGTATTTAACATCACGCTACGTTCTATATGTCCCTCGGGTATCATCGGATTTCCGAATACAAACGAATGCTAATTACCATGTCCATCAATTATTAGATTTATCGTGTATAATAATTTGAATTCAGAACTAAGTACTTTATTGTTGTTTTGTTTTGATTTCTGTGTGAACTATATAGAGCTGTAGAGCTGTGTCGTGTCTGCGACTTTAGCGGCTTTCCTCCCATTTTTTGAATAAATTACATTAAGTTAAAAGAGTATTAACAACTCTATATGTATACTTCCAAGTCGATTGAGAGTGTCCAGTGCAGCTGAAAGAAATCCGACAACTGACGAAACACGAAGTTTGCCGAGGGACATTAAGAAAATAGAAATACAACTCAGCGAGTTGGTTGACTAGTCTTAACTAAATTCTAAACTTAACTAGTATAAACTGTTAACTTTACAGGGTCGGGAGTTCACACGTTTACTACGTGTTATTCTAACTGCATACATAATTATTATTATGAGTGCATTGTATAATTACGTAGTTTGAACTTTGAGCATACAATTTGGATCTTGACACTGGATTCAATATCAAACTTAATTTGCATGTTTTTTTTTTTTGGGATTCGTTACACAACTGTTGTAAGTGTTCTTCATACAATCAAATTCCTCAATGATTCTTCATGTAGAAGTGAAGGAAGGCGCTGGGTATACAGACAGACCCTAAATGACTAAAACCGTATTTTTTTTAATTTATTTTTGTTTCTCGGTATTCATACGATGTACAGATACCCGCACTTTCATGGAAGCAGTTTGACTTTAACAGCAATCTTAGTCTCGCCCCCTGTTACATGGGACTTGAAAACATAACTGGCGAAATGTGGACAATAGGTACACCTCTGCCCAACCTTTCGAGAATTACTGGCGTGATGTTTTTTTGTGTTAAGGGCACCACCATTCGCACTTTTACTCTCAGTAACATCATCGCCTTCCGATATGATTACCATCCTATGTCTATACAGAAGATCGCTTTTAGCGATAAGACCGCTTATTGTGTCACCATAAGTAAAATTCCTACATTTATATCTGTAATAGCTGCTTTTTTTTCGCGCACTCAATTTTCATTTCTCGGTATTGAGTCGAGCATTGAGAATCCAATAAAACGCATCTCAACGCGTCAAGAAAACACACTGTCGGATTTTCAACTCTCGGCGCTAAGCAGAGCGTTGAAAATCCAGTGCGCGGAAAAAATCGCTCATGCGGACCTGGGCTAATTCGTATAGTGTACATTATAAAGAGTATTCTATTCTATTCAGAGTAACTTCGGCACAGTAAGTCTGCAGTACCAGATGTCGGACCAGCCGCTGTACGGTGAGTGGTCCATCCGCGTGGAGGCGCTGGGACAGATCGAGGAGTCGCAATTCCTCGTTGAGGAGTACTATCAAACACGATATGAGGTATGTACCATTCTGACAATTCGTTTATTATAACCACCACCAAAACATTCTGATAATTCCATATTTGAACGTATGTGGGCGTGATTAACGCCTTTTGTGTTAGATACCTTTGTTCAAAGCAGAGGGGCTTGTGGCTAAGTAATAACAGCCGCACGGGTCGAACAATCAGGTTAAGCTATGGGTGACCATATTTACATACCAAAACCCCTCCGTGCCTCGGAAAGCACGTTAAGCCGTTGGTGCCGGCTATCATTCGTGGATATTTGACACTCGTTACGGGTCGTCAGAAGACAGAAAGTCTGACAACCAGTTTTACCAAGTGGTATCGTATTACCCTGTAATTTGGTTATGGAGGTCAGATAGGCAGTCGCTCCATGTAAAATACTGGTATTCAGCTGCATCCGGTTAGAATGGAAACCGACCCCAACATAGTTGGGAAAAGGCTACGCAGATGATGAACATTAATATTTTAAGCAAATCTATAGTTAAACCATCTCCTCACCCAGGTTAACGTAACAATGCCCGCGTTCTTCTTCAACACGGAACCGTTTATCCACGGCCGCATAATGGCGAACTACACATCAGGGGCGCCTGTCCGGGGCAATCTTACCCTAAAGGCAACTATCAGGCCGATACCGCAGTACCGACCGAGATATTACACGCAGGGACAGTTCAATAACAGAGGACAGTTTGGAGTACCTACTGGGTATGGAGGGAATCAGTATACCAGAGGTAAATTGTCAATAAAAATAAATTCATATGTTTTTCCGTAAGAGTATTTGCGCATTTGATTCGGATCCGAGAAATCTCGGTCTGAAGTAGCCGTCTTACTGTTTGCGCACGTGAACGTGAACTCCGTCCGTCAAAATTTCGAACATTTTCATTTCGGATGGAACTCGAATTTATATAGTACGCAAACTATTATATGCGTTAGGCACGGTTCACACTCTCGTGACAACAGACCAGTTCAAAAAGTCGTTGGTTCACAATGAAAAGGGAGCTGTTCACTTGTATCACAGAACCATTAACCTTCATCTGCGATTTTGTTATTTCCTCTCAAGGCAGTCTTTCAATGGTACAAAAATCGTCATGACACACATTCTAGGAACAGTATTACGGATAGCATGTTTGATTCTCGCACGGTTCTGATATTGCTCTGGGTATATAAAAAAAAAATAGTTTAGAAAAAAAGTTAATTAAACATAACTTTTTTCCCACAGTTCGCCAAAACTACCCTTACAATACCGGGTACAACAATAACTATAACAACAATTACAACAACAACAACAACGATAGCAACTACCAGCAACAGTACGACGGCAACTATCAGCAACAACAATACGATAACTACGGACAGACAATTGTGGATGAATTCGGGAGGGTAGTTAATAAGGAGAATCGGTACATTCCTGGTCAGCCGAACCAATTGGAGCAGCCAGATTGGTGGTATGACCCGCAGAAGGTGGTCACCAGAATGTTTAATTTTGTAAGTATAAAATACTGTGTACGGCTTTATAAAAATATGCAGGTTTAGGGTTATAGTTCTATGCAGGTTTGTAGTTCTAAAATCACAATAAATATTGACTGCGAAACTCTTAAGGAAGGAACCCCTTGCGACGCCAGGTTTGCATATGTTGTGTTTCTAGACATCTAAAAAATTAAACGCGTCGTTTCTAAAAAAATCTATTTACTTCATCACTCTATTTTACTAAATTTATGAAACCTTGTTGGTATTCTTACCAAGGGGTATCGTATTACCCAGTAACTGGGTTGTGGAGGTCAGATAAGCAGTCGCTCCATGTAAAATACTGGTATTCAGCTGCATCCGGTTAGACTGGAAGCCGACCCCAACGTAGTTGGGAAAAGGCCAGGCAGATGATGAGATGAAGTTAGTATTCTAAGGCCCGTATTACAGAATCTCACTCAAAACTCAAGCATCACTTAAAACTCGTTTAAAGCATTTTGATTGGTTGAAACTAATTTTAAGGAATGCTTGAGTCTTGAGTGAGGTTCTGTAATACGGGCCTTATGCCCGCTTTCACCGATAACTAAGTGACACTTAAATTAATCCCTAAATAAAGGGGCATTATTGGATTTTCAACTCTCAGTGCTGAGCCTAGCATTGAAAATCCAACAGTGCACTTTCATTTAGAGATTCATTTAAGTGTCACTTAGTGAAAGTGAAAACGGGCATTAGATTAGCAATGGTATTAAAATAAGTTAATTCTAAAAATAAATAACATATATATTTGCATGATTATCATTGTCAATACACATGACAGTTAATACTAGTATTCTTATAAAAAATGTGAACAAAACTTTAAATCTATTTAGTGTAGCTATGTAGAGAATAGGTGACTCTAGAGAGTTTCATATTAAAAAAAATACTACTGTGATGTTTACTGGCTATTAAACATTACTGAAATATAGCATACACAAGTATTACGGAGTTACTAGACACATAAATACCATGCGATATTCTCTCTTCTAACAATCAGTCTATTTCTCTCCACCAGGATGAAAAGTACCCATTCTGGATGCTGAAACAGGACCCGACTCAATACGCTATCGACCACAACAGCAACAACAACAATAATAACAACAATCCCAACTACAACACTTACACGACAACATCGACGTACAACAATTATTACAACAACCCGTACTACGATCAACTGCCTTACCTGAGATATGTGAGTAATATTTGGAATTAGTTTCTAGCAGAATTCTTGTGGAGAATCTAGGTACCCTTCGTCCTCTAACTGAATCTAATTATCTTTAGATGTGAACACTGTTATGCCAAATAAAATTCCCAATTTCTCATAACTTTGAATTTTGTACATTTTGTTGGAATAAGCTTCGATCAATTGATACTAATGACAATGTTTCACGAAATTGCATAATTAGTCACAGATATTGTATTGGTTAAAATGTTTTTAAAGTGAAACTTTTATTACATCGTCTCAAACTTTTTCGTCTGTGTGTTGCATGTCGCGTGACGGTCGGCCGCGGAGTAGGGATAAAGTGAAAGGCGCTCGGCGGCGCTTATAGTTCGCTTAAAAGTTTCACTTTTACCGTGGTTTCATAAAACCACACAATCCTTTTATTTTTTTCATATTAAGGAATTCCTTGCTAAGTACACACCGTTTGTTTAAAAAACAACTAACGTCCAAAACGCAAGTTTCTATCTTTAGCAGTTTGGGCTGTGCGAGATTCTTACGAACGAATTTATTGCATGCCAAGTGGTAGAATGAACCTGAAACAAAACATTATTTTGTAACTGTGAATGTGTACTTCCACCCCTTCTGTATCACTTTACCTATAACTAACATAGTACTACCAACTCAAAAAATTCGCAGTTCAACGGCACATACGACTTCAAATACCCGATGTCGGAGTTAGCCCAGCTGGTCCCGACCCTGGACGGCGTAGAAGTCATCATCACAGCCTCAGTGGGCGACCCGTTCTTGGACGAAGTCATCGAGGGCTACAGCATCGCGAGAATCTTCAACTCCTCGTTACAAGTCACCTTCCTGGGTGGCACGCCGCAGGTCTTCAAGCCTTCGATGCCATTTGATGTTTATGTGAGTAGATTTTTCAGCTGGTGAATGGTTTCTGGATTTTTTGTGATAAATCAGTTTCTTGCTCTTCTCGATAGGGAGCGACCAATTGGAACCGTGCACCTAGCTTCTGACGTTTCATAAGTGCCCTTGTAGGTTTATGTGAAATAAAATATTATGAATTTGAATTTAAAGAATCGTCCTGTGCAGTCTGGATTTCCAATTTTTTGTTTGTTCTTCATTTTTGGCCGAACAAAGTATAATGTTAAGTTTAGTTTAGCATATAGCATTTAACCATTAAAAATTAACAGCTACTGTTCGTTTTTTAATCTCGGAGACTAATTTGACAAGTGCAAATGTCAAACTCCAAATTGAAAAAAAACTTTTTACAAAAAAAAACTACCGACTTCCAAAAAAAACACTACAAAGTGAAAAATAACTTTAATTTCGGAAGTCGGTGTCTTGGGTTTTGTGTTTTCGTTTTTTGCCACCGACTTCCGAAATTAAAGTTATTTTTCACTTTGTAGTGTTTTTTTTTTGGAAGTCGGTAGTTTTATTTTTTTTGTAAAAAGTTTTTATTTTTTACTTTTTAGTTGTGGTACCTACCCCACACTCATTCGAATACCACTACCTACTACCAGTGTCAGGAACTTATCATATCATCTACATACTAAGTGGGAAAAAAAATACGTATTTTATAGCTAACTCAAAAACTACCCAAGCAAAGTTAATAAGTAAAGTAAAGTAAAAAGTAAAAATTCATTTATTTTCCACACTAATCTAAACACAGTATAGGTACCTACATAAAATAATAAAATTTATATGGGACCAATTTGGGAGCATACCCTTTCAAACAAAAAAAGAATTTTCAAAATCGGTCCACAAATGACGGAGAAAGGGGAGGACATACATAAAAAAAAAAAAACAAACATACGCGTCGAACATATAACCTCCTCCTTTTTGGAAGTCGGTTAAAAACAAACAACAATCACTTGAAATGCCAAATTAGTATCTGGGATTAAAAAACGAACTTTAGTGCTATTATTATATGAACGAGAGATAACAGTTCAATTGATCTTTTTAAATTCAGACATGGTCGATATCTAGAATTGAACGAAAGCCAATAAGGAGTCTACTGACGCATATGCATTAAAAACAAAATCGTATTAAAAGCAAAAGGGCGTATCATACGACAAAAATTTTTAACGCGTTCAAAGCGATTTCCGCTTTTATACGAAGTACTATTTTTCTTTCTGTGGCATAAAGCACAATTACTAATAACACTATTCTTCTAGATGGTAGTATCCTACCACGACGGGTCTCCTCTACCAAGCTGGCAAGCAAGAGGAGTATCACTACAGGTTCACGTTCAGGTAGAGGGTAGAGGAAGTGGAGTGGACCCTCAACAGCCTGCGCTGGTACCGGGCAGCGACGCCGTGTGGCATCTTAAGCTAGACCTCTACAAGTTGTTGCGTGAGTATAATGAAGAAAAACAAAAGAACATCGCGAGATAAAGTGCTTAAAGCTACACGCCCTTTGCATACCTGTGAGCTCTCTGTGGCCTTCGTTCACTGCCTCGAGCGATACGACTTGCGTCAAGCGACACACGCGCGCGTCACCTGTTTCCGTCCATCGCTCCGCAAGGCGCGTCGCCGTAACTCGTGGCATCCTCTAAAGAACTTTTTTCATTCGTTACCTACGCAGTCGATGCCGAAAGACGAGTGTCGCTTGACCCTGTAGCTCGTGGCCACGGGGGTAGCGTGCTTCTATTATCTTCATCCTTGTTCCAGGTCTACAAAACGACCCGAATTACCGCGACGTCCTCAACGGCATCACGGGCGTACGACTGAGTGCCCAGCTAGTGGACGCAGTGGGCTCACACGCAACTGCTGACGTGCACTTCATCGCGCACTACAGCGCCAACAACCAACACATCCGCATCGCCACCAGCACTACTGACGCTAGGGTGAGGGGCATTATGCAAGTGTTCAATTGTTCGCCGGCTCCGCACGTTGGTCCCAAAGTTGGCATCAACAAAACTCGTTCGTGTGGATTGAGCCACAGCCAACGTTAGCCAGTGCAGCGTCGAGTCGGTACAACACGTGTGTGTGTCTGAACCTAACCTATCAGTGGCGGCAAAGGATAACGCATAGGAAGCATTGACTTGAGGTTTTCGACGGAGCTTCGTTATGAGGTTCCCATTTTTGTCTACAGCGTTTAAAGTAAGCTTAGTAACATGAACAGCTTTTGATTAAATCAGAAACTCTGTTTGCCATTGACGAAGGAGTAGACCCAATAAAAAAAATTGGTTGCCTGTAAAGTCGGTATACGGGCGAAAGTTTTACGTGACAACGACTTTGAGTGGTAAAATAATTTTAATGTGAATATTCATTCGTATAGTAGGAAGAAGGATGAAATAATAGTAACAATTTAAAACATTTATTTATACACATGAACCGGTGTGTATGCCTATCTCTCTCACTCTCTCTCTCTCGCTCTGTCTCTCTCGCTCTTAGGCGGGCTAACTGTGCTCGAGTGGAAGGGACGCGTGCCTTTCACTTTTTATGTCTGTCTCTCTCGCTCTTAGGCGGGCTAACCATGCACGCGTGCCTCTCACTCGCTCTCATTGTGAGCGCATAACGTGAGCGGAGCGTAACGCAGTTTCTTGAAGTGTCACCCGGCAAACCAATTTATAAGACGTTGTCACGTCAAAAAAAACAACTGGCTTTTCTTTATTCGTTTTCCGACTTTGCGACCAATTATACTCGTCTGTTCGGACCATGGCGGGGCCTCGATGTTATAAAATGACACTAATATTAAGCCGTCGTCACACAGGTGGGCGAGTACATAATCTTCCACGTGCAGAGCAACTTCTACATGGAGTCGTTCAACTACGTCGTCATGTCTAAGGGGATCATTCTTACGAGCGGACAGGAGATCATGCAGGTAAACTTGAATACCTCCCATCAGTGGCGGCCTAACAGGGGGCGGAAGGGGCGGCCCGATTAAACAATACCTGGAACGTAACATTTTAAAAAAACTTTGAAGTTGACGTTCCATTTTTTTAAAAGCTGTGGGGCCTCATTCAGCTTTGCGGCCCCGGGCCTCTGACGGGCTTAGTCCGCCACTGCCTCCCATATTTTCTTGATGGTTTTGTGAAATAATAATCTTTTGTTTTGTATATATATTTACAAAATCCTTTTCTACGCTACAAGTGTTTGTAATGAGGTGCTTTTTTTAGATTCAATTGTGTAACTTTTGAAATTGCGCAAACTAACACTTCTCAACATTTTATTTCATATTACTTACTTTAAAATTCAGATGTTTTTAAGGAAAAATGTTATTATATGTGCTCGCAGTCGCAGTATGGCTCGCATGTAAGAAATTTACGCAGGGATTTTACTACATAAAAAAATCCGTGCAGACACAGTCTCGCACTCACAGCGACTAAAAAGCTTGATCTAGTCCATGCGTAGCTTGAAGGAACACTATTTTACAGGTTTACTAAACTGCATTGTATGGAGTAATTTTAAGGGTTCCGTAGCCAAATGGCAAAAACGAAACGATTTTTAGGGTTCCGTACGTCAAAAGAAAAAACGGAACCCTTATAGGATCAGTTCGTGGTCCGTCCGTCAGTCTCTCAAGACCCATTTTCTAAGGAACGCGTGAAGGTATCAAGTTGAAATTAATATAAATACGTAGATCTATGTTCTCTTGGAGTTCTAAAAAATCAAGCTTCTAAGTCAATGCAATAATAAAAACGTCCATTTATGTGACATTACAGGGTACACACGGCTACACATCAAGCTATATATTTCCAGTTTATGCTGACCTCGCATTGTACGAAAATCCTATACAATGCGAGATCAGCATAAACTGGAAATGTATAGCTTGATGTGTAATACTTCTCGTTGACCTAGAATCGTGAAATTTGGCAGGAAGCAAGGTCTCTCAGCACTAGTAAAGGAAAAAGACCGAAAATTTATAATTTGTGGTTTTATCACAAATCAAAATATTTTTTTTTGTGATAACAGACTTACATTTGCAGTTGGAGAATTGACCATGACGTATATCGATGTATGGGAGAACATGTTTCTCAACTACTAAGTTAAGTTTGTTCTTGAGAAAAAATCATCCTAACTACTTAACCCTTCATTGTGCGTGGTCCGACACGCACTTTGCCGGTTTTTTTAAGTGAAAATTCCTTGAGGCGCGTTGTACATTTTTGAGATGGGACTAAACCATTGATTTCGCGACACTGTTACGACACCAGCTTGTGACCATTAAAAAGACATCAACGCGTTGATTACTGCGGTGCCGATTTTTGTTCAAATTGTCACTTCTATTGGCACTCCCGGAGTGCCACTGTTTATTTTATTTATAAGCCTAGTGATTTATGGGTCTGATATAAAGCTTTGTAATGCCCCAGGAGGGCGTGCGCACGTTCGCGGTGACGGTGTCGGCGGAGATGTCGCCGGTGTCCACGGTGCTGGTGTGGAGCGCGCAGCGACGCGCGCACGTGCTGGCCGACTCGCTCACCTTCCCCGTCAACGGCATCTCTAGGAACAATGTGAGTATACAACTACTGGTATGGAGCGCGCAGCGACGCGCGCACGTGCTGGCCGACTCGCTCACCTTCCCCGTCAACGGCATCTCTAGGAACAATGTGAGTATACAACTACTGGTATGGAGCGCGCAGCGACGCGCGCACGTGCTGGCCGACTCGCTCACCTTCCCCGTCAACGGCATCTCTAGGAACAATGTGAGTATACAACTACTGGTGTGGAGCGCGCAGCGACGCGCGCACGTGCTGGCCGACTCGCTCACCTTCCCCGTCAACGGCATCTCTAGGAACAATGTGAGTATACAACTACTGGTATGGAGCGCGCAGCGACGCGCGCACGTGCTGGCCGACTCGCTCACCTTCCCCGTCAACGGCATCTCTAGGAACAATGTGAGTATACAACTACTGGTGTGGAGCGCGCAGCGACGCGCGCACGTGCTGGCCGACTCGCTCACCTTCCCCGTCAACGGCATCTCTAGGAACAATGTGAGTATACAACTACTGGTATGGAGCGCGCAGCGACGCGCGCACGTGCTGGCCGACTCGCTCACCTTCCCCGTCAACGGCATCTCTAGGAACAATGTGAGTATACAACTACTGGTGTGGAGCGCGCAGCGACGCGCGCACGTGCTGGCCGACTCGCTCACCTTCCCCGTCAACGGCATCTCTAGGAACAATGTGAGTATACAACTACTGGTATGGAGCGCGCAGCGACGCGCGCACGTGCTGGCCGACTCGCTCACCTTCCCCGTCAACGGCATCTCTAGGAACAATGTGAGTATACAACTACTGGTGTGGAGCGCGCAGCGACGCGCGCACGTGCTGGCCGACTCGCTCACCTTCCCCGTCAACGGCATCTCTAGGAACAATGTGAGTATACAACTACTGGTATGGAGCGCGCAGCGACGCGCGCACGTGCTGGCCGACTCGCTCACCTTCCCCGTCAACGGCATCTCTAGGAACAATGTGAGTATACAACTACTGGTGTGGAGCGCGCAGCGACGCGCGCACGTGCTGGCCGACTCGCTCACCTTCCCCGTCAACGGCATCTCTAGGAACAATGTGAGTATACAACTACTGGTATGGAGCGCGCAGCGACGCGCGCACGTGCTGGCCGACTCGCTCACCTTCCCCGTCAACGGCATCTCTAGGAACAATGTGAGTATACAACTACTGGTGTGGAGCGCGCAGCGACGCGCGCACGTGCTGGCCGACTCGCTCACCTTCCCCGTCAACGGCATCTCTAGGAACAATGTGAGTATACAACTACTGGTGTGGAGCGCGCAGCGACGCGCGCACGTGCTGGCCGACTCGCTCACCTTCCCCGTCAACGGCATCTCTAGGAACAATGTGAGTATACAACTACTGGTATGGAGCGCGCAGCGACGCGCGCACGTGCTGGCCGACTCGCTCACCTTCCCCGTCAACGGCATCTCTAGGAACAATGTGAGTATACAACTACTGGTGTGGAGCGCGCAGCGACGCGCGCACGTGCTGGCCGACTCGCTCACCTTCCCCGTCAACGGCATCTCTAGGAACAATGTGAGTATACAACTACTGGAATACACCGGCCGTTACAACTGAAATGTATGTTTATTTTATCTATTTACTAGATTTTGCTCGCGGCTTCGCCCGCGTGGATGTAGGATAATATCCCACGAGAACGTACTACCGGGATTAAAAGTGGCGGAATTTACATCGCCACATGCAAACTACGCATCACACTGCCGTCACGCAAAATCCTGCATCGCGCAAGCAAATTTTACCACGCGACTGGCATACAACGTCCCGACAACAATTGTCGGGCAGTTGCCCACCAAACACAACACCCGTTTGGTCATTCATCCTCCATGAAAAGGGAGAAGGATTCTCCAGATGGATGAATGAACTTTACAACCTATTCCTCATACCTCTAAAAAAGTACCCTATATTAATCCAGGTTATATATTCTAAAAACTATATTTTTGGCATCAGACTTGTTCCCACACCGCGTAGCAATAACTTTTTTTTCAGTAATATTCAATGTACAGTTTTGACTTCATTACTTTTTTATTATATGTATAGATTTATTTAACAGTTGTTTATGTACACACTTATAAACAGATATAATATAATGTAAAATGTAGGTATAACTGGAATATTGAGTATGTTTATGTTTTATTTTTTTATTGAGTCTTTATAACCATTTAATTACAATGCCTTAACAGGCAACTAAGTTCTAAGAACCTACCTATTGTTAACATCTTCAAAATGTTGTTCACTTAGTTCGCAATAAAGAATTTGAATTTGAAACAGAAAAATACGTGCAAAGGTGATACAAAAGGAAATTTGACTAAAAAAGATTTGTAGATTAGACACCGTGGTAAGGGTAGAAGATAACATAAACCGGGTGACCACTGAAAATCAGCGCTGTGCTGTGGGTCCCCATAGCACTGCATCATGCTGAGTGGAACCCGGAGTGTCACAGTCATGTCGTGCAGCTGCCGACTATTTCAGTTCTATGCTCGTGATTTCTTATGTACTTTATTTTGTTGTTCTCTGATTACTCTTGTCTTTTTGTATGCACGTGTTTCTGTGACAATAAACCTATTTTTCATTCTTTCATAAAATGTAAATCACAAAAAACATACAATATGAGAATATACTTACATACTTCTAAATTAAGTAAAATCACTAAAATATTAATTTAATGTAACATAATAATCTGTTGACCAGTTCACGGTGTTCATAAACAACCGCAAGCACCGCACGGGCGAGCGCGTGGAGGTGGCCATCTACGGCGAGCCCGGCGCCTACGTCGGCCTGTCCGGCATCGACAACACCTTCTACACCATGCAGGCCGGGAACGAGCTCACTTACGCTAAGGTCTATATTTATATACTCTTTCAAATAGTTTCCTGTTCTTCCACAGTAAACTTGAGACTACGATGGGAAGTCCATCGCCTCTGTGTCAAAAATTTTTGGACGAACCAATTCAACTTTCGACGATTAAAGCTATTGTGATAACAGCAATACTCGTACGATGCAAGCATGATGGATGCAAGCCATGTTCTGGTTGACTGATAGTGTCAAACCAAAATAATCATTTGTTGGACTGCAATGATACACCAACTGAATGACCAAAATAATCATTTGTTGGAGAGCAGTGGTGGCCCAGTGGTAACGGCTGTGACTTACGAGTTGTAGGTCGTAGGTTCGAACCCAGCCAGGCGCTTTATTTTGTGTAAATTATTTCATCACCACTGCTCTCAAAATGGTGAAGGAAAACGTCGTGAGAAAACCGGCATATCCTAGAACCAAAAAATTCTAAGACGTGACATCTACCAACCCGCACTGGGCCCGCGTGGTAGATTACGGCCCACTCCCTCTCACAGAGAGGAGGCCGCAGTCCCAGCAGTGGGAACATTATAGGCTGATTATAGATAGATAACTAGAATATTCTTTATTATGTACACAATAAAAATTACAGACTTAATATAGACATTTTACATTGGGTGACACAATGGGCGGTCTTATCGCTAAAAGCGATCTTTTACAGACGACCTTATTGATTATGTGGACTGTAATGACACTACCATATTACTGAAGGAAGTCATAAATAACTCGTCTGCCAACCCATCAAATCAGTGTGCAATTTGACAACATACTTTTTGGTAAGAAGCAGCTTGATCATGCTTTCAGAAATCGAAGCATTTTTTTCAGGGAACCCATTACCTATCAATCCATTTCAATCGTCAGTCCTGGATCTCTTACGATAACTTTTTCCAAAACTACTTTTGTACTAAATACACCTAAATCGTACAGGTGATATCAAAAATGTCTTACTTCGACGAGTCTACGAACGGCACGTTCGCGTACACGTGGCGCTCGCACTTGGGCGACGCGGACGACCTCGTGTACTTCCCTTCGTCCACCTTCGGCATTGATGCTAACAGGACCTTCGAGTGAGTATTATAGCTTTTTGATAATGTTTTTTTATTGCAGCTAATTTTTTTTATAGTCGTCAGACCTATTTTCATAGTTGTAGAAGCCTCTGTGGGCAGGTTCTTTAACATACATACATACATAAACTCACGCCTTCTTCCCATGGGGGTAGACAGAAACTCCACCTGCTACGATCCTTTCATACGCCTTTTGCCTCGTTTACGTTCATACATCTGGTCATACACGCACGCCGGTTGCGAGTACTACGCACCTGGCCTTTCTGAAGAACATCACCAATAAGGTCAGTATATGTCCTCCTGGGGCGTCCCCGCCCGGCCTGTCCTTTCACATCAGCCTCGTAAATACATTTTGTTAGTCGCGTTTCATTCATCCTCTCAACATGCCCAAACCATCTCAGCATACCCTTTTCAATTTGTTCACTACATCTTCTTTTAAATCACACCGCTGTCCGCACATCATTGCTCAGCCTATCATTCATAACGCCTATTAATCGTTAGGTTCTTTAACGTTTTGATATTTTATCGATTCATGTACTACATAGGAAAAAGAAAAGTATTGAAAGTAATTGGTTTGCCAGTAATATAAGCAGCATTTACTTTTAAACACAAGTACCATATGTGGGTCTAATATCAAATCCAAAAAGCTACTTGTGGATCCATTTTAATTGCGCACAAGCAGAGGTGGCCCAGTGGTAACAGCCGTGACTTACTAGAACTTTGTGTAAATTATTTCATCATCAATGCTCTCAAAACGTTGAAGACAAACATCGTGAGAAAATCGTGTCTTCTAATTAGGACATACCATCCTGGAACCAAAAATTCGAAGACATGGTGACATCCACCAACCCGCACTGGGCCTGCGTGGTGGATTACGGCCCACTGCCTCTCACTGAGAGGAGGCCGTGTCCCAGCGGTGGGAACAGTTTCGGCAGATTATGCAGTAGTTATGGAAGACCACCGACCGTTCCATAGACTGCTGTGTAGTTTGGTACGGAAACAAACTACACCGCAGAGAGCAATTGTGCGAGCCCAACTCGCTTTGGCAAGTTTTTTTAATCTAAATAAGTACCGTACCTTTTTAGTATTCCGTAAAACAAAAGGAAAAACCGGAACCCTTATAGGATCACTCGTGTGTCTGTCTGTCTGTCCGACTGTCACAGTAAATTTGCTCCGAATCTAAGGGACCGGTTAAGTTGAAATTTGGTACACATAATTATGTATTTCTGTGACCCAAATACGGACGTGTAACGTAAATAAATGAATTTTGAATATGGGGTCACTTTTGAGGGGCAAATAAGAAAACAAAAAAAAAATTGCATACTTGTGTGATATATCAAAAGAAAAGGCTTGTTGCGATAATCTCAATTTTGAAGTGAAAACTTCTTTAGGCGCGTTGGGCATTTTGAGATGGGACTAAACCATTGATTTCGCGACACTGTTACGACACCAGCTTTTGACCATTAAAAAGACATCAACGCGTTGATTACAGCGGTGCGTGGAGTAAAAGACATCAATGCGTTGATTACCGCGGTGCCGATTTTTTTTTAAGTTTTCACTTCTGTCGGCACTCCCGAAGTGCCACTGTTTTTTTTTTTTCATAATTTTAAAATAAACTCTTTTAAAGATAGATGAAAATTTACCATTCCCCCTTATCTCCGAAACTACTAAGCATAAAAAAAAAAAAAATTGAGATTTACTCGCACGTCTTGTCCGTTTTTTTTAATCACTGCCTAAGCTGTTCTATCGGAGATTGAAGTGTCGGTGTAAAAAAAGTCTTGAGCACCAGATAGTCGACTTTTACTGAATAATTTTTGTCTCACAGATACGCAGGCCTCATAGTGTTCAGCGACGTGCCAGTAACCCGCCGCTACACGACGTGTAACGTGTCGCAGGGCTTCGGCGAGTGCCTGGAGGGAGGATGCTTCCCGTTATCCAAGCGATGCGACGGCTCCTATGACTGTTCCGACCACACTGATGAGTCTAACTGTGAGTTTATAATCAACCTTGATATAGTTGAATCAATAATTTACCTATCCATCTTTATAAGGGTCCTACTCTTATAAAGATAGATAGGTAAATTATTGATTTAGTGCACATAAAAAGTAATAGAGTACTGCAAAGGCCTGATCGAGGTGACTGTAGAAAAGGATGCATGGAAGGATTTGGGGAGGTCTTTGCTCTGCGTGAAACAGTGTGGGCTAACTTAAAAAAAAATAACAATATAGAAAAGCACAATGAAATGATAACTCAGTACTTGAATATAAAGTGGCATACTTTGATTATAAAGCGCGTAATCTTCTAGCTAGCAAATTCAAAACGCGCACAGCAAGTCTACTTTGTGCCATCGAACTTACTAGTGGACTCAGCCTTTTAAAACTGAAGGTAATTGAACTGTATTGTGCGTTTGGGACATGACATTATAGCCGCCGGAAGTCCATACTGCTCCTTTGAATTTTTCATTTGATTTTCTGAAACTTTGTGATGCGCTCTTCAAAAACCTAGGTCATACCATACATGGCCCTAGTCTAACATTTCCTAGCAAACACTTCGCATACTATTTCGATGTTCCACAAGTATCATTTCATCAGTCTAATAATGAGGTGTAATTGTTATCCAGGTGAAACCGACATAAACAAGTCGTTCGAGCTGACCCACTTCCGCAAGTTCCGGTTCAACCGCGTGCAGCGACAGTACGACAACGTGTGGCTGTGGCGTGACGTCAACATCGGGCCGCACGGGCGATACGTGTTCACTGTGGACGTGCCGCAGGTATGTAACCTTGCTACTGCACGTCTTGTAGACGTAAGACGTAGGCCATGTGAGTTAAAGACTCGACTTTAAACCTACCTTACAAGTTCTTTAATTTTGGAATTAATTTATATCACATCTATTCAAAAAGAGCTAGTTTATTCTTCGTAAACAGGTATCAAAATAGCTTTTAATCCCTAGGGATTAAAAGTGATTTAAATTTGGAATGTGGATATTATTAGTAAAAGTTCCAATCACCAAAGAGATCAATCACGAACATTGTATGAACAAGTAACAGGCTGTATGATAAAATTGAGAAAACAAAGCACGTGCGCGCCAAATTAAAAAAAACGCGCGAGATGCATTCCGCCTTAGTTCGTAATTGTTAGCTCAAATTCGGATTTTACTTATTTTTGTAAAAAATGAGGTGTGTCTTCCAAATAGTGAGAATGACATAAATAATCGCAGGTACTATTTTTATTCATAAGTTGCACTTATTTATTTTCTCATAGAGGGTGATAAAAAGTAGAATGTCCACCTCGGGAGTGCACACTCTCGCTTATAAAATAGTTGTTTGCTCCCTCGGCAAACAATCTACTATTATTAATCAAGCAGTAAAATGGTTCATTCAATACTCTGTGCTTATCGCTTTATATTGCGCAAAAGTTTACAGCTTCTAAAGTTTCTTTCGGGCCAGTAGTACCTCAAATAGTATAATTACTTTTTTTTTTGGTAATTTTGTACTGGTATAGATACGTTATTCGAATTTTGTTAAAATGCTCTATATTGTTACAGATACCAGCCCACTGGATAGTGTCAGCATTCAGTATGTCTCCCAGCCTTGGTCTCGGCATGTTAACTGAACCTAAACGCGTAAGTACTTACGATCATTAAAATTAGGCCCGAAGTTTTGTTTGTGTCTTAAGTAGGGTTGCAAAATTACGTAATTTTACTGAAAACGCTGGTAAAATAAAAACGCTGGTCATTCATATAAATTACGGTAAAATTGCCGGCGATGAAGTTTTAAATTTTCATTTGTGCTGTCCTGTGCTCTGCTTCTGCACATAGATGATATTATTATAATCCATGACATGGTGTGATTCATATTTAAAATTTTTGACTTGAGAATTAAGTTTTAGGGATTTTTAGTACGCATGAGTCTCACGAGCCCAGTTTTCTGTTTTTTTAAAGTTCCAATACTGCTTATATCTCTGGCAAATTTAATTCAAATCCGTTTATAGTGAAGTAGTGGCATACACATAATACACACAAACATACTCACTTCTGTATTTGTAGTGTTTTAGTAGATATGACTGTATGAGTAAGTTTAATACGTTTTTTACTGTAAAATAACATTTTTTACCGCATCTTACCAGAGTAATTTTACCGTTTTACATCCCTAGTCTTGAGTCACTTTTGACGTCCAAAAAGTGCCGATTCTCAGTCATGAATAAACGATTTTTGATTTTTATTCTAGTCTATCATAAACAAGATTTTACGTGAAAATATTTCCTAATAACAATACTTCTCTGACTTATTCATTACAACTACTTTTTGGTATAACAACAGCTTCTGTTTCTGTATATAAATAACAATAGCCTCGGACTAACACAGTCGCCAATTACAGTTTAACCAACATTCTCAGAAATGTGAACTATATACAATTATCATCATATCATAGATATATCATATCTTCTTAATAACCGAGGAATTTCTTGCCGGCTCTTCTCCATAGGAAACAACCAATTTTAACCGTGCATCTAGCTTCTGACGTTTCATAAGTGCCCATGTAGGTCTATGATAAATAGAATATTATGAATTTTGAATAATTATTATCTTGTTTTCACAGTACATAGGCGTCCTACCATTCTTCATAAAAGTGGAGGGTCCCGAGCAGTGTCGCCAGGGCGAGCAGGTAGGCCTGCGTGTGATCGTGTTCAACTACCAGCCGCAGGACATCGAGGCCGTCGTCGTGCTGTCTGCCTCGCCCGACTACAAGTTCGTGCACGTCGAGGAGAATGGCATTGTGAGTATACAACATATCCCGGAATTAACGCACACCACCAAACACCCTAATTAGAATATTATGTTATAATCATAATACATACACTGAATTTTTACTATTATGTATAAAACATTATTTATTTATTGAAGTGAAAACTTCTTTAGGCGCATTCGGCATTTTTGAAATGGGAAAAAACAATTGAACTCGCGACACCGTTACCGACACCTCATTTTTGTAAACGCGATTGTGCTCTTTATTTAGATAAGGTTACGAACCAATGTTCTATACAAGTATTTTTCTTCCACCAAGGCGATCTTATTGAATTTTTCACTTCTGTCGGCACTCCCGGAGTGCCACAGTATTTTTTTTATTTATTAAGTTAGTCATACAAATTGTGGGAGAAATAGTGGTCACATTACAAATCTACGCACGCACTCGATCTGATTAGACTATTACACTCCGGCCGTCAGTTTTATACTAACGAATATGTGTTTTGCGAATTTGGTCCTTATTACTACTAGAAATTGTCCAACTGCCAGGAGTCGGCAACGCATTTTTTCGATGGCCGGACTGTAGAGAAATGACCGAGGGTCATAAACACGGTAAAGCCTATCCTAACCCCTTTATTAATAAACGCGGAGTAAAATTACAACCAGTATTGTATTCTGATTTACCATAAATTTTTGAGGTTTAGGTTAGGTATAACTTAACTCCGCGTTTATTAATAGGGGTAGCGGTTACACCGCCACATACGATCTACGCATCAAAAAGGACATGACGTCACACAAATCCTGCATCGCGCAATTAGAGTTTACCGCGCGATCGACATAATAATATGTACAAGATTCTGACTTCAACCGATGGGCAGTTGCCCGCCAGACACAACACCCGACTGGTCGGAGGATCCTCCCTTTTCTATGGTGGATGAGTGAACTTTACACCCTGTTCCTCATATCTAAATGGGGATTTAAGTGGACTGCAGCATGGAAAGATGCGTGTCTCTCAGTACGTTCACACTACAGACGTCTAATTACCCTGTGTGTGAAAAATCTCTAAGGCCCGTTTATACGATCCGAGTTCGATGTGATTGGATCATTATTCTGATGTTGCTATCATCGAGGCAACACATAATCCGCGTGTTCTCAGGCCAATTCCCGCACAAATGTTCAAAAATGTAGTCAAATTCTCATCTCCGCGAAAATCAATGTTAAAAACTTAATATGAAGGGAGATTAGAAGTATTTTTAACAGTTTGAGACGGAGATTAGACTGCGAAAGTTCTTTAAAAAAAAATTGGTTGTCTGTAAAGTCGGTTTACGGACGATAATTTTAACGCTTAGGCCGACCGTGCCTCTCTATCGCTTGCTAAGCGCTCTCGCTTGCACACTCGGCTCAGGCAGAACGTGACACTTTTTCGTGCGTGCCGCCGGCGTTCATCGATTTATAAGACGTTATCAAACGAGAATTGGCCCTCAGATGTTGCGTCCGGTATTGTAGTCACTAGTTCGATATTATATCACTCAACCTTATCTTGTGCTTCAAGTAACCCAACACTTTTCCACCCAGGTCCGTTCGTACAACCCACGTACATCTTTCGGCGAGCACCAGTTCTTCGTGTACATAACTTCGGGCGACGCAGCCACAGTGTACGTGCCCGTCGTGCCCACGCGCCTGGGAGACATCCACGTGCACCTGCACGCGTCCACGCTCATGGGACAACACCACTATGTCAAGAAAATATCTGTAGAGGTAGGAGTCACACACACACGACTGAGACAAGACGTCATTACCCCGCGTTTACACCCATATACAGGATCTTTTGGCGCGCGGCGAAAATTGGAACGAATGCCGCCATCTTGTTTTCAAAGAAAAAAAAATCACCAACAACACGCGCCAAAAGACCCTTGAAGCACCGTACAAGTTGTGATATTATGATATCAACAAGACTTGTCAAAAACATGGTTGTGTATAAAACAAGTATCATACACGTATTGACGTTGTTTTTGACTTGTATTGTTTTGTTTATTATTTTGTTTACCTTTTGTTGACATTTTCGACAAGTTTTGTAAACAACTAGTTTTTGCTACTCATTATTTTTATTCAGAATTATAATGATATGTACACACGGCTACACATCAAGCTATACATTTCCAGTATAAGCTGACCTCGCGTTGTACGGAAATCCTATACAATGTGAGATCAGCATAAACTGGAAATGTATAGGTGTGTGTACATTATAAACTTATACCTAATTAATAAATAAAAATAACAATATTATATCCTAACATTAATTTGACAGGACTAAACTAAAATTTATCTTCTGTCCTTTTCTTAATGAAAAAGAAAGAAAAAGATGCACTGAACTTAAATTTAGTTTAGTTTGTGAACAAGGGAATCGGCACCAATGTCATTTTCATTTCACACATAAGTAAAACACGTTAGTTAAACCATGCACAAAAGTTATGTGGTGTCCACGAAATTTCATGTAGCGTTTTCTTGGCTTTGTATCTTTTACAATAAATTCTATGCTTGCGTTTGCGCCAAGGTACAAACAAGTTGAGTTTATCCTCTTTCTCCAATGATGAAGTGAAATGATCTTCTATATGACATAATTTTCCACTCGCGACTTTTTACGAACACAAATAATGAACAGCCCATTTCCTCCCGCAGCCGGACGGCATACCGCAGTACCGTCACCAGTCGGTGCTCCTCGACCTGTCCAACCGCGCGTACGTGTTCCAGTACATGCACGTGAACGTGACGGAGACGCCCATCATCCCGTACGAGGTGGACCGCTACTACGTGTTCGGCTCCAACAAGGCGCGCATCTCCGTGGTCGGCGACGTGGTGGGGCCTCTGTTCCCGACCATGCCGGTCAACGCGACCAGCCTGCTGCACTTGCCGATGGTGAGCGAATCTTTTAGTCATCACATGATAAATCACCGTGTTACTATAATAAACTGTGAAGAATTTTTAGAACCAAATACTTGTGAAAAATTAAAGTGAGCTTATTTTTTTTGCGGTGCTAATTAAGCTTTTCGGGTCCTTAATACTAAGTCAAAATAAACAAGGATCACAATCTCTTCAATATTATAATTACCAAGAGGAGAAATGGAGTCTAATTTCACAGTAACCAAGTGTGGCACATTTTTAGGGTTCCGTAGTCGACAAGGAACCCTTATAGTGTCGCCATGTCCGTCTGTCTGTCTGTCCGCGTAGTACTAGAAAGCTGTAATTTGTTATGGGTATACATTTTAATCACGCCGACAAAGTAGTAAAATTCAATCATGAAAAAAATTATATATTTTTTTTAAGGGTAAAGTTTTTTTGTTCTCGTCTATCCCATGGTGTGTTTAATTCCAACATAATAAAGTTGTAACGTGGTTGCATTCATTCGGCCAGATTTACTAACCCGTGATTGATTCTGTAAACCCATCAGAAAATGGAGTACTTTTCGCCGTCTTTGATCTTCTGGTAAAAAATTCCCGTGTATTTTAACACGTTTTATTTCCGTCACAGGACTCAGCCGAACAGAACATGTTCAGTTTCGCGGCGAACATGTACCTGACGCTGTACATGCGTCTGATCAACCAACGTAACAGGACGCTGGAGCGAGACGCGTTCAACCACATGAACATACTGTACCAGCGACAGCTGTCCTTCATGAAACCGGACGGATCATTCAGCTTGTTCCGAAGTGATTGGTGAGTTATATCGTCGTGTTTATTCAACCGAAAGGTGTCCACTGCTGGAAAAAGGCTTTCCCCAAGCTTCGCTACATCGACCGGTCCTGTGCTTCTCGCATCCAGCGTATTCCCGCAGCTTTCACTAGGTCACCAGTTCACCTTGGGGATCCTACTTGGGGATTCCGGTACGCGGTCTCCATAAGAAAGAAATAAAGAAAATACATTTATTTAGCACAGACTAAAAGGCCACAGATTTTTTTTTTTGCAGTATTTGTTGTGTAACAAATACTGCAAAAAAAAAAATCTGTGGCCCTCCAGGATTGCCGAAAGAAGTGAAAACTTGAACAATTTTATTGTGCAGGAAATACTTTTCTTTTTTGAAGTCGGTAAAAAAAGGGAAATGTCAATCATGTCGTTGTCATGTCTTAATGTTTGGAATGTCATTAATCCCAAGGAAAATTTATCGCGCGTTGTTGTCTTTTTAACGGTCAAAAGCTGGTGTCGGTAACAGTGTCGCGAGTTCAATTGTTTTTCCCATCTCAAAAATGCCCAACGCGCCTAAAGAAGAATTTCACTTCAAAAAATGTGTATTCCATTGTAAGAAATTAGCAGGAAGTATTACCAAGAGAAATTAGAATACTAGAATAGGCGTAATTTTCAAAGAATCACATATAATATGAATTTTTAAAATGTTGTGACTATAACATTTTTCTTTTTATTCTCATATATCAGGAACCAATCAGCATCAAGTGTTTGGTTGACGTCATTCTGCGCTAAGATATTCCAAGACGCGTCGTTCAACGAGTGGGAGAACTTCATATACATCGATCCTGAGGTGAATAACTACTTTAAAATAACTCAAACACGCAATATTTAGAGGTATCCAAATTCCAGGATTATGAAATTCAGTTTCTATTTTCGAAATGGGTTGATTTCAATAGATTTTTTTTTTTACTTTTTCACCAAATTAAATTCATTGCTTTGTAAATGGTCGTCTGTTTTCTGGCAATCAATTTTAATTTAAGTTCGGACATTACTTGTACGTAATAGTGAAAATGAATCAAGTTGATTTCACATTCATAGTATAATGTACAATTCTCCTAAGTTTTTCCTTCTTCGCAGGTGATTTCAATGGCAGTAGCGTGGGTGCTGGACCACCAGACGCCAGACGGTGCGTTCTACGAAGTAACATGGCTGCCCAACAGGAATGACAACTCCACCATCGTGGTGCCCAAGAACAGCACTCTGTACAGAGAGAACTTCGGACACGCGGGCTGGCACGACCCGAGCGCTGTCGAAGTAATTCATTTATACTTAAACATTACGATCAACATCAAACATTATGATCTCCTAAAACAGGGCTGCCTCTCTCTTTCCCTTTTTGCTGTGCCCTACAGGCTCGATAATGATCTAAATTATACAAGGTGGCACTGGATAAAAACTTATCCTGTATACTGAATCCATGGTAACAGTTTTCGTGTCGATGTCCCAGCCACCCTGTACAGTTACAACCTAAGTACACATTATGGTAAAGCAATAAAGATATTGAATATTGAAAATGCTATGATCATACTTCTAGTTTCTGAAAGCAGGGTTTAGTTAAAGTAGTTCAATCTTCTGTCATGTTGAGATTTTACAATATAATATTGAAAAAATTCTCTTCGACCTCGCTCACTTAAGTACAGAAGATTCTATCCGAAAATCATTTAAATAAATAGCGACTCTTGCTACGACACAATAAAGTGCAATTCAGGTCGCACAGCGCTAATTACCTACAGTTATATTCACCTAGAAGTTGCCTCTCTTTCTATCGCGTAAATCTTCGAGCCCGCCGCGTACTTGTAGCTTCATACCTAAAATACAAATACATAGTTGAAGTTGAATTGAGTAGGTAGAAACAGAAGTCTCAGCAAACCATTAAAAGCTAAAGGCATATTTGGTCGGGCCGCGCCGCAACTTAACTCATAGCAAAATTTCTCCATCCAAAAACTTTCGTAAATTTTCTATGAACCAACGCACACTACTAGCGGGACGGACCTCACTTTTTTGTATGAAAATGCGTTGCGCTGCGGCCCGTTGCGGCTGTAATGTTAGCTGGGCTTAATTTTTCTTTACTCCTACGTCTCAAAGAAAAGCCATTTGTCGCCTGTCGACTGCCTGAATCATGTTATTCTCTCAAAGATTTATATTATGTGCATTTCTATGTACCATCGAAGAAACGTATATCTGTACACGGTAAGGACTATTCTTGCTTGCAGCGCTCGGCCGCTATAGTATCGCTTACCTACGAAAAAATAGAGTCGTGTGCACGGGATTTTGTTTTCAAAGTGGTTAGATATACGACCGCGATGGTACTTATAGGTTTCAGTTTTACATGAAGTATATCTTGTTGCCAGGTAAATAACTCAATAATAATGCAGCGTAACATCACACTGACTGCGCAAGTGGTCATCACGCTGGAAACTGTCAAGAATCTCAAGGATATTGGAGTGCGAGAGGTAAGAAAGCGTTTACTCATTTGAAAACTCTTGTGTCGAGAGCATTGTGCTGCCCTTTTTAGGTAGACCAGAATCAAGACTACGCTACGGTTTGTTCATTTATCATGCTTGGCTTTCACAGACCCATTTTTAACCGACTTCCAAAAAGGAGGACGTTGTATGTTCGTAGCGTGTTTTTTATGTATGTCCATTGATTTCTCCGTCAATTATGGATCGATTTAGATTTTTTTTTTTTGTTTGTAATTGTATGCTCTCAAGGTGGTCCCATATAAATTTTATTAACTTTACTTGGATAGTTCTTGAGTTGGGTTCAATAATACGTATTTTTTCCCACTTAGTATATGGATGATATAATAAGTTCCTGTCACTGTTATTTACATAGCGCAGGTAGTGGTATTCGAAATTGTGTGGTAGGTACAGTCAGCGTCAAATAGTTAGTGACACTCAGGGTATTCAAATAAATAGACGCAACCAAAAAGTCAATAATATCGGTACAAACTAAGTTGTCTTATTGTTGTCAACAATATAGTCGCTCAAAAGGTATATTCAGAATATGTTTTTCAACTAAAATGTTAAGTTTGTTCTTGGGATAAATTCATTCCAACTACGGAACCCTTCAATGTGCGTGGTCCGACCCGAACACCCATTGCTAAAAACGTATGTATTAAATATCTTCACGTTTTAAAAACTTCAAGATCAAGAGTTCAGCACCCAGTTGAATAAAAAAAAAAAACAGTGGCACCGGGAGTGCTGACAGAAGTAAAATCTTGGACAAGATCGCTTTGGTGGAAGAAAAATACTTGTATAGAACATTGTTCTGTAACCTTATGTAAATAAAGAGCACAATCGCGTTTACAAAAAAAAAAAAACTTCCAAAACCTTTAAAGAAAAATACTTGCATAGAATATTGATCCGTGACGTAATTAATAAAGAGCACAATTGCGTTTACAACTTGACAATTGACTGTTTTTTCCCATCTCAAAAATGCCAACGCGCCTAAAAAAGTTTTTACTTAAAAAAAAAGAAAAGTGGTTGATTGGTTTATAAAGGGTATGGAAAACTATACCCATGTCGATTTCGAATAACTCATTTTGTACGTGGCTGCGTTCTTGGGTTCTGATGTTGACCATATTTTGGCATCAGCACTCCCAAAAAACCATCCAATTTTGTCAATTTTTTTTGCGAGAACCAATAAATAGGTAGAGTGAGCTAACGTACATTGTCCGCGCAGGGCCTCAGCGCGCGCGTGTCGTCGGCCCAGCAGCGCGGCGTGCGCTGGCTGGAGCGCCACCTGCGCCTGCTGGACGAGTGCGGCGAGCCCTACGCGCTGGCGCTCGTGGCGCACGCGCTCACGCACGCCAAGGCGCCGAGCTCCGAGCACGCCTACAGGCTCATGAAGCGCCGCCAGAGATATGAAGGTAAGCGTTACTGCTTAGCTACATCATTTGCTATTTTACAAACAGGTGTAAGGAAAAAAAACTTTTTTGTTAACACATAGAAATTAATAGTAGATTGTTTACCAAGGGAGCAAACAACTATTTTTAAGGCGAGAGTATTTCTTTGAATCCAGAGCGGAGCGAAGGATTCAAAGTAAGTCACTTGAGCTTAAAATAGTGTTGCTCCCGAGGTGAACACTCTACTTTTTATCACCCTCTACGAGAAAAATAACGTCTGTGATCCGACCCCCGTCAGGAACGAAGTTCCTTCTCACGTATGATTTAAAAACAAAATTTGCGCAGCCGCCATCGTGGATTTACATTTTGACCTCACTATCGACTTTAGCACCTTCGAAAACTATGAAAACGACACCCATGACGAAAAATTTGAAAATTTTCGCAGGAAATTATCAAGTAACTTCTCCCGCTCTAAGTGAAGCGGGAAGGCGTGTCAGACTCTTACTGACTAAAACCCACCCGTGTTCCTTCACTTGCCATGTTGCCGGGAGCCACGAATTCCCTTTCAGCTTTATTCGCAACCCTGGCAAGCGTGTACAACAGGCTTAAAAGCTGATATTTCCAAGGACAGATATCTTTTATCCTTGATAAAATTGACGTTACAACACTACAGATTTTGTTTGAAAAAAACTATTTAAAAAAATCTAAAAATAAAAATTATCTATCATTTGTAAATTCAGCCCTAAATAAACTTTTTATTAAATTTTAATTAAAATCGGAGTCTTATTTGGGTGTACAGACGCCAGCACATCAAGCTACCCGAAACTGTCAAATTTTCCCAATCAACTTTGAACCTTAAATTTCGGCGATAAAGTTGCAAATGTATTAAATAAATTTGACAGATTGTAGTAGCTTGATGTGCTGGCGTCTGTACATCATATATTCATCTATGTTCTTCCAACCATCCTAACCCAACTATCACCCACAGGCGGTCTAAGCTACTGGGGCAAGGAACCAGTCCCCCAGCCCCCATACAAGATGGAGAATCAAAAGCCGTTCCTTCTCCCACGCCTGCCGTACAAGTACGATTCCAACAACATCGCGGCCACGGCATATGCGCTACTCGCGTGTATGGACCATCAGGTATGTGTTCTATTTCACTCACACACTGATAATAAAAACCATTTATTCGCTATGATGTATGTTTGAAGATGGATTTTTTCAGATAGTCCCAATTCTTTTTCTCAATTCATTTCTCCTAACACAAGCAATTCCTTGCTTAAAAGGTGATCTCCAATAACATTGTATCTAAATGCCTTCTGTAATTGAAAACCTTTTTTTTTATTTTACCATACGGCATGCAAAACTTTCGCATATTTAAAAAGAAAAAAGAAAGTAAAGTGTTAACTCGAGTAATAAAAAATAAAGAATTTGATAAACAGGCTGGATTTTTCAGATGGGGCAGTAAGGGCAGGAACCATAATCGTCGTAGATACAGAAAAACGGTCTTAGGAGACTGCCCTTTTTTTGAGTTTGATCCCCATTCTTAGATTTTGAAAAACCTGTACAATCAGCAAGAAAATTGGCAATTATCACAAAATCTTTTTTAATGCCAATCGAAGACCCGAAAGACGAAAAGAATGTGTCTATCGGTCAATAGAAACCGATTTATGTTCCTGCATAAATCATAAAAGTTATATGCACTTAGTTATTTGATTTGATTTGATTTGCACTGATACTTGCACTCTCTTATTGATGATATATCAGTCCTGTGAATCAGTTTCATTTTATTCGCCTTTTTTATTTTTAAGAAGTGCCAATTCATAAATTAATTGATTAATCATCTTGCACATGTTACTTGTTATTAGATAATTGATGAATAATCTGATTGATATAAATGATTTGTATTTGACAGGACAACAACGAAGCTATCGTGATGTGGCTCAACTCGCAGAGGCTGCAAGATGGCGGATGGGCTTCTACGCAGGTTTGTGGTTTATACAACGTGTTCCTTTTGATATCCCATATTTTTTGTGTATTAATGAGATCACGTCAAAGAATCAACTGGCATATGAATTATTTATTATTCAAAGTAATTCTACAAAGTTACGATTATTTATGTAAAACAAACTTACAAACAGTATTTCTATTTTCTTAATGTCCCTCGGGAATCATTGCATTTCTGAATACAAACGAATGTTAATTTCCATGTCCATCAATTATTGGATTTATCGTGTATAATAATTTGAATTCAGAATTAAGTATTTTATTGTTGTTTTGGTTTGATTTCCGATACTACCTATACAGAACTGTAAAACTATTTTCCTATCTGTCGCGCCTGCGACTTTAGCAGCTTTCCTCCCATTTAAAAAATAAATTATATTAAGTTAAAAGAGTATTAACAACTCTATATTCTCTCAAGTCGATTGAGAGCGTCTGGTGCAGCCAAGTGCAAAGGGCAACTGATAGAAATTTGACAACTGACGAAACACGAAGTTTGCCGAGGGACATTAAGAAAATAGAAATACTGTACGTGAAACATATTTAAAAAATTCTCTTACTTATCAATTAAACTTAGATACATACTGTCGCTCGGCATCCAATACCGCGAATGTGACATTTTTGACGAAAATCAGATTTTTGTTTTATTTCATTCTACACTTTCAAATACGTGATCCTGCATTTAAAAATGATTTTCGTCAAAAATTTCACATTCGCGGTATTGGATGCCGAGCGACGATATATCAAGAGTCTGGTGGTATGTTATCTTCGAAACTATGTATTTTTGGAATACTTGTTTTAGGTTTTATTGCCTGTTTGGCTATTATTCCACTGGCTCATAGATATTTATCATAATTTGTGTACACGCAGGACACGTACATCGCCCTGCGCGCCCTGATCGAGTACACGAACCGCAAGCGCCTGCGCGACGTGTCGTCGCTCACGGTGAGCGTGGACGCCGTGGCGCTGGCCGGCGACACGCGCACGCTGCACGTGCGGAACGACAACCTCGCCGTCATGCAGTTCATCGACGTGAGTCTTGCGACCGGGAACTTATCGTCAGGATTAGCATTCAGTTGAAAAAACTCCACTGCTGGGCATAGACCTCTCCCAAAGATCGCTACAACAATTAGGTAGTCTAATCATGTGTTTCCTGCAACCAGAGGATTCCCAGGATCTTAATCACTTCTCTGGTACGCAGTCGCCGCTCTAGAACTTTTCGGCCCTATCAGTGATCTGATCAGCCATGCGAACTTAGTCAGCCAGAAAATACAGTCCCAGAAAACTCGCCTGCAATTTCGACTGTCTCATCAGTCAACTCATTACTTTTTAAGTAATATTTAACTCTACTCGAATACATAAAAGTATTTACGATTTTATGGCCGATTATTTTAAAGTGAAAATTTCCTTATGCGCTTTAGGCATTTTTGAGATAGGACTAAACCATTGATTTCTTTCACGACCTGTTACCGATACCATGGAGTAAAAGACATCAACGCGTTGATTACCACGGTACCAATTTTTTTTCAAGTTTTCACTACTGTCGGCACTCCCGGAGTGCCACTGTTTTTTCTTTTGTAATAATAAGAATTCATATTAAAAAGTGTTAACAAAAGGTAACCACTCGCTAAGATTAGACTTAATAGTTAGGTTGTCGAGTTATAGTTAGGTTTTGTAGAGCATCCTCTCTGTCACTAATCTCTTCACACGTGACAGTCTCTTTCAAGTCGGTTTTGCTTGTGCCATGTTAACGCTCCAGGTACTAATAGTATGTAATTCCCCAGATCCCGGAAGCCTGGGGCACGGTGAAGGTGACCGCTCGCGGCGCGGGCTACGCGATCCTGCAGATGTCGGTGCAGTACAACGTGGACATCGAACGCTTCCAGACGCCGCCGCCCCTCAACTGCTTCTCGTTGCTCTCATCCCATCACTTCTACGGCAGAAATCAGTCGCACATCGAGTTTCAAGGATGCGCCAGGTCAGTTTATACTTCAAACTTGCGTTTTGTGTGTAATTTCTTTGATTTTTCTTTTGCTGTGAATCTGTGATGGTCTCATAATAAAAGCTTATAATAATTTATTAATTTCTTCCTCTGCAAGGATGCCAATGAATTAAAATCATGTTAAAGTACCACAACCGTACCTGTAGCTCTGCCGTAATGCTATTAAACTTGCGTTACTGAGTTCTAGTTTAAAGGCTATGGGTTTCGTCTCTAGAATGGTAACGCAGCTGCGCTGGTTCTGAAGTTCTGATTCAACTTGATGTTCATAAGCAGCATTGGTGCCGATCTTGTACACCAAACTAAACTATCACTAAAATTTCTTACTTTTGGCTATGAGAATCTTACAAGATATACTGCAAAAAAAAAAATCTCTAAATTTAAAAATAATTTTGACACAACTAAATCGAATTTAACAATCGCGACTCCGCGTGGTATTTGTTTGCTTGCCCTACTCCGTGAATTTTTTTAGAGCCGGAGGCGCGCAGTGTGGCCTCGACATGTTTTATATGGAATTTTAAACTTTTTGTATGACATGTCTGACCTTATTTTTGAGATATAAGCAAAAGAAAAAAAGGATACAGTACTGTTTTTGCACCTGAAGTCGAGGTGTTGGTGAGAATTTTAGTTTATGACAACTAATTTTATTCCAAACCTTTTTAATCGCGATTAAAAATAGTCAGATTTACTTAGATAATCAAAATTTTAGGTGAAAAACGTCAAATTCAGAATAGCTAAATTGCCATTTTCACTAAATTAATAACTCAGTGCCATCTTAGTGCTGTCAAATTAAAATATAGTTAAGTTGTGTCACTTTAGTTTATTTCAGAATGGGAAATCGTTGTTTGACAGGAATAAACAAAATTTTGGTGATTTGTAGTCTAGTTTAGAGGCATTTGTGACAAGAGAATCGGCACCATTGACTATCCAGCGGGCGGTCTGTCATCCAATTACTAATTTTTTTTATACTTCTTTTGAATAAATTCCCAGATAAAGGCACTAGGAAGTGGTGAAGGGTGGGCGTTTTTGGGGGACTGTCTTATGTAATTTTGACGTTCGAAAAGTGCTGATTCTCAGCCTAGTTTGAATAAATGACTTTTGAATTTTGAATAACTACATCTCACACTCTGCCCCCGCCAGCTGGACGCTGTCGTCCGAGTCCCCGCGCTCGGGCATGGCGGTGCTGGAGGTGGGCGTGCCGACGGGCTACATGATCCAACAACAGAAGCTGGACGCCTACGTGCTGAGCCGCCGCGTGCCCACGCTGCAGCGCGCCAAGTACCTGCCCACCAAGATACTCTTCTACTTTGATTATGTGAGTACTGACTACTACTGTGTGTACCATACATACAGTACACACACCCTGTGCTTATGGTTTCGGAAAATAGAGGCGTGCTGTGATTTTCCATAAGCATAGTCCACCAATTGAGTTTGAAACAACCTCTGATTAGAAATAGAAATAATCTATTTAGCAAAAAGAAGAAATACAACGCATGTTACGTTATTGTAATATTACATTTGAGCTCAATTTTTGTAAATAATGACCCCGATGCTAGGAAAATTCTGTGTTAAATAGGGGCCATCCATTCGTCCGCTAGGATTATTTTACAAAATTAGGGAAGCTGAAACGTGTAGATTGGTTGATAAACTCTCTTAGTGGATTTTGGACAAAAATTGCAACTCTGAAAATGGAATTTGTATCCGCGCGATCCGTGGAACACGGATAATAAGAAAATAGTGAAAAAAAACCGGCCAAGTGCATGTCGGACCACGCACAATGTAGGGTTCCGTAGTTGGGATGAATTTATCCCAAAAACAAACTTAACTCTGTAGTTGAAAAAAAAAATCTTTTGTAGACAAAAGCTACTATTTGAATTTAACGACCAATCAGAAGCCACATTGAAAACTCAGCTGGTGGACTCTACTTAAATGCGTCCCGGCAGAGTGCGGGTGCAATTTATGACGTTTTTCGACTATCACACCTTTGAGCCTTCCTCAAAAAACTCTGTAAATGATAGTACAAACCTCACTAAAATTCTTCAACAATATAGTTTATAAAGATTGAGCGACTACACAACTTAATGTGGTGTCATTGTGGTATTATATGCGTTGTTCAAAACACCTGCCTGGAAGACTGTCGAATATTTTAAAATTAATGCAAAATTCGTTTTGAACGCGACTTTACTTATTATTAATGACGAAACTTATTAACATCTAACATGTTGAAACAGCTGTCTGAAGAGCCGACGTGTGTGAACTTCACGATCGAGCGCTGGTTCCCGGTGGCTAACATGTCCCGGTACCTGCCCATGCGTGTTTACGACTACTATGCACCCGGTAAGTAATCTATGCTTTACCTTTATGGCCTTGTGCAGTTCTGGTAAAAATAAGATAGAATGTGTTTAATGTTTATACAACATCCTGCGAACCTAATCGCATTGCTTTTACAATTATTTGAAGTGAAAACTTCTTTAGGCGCGTTGACCGACTTGCTCGCGCCGTAGTGCTGTACTATAGAAGCTATAGATGGCGCAGTTTTAAGTTTTCATTTCTGCCGGGAGTCCCCATGACTGACTATTTTTTTTTTTTAATTACTAACACTTCCTACATCTATGATTTCTGACAATCTGATCAACTTCAATAGGTTTAAAAAATGGGTGCATTTATAATAGCTTCCACAAGAGGTGATACTTAATGTGGTGATTCACCCTTCTCAGTCAGCCGCGCTACTATCTTGCTGATTAGATACCGATAACCTATTCTAAAATAAAACCGTGCCGTTACCAGAGAAGAAAACGGAAATATATGACTTTATGTAAACTCATGCTCGAACTTGAAACAAGAATAAATAAAAACTAACAAACGACTTCCAAAAACAACACTACAAAGTGAAAAATAACTTTAATTTCGGAAGTCGGTGTCTTTGGTTTTGAATTTTCGTTTTTTTTTTTTTGTAAAATGTTTTTATTTTTCACTTTTTAGTTGTGGCATTTACCCCACACAAATTCGAATACCACTACTTGCTATATAAATAACAGTGAGAGGAACTTAACATATCATCCACATACTAAGTGGGAAAAAATACGTATTATTGAAGCTAACTCAAAAACTACTCAAGCAAAGGTATTAAAATATATATGGGACCACCTCTGAAGTATTAACTACCAAACAGAAAAGGAATCATTAAAATCAATTCATAATTGGCCGAGTTATCGCGTAACAAACAAAAAACCAAAAAAACAAAACTTAAAAACAACCCATTTTTTCCAACAGAACGCTTCAACGAGAGCATATTCGACGCGCTACCGACTTATCTCCTGAATATTTGCGAAGTGTGCGGCTCCTCACAATGTCCGTACTGCGCGATTTACAACAACGCCTTACGAACAAGTATCGCGACCCCGCTCCTCCTCATAGCCGTTGTTATTACGATCACACGCTACTTACGACCGCAAATGAATATCTACGGAATCTCATAGATATGTTTGTTAAAACTCTACAAGCAATCGATTTTGTAAAAGATTTATGGAAAATAGAATACCAAAACTTTGTGGTTTGTATAAAGAATGACTTATTTTAGGTAACTCATACCTATGTTAATTATTAATCATTGAATTGGTATCAATTGATTCCCAGTGACAAGAAAATATCTATGTTACAAAATATACACAGGCAGCTCTACGCTAGTTACGGTCATAAAACGTGCGAATAGGACGAGGATTATTTAGTATGGGATTTTCAAAACTCCGCAGAGACTCGTATCGTCTCGCTCTCACATTTAATGACCGTGTCTTGCACGAATATTGGCGTTTTGGATAATATCTTACGTCGATCGTAGGTACAATCGACCAATCTTCCGCAAGCTCACCTTTAAGGCGATAATCGCATAGCACGGCTTACGACTCGATGCATGCGTTTTGACCAATAGGATGCACAAAGCGTATTTTAATCGTGTTCGTATTAATATAATGATGTCTAGAAGTGTGACACAAACAAATGCATATTGTCTCTAATTGGCCGAAACCAGTACCCTGATTGCGTAATGCACGATAAATCACAATTTGTTTCGATTTGAAACAGATTGCTAATTAATTGATTCATAAGTTGGAAAAAAATCTGCTCAACAACGTAAAAAACGCAATAAATGTTATTGAACTGTCAAAATGAAACAAAGCCATAATCGTTTATGAAATTAAGTTACGCAATAAGGGTACTGTGTGAGTTGTCACTAGCTGCGCTGCCGCAGAAATATTTTCTTAACTGAGCATGCTTAATGTTTGTCGACTGTACATTATCACTACTAATTACGGCAAATTAATTCTAGGATATTAATTATTTTTTATAACTTTTGAGTCATTCTGCAAACAAGCCATTTTACGATTGCAAAAAGCTAGCATCCATAGGAATATAGATAGTATGTATACAATTATTGAATAACAAATTCTCATGAGCGACTAAAATCACAGAAAATGACATTAGTTTATCCTAATTATTATTGTTTGTGTGTAATAAAAAAGGAATAACTGAACCAGTTATCTATGAAAGTTTAAACTAACACCAGTATTCATTGGCTTTATTAATATGTATCAAACTTTTAAATAATCTAATCTACAGGCATGGTTGCTATCAGAAATGCAAAAATATAATTATTTTAAGTAAAAACATACATTATTAGTTTTGTAAAAGAATCTGCAGCTATTTTCATGATGAAAATTATTATTGGGTCATTCTCATTACAACTGGCAGCTATATTAATATTAATACTTAGTGACTATTGCTTTGTGCAGCTATAATCTGCTATGTTCATAAATCTATGATCTAGTATGTTCCATACTAACCACCGTTTAGAAATTAGTTTATAATATGTATGTAACAATGAAAAGACAGACCTTAAATGTGTGTAAACAAGATGTTACAGAAAACTTGTTTACGCTGCCGATTCATTTTTAAGGATAACGCTTTGTATATTTTAATAATTGCCTTGTAAGAGTATAAGGAAAAACAACCCTAAAATTAGTATAATACGTACACAGTAGATTGCCTTGTTTCTTTTGAATGATGTATTATGAAAATGCGTATAAGATGCTTGATAATTCAGCTATTGGCCTATGACCAATCAGATACAAGTACACTTGGCCAACAAATGACCCCAAATTCGTGGCCTGACTGCCTCGTGTGCTATCTTTCTTATACCGCCATTTGTATACTTTGGAGCTATTTCTGCTTACATGTCGATGTTGTTATATAGGGGACCCTTTTCAACCATGATTCCTTTCTCCATTCCATGATTTAGTATTAGTTAGGAAGTGTTCATCGTAGTTTAAGTGTTAAAATAGACGTGTATCGCGGTGTCGCGTGCATCTAGAAGTGAATATTCAATGTATACATATCTCAGTGTCAGAGTGAGAAAAAATCTATTAGAAGAAAGATGAAAACGCACACGATTATTTCTAACGATTAGTGCCAGCAGGATGCCCAGATATCATAGTATTCACATTGAATGATCTGGTTTTGACTGCTTCTAGAAACTCGATACATGTCTACATACGGCAAATCCACTTTTTGTACTGTTTGTATTAAAAAATAATTGTATGATTTATTTTAATCATGTTATAGGTAATCTGTTTATATTTTCATCCATTTTTAATTTAGAATCTCTTTACATAGTTTTATTGGTGTAACTTCTTACGAATCTCAATACTATGCCCGGTATCTATTCTCCTGGGTGCTGTCAGCATTTTACTTTACTTTTATTATTTGTATTTTGCCTTTACTTTTACCTGATTTTAGTTATATGTCTTGTACAAACTAATCCATAATCTATCAATCGAATATACCATACATATCGAAATCTACAACTTATTTGGATCAATTTGGAAAGAGAGAAAATTTTGTGATGTTAAATAGCATAAAATGCGTCCTTGCCTTGATTCGAATATTTTATATGAAGGCAATGTGCAGCAATTGTATGTAAATATTATAGTTTAAGTCTACGTAATATTTGAAAAGAAATATGTGCAGATGTAAATCTAATCTAATAAAATTCTAGTAACGTTGGCTAGGTTGGTATTGACTATTGACACATCACGTGGAATAGTTTAACTATATTATTACAACTGCGCACTATTTACTGTGAAATATCCAAGCAATAATGTATCAAAAATGTCAATCATAATGCCTTATTATCAAAAGACAATATATGGAATTAAAAAGCTATTGGAAATATTTTAATGAAAAATATACATTGATTTGTAATTATATAATTAATTAGTAGTATAAGTTTTTGTATTGTGGTAACCGAGAGTACCTATTTATTTCTTTTGTTTATATAATGTAGTGCCACATTCAAAAAATATATTCGATAGCATTTAGATTTTATGACATTATGTACAAAAATGTCCCGTCCAAAATTGCCAACAAAGGAAAATAAAAATTATAATGATACAAAAATAAATTAAAATGAATCTCATGTCTGTAAGTCAATGTGAGCATGTTACTTAAGTAGTTTCCGTCCAAATTACCAATGACTGACTTTTTTACTTTATGTATTTGTGTGTAATATCTTCCTAAGTTGTTACAAAGCTTCTCTATAGAGTAGGAGAGTGGTTTATTGTCATAGATTTATTTCCAAATAAAACCTTATGAAAAGTATCTGTGTTTTATTCTTATATTCTGGAATAGAATGAAGGAGTATTGCCAAAAATATAGATGATTATGATAAACAGTAAGCATTTTTTTTGTATGTATACCAATAAGATTGCGTTTGGTATGAACCAAAACAAATTTCTTATCCAGTTCCATGTATAAGAGAAGCCTGGAAGAAATTGCAGTAAGCGATAAGGCCGCCCATTCTATGTTTGTTGTGTAATCTGGTGTAGACAATAAAGTATTTAATACTTACCAAAAAAAAAATGACATTAATGAATGCTAACCTTAACGCAGATGGAGCATTAAAAGCGGTAATATTGTACTATCACACATACATACAATATGTTTAAATCATAACCTTTACTTCTATAGTTGGGTAAAACTAGGTATTTCTTGTATGCCAGCAGTAACTACCTGCTTTCTTATAGCCTTTTCGTAGGCTATTTTATTTATTTTCTTCTTAATTTTTCATGTACATACTAATCTAGCTTTCATAACAAGTGCAAATAAGTATACCTATTATCCGTAAGAAATAGAGACTTTCAAGGGTGAAAATTACTAAGTTCTTATTATTTTTATTGTTTTTGCGCAAATCCTAGCCTGCATACCAAATTCCAGCTTTCTAGGACTTCAGGAAGTACCCTTTTTTATATACAGACCTTACGGTGGTTGGAGGGTGAAAGTTACAGATTTATTTTGTTTGTGTGCAAATCCTAGCCTGCATACCAAATTTCAGCCATCTAGGACTTCGGGAAGTTTTTATTTCTATTGTATTGTGGGTGCGTTAAACATTTAAACTCACATACACAAACAGCCAGACCCGGAACAACTACATAAAGGTCATACAAGTATTTGTTCCGTGCGGGAATTGAACCCACGACACGCAGCGCAATAGTCAATCGCTTAACCACTGCGCCAACAGTGCCGTCGAAAGTTTCCCAGAGTTTTTGATGAGTGAGTGAGTCAGTCAGTCAGTGACGAAATCAACGTATTCTCGGTATTAATAATAATCCAAAGTATAAAAGCTAGACAGTGTTTTATAATTCTAATACTACATTTTATGTTGTAACTACATTATATCCTGAGAATTTGAGCTCTCTAGCATCCAGGCCGAAGCAATGAGGGGTTTGAAGTTACGACGAATATTGGTGCGAGGGAGTGGGCTGTAATCAACCATGCAGGTTGGTAGATGTCACATCTTTGAGTTTTTGGTTCTAGAACATACTGGTTTCCTCAAATGTATAAATAATAAGGAGCTAAGGGAATGATAGTATCACAGTTATCCCAATGCTTCTTATCAACATGCCTGACAATCAATCTCCTCTGCTATTGAAACAATTTCAACAGTGACACATCAGCATTCCATCATTTATCTAGTCATAGAACAAAGAAATATTTATAAACACAGTTCATTTAACAATTTATTTAATTTTTACATCACTATACAATACATATCAATAAACTTATTGATCATAAATACTTATCAATAACTGGACTAGCATAGTGCTACTGCCTTTTTTTAACTTGTTTAGCTTTAGAAGCAGAGGCTTTGGCTGCAGCGCCACCACTGAACAATGAAGTAAACATCTCTGACATTTCAGGCATTTCTGACATCTTTGCCAAATTGCTTATTTGTTTCAAATCCTCCTTAGTCTCAGGGTCATTCATCATTTTAGGTAAAATCATGATGAACAGGAGTGGCAGAATCATCATGATAACCATTGGGTTGAACAGGAAATCTGTTAATCGCCATTGCTCCCTGACCTGGAAATATCTGAATTTTGACAGAGCCTTGAGTCTCAATGGGTATGGCACCTGGATAACTTGCGACGTCTGTATGTAATTCACTTTCCTGGCTCTGAACTTGCCCTTAGAGTTGATCTCTACTCTGACTGGCTCATACATGTAGTCAGGGTTTACAATTTCAATAACGTATGAACCCGAGGGCACATTATGTATCACAAATGTTCCGTCTCCTCTGATAAAGCCTATGTATTCACCACCATTTACATGGATTCGTGTTTCAACTTGCCATGGTCCTAGGTCTTGATCCTCGGGTGGAAACACTTTACCCTCGATAGAATATCTACCGTTTCCAACTTCCTCCTCGGGGATATTGACTGCAGACAGTCCGTATGAAAATGTACACACTGTGATGATGATTGAAAGGAGTTGCTTCATTTTCAAGGTTGGTATGAAGTTTTTGCTTTAATAAGTGTTCGTTTTGATTTTAATTACGCATTAATAAAATAGTCACGATCGATTTCCAATTCACAAAAATTGTAGTCTGTGCCGTCAAGTGATGGAAGAGGAAGACACTAAAATGACAGACAATTACTTTCCTCTATGATGACAGATAAAAGTTAACAATTTATTTGTCATATCATTGACATGACATTTTTACTTTTTGCTTGGTACGGTTGAAATCGATTTGATAGTAAAAATATATCAGGAATTTTTTTTTTGTTAAAAAATATGGAAACATATTGCGCTCCCACTTTTTGGACTAACACTTCAACATTTTTCACATTTTTTCGGAACCATAGACACACACCGTCGTCGGGAAAAACCGGTTTTAAGTTATCGATTTTAAATAAACGACCAATCACTATTTTTGTTGTGTGTCTATGATTTTTTGTAAACAATATTGTTTGATTGAACATGTGCATCTCGTGTTTATTAATCAACTTTATTTAATTTAGACATGTTGTTTACACTGTAAAAACGGAAAACTTACGATGTCCGGATACTTGGAGATAAAGTATCCGTTCAAATCTAATTTGGGCTTAAATCCTTTCAAGGTAAGTTTCGTAAAGTGTTTTTTATTCATTGGGATGTATCACAACATTGTGACATTGATTATTTTTGTTATTGTCAGTCGTGGAAAAGACAATGGTGTATTTTGAGACCGAGTCCGACGTGTTCGGGGGCCTCTCTGGCGGTGTACTGCAGCGAGGCGGGAGCTGCAGCGGGTTCGGTGGAGCTGCCGTTGGGCTGTGTGGTGAAGAGAGCGAAGTCTCGCACGCGGCCTCATGCCTTCGCCGTGTTCTCTGTAGACGACCCGCGAAAGCCCCGAGTGTTGCTTGCAGCTCAATCGCTTCATGACACACAAGTTTGGATGGATAAAATCCGAGCTTTGTTAAATGGGAGCAAATTATTAGGTGAGTGTCTACCTTCATTATTATAAATTTTTTGCATGTGGCCAAAGTCCAAACAGAACATAACTTAGTGTTTGTAGGATTTATTTTTATTTATTATCATTGATCATTGACTGTGTTGTGTTGACATTGATTTTTTTTTGTTGAATTAAATGTATGCATGAATACATGTATACCTATATAATTAATTAATTCAATGGGAAAAAATAATATCATCAAATTACCCTAATTGCTTCAAATGTGCAGTATCATTTTAACATTTTCTGCCAAAATGTCTTCTTTGTAAAGTTATGACTCATTGCACATTGTCTTTAGTTAATACTGTGATATATTAACTTTCATGAACCACTAAACAACTTGATATTTCTTATAAAAGAAATAGTTTTACATAGTGATAAATCATTACAATAAGAAATTTAGTAATCTATCAAACAAACAAAAGTTCATAAACACAAAAAAATTTTACCTCCCTGTTACTCACAATAATTCTTTCAGGAATTATTAGAAACATCTAGGTGTCAATACATAAATATGTATGTGTGTGACCTAGATCCACTGTACTTAGGAAGCCTGCAAAATAAATGGTTCTTATTTATGTAACCAACCAACCATCCCGTTGCTTATGTAAGCACAACTGGTCTAACTTCAATTCTTAATACCACACTCTCTCACTCACACACACACATGCACACACACACCAACAAATCAGTTTAACCCCATAGCAACACACTCACACACAATTAACCAGTAAACTCACTCAATTAATTTGTTAAGATCAGAATTATTACGCAATTATAAATATTTTGTAAAACGTGTCGATCCCACTAAAGAACACTGTCCTTCAAGATACAGGATTATCCTAGTTTGAAGGGCAGGGGTCTTACTCATTGTAATAGCCATACCCATCCCATAATTTAAACAACACTGATGTTACCTAGGCTAAGTTTTTGGTAAATAAAATGCCTACTTACTTACTGACATAGTCGTTCTTAAAAATTTTATGTAAAAAATTATTGAATCAGCTCAGTTTTCGAGGAGAAAAAAGGGGAATACGAAACGTTGATTTCGTCAAAAATTTTGTGATTTAATCGGTCTGAGCTGCAGCTGTATCGCACTCTACAGGGGCAAACTTGAGGAAAGACGACGGCAATAGTTTCTTCCAAAACAATTTTTCTAATTCCTCGCATTCCCTATTCCATCTTAAAGTTGCGGAGTGGGGTTGACAAGTAAGTATAAAATCTACATACTCGGGACGTCATGGCACATTTTAATCTTTTGATAACGTAAAAAAAGAAAAATATGTGTCCAATATTTTTTAATAATCTGCCTGATGGACAAAAAAACTATTTTTTGTCATCATCCCTATTCTTTTTAACACAAGTCAACAAACTCTTAGTCATATGGGAATCACACACAATGGAACCTTTGAATTGTGTCATATAGCTATGTATATGTGTATTGTATGCAGATGAACACAAGGTCGAACACCTTAGTGGAATTAAATTAGGAGCCAAGTTAATTTAATTCTGGGAATACAGTCATCTGTTGATTTGTGACTGAATCAGATAAGGAATATTGTAGAACAAAGTACTTGTTTATTTTAACTTTCAGCTCAACATTTTTAGTGTCTTTAATAGAATTTTCTATTACTTCAATCTACTGCTTGAGCTAGTAGGGAATATGCACGTAATTAAAAACTTATTCATTATTTAAATATACATTATAAAGGAGTGAAGAACCAAATTCCATTTTTTTTAAAGTTTTTAATGCATTACTTACTTACCTTACAATTCATTATTTTATGTTATGTTTTTTTGGTAGAACGGAACACAAACTCGAAACGCGTCGTCTTCGAAAATCCCGGAAGTGACCTCAAAAGGAATGTGAATAAATATCTTTTCTTAGCAAACTGCTTGAATTCTCACTACAGTAAGTTTGAAAGTGCGATTTCTGCTTGAATAAAGCACAGAAACAATTTAATTTATGTGATTTGGGGCTAAAACGCTTTAAAAACAGATGTTTACAAAGTATTTATGTGCCGGATATCCGTATCCGTATACGTATCCGCGGATATCCGAGGGAGAAAAAAGATCTGTATCCGTATACGTTACATTTTGGCGGATCTTTTATATTAATACATTTCATTACGTAAATTAAATTTTAAAGATATGTAGCAATGAAATACTGTTATTCAATCCAAATGAGTAAAAAAAAAAACATATTTATTATAATTCAAGTAGAATAAGTACCAGTAAATTAAGTTATAAAGTAGTAATTAAACTATCTTTGTAGTGAGATCAAACCTCTAATATTTGTGTTATGCTAATTAAAATAATTATGTGAGTTAACACATCAATTAAAACTATGTTGTTTTCAAGAACTTAAAACAAAATATACGTCATAATTAATATTGAGTAATGGTAAATTGTATTTCAAAAAGAGTAACTTGGCAGCTTTGTCCCCCAAAAGTCAGTTACGATGAGGATCATAAATAATTCCTGCTGAACCTGAAGAAATTTGAGATCCGTATCCGTATCCGTGGATCACAAAACAGTAACGCGCCAAATGACGTCACATCCTGACCGCGATAGAAAAGGACGTTTGAACTGTAGTAGAAAATTGTTGGAGTTTCATAATTTTTTTGAGCAACAAGTAGCAGTTGAATTTAACTTTTAAAACTTTTCTTAAATTAACATTATTTATTTATTTATATATACTTTATTGTACACCACAAAAATACATAACAAAAAAAAAATCAAACACTACAAAATATACAAAGGGCGGCCTAAAACAATACATGCATATTCCCAATGAAAGAAGAAATAAGTAAAAACTAGTCATTACAGTCACCAAATTGTTATTTGTGAAACTTAACAACTTATACAAGTTCTGAAAATTTACGTCATACAAATAAAATAAGGACACTCATACGGTCCAAATTCGTATTACATGCGCCAACTGTACGCCCCGTCCATGGCCTGAAATTTGCATCCACACCTTTGACGTCACAACATTCAATGTAAATACTTACAAAACCCATTTAAAATTGTAATACCTGCACAATGATCTATTAAGGTTCAAACAGACTGCGCCGAATTCGCATGCATCCATTATTTGGCTCATAGCAGTTGTATTGTATGACCGGCCAGAAAATTCGGCCTCGATACGCCGCAGTGTGAGTCTAGCTTTAACTTTGCTTTTATTGTGTACACCCACGTTTACACTGTTTTAGAAGAAAGCAACATTGTTTTCCTAACATACAGTGTAGGTATGTAACATTTCAGTACAATTGAAATGCGGCCAAGGACTTGGCTAACCCATTACAGCTTGTAGACTTCTAAATGATGTGACCGCCTTGACCAAAACGATCTAACATTATTTGTATGAGTAACCTCATTTTAGGTAGAACAAGAAACCCAGCTGAAGCATCATGTTTTCGACTGATTATGCAATGTCAATAAGTTATTCCTATTAAAAGAAACATTTTCAATGTAACTTATAGAGGAATATGAATGTAACATCACGCCTGTAATTTACAAAGAGCTCGGCAGAGTCGTGTCTGTAGTACATCAAGTCCCATGTTATAGGGGGAGAACAATTGCCTTCAATTCAAATTCAAAATATTTTGTTTCACATAAACCTACAAGGGCACTTATGAAACGTCAGAAGCTAGGTGCACGGTTCCAATTGGTCGTTTCCTATGGAGAAGAGCCGGCAAGAAACTCCACGGTTACTCTTTTAAAAATAATTGGCTTTTACAATACTTTCAAATAACAGTGTTACTAGGTATGGGAGGACAGTGTAGGTATTTCAATAAGTACTACTAAGTACTTAACAAAATAGAAAATGGTTTACAGGTCTACAATTCACTAAACCTACAGCATTCTCACATTCACAAAATAGAAAAGAATCTATACAAAAGATATAATAAATTAATAAAAGTAAAAACCTATTTTAATAAAACGCAATTATATGATTGCTATTACAATTGTAATCAATCTGAATAATTATCATGTCCACGGGTGCAAAACCAGACTCTGGGCTGAGAAATTGTTCCCAGTTGTTGGGTGTTGTGTTACTAGGTTGGGCAAACTCAACCTGGGAACAAAACAGGACCTCATGCTCACTAGTTGTAAGTTGCGCTTGCGACCACTAGACGAACTATGCAAGCAGAGGTTATTGGAAACTGTAGGTAATATCTTGTGCTTCTTCCACTGGGCATCAATTGCCCTAATTTAAGGGAAGCACATTTTCTTTAGCATTCATAAAATAACAATTAAATGATGAACACAGAACTTTTAAACTAAAATGATTCAACATTTATGACTAAAAAGTATGTATACAAAACAAACACATAACCCTCCTCTTTTGGCTTCGTCGCAGTCGGTTAATAAACAAACCATGTTATTTTCAATGTTATTGGGTAAACATTATTTTACTCATTGTTACTAAAAATGAATCATTGACTGCATGTTCAATGTCAACATTCACTGGGTGTTATTGACATTAACCATTACATTATACTGCTATAACATAACATCACGCCTTGTTTCCCCAAAAGGGTTAGGCAGAGGTATACCTATAGTACACCCACATTTCGCCAGTTATGTTTAAGTCCCATGTAATAGATGCGAGCCTATTGCCATCAACCGGGCACAAATCCAGACTCCGGGCTGCTACTGAGAAATTCCAGATAGAAAAACCCAATGACACTTTGCCCGGCCTTGGAATCGAACCCAGGAGCTCATGTTCAGCAGTAGCGCTTGCGACCACTGGACCAATGAGGCAGTCTATTGCATACTGCTATATTGTCTGGTTAATGTGTAACATTGTGTTGTATGTATGATGTTATGTTAGAGTAGTTACATTATTCGTCTACTATGCCTCAATGTTATAAAGTCATTAGAATAACATACATCAGAGCATTGTCCTACTAATTACATTTCATTTGGCTGTTTGTTTAATGTTTCTGAGGGTATTTTTGCATTGAAATTAAAAAAGAACATTTAGAATGTTTTGTTTTGTAAGCAAATTATAAGAATTTTAAATGGGAGTAAGTTGACTACCCAATTACCTCTTTTAAATATATGTATGTTCACTAAAGTTTTATAATTCGTATAAAAGTACAAGAAAAAAATCAAACCTTGTGATCACATTACTTAATAACATCTAAAACTGTGTTATGCAGCCATTTTTATTTAAAAATAGCTTCCGCCAGCGGCAGCGGCTTTGCCCGCGTGATATCAATGTTACCCCGTGATAGCATAACATTCTACTGGTGAAAGAATTTTTTAAATCGGTCCAGGAGTTTTGAGTTTATTAATTACAAACAAACATACAAAAAATAAAATCTTTTCTCTTTATAATGTTATTTTAGATAAATGTGTTGTGTAGCTTTTTTGGAAATTCTGTTATTTGAAATCTTGCAGCTACAATTGACTTAATAAGAGTGTGTGTAATGCTTTACCAAACATACCACACAAGAGTTTTTTTAACTTGCATCAATTTTTAATGCAAAATACCCCTCACCCTCATGCTTGCTCATATTTCAGACACTGAACCATTGCTCAAAGACTCATACTCGGTGAGCGTGGTGGCGACCGAGTTGTCCCGCAAGTGCGGGCTGAGCGCCGACACCGTGGTCACGCTGTCTTCGGGCGGCGTGATAGTGGCGCGTGCGCAGCTTGCCACCTTTCTAGAGTGGCAACATATAAGGGATGTTCGCCTCGCTGACGACGATAAGAACAGCACTTGTGTTCTTAATGTTGATAGGTTGGTGTTTTTTGTAATATACTGTGATTGGATGTACTGCAAAGGCCAAAATATACAGCAAACGCTAAGCTTTTTTTATTTGCCAAACCTTTCTGTTCTGCGAGTCTGCGACTTCACCACTACTACACAGTGCTGTTATGTCTGCTTGCAACTCTTGAACTATGATTTTCTTTCACATACATAGCTTTCATAGCCGTTCTTCCTGTGTAGCAGTGTGAAATTTGGCTTCTGTTGAATATCTATCTACTCATGTGTTCAAACTGTAGCGGTCAAAATGCGAAGTTACCTATAATTCGCCTGTCTTTTTTTGTTAAATAAATTTTAAAAAGGTAGATTTTACATAATACTAAATAAAACCATGCTTATGAAACTTGGAGATTGTTGAAATCACGGAAATACAATTATAATACAAGTTTAATAGAATAACAAACAACACAATAACACGGAAACTGACACAGTACAAAGTTCAAACAGTACAGTTGAGACATCATGCTGTAAAACTTTATTTTCTGACGAAGAGTTACGTCACAAACATAATTTTGTAGTAGGTAGAGGTACAACCACACTACTTAACAAGAAACAAAAGCTTCTGACGTGAATTTGCAAAAATATTTCGTTTCATATTTATTTACTCACTAGCTTCTGCCCGCGTGAAATTTCTTGATATTGTTAATACAGGCTAATTATTATTGTGATTTACTAGCTAACAGGATAAACCAATGATTCAGCAAGCCCTTCACAAAGGGCTATTCATCACCCGTCCGCGTACTCTTTCTGATAATTGAATGTTGGAAGCAACTCAAACATAATAAAAACAATAATAACCAGCAATGGACCACTGTACCCAACAAAAAACGTCCTCTTGTCAGCCCGGAAAATAAGAAAAATCAAAATAAATAATCTAAACTAGATTCATACTGGCTCAGCCAAGGGCGTCGCCAAGGGGTGGCAACGGGGGCTGCTGCCCCCCCCCTAGAAAAAATAAGTAAATACAAGGTATTTTAATGTAAAGAAACTACATACTTATCCATACAGCCAATTTTGTTTATTTGGACGACTTTTATTTGGTTTTTTAAAGTTCCATATCTCCTAAACAGGGTCTAATCCGGGGTCCGGGGACGTAATATTCGTATCTATGTGCTGGTGATAGGCCCAGTCATAATACCTATTATGTTTCAGCTCTACAGTTCTGAATAGTTCAGGGACAAACGACCCGAAAGGTCCGTTTCCGATTCATACATTGAATATGGAAATTATTATTTTTCTCGGTTCCTATTGAGACTACCGAGATGAAACTGAATTGTCAAAAATCAAATATCCATCAGCGTTGATTTTGACCCCATTTGCCGTAGAGGTTTTATTAAAGCTTCATGTGCTCTTGACTTTTGACTGTACTACAAATCATACTTTTTCCATCCTCCATATATCAACTTGCCCCCCTTTAGGTCATCGGTTGGCGACGCCCTTGGGCTCAGCCAACCTATCGATCTAACAAACAGCTTTCACCGTCCGATAAGGACTAAGCCCGGGTCGATGGCGCGTTGTGTTCCACGCGCGCCTCAAAGAGATGTCAGCAGAATTGACGGGGTCCGCTAGGGCCGATGCCTGCCGGGGGTGCGAAGAAAACCGAAAGGGAGATCGTGGTCGCCGGCAACAGGGCAACCGAAGGAACACGGGTGGGTTTTAGTCAGTAAGAGTCTGACTCGCCCTCCCGCTCCGCCCAGAGCGGGAGAAGTCATTTGATAATTAAACACCCAAAAAAAAAAGACTAGAGGAATAGAAAGATCAGAGTGTTAGTGAAAATCAACCTTATCCAAAAATATCCAGACCTCCCCCAATATTCATTGATAAAGTAGGCAATATTAAACCACTAATCAAGTTACTTAACGAACATGCACAAGACAACGATACTGTCAAAGTTTTAGTAAACGATCGCGTCAAAATCCAACCAACAATATCCGAAGCATATACCAACATTGTTAAACAACTAGAAATTAAAGAAACTGAATTTTATACTTACAAACCTAAGCAAGAAAGAAGTTACAAAGTTATTCTTAAGAAAATTCACCCGTCAACTTGCACTGATAATATTAAAGAAGCACTAGTCGAGCGAGGACACATTACTACAAATATCTGAAACATCAAGGTCAGAATGCCAATATTTGTCATTGAATTGCAAGTGAACAACAACAATAAGGATATAACATAACATAACATCACGCCTTGTTTCCCCGAAGGGTTGGGCAGAGGTGTCCCTGTAACAGGTACACCCACATTTCGCCAGTAATGTTTAAGTCCCATGTAATAGGGGGCGAACCTAATGCCATCAACCGGGCACAAATCCAGACGGTTTAGGCGCATTAGGGCTAATTCTCATTTTGGCAACCGACTCCCTAATGGACTACTTCTCATTATGGCCACTTCTCATTTTGGCTACTTCTGATTAGGGCTACTTCTCACTTGGGCTACTTCTCATTAGGGCTACTTCTCAGAATAAATTAACATTATTCTTAAAATAATGTTATGAATGAATAAACATGTTTATATACATAAAGACAGTATTTATTTCAATAAACATTCCCAAATTTTGAACCAATGTTCAATATAGGTAAGTATACAATATTATAAGTATTACTTCTTGTAATTACTTTAGTCTGGTTTGAAATTAACATTTATTTATTTATAACATACACAAATCAATATGACGGCGCGTAGTACACGTAGCGCCATCTGTTATTTCCTACCCGATTTTCTAGTAAAAGCACAATACTGCCATCCATCTTATACGTCCACAATAAATATAAGTTATAGATAATAAAGTATATGCACCAGGAAATCATTGTATTTAATAATTAATTAGTTCTAGATACACGAGAGTAATAATTGTCATTATTAATGCATTATTGAAAAATAAAAAGTTACATTCTTGACTAGGATTTAAATGTGGGTACTAAGTAACTTATGTTATCGAAAATGTGGGTGCCTTAATTATATTTTTTGATCGACCGTAAAACGGTGAATTGTCTCAATTATTGTTGTTTATTATTCGAAAAGATGGAAGAAGAACTAGTGTTTGTGAAAAATCAAAGAGGTAATGACGCTCTGTTGCACAATGGATATAGATACAATAAAACTAAAAAAGTTAACCAAGATAAAAGTGTTTTGTGGCGTTGTACAAACAAAAGGGAATGCAATGCATCTGTTACTTTGAATGAAACTGAAAACCAAATCATGAGGCAGTCCCAACATACTTGTCAGGCAGATTATGATAATAATGCTGTATATTTAGAAATGTGTACGCTCAAGGAATTGGTATGTACAAATTTAGAACCCATTAAAGGAATTTTTGAAAATAAATTAGATAATTTGACCTTTGAACCGAGCACATCCAAAGCATCAATTCCGACTTTTCATGAAAAAAAAGATTGTTTGTACCGAGCGAGAAAAAAATTTTTACATGCAGATCATCTGATTTTTCAAGATTTGGCTCAAGTGTCCATACCTGAAGCTTTAAGCGATGATTTTCTAGTGGCAGATGATGGAGAAAGCGACAAAATATTGGTTTTCGCTTCAAATATTTCCAAAAAAATTTTGCGGCGCGCTCGACGTAAACATAACCGCCGATATTTTGCAGATGGCACTTTTAAATCTGTACCCAAGCCGTTCTACCAACTTTTTACCTTACATGTGGATTTATGTTCTGATTCCAAAAAGCACACAAATTGTACCTGTAGTGTATGCGTTACTTCCAAATAAAAATCAAGATATATATCGTATATAAGGCTTTTCAACATAATGAAAAGTGTATTGAAAATAAATATTACCAACTTTAAATGTGACTATGAATTAGGTATAATGAACGCGGTAAAAACCGTGTACCCTGATGCGCAAATAACCGGGTGTTATTTTCACTATCAAAAAGCTATCTGGAAGAAGGCGAAAGAATTAAATTTGACTAAAAGAAGAGAAACAAGACAGATTATAAGAAAAATAGCTATTTTACCACTTTTACCCGCAGAAAATATTCCAGAGGGTTGCCAAAAACTAACAGAGATTATTGAAAATGAATCGTTGTTGCCATTGTTTGAAACGTTTTTAAAATACTTTGCAAAACAGTGGTATCCAAGAATGAACCCTGCGCTTCTTAGTTGCTCTGGACAACGCCACCGCACTAACAACGCTCTTGAGGGGTGGCACCATCGGATAAATGTGAAAATTCCCAAGCATCCAAGTTTATTTTTATTCTTACAGAAGCTCCGAAAAGAAGCCAAGCATTTTGACTCCAAACTCAAGAACAGCCATATTCAACAAAAAAAAAAAACGGCATAACAAGTACATTCATTTCGACAAAAAGTATAAAAAAGTACTTACAAAACTAAAAAATAGTCAAATAACAGTTATTACATTTTTAAAGAAAATGACTTATTACCAGCTTCTTATATAAAGGAATCTAATTAATACTGATTGTGTTCATTTATGCTTATATAAAGATATACCTAATTAATATTGTTTGTTGATTATTGTGTGGATTTATGTTGATTTTATTGAAATTAAAGTAATTAAAAGAAGTGACACCCAGTAATGTTTACCTATCCTTTAACTATTGATTTGTGTATGTTATAAATAAATAAATGTTAATTTCAAACCAGACTAAAGTAATTACAAGAAGTAATACTTATAATATTGTATACTTACCTATATTGAACATTGGTTCAAAATTTGGGAATGTTTATTGAAATAAATACTGTCTTTATGTATATAAACATGTTTATTCATTCATAAGAGATCAATTACATTATTTTAAGAATAATGTTAATTTATTCTGAGAAGTAGCCCTAATGAGTAATAGCCCTAATGAGAAGTAGCCCAAGTGAGAAGTAGCCCTAATCATAAGTAGCCCAAGTGAGAAGTAGCCCTAATCAGAAGTAGCCAAAATGAGAAGTGGCCATAATGAGAAGTAGTCCATTAGGGAGTCGGTTGCCAAAATGAGAATTAGCCCTAATGCGCCTAAACCCCCAGGACCTCATGTTCAGCAGCAATTAAGATATCTATAACATAAAAGACCTGTACCCTAATTGCGTAACTTATTTTCGTACACAATTATGCCTAATTTGTTTCATTTTGACAGTTCAACAACATTCATTGCGTTATTTACGTTGTTGAGCAGATTTTTTTTCCAATTTATGAAGCAATAGATTAACAATCTGTTTCAAATCGAAGCAGATTGTGATTGTGTTATATTACGCAATTAGGGTACTGCTTCACTGTTGTGTAATTTTTGAGGAACCACGACCCAAACGTGAAATCCCACAATGTGCGAACTGCCAAGAGAATACGGTCATACAATAAGTGACTGTCGCCGACGGCCGAAGTGTATTAAATGTGCACAAAACCACCCCCGGCAGGAAAGCCCAGTCAAAGGGAGACTAGACAATGTGAAGTGTGCTTTATGTGAAGGCAATCATCCTGCCAATTACAAGGCCTACAAAGACGTGCAAAAATCTAAATTCCCACCGCTGAGAAAGAAAACATTATTTCAAAAAGTAGCTCAATCTGTAACCGATAAAACGCCTTCTGCCAAAAAGGTAACAGCTAACCCCAAAATGTCATATCATACAAAAACAAAACTGTACCCACCTACCCTGAAGTCGTAACTGGTTTTGCTTAGCCTCAACCAATACCAAAAGAACCAAGCCAGACACATATATTCCCCATCCAGTTAACTGAAAGAAATGCTGTAGTATCGATCGGATGAGGCAGTGGCTTCATAGCGTGCAAGATCAGGAACCATCATCTACCAATTGCTGAATGTCCATGAACAGAAGGTAAAATAAAAATAAATATAACTAGCTGGCCCGACAGACGTTGCCCTGTCCAAATTTCAAAATCATACAAAAATCCCATAGAAAAAAACACGTTCAGTTTTTCCCGAGTTTGAAGATTTTCCGGGAAACTTTTCCAACTTTTCTTTCCATGCAAACCTAATTCGGGCTTTGGTCCAGCCGTTCTAAAGTGAAGCTCTTACCAACGAACAGTACCTATTTCATTTTTAGGGTTCCGTAGTAAACAAGGAACTCTTATAGTTTCGTCATGTCCGTCTGTCTGTCTGTCTGTCTGTCCGCGGTCTAGCTCCAAGACTGTTAGTACTAGAAAGTTTATGGGTATACATATTAATCATGCCGACAAAGTGGTAAAATAAAATTATGAAAAATGTTTTTTTTTTTTTCTTTCCCTTGGTGTGGGGTATCGCTGGAAAGGTCTTCCAAAAACATTGTGAGTGTGTTAAGACCATTTTTGAATTCAGAGATCCGTTTGCGAAATATTAAGCTTTAAAGTGCAAATTTTTGTTAGAGTCAGTGTCCCCCTGCCAGCTAAATGGTTGGTTTTAGATATGTGAAAAAATTCACGGCAGTAGCTCATATAACGAATTTAAAAGGAAAACTATCACAGCTGAGTAGGCTTTACAAGTTAACGAGTAATAATCCACCAACTTAGATTTGCGGTTGTAAAAACATGGTCTCCCATACATTCCGTATGAAAGATTTTTTTTTCAACTACAAAGTTAAGTTTGTTCTTGGGATAAATTCATCCCAACTACGGAACCCTACATTGTGCGTGGTCCGACATGCACTTGGCCGGTTTTTTTATTAATAACTAGCAGTGGCCCGCGGTTTCACTCGCATAAGTTTCGATCCCGTGGGAATATTGAGATAAAAGTATCCCATGTATATAAACTATCTGTATGCCAAATCTCATCCAAATTAGTCTAGCTGTTTGAGCGTGAAGAAGAGACAAACATACACACTCACAAACTTTCACCTTTATAATTTTAGTGTGACTAGCTGCGCCCCGCGGTTTCACACTCTGTTATATTTCCTGAAATATTATCTCATCTTTAGAATCTTATATTTAATATTATATTATTTTTTTTATTTCATTATTTACGTATAAATTATATTTTTAAATATTAGAATAAAATTATATAAAAACATTTAAAAATATAAAAAATAGTATCCCCACCGGTATCGGGAACAGGGTCCAAGCTACCGGCGGTCAGGGCTCCAGAGAAAGGAACCTCCTAACAATGCGAGCCGTGTCCAGGAGTACCGCTTTCTGAATCAAGCCCTTAATCCAGCTGCCCAACGAGAGCCTCCTTAGGTGTTGGTCGAGGCTCTTGGCAATTAAGCCATTGGCTGATATGACTATCGGCACAATGATTGCTGAGTCCACATCCCACATGTCGACAACCTCGCGAGCCAAGTCAAGATACTTGATTTGTTTATCTTTCTCGGCTTTCACGAGGTTCTCGTCATGCGGGACCGTTATGTCAATAATCATTGCGCGCCGCTCTCCTCGATCCACCACCACTATATCAGGCTTATTGGCAACAATAGTCCTGTCAGTGATGATGGATCGATCCCAGTACAATGTGATATTTCCATTTTCGAGAACTGGGTCGGGCACATACCTGTAGTACGGCACTTCCGATTCCACAAGGCTGTATTTCAGAGCAAGTTGCTGATGGATAATCCTGGCTAAAAGGTTGTGTATATGCAAGTACTCTTCGTTAGCTAGACGAGAACACCCGGAGATAATATATCGCAGTAGCGAAGGCTCACGTTATGGAGGAGGGAAGCCGGAGCAGCAAAAAAAAAAAATCTATTCCTACCAATCCCGAACTCATAAAACAGCTACGAATATGTTTTAAAAACCCTATATTCTATAAACAACTCCAATCTATGAAAAGTAAACACGGGAACAATACATTTTATTAAATTTACGACTGCCAGTCACTCAATGATATTTATCGTAAAGGGAAACATTAAAATGTTTGAACGAACCATCGCGGCGCACGGTGGGCTGAAAATCGGCTTTCATAGACTTAGGGATTTCAATTTGCAAGTGCTTGTTTTTATGCTGGATATCGCTTCTATTAATCATTACTATGTACAAAAATGACACCCGACTTAATTCTGCCCAAAAACGAAGGAAATATAATTTTTTTACGAAAAATTTGTATGAATAGCTTCATACAAATTTTTCGTAAAAAAATTACCGATTTGACGAAAAATTTCATGCCGTTTTTTTTTTAAAATCGTCAAAATATTTTTATTTGTTTTTACATATGAAACGATTCCTTTTAGTGTTTATGTTGAAGAACACGGACTTTTAACTACACGTAACATAAAATAGCATCACTGCTATATTTCCGAAGGAGTTGGCAGAGGTTTATAGTACACCCACACGTAGACAACTATGTTTCTATCAACACATCATGAGTTTTAAAACTTTTCACACAACCAAATTACCAATTGTTTACTCTTCTAATGAGTCCGAAAAGAAGTGACTAAGTAACTACACTGATTAGGTCTTCTAATGAGTCTTTATAGGTGATTTAATGATTTTCAATATCTCACGACAATGCCAACTATGGATTACATTCAACTTTTCCTGATAAGTAAGCTAATTTGTTAATTAGCAGTGCTATGAGTTCTAAGAATAGTTAGTGATAATTATAAATTTTCATTAGCTAATGAGGAGATAACTAATGAGGGTAGTTACCTAATTATTAGCGTTTTGCAATAAAAGGGCTAAAGTTTTGTTTTATAATTTAGTTTGTTCACAACTGTGTAACTGCTAACACTAAATCTGCGACTATAAAATCTTAGAATGGAAAGTTTAATCACCAATTTAGACTTGTTTGTTTTTCTACGAAGTGAGAGTACTTCATTTGATCATGAAGTATTGTTCAATGCAGTTGTATCCCGCATAGGCGATTGCCTGTCTGACGAAGATCGTGTTGTTCTCAAATTTTGTCGGAGATTTACGCGAGCCGTTTTACAAAGGTGGCAGAAATCCAACCGATTCCTTGATAATTTCAGGAGAAAGTACGAGAATTGGTTGGGAGCAAATATTGATTGGTCGAGTTTTGTGCAAACTTTAGTTAATCAAGAATCAAGTGTTAATGAGATACCAAGAGCGCCCTCAGTCTCTCCAGAACCGTCGACATCAACGTCCATTGGAACAATGACGAAAAGATCCCGTAAACCATTCGAAGATCTAGGAAGTAAACAAAAAAAGAGAAGATCTGATGAACACACAGGCGAAGATTCCAGTGAATTGGCATATGCAGCTGCAGCACGTTTAAAAGAAGAAGGGCATGGAGATATCGCCTCTGTCATCGAATACATGATGAAAAATCCTGAAGCAGCCGCTAAATTAAATGAAACGCTTAAGAAACCAGCGAAAACAATCATATTTACGCCAGAAAAGGCACTTGGATTGCTTCTTTCGCTAAAACTCTCAAAGTGGCAATATATTACGTTGCGACAGGCTGCCATTCGGGAAGGTGCTAAGGATATTTATCCATCTTACTATAAAGTACAACAAACTAAGCTTGATTGCTACCCTCCGAAGCAATCAGTGACAGTTACTGATTCATCGGCTAGGATTACACTTCAAGCTTTACTCGATATCACAGTTACAAGAATCCTTCAAAGCCTTTCTAAGGAAGAGCATAACAAGCAGTTGAAGCTGATATCCAAGTGGGGATTTGATGGTGCTTCTAACCAAAGCCGATACAAGTAGAAAATAGAGGGTGAGGAAGATGACTCGAGCATTTTCATGACCTCCTTGGTGCCACTAAAACTGACAGATGGAGACAACATCTTATGGACGAACCCAAAACCATGCTCAGTTTTGTATTGTCGTCCAGTTCAGTTTACTTTTGTAAAGGAGAGTGAAGCAGTTGTCGTTGAGCTGAAAAAACAAATGGATGAAGAAATTGGGGCCCTTATCCCCACAGAGTGCAATAATAATAATAGGGTGACTCATGAACTAATGATGACGATGATCGACGCTAAAGTTTGCACTTACCTTTCTGAAGCTAGATCAAATGCATCGTGCTACCTGTGCTTAGCAAAGCCTACAGAAATGAACCGCTCAGATGCTGTAACATCAAAAATTGTGTGTTCTGACCTGTATGAATTTGGCTTGTCATCCCTACACGCCCGTATAAATTGTATGGAATGTCTGTTACACATTGCATACAGGCTCGACTTCAAACGGTGGGCAGCAAAAAAAACGGTGGGCAGTAAAACAAGGCTCGGGAACCACCAATGACGGGAATACTGCAAGAAAATTCTTTGAGTTTCCTAATAAAACCGCAGCTATAACCGGTTTGGATGAAGACCTCATCAAAAGATTTGCTGTAATTTTACAAGCAATTACATCTGGAGAGCAGGTCGATATAATAAAATTTAGAGATTATGCCCGCAAAACAGCAGAAAAGTACGTATTATTATACGACTGGTACTACATGTCGTCAACCGTTCATAAATTATTAATCATGGGGCTGACATAATCGAGAAAAATAATATTGTGCCGATTGGGACTCTCGGAAGAAGCCTCAGAGTCTCGAAACAAAGATTTTAGGAGGTTTCGAGAACATCATTCGCGGAAAAGAAGCAGGCAGAATTCCAATCAAGACATTTTAAATATGCTTGTTGTTTCTTCGGATCCTTTGCTAAGTGCACAAAGGCCTAAGTTAGATGCCAAGAAAAAGCTGAGCTTTTTTGCTGAAACTCTCGACTTAATTCAATTTCAGGAAACTGAGTTCGAGTTTTTGGATATATCCAATCTGGATGCTGACTCAGAATTGGAGTCTGACAACGAGAGTGATAAGGAAAATTTTAAAAAAAATTATATATGTACATATTTGTAAATTTGTATTTGAGTGTGTTTGGGTTTTTTTTTGTAATATTTAATGATGTTTTGTCTTTTTTTAAATTTATTTTACAAATACTTAGTATTAGTTCCTTAAATTAAATTATTTTGTAAATAATATAACTTTATATGTTACTTAAATAAGAGTTTGATAATCTTTTTGTATTTAAATTAATAAAAATGTGTCAAAAAACAGCATTTTTTTTATTTAATTTTTCTTGTTTTGTGTTCTTAATATTTGGGTTAATAACATATCGAACTTTTTAACTTGGACACTAAAAGGGATCGTTTTACATGTAAAAATAAATAAAAATATTTTGACGATTTTTTTAAAAAAAAAAACGGCATTAATTTTTTCGTCAAATCGGCAACTAAAAAATCATAAATAATTAGCACTATGACCACCTCCAAGGATATTACAGTTAAACATGCCGTTTAGGAGATAATTCGATTTTTCATACTAGCTTCATACAATTTTTTCGTAAAAAAATTATATTTCCTTCGTTTTTAGGCAGAATTAACTCGGGTGTCATTTTTGTACATAGTAATGACTAATAGAAGCGATATCCGGCAAAAAATCAAGCACTTGCAAATTGAAATCCCTAAGTCTATGAAAGCCGATTTCCAGCCCACCGTGCGGCGTTTGTAATTTATAGTCACATCTGGGCGAGCACGTATTTTCAAAACTTAACCTTGAAAAGCATGTTTCTTCACAAAGTAATTGTCAAACGACATTCTAAAACTATGAATGCCGCCATCCTAATAAGATCGTACTAATTATTTTCAAATCTACTCTAAATAAGTAATTTCAGCTTATTAAACTATCTACTTACCCCAATACCTAATTACAACGTACTTTATTTTCACATCCAATAAACTCAAAACACTATGTTAATCACTGTCCTATGACTACAAACACATATTAATACTACTAGCACAGATTACATATACTCTACTAGTAATGATAAAATAATGAATTCAATAAATACTGTGCGAAAAAAAGCAAATTAATATGGTTCTAATACGATTACGTCAAAAAGCAACCACACATTGTCAAACGAATAATGAAATGTTTACGAACTCCGAACTCCTACCCAGTATTACGAAATTCAACGAAAACTACCGAATCAAATGCGTGTGCCAAAAAGAGGTGGTGCAATAGCAATAATTCCTTCTCGCTCCCGCGCGCACGTTTCTGCTACTCTGTCCCGCCTACAATAACTCGCTACAGACCGGCTTACCCGGCTCATAGAAATCGCGGTATCACGTGACCGAAGTGACGTCATGATGACTTCATTTTTTGTAAGGAAATTGAATTTAGCATAAGCCGGACGCGCCTACGAGTTATTTTAGCGCAATGTTTTGTTGTTGGGTTATTAAGACAATTTTTAATGTGTAGGCGTTTTGTAATAGGTATTTTAATTTTATAGTGTATCAAATACTTATAGTTTGATTATTCAATGACGATAGAGTGGTTGTGTTCCGAATTTCCAAAGGGAAGCCGGTAGGAATCGGCTTATATGGACGATTCGCCCCTGATATGTCGGATTGATTCTCCCGGACGGTGGCATGCCCGACAGATGTCAACCGTGCCGTCCTTTACAATGAATCTCCGGTAATTGTTCGTCATCATAACTTCGTCCATAATTGCACAGACAAAACCTTCGGTTTCCCCAAAGAGGTCACCAAAACGCAGCCAGGCTACGGACGCTAGTAAATCTACATCGGGCCCATGTAGGGCCCGGAAGAAGCGCCCATGAAGCTCCTTACTCTGCCATATCTCCCTGCGTTCGTTAGTGTCAAGCACTACAGGCTTGCGCCAGTTCTCTTTAGCCAAGGAGAGCGGGGTAAGGTCCTTGTCCACCGCAACCACATCTCGATGCATCCCCACGTCGGTTTCTAGGAAATATTCCCTAAGACTGCATATCTCGCGATTGTGGAGTGTCTTTATATTAATTATTATTATATTTATATTAATAAAGTCTCGATCCCGTGGGAATATCGGAATAAAAATATCCTATGTCCTAACCCAGTTCATGGTCTACCCATGTGGTAAATTTCATCCAAATCTGTTCAGCCGTTTTAGCGTGAAAGCGTAACAAACAAACATACAAAAAATCAAAACTCTTCTCTATATAATATTAGTTTAGTTATAGATTTACTGCGCATGCCCAAGACTGGCGAATGAATGTTTTGTTTACCCTGTTATGAAAAATTTGTAACGATATGTAGGTATTCATCAAGGGTTAGGCAGGGTATCGTAAACACATATTTCGCCAGTTACGTTAAAGGAGTCAGCCTATTGACAAAATACAGGGAACAAAAGCCTCCGGGCATAGTAAATAAACATATTTAAGTGGTAAAAATAAAATTGCATAATGCACAATAGTCTATAAAACTCTCACAATGCACAATAAACTGATTCCCACAGCCGTGATGTTGAAATTTAGAAAGTCATTGACAGTCTCAAATTGAATTCGTTCATTATAGCCATCGAAACCTTTCATTTGATTTGAGTGTTGGATATTAAGCTGACAAGACAGACGTGGTCCTGTCCAAATTTCAGTGAATTTGTTTGTGATCGTATTGTGAATTCGTGAAAAGCTGTTGGAAAATGGTAAATATGAGGAAAAAAAAACGAATTTCGGTTCGGTCGGTTGTTAGAGCCGATAGTCGTTATAACTAAAAACTATGTTAAGTAAACAGAAATGCTGGAACCTCACAAAATTACATCGAAGTCGTTATAAACAGTTTTGACTGTACATACAAAAATCCCATATAAAAAAGACGTTCATTTTTTCCCGAAATTTGGAAATTTTCCGGGAACCTTTCCATAAAAACCTAATTTGGACTAATACGCATATTTTAAAACAAAATATAGTTAAATCGGCGCATCCGTTATCAAGTGATGCGCTTATCATCGAACAGCATTTCATTTTATTTATATAGATAGAAATATCAAACATAATTTCTGAGAGTTTAATATTTCTGAGTGAATAGCTAAGTCGGACGTATTCTGCATACAGCAATGGTTGCAAAGCAATTGATAAAGATTTTACTTTCCACTACAACATCTTTAGTTTCTTTTTTAGTTAGGTCATCTCTTAGTTGACCTCTGAGGTCATGACTACTTAACCGGGCTTTCCTGTGGGTGCCTTAAAGCTACTACACTTACAACCTCCAGCTAGGGGTTATTCAACTATGCTAATTAAAACTAGGTGAACGCTCGCTAAGGGCACCCCCTGTGGGGTACGAACCTCGGCTTAGGGCGTCAACCGGAGGGAGGACATCAAGGATAGGACGGACTGGAACAACTTTAGATAGTCTCGTATTATAATACTGTTAACTGTAACTAGCAGGTACTATAATGACCATTTGTTTTTAAAATGAATGAGTAGTAAACACCTCCTTACAACTGTTTATTTTTCAACACATTGACGTCAAAATCATTCAAATGACTAAGCCAGATGTGTCCTAGGAAAATACAAGATGTTTGTGCTTTACTAGGTTTTTACATTGTTTACAAGTAAACAAGTTCAGTAATGTTTTTGTATCAAGTCGGGTGTATCCTTGAGTTAAAAGACAAGTATTTATTTAATTTAGGTACGTCAATCTTCTTTAGTCATTTGTTATGTTTAATTGTCAATAACATTTCATACTTCATTAACATTTTAATCACATAACACATTAGTTATACTTTCAATAAAATCGTTAACTTTATTTTGTTTGTGCATTTTACAAAAAGATACTTTCATAAATTTTCATGGTCTAATCACAGGGATCGCGGAAGTGGGGGGCAGAGGGGGCCAGAAGCCCCCCCTTAAATCAAACGGGGGTATTAAAATATATTCCTGTCGCCTTGTTGGTTACTTCTCGCCCCGTTGCGCTATTCTACGAGTAATCAACGATGGTAGAAATTGCATAGTTTTTGGAAGGGGTTGACCAAAGAAGCTTACCCCCCCTCATGGAGCACTTCCGCGGTCCCTGTCTAATCATGTATCTTTTATTAATTCGTTTTTCGTAACCGGTTGGAAAAAATCAGGCTGCGGCAAAATTTACGTGATAGGAGAAGTTCTTCAGGCCTCAGTTTTAGGCCCCGTTCACGGCATCGAGCGATGGGACTTGGGGAGCAAGCGACAAGTGCGCGCGTATCTTGTTTCCGGCCGTCGGTCCGCAAGCCGCATCGCGGTTGACTTGTAGCATGCTCTTTAGAGCAAGTTGTTTACAACTTTCATTTGTTTACTCCATAGTCGCTGTCGTAAGTTGCGTGTCGCTTGAGCGTGTAGCTATTGGCCACGGAGTTAGAAAGTCGACCAGAGATGACAAGAAATTACTATAATGTCACAGTATTTACAATTATTGCCTTTTCCAGTGAGTTTAGCAACGGCGCCGGCGAGTTGAAGTTCTCGTCCCCGCTAGCGAGCTCGCTCACGCGCGCGCTTCGGGCGGCGCTGAGCGGCGGCGGCGTGCGAGCGGGACACAAGCTCAGCAAGAGTGAGGGAGACCTGCGATCTCCTAAGTGTAGCGACACTGATATGGGTACTTAACTTTTATTAACTTTGCGACCCGCCCCTGCTACACACGGGGTTGGAATCAAGTGTTGTCGCGTCACGTCAAAATTTTAAGTTTTCTGTGCTATATCTAAGTTAAATATTAATGTTTTATACACATATACTTTCTGGATTCAATTTTCTTAATTATGTTGAAAACCGCATCAAAATCCGTTGCGTAGTTTAAAAGAACTAAACGGACAAACAGACCGACACGAAAAGCAACTTTAATTTATAAAATGTATTGATTTTTACGTAAACACATTAATAAATTAGGGTACACTTCCTTTTCAAACATTTTGCAAGTATAATTACATTATAATTTCTTTAAAATCTGTGACTACGAGAATTTTCAGCGTGTATGTCCTTCTTAGGTAGACTTTATGATACAACAATTGAGCATATCGTCACCCTTGCACAGACTAGAAAATTGAGATATAGGAAGATATTTAAATTTGTGTTTGTTACAGGTGATGTTCTTCGCAGTAGTTGGTACAGCGGCCCCTCGGAAGTATCTCTGGATGATATAGACCTCGTCATGTCCAAGGTGAGAATTGAAAAACTCAAAGAGAGTTGGAAAGAAAGTAATGATAAGAAAAAATATGATTATTGAATGAAGTGAGTTAAATTTGGACAAGTTTTTCTACAGGGTCACATTTAATTATCTAGCAAAACTCCGCAAATGTGATGGGTATCAATATCTAAGCATTATAAAACGAAATAAAAACACTTCTTTTTTGGGGGTCAACAATCGCAGTTAGTTGTAACTAGGTTTTGGAGGTCAGATAGGCAGTCGCTCCATGTAAAATACTGGTATTCAGCTGCATCTGGTTAGACTGGAAGCCGACCTCAACATAGTTGGGAAAAGGTTAGGCAGGTGGTGGTGAACAATCGCAGTTAGTGTAGTTACTTCAAGAAAAGAAATCAGTGAGTTTAGCTAGCTAATTTAATTTGACACTATATTAATAACTAGCTGTCGGGACACAGCTAGTTAGTAATATAGCTTAAGTCATCCCGTGGGAATATTAGGATAAAAAGTATCCTATGTCCTAACCCAAGTCAAGGTCTACCAATGTAGCTACCAAATTTCATAATGTCCATTCAGCTGTTTCAGCGTGACAGCGTAACAAACAAACATACAAAAAATCTAATCTTTTCTCTTTATGATATTAGTTTAGATGTCTCGTGTGAAAGGGTTATGCAGAGGTATAATATTATACATTTGCCTAAAACTTCGGCGAATACGATCATGTGTTGTAACTTTTTTGTGTTAATATTTGTTTTGTATTTGTCATCAGGAGTCTAAGCACATCCCGGCAGGTCAGCTGTCTCGCTACAGCGGCGCGGGACAGCTCTTGTCCACGGCTGCGCTCGCGCAACCTTTCAACATGCAGTCTGCCATATCCTTCGATGACAGGTATGTACCACTCTGTCATCAGATGTTTGGTCTGTTCTATATTATGGACCCTTAGGGTGCTTGCATGAAGATACAGGTTTTCCGGTCCCGATTTGTCGGTAAAGGTCGGTACTGATAGTAATAGATCAACCCACGACTGCCCGGTATGTTACAAGTGTAGTCGGTACAGACAGACATTGCTTCTTTTTTAATTCTTTTTACCTATTGTGGTATAGTAATTTTATTCTAGGTGCATCGTCTTCACATATTATAATTATTTAACTAATGTACGTACTTATACAAACTATTGTAAAACATTTTAAAAGAGTAACGGTGGAGTTTCTAGCCCATTCTTCTCCATACGAAAACTATCTTTTGGAAGGGGCGACTAGAATAAATTTTATTATTTTGTAAATTTTGACGTTCAAAATACATTAAATTAGTCAAAGTCAAATCATTTATTTCAAATATGCCTATGTAAGCCTATGTGGGCCTACATAGGACATATTTGAAATAAATGATTTGACTTTGACTAATTTTAACCGCACCGATCGGTACCGATTCGATCCGACTTGTCCTTATTGGGAACCTGTATCTTTATGCAGACCCGTCTTCTAGATCACAGTCAATGTTAAAGATTTTAAGCTGGAATTTATGCAACTATCTCTATTTTATTTAAATCGATATTTATGTTTGTTCTGGAAAACTTATGTTTTAACCTAACACGTGAGTTTCTTAACATGCACAGTCACGCACTGAAGTAATTGTGGAGATGTTTGTTACTTATTTTATTTTATTGTTTTTGGGTGGCTTACAGCTATCCATACAGAAATAACAGTGAGGTAATTGACGACAAGCCATTTACAAGCCTCCACAGTTAGCAATAGAATATTGTTGTACAAATTTTCAAATTGATTAGATTCGTAAACTTAACACTAACTAAGTATAACCTTAAATCAACTACTAAATTAATTACCTGAAAAGATGCATGCGCAACCGCTATTATAATACATCAGAAACAATATTACAGTGTTTAGATAAAACAGTAGTAATGGACGCTAAGCTGCTTGCAAACAAATCGTTTGAAGAGTGTTTATTCTTGACAATTTGGTTAAATACTTTGACTGAGCGAATCATGTAAGAATTACTACGGTAGACTGCGAGCATATGGAGCATGAAGAAGATTTCTCAAACGAGAATGTCGAGGTGGAACATTCAGAGAACATTTAGAAAGAAGTTCAGGACATTCAATCCTTGATTGTGCTATTTTCACTAGGAACCGTAAGTCAGATATATTTCTCCGAGTTACAAGTGGAAATAAGTGGAATCGAGTGCATCGTTCATTGTAACTCAGATAAGGGATTTTAAATTTGTAGCCTAGGTATCTCGTGAATTTTCTTTGTATTCGTTCCAATCTGTCAGAATGCACTGCATAATTCGGATTCCAAATTTGACTCCCATAATCGAGATGACTGCAGACGTAAGCACAATACAATTTTTTTTACGTTTTCTTTTTATTGAATGAACTGGCATTACGGATAATGAATCCCAGGACTTTGGATTATTTTTTGGCGATATGGTCGACATGACACTCTAAGGTAAGCTTACTGTCAAGCAGAATACCAAGATCTCTGATGACATGAGTTCGAGATAAATGCTAATTTGCAATTGAGTAGTCAAATATGACTGATAGGTTCTTCCGAGCGAAGGTGATAACTAAGCATTTCGATATGTTAAGATCTAATTTATTCATTCTACAATAGCTTATAAATCTAGATATGTCCGCCTGCAAAAGTCTAGCGTCATTCAAGCTCTCAACTGATGTATAGATTTTCATGTCATCAGCAAACATTAGGTATTTAGAATGTTTGAAGCACTCGCCGATATTATTAATGAAAAGTACAAATAATAACGGCCCCAGCAGGGAACCCTGCGGTACACCAGAGGGGATGATCGACCAGGAGGATATGAAACCACTGAAAACCACTGCTTGTGTCCTATTTTGCACATAAGACGAAAACCATCTGTATAGGTCTCCCCTAATGCCCAAGTCAAAAAGTTTCCTCAGTAGAATGTCATGATCGATTCTATCGAACGCCTTGCTATAATCAGTATAAATAGCGTCCACCTGGGATCCATTATCCATGTGCTCAGTAATATAATCTGTGAACAGAACATAACCTGGTAAGAGACTGTAGACCTTCCTTTCAGAAATCCGTGTTGTTGAGGACTCAAGCTAGAAACCACACTGCTATACAACTGATTATAAACTATGCGTTCCGGTACTTGAGCTAGCAGGCAAAGTTTTGAAATTGGCCTATAATTTAAAATTTTGTCTTTAGCACCCTTCTTATGAATGGGTGATATAAAAGCAGATTTCCATAAAGTAGGCACAATACCGTCAGATATTGACCTTTGAAATAAAAGTGATACAGGTAGGGCTAGTTCCTCAGCGCACTTAACTATGAATACAGTAGGTAGGGCATCTGGGCCGGCAGATTTGGTCAAGTCAAGGGATTTTAAATGTCTATGAACGACCACTACGTCAACTTCAATTAGAAACACAGCCGGTCGAACCACAACTGTGACTTGCGGAGGAAGCATCTAGAAAGTTTGTGCGAAAGTAATTAGCAAAAAGCTCACAAATTCAGGGGGAATTGAGTCACTTCTATTATCTATCACCATATGACATACTCGATGGGAAATTACTGTTCATGCGTTTACTTTTGGGTTAGTACCTATTGAGGACTCGATCATAGTCATGTAAGCTTTATAACAAAGCAGTTCAATATCATTGGCTCTGTCGCGAAGTAATTGATATGATAAGCGATCAGAAATATTACCATAGACTTTAAATTTCCTATACCTAGTATTTGAATTTTTCTTTAAGTATCTTAATGAGCGGCGAGTTACACAGTTTACACAGACGCTGAGGGACGTGCTTATCTCTGATCTCGAATAACGTTGAATAAAAATTCCCAACAGCTTCCTCAACAGTACCTTTCAATATTATGTCGTCCCAGCTAGTGCCCCGCAGGTCAGATCGAATCCGTTCGTAGTTCATGCGTGCACTGACGTTAAGTGACTGAAGTTGTACAGTAACAAGCTGTATTAACAATGCAGGGTGATATGCGTCCTCGATAGTTAACGGTTCTAAAGATGCGGAGACGGTGACGGGAGTATTAGCGAGGACTAGATCTAGAATTTTGCCGTGCCTGTTATTAATAAGGTTAAATTGCTGAAGACTACAAAAACCAATGGTGTCAACAAAATGAGTAAACAAGCTAGTTCCATCATATGAAGTAGTCCAAGTAATGGAGCTCATATTAGTCTCCAAGAATAATAAATTTATCTGTAGGGTGGTTATTTATTAAGTCTGAAAGATTATCAAAATAAGCATGAAACCGATAAGCGAAGCTATTGCCTAAATTCTGTTCACATAGATACAAAGTACATACTATGTAAAAACGTAAACGGTAGGTACGTTTATCACCGCTGGTTTTTAATTGTACCGAAATACAAATGTCTTCCGCACTGGATTGGCAGTCAACATTCTCAACTATAGCAAGTTCACGGCGGATCGCCACCAGTACGCCGCCACCACGCGACTGCGCTTTGGTCGCATAGTCCCGGTCGCGCCGCCACACTAGGTACCTATTTTCAAAAGTTCACTATCCAAAATCCCATCAACGAGCCAGGTCTCTGTTTATGTGATTATATCATAGTTACATTTAAATTCCTACAAAAGTTAATTGACTTCGTCCGCAGCCCTCGAACATTCTGGTGATAAATGTTTAGTTCATACACTATAGAACATGATATCTATACATAAGTAGTTCATTTAAAAAAAAGTGAGTAAATAATGTGTGATAAGCCCGACCAAAAATATAGGCTTACGTTTACCAACATAAAATAAATTATAATATAAGGTCCATCGACAGCTCACAAAATTGTGCCTTAGGAATAAATAATATTTTATTTAATATAAACTACTGGTATAGGCGTAAGTATTCGTTATTACGGGTAGGTCAGAAAATATATTTAAATGAATGTTAATAATATTAAAACCAAGATAGTTTATATTTATATCCATACTCGCTTGAAAAAAAGCATTTCAAATGAACAGAAAAACAGCTCAATATCCATCAAAACATATTAGCAGTTAGCAAGCCAATGAATAGATCTATATTAGCAGTAAGTTACACATTTTGGTACATCCCCGACCCTTGCTCGAAAACGAGGTGCCAGCAGTTGTTGCAGCTGAGCACGTAGCTTTAAATACCCCGCCTAATAATCATGATGATAATCCAATTTTGATCCAGCCTGTCCCTTTTTGCTGTCTTCCCCCCAGCGACGCCCTAAGCCAAGGTTCGTATCCGACGGCTAGGGGGTGCCCTTAGCGAGCGTTCGCTTTATTTTAATTTAGAATAGTTTATTTGCTCCTGGCTAAAGGCACCCACAGGAAAGGCCAAGACCTTAGTGGTCAAAACTGGGAGAGGCCACGGTTAAATTTAAAAAAAAAAAATTGGTACAAAAGAAATCCAAACATAAACACAGCGAGTATGGTCAAGCGGACTTTAAACTGAGATAAGCGAGTAGGCGCATTCCATGTTTCTCAAACTGCTAATTAATTACACTTTCAATAAACGTTTTAGTTATGACGTAGTATGTAATATGTTTAAGGCATAACAAAGATGAGATGATTTTAAATTTATGAATTATACTAGCAACGTTGAAATTAGGCATTATATAAAAATAGTTTAGCGTATTTTTTGCAAGTCCCGTTCCGTTGCAACTATGAAAGTCTTGCAAGGTGGCATCCCGTTTTGCAAAAATCTTCATATGCTTCACCCACACGAATTGGAAATTTTGTTCCTTAGCAATGGATTTAGTTTGTGAGAGTAACATTTTGTTGTTGATAGTAAGATGATCATTGACGAAGATCCTTCCCAAACCAGTGATTCCAATGTGTTCGGGGAGTAGGGGATCCTTGCGGGAACGGGCAGCAGCAATGAAATCCTCTTTCGCACATTGCTTTCGCATATCTATTCATAAAAGATACAAATAATAAAGTCGGTTATAATATGATAACCATCGTTTGTTTGTGTCTCCTGTCCCATAGTTTAAGAAACAATTAAAATGCCATTAAGTCTCGCCGATATCGCGACCGCAGGACGGGAGGGGTTGATACTGATTTAATTTTGAGTACAAATCTTGACATTCTGACAATATAATTAATTGACTCAGGCTATATTTTATAATGGATTTCTGCAAGGTCACTTGCAGAAATCCATTATAAAATACAATAGACGTGGATATATTTAGTAACTTGTTCCGCTTAGCTATTTCTAAAGAGCCATAAAAAACTCCTGAAAGAAATCGACACGTGTTTCACCTCTCAACGAGGCATCCTCAGGATGACGATGGACTTGTTGCGAACTCGAACACGGCGTGTTGCCACACCAAGTGCTGAGTGCAGACTGAGCCTTATCGCCCGTGACAATACTGAACCATAAAGTCCACATTCAATACCTCTAAATTGTATCTCTAATAACTGTTGTATCTCTAATTGTATCTCTCTTGTATTGTAATTGTGTCTCTGTGAAAGGGTGTGGGCCGTAATCCTCCACGCGGGTGCAGTGCGGGTTGGTAAATGTCACATGTCTTCGAATTTTTGGTTCTAGGACATGCCGGTTTCCTCACGATGTTTTACTTCATCGTTTTAAGAACGAATCAGCGCTTGCACAAAATTTTTGTAGCAAAAAAATATTTGGAAAAAAATCACTGCAGTTACCGTATTTTTGTGTGCAGCGTATCAGACCGTCGCTCGCTGCTGTCGGTCGCGTCTGGCATCTACGAGGAGATCCCCGACCTGCCTGAGGGCGCCAGCTCCAACACGCTATGTAGCTACACATCTTGTGATGTGCCCGACGGTGTATTGAAGGTATTTTTTTTTTTTAATACCTGTTACTGTATTGACATAATAGGCTAGTTGGCCGTTTTTGAGAAACGGCTAATAATATTCCTTGTGGTCTATTTCCCTCAAAACATGAATCTTTCAGCGAAATATAATGGAACAAATTTTTTAGTTATGGTGCCTACCCCCACACCAATTCGTAAACCACTACTTGCTATGTAAACAACAGTGAAAACTTCTTGTATTATCATTAAGATACACCAAGTGGATTAAATACGTATTATCGAAGCTAAATCGAAAACTACCCAAGCAGTATTAATAAAACGTATATGGACCACCGCGCGAGCCTTCTTTTATCAAATAAAAAAGAATTTTCAAAATCGGTCCACAATTGATGAAAATATCGATGAACATATTATAATTAAAAATAAATATATATCTTCCTTTTTTGATGTCGGTTAAAAATGAAGTTTATTTCATTAAGTATAAGGTATATTTTGTATTATCCAAGTAACGCGAATGTTTTGACAAATACGCCAAGTGAAGTGGTTGCATAAAGATTAATAGTACAAACATGTGTGTACTGAGACTGCCGCTTTGGTCCAGTGTTCGCAAGCGCTACTGCTGAACATGAGGTCTTGGGTTCGATTCCCAAGTAAGCCAAAGTGTTATTGGGTTTTTCTATCTGGAATTTCTCAGTAGCAGCCCGGAGTCTCGATTTGTGCTCGGTTCATGGCATAAGGTTCGCCCCTTATTACATGGGACTTAAACATAACTGGCGAAATGTATGTGAACTGTAGGTAGTAGGTATACCTCTGCCTAACCCTTCGGGGAATAGAAGCGTGTTGTTATGATAATGTCTCCCCTATGGTGCAGGCACTGTGCGCGCCCGTGCGCGAGGAGCCGACGTACGAGTGTGTGGGCGACTGTGTGTACGCCACCATGCGCAGGCGCCGCCCGCCGCCCCTGCCGCCGCGGCACCCATTCAGGTAACATATAACTGTAATGTGCACAGCGATTTTCACACAAAAGTTTAAGTCGATTTCCAGCAATTATTTTTTTGCAATGTTACTTATAGTTTGATATACAGAATGCATAGTTGACGGACATGTGTGGGTCTTTTTACACCCTGTATTCTTTATTATTAATACGCGAGCATATCCCTGAACCATAGGATAAGCTCCAAGAAATCCATCCTTCCTTGGGTGACTCCCAATAGCTTACACTTAAGGCAACTTCTGAACATGTGTAAAATATAACCACTGTGTCATTGCAGCACACTGAAAGCAGGCGACACCTGGGGTCGTTACTCTAAAACTCCTCACGAAGGCAACGTGACACGTCACTCGTCGCTGGGCTCTCTGCCGCGCTGCAGCAACACGCTCCCGCTCACACACACGCACACCAACACGCTGCCCAAGAGACAACCCTTCAGCGTGTTCAGGTAACTAGCAACGTGAAGAAAAGCAAGTCTCACCCACAGCCCGACTTCACCCAGTACTAGGAATAAGGCCAGTCGTTGTTTGTGCCGGGCATATATATTAGATTTCGAAACTGTCGCCCAGAACTAGCTTTTCTGTACTGTTCGCGGTGGAACAAAAAAAATGTACTTTACAATATAATACTGAGGATGATGATGTTGCTTTACTTTTATTTGGACAAGGCTTACTTAGGTTTGTTGAAATTGTGTAAATCGTAGACTGCTAGTTTGTTGACTGAAGAAGGAAGTGAAGTGTTTTTCGTCGCCATATTGCCGCGCCGACGTTAGAGTGGTCCGCGCGCTAGAGATGTGCTTCGTTACGATTGAGTTTAGTCGATTATCTGAGCGGGGCGCGAACATATACTAAACGTCAACGTCCGTGGCAGGTGCGGACATAAAACGTGGAAGCAAGACGACACAAGACTCAGTGTAGTGTTTTGTTATCCCATTCTAATTCGCCTCCTCACAGTCGCACTTTTAATAGGATATTTTATAAAAAAAAGTGGTATTTTTACACGACTGCCCAAAAAGGAGTGTAATGTGTTCAGTATTCGTGTATGTATGTATGTTTGCATGTATGTATGAATGTTAGTTTCTTTGTGCCACCATAACTTTTAAATACTTGAACAGATTTGGATGAATGGGGTATCGTTAGAATCATGTCATCATCCCGAGTGACAGGCAATGAAAACAGATAAATACAATTGTCGCGTCTGTGTCTGCGTCGCTGTGTGGAACACTTTTAAAAATCAATCATTCGTGAACACAGGTATTACAATAAAGGTCTTAAAGAGTGAATGAATGAGTGTGTGAGGGTGAATGTAAGAGGTCCCCCGACTGCAATGACTATTTTATTTATCTGTTTAGTCAGCGAGTAAATGAGTGACCTTTCGCTTTGTATATACAGATTAACTAATACAACCTGTTTATTACTTTTAGTTCGTCTTTTGGCAGGGCAGTTGTGTTTTATTTATCCGATACTCAGTCTTACTTGTTTGCTCCATTTACCTAGCAAGCACAGTAGAAAATTGTTTAAGTTTTAACACCTGTATATTTTTTATTTTTTTCAGAAAGCGACTCAAAAGCGACTCTCGCATCACTGGCTCACAGAAATCCGAAACATCAAAAGAAAACAAAGACGTCGAAACTAAAAAGAAGAAGTTCGACTTCACACCCACACGGGACATATTCAAGAGCTTCAAGGTCAGTCGCAAGATGAAGAACCTAAAGATCACTACAGGGAACTTGTCTAAAGGCGAGACGAAAAGTTGCGAATTTCTCGACGACACCGAACACGTGCAGACCAACCGCTGTTCGAAGTCAGTAGAGTGTCTTGAAAATAACTTTGACTTCGAAGCTGACCTTTCAATAGAATTCACAGAGGATAACGTAGCCGCTCTCTCGCTCCCACAACAGATCGTCGACCTACTCCTAGGTCACGAGCAAATGAGCATAGTACGCCTAAAAGATGAGATCGAAAACGACTACATGCCAATGTCGCCGATCATACCGCCTCCGCCCATGGAACACCACTACATAGTCATGTCGCCAAGGACCAATATCGCCTGAGCTAGTCGCCTATACTATAAGTTAGTTAAGCCGTAAGTATGGACATGTTGACAATTTTCATATGTATATGTTTTGTAATCATGCGTGGATATGGTTTGACCAAAGACCATTCTCAAAGAGATTATTTTTGATATTAGTCTGTTGTTCACGGTTTGCACATAATTTTCATATCGTATTTAGCTTCAGTAATAAATTAAAATTTAATTTAATACTCGGTGTAGATAAAATCATGTGCAAATTCGTGAAAAAATTGGATTATGTCATTTGTGCTGGATATCGACATCGCCCGGGCAATGCCGATAAAACTTACTTTAACTGTATTTATTGACCAGGTTCAAAATTTAATTTATCGACATTGTTCATGCGTTGTCATTTTTTTTTTACAAAATATCACAATGTTGATATTGCTCGGATAATGCTCACATTGCTTACATATCAACTTTGCCCGTAACAGGCATGACAGTAAGTGTGTACTGATGGTCAATATATTTATCGATAACTGATAAAAAGACATTTCGTCGAACTGATTCGTGAGACATATCGACTCACTGTGAAGACTTCATAGTTTGTCTTTTAAATCTTAAGACAACTATGTTTTAATAGACTGCTTATAGATCTGAATATGGTAGGTAATACCTTCATACTTTTAAAACATACGTAAAAAGACTAGCACATGATAGTTATGTCATGTCACATAAAAATACTCTATGAAAAAATGTGATACTTATACATATGTAACTAAGATGTGAAAGGATGGCAGCTAAATTTTAAAACAAAACGGCCGTTTTCTAAAATAATTGCTAGTACAATAATAAAAGCTCTCTAAAAACGGAAATCATGATACCTCTGCATATTTTTCTTAAATGTTTTGAGAAATATACAGTATACTTTATTTGGATTTTGGTTTTTTAAGACTGCCTAAATTTTTTACAAACCGGGGGTGTTTTCTAACGGTTTACGCACACTGACGGAATGAACAGGTTAGCAGGAAACCTTACTTTTTCTAAAATAAGAATGAGAGAAAAGAATATGATCAGCTTAATAATAAGTGGACATAGACTGGTGAACATTTTTGTTTTGCGAATGTACACTTTAATAATTTAACGTTTTTGTGTCTGTCCATGTCAACTTAAAATACAATAGACATGGATGTATTTAGTAACCTGTTTCGGCGTGTTACCGCCGTGTTCGGGGCAAGTCAATCGTCATCCTGAGGATGCCTCGTTGAAAGGTGAAACAAGTGTCGATTTATTACAGGGTTTTTTATGGCTCTTAAGGAATAGTTAAGTGGAACTAGTTACTAAATATATCCACGTCCATTGTATTTTATAATTTATTTCCGCAAGGTCACCTGAATCAATGAACTATCTTGTCAACTTAATTTCAAACTGATCGATAGTAAGGTTTCCTTCTTATCTTTTCATTCCGTGAGTGTGTTAAGACGTAACCAAAAACATTTGTTTCTCAAATTTACCCAATCAATGAAAACACGAAAACATTTATGTTATATTATAATTATAATCCTTTACCTCAAAATAATCTTCCGTATAAATAAAGCCTCATGAAATACATAAAAGAAAATGTAACTATTTTTGATAAAGACAGATAAACTGCCTCATTTTGTTGGAAAAAATATATGTATTTAATGTTAAATTTCATTGATAGAACCAAAAACAAAGAAATCTGTCAAATTGTCGCTGCTTTAGCGAAAAAACAAAAAGTCGGCGATTAATGCGAAAGTTATGCGGCGGTCTCAGACCAAATAAAAAACCAAAATATAGCGCTGCGAACAATTCAGTGAAGCATGCCAAAATTACACCTCCGCTTTGCGCATACACGCACACATTTACAATCAAACTACACCTTACTAAGTGCACACATGTTTACGAAACCGGTTTTTTATGTCTGAGGCGGCGGTAGGGTCTTTATCCAGAGCCCTCATGATATGAGTAGTGAAACCGAAAATCTGACAACCAGTGTTACCAAGGGGTAAGAGAGGGGGTCGTGTTACTCAGTAACTGGGTTGTGGAGATCAGATGGCATTCACTCCGTGTAAAATACTTGTATTCAGCTACATCTGGTAAGACTGGAAACCGACCCCAACATAATTGGGAATAAACTAGGCAGCTGGTGATCAACTTGAAACTTTTAATCACATCTATCATTAAAAGCACTCACACTCGCCATTAAAATTATCTTGTATTACCAAAAAAAGTGCTTTTCCGCATTAAAAACACTTATTCAAAGAATTTATGTAAGAACAAAGTAGTAAAAACTTTGTCGAATGTGAAGTCTACAAAAGATATTGTAAACGAGGAAAGAAATTAACTAGCGTGTGTAATAACTTTCTAAACGCACTCAGAGGAATAATGTCAAACTGATGTCTATTGACCACCTGCATGACACGGTTTAAATAAAAAGCAGTCGTAGGCGCGGGACATACACAAGTGGCGAGGGGCGCGGGCGTGGCGACGGTATGGCGCGAGCGTTACGCCGCTTGTTTCATATTTCATACAAAATTTATAGGAACGACGTGGCGCGGAATATGCACAAAAAGGCGAGGCGCGGGCGTTGTGTGTTCCGCGCCACATCGTGCCTATACATTTTGTATGAAATATGAAACGGGCGGCCCAACACCCGCGCCACACAGTCGCCACGCCCGCGACCCTCGCCACTTGTGTATGTCCCGCGCTTAAGTTAACCCTGGTTACTTATTTATTTTGACGACTGTACCACGGACTCGGAAAAAAGTTAAGGCTTTTTCAATACATGAAAGACGATGTAATTATTTTACAGATCGCCATTACGAAGGTAATTAGCAAGTAACTAGTTATGATTGTTTGTATATGTTAGTTCGTCGGATACTGCCAAAAATGTAGGTTTAAGATGGATAAGGAGCGGCTTGAGAGCGACAGAACTTTCTTTACGAAAGGTAATCACAACATTTTATTCCTCAAATACTCTACAGTATTTTTACTTTAAAGTATTTGAGGAATAAAATTCGCGTAGTGTGTTATTATTAAACTAAATTATTGATGAGGAATTGAGGCTTCAAGATACGTAATTATATGGCAAGAGTTGTCTGTGTGCAATTTGCAACGTGTTTCAAAAATGTTCCAGTATAATTGTGAAGCATTTTTCTGTTTCTTACTGTGCGTTTGCACTGGCGAAACATTCACATATAAACATGTTGAAATCTCTGTTTTCAGTCAATGTATCGACTCGCGTTCGCATTGTTCTGCAACTTTTTGACGCGAAACATGTTTGACGTGTGTCACTTGACATGTTTTACAGACAAATTGCTTATCAAAATGTTTCTCACTAAACAAAGCTATTGACAAGTTTCTAGACACAAACAAACAACACTGCGAACGCGAACGTGACAAATCTTTATACAAAACATGTCTAGTTAACAGAACAATGTTTCGTGCAAATTCAACAAGACAAGTTTCGAAACATCTACGAGTTTAATGTTTCCTGGTGCAAACGCATAGTTAAAGAAATGGGACAAATTTTAAAACTCATTTATAGGATGGTCGCCAATGCAACCTCCTAGGACTGGGTTTACAAGAGGTTGTGTATAAAATATCGAAAAACTTTTGCAAACAATATAATATATATATTTTTTGTATTTATTTTTAAGGCGCCACCTGTATAATATACTTCTGACGCGGGTCTGGCAAATATTTGGATTATATAATATTTATATATTAATAGATTTAATTAATACTCAAGCCGCGGGAACAAAGATGTAGGTAAATAATATCGTTCGGTCATCAAAACGAAAGACTGAAGCACAAGACTAGTGTATTTTGGAGATATTTTAGGGTCAGTATTATCGGGTGTGGAGCGTTGACGTGAGGTTTTGGACGGTATTATTATAAGGGCAATGTTCACGACACTGGAGGACCAAATTACGTACTGATTTTAAGACTTCTTGATAGTTTAAGTCAATTATTTATTTGCATATTTCATCGTATTGTGTGAATGCATACTACTGAGCAAGTGATTCTCTTAATAGTAGGTATATCAAAAATATTCAGTAATAATAAAAGTAATACTTGTATTTCTTGAGCCTAGGCAGAAATGTAGTACACCCACATTTCATCAGTTTAAGTCCCCCATGCATTAGGGGGCGAACCTATTGCAGCATCATAAGTCGATTCATATTTCGGAACTTTGACCTTTACAGTAGAGATTTATATATGCATGTATGGTATTTCGTGTTGCAATTTGTTAACTTCGAATCTCTTCTCGTGATAGACCTAGTAATTTGATGATATTAGAAAGCATAATAAAAACTGCCAAATTCCGTCCAGTGCGTTGGAGAAAAACTACACCATTAGTCCAATATTCGGTAAATAACTATTTTAATTTAATTTATAAATTGGTCACCTAAGTGTCGTGTGACGAATGCCTCGCTTTTATGTGTATACGGCTTAATTTGCTATATGTTGTGATATTTAATGCTAATAACTTGTTAAAACGTTTCTATAAGCTTGAAGGCTTCTGTTGGTTATACCTATTTCTATATTACGCGTTGCCGCCAAATGTTTGATGGGCAGCGCCAATGTTTTGTCAAATGTTTGTGTGTTTAGTCAAAAAGCAGTATTCAGCTGATCTTTATTAATGTTTAGCTTATAATTGTATAGCTTATTTCGTTGGCGTCATCCACAGTTCGATAGGATTAGGTATTAAAAGATTAAGGATGTAGTATAAAGTTTTATCGTTATTATTGCTACTTTTTATAATGGTTGAATTCGCAAATCGTTTGGTTTTGTGAGATTCCCAAATTGTGATTAAAATATCAACAACGATACGAGATAAATACATTAAATTGCAACTTATCCCTTCCACTGTCATTAACGAGACACAATAGAATTTTAATTGTTATCCGCCTTTATAAGGCTGCTTAACAGGTGATGAGTTATACAAATATCAACCCTTAAACACAATTATTCTAAGTTGATTTTCGAATGAAAAAACTATCGATTAAACATCATAAATAATTTTAGTTGCAATGGAAACTGAACCATACGCAATTAAGTTAAATTGTTTAGTCCCAAAGCATGAAATTGATCTCGTCTCATTAGTTTATACGCTGTTATATCTGCTTTAACTTTCACAGTTAGATGGATGGTTATCTAAATTTTTCATGCTTTGATTGAATATTTTTCAGGACCGTAGCGTCTCTTGGGGACAGGTCAACAGGGTGAATAGAGAGTTGAATAGTTAAAGAAATTTACTCAGAATTGTGGGTGACCGCCATAGTCTAATTTAGTATAGTAGGTCGCGTTCATATCAACACACGCACGGACCAATTTTGTATCTAGCTGTAATCGTACTTAAACTACACTTACTAATAAAAATTAATGAACATTATCATTTAGGCACACAGCACAGTCATTTTTCAGAATGATCCTTAATGTGGGAGGTCAATACATCCTTTAGGCTGCCTGTCTACTGGAGCGGAGCGAGGCAGCGGAGCGGAGAAATGTGCCAATATTAACCAATAGGAGCGGAGCTCTGAACCTGAGTTTAGATTCTAATGATTAATATTGGCACATTTCTCCGCTCCGCTGCCTCGCTCCGCTCGTGGAAAGGCAGCCTAAAGATGGAAAAGAGTTGTGAGACTGAAGTCAATCAAAGAATTCTTAAATTAATTCGTTTTTTTAAAATAGCTTATCATACAAGGTCGAACTGTGAAGTTTCGCGAATTAATTTAAATTAACTTTGTAGGTATACTTACCGTTAAAATGGCCTATCATGACATTCGGCTAATTACTTAGCTTGCTTACTTTTGATTGATTTTGGTCAGATCCTCTTGGCTGATTTCTAATGATCTCTTAAGATCTAGCATTTTTATTTAGTATCGATATTACTCATTTGTCTTACGATTATGATTGCAATTACAACAATTGATTTAATTTGATTGATTTCAATCAATTGAGAAGCCTTTTACGCGTTTGTTTATTTTTATAAGTATAAAAAGTAATCTAATTTTGTTGTTCTATTTCGACAATTATAAATATCATGAGAATTAATTTTACTCTTCCGCTTTGCTTGATCACAATTTGTTACCATTTTTTTCTTGATTTTTATGTATGTTTTCCTTTTTTATTTTCGGTTGGTTGATTAATGAGCTCTTGTTATGTATATGCAATAGAATTTTGTGTACTTCTATTGTAGTTTGAATTATTAAAGACTTGTTTGTAGTCAATATTGGAAGATCAGTGTCGTTGTGTAACGGAGAGAACTTAAATGTTTTTAAAAACCTTATCTGATTGTTTATAGTATTTTTTCGGGCCTATTTCCAATTTGATAATTTGCAACCACGGCAGCTATTTGCTTGATTAGCTGGTGTTACCTCTGTTGATCAAGTTTGAGGGATAAGAACGCGAGAGCTCTAAACATAATTGAATAAAATCATTGTTGATTGTGGAAAAGACAGTATTTTTTTAATTCGTATAGACAGCTAGTTCGGAATTCGGTAATGGACCAAATTGTTTTTTTTTTTTTGCGTTTATTTATTATACTGCGAAGTGTCGATAAATAATATTGCATTGTGTTATGCAAATAAAGTTTGTATGTGCAACTTGTGTTTTATTTTTCTTTGTTTATAAGGTACAAGCATACCATTATCAATTACCGTATATCACATATTATCATAGATCTATGATAGATACATACTTACATACTCTGACGACAAAAGCGGCTAGGTAAGTATGTTTGGTTGTATGTACACATCAAGCTATACATTTCCAGTATGATCTGACCTCACATTGTACGAAAACCGTTTACAATGCGAGATCAGCATAAACTGGAAATGTATAGCTTGATGTGTAGCCGTGACTGGTTCTGATGTAGACACTGTACTCCTTCGGCATACTCTAGTGCAGGAAAAAACTTGATGTTGAGCAACCTGTGCCGCCGCCTAACGAGTAGAGCTAGCAACTAAAAACGAGTTGACGACCAGCGAGTGAGCAACAGCGAGCGATTACTCGCTGTATGCGTATGTACCAAGCGTGAGTGTCTCGGCGAGCGTCGCTGAGCGAGTACTCTCTTTGATAGATAGCTATGTCGCTGCGACAAACGAGTACTCGCCGGACGTGTGAAAAGTGGGCGATCAACTATTTATGTATGAACCTCTTTTATTTACACTGGGCCTGCCATTTTTGGTACGTTTCTTGTGCGAGAAAATCGCTAGTCACGTCCTCGGCGGCGGTTCGTATTGTACACACGGCTACACATCAAGCTATATATTTCCAGTATAAACTGACCTCTCATTGTACGGAAATCCTATACAATGCGAGATCAGCATAAACTGGAAATGTATAGCTTTATGTGTAGCCGTGTGTACATCGTAACTGACTACAGACCATCGAGAATCTCGATTTAAAAAAACGATAAACGAATCGTTTATCGAGCATAAGGTAATCCTTATGCTCGGTTATAAACAATAACGAATCGTTTTACCTACCAATGGTAATATTTTTATTGAATAGATTCCTATTCTTACCTGTAATAAGCTACTTCCATATGGGAGGGTCTACTATAGAAAACTATGAGGTCTTTGCTTTATTATATGTCCGTGACTACCGCAGGACCACCAACGCCAATCGCTTCCATATTTAGTAAATAATTATTACCCAATTGGTACTAATTAGTGCTTGAACGACAAAATTGGTACCTTAGTAGTTTTCGAGAAACTCGACTTTGAAAGTGGTCCGGCCGTAGTCACGCTCCCTTCAGCAGGACCACCATGAGCGCCGTAAAAGGGGGCATGCTGCAGCTATTCTAAGTATACAAATAATTAGTACCCTTAAATGTGATTCATTGCGTTAAAAAAACAGAACTGAAACATTTATATTTACCGAGAAATCAACGATGATAACTTACATGCGCTCGTTCAGCAAGACCACGACTTTGAATGTTGATTCCAAGTTTGAGGAGCTTGTCGCTTTCCTCAAACCTACCTAGAAAATTAGTACCTTGCAAGATAAAATTAGTGCCCAAAATTCAAAATTAGTTCTTCAGTAGTTTACGAGATATACCATGCCATTGGGTGGAGTGGCGGTAGTCACGGTGTTAAATTTTCATTTCAAGATTTCCCTATTAAAAACTCTGTGATTTCTTCCCAAATTTATACAAAAATTAGTGCTCTTAAAGAAGTTATAGCGACCAAAAATTCAGATTCCTAAGTGTTGTATTTTAAGAGAAATTAGCTTTCATTACTTTTCCATACTAAATCTCAGCGACCGATATAACCCGACCAAATTAAGTTGTCAATGGTATTGAGTAGTCTATCTATTCTGTAAAAATCTCACCGTGAAAACTTAGGTCAAGTGAGCTCGAAGTGAGGTGACAATAGTGCCAATCCCTAGCATCAAGTGGAATGACAGCTCACTTCACCTAAGTTTTCACGGAATAGATTTTAGAACATGTACACTCGTGCACATTTTTTTTTATTTCTTAATTGCAAAATAATTGGGCAAACGTCATCTAAGACTATTCCAAATTCCAAGCTGATAACATTAGTAGTTGTTCTTGAGATATCCAACTGTGACAGAAATACGGACAGACAGACTGAGTTGCACCATAAGGGTTCCTTTTTACCATTTTGGTACGGAACCCTATTATTATAGATATTGAACTGTTGTGATTACTATTCCGACATCCATTAAGTGATGTGCACGAGTGTACATCTCCTAAACAGCTCAATACCATTGACAACTTAATTTGGTCGGGTTATACGCTGAGATTTAGTATGGAAAAGTAATGAAAGCTAATTTCTCTTAAAATACAACACTTAGGAATCTGAATTTTTGGTCGCTATAACTTCTTTAGGACCACAAATTTTTGTATAAATTTGGGAAGAAATCACAAGAGTTTTTAATAGGGAAATCTTGAAATGAAAATTTAACACCGTGACTACCGCCACCCCACCCAATGGCATGGTATATCTCGGAAACTACTGAAGAACTAATTTTGAATTTTGGGCATTAATTTTATCTTGCAGGGTACTAATTTTCTGTGTACGTTACCCCAGCAAGAAAGTATCTCCTAGAGTTATATGAGTAGAACGTATAGTTGGTGCCTTATCTACTGTAAATGTAACATAAAAAATGTGTGCCCCCTGTCGTTTTAAAACAAAAACGGAAAAACGATTCTTGCTGGGGTAACGTTTTTCTAGTAGGAAAATTCTAAACGAATGATCGGAGAGAGAAAAATTGTGCATGGCCAGAGAGCTTATATGTGTGCCAAAATGTGCCCCCAAAAATAAAATCTGTGCCCCTTCAGATTTTCGAGATATTGCATTTCCTGCTGGAGTAACGTTTTGATGAATCGTTTATCTCTAAAACCATTGCATGTGCTCCTGTAGAATAAACATACACGAGTAGCTCTTAATGTGTGCCCCTTAGTGCCCCAATTAGATTTAAGAAAATATTTATAGTTTTCAAGTTATCGCGGTTTTATGAAAACCCGAAAAAACATCGCAGCGCCTAAATGAGACAAGGCATAACATTCGCTGAAAACTGTAATCGGTCATTCTTGACGCTAATAATAAAAATACAAAGTTTCAAAACTGTTCATGCATGCGTTTTTGAATAATCTTGCTAAAAGTCAAAACGATGGTGTCATAACTTTGACGGCAAAATACAAGGAACTGGCTCAATCCCAGATGTGTAGGTGTAAACCAAAATCTTGTGCCTTTAGTCAAAAATGTATGGTGAAAATATTCAGCTTGGAATGTTTCGCATTAAGTAAATATAAACAAAAAACCAAAATATGTAAACAACGGCTGGTTATCCGACCAAATTCCAATGACTACTAAAAGCGATGGATTCATACATATCGATGACCTTCTTTACTTTACTCACTAACCGGTTCACACGTGTTGTGCCTGAGTACACTGAAGTAGAAAAGTAATAAGTAATAAAATAAAGTTGTTATTGGATTATATTCTACTAGCTGTTTCTATGACCTTACACATGATTAAGTAAGTGTGAACGAAAGAAATACATCCAGATATTTGCCAGGTCTTTGACCCAAAATTTGATTGGTCCCGATGTTCATGAAATGTGTGATGAATACCTACTACTAAAAAGATGTAGCTCTTTTTTGTATATAAATAAAAATCCCGTATTTGTCTTTATATATAAATATATTTATTTATTGATAAGCCGTAGGTTAGATAAATTAACAGTTAGTTTTTCATCATTAAGGGGAATGCTCAAACCAGCCCGCGAAATTCAAAATTTCTTGCAATTTTTGCAATTTGCAGGCCAGTGCTAGGTTGTATGTTCATTAAAATATTATTTGCAGCTGTAAGACGTATGTAGTTACAGAATTATAATCATCAAAATCACCAATACAACCATCCAAGTTCATAAAGGCGTAGGAACAAAAAAAAAAAAGTCATACCTACAGCTTTATGAACTTGGAGCGTTGTATTGATGATTATAATTCTGTAACTACATATGTCTTACAGCCGCGAATAATATTTTAATCAACATACAACCTAGCACTGGCGTGCAAATTGCAAAAAACGTAAGAAAATTTAAATTTCGCGGGTTGGTTGGAGCATTCACCTTAACCAAATAAATTTTGGTATATGTACCTACAGTTTTGAGAGTTGTATTTAGTGTATACCTATAGTCAACCGCACAATGATCTGTGTTGCAACAACGTGTTTCCATTTTGTATGTCGTATTACGTACCTATGAGGGATTTATAATTATTAACCAATGATTGTATTAAAGCTGATTATGTAGTGTCACATAATTTTGATTTGATGGCGTTTTAGATATATAAGTGTCATTCCACAGTCAGGTGATAATGTTGTTACGTATATGGGATAAATATGTTTATTTATAGCCAAATACCATCAGATCATTTGTGCACATTCGATGTTTACAGTCATATCTTTATGCGGTTTACTATACTAACACACTTTATCTGAATCTATGTATAAGCAAATTACTCGTAAGAAAATTATTTATCTGTGATTTCAAATTTAATAATTTTTTTACACAATACTTAATACTGATCTGTGATTTTTTATGATGCGAATTTACTAATTATATGTTAGACTTAGATGAAAAACTGATCTGTGATAATTACTTTAAGAATTAAAAATTAAGGGAATAAAAATTATAATTTCCACATCAACAAGCTGTTTCATTGGTGCATTTAATATATTTTTTAATTAGCTCCCAAAACTTTTGAACACGACTGTACGAACAACAGCTTAGGTATAATAACGTCCAATAAAGAAGGTCATCGATATGTATGAATCCGTCGCTTTTTTACATATTTTGGTTTTTTGTTTATATTTACTTAATACGAAGCATTCCAAGCTGAATATTTTCACCATACATTTTTGACTAAAGGCACAAGATTTTGGTTTACACCTACACATCTGGGATTGCGCCAGTTCCTTGTATTCTGCCGTCAAAGTTATGACACCATCGTTTTGACTTTTAGCAAGATTATTCAAAAACGCATGCATGAACAGTTTTGAAACTTTGTATTTTTATTATTAGCGTCAAGAAGGACCGATTACAGTTTTCAGCGAATGTTATGCCTTGTCTCATTTAGGCGCTGCGATGTTTTTTCGGGTTTTCATAAAACCGCGATAACTTGAAAACTATAAATATTTTCTTAAATCTAATTGGGGCACTAAGGGGCACACATTAAGAGCTACTCGTGTATGTTTATTCTACAGGGGCACATGCAATGGTTTTAGAGATATACGATTCATCAAAACGTTACTCCAGCAGGAAATGCAATATCTCGAAAATCTGAAGGGGCACAGATTTTATTTTTGGGGGCACATTTTGGCACACATATAAGCTCTCTGGCCATGCACAATTTTTCTCTCTCCGATCATTCGTTTAGAATTTTCCTACTAGAAAAACGTTACCCCAGCAAGAATCGTTTTTCCGTTTTTGTTTTAAAACGACAGGGGGCACACATTTTTGAAACAAAAACGGAAAAACGATTCTTGCTGGGGTAACGTACACTAATTTTCTAGGTAGGTTTGAGGAAAGCGATAAGCTCCTCAAACTTGGAATCAACATTCAAAGTCGTGGTCCTGCTGAACGAGCGCACGAAAGTTATCATCGTTGATTTCTCGGTAAATATAAATGTTTCAGTTCTGTTTTTTTAACGCAATGTAGCACATTTAAGGGTACTAATTATTTGTATACTTAGAATAGCTGCAGCATGTCCCCTTTTACGGCGCTCATGGTGGTCCTGCTGAACGGAGCGTGACTACCGCCGGACCACCTTCAAAGTCGAGTTTCTCGAAAACTACTAAGGTACCAATTTTGTCGTTCGAGCACTAATTAGTACCAATTGGGTACTAATTATTTACTAAATATGGAAGCGATTGGCGTTGGTGGTCCTGCGGTAGTCACGGACATCTTTATTATTAGTACCTAATGAAGCACGTACAAGTCTTAATTTTAACCAATAACGATCCGTATATTATAGGAATGGAGTCACATCTGCAAGCCAAGACAAACATCGTCTCTCGCATCTAGTGCATCAAATATTTCAAGAATCCAGGATTAAATAAAACAAAACGTAAATTATCAAATACTTTATTTTTCAGCTAAAACCAAAATACATAATATCACAATTTTTATACATTTTTAGCGTTATTGTTGTTGCACATGCAACCATATTCGCTGAATACGAGATTATTTGTATAAAAAGAAATAATAAAATTGTAAAATTTATTATTCAAACAGTAAAAAAAGAACTCAGTAAAATATTTTTTATGGATAAATAAAGCCAATTTCGATAACACTGATTAGAGATACAAAAACTTATTGATAAAAAATATAGAAGACCATAAGTACATAATTACCCTATTTATTAACTGCATTGTGGCAGTACTTTGTGTTACATTGCATTTAAAAGCATTCATGTACAATACGGCCGATGAATTATGGCCGATCTGAACATAGGCGGGAAGTCCCGACTTTCGCGCTTGTTCTCTCACTCACACTAGCCTCATCTCACCATTTGTTTCCAAAATATATATATTGCGCAGCCTTCTGCGCAAGGTTCAGACCGGCCATGATTCATCGGCCGTATTGTATCATTGTGGTATTTTTATAATTAGTTATTATATTGTGATGCAAGGAACTGTATCCATTATGCTTACATAATAATAATATAACTACGTTCAAATGTGAAATAATTGAATTGTGATGATATTTTTTAACTATTTGATCAGTTGATCACATTGTTTTTTTTTCACTGTGTAATATTTTTAATCATATTTATCTCTAGTAAAAAAAAATTACATTTTAGGGGAAAAAATGTGGTTTTGTATTTACTTATGCTGTTATTGCACTCTGGTGCATGGATGTATACAAACCCTATATTATACAAAATGTTATACCTAATGTGTATCGAGATCTCGTACGTATTCGTAGCCACTACTTCAAAATGGCCATTTAATATTTATTTTAAAAATTAATTTTTCGTTTCATTCAATATTTACTTCATCAAGCTTTTGCATAGCATTGGTACATATGAAGTAAGCTTAAAATAAATTTAGATTCTTTGAAACATTACAATTTATTATAGTAATACTTTCTTTTTTTAAAGAAATAAAATGAAATACTGTTTAAGTTTTCGAATTTAACGTCCTATTTGTAACTTCAAAGTTTGTAGATACTCTAAATAATAATAATATTTGTAAGTTTCTAAACATCATCGATATGTAAAAATAATTATAAATTTCCGTTTGACATAGGATTTATTCGTTCTTTCTCGATTGAAGGTCAATAAATTAAAATGTCTGATCATATTCCTTACATCCTCAGATTTACTTTAGTTGCCAGATAAGCGTGAAAAGAAAAAAAAAATGTTAAAAATACTTGACATAAATATTACAATCTGATGTACAGACGCCAGCACATCAAGCTACCCGAAACTGTCAAATTATCCCAATCAACTTTGAACCTTACACTTCAGCGATAAAGTTGAAAATCTATTAAATAAATTTGACAGATTGTAGTAGCTTGATGTGCTGGCGTCTGTACCTACAATATAGATGTTGATGAATTTTACAATTTAAATTAATAAGAGAGCTGTAAACATATCCCTTTTAATTAAAGTGAGCAAAACCACTTAGTTTGATCACTTATATTATGCGCATACACTACATAATTGGTCAAATAAAATTAATTCATAATGATAATTCAATCCCTCGTCGAAATCTCGTTATTGTTCTTATTATAATAAATTAAATGCGGTATTAGGACACTTTCTACTTATATTAATGGCCACCACTAATCCGTTATTCAAAATATGTAGAGTTCGTTTATAGAAAGATGTAAAAACCTAAATGTAATCGAAACACAGTAACAGGTACGTTGGTTATTACATCTTTTTAAGAATAACTAAGATCGAGGTCAAGACCAGACCCGATTAGGCAATAAATAAAAACTGTATGTATACAAAAGTTCATAACATAATTCTGGCATTCTTGTTATATTATAAACTAGCTGACCCAGCAAACTTCGTTCCGCATATCAGTCAATGAATGTGCATGTTTAGGATTTTAAAATTTCTACCCTACCTAGATATAAAAAAGCCGATCCACACAAAATGTTTGAGAACGTGAATTTTCTTCATAATTTTTTTTCGTGAGTTTTTCCATATTTTCTCACCGTTTAAACCTTCCCTGGACTACGACAAACATTTCAAAACCAAAATCAGCTAAATCGGCCCAGCCGTTCTCGAGTTTTAGCGAGACTAACGAACAGCAATTGATTTTTATATATATAGATTATGTGCCTTGAGAAGCTTACACACTATTAAACACATTATAAAATCTAGTCTGCCTAACGTTCTTGATTGTGGGTCAATTCATAAAATCATAATCGGGCGTACTAACTTATACTAGGTACTAATTGTTGCCAAATAAGCCTCTAAACGAAGTGCAACGTCTTGCGTGCAAATCAATACTATTTGATCTTGTCCATTACAAACTATTGACTATTCATGTATGAGATTATAAAACTAACCTATTTATTGATAGTGTAAACGGTACCTTTACAAATGATTTTTTCGATCAGAAACCTGATTCTATTGATCGGTGAAAAAGTTGCCAATAATTAGGATTTCGATTTATATTAGCAACTAGCTGCTGCATCTGTTAGTGAAAGTCCCGTCATAATCGGTCCAGCCGTTTCGGAGAATAGCCGGAACAAACAAACAGACAAACAAAAAATTTCAAAATTTATTTTCTTGTTATGAGTACCGTAAATACTTTCATAACATGCATTTAGTAAAAAGCTATTATTTTGACATTACAAACAGACACTTCAATTTTATTTGTATATGTAGTATGTACGTATTGATTTTCAAAAAACATGTAGGAACGGTTCTAGGATCTACTTAATTCCATAAAATATTTTACAGCTGCTTTTTTTAAAGTTATACTACACACGAATTTTAAATGTGATATTTGTGTGGGGTGCAAAAAAACACACCAATTGCATTTTACTAACATTAAAAACTTCCATTCAATTTATTTATGTTACAGGTATCAAATCTCGAAAGCTACGAATTACAGTGTCAAAACAGTGCGTATACAATAACATTGCTTTAACACATAAGAAATACTTGGTCATAAGTCGTCAAAATTGACTTGTATAGTTGCACAATCCATGGTTTCATCAAGAAATAAATAAAAATATGTTTAAACTTTGATGATTTATACACTTGCTTGTAGACTAAGAACTATTCATATATTTCTGCAGAAATCATCCCTTTATGCAATAAGCTTTTATCAATACAGAAAATCAACGTTGTTTTGGATCGTACAACCAAAATCTGGCGCCTAACTTCATAAAGAATTAAACAAACCAGATTTCGTCATCATTTTCTATCAGATTATTTCCCACTCACTATCTAAATGGTCGTCGGGAGACAAAAGGGATCTATCTTTGAACCCGTTATGTTTCGTGTCCAATTTCAATATTTCAATATTCTCTAAGTTCCAAGTATTGGGTAGTTGGACTACTTTAGGCACTAAGTCTATAGGATTAGGGTCTTTTATGGGAGTTTTTGGGGGTTTCTGAACAGGTTTGGTTATGATGGTGGTTACCTCGGGTGGGGGTCGTATGTCGACGTGTCTGAAGACGGGCGCGGGCTCCGGGGGGGTCTCCGTGTCAACCTTGGGGCTGTCTATGCTGAGCGACTCCAAGTTCAACATCTTGGCGAGTATTTTCTCCTTCTCTTCAATTTGCTTTTCCAGTAGTTCGTCGTTCTGTTGTGGAATTGCTCTGAAATTTAAATGCAGGATGGTTGATACAAGAATAAAGATAAGTTCCTATTAATTTCACTTTAACGAAAAAAGCCGTAGCAAATGTTAGGAAGTTTCATAAAATGTTATAACTTAGTAAATTCAGGGCTACAAAAAAGTAAAAATAAATTAATGATATCTTCCAATATGCTTGCTCTTGCTAGATCGATGCCGACACTTGTGTTTTTCAGTAAACGGTTTGTTTTTTATTCCTTTATTTCTACTGCTTGAATGATTTAGAAAATCATACCAATAAATAAAACAAGTTATATACCACGTCTTACTCACCCATAAACGCTGATATTCATGACACAAGGGCTGGTATAGCTCACATTATCAGCCGCCTTTCTGACCGGGGTAGCCATCCTAGGAGTACTACCTCCGGACCCCCCATCTCTTCTCCGACTGCGTCTGCTACTATGAATCAGCTCCCCATCGTACTTCTTCTCCATTATACTGTTGTACAACTTCAACTTCCTTTGTAATTCCTCTGTTTTCGCCCTTCTTATTTCCTCAGCGTCGCTAGAGACATCTCGAAACTCGTTAATAATCGATTCGAGAACATTCTCGGATAGATCGAGGGGTAAATGTTTGATGGGGGGTAGTTCGAAGCATTCCTCTGCGCTTGCGACGGTGCCGGTCTCTATGAGCTCATTCTTCGTGAACATGGAGATGGGCTGTTCTAGAACGCTGGAGATGTATGGCACCGTCTGGTCTATGTGTGTGAAGTCTCGCACCGAGTTCACGGCTTGCTGGATGGATGAGGTTAGCGACTTCGTCATCATGTTCATTGGTTCTTCTGTTGGGAAAAGATACTTGGTTTGATATGGTACGACGTGTTTCTTTAAATAAAAGAAAACAGAAAAAAACATCGTACATTGTTAGCTTTAAAAAAAAAACAATGTAAAATAAAAATACAAGCTGATACAGTATTCATAATTCGTATTGATCGATGTTAATTACAAATTCAATTCATCTATGTTATAGTTTTACCTAGACCGCTGTTCCGCGCCTTAGGAATGCGGGGCGAGGCAAAGCAGCATTGACGGCGGGACGGCGTGAGCGTTGACGAATGAGGGGCCTGCACTGGGCACCCGTTCGTCTCGCCGCGCACATACTTAAGGTGCGGAACAGCGGTTTTGGTGAAACTATAGCGTGTGTCCGTGGCCGGTAAGCCATTGATGCTAAAATGTGGTATTATTCACAGTTTTTTTTTTTCAGTTTGATGTGCAATAGAATTAATTTCTTATTTAGCGGGAATCGAACCCACAATCATGCATGACGCATCATTATTTTGGATTATTTCCTGCAATCATGGTGGCAGGATATAGTCGCGTAACTTTCTAAGAAATATTTTCCGAATTTATAACATAATAAAAATGAAATCTGTTCATTGGTAAGCGCATAAATTGAGAACGGCTGGACTGATGAGGTATTTTTTTTTTTTGTTTTATAATATTCGTAATAGTCCGAATTAGATTTTTACGGGAAGTAAAATTGGAATATTTTCCTCAACTGAACGTCCTTTTTCCATGGGATTTTTGTATGAATAATTGAAATTTTGACACTACATCTGTCGGGTCAGCTAGTACTGTATAAAACTTTTTACAAAAAAAAAAACAACCGACTTCAAAAAAAAAACACTACAAAGTGAAAAATAACTTTAATTTCGGAAGTCGGTGTCTTGGTTTTGAATTTTCGTTCTTTGTCACCGACTTCCGAAATTAAAATTATTTTTAACTTTGTAGTGTTTTTTTTTTGAAGTCGGTTGTTTTTTTTTTGTAAAAAGTTTTTATTTTTCACTTTTTAGTGTACCTACCCCAAACAAATTCGAATACCACTATCTGCTATATAAATAACAGTGACAGGAAGTTATCATATCATCCACATACTAAGTGGGAAAAAATACGTACTATTGAAGCTAACTCAAAAACTACCCAAGCAAAGTTAATAAAATTTATATGGGACCCCCTCTGAAGTATGATCTACCAAACAAAAAAAGAATCATCAAAATCAATTCATAATTGGCGGAGTAATCGCGTAACAAACATACAAAAAAAAAAAAAAAAAACATACAGACGAATTGAGAACCTCCTCCTTTTGGAAGTCGGTTAAAAAATAAATGTTTCTTCTTAGTGAATTAACTATAAACATTCAAAGTTAGCATAAATACATATAGCAGTGTTACTAGCAAACTCGAGCAACAAGACAAGCGGACAAACTAAGCCATTGCTTGTATACATAAATATACAGATACAAAAGCGGAAGGTGATCGGATATAAAATAAAAATGCGTATATATGTTGTGCATGTGTATATTTATATATAAGTCAATGGCCATGCTGACATCGAGACAACGCATGTACGGATACATTTGCTTGCAAAAATATATCAAAATAAACAATGCAAGCATCAGTTTAACGAAAAAATAATAAAAACTAGGTAAACAAAAATATTCATAGTACTGAAAAAAGTGCGGTAAAACCGTTCCATGTATTATTTAAATAAAAAACTAGCACACACATCAAATCCAAAATAAATATTGTAATTTACTTAAAGTATAAATTAATTATATTTTTGCAACAAAATATACCAAAAATAATTAAATAAAACAAAAGTCGTTGTCAATCATCTCACTACAGCGGGTAACTAGATACAGGATGTGAATAATTCTACTTATAATTTCTACCCTGTAAATACATAATTTTTTAACAAGCTCAAAAGGTACACCCTGTATACGAAGCTTTAAATTAGCGACAGATCTAATCTACAATATTTTTTATTGTAAGATAGATACAGAAATAAATGATTTTAAAACATAATCATTTCAGAAGACATTTCAAGAATGGAACGTCAATCAATATTTTCTCTTACAAAGAACACACATCACGCCTATTTTCCTCAAAGGGTTAGGCAGAGGTGTACCTATAGGACACCCACATTTCGCCAGCTATGTCATAGTTACAGTCTGTGTCTGTTTTAAGTCTAGTCATAATGCTTTTTTCAAAGAAGAACTATCTAACTCGGAGTCTGGATTTGTGCCCGGTTGATGGCAATAGGCTCGCCTCCTATTAAATGGGACTTAAACATAACTGGCGAAATGTGGGTGTACTATAAGTGCACCTCTGCCCAACCCTTCGAGGAAACAAGGCGTGATGTTATGTACATAGCATGAATATAAACTTTCATACCTAATTTAATTTTAAAACACATATCTGTACGTTTATTTCTGCATCTATCTTAACATCTAGTAAAATACTAAATAAAATAGTTGATACATAAAGCCAACTTCACAAGCACCATAAGGGTGCGTACACATACGAGGACCTCAGTTACACCGATGTGTGCACACCCTAATACACAGTTTGTCATGGCAACGTCACAATAATGACGTCACGTCATAACAATTATACAGTGTACAATAGGAATGTAGGTATATAAGTACATATTGTCAGTTTAAGTACATACGTGATGTCTTAATTAAACATAAGTAAAAGTATTTTGCTCTAGAATAAATACTTTTTAGATTCCTAATGTTAGATTTAAGAGGGATGCACTAAGGTAGCCAATGAAATTAAAATTCTCTTACGTTTTAATTTTCAGGTCAGTGTCAGGTTTTATGATATTTAAAAATTTTTTACAAAAATAAAACAACCGACTTCCAAAAAAAAAACACTACAAAGTGAAAAATAACTTTAATTTCGGAAGTCGGTGTCTTGGGTTTTGTGTTTTCGTTTTTACTTCCGAAATTAAAGTTATTTTTCACTTTGTAGTGTTTTTTTTTTGGAAGTCGGTTGTTTTTTTTTTGTAAAAAGTTTTTATTTTTCACTTTTTAGTTGTGGTACCTACCCCACACACATTCGAATACCACTACCTGCTACCAGTGACAGGAACTTATCATATATCTACATACTAAGTGGGAAAAAAATACGTATTTTGTAGCTAACTCAAAAACTACCCAAGCAAAGTTAATAAAATTTATATGGGACCAATTTGGGAGCATACCCTTTCAAATTTTCTAAATCGGTCCACAAATGACGGAGAAATCGGTGGACATACATATTAAAAAAAAAAAAAAAAAAAAAAAACATACGCGTCGAACATATAACCTCCTCCTTTTTGGAAGTCGGTTAAAAATATGATTTGCGACCGTAACAAATATGACTTTACATAATTATAATCATTAGAATCAGCAATACAACTCCTTAAGCTAGAATAATCCTCAAATGTCATGATTTCATGAAATAGTCATTCAATAGGATTACATGAACTTACGAGAGTTGTATTGATGATTTTTATTATTATAATTCTATAAATAAGTATGTGTTACTGTCGCGAATCATATTTAAATCGACATACAACCTGACACTGACCTGCAAATTGCAAAAAACGTAAGAAAGTTTGAATTTTGCGGGCTACCCTGACGCTTTCGCCTTATGTAAACTTATATTATTTTTATAAGATCGTAAATGGTAGTCACTTTATAAATTAAAAAAGCATTTGATCTCTTCTGCACCAACAACTAAAGTAAATTTTAGGGGTGAATTTTCAATCTTCAGATAACTTTTATTTGAGGAATAAATATTGCAGTTTGACAGCATTGTCAGCTTTTGTATGGAAAATATTCCACACATATTTATTTTTAAAAAATCGACCCTTAGGTTACTATCATCTTTATCTCACAGATAACAAAAGAAAGAGAAGGATAGCTGTCAGTAAACTCAGCAATTTTCTTACGCTTTAAGTAAAAAACAGGAATACGTACTCTTTATTTAATTTTAGTTGGCGAAAAAGAGAATCGGCACCTATAGGTAAATATAGCTAAATGTGGCTAAATATTAAATCCTACCTACTTTTAGCACATATACAATAATCTATATATTATTGTCTATTATACATATAAAGATGTATGAAATACATTGGTCGCGATTTGGTATGATTAAGGCACTTTTAGCTATTCTAACTTATTTACTATTAAATATTAATCTTATTTCTATGTTATTTATAATCTCACAACTATATTTTTTTTTATCAGCCGGATTCCTATGTCTTGTCACATTATACAAAATTGTAAATTGGGAAATTATTTTTTAATCTAATTGGCTAACAACTTATAATTGTCAATATATTCAAATTACAACTGTTATTCTCTGTTAGTAGAGATGGGTAACCACCCGGGTTAAAACCTACTAGTGGGTTAAAACCCAGTTATCACCAGTTTTATTCCACCCACTGGGTGTTTTGGCCGGGTGAAAACAAAATATTAAAAAAAATTATATTTAAACATGTAGCACGCCACGGCCACGGTAGGTGCGCGGGGTGGCAGGACTGAGAGGGAGGGGGAAGGGACCGCGCGCTGGTAGCTCCCGCGCCCTTTTCCCCGCTCAAACCCTCACTCGAGTTTACCTCGCTGGTTAGAGTGCGCGCGTTTTGAGTGAATTTTGTGTTTTTACTTAAGTACCTACGACCCCGAACTGTTATATTGAGATCTGATCCTGCTTTTACCTGAATGACCTTGGCTTGAACACATTGACTACGATTTGCTTAAGCACTGGATTTATCAACACGAGAAAAGAATCTACGGTAAGTAAAAGAAATATTATTGTTTACTAACCTTAATTTATTCTAAAAGAATGTATTCTATATTACAGTAATTTGTTTTATTCTTGTACTTCAAGTGGTAGTAAGTAGTAACGATGTAATATTTTAGTTTTAATGTATTATTTGCTACTTGCCGCTCCGGCTTCGCACGGTATCTATTTACTAATTTGGCATCATTTAGATTTAAAAAGCTTAAAGTAGAGTACTTGTAAGTGTCCACTTGATTTAAAATTAAAGACACATGTACTATTCAATCATTTTGTTAGCGCTATGATATTGATAGTCCAACGTTACGTAATTTATGTTATAGTATAACGAGAAATAGAGTTAAAAAGAGTTAATAAGTGCTTTTAGTACCTACATTGCCTGTCAGTTGCATGAGAAACTAAATTTAGTTAGTAGACAAAAAAAATCCGTATCACACAAAATACAATTGAAATGAAATGGACTTTACTTACGTAATGTACCCATATGTAATGTCCGTCTACCAAACCCTTACATAAATAACTTATTAAACTTCCTTATTTTAGGGCAACATGGTGAGACCAAAAAACCAACAGATATGGAAACATTTTCGAGAAAGTGAGAACAAATCGGCTACATGCAAGTATTGTGAAACAAAATACAAAGTAGCCAATCTGCAAAAAATGGCTAGACATTTACAAAAATGTCCTCATTGCCCTGAAAACTGCAAACAGCAGTTGAGGACCAATATATCGCATAGTTCGTCAGTATCTGCGGTCCGAAACACGATATTGCAACCTAGGGATAAAGAAAATGAGAGACCTGAGTCTGAATTAAGTTTGTCGATTGAGGGCAGTGCATCTTCAGTGAGTCTGACAACGAATGTAAATAAAGAACATTTACATTCATTATTAGCTAAGGCTGTTTATGTATCGGGAACACCCCTTTCAATAGTAGAACACCCCCTCTGGATAAATTTTTTCAATGAACTCCAGCCATTGTACAAATTGCCTACCAGAAAAACTATTTCTACAACCATTTTGGACAAAACATATAGAGAAATGCATCACGAATTAAAAGAAAACATGAAATCGCAAACATGTTTGCACTTAATGCTAGATGGTTGGTCAAATTGTAGGAATGAAGGAATAATTAATATAATAATATCAAAACCAGAACCTGTATTTATTAAAAGTATTGCGACGGCAGAAAATCGTCATACTAGTGATTACATATGTGAACAAATTTTAAATGTATTATCTGAGTATGGAACAAATAAGTTTGCTACGATGATAGGAGATAATGCAAGTAATATGCAGAAAGCTTTTCGTCTCGTAAAAGACGTTCATCCAAGCATAACATATATAAACTGTGCTGCTCACACTTTAAATTTGCTTTGCAAAAATATTATCAGAATTGATGTTATAAATGCTTGTAAGAATATGGCAATTAACATGGTCAAAACTATAAAAAAAAGTCAAGTTTTAACATATTTACTAGCAAAAATTGTAAAGGAAAAAAATGCTGGTGAAACTTTGAAGTTGCCATGCGATACCCGATGGGGCAGTTATTACACCAGCTTTAAAAGTATCGAAAACACTAAGGTAGCCTTGCAGACCTTAGCTGTTCATGAAAAAGCAACACTTTTACCTGCGGAAGAAAAATCAGCGCTGTTGGACGACAATTTTTGGAAAATTATGCGGCAATGCAAACTTATTATGGAACCTATTTCTGATGCAATATTTCAATTAGAAGGAAATGAAAAAAATATTCATAAGGTATTTTTGACATTAAAAAATATGAAATCGAAGTTACTTTTTAGTTTACCGGATGTCACAATAATAGAAAACGACAAAAAAGATGAAATATTAATGAATGTCGACCAAAGAATCAAAATGTGTTTGAAACCGATTCACTTTGCAGCGTACTTATTAGACCCCACAGACCAAGGATCTGAACTTGACGAAAGTCAAGAAGTCGACGCTATGGAGTACATATGCGAAGTAGGACAAAGTATCGGATTAAATGTCATGACAAACTTGGCATCTTATAGAGCAAGAGATGGTTTTTGGAGTCGAAGATTTCTGTGGGCTAACATCAACGATGTAAGCGCATCAATCTGGTGGAAAGGAATATGTGGATCTACTGCATTGATCAAAGTCGCTGTCCGTATTCTTACAGCACCATGCACTTCTGCTGCTGTAGAGCGGTCTTTTAGTGCTCATAGTAACATACACAGTAAAAAAAGAAATAGACTCACTACGGAAAGGGCAGCAAAACTAACATATGTAACATACAATTGGAATTTGTTGCACAAGCACGTGGATGATTTAAGTGATGACACTGAAGACTGCGTGCCTGATTCACCATCAACACATCTGGAATCCCAGAGATATAATATGCAAACCACGCCACCACGTACAAATAGCCCTGAACCATCTACGTCCGGCATCAACAATTTTCAATTTTTTGACTGTAACCGTATTTCCGATTCAAGTGATGATGATGATTGATTGACGACCTACTGATCTGTTGTAATTATTCAAATAAATAATAAATGTATCTGATTTTATATTCAGGCTTTTATTTTTGACGAGCTAGTAGTGAACTCTCCTTCCCACTATTATATAATTAACAATACCCATTTTCACCCAGTAAAACGGGTGAAAATGGGTTAAAACCGGGTTAAAACCCAAATCACCCAGTTTTAACCCAAATGGGAAGAATGGGTTTCAACCCACTACCCATCTCTATCTGTTAGTTGTATGAAATGACTATAACACTGCAAATTGATGTAGGGTGTCAATTTCGCTGAGCAGATAATTTGGAATCGTATGGAAATCCCGGCATTTTGTCCTACGTGCGCGTTACATTTTCATACGATTCCAAATCGACCGCGGAAAAATTGTCCATCGTCTGGTCAGCGCCTAACAATTAATTTTTCTGGCATTACCCCGGAGGTAAAGCTTGTCCTCTCTGAAATGACGCGCCCCACTACCGCATTTACGCACACAGTAAAGCAAATCTCTATGGGTAATACGGCACATCGAGTTTTAGAAAGAGACGCAGGTACGACAACAAAACTGAACATTTTCCAGGACTCTATGTGCCTTATTTACGGCCGAATACTGTTTAAAGTTTTCCTAGCACATCTTGCTTGGATAACAACCTTAAATCTTTTTAGTTTCTAAACATGATCCCTACATATTTCTAAAATATATTTTCTTCAGAATTGTTTAAGTTGTGTGAAAATAACTTAGAATTAAATTAAAATGAACTTTATCTCCACCACCTAAGGTACAAAGTCGTGATTAATGTAAAAAATTTCATTTACTCAATTTACTAAATACTGGTATTTAAACCATCTATGACGTAATTAAAATTAAATTAAGGTACTTTCTCTTTATAAAAAAAAATAAAATAAAGTACTCTATTTGAAAGTTGGTCTTTGTCCATGGTAATTTTAGGTCATTAAATTGAACACCAACTAAACAAACAAAATAAACAATAAACTTATAAACTACTTACTAAACTTTAGGCATCATTTTACACTAACGTAATTTTGAAAATGATATTCTAAAATGTTAATATGATGGCACTATACTTACTTATGGCGTATAAAATGATTATGTTAGTACAAGAGTTCCTTCATTTAAGATTATACCTTCAAAGGTACTTTAATTGACTAAATAGAAAATAACCGTTTTTGCGTTCATTTTATTATAACAGAGGAGTTTTAGTATAAACGTGAAATCGTCTACGTTTTATTATTGATCGAAAAAAGTTACTCAGTGCCTCTTTATACAAGGTCAAATAAAATTAGCTAGCGAAACCTCGGAGACATGATCAGTATCGATATCTAAACACGATAAAGCAAAAAAAAAATAGAAGTTTAGTGTGAGGGACAGAGAGAGAGAGAGGGAGTTTTATATCTTTCTTCTCTCTCAGGTAACGAAATGTGGCTAAACGTAACGCGTCCTTGCACTCTCAATTCTCGTCCAATTTCGAATCGCCGCCTAAGAAGTTTCATTTCAATAATGATTCTCACAACAAAGAATATAAAAAATAAAATTTCGTGTGTGGATAAACCCTTGCGTCTGCAGAGTTAAACCTGCCCCTTTTCAAATATTTGAGCGTGGAATCCTTAAGTTTAACAGCATACCGTATCATACATAAATGCGGACGGAAATATGTTCATAATACTTTTATAGTTCACAACATTGTCTTGAACACATTACGTAATACATAATAACAACCGATTTAATACTATCATGCCTGTCGACTTTAATCCTCATTTTATTAACACTAAATGGCCCCAGACGTTATAACAATAAAAATTCTATTGTCTGTCGTTCAGTATCCTTCAACCGATTAATATCATAGTTATAAGTATCCAAATTGTAAGAAACCGGAAAAAATATATTTGTGTGTGTACAAGCGCCCGCGCCCATGAATATGTATAGTCGACCTCGTTAATACTTTAATACAGTTGACAACAATTCCCAGTAAATTAAAACTTTACTAAAGTTAATAATATGCTCCATGTTAAATGCTGGTATTCAGCTGCATCCGGTTAGACTGGAAGCTGACCCCAACATATTTGGGAAAAGGCTACACAGATTGATTGACTAAAGTTGATAATAATATCTAACGGACACATTGGTCTTAAAGGCAGAACAGACTTTGTCGTTTCATGATTTGCAAGTGACATTCACCCTTAGGGTAATAAAGATATTAAGTCGGGTCCACACCAGCGCACGCGACCAAACCGTGCATGCTAGGCGCTTCGAATGGCTATGGACGCGTCACATTCTCATCACGCGTCTCGAACTACTGAGCACATCCGAGGTTATAGCACAGGTATACGGATTTGGCCATACCGCTGTTAAACCCGCGATGGTTTGTGTGGTATGTGTAAAGTGTAAAAAAAAGAAATAAATAATAAATAAAAAAAAAAATGCACGCGATGTGTTCGCAAACGAGTGTTTTGACTGTCTCTTGCACGCCAACCATTCACTAGTGGCTCGCGAACATGTGCAAAGGTGTCCATACTATGTATGTTCCTAAGATGCACGCAAACAGCACTGTTCATGCGCGTGCGCAGGTGTGGACCCGCTTTTAAGAGGTTTACTATACAAAATAAAATTCGCTACATTGAATCGAATTTTACCGATAGAAGGTCGATTTTGACATTTTATTAAATGATGGATGGCAAACAAGACGACCCCACCCCACCCCCACCTATAGTGCTATTCTGTAACCATTTCACAGTGTTATCTTAGGTGAAGTGAGCTGTCAGTTGCTAAGGATTGACACTATTGGCAGCTCACTTCACCTAAGTTATCACGGTGAGATTTTTACACAATAGCACTACTGATCTCAAACTATAAAATAATAAGGGTTCCTTATTTGCTATTAAGCTATGGAAACCTACAAATGGGCCAAACTTTTAGACGCTGTCAATTTTTGAGCACGATGTCTGCCTTGATATAATATTATTTCTCTATATGTTACACCTTGTATAACTTAAGCAAAGTTCAACTTTAACTTCTTGATGACGTTACTTACATAGAAGAGTCATCAATAAACAACACTTTTGACTTATGCTTGGCAAAAAACTGGAAGGAACAAGGGCATAAGAATACAAAATCGCACATACATACAGTTCTCATCTCTTCAGTAGACTTTATAAATATAATGTACAGTATTTCTATTTTCTTAATGTCCCTCGGCAAAATTCGTGTTTCGTCAGTCATCAGACCGGACGCTCTCAATCGACTCAGAAGTATACAGAGTTGTTAATACTCAATGTAACTTGAAAAAAAATTGTAACTGAATTCAAATGATTATATACGATACTCGTAAATCTAATAAATAATTGATGGACATGGAAATTAGCATTAAGAAAATAGAAATACTGTAAGTAATGGTATTGTAACAATAATCCTGTGCTGTGTAATTTGTAGATTTTTTTTGAATATACGATTAAAATAAGAATAGAACTGGCCTTAATTTCACTTGAATGAGTAATTGTTGATTCGCGGTAGTCGTGATCCTAAAACGTCTACCAATATTAAGTACGGAATTTCCAAAGCTCTATTTATACTGTTCTCGTGTCATCTCGCTCTCGTTCTATGACCACGCCTACCATGGTTGGGGCGATAAGTAGGTTGTTACAAGAGGTCAATCATGTTCTTATTTTAACCGAATATTACGCATTTCTTTGTGCGTACTAAAGGGTAAAGAAACTAAGCAAATTATGAACGATAAATAAATTAAGTTTACCTGTAGTACACACGGCTACACATCAAGCTATACATTTCCAGTATAAGCTGACCTCGCATTGCACGGAAATCCTACACAATGCGAGATCAACATAAACTGGAAATGTATAGCTTGATGTGTTGCCGTGTGTACAATGCTTTTCAACTCAACTCAAAGTATTTATGTCAAATAAACCAATTACAGGTACTTTTGAATTGTCAAGGGGTCAGTCAGTTAAAAAGAAGAAGCTAGTTGCCCATTCCAAAGCGTAGTAGGTACCTATGGAGAAGAACGGGCAAGAAACTCCACGGACACTCCACCTCATTTTGACTTTTTTTAGATTTTTTCGGAATATATGGCTTAAATCAATAATCTTATATCTACTGTGATCTAATAATGACTAAAGCCCATATTTTAGAACGATACTCAAGCATACTTTAAAACATTTCATCCAATCTCCACTCAAATACATTTCGTATAATTCTCATCCGCGTCCTTCCGAAACATAGTTTTTTTACTAACCCTATTGATCAATTATTTACATAAAAAATATTTACATTTAAATCCGCGAAAATTACAAAGTATAATTGCTTCAGTATCGTTCTAAAATACAGGCCTAATAAACGAAAAACAGTCCATATACTAACAAATAAAAATTAACCTGCATTCAATATGATAGCGAATCATTCTATAATTTTATAAACGTGCTCTTAAAGTACGAAAATACATTCATGTAGAGAATTCACACTGGAAGGGACATGCGACAGGGTAAAATATATAACGCTAGCAAGAAAACAGAAATAAGAAGATGAAAACCATCACAGATTATACAGCAAATGGAATATAATCCTCTGTACTGAAACTTTAAATATTGTTAAACACTCTCAAGGACTCCATGAGACAAGCTCGACCTAGTATGGAGTCCACAAGTTAAAATATTAAAATTATGTTTCCTTTATGACAATAATTTTACAAATAGTTTATTTGTATTACTTTTAAGGAAATGTAAAAATTATTTATTTGGTCAATATACGATTTTATTATTTATATTAAAATTACTCATTTTTATTATTTTATTAATAACTAGCGGACATCACGCGGTTTCACCCGCGTAGTTCCCGTTCCCGTGGGAGTACGGGGATAAAATATAGCCTATGTTACTCGCTGATAATGTAGCTATCCATTGCTGAAAGAATTTTTCAAATCGGTCCAGTAGTTTTTAAGTTTATTCGTTACATACAAAAATACAAATCTTTCCTCTTTATAATATTAGTATAGATGGTAATCCTGTATAACTTGAATAATAATAAATGAGGACTCCATTTATTTATTATCTGTGACAGCTGTCCGCCATGTATTATTATCTATTTAATACTTCAAACACACAAATGGATTTAATATGCCATTTCTTTTTTGTATGTTTTTTTTTATTTCTCATAGAAATTCGTGTATCATGCCTCATCCAGCCTACATGCTCTACATTGTAGCTAACTAGTGAAGTTTGCTGAACAGACCTGCAGCCAGCGCGGCGGGCTCGGGCGCATGCGCGAGGCGCACCAGTGAGCGGGGGCCCTCCAGGACGAACAGCTCGTCCTTGTTCACTGATACTGACAGAATCCTGCGAGAAAGATCGTGATGTAATGCTCATATTATACAACGTGGCGCTTTAATGGTGACATTAATTTAACACACGTATACGGATTAGCGTTTTCTTTCTATGAAGACATTTTAATTTCATTAAACTTTATTATTTATTGATTTATTTTCACTTTTCTAAAATAGCATCGATGTGCAACCTGTACATAACAACTGTAGCGCATGTAGATCATGTCCCGGGGTCACATCGCATCAATGAAAATAAAACGAATAACGTGCAAAGAGAAGGCAAATTGAAGGAAAGGGAGAGCCCTATGTCGGCGAGCGTTTGAAAATTTTAATTTTTCAATTAACGAATTATTTTTTCTTATTATATTTTTATGATTACTGGCCACTAGCCCTACCCGTGTGTTAAATTAATGTCGCCATTGTAGCGGCTCGTTGTATAACTTGTAACAATATTAGACATTATAATTATTTATTATTGACTTTATCACATTTCGTTAAATATTGTCATTACCTGTGATACTACTGAATTAAAAATTAATTTACTTAATTGGCAAAACCTAGAGAAACTATAATAGTAACATCTTGCAGACTGTTGTAACCTATGTTTACAAATAAAGACTATTGATTGATTGAATATTTCAAGGGGTTGTAGGGACAGTACGTATGAATATGGACAGCATTGTTACTCAAAAACACCAATTACGTAAAGATAAATCACTTATGAATTGGAACCTTCTCAGTCAAGTAGGTTACCTTGGTTTAGTTTTAAATTTTAGCCCCTGGCTTCAGAATCTAAACTTATTTTCCCATGCTAGTAACTTTTAGGTTTTTTTTAAAGTGAAAACTTCTTTAGGCGTGTTGGGTATTTTTGAGATGGGACTAAACCATTGATTTCGCGACACTGTTACGACTCCAGCTTTTGACCATTAAAAAGACATCAACGCGTTGACTACCGCTGTGCGTGGAGTAAAAGACATCAACGCCTTGATTACCGCGGTGCCCATTTTTTTTCAAGTTTTTACTTCTGTTCGACACTCCCGGAGTGCCACTGTTATTTAATTATTTTTTTTGGATTTTTTTATTTCTCAGATCGACAAACACATGAACACGTGGAGCGGGTCCATATAGTACTGTAGTCACAAGTGTTACTAGCTAGGCTCACCTTCTGAGATCGTCGACGACGGCCACAGCAGTGAGCGAGCGCGGGTCCAGTATGTACAGTATGTGCTCGTTGTGCGCCACCAGGAAGTGTTCCCTGAACACGTGGAGCGGGCCCAGGTTGTACTCATGCTGGGTGTGAGAGTGTTTGTGCTGGCTCGGGTTTAGAAGCTCTGCTATTGTAAGGGGGTTTGATATCGCTTCCTGGAATTACAAATCAAAGCATTAAAAAGTAAAAAAATAAAATAAGAAAAAGTTGTTGAAAGCATTCATGCTAGTCAAAGTATGAGAAACGACTTTTACTCCTTTTCTTTAATAAGGATATGTCGTGTGCAATATTAAAATGCGACACAATATTCGCCAAATATAGCTTTTTTAGAATGTCAATTTAAAAAAAAAAAACGTTGGTTTGGTTGACTACTGGTACCAATGCTCTTGTTCTACACACATTTGTGTACCCAGTGATTTTTCTTGAGTGCACGCAAAGATTAGCATGTACCTTGAACAGTAGCGTCTGCAGCACGTTGCCCTGCGCGTCCGCGCGCCACAGACGCAGCCCCGGCCGCGCGCAGTACGCCGCGGCCGCCCCGCCGCGCGCGTACGAGTGCTGGAACACCGCTCCTAGCGCGCATAGGCTGGACACAATATAGGGAACGTCACAAAATTGTAGTTCAAAATAAAAAACCGGCCAAGTGCGTGTCGGACCACGAACAAACAAAGGCTCCGTAGCTGGGCTAAATTTATCCTAAGAACAAACAACATTGTAGTTGAAAAACTCTCCCATACATTCTAACTGCAAATGTAAGTTTGTACACACAATATTGAGATTTGCCATGTTATTTTAAAACCATAGACTTCTTATAGGTTTTCCTGTAATCTATGAGTAAAGAACCGTTCTCTGTATTTTTTCCAAAATTTTAGGCTCAGTAGGTTCGGAGATAAGGGTGGGGGGGGAGTGGTCAAGTCTTAAATACCTTTAAGTCTTTATTTAAACATTATATAAAATTTGAGATCCTCGCAACAAGCCCTTTCATTTGATATGTTGACACGGTACAATTTTCAAAACTTTTTTTTTAAGTTTCTTAGCTGCCCCCCAAAAGTGACCCCCATATTCAAAATTCATTTATTTACGTTACACGTCCGTTTTTGGCACAGAAATAAATAATTATGTGCACCAAATCTCAACTTAATCGGTCCATTAAATTCGGAACAAATTGTCTATGACAGACAGACACACGAATGATCCTATTAGGGTTCTGTTTTTTCCTTTTGAGGTACGGAACCCAAAAAGGGACATAAACGTTAAAATACTTTTGCTGTATACATTAGGTACAATTATTTCTTTGAATTTCAAGGGTTTCATTAACACCATAAATATATGCTTCGTAGAAAGAAAGTTTATTTCATTTGGAAAACAAGCACTCGGCTCAACTAATGGTGTCGAGATGTCTATAGTTCATCTGTATGTCACAGACTACGTGCTCACCTCTTGCGCTCCTTCTTGCCCAGTTGGTTGACGTGCCAGCGCGCGTCGCGTCGCTCGCACACGATACTGCGGTACACACTGGACACCAGCAGCGTGTTTTGATAGTAGCTCATCTGAACTATCTCGTGTTCTTCGTTCACTATCTCCATTGATTTGCAGAGATGCTGCGGAAAGAGTACAGAAATAAGTATCAATTTGAACTTTACTCGATCATCTGTAGGCCTTAACACGTCTTTTAACCCAGGTGAACGCACAGGCGATTTTTTTAGTGCACTGGATTTTCAACTCTGTGTATTGAGCCAAGCATTTAGAATCCACCAGAGCGCATCTCAGTGCGTCAAAAAAAAAACACACTGTTGGGTTTTCAACTCTCAGCGCTAAACAGTGAGTTGAAAATTTAATGCGCGAAAAAAATCGTCCGAGCGCTGAGCATTGAGCTGTTGGAGCATTTATTTTCTAGTACTTCTGCTGTTTTACATCTGTACGCACATTATAGTCCGTGCAATCCACGAAGACGCGCCCCACTCCGCGATTTCTGTACTGTAAGCTGAACTCTAGTACGGCGCGGAGCGGAGTGGGGCGCGTCTTCGTGGATTGCACGGACTATACATGCTGAATTTGTTCACAATATAAGCAATTTTTATCCATCCAATTTTTTATTTTATTAATTAAAATAATCAATGTGTCCATTTATCCTTTTGTCATAAACTTTGAGCTTGACATAATAACTATCGACCTATCAGAGACCTTAAACAAATGAACCTTGCCGGAGCATTGGTCACGATACTATCATTGTTCCCGTTCAATGTAATATCGACCATAAACCGCTAATGATAAAAATTTATATTTAATAATTGTATTGCACACAATCTTCCCCGGCGAGTACGAGGAAAGTTTAGAGCGTAAACACAGTTTTATTATCGGTTTTCACGCAAACAGGGTAGGTATTGTCATGTGAAGCCCTCTTTGTATAAACTTCATGATAAAGAATCGATAAATATGGGGACTCTATATAGAAATTCACTCTTAAACACCAAACTGAACTGATATCTGGCGATATATTTACGATATTTCGGTAAACTGTTGAGTCACCATCTGCCTAGCCTTTTCTCAACTATGTTAGGGTCGGGTTCCAGTCTTACCGGATGCAGCTGAATACCAGTATTTATCAAGGAATGACTGCCTATCTGACCTTCAGAACCCAGTTACTGGGTAACATAATACCTCTTCGTAAGACTGGTTGTCAGAGTTTAGCCATAACGACGGTCAATGATCTACAAATCAAAGCCGGGACTAGCGGCTTTACGTATTTCCGAAGCACGGAGGGGTCCCGATTATGTGGTGGATGGTCACGGACCTAACAAGATTTTTTAGTAATACTTACAGAAAAAAAACTTTTTACAAAAAAAAACAACCGACTTCCAAAAAACACTACAAAGTGAAAAATAACTTTAATTTCGGAAGTCGGTGACAAAGAACGAAAATTCAAAACCAAAGACACCGACTTCCGAAATTAAAGTTATTTTTCACTTTGTAGTGTTTTTTGGAAGTCAGTTGTTTTTTTTTTGTAAAAAGTTTTTATTTTTCTCTTTTTAGTTGTGGTACCTACCCCACACAAATTCGAATACCACTACCTGCTATGTAAATAACAGTGACAGGAACTTATCATATCATCCACATACTAATGGGAAAAAGTACGTATTATTGAAGCTAACTCAAAAACTATCGAAGCAAAGATAATAACATTTATATGGGACCACCTCGAAAGCATACCCTTTCAAACAAAAAAATAATTTTCAAAATCGGTTCACAATTGACGGAGAAATCGGTGGACATACATAAAAAAAAACAAACATACGCGACGAACATTATAACCTCCTCCTTTTTGGAAGTCGGTTAAAAATTGACAACGGAACATACTACCTAATTAATTTGCTAGTAAAAAGTATATATATCTGTCTTTAAATACGACTTTCTAAAACGAGACATAACTACTAGGACCTTTTAATACCGGTTTCGTTCGTAAAAGAGCAACCTTTTTTTTTACAACTCTGAGCGTAATACAAGCTTGCGCTGGCAGACTTTTTGTAGTAATGAAATGAAATTGTTTATTTTGTATAAAGGATATCGGAATAACTTCTGCACGTCATAAAAAAAATGCTAGACGAGTTCGGCGTTTCCTATCTGACTACTCTGAGAAGAAAGGCCGAAATAAACTCAAGAGGTCGCAGTCTCTTTTAAAGTCCAGACATAATCTTGGTCAGGCTACATGAGGACCATGTAGATTAGAGTCTGAAATGGTCTTTTGAGGAAAGAACCACACAGATTTGAGTGGACCTGTCCAGTCAGTGCAAGCATTTGTCACTTGTCAGTAGGGCACGGATAAATATGTAATAAAAAATTCAAAAAATATGGAGTATAAAATAAGAATAGCTTTCTTTGTTTACTGTATAAAATTACTACCGTAACAGTTACATTAAAAAAAATATAAAAAGATAGCGAAATGTTTAGATAATTCAAATAAAAAAAAGAAGTTTTATTCATCTTCCACTAAATCTGTCTTATTAAATTGATTGCAGTACACAATCACATGCTTTTTTAAATTATCGAAATTAAAACTCTGTCGATTTGGTCTAAATATAGCCTTAAGGCGCGACACGCGACGCGACACAAAGGTACCACTCGTCGCGCGACGAGCGGTGTCTTTGTGTCGCGTCGCGTATGATCTTTCTACGTCACATGATGTAATGGGAGCGTACTTTAAGACGCCTAGTTTCGTAATTATGTAAGGCACGTCTGCAGTACCCTCAAAACTTCCGCACAGAACTATATTAATTGTTTAAAAATCAAATTACGACGAATAATACGCGAGAGAAATGAAACATGTGCGGCCGTGTGGTGGCGAGAATGCAAACACTTAAAATTTTATCAATTTTTGTAAACTAACTCATGTTCTATGTTATAAAAATCGAAAATATGGATGATTGTGATATTTTTTTGTAAAATATGGACTTAACCATGAAATATGGAAAAATATGGAAAATAAAAATTAGTTTTTCACAATCTATATATGATAATCGACGTAGAGAACACAGTCGAGACCGAAAATCGTGTAAATTAAAATTCATATTAATCCGGGCCCTACTTGTCAGTAATCGTGGAGCTCAACTCGACGAACAATACCAAAGAAAGGACATCTGGGTAGGCCGCATAAACTACTCAAACTGCCAGACCATCACTAAAACTAGCAGAGAAATAATAATAATATCCACATCATCCTCATATTCACAATAATTAAAAATGTAGTATCTAGTATTTGGGTCACCAAGATACTGGCTATGCCTAGTTTGGGACCCGCTGTTGAATCTGTCTAAGTCTTCTGGTGAGAATTTCATACCATGCTACTTGTATATTTATGAACTTTGTCTAAGCGAAATAAATTAATTTGAAATAAGCGTTAGTAAACGATTTGAACAATTAGCAAAATCTATCCAAGGCTAATCTTACTTATGTTAAAGTCGTAATCAGCAAATGTTTGACAGATTTGAATATTACTAGTACGAACGCGGGACCGATGCTCTAACTCTCTAAGGTGGCGCGCGGTTCTTCCCAGTTGCCTCATTGTCTTGTTAGCATATTAAACTTACCATATAGAAGTCGATCTCAGTCATAATGATGACGCCATTCTTGTCACCAGAGAACAGTCTCATGCCGTTTTTGGACCACTCTATAGCTGTGATTTTACTCTTGTGTAAGTCTCCTATTGTGTATCTGAAAATAAAGCACAATCCCATAATAAAATATCTCAAATTTTTAAAAAGTCGGGCATAACCTTTGTGAAACATGTGTCAATTATTGTCCAGATGTTGATGACTGGATGTACACCTTTTCAGGTCACATTCGATTCGGCAATATTTGTTGACCAACAAAGCCGATCCGAAACAGCATAACATCACGCCTTGTTTCCCCGAAGGGTTAGGCAGAGGTGCACCTATGGTACACCTACATTTCGCCAGTTATGTTTAAGTTCCAAGTAATATAGGGCGAGCCTATTGCCATCAACCGGGTACAATTCCTGACTCCGGGCTGCTACTGAGAAATTTCAGATAGAAAAACCCAATATCACTTTGCCCAACCTGGGAATCGAGCACAGGACCTCATGCTCAGCAGTAGCGCTTGCGAACACCCTCGCTGTGTCATGTTCGGGTCGGCTCGGCACAATTCGAGCTAAGCAAAGTAGCTTTTTCGCGAACATAAATATCTACAGTATTTCTATTTTCTTAATGTCCCTCGGTAAACTTCGTGTTACGTCAGTCGTCGGATTTCTATCAGTTGCCCTTTGCACTTGGTGCAGACTAAACACGCTCTCGATAGACTTGGAAGTATACAGAGTTGTTAATACTCTTTTAACTTAATGTAATTTATTTTAGAAATGGTAAAAATGGGAGGAACGCTGCTAAAGTCGCAGGCACAACAGAAAGGAAAATAATTTTACAGCTCTATTTAGTTCACACGGAAATCAAAACAAAACAAAAATAAAGTACTTAGTTCTGAATTCAAATTATACATAATAAATCTAATAATTGATGGACATGGAAATTAGGATTCGTTTTTATTCGGAAATGCGATGATTTCCGAGGGGAGTTCAGAAAATAGAAATACTGTACGCATATTGGATTTTGCCGCCCAGGTGTGGCGAATAATGCGGGCCTGAAAAACTGTGTAGTACCCTTGAGACAATATTGCGATTTGAATCGATCTAAAAATATCACTATAGACAATATAGACAATAAAATCACTGTTATGGATGATATTGTTGTTTAGTTCTGATAAACTGTGGTTACACTGAGGTCAGGGTTATATGACCACAACAGAATATAATATCAACAAGGCTATCCTAGCATGTACAATGTCAGATTTGTGTGTTTAGTAAAATGAAGAACACTGATGGAAATCCATAAACCTCCTCCTCTTTTTATAAACCTGCCATTACCTCTGTAAGAGTCTTACCAAATTAACATAGTTTAGTTTGGTAACCTCATTCGAGTTGATCGCGTGACATTAAAGGACTCTGTTCACTAATGCTTTATGCAAATGTGATTAAAATGTTTATAGCAAATTTGTTTATAATTTGTGTATCATAATTAATTTAGATAAATGATTGCTAAGAATACTGATGATAATTACCATAACAACGCCTCCAGTTAAACAAACTGATTTCTTATTTAATAAGTCAATTTTAGTTTTGTAAGATAACATGATCACCTAGCTTGCCTCTTGGTGATAGTGGCAATTTCCTAATGTTCAAGATAAATTAGGGGCTGGACAAAAAAATCTTCCAGATAAGTTTCCATCCTCACCTTTCGACCTTGGGCTCCACTTTAGGTTTGAAGGTGTCCGGCACATTTTCAGGATGCTCCTTAGGTATTTGGAACACAGTGACTTGACCAGCTGCATTGCCAGCCCCCACCATGTAGTCAACTGTACTTACTATCTTTACGTATGTTATAGCAGATGTTGAAGCCTGAAATATAATTGGAGATGTAAACACTGTTTTATTTAGGGAAATAAATTATGTTGATGCAGTGCTCAGAGCCATAATAGACATTGAAAAACGACTGTTTTTATAATTTTTGAAAAAAAACAATCTCACTAAATCAAGGCCTATGGTTCTTCTATACTCCATCCTAACTAATATTATAAATGTAAAAGTGAGTTTTTTTTGTTTATTTGTTACGCTTTCACGCTAGAACGGCTGAACAGATTTTGATGAAATTTGGCACATGGGTAGATCATGACCTGGATAAAAAGTAAAAGGAAAAGTATCCTATGTCCTACATAGGAGACTTTTTATCCCGATATTCCTTCGGGATCGAGACTTATGCAAGTGAAACTGCAGGATGCAGCTAGTTTTAAAAGTAACGAAAAGCATTCGAAAAGTAATGGCCAAATAACAATCATTTTTGTGTAATATTGTTGAAATGAGCAGTATTTTATAGTTATTATAAAATGTAAATGGTAAATAGATTACATTGGTTTGTATTTATCGTGAACTTACAGAGTATATTATATGTTTATATTGAAATAAAGAAACAATGATACTTGATAACAGTTATTTGTCTAATTTTATAATAAATGCAATATACTGATGATACATGTTTTCAGTCATTATTTTCCATCAAAATAATGGGAGCAAATAATTAGTTTTTCTATTAATTTAACTACATTATTTGTGAAACTTACAAAAGATGATTCATGCATACTTGAATCAAGTTCACGTAACAATGTTGAAAGTATTTAAGATATAAATATTATTATCTATACAATTAAGCCATCTTCACAAAGAAATCAAAATTATCTTATCATGTAGTTAGTTTTCATTATCTTGTTTACTCACAATGTTTACACTGCAAGTTTGTTGTACTGAGTTTAGAGAAATGAGTCAAGTAAAAAATTTTGTTTTGAATTTAATTTCTTTTTCTTCAATATTTACTCAACAAAAATAATAATATCTACATAATAATATCTATTTGTTATGGACATAGTAAAAATGTTGGAGTAACAATTTTCAATAGTGTCTTATATGTTATAATAGGATAATGACACCATGTTTTAATGCAGATAAAAGTATTCTTTTCTAGCTTAATGGGTAAAAGTCATATTGAGTTAACTCATTACTTGCCAGAATCCCACATTACTTTTACTTATCACATTCAATAAAGGTATGACTGTTTATTAAATTAGTTGAACAAATCAATTGTCAATACTCAAATTGAGGTCCTATGCTGGCATAAATTTATTGTAATGTGCCTAAGGGACAGCACTTTATTATATTTTGTAAGGACCCAGGGAAATATAGGTAAGTACTAAGTATTACAAAACGTACCTAATAATAACATTTTAAAGGATGTAATTTTTTTGTGACTTTTTATTAAGAGGCCTTTGCCCCCGTGGGGCAATACAGGCTAGTTAGATCAGATTAGACTCTTAAAAACCCTTAGAATTAATTAAAATTGTATTTTTAAACAGCACACACAACATAACGTTTTGTTCTTGGAATATTCAATTAACAGAATAAAATTAAACATATTATTGTTTTGATCTACCTACTACTAGCACAAATTATTATTTTAAATGATCAGCATCCTTAGAAACTACGTCTGGTACTGGATGCTCGCAAGGGCACGATCAATGACTTTCGTGGGGAAACTCCGTCCCTGACATACTGAACTAAGAGAGACTCTCACCTCGCATCGTAGTCTCTGAATGTTTCCCTTCTTCCGATCGTACCAGTACACCAGCCCGACGTTCGTGCCCAAAGCTATGTATTCGCTGACCGCGTCCACGCATGTTAGGCACAGCTCGTTAGAAAATATGCCAGTCTGTATCCTAGGCGGAATTAAATTTAAAATATGCGAACAAGGGGCCCATTCCCTGACGAAACCTTCTTCTGCGCCACCCGACACTTCCATTTTAATGAGTAAATATCTTATGATATATCTTGAAACCTGCAATTATTTATGCACGTAGGCATGACAATTAAGAAATAAATAATTTAATACGAGCGAAAAATCAAAAACGAAAGTGGAAAGTGTCCTATGTTTGACTTATTTTGACATATGGATTGAATTGAATATGCTGCCAATATAATAAAAAACCGGTACAGTCATGTTTTGTATAATCATAGATTTTACTGAAGAAAAGCAATTTCGATCAAATATTTTCCTTGTTGTTCCATAGCATATGTATCCCACAAGATAATCAAGATTACAAACTCGAGGAATTTTAACGCTCATTTTATTTTTCGGTTTTAATTATCTACTCTAGCTTACCGATTACGGTTAACCAACTTTATAAACCTAACTGTACACTTGTCATTTTCTTGTCAAACTTGGTCCGTAGAGCGAAAGCCGTCTCGCCACGCATTTTGGCAAATAATTCATCCGAAATGGCAGAATCAGCGACGGATATCCCTATAAACATTGAAGAAGCTGTCAGGGAAACTGTAAAAAATGTTACAGAAAAGCCGCCGACGAGTATTGAAGGCATCGCGATAGCTTACTTGAGTTTAGTGATTATGGCTGTATTACCTATATTCTTTGGGGCTTTTCGGTCAGTAAAATACCTGAAGGAGCAAAAGGTAAGTCCTAACAGAGTTTTCAAATGCTAGAATGCAATTTTATCACATACTTGTTGAATTTGGTTGTCCCAATGAGATAGATACACGTTTATACATCGTGGCATATGTTGCCTGTCAAATCTTAAACATACGAGCTTTCTGCCGAGAAGTTCAAATCTTAACGTGACGTTCTCGGTTCTAATTAATGCTTGTCCCCGTCAGTAATCGTCCTCGTCACTGATAATGTAGTAATTAACTTTTTACAATCAGTATTCAGATTCTGACACAATCAAAACATTTTACACAATGTTTCCTCACATAATACTGAGTCTTGAGATGATGAGGAAAATCCTGATAATTTATTCAGTACCTATTCAATAAGTACTTTATCAACTTCAAGTTTTTCATAACATTTTATTCATGTTTTTATCCCTGGGCAAAGTGAGTTAGTTAATTTTATTAGTGTATTTTAATAGATATAAAAATAAAAGAAAATGTAAAAATAAATTATGCTTGGGCAATAAAGGTATTAAAATTTAATACCTTAATTGCTTAAGCATAGCATAATCAGCCTATAATATTCCCACTGCTGGGACACAGGCCTCCTCTCTACCAGAGAGAGTGGGCTGTAATCTAGTACGTGGGCTCAGTACGGGTTGGTTGATATCACATCTATTCGAATGTTTGGCCCTAGGACATGCTAGTTTCCTCTTAATATTTTCCTTCACCGTTTTCAGAGCAGTGGTGATGAAATTATTAACACAAAGTAGAGTAAAGGGAGTGGGATCGGACTCACAACCGACAACTCATAAGTCGGAACCGCTACCACTGGGCCACCACTGCTCATACACCTTAATACCACAATACCACCACCCGAAATTGACTACAGTCTAAATATAGATATCAAGATCAAAATATCCTAACTAACATTATAAATGCGGAAGTGAGTTTGTTTATTACGCTTTCACTCTAAAACGGCTGAACAGATTTGGATGAAATTTGGCACATGGGTAGACCATGATCTGGGTTAGGAGTTTAAGACGCAGACGAAGTCGAGGGCAGAAGCTTGTCAATAAAAAAATGGAAAAGACAAAACATTGAAGTGTTAGAATGACTAACATATTTACATTAAAAAACATTTTTGTAAACAGGAAATAATATATAAGAAACCTATATTTTTATAATAATAATTTATGTTTCATACAAACTACTGATCTTGAAGTGGCCATGAAGCTATGCAAATCAATTTATATAGAAGAATTGAACAAGTTTTGGTTCAAGCAAATTGTAATGTTTTTTTTATTGTTTTCTCACTAGAATGATGACTGACTTCACTGGGGTTCACCAATGAAACTGAACGCGATCAGCACATCTAAACCGAGTTCAAGAGCTGTCAGTTTCAAATATTCCACAACAATAATGACATAGCTATTGAAACAGAGGCGCTGATCGTGTTCAGTTACATTGGTGAAATTACCCGTTTATAACTTGTGATAGCAATTTGCCTTGTCAGCATAGACTTTGACTTTTTGATAAGGTAACAATTTATTTTTTGTGGAATGATAATTTGACAATATTACTGTGTCTTATGAATCAGGAAACAATGTAGTTAATGTTTTAATGGAACAAAACTGTGGGAAAAATAATTGAATAGAATGTGATGTTCGTTATTTTTTTACATCAGTCTAATATAATATATTTCATGCATAGGTCCTTGTTATATTTATTTTCATGTCTCACATTTGACACACTATTCCATAGTCAAATACTTGTTTCCAATTAATGTTATTTCCACAAACAAATATAAACTGAACTGAACATTATAAATGAGCACATAAAGTTCATTTTGGACTACAACTTCATAAAACAGTGGAGATTTTATAGATTAAGTAAATCTTTTGTTTTCTTGTTAGGAATCAGGCGAGCGAACCGAGACAATGTCAAACAAGGACGCGCTAATGTTCCCGCTGATCGCCTCCGCCGCTCTCTTCGGCCTGTACATCTTCTTCCAGTTCTTCTCCAAGGAGTACATCAACCTACTGCTCACTGGATACTTCTTCTTCCTTGGAGTTCTTGCCTTGAGCCATCTTCTTAGGTAAGACCTTTCATAATAAGGATCATGCCTGGGTAAAACAAAAGAAATTCTATTTAGTCTGTCAGTCAAATATAAAAAAATATTAGACGAGTGGGGACTCGCTTCGTCACAATCCTAACTAAGTCTACTAAGTTTAGATTTAGATTTAGATTCATTTATTTGCCTGAAATATGGTTGTTGGTTTGTTTGTTACGCTTTCAGGCTAAAACGGCTGAACAGGTTTGGATGAAATTTGGCATATGGGTAAGGCATGGCCTGAATTAGAACATGGGATACTTTTATCCCGTTATTCCCAAAAGATCGAGACATGCGGAGGAAACCGCGGGGAGCTGCTAGTTCAGTATAAAATCTAGCAAGGCGTGACATCATGCCGCATTTTAACTCAATGTATCTTTTGATTAAGTAAAAAAAGAAAAAATCCTTAAGTATTAATAATCCACCCGACACACAAAAAAAAATTTGGCATCATCATCCCTACTTTAGGCCTTGAACGAAAATATTATTATGAATCTAACAGTCTAACTACACCAATGCCATAGTTAGTAGTAGTAGTAAGCAAAGATGGAGACTCCTTGTATAGCGTGCCATTTTGGCGTCTTTGGCATAAGTACAAGATAGATATAAGGTTAGCCGTTCAAACTGCAATAGTTGTAATAACTGGGCAGATATTATCTGCTCATCCCTCTGTCTGATGTCATACTAATGTGTTTTCCTAATCATAAGTTACTTTTCTCTCCCCAGTCCAATAATCTCATTCATGGTGCCAGCATCGGTCCCGAACGTGTCGTACCACATCCACTTCACGCGCGGCGAGGCCGACACGCGCTCCGACATCATCAACTACAAGTTTACCTCTTACGATATCATCTGCATCATCATCTCGCTCGCCATGGGAGGCTGGTATCTGCTTAAGAAGGTGAGAACCGATTTTTTTATTATTTTGTTGAAGTTACTTTGTGATTAAGACCAGGCACTCTAAAGACAATTTCCACGCAAACTCCGCCCCCATACACCCCGCTACTCTGATATGTTCTAAACGCTAACACATCAGTAATAAAATCGAAATTCGCGTGCCGTCTTTGATCGTGTTCGAGCACGAAACTAAATGGCGTAAGTCTCAATTCTTATTTAGTTTTCTAAAGTAATAATTGATCTAGAGAAAAAATATCTTGTGGCTGGATAATAAACTATCTTACTGTGAATACTTATTTTAGACATAAAAGCAGAGTAATCTTGATTTTATTTAAATAATCTTTAAAAAAAGACATGATTTTTTAATAAAAAATTAATCGAACGAAAATGTTACAATTACGTAACTGTCTTGTACATGGAAAGAAAAAGATCCAATAAATCATGTACTAAAGTTCCATTTTGATTGTATGCATCGTGACTGTTTCAGAATATTAATGCTAATTAACATACAATTTAGGGAGGCTCCTCTTATAGGCTATTTTCCTTTGATTTTTTACAACGTAAGTGTGAGCTCAATGGATGTAGCTAATTCGCTAAAAGACCTTGCAAGTTAGGCGACCGTGAAATAAATATCTTTGCATTTCATAATGGTGTTGCTGAAAAAGGAATGATTGATAACAGTGTGGCAAATTCATTTAAATCTAAGCTCACCACCACCCAAGGTTGATTGTCGCTTGCAGGTCATATAACGACATCGTCTGTTTGTCTTTGTGACAGTTAGATAGTTTAAAGTTTCGAATTTGAATTTATTGGGAATTTGTGTCAAACGTGGGAAAACAATTTCGAGGTCGACTATATCTATTACCTACTCTATTTTGTCGCCTTCGCAAGACGATAAGGGTTCTAACCAGCGCGACGTACGAAAACATTCAGACACCGCAACTTCTTATTGAGTCTTAAGGCACGTCCACACCAGCGCACGCGCACGAACAGTACGGTTCGCGTGCATCTTAAGAACATAGTATGGACACGTTTACACATGTTCGCGAGTAGTTCGCGTGCAAGTTAAATGTCCTCTCGCGCGCACAAACAGTGCGGTTCGCGTGCATCTTAGGAACATAGCATGGACACCTTCACTTCACGATTCGTGCGCGTGAGCTTGCGCAATTCAATTGCGCATGTGTGGATCCTTGCACGAGAACCGATCACAACATGCGCACGCGCGCATAGAATGTGACGCGTCCATAGCCATTCAAGGCGCCTAGCGTGCACGTTCCGTGCACATGCGCTGGTGTGAACGCGCCTTTAGCGACACAAGTCGTACTTACGTAGCGCACAGCTTCTTGAATCTAAAATACATTAGTGATAGATATCGCAATATCATGTCGCAAAGTCTCCCCGCACCTAACTAGTACATAATTAATAACGCCCCTAAACTAATCAAACTATCGAAACATTCCACTTAACCATACATTCCAATGTCCATCCAGCACTGGATAGCCAACAACCTCTTCGGAATCGCTTTCGCAGTCAACGGCGTGGAACTGCTGCACCTCAACAACGTGGTGACCGGCTGCATCCTGCTGTGCGGGCTCTTCATTTACGACATCTTCTGGGTCTTTGGCACTAATGTCATGGTCACCGTCGCCAAGTCTTTCGAAGCCCCCATCAAACGTAAGTGCTGTATTATACACTGTTATAGATAATGTGAATCTTGAACGATAACAGTCGCACGATTCAATCGATGCTTAAGCCATGCTTGCTGCGGTCGGTTCGTGGATGGGTAACCATCTATTACATATCGAGACCCCTCCGTGCCTCGGAAAGCACGTTAAGCCTTTGGCCCCGGCTGTCATTAGTAGATCATTGACAGTTGTTACTGGTAGTCAGAAGCCCGAAAGCCTGACAACCAATCTTCCAATTGGTATCGTGTTACCCAGTAACTAGATTGTGGAGGTCAGATAGGCAATCGCTGTAAAATACTGGTATTCAGTTGCGTCCGGTAAGATTGGAAGCCGACCTCAACATTTGGGAAAAGGTTATGCAGATTTATTTTTTAGATAATGTGAATCTTATTTCATAGTAATACAGTATAAATTGAGATGATAGACACGCGTTCGTGTGATGCAATATTGGTAATTACAGTCTACTCCGTAATCGGGAATTCTGTAGTTACGATCGAAGTTATGGGCGATTTCAGCACCGTATCACTTACGGACGTAAGATAAGTTTGGGGCTCGAACTAAGAATAAATGACAACACGATTTGACAGTTGTCCCTACTACCGCTGTGTTTTTGCCTGTCCGAAATATTTAATATGACACTTTGACGGATCAACTACTTTCGGATGGGCCTGTAACTTCGATGACAGACTTAGAGAGTAGACCCCTTGAAGTTAGCTACGGGTAGTCCTTTCGTGTTAATCTGTTAATTTCTCCGGAAGTTGAAGGAAATCTTGAAGAGAATGGTGTCTGATATAAAAGAGCCGCGTACTTGTAGCTTGATACCTAAAATGCGGAGTGCGCCTTCTGTACTATTCTGTGGCCATAGTAAAAGTGGTTCGTTTTCATGAGTTTTGGATTGTTTAACCTAACACCCTGTTTTAGAGCTGAGATTGATCATCGATTATTATTGGTTCTTTGAAAATCTTTTGTTTAGGGTGCAACATACTATATTGAATAGACTCAATTTTTTCTAACTGAACAGACAGCTGTGCTACTGGAGAGTTTGTTGCGCCACTTCTTCTTCCCAGCTAAAGCACTAGGAAATGGTGAAGGGTGGGCGTTCTGGGGGACTGTCTTATGTAATTTTAACATTATAAAAGTGTCGATTCTCAACCTAGTTTGAATAAATGACTTTTAATTTTGTGTTTGATTAGTCTCTTTTAGTTACGTCAGTATAAAACTCTTGTTTCCACAGTGGTATTCCCTCAAGACCTGCTAGTGAACGGTTTGGACGCGAGCAACTTCGCCATGTTGGGTCTCGGCGACATCGTGGTTCCCGGCATCTTCATCGCGTTGCTGTTGCGTTTCGACAAGAGTCTCAAGCGTAACAGCGAGTTTTACTTCAGGTATTTTTGATACTTACCTATGCCCGTTTTCATTAACATTAGGAAACACTTAAATTAATAAGTAAAAATTATTGCACTGTTGGATTTTCAACTCTCGGCGCTGAACCAAACGTAGAAAATTCAACAATGCGCTTTTGTCTAGACATTCATTTAGTGTTAGTGAAGAAAGGGGCATTATTGTTTTAATAGTGAAAAAATTATCTTATTTAAATTTACGTTTCAAATGCTATACAGGGTGGTTGGAATAATTGACACCATTTAGAACATTTTGACCCATACATGTCTTAGACGAAATATGTTCTTTAAATGAAAAAAAATACGCGTTAGATATGCTGGGTGTTGTATATAAGGTGACTGGTAATTAGTGACCGATACTCATGTCCAAGCGTTACTTTGACTCCGCCCCCAGACATCGCAACCCTCTGGTTGTCAAGGCAGCCGCCTCTATCCCATCCCGTATCAGTCAGATTCGCCGACCGAGGCATATTCTTTTCGACCCAGATGACCCCATTACACTCCTCCAGGATCAGAATAGGACCACCAGTACAGTGCACAAGAACAGACGCCTCCCGTCATTCCGACCTCGCCACCGACGTCCTTTGCGATCGCGACCGCGTCCCCGAGTAAATGAAACTCCCGACCCTTGCTAGAAAACGAGGTGCCAGCAGTTGTTGCAGCTGAGCACGTAGCTTTAAATACCCCACATAATAATCATGATGAAAATCTAAGTTTGATCCAGCCTGTCTATTCTTGCTGTCCTCCCTTCAGCGATGCCCTAAGCCGAGGTTCGTACCCCACAGGGGGTGCCCTTAGCGAGCACTCGCTTAATTTTAATTTAGCATAGTTTAAAAGCTCCTGGCTGGAGGCTGTAAGTGTAGAAGCTTAAGGCCACCACAGGAAAAATCCGGTTAAGCAGCCATGACCTTAGTGGTCACAACTGCGAAAGGCCATTACAAACAAAAAAGTGACCGATACTTAAACACGTGACTTTACTCATCATTATGAAAAACTTACTACGGGACCAAACATGAAATCGCGGAAAAAAATTAGCTGTTCCCTACATTTATATTCGCAAAATCGTCAAAATATCACCCTATACATATATGACGCGTATTTTTTTGTATTGATTACTTAAATCCGCCCTAATCAGAAAACGTAGTTACAGTTTTCTTTTATAAATGAGTTCTTTATTGGGTCAACCATCATTACTCAATTATTTTCATCGATTTTCAATATAACGTTTCACTGATCAAAAAGACATCTTACCACCATGCTGAGTTGTTCTTGTGTGATTTAATTCTAAGTCTAAATTCCTACCTTGGACCTACAAACGAAAAGGCCGCATTAAAGAACAATTATCAGAGTCATCTCAATTAATTATTTTCTATGAATGTATATATATTTGCTTATATATTATAATAAAGTTTACTTATTTACAAAATATAATACGATTACCCTAAGTAGGTGTAGTTCATTTTAATTAAGTTTAAAAATAACGCATTATTTAAAAAAGTAGGCGCTCTATAACCACAATGTCTATAACACACACAATGGCCAACATCGACACCAGATTTAGCGCGAGATCTAGAGTTGAGATTGGCAACTATAATTACATTCCCTAGCCAGGAGTCATACATTTTATATGTGGCGGCATCTACATCGCCACATGTGAACTACGAAAGAAAGAAAACTTGTTTATTCTGCACAATTTGGCACATTTTAAAAAACTAGACATAAAATACACACAAAACAAAAGTAGGTAGCCAAAAGCCTCGTATTCTACGTGTCACACTGACGTCACGCAAATCCTGCATCGTGCAAGCAGCGTTTACCGCGGGACTAGCATATACAACGTGTAACGTTAAATGCGCAAAACCTGAAAATAGTTTGATCAGAATAACGAGCAGAATCAATTGAACCACTTTTTAATATAGGTCACATTTCTCAAAAAATCTTCATTAAAAACGTTGCCGTGTCTATTTATTAATAGGTCAAGCCATCACATGCGCAAACCTGCCAAAATAGGTAAACAAACACAATTTGTTGTCGAACAATTTAAATTTTCTCATATGCGGGATAATAATAGCTTTTATTTCAAAGCAAATACGAATCTTACGAACTAAAACAGCACATATAACCTTTACAATTTTTTTTATGTTCTTTTTTTCTCTTAATAGGTCAATTGAATTAAAAATCAGTTGAGGTGTCTGAGGTTTTGCGCATTTAACGTAACACGTTGTATACAACGTCCCGACAACAATCGTCCTGCAGTAGCCCACCAGACACAACACCCGTCTCGTCAGAGGATCCTCCCTTTTCTATGGAGTATGAGTGAAGTTTACACCCTGTTCCTCATACATCTTTAAAAACATCTCTTTTTACCAATATTTATAATGTGTTCAGGGCGACATTCACGGCGTACGTCGTGGGTCTGCTGGCCACTATCTTCGTGATGCACGTGTTCAAGCACGCGCAGCCCGCGCTGCTGTACCTGGTGCCGGCCTGCCTCGCCACGCCGCTGTCGCTGGCACTGCTGCGCGGAGATATAAACGCGCTCTTCAAGTTAGTATGGACTTATATTGTTCAAAAAGTGAGGTGTCAAGCGATTTTGAACCATGTGCAGAGCAAGTATTACTGTCAACTTAACCTGCCCTGCAAATGATTATGAATCGGACGCGTCTGTATCGCCAAAACAAATGGTCCTGTACTTACTGTAGCTGATCGATTCCCGTACCTTCACCAGAGTGTCTGTCGACCTTATAGGCCTAATTTTGCTGCTCCAGGACAGGCCTGCCATCTAACTTACACTTTTGCCAGTTGACACACTTCCGACATTCTTTTGCACCATTCCTAGATTTTTGCACCTTTCGGCCTCGTACAGAACCTGCTTATTTATTTATATTGTTGTTTTTCAAATCAAAAGTGTGAATTTTGATAATAAGTACAAAAAGTCTTATAAAATATTTGCAATACACTGTTTTTTTTTTCTCTATTTGTCAATTACCAGTTATTTCTAATCTAACATAATAAATATCGTATCCACAGCTACGAGGACCAGCCCGCGATAGTAGAGGCCGCAGTAGAAGACACGAGCAAGTCAAAAAAGACTGAATAGACACATAATGCCAACGTCCAGAGCACAAACTACAGCACACCGGTACCGTTTAAGTACATTAATTTCTATTAGGGGTGGAATATACATGTTCTGGTACATTCGATTCGGCAGTATTTATTAAACAACAACGAAGCAATTAATACACATATTCGGCTTGTGCCCATTGGCAAATGCCCTTGCTTAATCACGATCGGGAATTAAGCCGAGCGGCTTTTTTTTTCGAAAATAATATATCTAGTAAATATATATTCGATTTTGCCGCCCAGCTGTGCCGAACAGAACATGTGTGTATCTGCGCCCACGTGGCAGTGGCGGGTCTGGCTTGTGACGTCACTTGTCAGAATGACCAGCTGTGACCACGTTTGACTGGCACGAACCGTTTTGAAACCGCGCAGTGTTTCCCTTTGGCTGTATTTGTTGTACTTTTCTTACGTGTAAGCAAAAAAATCTGTTTGTTTAAAAAAAAATTTTTTCATCGGTCTCGAAATTGGATCTATAATTAAATTTCCTGCTCAATTTTATTACTTTGAGATCAAAAAGCTTTCTGAAAACACGGCACGGTTTGTAAACGGTCCTACATCTGTGATGTCCTGTGTAAATGTACGTAAATGTTGGTATTGTAAAAAAATAAAAGGGTAATTTGATTAGACTTCCGTCGTTATCTTCCATCAGTGTTTCGTATGGTAGAAAACAAAAATTCTACTTTTTAAATATGCAGACGATGACGTCAGGTTGACTGATTTATAACTAGAATTAATTATTAGAACTAGCGCGTCACACATCTTAACAATTACCACGATAAAAAAGGATGAATGAAAGCAATCGTTGATCAGTCTTCAAGTGTACAATTTCACTGCATTTATATTATCAAGTTGTTTTGGACAAAAATTAGGTAAAGAACAAACGCAATCGATTAAGTGTTGAGCTATTTGGTTATTGTGGAGGGTAGTCAGTACCCTAGCAGGGAAATAATAGTTTGAACCGCGAACATTGCAGCGACCACCTGGCCTCATCGTCCTTCCTTATTCGAACCTTTAGATATAATCAAGTGAATGTGTAATATAATTATAAATTGTTTAAATTATAGCAACACTGCGACAAAGTTTATTTCTATATTTTTATGTTGAAAATAAAATAATTTTATACTATTTTTCGTTAAGGTATTTTTTAATGGATAAATCATTTTATACGTTTTTGTTTTCTGTGAAACTTATTGATAAGTTTTTTATTTTGTTAACATTTCTACCATGCCTAGTTGTTTCAAAAGTTACCGACACAAAGTATTCGCTGAACATTTTATTTTTTCTAAACATAGTTATGTTAAGTACAATAAATATATAATATAAACGTGGTATGATGCTATTTTTACTTTCTTCTTTGGTAGTTCCTTGTTACAAATATGAAATTTATTAGAAGCTGTCAACACTAGACGAATTTCTGAAGTCTGAGTACAAATGTACGTTGTGCGCCTACCGCCTACCTTGAACTTAGGGAGCGCACAAACCCTAGCAAATGTTTTACAACAATTTAACGAGCCTAAAGGCAAGAATCTTTTAAAACTTTGTATACCTTCAAGGGGTTTCCGGCAGGGGTAGTTGTTCAGACAATTTTCCATTTTCTTTATGAGTAAACTAATTATTTTCTGCAGATAACATTGCTGCACATATACGACCGTATTTAAGTCTAGTTTGTCGGGAAGTGCAACATTTAGAAATATGCATAATTATAGATTTTTTAGAATCCACAAAAAGTCGAAAACCTTTCATGGACCATGGAACAAAAATGATGATTATTCAAATAATTTTTTTAACAGATATAAGTATGTATTAATCAATAATCTTTATTTATCAGACACCTTTTCAAAACAATATAACATATTTTAATAAATTCACGACACAATACAAGCTACCCCTTAAATTTAATAAAAACAATTGATTTGTGATTTGTTCATTAAACTCATGACGTGCATAGTTAGTGGACATTTTGAATGTAACTTTATTATGTAATAGATGGTAATGTGGAACACTGAACTGTAATTAAAAACATCAGATCAGTCTACTGGGTTTTATTTCACGACCAATCTTCTTGATGTTTCTTTAACGCTTCCTACCATACCTTTACCTTCGTGCTGGGGTTGCGAAGAAATCCGAAAGGGAGATCGTGGCCCCGGCAACATGGCAACTGAAGGAATACGGGTGGGTTTTAGTCAGTAAGAGTCTGACACGCCCTCTCGCTCCGCCCAGAGCGGGAGAAGTTATTTGATAATATACCACCCACAGAGTATAATACTCCGTGGTCTGTAACAAATATGTACAGACGCCAGCACTTCAAGCTACTACAATCTGTCAAATTTATTTAATAGATTTTCAACTTTATCGCTGAAGTTTAAGGTTCAAAGTTGATTGGGAAAATTTGACAGTTTCGGGTAGCTTGATGTGCTGACGTCTGTACCATGGAGAACTTATTTCAATGTTTTAATAATAAAATATATATGGAGTTACGATCAATAATGATGATAATATTGATATCTACATGTTTATGTAATACATACAAAAATGTTGCTCAAAACCTTTAATACTTAACAGTCATTTTTAAAGGCACACTCTTCATCTTTGGTTGCGTTTAAAAAGTAGCAGAAGCATCTTTATGTGGAATGGATTGCGACGTAGGTAAATGGCAACATTTTTGTCCTTTGACTCGTGATGTATACGAACGACTTTCAAGTAGTGAGAATACAAGTATCTGGATAATACCACCGTTCTAAAAGCGACATAGGTAGACGAGCGACATTCACGAATGCGACAAGTACGAGTGCAAACGCGAGAATTGGCCTCCTGGTACAGACGCCAGCACATCAAGCTACCCGAAACTGTCAAATTTTCCCAATCAACTTTGAACCTTAAACTTCAACGATAAAGTTGAAAATCTATTAAATAATTTTGACAGATTGTAGTAGCTTGATGTGCTGGCGTCTGTACCCTTCCACCTTCTCATCACAAAACTAGAGAATTCTGAAAAGAATTTTCAGAATTACGTTTTACAATAAGGTCACCAGATGGCGCTACTGTACACCGCTAGATCGCGTTGTCGTTGTCGCTTGCCAAATAGGTCCCGTCGAAGATTTTGTGTGACCGAGTTTTGTTAGGTGTAAAGTAGCTTCAAAAGTAAAGTCTCGTGTCAGATAGTAGTTGGTTAGTTTTGGGTTAGTTTATTTCTGTTTTATTATCGTCTTACCACCACATGCTTTTTAGTAACCTACAGCTGCAGTCGGGTTTTTTTTTAAGTTGGATAGGTATATTAATTATAGGATTTTAAACTGACATGGTTATTTTCACTATTAAAGTTCTAACGGGATATTTATCATGTTTTTTTTAAACAAAATATCCTATTTTAAATCAAAAAAACATGGTAAATATACGGTTTATAACTTTAGTGGAATATTAATTGTTGTAAAAAAGTTTGTGCTCGCGAGGTCTACTGTTCGCAGAACTACTAGTTATGTAAATGGACACTATTTTGAAAAGATATAATAAACTAATAACTTGCTAGTTTGTTCAGTTTTTGATTTTCTAAGAACTTTCAGTGTCGCCCTCATATCTTGCAGGGTACTAATTTTCTATGTAGGTTTGAGGAAAGCGACAAGCTCCTCAAACTTGGAATCAACATTCAAAGTCTGAACGAGCGCACAAAAGTTATTATCGTTGATTTCTCGGTAAATACAAATGTTTCAGTTTTATTTTTTTTACGTAATGAATCACATGTATGGGTAGGTACTAATTATTTGTATGCTTAGAATAGTTGTAGCATGCCCCCTTTTCCGGCGCTCATGGTGGTCCTGCTGAAGAGAGCGTGACTACCGCCGGACCACCTTCAAAGTCGAGTTTCTCGAAAACTACTAAGGTACCAATTTTGTCGTTCGAGCACTAATTAGTACCAATTGGGTACTAATTATTTATTAAATATGGAAGCGATTGGCGTTGGTGGTCCTGCGGTAGTCACGGACATGTCTCCGCCCCGTCCACGTCCGAACCCCGTCCAGTATGCAGCGACTCTTAACCCGTATTGATCTCGGTCAATGAACGATACTTATCACTGCTGCATTAGTATCCTAAGGTAAAGGTCTTTTTTTGGGTGGGATCACGGAGTATAGAAAGAAGCGGAGATGCCGCAAGGCAAGTAGGCCTTGCGCCTTCAATTAGGTCCTGACGTCATAGTGGGCGGGGCCGCAAACCTTAGTTGTGAGTGAATCTTCATCGCGTTCGGGTGCGTTGTATTCTAATCGTTTTTTAATAGTTAAATTGTTTTAATAATGAAGTGCGCTGTTGTTGGATGCAAAAATTATTCAGGATCAAAACTGAAACATATTGATGGCATAACATTTCATGTGTAGGTCCCTAAAATGTATATTTTCATTTTAAAACACATTTTCTCGTTTGATCGCCAGATTGTAGCTAGTAAGTATCTGTTGTCGAGGAGGTGCATTCTAACCAATTTTTACCGATTTCGTATTTTCATCATTATAAATGCATATTATTGAGACTAATTTGCGACTCAAATTACTTGCTTAAGTTTTATTTTGCTCGCTATAAGTTAATTCATAGATAAATACGTTCCTTGATACATGAAATAAGAAGAATTTAAAATAAGAAAACGCGCCATCTGTCGGTAAGTTGCCGGTCCTAACTGTTAAATAAAAATGTGTGCATCATGCTAGCAAGACCCTATTTTATCGAATTTGTTATCTTAATTAATAATATCTAATTTTCAACCATGTCACGTTGTTAACAAAAGCTATAAGCCACAACTATTGTAATACGAGACTTAATTGACATTATACCTACATAATACCTACAATTTTCTATATATTTTTTTAATCAAATTAGATTTGTTACAGCTGTAGTGGCAATCATGTCATTTGGTTTAAATAGGTTCTTATTTTTTATTATTTTGTTTATCTTTTATATAGATTCTTTTCTTTTAGATTTTGTGAATGTGAGAACGTTGTAGGCTGTAAACTTGTGTACCATTTTTTATTTTACTAAGTACCTGGTACTTGTTAATAGGCCTACACTGTCCTCCCATACCTATTAACACTGTAATTTGAAAACATTGTAGAAACAGTTTATTTTGAAAAGAGTAACCGTGGAGTTTCTTTCCGGCTCTTCTCCATAGGAAGCGACCAATTGGAACCGTGCACCTAGCTTCTGACGTTTCATAAGTGCCCTTGTAGGTTTATGTGAAATAAAATATAATGATATTGATTTTGAATTATTACAGTAAGCTCGAAAACATTGTTTTGTCTAAAAGGCAGCATTTAAATAAAACTGTTGTTTAGTGGCCAATAATAAGCAATGTCCAATAAATATTGATGATATTATTTTTTTATTTTACTACCTACCTACAGGGTGGCAGAGACATCGACGCGAATACTGTTACCATTTTTTTTTTTTTGGGTGGGAAATTATCAAATAACTTCTCCCGCTCTGGGTGGAGCGGGAGGGAGTGTCAGACTCGTTACTTGACTAAAACCCACCCGTGTTCCTTCGGTTGCCCTGTTGCCGGGGGCCGCGATGTCCCTATCGGTTTTCTTCGAACCCCCGGCAGGCATTGGCCCTAGCGGACCCCGTCAATTCTGCTGACATCTCTTTGAGGCGCGCGTGGAACTCAACGCGCCGTCGACCCGGGCTTGGTCCTTACCGGACGGTGAGCTACCCATTGCTCACCGTCCGCAAGCCCGCGCCTACGGTGGCCGGAAATCGGCTCGCGATTCCCGCCCCGGGCGTCTCCTCCTGCGGCGGTTGGGGGCGTGAGGGCGCGAAATTTGCCTCTCCCTCACGCGTTCCGCCTCCTCCTTCGCGAGCATTACCGCTTCGCAGAAGGAGGTGACGGCCTGCCATTTCCTCTCGCTCCGTACCATGGCCTGAACCAGGGCCGGACGCGAGAGATCACCGCCGCCGATCGCCTCTACGAGGACACGGCGTTGCTCCGCCCAAGTCGGGCAGACCTCCACCGTATGCTCCACCGTGTCCTCAGGCCGATCCACACAATGGTGACACCCGGGTGTTTCCTCCCGCCTTATCCTAAACAGGAACCTCCCGAAGCAGCCGTGTCCGGTGAGGACCTGCGTCAGGCGGAAGGTGAGGACGCCGTGGCGTCTCTCAAGCCACTCCTCAAAGAGGGGTCTTATCGCCGCAATTGTGGCGTGCCCAGCACGGGGTTGTGACAATCGCACTCTCCATGACGCCATGAGATCCCGCCGGAGCTCTGTCCGTTGTGCCGCGATTTCTTGCGGCATCGGAGTTAAGCCCTGGCGTTTCGCCTCCTCGCGCCACTGCCAGATGTGCGCGAGGACCTTTGCCTCCAGATCCCATGGCGGTAATCCGGCAAGGAGGCTCGCCGCCTCGCAGGAGACCGTGCGGTATCCTCGGGCCAGCCGAATGGCCATGACCCTCTGGGACGCGTTCAACCGGCGGGCTGGCCGCAGCCTCAATGAACGCGCCCACACCGGCGCCCCGTAGAGGGCCATGGACCGCACGATCCCCGCGTAGAGCCTCCGGCAGGAGGCGTTTGGATCCCCTAAATTGGGCAGGAGCCGCTTCAAGGCAGCCCCGGCCCGCTCCAGTCTGGGAGCCAAACGTCGGAAATGTTCAACGAAATTCCACCGGCTCTCGAGGACGAGTCCCAGATACTTCATCGTCGACTCGACAGAATACTGTTACCATGGATTCAGTAGGTACATGATTCTAAAACGCCCTGCGTTGAAATTTTTCGTCGGTTATTTTTTTTTTTAATCTGCTGTTTCATAGAAAAGTGCAATACCTACGCGGTCCGCTTCTTTCTATACTCCTTGTGAAAGGCCAATCGAAGTCTATCATAACTTTCTTGTTGCCTTAAATGACATCGAAAGTCATAAAAAATCATTGTACAAAAATTTTCTCGCGTTAAATTTATGCTGACGTGACAGACAATTTTCAATTTGCCGCCAAATCATAAACAAAATGACAAATTAATAAAATACATACACAATATAATTGGCAGAGTTCCATTTTCAAAATTTGAACGGTTTTTTTTTTATTAAATCGTGTACAAGTGGCCAGTTCTAAAAACTTTCAGTGTTGCCCTCGTAAAATTAGTGCCCAAAATTCCAAATTAGTTCTTCAGTAGTTTACGAGATATACCATGCCACACGTATAGATAATGTACTCTGTGCACATGACGTTGAGTGGGGTGGCGGTAATTAAGGTGTAAAATTTTCATTTCAAGATTTCCCTATTAAAAACTCGGATTTCTTCCCAAATTTATACAAAAATTAATGCTCCGAAAGAATTTATAGCGACCAACAATTCAGATTCCTAAGTGTATTAGAGAAGTTAGCTTTCATTACTTTTCCATACTAAATCTCCGCGTATAACCCGACCAAATTAAGTTGTCATGGTATTGGAGCACATGGTTGGAGCGTGACTACCGCCGGACCACCTTCAAAGTCGAGTTTCTCGAAAACTACTAAGGTACCAATTTTGTCGTTCGAGCACTAATTAGAACCAATTGGGTACTAATTATTTACTAAATATGGAAGCGATTGGCGTTGGTGGTCCTGCGGTAGTCACGGACATCATGCATGCTCTGTTGTATACATTTTCCATTAAAACAATTTTTCCAAAAAATTGTCGTCCGTTTCCGTCCAGGTTAAAAAACACATTACTTATGCAGCAGAAAAGGAAATAATAACTCATTTCGCATTAGAAACGAAAGAAGTTTGCTACACTACAAATAAAAAACACATTATGTTATAATAACATTTATTAATAATTGATTAATATCTATTGAATAAGTTAATAATATTTCTAGAATTAGGTACTGATACAATATCGTACGATAAATTGCACGATACGACGATGTGGCTATATCAGTCAACGAAATAACTTGAGATCGTCGATGATATGACGTAACTGCACACCAGTGCAGTTACCGTGCCACATCATAATAATATTATTGTTTGAATTAGTCTCCAGTACACAAAATGGTAAGTCGTAGAGAAAACAAAGAAAATAATTTTACAAGATTTTGAACGAGATGTGAGAATAGACAATATTATTGAAAATGAATTAATAATATCGCTGAGTGCTGACAGCAGTGATGAAGATGACAATACTAATAACAGTTCTGATAGTTCAACTGAATAAACGCAATTTTTTTGTTAAATTATGTACTTGTCCTATTTTGCTCCTTAAATTTACGAAAGAAAAAATAATAATGGGACAGGGATTCGCCTGATGATTTTTAAAATTCACATGTTTCAAGTCCGTATCGATTCATTCACTTTAATCGATGTTTTAAGCAGGTCACCTCACTATGAAGATAAAACTGACAGACGTCAAATTACTTTGCCGCTCTGAAGTAGGCTACAGTTGACTGCGCAGTACCTAGTCAATCTTACTTATAAAACAGTAGCGCGCATGCTAGCACGCATGCGCAGCCTAGCTTCAGAGCGGCAAAGTTATTTGACGCGAACTGTATATTCAACATTGGAAAGGTATTACTGCTAACGTATACACACAAATTATAGGTGTATATAAAATTTAAAGAAAAAAGACTTAGAACTTAAATAAAATACAAATTAATGAAGAGCATGAACATATTAATTCAAATACATAATTCTACTGTATCAGGAATTATGTGACTAAATGATAATTGTCAAGTTTTTTTTTTCGAATACCACCTATCCATTTTTAGTCATGAAATATATCCAGGTATTTTTTTTTTTATATTTTAGAATATTATTATTATCACGCAATACACGTTAAAGCTTACAACATTCATAATAAACACGTTAGTCAGACATTTAACATTCCTGTAATGAAGTAGATACACTTACATACATAATACAAAGTTTTGAACTCGTATACCGTTTTTTGTTTGTAAAACGGGGGCGAAGGGAGTTTAAAACTTCACAATATAATAAATTCAGAGTAGTCCGTATGTATAGTGGACTATGTTTCATTATTAAATAACCGCTATTACAAGCGTAAGGCCGCGTCTTAGTTAAAAATGATCATCGCCCGAATACGCGATCGGTCGCGTGCATGTCGTTTTGTTCGGAAAACCGGAAAGCGCCCTCTGTCGGTGCGACCACGCGCTCAGGTTCACCGAACAAAAAGTTCGAACGATCGTATATTCGCGCGATGATAGCTTTTAAATAGGACACGGGGATATGGTCCATCATATTAAGTATAAGGTTTATATCACATGAAAATTGCACATGATTATAAAGCCGCGTCCGCACGTCAGGCCGGACGTAGATGCGAGCGTTCAGTGTGGGCGCGGCTTAAGAAAAGAAGTCCTGCTCTAGGTGGCAGTCCAACCATATTACTCCACAGTTCCACATCACTTATTTCCAAATACAAACATCAATCAATTCCTTTTTCTCCTTCGCTAAGCTTCCAGATAGTTCCCTGCACTTTGGACTTAAATAACTATCAATGGTGTATCTTAAGTCAGTCCATTACCTCTCATGTCCTTACCCAAAGTAAACAAGACGCCTTTCCTTCCTTACCATCACTGAAGCTACGGTAGCCGTGCTTCAAAATACTTAAATACATTCGATATTTGGTCTCGAAGTAACGAAGTTATAAAATAAAGTACCTCTTCTGGTACATAAGGGGCGAATTTTTCGCTTGTAAAATACGACATGAGTCAAGGCTACCATACATGTCAGTTCTACTTTCAGATCTCATCAAATTCGTACTTTGTGTAGGTTGACGTCAAGAGGTATTCAAATCTTTGTTTCCAATTATTCCAATATCAACTTTACATTCGTGTAAATTAAGTTGTATTTAGAATGTACTATTGAAAAATCATTAAAAATGTTGAAGTTTGAATGCAAACTGTACTTTATTTATGGGTTTTAAAGTAATTATTACTTTATTTAATTACGTGTTTGGAAACTAAATCGCGAACGCAGGATATGTGTCTATTATGGCCGACCGACCATTTCTGAAGCATATCGTTATTTCATGTTTGTCGCAGGTTCGTCTGTTCAAATTGCTCTCTCCATGTATGGCAGCTTGTGGTCATGTAAAATGGCGGGTCAGTGATGCTTCGTTTAATTCCGTGGGTGGTCAGCTGCTTGGTGCTGTGGGTGGTGACGGTTGAACACTCTCAAGCCAGTGCACGAGATCACGTTCTGAACCCCTTCTTCCACTATCTCGAATTTTACCTGGGAATGGAAAGAAAGTTTATTAGTTGAAGGATCATTAAAACAGACAGATTTTTAACACAATAAAGATCAAATTGTTACATTCCAATGTTAACTATTTCAAAATATAAAAGCTATTCAAGGTCAAATTCAATTAAGGTCTATTTGTAACCTTGTTCCCAATAGATGTTATTTTCACTTAAACAAACATCAACTTTATACTAGTGTGAATAAAGTTGATTTTAGACTGAACTCGAAATTTTCGAGTCAACTTTTTGTGATATTGTGCAAGCCTACATTCCGCCTAGGTTTTTGAAATGATTTAGGGACCATAGTACTTTTTATTTTATTTAAAGTAGAAATTTCGACTGTCTGAATTTCGCTTATATCTAAACAGGCCTTAACCGTATCCAGCTGAATACCAGTATTTTAAATCCCAAAGCACGTTTAAGAAGAATTTTTCAATCGTCGAACGGCCAAAGAAAGAACGTACCTTCGCGATCAACTCAGCGATGAAGATGGCAGTTCTGGTGTGCATAGTGATGTCTCCCACCCGCACGGAGGACTTGCCGTCAGCCAGCGCCATGTATATTATCACTTGGTCCTAAAACAATTAAATTAATAATTACCAGCCCCTAGTAACTGCTACAAGGAAGAGTCGAGGGATTATATTACATAATCATCTCGCTCTGTAACAAACGCTTGCGCAGATTTCAAACAACATCCATTAAGAAAGCAGACCTTGAACTGAGGGTGATACATCACTAGTTTCTGCCCGCGACCTCGTTCGCGTGGAAATCGTAAGACACCACAATCTATATACATATAACAAAACAGTAGAATCCGGTGTTTGTTTGTTCGCGCACATCTCCGGAACTATTGTACGGATTTTCATGTAGTTTTCACAGAGACAGAGATTAATTTGGAGTAGAATATATTATATAGGCTTTGTTTCATTTAAATCGGATGTCGCAAAATAAAGTTATCGTCATACAAGACTACCGTCTTGTGCACAACGCAACGTGTCGTGCAGAATACCTTCTGCACGACACGTTGCGTTGTGCACAATTTCTGAGCGTAACCTAACAAAAAGTACTAGGCTTGCATGAATTCAAGATAGTATTACAATCAATATACCCCACTAGGATTTGGATGAATAGTTTATAACTAACAAAAATCAAAAAGTACTAGGCTTGCATGAATTCACGTTTAATTTATTTTAAGTACTTACATTTTTAAAAATGCTTCTATAAATAAAAATCTAATATGCGATAAAAATCGCATTTAGGAAAGATCATCTGTAGAGAATGGCTCGGCCGATTTGGCAGATATTTTTTTTTATTGTATTCGTTATTGTCTAGACAAGGTTTGCATGAAAGAAAATTTTGGAAAATCCACCGGAAAAGTCGGAAATACACCCGGGCGACGCCGGGTACGAACCGCTAGTAAATAAATAAATAAGCCTTTTATTTCCTGCAAGTTATTTATAGAACGGAAATTAATACCTACTAGTTTAAATGTAATTTTTTGATATAAGTTTTGAGCTGAAATTCGTTTGTGTACTATTTCTACTTGCAAGAACCCCTCCACAGGTGAAGCCTTCACCTTGGTTAGTGTTGGAGGTCTTCGCCGTGAAGGCCTTCTTCAACGCTAACCAATCTTCTCTAGATTGGGCTATTTTATACCATCTAGTAGTAGGTCTTCCCTTCTTTCGTTTTCTTTGTGGGCCCTTCCATGTTGTCACTCTTTTTGTTATCTCTGTTCCTGAAGGTTCGTTACCTGCTCCATAAGAGCGACCGAGACAGACTAATAACAATGATTAATGGCCCAAGGACTTAGTTCTTAACGCGGCGACTATACCCTTCAGCCCTTCCCAAACAGCTATGTGAAGTGTTGTACCTGCAGATGTGTGTCGAGGCAGCAGCCGGTGAGTATGTCGCTGCGCAGCGCGGCGCCGGCCACGCGGCCCACCTCCAGCGGATCGGCGCCGCGCTTGCCGAGCCCGTCCGTACCCAGGCGGCAGCCCGACGTGGTCTCGCAGATCGCACTACACACACACATTAGCACACGTGTGATCTTGTCCATATATCAACGGTCGCAACCGCACGTCACTTGAACTACGAAAACCTTTGCGGCTGCTTTTAGTTAGGATGCAGGGTACAGCTACGAAATAATAGTACCTACTTTAAAAAGCTATCGAAAGATCACCAATTTAACCTCCTGTTTTATAGTAGGTCAAAAAAATATTACTGAAGATTTCTCTTTTGTCCACTTTTCTGGTTGTTAAGCTCTGCTCAGCACGCTTATCATGACCACAATAGTAACGGGTTTTGTCGACGAAAGAATAGACAAAATGACAGATAAACAATCACAATCTGTCATTTTGTCTATTCTTCCGTCGACAAAACCCCAGTTTCTATGGTTGTTATGCTCCGCATGCAGAACGAGAGGAGCGCACTTTAAAGGATCCTAGGATGACATGGAATAATACACTCTATTGTGAATGTCATAAAGTGTAGACTTGCACAAAGACCTACGCAGACTTCAAAACGCTCTGCGGGCGTACGTTTTTGCACTTTAAATCATTAACATTAGAGTTCCTTCTCCTCCGCTACGTTACGTGTATAGTATACAATAGTACTCACATGATACCGCTGCAGTTGTTGGGTGCTATGTTCGGGTCTTCCTTGAGCACCGTGATCTCGGCGCGATGGTTCAGGTCCTTTATACTGTCCTTGAAGCCCTCAGACATCTGGGCGGCCAGCTGAACGATAATCACGAGTTTAGAAAAATAAAGAATAACATGAATGTTGGGATGATAGTGTGTGAGCAGGAATGAGAGTGTGGGAGGGAGAGAAAGAGGAAGTAGCAATATGGCGGTGTGCACGTTGCTGCGTAAAGGCGTAGAAATTTTTATGACGTTTTAAATTTAAATAAAAACCAGTTGTTATTCATCCCGGCGTTTGATTTCCCTTATTTTGGCAACAGTTCTGACACGGTACACAACAAAATAAAAATAAAAAATGATTTAAAAAACTTAGGGGACAAAAATTAACTGATCATCATTTTGGACTTCGTTTTCATGTGTTTTGTTTAACGTCGCCATTTGTATTGTATAATATGAAAAGGTTCTTAGTATGGCCAAGGTATTCATAATATTAGATATAAGTATAATTTATTTTTCAAAAATATACATCAGTTTAATTATTATGGTGATACACTATATGATACTTGTTTCTATGAAAAGATTTTGAACATCTGTGTCTGAACTAGATATAAAATATCTGTATTTCAGACATCAGCGCTCTCCCCTGTTGTAGGCGATACTTAGCAAATAACTTTGTTTGACCTCTAGACACATCTTATAAAACACATAATTTTTTATTAAAAAGTAAGACAAAACTAAAAAGAAAGTGACAAAAAGAAGGGGAATAATCTTAAAATAATAATTTATGTAGTGATGGCTTCCGGTGAGTAGAGTGTAAATGAGTGGATGTGTGTGTGTAGGAGGGTGAGTATTATTAGGTTGAATGTAATTAATCATTTTGGCAAACTTTAGAACCTCTTTCTTGAAGAAAGTGGGTCATGATCTTTCTCCCACTATCCCAATTTATTTGGGATCAGCATTACCATACATAAGGTTCAAATTCCCGTATCACTTTACATGATGCTATAGGCTTTTTCGTTCGGTGACAGTCTGACAGTCCCATAGTTCATGCGGTACGACAGGAGACATACTGCGGGGGTGGTAGCAAGTGTGCGGGCAACGAAACAATGTAATACTAATATTAAAAACCCTCCGTCTGGGAAGCACGGTGTACGGTGCAACCGCACATTCTGCAATTCAGAAGTTTACGCAACACATTAATTTCAACTCATATAATTAGTTTAGTTCGCGTTGGGCTATCAATGCAGCCAGGCGTTCTCGTTACAGCCAACAAGGGCCGCGTCACTCACTTCATTTCCACACCATCAGTTCATTAAGCTCATTTTACTTTAAAGTACCTTTGGGACAATACAGTAGTGTCTTGATACTTTACCTTCTTTCATTCCATTTATCCCTCATCTAAAAGTAGTGTATGGTCTATCAAGGGATCATACACACGGAGAGTTATGTTGGGACTCAATCCCGCGGACTCATACTCAAATCAATATTAATATCTGGACGAGTTTTGACCAGTTTTTCTGAAAATGAAACCTAGCTAGATCGATTTATCGCCCCCGAAACCACCTACATACTAAATTTCATGAAAATCGTTGGAGCCGTTTCCGAGATTCAGATTATATAAATATATACAAGAATTGCTCGTTTAAAGGTATTAGATTTGTTCGAGTTGAGACCCCATGGCGCCACTATTGCGGCGAGCGGACCTGGAATAGTTTTATACCTGAAATTTCGTCAAGCAGGAATAAATCATGAAATAAATGCCATAGATAAATCTGCTGACTTATTTTTGCCAACGCAATACCTTGTGCGTTCAGGTGCGCGTTATTTCTTACTACCCACGTCCCCCTTCACCCGCTTGGACCATGGGACTGCCACCAACGATAAAGTCGGCCTATAAAATTTTTGGGAAACCCCTTTCTTGGAGAAAGTGGGTCTTATCATCCTTTTTGCACTATTCAAATTTATTTGGGATAGGCAGTTTTATCTCACCTATACTGACGTAAGGTTTATATTTCCGTATAGGTGCATCCACACCAATTTTTTTAAGAGCAACATCTTGCTGGAGTAGCCGCGCTCCTCCACCTTGGCGCTGAACCTGCACACATATTGTTCACCGTGACGTAACATGGTACCTACCCGCGTGGGCAGCGTGCCCGCCACGAAGCTCCAGCCGATAATCTTGCTGATGTAGCCGCGGTCCATCACCTTGACGGCGCTGAACCTGTACACAGGCATACAGTCCACTGTGACGAAGCCGCCGCCCTTTGGGTAGTATCTAAAACCAGGCTTTTATGTCAATATTTTGATCAAACGCTATTGCTAATGACGAGCAATTTAGAATAATCAAATCAGAATCTCAGGCTAATTTGGGTGATTCACAGCAATCTTTTTGTATGACGATTGCATTTTTAATTTCTTTTAACTGATAAGTGATCTGATAACACATACAGCATTATTATAATCGCTTAAATCTTGGAGGGAATATCCAATGGAAAAATTAAGAAGTAGGTTGAAAAGCCTTCTGTTAGAGAAAGCCTATTACAGCACTGACGAATTTCTGAATGATAAATTAATCTAATTCTTGTAATTGTGTTATTTCTAATTACTTTGACATTAAAATTAACTAATTTTATTAAAATATTAAGAGTTGTTGACATTATTCTGTAGTACATTTTAATTTTTAAATTCTAATTTGGACTGTTAATAATAATGAATAAGTTTATAATTAATTGAATAAATGTAACCTACCTACTTATATTTGTACGCCGTTAAGGCAAAACATGACTGATATAATTTAATTGTAACATCTTGCATGCCATGTGTGTGCATACTCATGTGTTGGACAAATAAATGATCTTATCTTATCTTATCTTAGTAAGATAATACTTACCCTCGTCTATGCATTTTCATTTCAAATGTAGCTCCGAACAGTTGGAGCGTGTTCTTGAACACCTCAGTCATGTATTCGATCTGGGGCGCCATGTCGGCGTTGGTGCCTCCCTTCAGGTCCATAACGATGGGCCCGTCAGACAGCAGGGCGCAAGGCAGCGCTATCTGCATGAGCAGGCTGATCGAACTACCGGACAAAATAACTAAGTAGAAAATTTTCTATAGTTAGGCGTTGTTAGGTGTTATGTTATATACGAAAGTAATACTGTCTGTCTGTTACTACCTTTTCACGCCAAAACCACAGAACCGAGACCGATAAATAGCCTGGGACCTGGAGACAGGCTACTTTTCATCCTGGATATTTGTATTAAAAAAATATTCAATGTGTGCGGTGGGCTGCATCAATTGGGTACCCCAGTTGTATCAAAATTTTAATACAACTGGTGTACCCAATTGATGCAGCCCACCGTACATACAGCCCGCATACCCGCGGTTTCGCCCGCGTGGATTCGGTGACTTGGTTATGCCAAGGAAACGTACTACCGGGATGAAAAGTATCCTATGTCCTAACTAAGGTCATGGTCTCTGTGTGCCAAACATAGAAATCCGTTCAGCCGTTAAGTCGTGAAAAGGTAACGGACAGACAGAGTTACTTTCGAATTTATAATTTAGTATGGAAAAAAAAACAACCGATTTCCAAAAAAAAACACTACTGAGTGTATTTTAATTTCGGAAATCGGTGGCAAAAAACGAAAATTCAAAACCGAAGACATAGAAAGATTGTTTTGTAAATCATTTTAATTTTTCACATTTTTTGTTGTGGTACCATATACCTATCCACAAAAATTCGAATACCACTACCTGCTATGTAAATAACAGTGACAAGAACTTATTATAACATCATCCACGTAGACTAAGTGGGGAAAATACGTATTATTGAAGCTAACTCAAAAACTATCCAAGTAAAGTTAATAAAATTTATATGGGACCACCTCTGAAGTAAGACCTACCAAACAAAAAAAGAATCACCAAAATCAATTTATAATACAAAAAATATACATTCGAATTGAGAATCTCCTCCTTTTTGAAGATGGTTAATAATAGGACCGTCCCGGTCGGCATCGTGGCGTTCAAGGACTTGAGTATAATAAAACATAGGTGGGCGTCCCCGTGATCCTTCGGTTCTCAAGAAAAATACATTGATTTTATCAAAGAAAACGATAGACTCCCACACACTAGCACCTTTATTTAGAAAAACAGTTTCCATAGAAATATGTTGTAAAAATAGTTTTTTTTTCAAGCAAACGAGCACATGAATTACAAAGAGTAAGTGCTCACTAAAATGATGGTAGCTTGATTATTGACATCTTGTTGAATATCTTCGTCAATTGATAATTTGTTTGGTGCCTCCTCAAAGTATAGCTTGTCCTCTCTGAAGTGAGGCGCCCCACTACCGCATTACCCATAGAAATCCGCATTACCGTGTGCGACTGTGCGTACTCTCCGACCCAGATGACGAGGAGAAGATTAGAGCCACCAGTACAGAATACAGACGACACCCGTCATTCCGACCCCGCCGCCGAGGTCCTTCGCGATCGCGACCGCGTCCCCGAGTAAATGAGACTCCCCCTGACCCTTGTTCGATAACGAGGTGCCAGCGGTTGATGCAGCTGAGCACGTAGCTTTAAATACCCCGTATAATAATGATGAAAATCTAAGTTTGATCCAGCCTGTCCCTTCTTGCTGTCCTCCCTTCAGCGACGCCCTAAGCCGAGGTTCGTACCCCACAGGGGGTGCCCTTAGCGAGCGTTCGCCTAGTTTTAATTTAGAATAGTTTTGCCCCTGGCTGGAGGCTTTGAGTGTAGAAGCTTAAGGCAGCCACAGGAAAGCCCGGTTAAGCAGCCATGACCTCATAGGTCAACGGCGAGATGCCCTAGTAAAAAAAAAAACCGACTATGCGTAAATGCGGTAGTGGGGCGCCTCATTTCAGATTATTGTTATTACTAACAAAATTGCGTCACATTGTGTGAGCACGCAGCAGCATGTTTTTGTGTTGCTGGAAACGTATTCTTCAAAAATACTGGCGAAATACTGCGGCCTCGTAAGTGTGAAAAATACTTTGTGAAGGGTTAGGGCCGGTGCCCACTGGCGCGTGGCGGCACGGCACGGCAATTAATTTTTATGCGACGCATTGGACACGATCGCTTTGTGCCGAAGATCAGTCTGTCCTTACTTTGAGCGCCAAAAAACAAACAAATAAAAGCAAATAATAACCTTAGAAGCACAATTAAGGCGTGTCTCACCCAGCAGTGCGTGTGTCGGCGACATAGTGCCCGCGCTTGATCCTCTTGCCCGGCATGAACTGTATCTCGGTGGAGCCGATGGTATCGCCCCTAAGCTTTGCGCCGCACATGTCTGCTACCAGTTTTATGCCTGTACGTCAAACGAGTCACTGTTATGCGTTTTGGCAAATTAAAATATAACCAAAACCCTCTCCGAACTGGGGTGTTGTTAGGTATCGTGCTAAGAGTCTATTTATGTGGTAATTTCCAGACCAAAAAAAAACCCGAAACTTTTTTTATGAGAAATTTTATTCCCGTTGGGAATTGGGCTATCCAAAGCAAAAATAATTTTTCAAATCCGACTAGTAAAACAAGTAGTTCCGGAGATTACCCCCTACATACAAACTTAAAAATAAACACAAACACGTAAAAATTTTCACTTTTAGACCATTTCTGTACGAGCTCTATCGCAACAACTAAACAAGTTAGGAATTGGAAACTTGTGTATTTCATGTACCATAAACTGTTTTTAATCAACAAATATTAAAAATACCGATTCATAAGCTATTTTATTTAAATATGGGCGATTTTCTGCAACTGCAGAAAATAACTTTGTAATTCACAGTATCATTATGAAATACAAAATTATCTTTGCTATTTTCTTCATTAATTGTCCATAATCAGGTACATAGTGTTAAATTTTGTACGATATGGTACGGAACCCCTCGTGTGCGAGTCGTACTCGCACTTGGCTGGTTTTTACCTAGGCAACTACCCTATTATCATTGGAGGAAATATTTCCTCAGCGCCACATATTGTTGCCTTAGAGTACAGTGATCAATATCCAAATGATCCAATGGCACTATAGCTGTTCAATACAATTTAAAACAAAAGGAAGAAGAAATTAAAATAAAAGATAAGTATTAGACTAAACTGCTCCAGATGAAGTAATTTGAGACTTTAAGGGTTTTTTTTTTTCAATATCCCGGTAGATAGTATCCACAAAATGGAACAGCAACCATATTATGAACTATTAATGTCATGGGATGGCCAAAAAGGGATGGTGCTATCGTTCATGTAATAGCTCATGTCTCTTGCACTGAAATCGTGTTGACATTAAAACATTATTCCACATGAACTTGTTTAAAATTATTTTTCAGATAAGTTACTTATGTATGAGCCCATGGTAATTTCTTTTTACGGCGAAAATAGTAGTAATTTAAAAAAAGTAAAAACCATAGTATCTGCTTCATAGATAGATCATTTATTATGCAAAGTTTCATGATCTAATTTGAAGAATTTTTTTAATACCAGCGGTATATTGTTCGGTTTGGAGGTAACTTTGGTTTTTTTTTTCTATTGAGAAAATTTTATGGAATCAAATGTAGTACTTAATATTAATCCTCAAATATTAACAACTAACTAACACATATTTATTTCAAAATTATTGCTCCAGTATTTTCGATATAACAGAGGATCATGCTAAGCAATTTAAGGTAGTATATGCCCTTAACTGGAATTTTATTAAGAGGTAGTGAAACAGGCCATAACGGGTTACTTTAAAATATTTCTATTCTAGATGTGACCAGTGATGTATGGCAGTTGATTTTCAACAACATTAGTCATTACTCAAAAAAAACTTTTTGAGATGAGGCCGAAGCCCTGCAGACCAGTGGAATATTAATATGCAAGCATAGATATCCCTTGCTAATAAGGAAAAACCGGCCAAGTGGGTGTCGGACCACGCACAATGAAGGGTTCCGTAGTTGGGATGAATTTATCCCAAAAACAAACTAACTTTGTAGTTGAAAAATATGTTCTCCCATATGGAATGTATGGGAAAACATGTTTTTGCAACTGCAAAGTTAAGTGGGTCGATTATTACTCGTTAACTTATAGAGCCTACTTAGCTGTGATAGTTTTCTTTTTAATTTCGTTATATAAACTACTGCTGTGATTTTTTTTTACATATCCAAAACCAACCGTTTAGCTGGCGGGGACGACGACGACGACCCTTGAGTAACAAAAAGTAGCACTTTACAGCTTTATATTTCGCAAACGCATCCTTGAATCCAAAAATGCTTTTCACAAAGTCACAATGTTTTTGAAGGACCTTTGGTTCCACACCATGGGTTACAAAATAAACATCACCACTTTATGTCTAGGAGAGGTACCCTAAAAAAATGTTTTTCATAATTTTGTTTTACCACTTTGTCAGCGTAATTAATATGTATACCTATGCCAAATTACAGCTTTCTAGTACTAAGGGTCTCGGAGCTAGACCGCGGACAGACAGACAGACAGACGGACATGACGAAACTATAAGGGTTCCTTGTTTAGGCACCTACTTATCATTTTTTAGGGTTCCGTAGCCCTAAAAAACGATAAGTAGGTGCCTGTACTCCATTTGGGATAACATTAGACAAATAATGGCGAAATAACAATACCGGTGGGTAAAATCAGCTGTTCCCTACATTTTGAAATTGTATATAAATTTAATGTGAATTATTATTGTATCTTTGAGTTTGAGTGTTGAGTTTGTAACATGTTATATTGCTTTTTGTTTATTGAGAAAAAAAAAACAAACTTTATTTAACACCTCCAAATAATGTTATTTCTTTGTTTTATTTATAGTCATAAGTTTTTATGAATAAAGTATAAGTACCTATAAATTACACCACAATACATTTTTAAATAATACATTACACCATTTACTTGATTGAGTTATTGACTATTTTATTGGATCAAGGATGATCAAAGTACCTAATAACTAAAGGGCAAAGCAAAGCAGTGTGTAGTCTTCAATTAGCAAAGCCCACTACGAACTCAGTAGTTCAAAGTCAGTTGCTGCTTTATTTTACTCATGTTACCCTGGCACCTGGCATTCCTGGCAGGTTAAAGTTTACCAAAATATTGAATGAATTTTGTCACTATTTTTAGAAGGAAACGCCCAGCTACATTTTCTATAATATTAGGTAGGTACTTATAATTTGTAAGTTTACCTATGAGGTGCTGCGCCGCTAAACCCGGCTTGCTGCGCTTAGCTCGTATGTTCGTAACCCTCACAGGTATTCCCAGAATAGCGCTCAGAGAAATCGCGGTCCGAAGTATTTGCCCGCCCTGCAAATGTTTTTATCCACATTTTAATTCAACATCAAACAATACAAATATTATTCTAAATAAGATATTTACCCCTTCTAAAATACTCCCATCGATTTCAGTAAATTCTGTCGCCATTGCCATTTTGATATATTATGTAGCGAACACACGCCTTTCTTCTATGATCACAATATTTCGCAATTTATGAAATCCCAACGATTGAAAAAAAAACATGCGTGAACTCTTGATCGAGATTGTCTTGATGACAGATGAAGAATAAACTCCGCCGGATGTTACCGGATATTGAAAATGTCAATGTCATAATGATAAAAGATAAAGTAGTGTGTTGCCCTCTTATATGTCATTTTCTCCCAATATTTTCTTCCATTTCTGGTCGACCGACTATGTCGTGTCGTGTCATAATTTGAGTTGACAAGTACTACTTAGTCTGTGAGTTGACAGCGATCGACGGACGTAGTTCTAACGCAAACTACTTATTTAAACGACACAAACATATTGTACGTTACACATGTTTGAAAAGAATTGTATTATTACATTGTAATGTGAATATCAATCGATTTATAATAATTTCGACAACTATCGCACCTCTATCTATTAAAAAAAAAGTTTTGTCTTTGATTGATCTATTGTAAACGGAACAAACAGAAGTTCCGCGCAAAATGTCAATAATTTTATTGTTGTTTTGTTGGGAATTATTTGCCAATTAATTGCGAACAACTTACATTAATTTGTTCATTAGAATTATTTACACAAATACAGAAGTACCTAATATAGAAGCTACATGGCATCTTGATTACTAAGCGCGCCAGCCTAATTCATGATGCAAAGAAAACCTGGATTCCCCGTCGCTAATTGCAGTATTAAAATGGTAATTAACCCGATATTTATATACACAGTAGTTAGAAAGTGCAATAAAACAACTTAACAAGCAATTTTGCGGATAACTGCAATACTAGCTGTAGTTTGGGCTGTCAATAATAATTGAGCGCGTTTTCGGTAATGCACCGAAAACGCGCAACGTGAAACGTGAACGTAATGACGTTACGTGTGGTACAAAAAAATTACAACTGTTGATTGTAAACAAAAATAAATATTATTACTTAATAAATTATGCGAACAAACTAGAAATATACTAAATGTAATTAATAATTCTATGTACCCAATGAACTCTATTTTCAGCTCATAGGAATTTATGACTTGGTTATTTTTATATTGTTTCCTTCCAGTTATGTAGCTTATTGTTCTTATCTAGGGGGCTTCCTCGCCAGCAGGCAGCAATATAATATACCAGATTGTTATGGGATTCTCTGAGTTGACTGTATTCAAACAACCTAAAATGTTTACAAAACACTTTCATAAATTTGATATATAGGTTATGCAGAAACTATAGAACGCCATCTGCTACCATCCTTACATACTCTTTTTGCTTCGTTTACGTCCATACATCTGGTCATACACGCATGCCAATTGCGAGTACCACGCACCTGACCTTTCTGAAGAACATCACCTTAAGGTCACTATAAGGACTTAGTGACCTTATTGATGATGTTCTTCAGAAATGCAGAGATGGGACGCCCTAGGAGGACTCCTAGTGTGACCCATCCCTGCGTTTCCACTCACATCTGCCTTGTAAATACCTTTTGTTAGTCATCTTTTATTCACCTCTCAACATGACCAAGCCTTATTTTCTCTTTCTTTCTTTTTAATTATGTAATTTTCCTCAGCCGGACTGTGCAGCAATGCCAGATCCGCTGTTGTTTGAAGACGACAGTGATCAGCAGCAACGTCGGCAGCAGCTCATCAACTTCGGTCATTCACAGTGGGGCTTCAATAACTGGAGCTGGTCAGTCAGCAAACAAGAGCTAGGTAAGCTTTTAACTTACTCATAGTACTTGCATAGTACGTACAGGGATCGTCGGTTGGTGCCTCATTTAATTGAAAACATCTCACGGGCCTCTGCTAGTTGGCTTCGGCGCCTCGTACGCCTTTCAAAGGTTTGGGACCCCAGAAATGACAAAAAATAATAGTAATAGTTATTTATTTCAGACTATAAATTTTGTTAGACTCAGGTTAGTCACTAACCACATGAAAAGAAGAAAAAGATTTTGTTAGTAACAATTTGATGCAATAAGTAGTGGTCAGGCGCTGGCCATCGCGGCCAAACGCCGAACTCATCTAGTTTTTTTTTTATGCTGCTCCTTCACAATTCCAAATACCTTCACGTTGTTGAATTTCAACAATAAATTTCTCTGTGTCGAAGTTCATGGCTGCGCAACTCACGGACGCGAACTTGCGAAGTAAACCGCCCATGAATCGCCTTGTGCGTATAGACAGGACGCTAGCCGTCAAGCAGGCCGCGGCCCTCCATTTAATCGCCGCGGTTGATATTTTGTGGCGGTTAAGTGCGTCGTACAATCATAAGTGGTTGCATATTACAATGATATGAATATTATTTTTTTATCACTTGTCTTCAGCACTTCTTTTAACCTTAGTTTATTTCTCTGTAATTTATAGCATGTAACTGTTTTTTGTCCCTAACAAATAAATAAATAAATAAATGAACAAAGCGGCTAGCCGCGCGGTCAACAGCTAGTGCGTATGAGGCCTTGTCAGTTTTAAGCAAAAAAATCGAATCACATACTTGGGGCTTTCATAGATTTTTTCCACCATGTTTATTTAGTTAAGTAATAATCATTTGTTTTAGATTTTGTGGACTTCACAAATGGCAAGTACTGCGTGGGAGTGGTTGCATTTGTCTCCATAACAGTGAAGAGCTTCGACATACATCGGGAGAACATCGGCTATGCCACCACAACCGCCAACTCTAAGGGATTTGCCATTTACAAGTCTAGAAAGGTATAAACAAAAAAAAATGAAACTGGATAATACACTGTAGAATTTTGTTGTTTTTCAAGTTAGAAAATCTGATATTTTAGCTGCTTGATAAGTGCTTTATATAACTTTTTGTGTATCTACAGTGTGCAGTGACGAACGCACTTCGCGAGACGTTGCTGAGCTTCGGCGGTAGCGTGGCCACCGAGCTGACAGAGCTACTCGAGGCTCATCGTGTGGAGGCGCCTGCCAACGTACCCGAACCGGCCACAGAGAACAACCAGAACGTCGCCAACAAACACGTCGAGCCGAAGAACATGACTAACATGACGCTCGAGCGAGCCGCGCGCAAGGACTCCGACAGCGGCACCCCTCCGCACCCCGCGCTGCGCTCCCCGCTGGCCCCGCTGGCGCAGTCCGGGCCCCCTGGGCCCCCCGGGCCCCCGCCCGTGCAGAACGGGCCCCTCGCGCCGCACCCCGCCGTCAAGAACGCGCGTGTCCTGGGCGCCGCCATGCCGCCCGCCAACCGGCCCCCGCCGCCGGGCCCCGCGCGGCCGGGCGCGGGCCCCGCCGTGCCGCCGCCCGCCCACCCGCGGCCCAACTCCAACGTAAGTTTCGTGCTGCAGCCGGTGCTGGGCGGCTACCCGGCGACGCCGCTGTACGCGCCGCGCGCGGGCCCGGCCCCGCACGTGTTCCCCAACGCGTACTACGAGTACCCCGGCGGCGGCTGGCACTTCGCGTACGAGAGCTACGAGCGGCCGGCCGGCAACGTGAACCTCAACTTCAACCTGCCGCCCAAGAACCTCGTGGTGAACGGGCGCGGCGCGTGCCGCCCCGACGACGCCGCGTACGCCCCGCAGGCGCCGGCGCAGGGCTGCTGGATCAAGCCCACCATCTTCTACGACGGCTTCTGGACCGAGCAGAAGGTCAAGAAGTGGGTGGCGGAGCAGGTGGAGAAGCAGTTCCCGGAGGACGCGAGCGGGGCCTCCTCCGCCTCGCCCGACAAAGCCTAGCCGCCGCCCGCACCTAGCCCCTAGCCCCCTAGCCCCCTAGCCCCCTAGCCCCCTAGCCCCTAGCCCCCTAGCCCCCTAGCCCCTAGCCAGCCGGCTCACTAGCCACTAGTATTTTATCAGCGAGTTTTTCTTATACACTTGTGGAAGTTTTTTGCCACACCTGCTCACACGAGTACTGTAATAGTTTCAAGAATAGTAAATGTATTATAGGTACGTTAGGTATATTGGTAAGTTTGAAATCTCAAAAATGGTGAACTATTTTTTATGTAATTTTTCCTCGTTGTATGTAGTTGTAAGTGTTGTCGACGGTCAGGCGGCGCTCGTCGCCACTTCGTTGTTAGAAGTCGGTGTGTTACGAGTGTTTTGAATGTCTGCTTTATCTTGATCTAGTATTTTTGCGAGTAATAGCATTCTAATACGCACACCTACCTATATCTTATTGATGTACACTCGTGTGATGGTTTTACTAGATTTTATCAAATAGATTTATAAATGAAATATAAATCAAATTTTACTCGCCATTTTTCAAATTACATTAGGAATTGAGTTTTGACCGTGTTACATAATTAGGTATTAAACAATGGAATTGCGAATGTACATAGATATATGTATGTAGTTTTACTGTGTAGATATACATGGTAAATAACTGTTTTTATTGAAATAAAATTGTTTGAATTTATGTAATGTTTGATTGATAGTTTTGTTTATTAGTTTACCTTTTTTTCCACATCATTAATATCCTCTTAGTGGCAATTATAAGTTCCACAACACATTAGCTTCATTGCTAATCGTCATAAATATGGCAATTTACTACTATTTTGATTCCCATTTTTCTTTTCCCCTATTATTTTTATAATTTTACCCATTTCCGATCCTATACAGCTGCCAAAAACAATCTGGCTGGAGAATGAACAAGTGATTGTGGAACAAGAGCCAGCGAAGATTGCACTGGACGGGCTGAGCGAGGAAGAGGCGAGAGCGGAGCGGAAGCGGCGCCAGCGGCAAGCACAAGAGGAGTTCCGGCAGAAACAACTAATGAAGCAACAAGGACTCGGTTAGAAACACATTATTGTTACCAACAGAGCACAGAATCGCCGGCAGAGTCTACTCAAACTCGTTGAGCGCACAACTTCTGTCGCGGACGCCATTGAAGCCGTAAGACTTCCTGTACATGACGCCGGAGCCGCGCCGACGACGGACCGCATGTTTCGTTGGCAATGCTTTACTGACCTGTGATCGTTGCTTTACTATTTTTCTCGGCATCAATGTACACGCGGTTCCGGTGCAGCGCATATGCGATATTCATTCATAAATTCAAACTTGCGATCCGTCGCCGCCGCCGGTGCGGCTCCGGCGTCAAATACAGGAAGCTTTAGGTTCTATGCGTCATTTGTGTTGTAGCGCGAGCGAGGGCGACACGCTTGGTTTGCATGAAAACTTGACAATGCCGTTTCTAGCAGCGGCTACCGAGGCGTTTCCGTGCTCTGCATAAGTTACCAACAACTTACTTGATAGTTTTAGGACTTATCTTTGATGCAGTTTTGACATGATAGTAATAATTGGGATTATTTATGCTTGCTCATACCGTGGTGCGTTTATGCAATGGTGCGAACATTGTGTATGAAAAAGATAAGTTTAGTTTATGCAACACCCCGTACGTCGATGATGCACAGTCAACCGCACGCCCATGGTAACAATTGGACATCGACAACGTCTTTATGTGAAAAAGAAATGCCCTTAATGCTACAATTTATAGACGTTGTCGTCGCCTAGTTCTTCAAGTGTTACCACTGACGCTGACGTGACGTGCTGGTCGACCGTACGGAATATCCACAACCGTATCTCAGCTCAATGCTGGCACTGTAGTTTCTAGCATTAATAGTCCTTTATAGAGACATTGAGATCATACTACAGTGCGTTCATTATAACTCAACCCCCGACGCAATAGGGATGACGACCAATTTTTTTTTTTGTAATTCTAAATAAAAAATTATTGGACACTAGTAATGTGCCGGATATCCGTATCCGCGGATATCCGAGGGAGAAAAAAGATCTGTATCTGTACCTATACATTTAATTACGTATACGTAATGAAATGTATTAATATAAAAGATCCGTTAAAGATCCGCCAAAAAGTAACTGATACAGATCTTTTTTCTCCCTCGGATATTCGCGGATACGGATATCCGGCACATCACTATTGGACACTTATTTTTTTCTTTTTTTACGTTATCAAAAGATACGATACATTGAGTTAAAATATGCCAACGAGTATGTAGATTTTATACTTGTGACGTAGCGGTAGCGACCCCAACTTTAATGCGTTTTATCTAAGTCATTTTTTATTATTATAATTAAGCAAAAAATACGTGTCTAATATTTTTTTATTATCTGACTGACGGACTAGATAGAACAGTTTCTTTTTTTTACCCAGGCATCATCCCTCTTGGTAGCACGGAATTTTGCAGTCTTAATTACAATAATAGTAGAGTTCTGAAAAATTGCGACTGACAGAACAGTACTACCAATCACACGACTGGAAAATTCAGTGTTACCAATCGCGTCACAGGTCAAGTTATAATGAACGCACTGTAGCCTTGTAAAGACGCCAGCACTTCAAGCTACTACAATCTGTCAAATTTATTTAATAGATTTTCAACTTTATCGCTGAAGTATAAGGTTCAAAGTAGATTGGGAAAATTTGACAGTTTCGGGTATCTTGATGTGCTGGCGTCTGTACCTAGGAAAACAACATAATCTTGGTTGTTTTAAATGCATAACTTCACCGAACAATTAACCATATTTTACATAACTTCATCTAAAAATTAACCATACCCGTGATAATGGTAGTTTTATATTTTTGATAAGGTAGTACTTAGGAGTCATTAATTTAAGAAGTTTTTGTCAATTTTTATTATATTTTTTATGTAAGTAGGTTGTGTTCTAACATCTTTTGTAGGCAGTTTTTTTATGATTTCTTATTTCCATTTAATTTCTTTATAACAAAGCCGTAAAGAGTTTGTATCTTTGTTTTTTAATTTATAAAGTTACTTATTTTTTGTCCAATTAAATGATTTTTCATTCAAACATTTTCTAAATTATTTACTTACTTTTGTGATCCTTTTTCACCCTTATTAGAATACCAGAACATGCGATTTTTTATGGTGCTGGTGAGGTTTCGCAAACCATTTACTGACTTATTACATTTACTACCCAGGCATTTTTTTTTTACTCCACTTTTAACTAAAACGTAGCATATTGTACCTAATAAAAATAATAACAAGATCAGTCAGATCAGAAGTCTTTTTTAAGTGAAACTTCTTAGGCGGCGATTCGATAATTGGCCAAGAATTGAGAGTGAAATTTCAAGGACTATATTTCGTTACATGAGAAAGAAAGACAACTCTCACACTAAATCTCTCTTATCCTTTATTTTTTAAGAAGTTACTCTTCTATAGCGTGTACGGTGCTGCACACGCATTTTTTTCGTAGTGGCATAAATAAGTTTCAGTAGTATTATCTTTTTTTTTTGGGTGGGAAATTATCAAATAACTTCTCCCGCTCTGGGTGGAGCGGGAGAGCGTGTCAGACTCTTACTGACTAAAACCCACTCGTGTTCCTTCGGTTGCCCTGTTGCCGGGGGCCACGATTTCCCTTTCGGCCTTATTCGCAATCCCGGCAGGCATCGGCCCTAGCGGACCCCGTCAATTCTGCTGACATCTCTTTGAGGCGCGCGTGGAACACAACGCGCCGTCGACCCGGGCTTGGTCCTTATCGGACGGCGAGCTACCCATTGCTCACCGTCCGAGTATATGTAATCTGTGCCGTCCGCAATCCCGCGCCTACGGTGGCCGGAAATCGGCTCGCGATTCCCGACGCCCAGGGCGTCTCGTCCTGCGGCGGTTAGGGGCATGAGGGCGCGAAATTTGCCTCCCTCACGCGTTCCGCCTCCTCCTTCGCGAGTATTACCGCTTCGCAGAAGGAGGTGACGGCCTGCCATTTCCTCTCGCTCCGTACCATGGCCTGAACCAGTGTCGGACGCGAGAGATCACCGCCGCCGATCGCCTCCACGAGGACACGGCGATGCTCCACCCAAGCCGGGCAGACCTCCACCGTATGCTCCACCGTCAGTAGTATTACCTAAAGTGGCAATAGCTTAAAGATTAAAGTCTCCTGACTGGACATTTCCACTCAAATCTGTGTGGTTCTTTCCTCAAAATACCATTTCAGACACTAATCTACATGGTCCTCATATGGCCTGACCAGGATTATGTATGGACTTTACAAGAGACTGCAACCTCTTGAGTTTTTTTTTCGGCCTTCTCAGAGTATTTTTAATATGACGTGTAAAAGTGATCCCATCAAAAACATAAATGTGAAAAAAAAACAACCGACTTACAAAAAAAAACACTACAAAGTGAAAAATAACTTTAATTTCGAAAGTCGGTGTCTTGTGTTTTGTGTTTTCGTTTTTTGCCACCGACTTCCGAAATTAAAGTTATTTTTCACTTTGTAGTGTTTTTTTTTGTAAGTCGGTTGTTTTTTTTTGTAAAAAGTTTTTATTTTTCACTTTTTAGTTGTGGTACCTACCCCACACACATTAGAATACCACTATCTGCTACCAGTGACAGGAACTTATCATATCATCTACATACTAAGTGGGAAAAAAATACGTATTTTGTAGCTAACTCAAAAAGTACCCAAGCGAAGTTAATAAAATTTATATGGGACCTATTTGGGAGCATACCCTTTCAAACAAAAAAAGAATTTTCAAAATCGGTCTACAAATGACGGAGAAATCGGTGGACATACATATAAAAAAAAAAAAAAACAAAAACAAACATACGTGACGAACATATAACCTCCTCCTTTTTGGAAGTCGGTTAAAAATGGGAGCCAAGTTCAATAAATATGGTTGTCTATGACGTGTAAAAGTGATTCCGATATCCTATTTACAGAAACCATTTCATTTTATTTCAGACTGATGAGAGTGAGGTCTCAAACAAAATAATGCATTTATTTCAATTAACTTATATAGGCAATTTTGAATTTTCAAGGACAGTTGAAGCTGCTATAGGGGGCTATCACAAGAATATTTGTTATTTTAACATAAATCACGCCGGCTTTCCCGAAGGCTTGGGCAGAGGTATACCTGTAGTAGCTACATCCATAATGTGACTGACACTGGTATGGCCACCATCGGGGATTTTAATTTTGACAACACAAAAAAAAAACGAAATTTGTCGGTCACTGGTTCAAGAGTTACAAGGGTTTATAGGTGGCCAATCTGGGGAGCATCTCCCCAGCTTGGCCCAATTGAATCTCAAAAGCTTGGGCACCTAGCGAAGATCTGTGTTCTCCCAAATTTTTCGCCAAATCACAGATTTATTCGGGTCTTTGTTTAGAAGATATAATGAGTAAAATTTCAAAGAGTTTACGAAACATGTTCGATCTAGCTCTCGGACTATAGAGAGCTAGATCGAACATGTTTCGTAAACTCTTTGATCTAACTCTTGGGCTATACTTAAAAATTGAACTTATTATTTATTCTAACCCGACTAAATCTGTGACTTAGCGAAAAATTGCGACTAATTAACGACAAAATTTGGAAGAAATCTTCGCTAGGTGCCCTAGCTTTGAGATTCAATTGGGCCAAGCTGGGGAGATGCTCCCCAGATCGAATCTTTTGACGCTTAAATAACATTGGCCATTGTTGTTAAAAATTTGTAAACCCTCATTGTATTAACAAAACCAAGATAGTGGCGTTAGTTTAAATTTTTGCCACGCGTCAAAAGATCCTTGTACAGTCGTAAAACGTTGACACGTGAACGTAATATTGTCTGCAGATGACAAACAAGAGCTGGGTAGAAACTGCAGCAGTTTCGACCACTTACTGCTGGAGATACCGACGCAGGACATTATGATTGAGGCCACGGGGGAGGCGGCAGGCAAGAGGAAGTCGCCGGAACCCGACCACGGCGCCGGCGCAGCCAAGCGACGGAACAGCTTGAAGAGCAAGCTAGATATCGTGAAAGACTAATCTATATGTATAATAAAAATTAAATGCTCTTTGTTAGTAAGCGCATCACTTGAGAACGGCTGGACCGATTTGGCTATTTGTTGTTTTAAAATGTTCGTAATCGTCCTAATTAAGTTATTATGGAAGGAAAAATTGGAAGTTTCCCCGAAAATGTTCAAATATGGGAAAAACTGAACGTCCTTTTTTTCTATGAATTATTAGGACAGGACATCTGTCGGGTCAGCTAGTATACTCTTTAAATGTCTGTGGATTCACGAAGGTAACTAAATAACTTATTATAGGTACCTATATTAGAAAGGCATGTTGCCGTTCATTTGATTTATTTAAAAACAAATTAATGTCTCAAAAGCTCTAATCGCATTTTCGTGATGTTCCTTGCAGAAGAAAGAAAATAATTCTTTGGATATTAGTACCTATGTTGTTTTAAACCAGAATATCCGCGAAGTTTCGCGGATTTTTACTGTATATTTTTTTATTACAAATTATTCAAGGCAATGGACACGTAAAATTTAATCCGAGAGGCAACCGGATCGTGAATGGTAATCTGGGTCTTGAAGTGATACCGAACCCCCCGTACCGTCCGAATGGACCCCAAATGTACGGGGGGAGATATGGGGGATGGGGGCAAACATTATTTTTTTGACATGGCAATCAAAATTTAAGCTCTAAAATGTGAAAGGAATTTGTGTGTATTAATGGCATCCGGTTGCCACCCCCCAACATCGTTACAATTGAAATAATGTCTTACGCTGTATATAATTCTTGTAACTCCTTACAGATTTATCACCGAAAATGAAGGTGAATTTTATCAAAACCAATGGCATTGATACACACTAATTCCTTGCACTTAAAGCCATGTCAAAAATATGTTTAATAGATCACAACTGGGATTACTTCTCGTTTTTTAATCCCAGAGACTAATTTGACATTTTAAGTGATTTGGTTGTTTTTTTTTTCAATTTGGATTTGGACCTGTCAAATTAGTCTCTGTAGTGTTAAAACGTTCTAAACATCCAAATCAATTTTGTCTGTGCTTGAGTTACATAGGTATACAATCAATGTTTGTATAATGATTAATATATTGTCGTCTGTATGATGAATTGACGACATTGCTAGGATATGAAATAAGTTTATAATATTTATAATAAAACAGTTTTTTGACATCATTTTTATTTTATTCACTAACAGATTACGCATCTTACACAGGAGTATTTACACGAACGAAAAATACTAAGTTCTAAGTTATTGTACTCAGGTAAATTAAGAAACGAAAATGACACCCTACTTATATTTAAAAGTTAAACGAAAACTCACCTTAAAACAAACGGCTTAAGAGCTAATTAACATTGACTGCTTAAGTTAAGTGCAACAGGCTGGGCGACGGTGGAGTACCTTATTAAGGTAAGTCATAGTAAAAACTAAAGTAATATTATGTATCATATTCTCCTAGAACATGATTTGTGCAAGTACATTGCGGTCCAAATACATTTTCTGTAGTTAAAAATATGCTTTATACAGGATGGCAGGGGGACATCGACGCGAAAACTGTTACCATGGATTCAGTACATGATTTTGAACCCCGCTGCGTTGAAATTTTTGTCAGTTATTTAAAAAAAAAACTGCTGTTTCATAGAAAAGTCCTACGCGGTCAAAACGTATGCAACAGCAGATTTTTTTAAAATAACCGACGAAAAATTTCAACGCAGTGGGGTTCAGAATCATGTACTGAATCCGTGGTAACAGTTTTCGCGGCGATGTCCCTGCCATCCTGTATAGATAAAATGGTAGGTAGGTATTTCATTTTATAAGCGAGCTATCATATTGACGGCATCTCAATCGAAACCCGTCAGTAATAATATTGTAAGGTTTGGCTAATTTAATCAAATGTTTTTCTCATAATAATCATGTGGCTATTAATTCGTCGCCAGCAATTGCGACGCC